>JAAAKM020721499.1:177959711-179209711 GCA_010016025.2 Alatinidae sp. Z8VKAUB7J3 | reverse complement strand
GATTATTTAGAGATTTTTCTTAGAGAATGATAAAAACCTGTTTTAAAAATAGGAAAATAGTCCTTCTTAGATAATTTTTAAAGATGTTTTCTTAAAGAATGATATAAACTTATTCAAGACATATTAAAATAGTCCATTTTAGATATTTTTTAGAGATATTTTTTTAGAGAATGACATAAATTTGTTAAAAACAAATGGGCTTAACCGGTCTGCTCAAGATGAAAATCTCACTCAGAAAATGTATGTAACTCAAATAACCGATTTCGGTGACAGTCGAATGTCTTACTGGTTGAAGCAAGATTTTCAATACTCATCTGCCGGAGATTCTCTTTTTCAGATTTTCTTCGTGAAAACTATAATGTTGGATCGTCATAATCTTTCGTAAGAAATTAAAATGTCAAAGCCTTAGATTTGTTCAATAACTTTTTAATAAATCTTTTTCTTAAAGATTTGAGTATGTCTGCATGTTTGTTTCCAACGTGCCAGTTCCCGACAAGAATTACGGAGTTATCAGCGTCGCTAATTGACAGTATTTTCACAAATTTTTAGACTCTGGGTTATAACGTTATAGTCGAAGACACTTCCAACCATCTTATGATCCTGTACAACCTTCAATTTGGACCCCCCCCCCTTACACCCTTTTCTTTGAGGACAAGAAGAATGGAGAATGCTTCGACTGATGTAGCAAAAAGCTTACTGTCCCAAGTCGACTATATCCGGAGTCGCTAATGATTTCACTGATGCTTTTATCTGTAGATTCCAGCATTCTCTTTGCGGACTCAATGCGAACGCGTTGAATGTATTCAATGGGCGTATTGCCGGTCGCTTCTTTAAAGCGGCGAATAAAATTGCGACGACTGAAATGGAATTTATCTGCTAATGATTGGACGGTGAGTTTATTCCGGTAATTTTTCTCAATAAATGCCTGAGCCAGGCCGACGGCTTCATCCTTATGCGATTTTTGACGAGTTAGGCTTCTTTTTGGCCTCCATCACATACTCTTGAAGCTCTGTGGGCCTAGGTCCCCAAGTGGCCAGCACTTCATTTTCTTCATTCGCGAAAAGTACCTTCGGAATAGATCTCGTACCATTGGTATGGTATTGGTCAATTAGCTTAGGATTTTCATCTCTCCACAGTATGCGCAAGGCAGGCCACCCTTGGGCTTTGGCAAAAGCATTGATAAAAGAAAGGCTCTGAGCAGCATCTCCACACCAGGTTTCCGTAAATGGTCATCGTTTTTGTCATCGCGGGCATCTTCTTCGCTATCAACTATGGCGCGGCCGGTCTTTATTCAGGCCAGGCGCTTGGCGCCTGCGTCGGTGCGTTGATGAACGGGCTGTTTCTTCACCGCGTGATGGCCTGTCTTCGTAGTGAAACGGACCCGGTATGACAACACTGCGCACCGACCCATGCCCCAACGACCCGGTCTTCGGCCGAGAAGGTAAGCCGCGCTATCAGAATCTGGCAGACGGGCTTTACGGCGGAGCCGACCTGCCCGGCGGTGAGTCCGTCACCACGCTGGCTGAGCTCGACGTCGAGATCGACGCCGCCAGCGGCTGGCTCCGGCTGGTGCACACCCGAAGCGGCGTCGAGGTCGTCCCCGTCGACCTCGGGATGCTGCATCTCTCGGGTCTCCCCTCCCTCCATCAGTTCCTGATCCAGGTCGCCGGGCTCGGCAACGGCGCGCCCTTCCTCGCCGCCCTCGTCGACTCCCACCTCGAGCGCGGCGAGCGGGTGACAAAGAAAACACATGGCAAAGCGCATTTTAAACTAAGGTCACAGCCATGACTGACTAATTTAGGGATGATTTCATTAAGAATTTTCACCTTGAAAATAACTTTTTGGAGGTTTTTAGATACTTCTGTGTAAAACCCATCAGATATTTCCCCCTTGAATGTTTTGACGCAAATGGCATTAAAAACGTAGCAGCAAAAATGAGTCAAAGTATTTGAGTATTTATATATATATAAATAAGACGATTGTCAAAATTTTGGGTATCACGCAGGAACGCCGGATGATGACCCTGCACGCCGTGATCGCCGACAATGTTTCAACGGTGGAAGCGATAGCGGCGATAAAAACCCGCCTGCGCGACCTGCACGATATCGACCACGCGACGGTGGAAATCGAACGGCGCTAAAGCATTCGGACGTCTTCGCCCGCGATATGTCTCGGCGGCTCGCCGCGCAGCATCCGGCGAATATTTTCCGCCGCCCTGAGCGCGCCCATGCTGGCGCCGCCATAGACCTCGACAACGTCATCGAAGACTCCTTGGCAGCTGAGGTCCGAATAGCCATGGTCGTCGGTGTAGATGACGATCACGTTTGGTTGACGGCTGCCGTTTTGCGAAACCGGTTGTGACGCATCCGAGGCCGTGGGAAGCTTCAACTGATACAGTGCCGAACCATCCTCGCCAACTAATCGGATGTCCGAAATCTGCACCTCGCCATCGCCGCGCGAGGGGTCGATTCGTACTGCAAGCACCGGACTGGCCGCGGTAAATTCGACCGGGCGTCGCACATTTAGGATTGCAAATAGAATCAAGTCAGGATGCCAATTTGGTTGCTAGTAAATCGCAATTGATTGTAACCACCACTCCCACAACCACTCCACTGTTCCACCCTGACTCAATTCAGCCTGGTACCCATATAACTGCAATGGGCTCAGATACTCCTGACAAAAATGAGGTGCCTTCTAGCCTGTTGGGTATCGCAGATGTGGTAGTTGCTGATAGCATTCTGCAGTGCCAGGAAAGAGGCGAAATCCAGGGATAGGACTACAAAAAATGGATTTGTGCTTTTGTGAACATTGAATCTCGTATGCATGTTTTAGTTAGGATAGTTATTTCATGCGTACCTTGCTGTTGCAGATGTCATGCTGAGGTTCCTTAAAACTAATTGTTGCTCTTCCATTGTCCATAAATCTTGAAAAAACATTGATGATGTTTTCTCTGATCTGTAAACAAAGAATAAGGTTTTGAACTTCAGAATTTACATGTGAACATAAAGTTGCGTAGAACTATTACTGATCATCTTCTGAACGACACTTTCTTCTACTTCGGCAATATCAATGAAACCCGGCCTGGCCGGCACTGTGATTTGTCTGATGATAACGGCCTCTTTATTCGCGGCCTGTATGTCATGTTCCCCGGCGACACAGACCCAAGTAACCCCACCGCCTGGAATGAAAATTGTTTGGAAAATTCGATTGACCGTTTGCGGCGCGACACGGTGTCGCTGGGTGATGCGCCCAATGAATATCGCTTCCGTTCTGTGATGCTCATCAAATATAAGCAACCAAAAAAAAACAATTATTTAGCCAGATTCTTTAAAATCATAACAAATTATGAACTTTTAAACTGATTGCAAACCCATGGAATCGCTGAAATTGATACAAAATTTCTTCGTTATCAAATCTATCCTGGCATAATATACGGGAATTAACTCCTGAATGGATCCATTACTTGTTTACATTTTTGGCTGATTGAATGATTAATTACTCGATTCGTTGAATTATGATCAGTTGGCTGACTGCTAATGATTTACTGCTTTGAACGGATACAAGAACATCCTGCATTGAGCAGTTCTTCCCTTCTTAAATCCGATTGCATCTTCATGAGAAAGAAATAGCTTACAGTGAATTTTTTCCCAGAGTAGCTGCTCTTGTTTCTCTCTTTAAGCATGTCCATAGAAGGTGCAGCAATGAACACAACAAACGGCATAAACTCAGCCGTTTTTAGAATCTTTAGTGCCTAAAAATCAAGATGAATTGAGAAAGATTTGACATCAACCAGGAATGCGGTCGGCAAGCTGCACCTGCAGCCGATCATGGCCGATGTTTCGTATGGCTTTCCGGAGTCCGTGCCGTTCTGGCAGGCCGGTCATGGCGCCGATTGGAACGGACCCTACTTCGGTTACCAGACCGTCGACTTCATGATCGGCGAATCCCTGCTGGCGACCGAAGGCGGACACCACGCAGCCTGGCTGCACGAGCACCACCCCGATGTCATCCCGCTCTATCAGCCCGAGACGGCACTCGACGGTCCGCTGGCCATGTTGCGCACACACACACAAGATCATCTGTGCACAGTTTCAAGTATAACAAAGGAAAAACAATAGAACCATTGTTTTTCAAACAATTGCCAGACACTCATGTTCCATTTTGCAAACTCTCCAGAGTCTGGATTCCATATGCACATTTATAGTCTTTGGTAAAAGAAATCGTCCGCATGCACTTTGCAAAGATAGTAATCTGGTCATCAGCATTTTGTTTAGGTTTTGGTTTTATGACATGTGGTGTAAACAGAAATCTTCTTTAATATAATCGCCAAATTCAGCCACCGCCGAAGTGACGGAATCATGCTTTTCAATGGCAACTTTAATTCGGTCTGTCACATTGAAATCGCTGCTTTTTCGGATATTTTGGATACGATTGACCAATTCTCGCGCCATACCTTCGGCGACCAAACTGTCATTCATCTGAACATCCAAAGCGACGGTCAAATCATTATCATTCGCAACCAATAAGCCCGGAATGTCTTCCGCTGCAATTTCGAAATCTTCCAACCTGTTAAAGCGTAACGACATTTTGATTACAATTTATTAGCACCAAACCATTTAAGGAATGGTCTATACTTAATGAGATTCTTCTATAGCCAGGAAGCGACATTTAAAATAAAATGTTGGCTTTTGTCTGACACAACAGGGTACTGAAGGATTTTACTCGTTTGAAATGAAGTGCCAAAGGATGTAATACATACTCCTCTTTGTAGACCGATCCGTGCGGGCTTCAATTAAATAAGCACCAAAATTGGTTTTTATCAAGGCTCAATATAACATAGCCGAAACACAAAATCGTCAAACGGGAGGAGAGCCTTGGGCTGTATGAGAGGGGGCTGACAGGGGGATTTTCGGTACCACAAGGTTTGGTACCAAGTTCCACCCAAATTGCAGGTGGCAGTACAAGGTAATCCCATTTTTTATCCACGTAAACAACTGTGTGGAATGAAATTTGCATTGAAATTTAGCTGATAGAGTTTTGAGTTCCACCTGTTTTCAGAATTTTGCACCAGGAACCACCCACTCGACCCTCTTGTGTAAGAAATATCAATTTCGAATCCATTAGCGCAATTAAGCGTGATAAAATGTAGATGTGCGCATTATATTGATTTTCCAATGCTAATTTCTGCGAATAAGGGTGGCACTTCCATTACTTCAACTCTTGAGATCACGACCCATACTGTAGAAAATTGTTTATTTAATCCCAGTGTAAACATTAGTACCTACAATAATATCACTTGTGGACTCCTGGACCATAATCAATAATCCACCAGCAGCCAGCTGCAAATTTACAAATTCGGACGGTATTGCTTGAACGTCTTGATGTTGCTGCTGCGGCAGAATTGCCGCGCGCCGAGCTGGCAACGCAAATTGCGGACGTGCTTGGGGAAATTCTACAGGAACAGGACATTCGCCTGAACCAGCTGGAACAGCGCGATCTGATCACGTCGCTGATTAATGACATGATGGGCCTTGGTCCATTGGAAAAGCTGCTGGCCGATGAAAGCGTCAGCGACATCATGGTCAACGGCGTCACATTCGGTATAGGCAATGTCTGTATTTCATTGAAAAGAGTTAAATTTAACCTTTTTTGCGTGAGGGAGGGTTGTGTGAATTTTTGACAGCCCTCTGTTTTCAAAACAAATTTCGCACACGTTTGTAAAAGAGAAAAGGTCAGAAGGTTCTATCATAAACATGTTTAATTTTATGGCGGTAGCACTCATGACGCAGACAGTAGACAAAAACACTGAAGCAGACAAAACAGCCTAAAGTCTACAAACCGGGTTGCTGACACAATGAATCAGACAAGTAATAGTATCATATCTACAGATTCATAGCCATGAAATCATTTCTGTCAAAAGATAAGACAATTAATCGTTAAAATTTTATGAAGCTGTCTTGAAAATGGACTTCTTGCGCTTGAGAAACTGCGAAATAGCTTTTGGAGTCGCAAACCGATCAAAACAAGCTACCAAATTTTTCGTTCAATACTTATAAAAGTTTAAATTTCTGTCAAATTGCAGACAATCGATCTTAAAATTTTATGAACACCGATCCTTCGACGCATCGCGATTTCCTCAACTTCTGCCGGTTTCTGGGACATGAGCTGCTGGCGGCTGAAACGGAAGGGGATGTGCTCGAATTCTGGATACAGAAGTCCACGTGAACGTCCTGCACTATTTCGCCTATGGTTCCAACATGAATCCCGCACGGGTCGCGGAACGGGGTCTGCGAACGCTTAAGGTCGGTCCCGCTTTGCTGGCGAACTTCGAGCTGTGTTTTGACAAGACCTCGGCCGCTCACGCCAAGTACAAACTTTCCGAAACTGCAGATAAATCTTGATTGCATAATAAAAAACCTCATGCAAGAGTGGAGAAGAATAGAGAAAGAAATGAAGAGTAAGATGAGCAACCTGCCACGCTACTCAAAGAAGATGCACATGCTTCCAAAATTTGAGCCAGAATTGCAATTTCACCAACCATTAAAACTGACCCTGATGTATGGAACCGCATGAAATGCTGCATTGTCGGGATATGTAACAGCTAGCCTGTAAATAGCTAGACACTCTTTTTGGCAGCTTTTCTTTCTGTAAGTAATTTGCTTATTGTTTCTTTGTTTACTTTCACGTCGCTGCCTCTGTTTCCCAGCAATGGTGCCATACAGGGAACTACATAAAACATACATACTAACACAAATATACATATAGCTTTTCAACTTCTTCTTCTTCCTCTTTTTTTTACAAATGACACGGTAAGACCATTGATATTGACCGTAGCCGATCGCAGCATGAAACGGGAGTTGTTTCGAAGCTGCCTATACTTATTGATGAAAAGGTAGCCAAAGAAGACATTATCACTGTTGGGAATAGCGTACTATCTGACCAGGAAGGCTGGGCCTACATTGCGGATGAATTTAGATTTGCCGTGCAGAATTTACCGGATGCACAGAGTGAGGAAGGGCGGCCTACTAAAAATGCGGCAAGATGTTATTTAGCAAAAGTTTTATTGTTTAAAGCTTATGTGCAAAATGATAATCACCAGGTAACGAGCATTAATCAAGGCGAACTTCAAGAAGTCAAAAATCAAAACTCTCGAACTTTTCCCCGGTTCCCAACACGAACGAACCAAAGTGGCCTCGAATCAATTGTCGGATCGGCGTGTTTTGGCAAGCCATTGTCGCGGTCACCAATCCCTGAACGCCTTCAGGAAAATCGGCAACGACTGTCGCAACATCGGGCACGTCACGGCCATCGTATTCCAAGTAAATTCCACCAGCGCCGGCAATACGGCCCGGAAAACGCAGGCCCGTTCCTTTGAGCATCGTTGTGGTGCGATCATTTTCGGCCAGGAGCAGCAGCGCCTCGTTTTTGACCGTACTGACATCGATGGGTTGAAGGGTCGCGGCGGCATCGACCTGACGGCGGAAATCCACAGGCGATTGACAGTACTCGTATGCCGCCGCCATTTGGCTGGCCTGCTCGACATTTTGAGGTTTGTCGAAAAATGGTGGCGCGAAGAGCCAATGAAACAACAGCCGGAACCAGTCTTCGGCAGGTGTTCCACTCTCGTAAAGCCGCGCCATATCGCGCATCATTTACTGGCTGCCTTAACAACTGAGGTGGAACAGTCGAATTCGGCTTAGTTAACATGATATGAATATCTTCAAACAGTACATCGTGACACTCCCTGGTTGCATTTTTGTCCTTAGATGGGCCAGTCCACTCTATTTTCGTAAACTATTCCATCAGCTGGTTACCACCTCGCTCAAATTATTAGTTTGGTCACCCTGTACCTTTCCTTTTATTCTTACTACTGAAGGACAAGGAGGAAAACTTGAGCTTGGTTACCCGCAAGTAGGCGAGCTGACGACCGGTTCGGCTTTTTGTGGTGCGTCGTGTGGCTTCGGTTTCAGCCAGCTTGAGGTAAGCACCGTGCTCAGAAGCCACCTGCACCGTCGCAACATATAGATCCGTAGCAAAGTCCGGGTAATTGGGCGTGGTTCCGAAACGGTGCTGGAGATAGACGGCAAGGCCATCGTCGTAAAACCGGTCGCGGTTGTTTCGATTGAAGCTCGCCGCCAGCACGTGTGTGATTTCATGAATCAGAAGCCATTTTGTCCAAAAGAGTTGAAAGGTCTAATAAGTATATTTTTTGGAGATAGCATGACCGCCACAGCCCTTGGGGAAAGGTCTTTAAGCTATGGAATTTGCTCAATGTTTATGTATAGTGTTTCTTATTTGGAAGTATGCATGCATTTTTTGGTTTGGAGGGGGGATTTCTGGGGAAATCTTTCACAGGTATAATTTTTCATAGGTAGGGAAGTTTCGGGGGGGGGGGTAAATTTTCAGGTGGAATTCTACACTCTTTTCGAAAACCACTGGTTTCATAACATGTTGCAAACAAATTGGTACAGAAGACACGTTCATCACAACCAAGTACACCCAGTTTTACTAGGGGCGACGTACTTGCAGATTAAGTGGAAACCACTCCCATTGTGGCAGATTAACTTTTACATACTAATTTTAAGGATGAAGGGTAGCGGTTATTTAGTCAGTTTCACATTTACATATGTTATTTCGGTTAACATGTGATTATTTCTTGCACAGTTTTTGGTTTTTTAACAACACAACAGGAGAGAAGACGAGACATTACTGGGGCTGGGCCTAACCGACTCAAACATGCAGTTTGAAAACAATTTCTTCTAGAACCAATTCAGTACCTATGTGGAAGCGTTGGGTAATATACTCAACATGAACAGTATCCTGTAAACTTCGCTAAAGTTTGAAATATGATGGTAATTCGTTTCCTCACGAAGTATCTGGAAAGTCGCCAGAGAAGGTTGAGAAAGACGTTGCACGAACAAAAGCAGTTTGAAAGAAACCGCCGGAATCCAGTGAGTTGCGTCCTGGCACGCCAATAGCGCTGCCGCCTGGCGATCAGAGAAGAGGACGTGTGACCCGGCTCAGCGTTTCATTGCCCGTGTTGATGATGGTGGCCTTGACGAGCGTCGCCACCGCCCAGCCGCTCCCCGACCGCGTGCCCATCGGCGACGCAAACATGACGATCGGGTTCGAGCTGAAGACCACCGACAAGGGCAGCGGCCCCAACGGCCGCACCTCGTCCCACACGCTCATAGGACGAACGTTTGTTCGTCAGAACATGCCGAGATGCGTCGCTTGTTTCTTATAGCTCTGCTTCTTCTCTCTCCGGCTGTGGCCGAGGACCCCTCTTCCTCGAATGCAGTTCTGCATATTGTCAAAGCGGGGGACACATTGGGCACTCTTTCCCGCACATACGGCCCAACGCCGGAAGCGCTCCGACGAGCTAACGACTGGCAGAAGGTGGAAGAGGTGAAGTCGTACTGGATTCCCATTCTTTCCACCTGGCCGAGAATTTCTGGCTGTATTTCTAGGCGTACTTAACTTCACATCCTTTCACAAAATTAGTTTACATGTCACAGTTACCGAGGGGGTTTTACCCATAACCTATTTTTTCTACGGCGTTTTTACTCCTCTTGCCCTGTTTCATATATCACTTTACGAAACACTAGGAAATCTATTCAACCAATAAGAATGAAAGAAAACTGTTTTTCAACGGAGCAGAGGAAATCGCAGTTTTCTATTGGTTGATCCATTTGATGTTTTTTCTATTGCAAGATGCCACATTTACGATCGGACAAATCAAATCGGACGTTAACACATATAAATAATAGGAGGTAATAATTAATTTGTAAAAGATAAGAAAGGCGTAAAAGCATACTTGAAACAGGGAGGGGGCAGACACTTTCGTACATCCCATACACAAGGTGACGCGTGCTAAGCGTGATGAAAGTGTGCCAAGCGTAGCTGAAACTGTGCCAAGTATCGTGGAGACTGTGCCAAGCGTGGCAGAAACTATTTCAAGTGAGTTTAATTGAACTGGCGGAAGAAACCATACGCTTGCAAACAGCAAGCATTGAATCATATTGCTGGAGCAAAACGGATCAATGCATGTCACTGGATAACAACAGATTGATTGACGTGATAATAGATACGGTAACAAAGCGCCTCGAAAATCTTATTCTTAACAATCCAGGGGGTCAGGACAACGCTGCGAATTTCGTTGACAAACCGCCTACACGAGGGAATCCCCGAGGCAATCGCTCCTCGAATTTCAACAGAAGCACGCTGAAACCGTTTGTGAAAGATGAGACCGGGGAGTTCTTCCCGACATACCGGGATATTTTTCCGCAACGACCGCCAGATGGTCTGCTGCCGACATGTGAAGAAGCTGGCATTCTCGGCGCGCTGACCGGGGTAATAGGTTCCATGCAGGCGCTGGAAGTCATCAAGGAAATTACCGAAACCGGTGAAAGCCTTGCGGGCCGACTTTTGCTCTATGATGCTAAATCAGCCCGCTGGAACGAGTTTTCTTACAAACAGCACCATGATTGCTAGCTAGTATTGGTTGTTTTCAGACCCAATCTTCAAATTTTTTTTTTTCTTACTCATTTTTTTTGCATCCTTTGCACTATACTTCAAAGGAGAATAACCATTTGAACCATAAATTTTACATAAAATAAAAATTAATATAGTAGACATCTTAATTGTGTAGTTATATATTCATTCACGTAGAATTTTTTCATTCACGTTGACAAGCTTACCTTACTCATTCCTAAATGTTTTCTTTAAATTGTCCTTGTTTATTTCTAGAAATAAACAAGTCCACGTATCACAAGCAATACACGGTTACACAGTCAAAGAAAAGCAAGACTTAACACTGTGTGCACAGTTCTTATTTCACAAAACACACGATTTAGCCTAAGCACACTACACAACAAGCCAACCATTTGGTGACATGCAACATTGCCTAAAATAACACGTTAACATAAACACCCAATAAGATTACACACACAATACGTCGTATGTTACGTGCACGCAACGAAACTTTAGTAATTGGATGACCACAGAACCTTGTAACTAGTCAAAGAACAAAGGAAAAGACAAGCAGCCCTAAACACGTCACAAAAGAGTACCCCGAGATCACAGCAGAGCAGCTACATGGTATCCTTAGGGAAGCATGGAGGACCAACACTTACTCAAAGGATTGGATGACGTCAGTTTTTCTCCCTTATTACAAGATAGCTGATTGAAAAATTGTTATCGACATTGCAGTAAAAATTTTGGGATTATGATCCTTAACCACTTCAAGAAGAATGGAAATACGTTTTTAATGAAAACCGGTGCTAGTGTCGGCAAAAAAATGTTATCTAGTATTTATTAGCACTTGGAGCTTTTAAAGCTAGGTAACTATTTTTCCAAAAGGAACAGATCAGACACTTATTAGTACATTAAAATCCACCTATTTAACAGATTAATTTAATCATTATTGTTTTACTGAAAATATAGTATTATTATGCTGCAAACATTTCGCCAGACGCTAGACAGTGTTGAAGTTGTTTCACCGACCATGCTATAATAAGGTTTTTATTTGGGTAGGTTTTTTCAATTCAGGGTCTGGGATTCTTGACAAAGTGTCTTGATTCTTAACATGTTGTATTTTTATGTACTTTGAAGTATTCCTTCTCGTAGACTTTAATTGTCATTATTTTTAAGTAAAAATACATCCTATATGTAACTATTGACAAACATTTGAGCAATGTAGCTACACTTCATGATAAATAGCACGCAATTGACTCCGTAATGGTGTGCCATTAACTTGTCTAACTCTTTTGAAATTTCTTGCTATGAAAATTTATTTTTAGAGTCTCTGTCACTATAGACACAGGTCGTTCTTTACTGTAGTTCACTTCCGTGAATTGTCTAAAAATTCTGTTTAGACAATAATTCTGTATTGAGATTTTTTATATTGTACACCTTTTGATTTTCACCCCATTTCACTTCAGTTGTACTCTCAGAAATTAGCGAAAAAAGTGATGTCTACTTTTTATACAAGTATTTTATTTTTCTATTCTTTCTTAAGGTTCTCCTAGTAGGTGCAGACCTAGTAATTTAACCTATAACCTGATCTTTGCCTTGTGCGGGAATGACGTAATAATAACAACTTACTTACATCTATAGCTTTGTGCAATGAAATCTAGTGGGTTTACGTGTCTGCCATTTATTCTGACTTCAAAATGTAAGTGCTCTTTTGTAGTAGAGCCGGTGCTGCCTTGGCGACCAATAGTGATGCCTCTTGGCACTATTTGTCCAGGTTTTACTTTAATCATGCTTAAGTGATATTTCTTGGCATACCTTTTCCATCTGTTCAAAGATATCACGTTTAGCAATGATACATGGCGCTTCTTCGATAATCTTCTGATGCCTCCTCTGGATAGAACAGTCACGACCAAATAAAGAGATGGCGTTGCCGTACTGATCGGCCAAAAGTTGGACTTCTAAGTGATGAGCACAGGAGGCAACTTTCATTATGAAAATAGGGCTTCCTGGCACCTCAGCTTGTACCTATAAAAGAAATAGATACATTCATAGCAAAAAACAACGCCTGCTCGATGGTGTGTTTGAAGGTCTCGAACGGCGCCTGCACCCGCGCCCCGTCCTGCCCGGTTTCCCATGCCAGATCTTCGACCAGCGTGCGCAGACGCTCGGCATTGCGCGTAGTGTCGGTTTCGCCGACATAGGCACCCAGCCGTTCGGCCCGAATGACATAGGCCTCGGCACTGAGCTCCTGGATCAATTGCTCGATGGCGGCGTATTTCAGCTCCCCGGCATCCAGCCGCCGACCCAGTTCCAGCGAGCGTGTGCTTCGAGGTCACACAGAGGAGGTGCTAATCTGTGGCTTCGCGCCAAGTGGGGACTTGATAGCCACTGGAGGGAATGACAACTTGGTATGCGTATGGGACAACGGCAGGCTGCGTGAAGTTGCCACCACAGACTCAATGCGTCCAGTGAAGAGGAAGCTCAAAGAAAAACCAGACAAGCCCGAGCTATGCTGCCGCCGATCTGATTGTCACAATGATACGGCATATCAGGAGGGGCACCAAGCGTGCGCTAGTTGTTACTGGAGGGATAGTTTGCTTATTTTCCGTAAATAGCCGGAGGCATACATTAACAGGAGTTACCCTCCATGCTGTAGGAAAAAGCAGACAAGGGAAAGGTAAATGGTAATTTTGCCAGGTTAGACATTCGGAAATAAAAGCATGCCATGGCCCAACTCTCCCTGAAGATTTAGTACTTATTTCCTCAAATGTTAACGGGTGCAGTAAATGATCTAAGCCATATTCCTGAATCCTTGTAAAATACCTTACCAGATGGAAGACCATTACCTGCGCGTCCACACCGACCATGGCAGTGAACTTGTCCTGCATCGCCTCGGTGACGCCGTCGATGATCTCGCCGATTCAGACGGCGAGCAGGTCCACAAATCCTGGTGGGTGTCCCGCTCGGCGGTGGAAGAAATCCGCAACGACAAACGCAAGCGGTCGGTGATAACACGCGACGCAGCCGTTATCCCGATCGGCCGCTCCTACGAGAAGCTCTTGCGCGTGTGTGGCTGGTTCTGATCCGCACTCTTGGCAGCTGCTGCACTCTGGGCGAAACAGCATCGAGCCGAAACGACGCCAGCCACCGGCGAGCGCGTTCTCGTAGTCCTCTGCACTCATCTGCCCGACCAGAAACGCGCGCTGTCGCGAGAGGCGGTCGTGGAGGTAGGGGCAGGTCTCGGGCTCGGTCAGAATCGAAAAAAGATCGTTCACGAATTCACAAGCTCGCGCGTCGCAAGCTCTATCGACACCGCTTCACTTCACCGACGCGTCTCGGAGAACGCTCGCGAGCAGGCTCCCGGGGAGGAGCGGCGAGCGGGTCGCGGGACTGAGGGGGTGACCCGCAAGGGCCTGAGGGAGCGCAGTTTATACCGGGCGGCCGCCGCGGGATCAACCGCGACGGCCGCGTCGGGGCGCATCTCCCCTCGGGAATCCAGCTTGGGACCGGGACTCAGCCCGCGGCGGGCACGGGCGCGCCCGCGGCCCCGACCCGGGGCTCGGGCGAAGGCACCACGTTGGCCGGGATCGTCTTCGCGAATCGCGTCAGGAAAAATGGCCGCATGGAAGTTGTGCGATTTTTCGCGGTTTTCTGATGAAAACCTACTGCGCCTCGGGCGGGGTGCGCCGTGCATTGGCGCAGACATAAAAGGGGCGGGGCACGATTGTGGCGGCGATGCGGCGGCCATCCGCGCCCCGCATATTGAGGGCACGGGCAGACCCCAATACGTCCGATGACACATCGGCCAGCGCGATCACCCGCTTGCAGGCAGGAGACCAGGCCATGCTGGTGACCCAATGCCCTTGGGATGTTACAGTAGCTTTTTCGACTATTTTTGCCACCACATACCCAAATACCCCCTCAAATAGTTTATGGAAATGTAGTTTTCTTTTGCAGGTGTAGTTGTATTTAAGAATCAGCAGATCGTTCTTTTCGTCGAATTTTTAGAGATGAATAATTTGAGACATTGAAAATTTTGCGTCGAATTTTGAGACAAATAATTTTAGACATTAAAAAATTTGCGTCGAATTTTTTTTAAAGATGGATAATTTGAACGTCGTCCTGCTCTCGGCCTGCGGCGACCTGATCGTCGCCCGCGACCCGCTCGGCTTCCGCCCCCTCTGCATCGCCGAGGACGGCCCGCTGTTCGCCGCCGCCAGCGAGAGCGTCCCCCTCTCCAATCTGGGCTTCCGCGACATCCGCTCGCTCGAACCGGGCACGCTGGCGATCGTCAACAACGACGGCGTGCGGATCGAACGGTTCGCCGAGTCCCCGCGCCTGGCCCACTGCTTCTTCGAGTGGATCTACTTAGAACTTCAAGTTGTTTTCTAAAATTCATAGCGGGCCAATAAAAATCTATTGCCAAACTATGAATCCTGAACCTTGCCTGAAAGTTGCATAACAACTGGCAGAAGACCTGCACTGACCAGATTCAGTTAGAAAATATCGCGCCAAAACGGCTAGAAAAATCAGGCAACTCCAAAATGCCCATAAACAGCTTAAGCCGCCCCAATGACTTGAGGCGGCTCTGGAGCATCGTTCAGAAAATTTCTTATCTGAACAGGGAAAGATGGTCATTAGTGTCGATGGAGAGTCGGCGCCGCGAACGCCGTTTGATTCACCAAGCGCGATCTTCACGCGGTAATCCTGCGTGCTGATCACTGGCATCTCTTCGGATCGGACGAGAAGTGAAGTCGGTTCTTCGAAACGGTGGGCTTGGGAAACATTGACGAACACCTGCAATCCGTGGGTACGCGCACCGAGGCGAGGAGATTCGTCGTGGACCGCACCGCTACCGGCCCTGAGCCAATACAAGTCTCCCGGAGAGCTATATATAATTATCAAAGACCTGACTGGCCTTACTTAAAAGAAATACATAAAAGAAAGCAAAAGCCTCTTCCTGAATTATCTGATGGGATAAAGCTTTTTCAAAATGCTGTAAATTACTTTAAATAGGAACAATAAATTGACTTTTAAAAACTTTATTTTAGATTCCGATCACCCAAAAGATGAATGTGGTGTCTTTGGTATTTTCGATTGTGAAAATGCTGCAACATATTCTGCTTTAGGCCTTCATACCCAAGATGCCTTCACCCAAACACCAAAGCCAAGGTTTGCCCTTCAGCAACCCAAAAAAAGGACTCTCCCTTTACACTAAATAGTCCGATAAGGTTATGTAAACAACAGATAGGCATTGTTCTGTCCTAGCGTCCTATCTTATCCCGTCACATGGCATTTTCCCCCACAGGTTCTTTTTTGGCAAAAGCATTTACTAACATTCTATTTTTTTGGGTGACGTTGGCCGAAACCGTCTACTACCTGACACGCCGGAGAACGAAATCCTGTTGAATATAACATATAATCCTAAAAGTCTCGAAAAAATCTCGTAGGTTGTTAAAAGAAATGAATCATCCCTCAGCTCTGGGAGTAGATTGTTATCTAAGCATATTACTGGGATACTGGGAACTCTGCGTTGTTAGGGACTCTTTATCTATTTGTTTTGTTGCTGTTGCTGCTATTTTAATTCTTATCGTTCAGTATTTTCTCCAGTCGTTTTCAGTTATCTCGTACGACTTACTTATTTAGTAAATGTACCTAAAAGAATTTTTTCGTATCAAAATTTTAGTATCAATATTGAGTCATTGGGAGTCTCTGATCCAAGAGCTTAAGCAGTAAACTTTTTCTTAAGGAGAAAAGAGGGGTGGGAAAAATCTATAATTACTTAATGATGGTACACCAGGACTGAACGAAATTCCAACTTATAACCCCGTAACAAGGAAAAGTCAAAACCTGGCGCCAATGCACTTAGTTTCCTACATCAGTCAAAGTCTTCTTTGTGTAGTTAATCCCTCTAGTAACATCTTCTCCCACTCATTAGACATTCCTTCATAAAAAGCTACGTAAGGACCAGGTAAGGGGGTGGCTACGGTATCAACTGTTCTTCATGGATCAGAATTTTGATGTATAGCCTCAATTTCCTCTGTGCCCTGCCTTAACTTGGTCCATAGAGCTCTGCCCAAAATTATCAATTTTACACTTAAAAAATTAACAAACAAGAGTACAGTTATTGGATTCTTATAAAGCAAATTCAGTTGAGGCAATTTAGAGATAACCATGTGTTTAGTGATTCTAGCTGCCAGATTGAGAACGTTGCGCGGTATTGGACATTTCGACTGATCGTCAATCAGACAAATGGACAATCCGACTTATGAACTTTTCGACATATCGACTTTTGGACACATGTACATACGGACTTCTCGATATTTCGACTTCTCGACTATTCGATAGATCGACAAGTCGACATCTGGACGGGACCGCCAGATGAGACAGATTACCTTTGCATCCTTGAAAGGCGGTGCTGGCAAACGCCGAACGACTGATCGGGCTAAGCGGGGACGAGCCGGCGCCGACGCTCGACAAGCTCCTGACGCTCGACGACTCCGTCGCGCACATGAACGACGCGCTTCGCGCACGCCGCGATTTCGGGCTCATGGGTCACGAGAATGATCGTACTCCCCGACTCCGAAATCTCGCCGAGAATCTCCATGATCTCCTCGCCCGTTTTCGTATCGAGGTTGCCCGTCGGCTCGTCGGCCATGCTGATCGACGGTTCGTTGATGAGCTCAACATTCTCGTCTATGCTATGTCGAACTAGCTATGTCGAACTAGCTATGTCGAACTAGCTATGTCGAACTAGTAATGCCCAAGGAGACCGGGCAATGCAAGTCGAAAAGGCATATCATGAACGCGGGTTTCGGCCGCTGCCCGAATGATGGAGCGATCAAGCAAGCAGTTTAGAAACGGTAACCGCCACCGATTCCAGTGAACAGGTCGTCGGAATCTTCCGTGAGTCCCACACCGATTCGAAAGTCAATCACCAAGTATGAATGCATGAGAAGAAATCAGGGCTGGCAAGATTCGAGAGAATTATCACTACGGTATAGATATATCTGGTGCAAAGATAGCTGTAAATTATCTTTAGTCTGACAATTTACTAGAGTAATCTATGCATCATCTGCATTGTTCAGATGATATGAACAGTAACCGAAGTAACCGAGTAACGTCCAAAACATAGTGGCTACTAGCCAAAGTTTTTACAGAGAGCAAGACCACAGAATAGAGATAATAGTAGAGCACATGAAATAAGTTGTGATTGGGAGAAGATGCCTCAGATATGGGGTGGGGGGGGGTGAGGATTTCCTTTCCTTTGAATATTTGCAGTGAATCAGTAAACGAACTAAGCTAATACAATTGTACGCTAATACACCTATGAGCATCAAATGTAATGAAAAAGACATGGAACAAGTGCTCCATTTCAAATATCTTGGCAGCACCATCAAGAACACGGGATCAACAGCCAAAGAAGTCATCACCCGAATTGGACAGGCTAGCAGCAGCGCAATCCGAAGACATTTCGGCTTACCTGGGCGATCTCAACCGGCGCGGATTTGCCGAGACCTCGCAGGCAAGACGCTTGTCCGCGCTTAAGCAGTTCTACAAGTTCCTTTACGCGGAAGGCTCCCGGGAAGACGACCCGACCCGCACATTGTCCGCCCCGAAAAAGCGCGCGAGCCTGCCCAAGGTGCTGTCGATGGAAGACGTCGACAGGCTGATCGAAACCGCCAGGGCGGAAACCGAAAAGCCTCAGAAACGAGTGGGCTAGATAATTCAACATGTAATTTTTTGAAAAGTCTTACATGTATACCATCATGTCCCATTTATATATCTGGGTCTCATTTCTACATCCACACTAACAATTGTAGTAGGAAATATTAAAGTTGTAATGTTTGTGTTTTCAAGAGAGAAACATTATAATGAAAAAAGAAATCACCAATACAACAGCACAAACACAGAAATAAACATAAACCTTAAAAAAAAAAAAAAAACAATAAAAAAACATGTAAACAAACCTCATAATTTTCTAGAACTAAACATAATGTTCTAGTATTTTAAACTTCTCAACTTCTCAAACTTCTCCCTGCCGTTTGGACAAAATATGAAGCGATTTTTGTATTGAAATTTAATGAACCCTGCTTTGATGCTATTTACTATACCTATAAATTTCCAAAGGACCTAATTGCTAGGATATAGTATATCAAACAGTTCGTGGTAAGGAACTGTAGTAAGAAGCGACCCGGTTCAATAGTAACTGAAACCCTAAAAAAACAGCGCGCCCGACAGGCTCGACTTGGCGGCCTCGGTGGTGCGCACGGCCGACTGCGTCGCGACGCGCATGCCGACCCAGCCGCACGCGGCCGAGAGGATCGCGCCGCAGACGAACGAAACCGCGGTCATCGGAGTGATGCCCACGGCGAGCACGCCGGCGAGGATGACGACGAAGATCGCGAGGATGCGGTACTCGGTCTTCAGGAAGGCCATCGCGCCCTCCTGGATCGCCTTCGCGATCTCCTTCATCCGATCCCGCGTCGAGGTCGACGGTGCGCACGTCGCGCTCCATGCCTGCATTGCCCGGCGCACACCAGGTCTCGCGGACCCGGTCCGAGCGAGAAAGGGCCCAGGCCAGGGCATGCTCCCGGCCTCCACCACCGATCACCAGCACGTTCATGAGAGTCTCTCGCGTCGAGGGGAAGGAGTTCCAGCCTGCTCCCGGCCTCGATCCAGATGGCCAGACCGATCCGGGACGGGGGGCACAATGTACCCGAGACGGGCTGAAAAAGCACGGCAACCCTTTTCATCTCCACGATTTCACGGAACGTTCATTTTCCAAGCTTTTCCAAAAACACGGGTTGGTCATGAACGGGGAGAAATTTTATCAGGACCAAGCTTATTTCCGTTGGCGTTCATTGTTGAAAAGGACACCGAAACCTCGGACCAGCGGGGTTCCCGGCAACCTTTTGAACTACTACAAAAAACATCCTGGGGCACTCTGGACACGAATCAAGGCGACGCTTGGATATGGATTCATCAACCGCTACCTGAGATCTTTTGTGATGGCTGTAACTGTACGGACTGCAACAATACACAAGAATTTGCTCCCATCCGCGACAAAGCAATCAAGGAAACACGCGCTAAGAACCCGAATGCGTTCAAACCCCGCTTTTCTGTTCGAACAGGAAGCTCAGGCCCAACAAATGAGAGTGGACACAACATGGGCTGTCGATGCAACCGATCTGAGTGTCTGAAGAAATACTGCGATGTAAGAACTGGAAAGTAGCTATATTTTTTGATCGGCAACTATCGAAGCCGTGAAGTACAGAATGCCTCACATGCACATAAACTGGTGTGATTTTTGACAATGTATTGGCGTATTTGGATATGTGAAGTGTCAAAGCAGAGTATATATAAGTTTGTAAGATAGAAGTTTTTATATGTCTTTCAGCAATGGTGAAAATTTACGTTATTAAATTACATAATTTAGAAATCGTATGATATAGCGAAAATGAGTGTAAAAGTTATGTAAGATACGATGTTTGTAAAGGATTTTTATCGCAAAATATTTTAATGAATTAACAAAAGCAAAGTTCAAGTCTCACTTTTGCAAGATGAGGCAACTTAACGTGGACACCAGCTCGCAATCCGGTGCCAAGGTTAGATGGGCAGGTAAGAATGTATCCAAGATGCTTGGACCACATGAATCCTTCACCACCCTTCTTGATGTTGTCTTCAACTTTCTTCAAGCCATTGCAGAATCGCTCAAAGACTCTCTTCATGTTGCCTCCCTTTTCCATGGAGATGACACGGGTGTGACTATTTCGGGACGCTTCCGGAGCTGGAATTTGAGGTCCAGCCTGTGCCAGATTCGATCGCGCCGGGCTATACGACCGGCCGTTATGTGTCGGGCGATCCGGAGGAGGGGCGCCTCGGTATTTACCTTGTGAATACCTATGCCCTCGACCAAAGACCCCTTTATGAATTGCCCGCCTTGTCTGCGCACGAGGCCGTTCCCGGCCATCATCTTCAGATTGCGCTGGCCCAGGAAATGTCGGACCAGCCGGACTTCCGGGAGCGAGTCATCAAAGGAGTCACGCCATGCTGGGTCGTGTTCGAGAAGCGCTCGAAGAGCGAGACAAGGTCGAAATGACCTCGATGATCGACGTCGTGTTCTTGTTGATCATCTTCTTCCTGTGCATCGACTTCCGCGTCTTGGAAGCCAAGCTCCCGGCGCAGCTGCCGAAGGATATCGGCACGAGTCGGGATCCGGCGCCGCCGATCGAGAAGCTTCACGTCCGCATCGTGTGTGAGAACTGGGGCAAACCCGAAAGCTCCTTTCACCGCCTCCAGCCTCATCCTGCGGACACGACCCAATCTCTTGTGAGCCAAAGCACCAGTACAGCCGCACGCCTTCGGACAACAGTTCTCGCTGACTGACCATGAAGGCAATACCAGCAACCGTCGCCGTTCTGTGCTCTTTGATTTCTTCCGCTGGTGGGGCACCGCTGGTGGTGTGGAAGAATGGGAAACAGAACTCACAATCAGTGGTCCATTCGTCCGAAGATGTAGAAGCAGTAGATATCTTGGCACCAGCATATATTTTGAAGTACATCTTATGATAAACAGAGGATATTCCAATGCGTATGTACTGCCGTTAACAATGCTATGCCAATGATGTACTTGTTTACCATTGGCTTCTCTGCCTTTGTTTACATCGACTCTCTTTGACACAGCTTTGCGACCGATAACATAGCACTCAGTTATTTGCTTGGCAATTTCCCAAGTATTCAACTCTTGGGTTTTATAACTATTTATCAACTGGTAGGACACACGTCGAAACCAAAGGGATAAAGGATCAGCCAGCCTGAAAACGTGCTTCGTACGCCAGTCCTTCCAGGAACTTTCTCGCGTCGATCGTTGCGCTGGTGGGGAAGTTCTTCGCGACACTCTTTGTCACATCCGACATGGCTTTGACTATGTTCTGAATCTCGACGTATTCATCGGGACCCACGAAGCCCTCTTTCGCACGAAGCTCAAATAGCTCCTGCATCCGCTTGCGGTGCGGCTCCAGTTCTTTCAAACGAAGCAGCATCGGCCAGGCAGTTTGGAATGGCCTGTAGTTGACCAAACTCAAGTTTCTTGGGCAACTTTGCATCCCCATCAGTTTCAGTCATACCCACTGACAAGCTCTATGAGGTTGAGAAATTCTGTGCAATTGCCAATTTGCTGCTTGCCAACACTGAGGAGACACTCTGGTTAGTGCCCAAAGCTACAAAAAAGCAGGTGTCAATTGGAAAAAACTTGGTTGGATTCGCATACTCAACCCTCAGTCTGGCAGAAGCTCATAAACTAGAGGCACTCAAGCGTCTCGCGCCCCGCTTTCCCTGGTCGCGTTTGCCGCCGCATCTCTGGTTCAGCCCGTTGCGCGCGGCCGATCCGGATGGCGGGCAGCTGATCCCGCCCTGGCCGGATATCGTGATCGCGGCGGGCCGCCAGACGGTGGCGCCGGCGCTCGGGATCAAATCCGCGAGCGGCGGCGGGGCGTTCTGCGTCCAGATACAGGACCCTTCCTTTCGGCGGGATGCGTTCGACGTCGTGATCGCGCCGGTCCACGGTTTAGTTTACTTATATAAAACTACTTTTAAATATACTAACATTTTTCGATTCAAATGATGCCATAGATGGTGGATCTGTATCATGTTGTGTGTCGTAGTCTTTTTCTCAGCTCGACTAATTTTTCGCTGAATTTATGTTGTAAGATTGCAGACCTCCGAGGAGGTAGGGATGGAACCTCTTAATATGATTCATTCCCTACACCATCCCAACCATATCAACAACATATCTTACAATCTCCCACACACAAGGTTCCCAAAGCTCCGAAAGGCTGTCGTTGATCTCCAGTCTCTGACGAGGAAGCGAATTGCCAGGCATCGATACCTTATGCTCCGATGTGCGGCTATTGTGGTCCAATGCTGGTATAGGTGCATCAACGCGACGAAAACTCTGTACCATCTCAGGCGAAAATTCAAGGCTACTCTCATTCAAACTCACTGGCGTATGGCCGTTGCAATCACAATGCTCAAGGAGCAACGGAGCGCCGCCCTTGTCGTACAGACCATGGTTCGTGGAATATTAACAGTCTATATTTAATTGACTATTACTGTGAAAAAAAAAAAGAAAATCTATATTCCTTCCGTAGTTGCAAGCTTTTGAATGTCATATGGTGTGACAAAATTATTCTTACATTGTGTACTGAAGCTTAAGTATTTGTATCTATATTTGAGTTTTCTTTTACAATTGGTTAGTAACCAAAATTCACTTTTATCAGTTGAATTCCTAAAAAACTTTACCCATTCTATGTGCACTAATTTATTCTTATGCATAGGAGATTGAGGACGAGGACGAGCGCGAGGTTGCGAAGCAGCGCATCTCGCTTCTGGAGGATGTGGACGACGAGCCAGAGTCTGTGTTCGTCAATGTCAGCAGTCTGCCCGTCGCCTCCGCTCCGTCTGCCGCCCTTGTGCTCGACGACAAGCAACAACAGCCAAAAGAAGGAGCCGACGCCCAAGCTGAAGCCCAAGCCGACCCGAAGCTCACTCGCAAAGAAGCCAAGCTTGCCACCAAGCAGGCACGCCGCGAAGCACCCGGATCAGCCAGCCGAAGAAACCGAGTCATATAGGGCGTCGGCGTACCGGCGTCTGACAAGATATTGACGGCACCCTTAATGCGGTCATTGAATGCCTTGACGACGGGTTCAGGTCGCACTGGTATCGTCCTTTCCTCGAACATCGGTTCTGCATTAATCCAGAAATTGCGCCTCCATCCATTCACCTCGGCTACCCAGTCCGCATAGTCGCCGTGCTTGATGTCGTCCAACTTTAGAAGTTCTGCCAGGACTGCTAGTGTAAATAAACTTGCTACCTCATTATTGATGCAAAAATATTCCCACCTAACTATTGAGTGCATCCCTCACATTTTGAATCTAGGCTACTTGTCCAAGATCTACTATGAAACATGAAAAAACTTAGACCAATGTGTCAATAATATCTTCAAGGTCATCACATTTATCCAGTCTCATCACATGGCTTAAGTTGTCCTTAACAAAAAGGAGATTGTACTTCCTGGCAAAACTATCAGCCCAGAACTACCTATCAAAAAATAAAACCTGCTAGAGTTAGAATTACTTTTGTTAAAATCCAACTCTCCGAGACAAGACTGGGAACGATCGGCGTGAGCTAGCTAAAACCTTATTTACAATATTTAAGATCAAAAATGGTCAAAACTACAATAAAACGAAAGAAAGGTGTCTGTTTTTAAATAGTTTTCTTGAAACTAAAAAGAGAGGTTGCCTGCTTTTACTTGGCAGACAGGCTAATCTAAGTTTTGCACCTCTGTAGGAGAAAGGGCCATTTGCGACAAAATACAGACCGAAATTGTCTTCTTCGATCGTGCCGACGAGCAATAATGCAATCAGAGAGATGGCAAGGGGCACGTTATCTTTCCCTACACATCAAGCGTCGGAAAACAGCTTCTCGAACATCTCGCGGATGGGTTCTTGCTTCTGGACATCGAAGCACTCTTCCATCCTCTGTCGTCCGTTCATGCCAAGTTTGCGCCGCAGAGCAGGGTCCGTGTAGAGCAGCAACAGCGCCTCCGCGTGGCCGGCCACAGGAGCCGGAATCACCATCGTTCTCGAAGCATTGAACAGCCAGGATGCGCCGGGCTATTTCCTGCCCCATGTCTCCGACGCAGCACGTGTCGCCGACGCCGTCGGACGGCCCAACATTGGCCTGCAGTTCGATTTCTATCACGTCCAAATCATGGACGGGAACTTGGTCCGGCATTTCGACCATCACCTGGACCGTATCCGTCATATCCAAATCTCAAGCGTCCCCGCCCGCCACGAACCTGACGACGGTGAGATAAACTGAAAATAAATTCGACTGGACAAAGCATTGGAGAAAAACCGAAAACAGTTTTTCAGGATATTAACTCCTTTTATCCGTTGGTAAAATCTCACTTTCGTTTGTCGAGTGGGAATTACAAATGGATAGACAATCCTCGTGTTCCAAGTTTCCCAGAATTTTCACCTTTGTGAAAAACTGACCATAAGGATGGTTTTTCGAAATCAATGATGAAGTGCCAGTGGAGCCTTATGACTTGGTAAAGGATTTTGTTTACCTAATGGCAATTGTTTATTATGCGGGAGCGGAACTTTATCTGATTGACCGTAATGTGCTGGATGTTTCTCCCACAGTTGCAATTCTGCTTTCCATCGGATCAATCGGAATTGGCTGGCTGATATATGATTTTCTTTGTAAATCTCCGATTGGTGACAACAATATCGGGTTGATGGCACTGCTCTATGTGGCACTGGTTGCCATGGCCTGGGGATATACCCAGATTTTCAGCGGTCGCGCAGCGTTTGTGCATCTGGGTGCGCGGCCTACTTCTGCCAGTACGTCATCGCGAGCATCCGCAGCGATCCCCGATTCGGGGACACGGCGGTCGCACGTGAGACGCGGCTGCGGCAAGGCGGGTTGCAGATCCACACCACCGTCGACGCCTCGCTGCAGGAATCGGTCGCTGAGGCGATGAGACGTCACGTGCCGGCATCTGCCGAAGGACTCAACCTCGGGGGAGCCGTCGTCAACGTCGAAGTCGGCACTGGTCGTGTGCTGGCCATCGCTCAGAACACGAGACTAAGTCAAGAGAGACAGAGACAGAGATAGACAGAGAGAGGAAAGAGATAGCGAAAAATCAAAGTTGGTAAGTTGAGCTGAGTCTGAGAAGATGACCTAGGAACTGAAGTTGCGAGAAAGCGGAGGGAGAAATATTATTGCCAGCGAAAGCAGGTCCAGGCAAGAAGAGCATTGAAAACTCTTGTAGAACTGTACGCAGCCTTATCTAATCAGTTCCGCTAAATATCGTTCGAAGGGAGCTCGAGAGGATACACAATAAGAAGAAGAAAGATTTGTGATCCAAACTTGATAAGGAAGACTGGTAAAGCAAGATTAAACACATAATATAGGCGTAAAACAACAAGGTTACAATTGTAATAAGAGGGAGGGAGGAAGGGTGGTTGAGATCTAGAACGAGTGCAGGTGCGACTTGCAAGAGTTTCGCTCTCAAGAGGGATAAAAAGTCGCCCTTTTGTAAATCTGTAACGGCAAAACAATCATTTCTCGTCATCTATTAAAAAGACGGAAGACCGATGGCCTCCAGCAGCTCTGGGTGATCGGCCGCCAGGGAGCGCGCGAAGCGGTTCGTCTCCCCGCCATGGCGCACGGGGTTGAACAGCCGGCGCAGCGCGGGCTCCATGTTTTCGTGCAGCATGATCAGGTTGGTCAAGGCCCGCGCGTTCCCTTCGGGCGAGACCAGCCGGCGACCGTCGATCGTCAGGTGCGTGCCCGAGCGCAGCCCTTCGCGCACGAGTCCCGACGCGTTGATCTCGCTGACGATCCGCTCCCACAATAAATACTTTATATTATGGTTTATAAATGATTAGCTTAAAAAAAAGCTTTTGTATGGAAATAAAGAGAGAAATTGAAACTTAAGACGAACAGAAGTTATTGCTTCCGCTAATAACGCAAAATACATTTACAAAACTAGCTCAAATAAACTGATTCGTAATATTTTCCAACATCTGTTCTAATAACTAGCGCCTTGCCGAAAACACCCCCCCACAAAAAAAACAACAAACAAAAACTGAACAGGAAGTTTTCCACGCGTTCCAACGCAGCCAGGCGTCGCTGGAAACACTGGCATTGGAAGTGCGTGACAAGCCCGAGGCGGTCAAATTGATCGAGCGAATTCAGCGGGCTCACGACCATCTGCTTCATTTGTACGAAGAGGTCTTGCAGTTTGCCAAACCCGTCCTGCTGGATCTTCAAACTTATCGCGTCAACGATCTTTTGACGCGGACCTGGATGCACATTGTGCAGGGCGGCGGGCACGAACCCGATCAGCTTTGTATCAGGCAGATTCCTTAAGCTGAATCCCTACAAAAGAAGAACAGAGAAAACAATAAAGCGAAAACAAAAATACACTCGATTACGTAATCAATTTACTAGCTACAAGACCTCTACAAGACAATTGGATTCTCAGGAGAACTAGACACCATAGTTTCTACAGGATTCAACATGGCTGTCAACTCTTCATCACATCTGTGCTTCATCGCTTATTTCTTGTACTTTAAACTTAATTCACAATATCATAAAATACGCCATGATCTCACCCGGACAAAGGCTTCAAATCTGCAAAGCCCTTACCGGTCAACTTCAACCAAGTCAGCTGCGTGCCGGCAAGTTGGCCCAGATCCATGCCGTCTTGCCACGTGATGGACAGCGTTTTCAATCCCGTTGTTTTCAGCGGACTCAAATCAACCACCGGTGCGTTTTCCAGCTGCAACGAGTCCAAAGATCCGATATTGGCCAGTGGTGATAAATCTTTGACATGCGTATCGCGAAGATCAACATAGACCAGCGGTTGACCGGCCCCAATTTAACACTTTCCTGAGAATTGCTAGGTAACATTTATTTTTCCAAGAGAAGAAAAAGAATATTTTAGCATGTAGATAAAAGAGTCGAAGAGGAGCTTGGACCGGAAAAAATGTGTTGTAGCGAGTAAAAGGGGGAGGGGTTAAGGACCCAAAAACGAGCCCAACATTTTATTCCTGATCAGTTCTGGTTTGAATTTAATTCTTAAAAACCATCTGGCATGTGTAATATACCAAGTTTTTACTAAAACTATACATAAAATAGTGACATGTATTTGTGAATTAATATACCACACTCGAATGCTTTTCAATATCTTTTGTTACCAAATTTAATTTGTTCTTAACTGTTTAGTAAAAATAGAAAAAAAACATGTTTACCAACGGAAATAATAGCATCAGAAATCAGAATAATCGTGATTATTTTAATCGAGGTATATCGTTCCGTTTAAAACCATTAAGGTAACGATTTTCCAAATTCTGTTTTTTTTTTTGCTTAAGATCTTGAGGCACGGCATCTTCGGGGTGAACGACTTTGACGACGTGATCTACGGCCCCTTCGTCTGGGACCTGAAGCGCGGCGCGGTGGGCTTCATGATCGCAGCCGAGGAAGAGGGCGGCTATGGCCGCAAGAAACAGCGCAAGATCGCCCGCAAGTTCCTGCAGGGCTACCGTGACGGGATGGCGTTCTTCGCCGAGCATAACACCGAGCTCAACGTCGAGATGCGCGAGGACAATTGTCCCAAGATCGTCCGTCCGCTGTTCAAGAAGGCGAACACAGCAAAAGCAAAGAAGGAACATGATTTCAATTGGCAAACTACAACTCCCCCACACTTGTATTATACAAATAATTTGGCTATTCTTAAGTAAAATGCTAGTGGAGTGAATGGATTTTAAGAGGTATTGTGAGTTCGAGGTGCGACGCTAAGTTTAAATTAATGTTAAGAAGACTAAGTCACTCAAACTAGGGTCAGATGAGGATAAAAAGGTGATTTTGGGTAACAAGAACGTAGACCGAGAGGTTGGCTCCGGTCTACTCTACAAAATTTTCAAATTCCGAAGATTAATCAATAAAAAATGTATAGTGGATATTGATAAGATAAAAAAATCATATCGTCCTTAAGAGGTCCGGAGCGACGCGCATCTCCAAGAGAGACGGTTGACCCGCCGCGCGGTGGAACCCCCAGTCGCATACGGTATACTAAACCGCAGCCGCCGCTGGGGAACAACGTCCCAGCTCAACCACAGTCCAGCGCCTGCATTGTGAAGGGTTGCAAGCGCTCATTATAATTGTTCTGTGTTTTGCAAATATTTTTTCGTTCTTCCGCTTCGGATAAAACCGGGGCTCTTATTAAAAAAATTCCTTGGTCCTGATATTGCAGGAACACTAGAATTACTCCACACAAAGCATTCGAACACAGTGTTCTTTCAAAAGTCTCCACATCACCACCTTATTAGATCCTTTCGTTTGTTGTGGGTTTTTTTCTTATGCGTTTTTGCATGTGTTGTTCTACGTGTTATACCATTGTGTAGTGTGGGTGAAAGACAGCTGACGTTTATAAGATATATCATTACTCCATGTTGAATTCCTTCACTTCTCATTTTACATCATAATGGTAGAATCCCTTGCCGTCCGAATAATTTTCTGTGTGGAATTCTTTTTCACTCTCAATAAGATAACAATAAGCATTGTACTCGGCTTTGAAAATATCAGGTGAAGGTTTGGACTATCTTAGTTAGCTTTATCCATTGTTATTCTTTAAGGGGCAACGAGTCAAGGGCCCAACTGTTGAATTAGTCAAAACTGAATATTGCATACATTCAGTATTAAACCATATAGTTATATATTACTCACCATTCTGATCAATGTGAATTTGATCGTAAAAATTAAAAGACTTGAGAAAGTGATGTTTCCTTGAATCGCCAGCCTCAAATTGCATGGGAGTTTCACAAGCTATTTTCCATGCTCGGCTGTCTGCAATCACTTGGTTTAATGCCTGCTTCCATTTTTCAAGCTCATCTGCTGTGTCGAATGAAAGCACGGGTTCCTTTTCTGAGCAATTCAAACTGCGTGATTGCGCCATTACGCAAACGGTGATGAGCACCAATTGGCGTTCCTACGGGCTCACGCAATCCCGAGGTTCATTGCCCAGTGGACCAGTCACGGTGATGGTGCATATGGCCAGCGTATGGGTTCCGTTCACCAGCGAATCAAAAGAAGCCATCGCGGCCTATCCTGAAATCGAAAAGGAATTACGGCTGGCACTTCAAGCGGTCGGCCGCAAACTGGGCATGTATATGCGGCGAAGAAAACCAGGTCGGAGACAAAAAAAATTGCCCCCCCTCCTTTTCCTGTCCCAGCTCAAAATTCAAGGTTCCACTGGCTTCCAAAAGTTTCAATTTGATCCTCAAGTAAATCTCAAGATATTGCAATTACACTATTTTGAGAACCTGAGTACAAATTGCATCTTTCAATTTACCTCGCTTCTTTACCGTGAAAAAAATTCTTAGCCTTAAAGGGTCTTATATTGCCCAAAAAATCATTCCGATTCAAGGCCAAACATAATTTAACGGAGGAAGACAGCCCAGGCAACGATCAGAAAGCTGATAATATTATTAATGAATGTGCCGACATTCATCGTGACGGCATCTTTGGCACCCAATGTACCTTTCAGCAGTATTTTTATTTGGCTAAAATCAACGCCACCCATCGCCAATCCAATCGGCGGCATAATGATGTCTTTGACCAGTGATTGAACAATAGTGCCGAAGGCACCACCGATAATAATACCAACGGCCATGTCGACCATGTTGCCTTTGACGGCAAACCCCCGCCTTCAGCTCCTCCTGATTCGGTGCCAACAGCTTGAAATCTGCCCCCTGCCATCCCATCACCCCTCGCAACACACACCTGATCCATCCCGGGCTCCTCCAGCGTCATCTCCCGCCTCAGCACGACGTCGCTGAACTCGACCTCTGAACCCCGGTCCCGTCACTAAGGCACGACATGAGCAGGCGCTGCGTGTGTTTCAGGCCGCCTTCACTCGGACTCGACGAGCGACCTGTCACCCGCACCTGGCGACTCCAGAGTTTAATAGCATTATTTTCATCAAGATTTCTGTTCTTCTAGGGGAGTTTAGCCCATTTTTTAATTAGACAAATTTCCTCATGCTAGTAACTTTTAATGGATGATTTCAAAATTAATTTATATTATATATTTGTAATCGGCCAGTTCGTAGTAATCAACTGTAAGTAAGGAGCAACTTGCGCCAATAGTAACCAAAACTCTAAAAAACTGAATAAAGAATAGGCTTTTGATGCTGATTCAAATAAATAAAATTCACGATCGGGTTTGCGGCTTATTCGCCGCCGGGGTTCGCAGCCTTCGCGGACGCCGCGTCGACGATCCGCTGACGCACCCGTTTGCGCGCCACCCCGGCGGCATTCGGGGTGACGTTGTCGCTGATCACCCGAAGATAATCGTTCGCGCCCTCGTTGCCGCCCTCGCGCGCGTGGTACAGCCAGCCATACGCCTGATGGTTGTCCTGCTCGACCCCGAGCCCGCGCAAATACATCATCCCGAGATTGCGCTGCGCACCCCATAAAGGCTTGTAGTTTACTGATAGCAAAAAATAAAAAAGAAAAATTGAGATATACGGTGGAATACAATGACAATAGAAAGAGAACAGTTATAACAGGACAAGCTGAATATACGGCGAGTGCCAAACCAGATTCAAGGTGTAAGTCTAGTGTCAGCGACTCGGTATCATACGAATCGATTGCAAAATATCACCACTTTGCCTTGGAAGACGACGATGATAGTTTAGAGTTAACGAAACAGGGAACTAACGGAGATCCGTCTTGCGCTTGATTACCGTCAAGTCTTCAACAAAGACATTGTCATTGACTTGCTGACGTACCGCGTGCGCGGCCACAATGAAGGGGATGAGCCCTCCTACACCCAACCGCTCCTCTACCAGAAAATCGAAGCCAAGCGGTCCGTGCGAAAACTCTACGCCGAACTCTTGCTGCGGCGAGGGGCCATGACACCGGAAGAAGTGGAGAGCGTCCTTGACGACTTCCGCAACCGATTGCAAGACGCGTTTGAGCGGACAAGAAAGTTATAAGGCAGCGGTATACGGAACGCTAGCTCTACCTATAGGACAGATATTAGTAAACATCCTTTTTTGACGAAAAATAATGCACAATTTCTCGCACGCGTCACCGTGAACTCAACACGATGTTCCTGCCTAAGACCTGGACATGTCCTAGAGTACTTAAAATACCCACGAGTCCTTGAATGGTCAAACATCAGTATAGAAGATTTTACTCTCAAGATAGTATTCATTTCCGCCATAGACTATGGTCATCATTTGACCTCTCGGAGAAAACCGACTCCTTTCTTCGTCAACTCCTTGAGCCAATTGGCGGCATCTTCCTGTTTTAGGCCAGATAGGTGTGGAGAACGTTCTTGGGCTTCTTTGTTCAGCTCTTTGCCATTAGCTAGAGTCATCAAATCCTCGCTCCAAACTTTTTCTCCGTTTTTCAATCGGCATTTGACATATCCCGGATTGAACTGTACGGTCTTTTTCACTTTTTTGCCGACAGTGGTTTCTAGGGTGGCGGTGGCTATTGGGAGGGAGGGGGGGTCTTCACCTACTTACATCGTTTCGACTTCATGTTAACCATTTACAGTAAAAACTTCCATAAAAATTGGGTTTTTGCATCTTCTAAAACACATTTTTCAGTTATAATAATTTACCAGTCTTTGGTTCTATCTTATTTAAATTACTATACAATTACTTTTTGGACCTAAATAGAACCATTACCGATACTTCAAAATAAAGCAGTGAGAAAACATTGGGAATTTTTATAGCGGTCATTAACGGATACTGCAATTTTTTTATTAGAACAACCTTTATAAGAAAACACCAGGCTGAAATTTGGGTCAAAATTTTTTGCTGTCTCCGAAACTATTTCAGATACGCACAAGCAAAGTTCACCAGCGTAAAGCCCTTGCCCGGAAACGCATTTTAAACATGTTATCGAGAAGGGTAGGGGTGACAAGTTAATGAAAAATGGCTTCAAAAATAAGAAACAGGCAAAAATAAGAAACAGGCAGGCTGAAATCGAAGCCAATTGATCTGCACATTCTTCGATCCTTCTTCAATAGCTGCGATGAGTTTTTCTTCGTAGGCTTCTCCTACCCCAATGAAAAGGTTGGCTTCTTGAACGATCTTCATTTGATTGGGGGTCGCTTCTGCGTTATGAGGATCAAAGCGGGGGCCTAAGGCAGACACAGCCTTTACCGTTTTGCCAGCGATCTCTTCCACCAAAAAGACATAAGGAGGAATGCTTGTGACTACCAAAGGGCGCACTTTTGGTGGCGGTTTCTTTTGAAATCAAAGGGGTGGACAAAAAATCATACTATTCTGTCTCGAAATATCACAAAATATTTGTAATCATAATAATAACTAGACTGATTTTACGTAAATCAAAAAAGAAAAAAAAGACAGAGAGAAAGATATGAAAGAGAAAAGAGAGTGAATAATTACCAGTCAAATTTTGAAGGCGGTCTCAGATGATACTTCAAGCATGATTCACCATTTACAACCTGACCAGACTTAGCTGCGTCACTTTCACTAAGGTTGGTTCTCGTCTTCAGAAATGAACTACAGGATGCATCCAATAGCATTTTTGCCGAAACAATCTTCGACAAACATAAGGTGCTGATTGATGAGGCGGCATTTAAAAACGCGACTACCACTCATGAAATTCGCAAACTCGCCAGAGAGAGAAAAGAATCCTATTTCAATGCAATCCGAACAAACGACAAATATGCACTTTATGGGCTAAGTGATTACACCAAACAGATTGCAGACCGGCAGAGTGATCTGGTTTATCAAATGGCAGCTTTAAAGAACGGCACATACAAGCTGGTTTCCGCTGACGAAGTGGCGCTGTAATAAAGGAAGATCGCAGCACCCAGGCCACCGACCGATTGCCAGAAGTATTTCCAGCGGGCGGGCAGGCCGCGGGAGTTTTTCTCCACCACTTTGCGGTAGTCATCCACCCAGCCCACGGCACCGAAAATAAAGGTCACCCCAAGCACCACCCATACGTAGCGGTTTTCCAGATTCGACCACAGCAGGGTAGCGATAAAAATCGCCCAATTCAAGCATGACAAATCAAAATGCGACGTCAGGTCCAGTTTTCCGTATCAGGGTATCAATTTTCACCTTCATGGAATGGATTGGAGGGTGAGTATATTACGCAGATCATTATTTGATGGTTTCCTTTGACTAAAGGATCATTTTATATCAAATAAAGTAGTGCATTGCCAAAAATGAGGTCAATGTATTTTACTATTTACTTGATTGCCACCTCTGTAATATGACCTGTAATATGAGGGGTTGATAAGTATAACAGAAGAGGACGGCCTAAAATTAAAACGGGGGGCAGTTGAAAAGGCATTGTTGTGGGGTTTTACACGTGTTGTGCATCAGAGGCGTTCTAGGGATCTTAAGGCGGCACTTGAAAAGTGGTTGGCCAAGTTGGCAGACCCGGAAAGTGGTGGTCGAGAAGAGGTTGATCTTGATGCAGTTAGTAAATATAGTGAGTCTGTGTTGGCCAATATGGAGGACGATGTTGCGCTAGCAGAGAGCACAATCCCCTTGGTGATGCAAAGCGAATTAAAACTAACATTAGCACTCTGGTCAAAGTGAAATCCTCTACGTTTTGTGTGAGGCAGTCGCTCTTAGTTTCAACTGCAATGTTGATCGTTATAGCATAAAAACTGCAATGAAGCGCTGAGAATGCTGAGAAATATTAAAATATTGCTTTGTTGCAATCGTCATAAAAGTCACCAGTAGTGTTTCATGTCAGTTAACAAGAAGGTTTAATATTCCGCAAAGCACCTTCGGCTACTTTAGTGTACTGCGAAGGAGTTCCTATTGGAAGCTTCAAACAAATCAAACCTAAAGCATTTGAAATATGGAAGAGATCTGAGAGAGAAAAATATGACAAATACTTTGAAAGTTGTGTTACTGGTGACAATGAAGTAGGCCAAGTTCTCAGAACAGGTGTTTTTCCAAAAGAGATTTACACAATTTCTTTATGGCGAGAGCAAAAACGAATTTCAAATTATGATCCAATAGTTCCTGGAGCTAGACCTCCTGGATGGGCAGAACGCCAAGGTCATCAATTCTCGGCTTACCATCACAAAAAAACCATACAGACCTAAGCATCGCATCCTTACCTTTTCCCGCCCTGCGCCAAAAAAACGCACACGATGTCGCCTTCCTCTGCTCGGATAGATCACCTCGTACACACGATCGCACGCCTGCAATCGGGTGGTACGGCGGATTATGCCACGGGTCTTTTTCCGGCAAAGCGCAGCCATCCCTATCGGCGTCGAACGGTCGATGATGACAGCATCTTCCCAACAGCAGTCACGGTCAAAACCAAGATAAGTCTCTATAATTTAAGCATCTACAAAAATGGGTAGGTTTTATTCAGAATATCTTTGCCTTTATGGTACTATAGGGCTCATTTTTTAGTTTTCACTGTTATCTTCACTTGATTTGGGAAAACTGGCTGCAACTTCGCCCCCCCCCCCTTCCTCTAGAAATTTGAAGAAATTACGCCACTGAAGAAAACTCCACATGCGTTTAGAGTGAATTCATATGATATTAAAATATAGTGTTGAAAAAGCGTTCGAAACTGTGACCACAAGGTAAAGAGTAAGGATTATCCATTATTTCTTGAATAATTGGACAAACAAAATAATTTGGGACCTCTTGTTCAAAATCTTCGCAATCAACACTGTTCTCTTGTGCTCTAACCATTGTATACTTTTCCATTAACTCTAGAAACAGTGAAAGTAACAAAGTTCTTTCCTTTTCAATTGTTCCATAGATCTTATACAATGAGTTGAAGGTGGAACTATTAGATTCAAATTCTTTCTTACCACGACTATTTCGACTCGATCGGCAGGGGCCTGTTCCTCCAGCCCGACGCCGGTTCGAGCGGTTCGCAGTACCAGCAGTTCAGCGCATATAACGACCACGGAGCGCCGAACGTCTTCATGCCCTGGTCCGTGGCGTTCAGCTTCCTGGGCGATCCGCAGTTTGCCGAAGCAGCGCTGCGCAACAGCCTGCAACACAACCTCCACGGCCCGTTCGGCCTAAGCGACTCGGCGATCTGGGCGACCGGCGCACCAGAACCAGCTACTTCATAAGATTGCTCTATGATGGGATCAGGGATTGAAAACTCAGATGTGTAATATTCATGTCATTTAGCTTCTGGAATGTCAGCTGAGGAAGGTGATGAAGAAGGGGGTGCTAAGGAGGAGACAAATTTAAACACCTAATTTTGATCTTGTTTTGCATGGACAGAATAGCTATTAATAAGATTTCAACACTGTTGAGCAAAATTTTGGAAAACTTATGTTTCATAAGGATCTGTATATTATTCACATGCCCCATGGAAGATTGTTGCATTAAGGACTTCCTTCATCTTTCTTCCTATCATTTATTTACGATAAAAGGCTTATTTTTTCATTTGTAAAACATGAAATTTATTTGTGCTATAAACTGTCCATGTTCAGTTTTGTGTTATTCTTCTTTTGAGTTTTAATACAACTCGTGATTCAAATATTCTATGCTTGGTTATGTATTTTCTATTCTAATCTTTTAACTCTCTTGCATGTGCTCTCACGTAGCTACCTTATTTTAGCTCCAGATAACGTCCTTCCTAATTGCCCCCCTCCTAATATTCCAACCGTTTTATTTACTAGGTTTGAATAAGTAATACAAGTCATAACTACAACACCTTATCTAATATAAGGTATAATAACATTCCCAATACTAATACCTTTAAAAAACATAAATTACTTTCTTTCGACTTTTTATTATCTATTTTATTATCTAAGTTACAATCAAATTTTTCAATTATTGACTCAATCTTTCTAAGAAACTCCATGTTATGAATTTTATGACGAACCGCGTCGCTCCCTGCCGGCCCCAGAATCCGGCCGCACCCGAGATATCCTGGAGAAACTGGCGCGTGCCGGTCTTGGTAAACCAGGCGATCGCGCCGTTGGTCATCGCGACGATATGGTTCGGTCCGACGGCGACGTGCGGATCGGGCGGCGTCCAGCCTCGGTTGTCGATGGCGCGGAATCCGAAGTCCGGTCCCGCCTGCGCCGCAGACGTTCGCGGACCACCGACGACACGAGCGTCGCCCGTGTAGACCAGTCGTGTTATCTTCTTGTGGGTTGAACTTTCTTTAAGATTCAAAGTTTGATAGCCATGGTCCACAGATACTGCTGCTACGGCAAGTGTGTCAGTTATTGAAGATGCTTTGATCGTGATGAAATGAAAGAAGTGGGTTTTTTGATCGCTTTTCCGAAGCCAGGCAAAAATCGACAGAAGCGTCAGCGCTGGGTTAGAGCTTATTCTCGTGAAGACTGCACGGGGGTGAATGTCAACCAACACACCAATATTTGCAGATCTGGACAGCCGCCGCAATGAGCCATTGCGCCTTGTGCGCCAACAACAGCAAAGAATCCGATAAGTGTTGTTAGAACAAATAATTTTTTCATGAATGATTCTCCTTTTAATGTAGTTTGGCAGTCTCGTTAAGAATAACAATGACTTAAATCAATTTAAATAGATCTAAGTATCAGCGATCATTCGCCGGGCAGGGATTGCGTTCGACATTCACAGGATAGCCCGTAATAACTTGTGTGTTTTCTCGGTTTTTCACATGGTTTTTCAGGTCCTTTTCGTTTAGGATCGGTATTGTATTTAACGCGCTTAGCGTATATTTTAGCATATTCTCTATGAGCAAAAGCCACCTTTGGACCAAAAATTTCTAATTTAAAGTATCCTGCTCTAGCCTCGTGATCGTAGTTAGGACGCATCTCTAGTTCCTCATCAGGTTTGATGTTCAGAGCATCCACATCTATATCACAAATAGTTCGCTTGTGGTGAATCGCTTGTGGGTTATCTTCTTCCGCCTCAATCATATAAGGAAATGACCGTATGTTGATAAACTGGGATCTTTCATTCGTTGTCTGTTGTATGGATGTTTTGATTATAAGGAAATGACCATATGTTGTTCAACTTGGGTCTTTCATCCGTTGTCTATTTTATAGTAGAGGTTTTGAATATATGGAAACGACCGTATGTTGATAAACTTGTGATTTCGTGAACTACCTACAGAAACTGTGCGGATAAACAGTTACAATTTTTCGTAATGTAATTATTCAATGTTTTTCGCCCCGAGCCAGTTCATCACGGACAGTATTTTCGCCCCGGAATTTTTCATTGGCAAGTTGCACTTTTTATCCTGCCACTACAGATGGAATGATGACAACACCGTCGAGGTCACCCAGAATAAAGTCGCCGTTTCTCGTTTCGACTCCGTCTATGACTATGGGCATCCCTATTTCGACGACATCGATTCGTCCCAGGCTGTCGGCCGGATTAGCGCCAGTTCCAAAGACAGGGAAATCCATCTGATTCAATGCCCATACCAAGCTGATACCAGGATCGAATATGGATAGCATTCTACGTAAAGGTCCTATTCACTTTGAGGAAGAGGTTGTTCAGAGAGTACAAAGCCCGGTAGGGTAAGGGTTAATCAGTCAAAGAGAACAAACCTGTTTGCCACCAATGATCAAATACCGGTGCCCTGAAAACCTTCTTTGACCACTCCATTGTGTTTAGATCAGCATGCTCACCAGCCAAAAATAAAGTTCGGAATCTTCGGGAAATCACAAAGATCAATTAAACGGATGAGGCCTTCAAAATAGCTAAATAAGCGTGTATAGAGGAAGATGAAGAGAGGTATCGCCAGGTGTTGAGAAGTAACATCAAAGGTATAATTGAAGCCTGCTTGGGAATCCTAAAGATTGAGATTTGATCAAAAGTAACTTATAGGCAATCGGTTGGCCACACTTTTTTGTCTGATGATCGATGGAAAAAAAGATACTTATCAGACATTAAATACAAAAACAGAAAACCATGCAACTTTGTAGACAAGGGTGAGTAAGGAGCAGCATTAAGACTTCAAATGAACAGAAATTATTGCGTCTTTCAGACAGGTTGCCTTCTCCATAGTACCTTGCTCTTTAAGGTAAGTTTGATTTTTTATCCAATTATTTAAGAAAGACTCCTGAATCCCAAATCCAGCCTGTTTAATTAGAATAATAAGCCATTTTAAAAATTCTAAGAAAACTTTAGCGTAAAGATAGAAATATTGAGGAGAGGTAAATTTTTTTCAGCATAGTAAAAAAAAACTAATCCCACAACAACCCGCACCACTTCTGTTATCCTAAAGTTCCATAATGGTTTTAATTCCACTTCTCCACTTTCTCTCTTTGCCTTTCCCGGATCTTTTCATCAAAAGGTATTGCAATCAATAATGATGCACCTCTTTTCCATTTTGTTTACGACAATGATATCGGGTCTTCTAGCAGTAATCACATTGTCACATTGAATGTTCATGTCCCATATCAGTTTCATGTGTTCATTCTCCACCACCCCTTCTGGTTCATGCTCAAGGCGCCGATCTGCTTGCCGAGCACCTCAGTGACATCATGCCGCCGATCACCAATGACCCGCCGGAGCACGCGCCGCTGCGGCGTTTGATCCTGCCGTTTTTTGCGCCCAAGGCCGTCGAACAACACAAACCGAACACCGTTGCGCTGTGCAACCGGCTGATCGACGGGTTCATCGAGCGTGGGCAATGTGACGCAGCGGCGGACTATGCCCAGCAGATCACCCCGCGTGTCATCGGGGACATGCTGGGCATTGATCCTGGGCAAGAGTGCCAACGAGTTCAAACGCGGCATGAATGAGTCGGCCGACGATGATGAACTGTCCGACAAGAAATCGGACGAATAGTCATGTTCGGGCTCAGTCCCTTTGAAATGATGGTGATCGGCGTGATCGCGGTCGTCCTGTTCGGCGGCAATCTGCCCGACGTGGCGCGCAAAGCCGGCACGATCTACCGTGAATTCCGCAGCCGCCTGAACGAGGTCCAGCGCGAATTCCGCGCCGCCGAGTACGAGGCTAATGCCACTCAACTAAAAATATAGAAACCAAATATGTAATTTATTTGTCTGATCCATCATATTTGAACGTAAAATGCCATTCATGATTGTAAAAAGTAGGAAAAATACGTTTACAGTAATTGTTTTGAATTAGGATATTTATTTTACTTCTAAGTAAAAAGAGGTAAATAAATATGTCAATAATTCTACATAAAGACTAGTCTGTCCTTTCTCATGCATTTCACTATTTATTCTAATTTTGTATTGTTTCAAACCACGGCATGGCGTTCTCGAAAGGTATTTTAACGGACCTGCTCAGGACTCAGCTCGGATTCAAGGGCTACATAAATTCTGACACAGGCATCATCGGCAGCCGTGCCTGGGGGTTGGAAGACAAAAGCGTCGAAGAACAGATTGTTATCGCTATTGATGCCGGCACAGATGTACTGTCTGGTTTTAATTCTAACAAACAAATACTTCCCCTGGTCGATTCCGGCGAACTCTCTGAAAGCAGAGTAAACGCCTCCGTCGAGCCCGGGGACATAGAGGGCTGGAGGGGGGAAACAGAAATCTTGGAAAACCCTTAGAGTGGAGAGATTGGGATGAAACTTAATGGGACGAATAAGCACAAGTTATAGATACGAGATTGACATAATTGTTACGGATCCATTCTCTTTGAGGGAGCTGGGGGGTTAATTTGGAAAAATCAGAAAAATTGAGGTATTTTTAACTTAAGAATGGTTAACCGGATCTTATTGAAATTTGACATTTAGAATGAACTCACGTCTCAGAAAAAATTTTTTAATTAAAAAAATTATTATACTATTAATTAGAAATTTGAATTTGTATTTCCATGTCATAATAAAATAAATTTTTTAATACCAATTTAAGATAGAATTAATATTATTTTGGTAAAACTTTTATGTTTTGGTATTAATTTTTAAATCCAAAGATAAAATCTATACCTTTAATTACATTTAAATAAATAAAAAAAAAAACATGTATATATTAAAATATAAAAATAAATTAGTTTTGAATATTTTCTATATACTAGTGATGAACAAAGACAAAAAACGTTAGAAACCAAACTTTAGATGTGAAATCATAGTTAGCAGTACATTTTGAATAGCTGGAATAGCTAAAACAAAATTAAAATTAGATAAACCTATTTACATTGGATTGCTGTTTTAGAATCATCTGAATTAATTATGTACGAAATTTATTATGAGTTTATGAAAACTATATATTGTGACGCTATACATTTATTCTACATGGACACTGACAGTTTTATCTATGATACAAGAAATAAGTAGAGTGGGCTCACCACCATCCTCAAGTATGGCTTGGGAGCTCCCACCGACAGAGGAGAATACCATATTCGAGGGTGTTACCGGCAACTATCAGCCATTATTTTAGGAGATTTGGCGCTTGTTCAACACCAAGGGGGAGATGCGACAACCGATGTGGTGGCGAATGGTTGTATTGTGACACATCATGACCAACACGTCATGTCAATTCATGTTACAGTAATGGGATCACTGATCATTATAGCAAGTTCATGCCGCCTCGAAAGCACCGATGATGAGCGGTAAGCGGCGATTGCCGTTGATTTCTCCAAGCACCAGGGCATACGCCCCTCCACTCGACGGACTCGTCGAAAGTCCGATAATATCGACTTGAATTAGATCCATAGTAGATGTAGAACAACACGAAAGTGTCCGCCCTGGGCATGAGCATCAGGGTAAGTAACCCCATGTACGCCAGCAACCCCGAAACGGTCCCAGCAAAACAACAAGGCGGTTTAGACCATCATTCGGTCAGCGGCGGGCCGTTTCGAAATGCCAGCATGGCTGATTTGCAGAATGCGACCGTAGAATCGGCTTTGTCACATCCAACCTGGGAAATGGGCCCTAAAATCACGGTCGATTCGGCCACGATGATGAACAAAGCCTTGGAGTTAATTGAGGCCCGATGGCTATTTGACCTTGCTCCAGAGCAGTTGGATGTAGTAATTCACCCTCAATCTATTGTCCATTCTTTGGTAGAATTTGTGGACGGAAGCATTTTGGCACAGCTCGGGTAGCGTCCAAGACATTATGCATGAGCATCTGTCTCAACCACCGCGCTAATTGTGCTTCCGTGTGCCCGCGAAATTGTTTCCGCTTTTGAAATGATTCAAATAGGGTTTCCTGGACAATATCGGACGGCTCGATACGGCGGCGAATCACTGGCGATATCTCGGCGGCCGCAAGCAAACGGAGGTAATTCCGGAAACGGTCTAAAGATTCAACAGAAAAATCAGTTTTTTGATCCCTGATTGCGTGATCTACAAAGGTCAACAACATGTGAATTGATACATGTTACCAGCCCTAATTGTAAAACATTAATATTAATCCAATATTTACGAGTCAAAACGATGTAATCTCGCGTGGTTTATTTTTGTTCCGGAGAGGACCTTTATGAACTATAAAATAGGTTTCGACGGTTAATGTGATGTATCTTGATAGATCTTACGATTCACATGCCTCAGTATTGAAATATAGTTTAGTGTCTTTTTTCAACAATTATTATAATATTTGGTGAACTTGACAGCAGTGAGAAACGCGAGGTCGGGTGGTGGCGGGCCGCGGCGCTGGCCGAAGTAGGGAGGTGGCCGTCCAGATCGCACTCATCGACTTCACCTACAGCCTGCTCGGGGCCGCGTTGGAGCTGGTGCGGATGGGGCACGAAGTGCGGGTGTTCGTGCCGGACAACCCGCGCTTTCGCCGGGACTCCAGACTGCCGGAGTATCAGCAGGTGCCGCTCGCGGCACTGGGTGACCGAACGGTGCGGCGGCCGGTGTTCGACCTCGACCTCTTTCCGGCGCGCCGGATTCAAGATCTTTTGCCCGTCCAACTCGACCGCGTAGAAGATGTCGTGCGCCCGGTCAGCGAGCGTCGAGACCTTCGCGTGTCGAATGTCGAGACCCAGTCGATTGATCGCGCTGGCGAGATCGAAGAGCAATCCCGGTCGATCTCGCGCCATGACGTCGATCGCCGTCGCCGACCCGGCGACGTCGTTGTCGAATTTCACCCGCGTGCGGTGCAGGTCCGCGCCCTGCGGCCAAGCCGATCGTCTACAGCTACGGGATCCACGAGCGGCTCTTCTCGCCGGCGACTCCCCTCCCCGTCCCCCACCCGCGCGCCCCGAAGGACGGCGAAGATCCGCCGGTGCTGTTCCTCCGCGAAGCGGTGGCGCGGAGCGTGAACGAAGCGGCGGTGTGGGCGTTCCGAGAGGCGGGACCCGACAACGTCGTGTCGTGGGCGAAGGCGCTCGGTGTCACGTCCACGATCGCCCCGACGGAGTCGCTGGCGCTCGGCGCACATCGAATGAAACATTCCAGGCGAATGGTTCAGAAACATTCGAACGGTAGTTCGAGCGGAACCCGAAACGGTCTGGCACTACCCAGTCACCTGTGCCTCGACCCAACCGGTCATCGATGCGGCGGGGAAAGTACTGCACACTAAATCCAAAATTGTCAAAGTTATTGAATTGATAGTCCCGGTTAAAGAACAAGCCCATGCGTACAGGATGGCCATCGGTGTTCCACTCATTGGAAGTGAAGATGCGGGTTGATCGTGCTTACGCGAGTATTCAGAGAGCGTTGAAAGGACGATATCGAACTAAAGCCTTGGAAATTGGCACGTTCGCAAAAAATTCAGTGCTGTTGAACGGCATGAAAGAGTAGAAAGTGCAAAGAAATTGTTAAAACGATTCGAAACAGCGCCATCAAGGACAAAATTAAAATGGAAGCGATTGATAAATATAGATTTTAGTGGTCGTATCAACTTAGTACAAAAACATAATAATAAAAATAGCATTGTTTTGGTCTAAAACATCCCCTCGAAGACACCGTCCCCGTAGAGAAGCCCATGGTCGAACACCGAAACTTTCGCTTCGTGCCCGTCAACGATCCGGCCGTCCAACCAAACTTTCGATTTGGGAATCACAGTGCCGCCCCAGTAGCAGCGCCCGCAAGCCGCGCTTCCACCTGACCGGCAAGCGATACGAGTTGCGCCGCAAGCGCAGCGGGCTTTTCCATCGCGGTGGAGCCTGTTGCCGCGGCCGCAGCAACGGCACCGACCATGTTACCACGCAAAAAGGGATGACGTGGGGATTTCACACCAAAATGAAGCACTATGGTCGTATAGATTAGCCCTAGCTAGATTATTCAGTGGTCGCTGCATCCACCGCATAAACTCATGCATTGCAAAGATATCAAGTGTAAGTACGAAGAAACATCTGTCAATGGGTCACATATACTTCATGGATGGTTTCAACACGTGTGAAAGAGTGCAGAGGTTTGGGTACACGCAACATAATTCCTTCCTCAATCAATCGGCAATATCGCCCTTTCTCCTAAGTTGTTTAATGTGTTTATAAATGAAGCTGTTAACTTTCTAGAGAATAGATTCACTTCAAAAGTTAGCCTAGGGACTCAAAAACTGTCACTTTTGGTATTTGCAGTTGATATTGTTTTGGTGGCTAATAAATCGTAAGATTTACAGAAGCTTTTGAATCTCATTGATTAATATTGGCAGACAAGTAAATTAAGGCTGAATCACATATTTCGCGGTAACGAACTGTAGTAAGGAGCGATTCGGCTCAAACTAAGGCAATGAATTAATAGACCTTTTGAGTGGGCTTTTTTCGGTGTTCGTGGGCAATCACAGCTTATTGGAAAAGCCTGTTCAAATCTATATTACTTACTCAACGTTTACAACTTGTGACGTTCGTAAAAAGAGGACCTAAATTGACCTCCATAAGCTGTGCAAAGCAAAAGTGACGAGAATGCGATATCGGGAGAATACAGTTGGAAAACGTTCTGTTCCATGTCACAAAGCACAAAAATTGCCAATTTGTGATGAAATCGACGGGCGAGGTCATGGGCCTGGACGCCGATTTCCCGCGCGCCTTCGCCATATCGCAGATCGGCTGCGGCATGCCGCTCCCGCGAGAAGGCACTGTCTTCATCAGCGTACGCGACCGCGACAAAGATCCCGCCTTCGAACTCGCACAGAAATTGACGAACTTAGGCTTTCGTCTGATCGCCACCAGCGGCACGCAGGAATACCTGTCGGGCCGTGGCCTTGAGGTAGAACGCATCAACAAGGTTCTGGACAGACGGCGTAACTATATTCGTCCCGACCAGATGCCTTACAAGTTGCCCACCGGCATCACCTATGATTGCGGTGAATTCGAGGCCGTGATGGACAAATGCCTGGCCAGGGCGGATTACGCGGGGGCAAAAGCGCGAAAGGACGAGGCGAGATCGCGGGGTAAGTTGCGGGGAGTCGGTGTCTCCTCCAGCGTTGATCCGTCGGGCAGCCCGGCAATCGAGGCCGTCGAACTGCGCTTCGACCCAGGCGGGTCGGTTACCAGGATCACGTGCCGATCCTCGTAGTCCTTCACGGCGGCCGCGACCTCCGCCTCATCCTTGCCCAAACGCTTCGCCACTTCAGCGGCACTCAGCGATGCATTTTCGCGCAACAACTTTAATATCGGATCCATATCCGCTCGGCATACTGGCGCGCTCAGGAAATGGAATCAATGGTTTAAAGCCAATTCGGGACGGGAACCAGGTTCAGGCCTGCAGTCCCGGACGCTCTCCACGCAACCGCGCCACTAGGGAGGGGAACAACTCCAGCATAAAAAACGAAAACTTTTTTCGAAATATGTTAGAGAAGTAAACCCTGAATCTCTCGAAGCTTGGGACCAATCAGTAGGCCAAGGTACATGATGTGATTAGACAATTAAGTTAATTTAGCCTGGCCTTACTGAATTAACTTCAACAAGACAATTAGAAAACAAAACATCTGACTTATCTACATTAAATTGTAGACCAATTGCCGCATAACTTTTTTCAAGGAGGAAGAATTATTTTCCAAAGACAATTCAGTTCAACGAGAACTGAGAAGAAAACAGTTCAACTTCTGTCCTGAATTTTCCCAAAGCAGAAAAATAAAGTTCATTTCAGTTTTTTATTTTTCCAAAGAAGAAGAAAAGAGAAACTTCAGTTCTGAAGTATCCCCAAAGCAGAAATAAAAGTTCAAATTCTGTTCTGAATTTTTCCACTTCAGTTCTGAGATCCATGGAAGCAAAAAGTTCCATTTCTGTGTTGAATTTTTTCAAAGAAGAGAGAAAAGTTACCTCCGGGATATCCTCTGCATGTAATGCAAATGGATTCCGACAGCAGCAGATTCGCTTGTAAACACTGTTACTAAAACTTTCTGAAGCTAAGTCGTTTTTCTAAGAAGAAAAAGAATAATCGTTGAAAAAGAAAGGAGACTCCCGCAAACTTGCCCACCAGCCTCAAAGATCATCTTCAACATTATCACATAAAAAAATAAATTTGTGCCTCAGAGTAGTTCACAGATAAGTGCTTTACCGTTATTCCCCGAATTAGCGGCGCAGCTCCTAGAAGAGTTTCCCAATGCACGGGAACGAGGCGTTGGCGCTTATCAAACTGCCTTAGCATCAACCTTAAGAGCGAAGCCAGCCTATGATGCCTACGATGAAGCAAGGGTACTGGCTGCTGGTGGAAACTATGAAGGCGCTGCCGAAAAGGTGGCGAGCGCTATATCCCAACTACCTGGCGAACCTGCTTTTCACGGTCTCCGAGGTGATATCCGACGCAAGCAGGGTAGACACGACGACGCCCAGAAGCTCCCTTACAGTCTCATCACAAGCCAGGAACAAAAGCTCCTCGTACCTAGGTGGAAGGATCGGCTCTAAAACGTTAACCAACCTAGAAGCCTCCAAAAATTTACGGCATGCCAAAGCCGATCTGCCAATATCAATAGGAGATGTTTTGGCAAGGACAGAAACGAGACAATCGAGAGGCAGATCGTGGAGATTAGTGGGTGTTGCCATTCCAAATAAATAAATCTGCTTTCAACTGAAGCAGCTAAAATGAAATACCATCAGCACAGCCTCGGCGACCAATAGATCGAGCCGGCTGTCGATGTCGATCACCTCTTCCGGCGCGTTGACGACCGCCCGGCGGTCTTCGCCGAGGAATTGATGCGGGCTGTCAGCCGAGAAGTTGAACAGGCTCTTACGCGTCACCGCGATCACCCCGCCGTTGAGCATGTACACCGGCGGCAGGTCCTGTCGGCGGTACACGTTGTTCGGTTCGTACATCAGAAGCTCGTCGCCGTCGCCCAGCTTCTTCATCAGTGGTGTTCCATTCGGAGAAAATAAAGTGGGCAAGTTCGAAAGATTGGGAAGCAGAAAGCAACGTATACAGTGTAAATCAAACCAGCCAGATTGCTTCGATCATGAGGAGATCGCATCTGTCGCCTCCATTTTGGTGGGAAGAAATGTAAGCAAAATAATTGTCAGTTTCGCAAGCTGGCCGAGTTACATCTTTGTTTGTGTGAATTCACGTTCCGACCCCGACAGAAACCGGTTTCGCGCCGGTCGCCTCGTGTCACTTCCATCAGGTTGCGCATCACACCAGACTGCAAGGCACTTAATGCCATGCAAAACAATACTCAAAAAACATAGTTGTATGTTTGAGATCACCAGTCACACCTGTTCAGGGCCTTGGTCGAGCATGTTCTTCTATATGCGGCACAGGTGTGGGGATCCGGTGATATCCCCCGCCACCTAGAATGACATGGAACAGGTATATAAAACCTTCTTAGCACGAGCATTTGGGGTAAAGTCCACAGTTCCATATCAGATCTGATTACTAGTCCAATAAACACCCTCCAGAGCTTGTACGACCACCCTTACTATAAAAACATGCTTTGCCCCAGGGCAAAACTTAAAACCCTTGCCCTGAAGACTAAGTTGGGAGGGGGGTCATCCTCAGAGACATAATTTCCGGACTTTCAACTACGCTGAATAAACTTGCTATCTCAAAATTTTAACTAGTTGTGTTTGGGAAAACGATGGGGCGTTGGTGCCTTCCAATTACTTTCGACTATTAAAAAGGGGACTAAGATAGTGATTTACTTTAAGATAAAAGACGGTTTCCAAGGAAAGATGAGGTGCTCTTAAACGAAATGAATTTGTATTTTACGAAATGAAATGAAATATCAAACGAAATGAATATGAATTGATCTATTTCCAGTTGGGCTTGGTAGTGTATCATATAGTCTGCGTATTGAGACCAAACTGGCCATTTGGGGAGAGTTATCACGGGTCCTACAAAAGTATTACTTTTAGTATTTTTCATCAAAGTAGTATTTTTTGAATGGGTCGTATGGTCGTGAGGTCGTAGGGTCGTATGGTCTGGGGTCGTGAGGTCGTGGAGTCCAGTTCAAAGAACATCCCGAAAAATAGCATTACGAAAATCCAAACTTGCAAGAATTGCTTATCAAACATTATTCTTAGCTGCCAACGTTGAAGGAAACGTGTGTACGGTAAAATACGACCTTACACAGTAGAGTACGGTAACTTTGGGCTGGGTCTCTTGGGTCACAAAAGAAAATTAAAGTAGAGGTCTTGGTCCACCTAAGCAATGCTTTTTCAGTTTCCAAAGAACGCACTTCGTAATTAACTTTTTAAAGATGAGTATTTTTTAATTGGAGACACTCACAATGTTCATTACAAACACCAATCAATAATTATTGAATGGTATTAGATGTTATACAATGATATTGAATGGTACCATTCTTTTTTTTCTTTTTTTATACTGGAAACAGAAAAATAAGACTTTCAGTACAGTAAAAGCAAACCAAAAAGATTGGAGGGCAACTAGGGCCCCTCCAAAATAAAGAAACTATGCACCTTCAGAAGGGCGCTGGAACACCAAAAATTCCTTTTCTTTTTTGTGCACAATGTAAACGAAATATTTTTGTTCTCTTGCAGCAGTTTTTTTCTTCTTCCGAGGGTAGTTTTGAACACCATCACTGCAATCGTAAAAAAAAGTCAGACAAATGCAGCCTTAAATAGACATTACAGCATTAAAAAAAAAAAAATCTTAGAAAATTAAAAATAGAAAAACAAAATCGTTCTATGGGGACGATTATTATCAAAGTTATGCTTAAAACATCACTTAATTTCGTATTTTCCAAAAAGGTTGATTCAAATTTTCTGCGAAGTGCACGCTTGCACACCAGAAATTTTGCTTCTGCACGCACGAGATCTCGTCGGGAACTGCCACACTCCCCAGTATGGCTGACATGGATCTTTAAAAAAAACAATAGCCTAGACTAGGCGTGGCAGTAACACGGAATGCACCCTGGCTTTTCCTGGAAATTATCTATGGACCTTGTGATTTGCACTATCTAGCTAAAAATTATTTCAATGGATAATGGATGAATAACAATCCAAATGAAAAATTAATACATGCAAACCAGAAAAAATTAAAACAATAGCCAAATTAATTTCTTTTGTTTGTAGCACAGCTGAGAAATAAGCAGATGACTAATTTAAGTAAAAAACAGAGTTGGGAACTACCTAAGTTACAAAGAAGTTTCAACATGTTTTTTGTTCTAATTTATAAAACCAATATTTGGCATATAATCTGCACAAAGCCAGATGGCGTGGATATTTTTTGTCGACGCTAGTGCCGGTTTCCACTCTTGTGAGCTACCCATACTGTTTGGGTAGGGCACTATAAATGTCTTCTGAGATTTAATGACTTTCTTTTGAGACATTAATCTTACTTTCTACCTACAGCACCTTTTTTTTGTTCACTTTATTCCTATTGATGCTTCCAACCACTAGTTAGTTTCGTTTCACGATAAATCAAGCCATTAGGAATGATTGTGTTTAATAATTGACGGATCAAAGACCTCACCAAAATCAGGACTCTGACGTGGGACGCAACAACTCAACTCTTCTGGGAACAAGACGCCCGCATGCTTTGCAAGGGCACTTAGGGAAGCGGTATCGATGCTTGACGAGGCAGGAACCCCATGGAAAGAAGACAGGTTCAATGCCTCAGACAATCCCCCTCTGGTAGAAAGTAGTAGTGCACATTTCGCCAGCACACATGCCTGGGGATTGTTACGCACACCCTTGGCTGATACACCCACAGGAGCCCACACCGAACGGCTGAGAGGATGTTCAGTTCATGCAGGTCCTGCCATTCCTCGTCGGTCATGTAGAGAAAGTTGCGAGATGGTGATGCGCCGACATTGGTGACCAGGATATCAGCACCCCCTGCAGCTTCTACGGCGTCGAGAAACTCGCTTGTTGATTCGGCGTCGCCCATATCGGCAATGAGACCAGCGACCTTATCGCTGTAGGCGGCCAGAGAATCGACGGCTTCGCGGTTCCTTGCACAGAACAGGACTTCCGCACCCAAACATTTCAAGGAAAGAAGACAAGCATTGTTGATAAATATGTCATTTTCTCACCTCCCCTGCCCCCTCTGCCACCAGGTCCACCTCTCCCTCTGCCACCACCTCTTCCGCCTCCATCTCGTCCAAAACCTAAGATATAATTAATGCATTTTTATCATATTTAGAGAGAGGTAGTGAAATTAAAAGTTCCTCAAGACAGACTTCACAATCTTCAACAATGCATCTCTAAAGTTTGTTATGTGACTTGCATAGAATGAATGAATATTAAACTATTAACATCAAAACCACTACTCACTCTTCTGTTCTGTTCTTCGGCTTGTTTCTTTAACACTTCTTGCTCTCGAAACTGCATGTCCCTTTCCGATTCTTCATGGTTATTTATTTCTTTTTCAAGCTACGATCACCAGATAGATTTAGGTATTTATCTAACTAACTTTTATCGACAGAACAGAAATTGGGCAAAATTACGCCATCAAGCAATTCGAGTTTAACGGATGCTTGCAAAGATAAGCTAACAAAGGAAACCGAAGTTACGAAGAAAAATCAGGAATCCAACATTTTAATGTCCCAATAATTTTGGCATAATTTATCGAATTGTTTAATTGAATCCATTTCCAAGTGTATGTTTAAAGTTAAATTTATAAAAATGCGATTTATACCAATTTCAGCTTTCTTACTACTTTTTGCTAAGTGTCTCGACACTTGGATGGTCCCTGGCATCAACTTTGATGAGTTATTTATGCTACATATAGCAACGACCTACTACCTAGCCCCTATTAATCTTGCTTGCCTTTTTTTGAATGTGCCCCTCAAATATGCACTCCCCTCTCAAAGTTGAAAAATTTAATGAACATCCAGGTGCCAGGCTGCATTTCATGTGATAAATGCCAATATCTATGGCAAGGAAGTTCAATTTTCTATTGTCCCTCCTATTGTTCTATTGTTTAACCTTTGGCTTATTCGTTGTGGCATATTTCTGAGATGTACCGTGGCCTGGGTGTTTAATTGTTTAAGTTCAGTATCTAAACCTGCACTGTGTCTGTCTGCACGTGAAGAAATCTCTAATTTACACTGCACGGGTAAAAATTGAAAATATTCTTCATCATCAATCTCAGTCCCATCTTCATGGAGATAAACACGAATCTCCTCTGATGGCCTAAGATTAAGTTTCTCGTATGCTTTAGACTTCAGTTCGATCAAACTGCTTGCGACTACTCCTTTGAATCGACCTCTTGAGCCACGAATTTTGAAGGGTTTTCTGCTCCCTGTTCCTGTAACATCAGCCTTTTAGTTCCCTATTTCAAATTTCATTTCCAGCGTCTATCTAACTCCTTCATCCGTCTTTTTTCACCTCACCGCCTTTTTTCCGTTGGGTTGTGTTTATGTTCCAGTCATCTCCTAACCCCCGCTTATCTAACCCTTTCCCATTTTCTTGCCACCGTTTCCTCTGTGCTTACTTTACCTCTCTTTTCCTTTCGTATTTTTAGTCGCCAATCTTCATTATCCACTATCATTTCCAGCTCCTCTTTGCCTCATTCGACAACACAGTTTACGGTAGTTTATTGTGAAGAATATAAGCATATCATCGACTAATCTTTATTGAATCACATTAATAAAAAATAATGTTATTTAAATAATAAAGAATTAATATAAAAAACCCTAAAGAACAACAGTTTGATTATCTCTCAAATTTGTATTGTATTTTGCAATAATTCGGTGAATGCTACTGAGCCACGAGGAGTGGAGCTGATGGAAAAAATTACTTACTTAGACTTAGACTTAGTTCCTCCCACACCTGGGCCGTCCTGCGTCGCGCTGCGATTGACTGGCAGTGGATCGACCAGGCCCCACCGGTCCGTCTGACCTCCGAGAAAGACGCCGGCGGGTTTCTGTGGCTAACCAGGGCCCAGGCCAACCAACTGCTAGCACGGTTGGAACCCTACCCGCACACAGCCGACATGATGCGTCTATCTCTAGCCACCGGGTTACGGGAATCTAACGTCACCAGACTGGAATGGTCGGCGGTTGACCTCAGCCGGCGTGTGGCGTGGGTAAACTGACTCTTTTGTGAAAAGAAATTGACATCTTGCTGCATGAAATTGACATTTTTGAAACAAACTCTTTTCATGTAAATTGCAGATTTTTTCATATTGTATGGAAAATGTAATGTTATGGAAAATTTCAGGAGTGGTGCTTTGAGCTGCGAATGCCAAAGTGATGGCACACGCACAACACCGTCTCAGGCGTTGTTAGAGCAATGCACGCCTTCTGGATTCAGCTCCACGTCGCACCGAGATGTTGTCTGCATTTAACATTGGGAGTCTTTGCCATCTCGCTCATGACTGTGACGACTACCATCCTTTTCTTGATTGTGGTGAGTCGCTCCTGTGTGGTCTGCATCCACGGCGCGAAACGCGTTGTTTCCGAGCTTGATTCCCATCCCCTTTTCTCTGAGCCGAAACTGCCCGCCCGCCACGCTGTGCCCCTCTCGTCGACTGCTCGGTCTCCTCCTTTTTCCTGGCAGGCTGGTCTCAAACTCTCTGGCGTAGAGCCTTATAGCAGTTATTCGCACCGGCTCTAGACGTCCACCATTCGCAGGCAAGCGCACGGTAACCAGCGCTCGCAGCTGTTTGGCATTTGGGTTCTCTGGAAGGGGCACAGATCCATCATCTACTTGGTTCTCTTGGAGCAAGGGTGACGATGCCACAGTACCTGATCGACCACTGGGGTACATGATGCGCTTGGACTGGTCAGGGACCGACAAGACGGGCAGGTTGTATACTTTGGCAACTGCAAGGGGAATATCGATGACCGGGCCCTCCTCAGGGCATTTTGCAAATCCGTTGGGCGAAAAAAGTTCAAATTGGGAAAAGCCTGCTCTACGGCGGTTGTTTGGGGAAACAGCGAAAATGTTATCAGAAAAATGAAAGTAGTAACAAATTTAATCATGGTTCCTCCGGGGTTTGAATTAACGTGGCGCATTACGCATCAAACCCAATTTCAAAATTGAAGCGCTCTAATAAAATCCCCAATTCGTGTGATTGTATTCTTAAAGCGGAATATTTTTTTCATATATCTCAATAATGCCAGCATCCTTACTATTTGGGGTACGCACTCAGTGCATGTGAAGTGAGATTTGGTATGGTTCTATTGCCAACCAAATTATCTCTACGCATTATAGTACATGCGGCCAATCGCCTCAAGATTTCATATATTTCGGGGCACATATAATCTGTCACAATCCATTGTAGGGTGTGTATCAGTGAATTAAATACAAACTGAGATTGCAAAAGGTTTTTCAGTACATGTTTTATAGTAATCGGGAAGTAAAACTCCTGACACTTGTTTGTTATGAAATTTTATAACGTTGGTGGACAGTTCACTATGAGTTTTCGCACATATGGTTAATGGAGACATGCCTCAAAAAGTTTGTTAAAATAAATAGAGGGGTCTTTGTTATGGTATGGAACTAAAATGCCTGATCAGACCCACCGTTAATTTTGTCATCCATGCATCCCTTGCATTTTGTTAAGGTGGTAAATTAAAAGAACAGATCGCTAGCTCTAAATTTGACATAAGACGGGGCATTAAAGTAAACAGGCTCTCGATGCCAAGCGGCTCGCCTTTCTCGTTCACCAAGACGCCCGCATCCATCATCGCCTTGATCGACGATGCCATTTCGGCCTGAAGCTTCATCTGGTCTCGCTTGAACTCCATGGCCGAGAGTTCCTGGTTGCGAGCCAGTATCTCGTCATTCTCGTCGACGCTTAGAGGTGACGCAGTGGCATGGAACCCCACGAGAAGGGCCACTACGCTTATGGCATGCTGTGAAGTCTTCATTAGTTACCTACGACGCCAATTTCACCGCGAAACGTACGGACCTGGCCGTGTAGAGCGACTGGCCGACATGGTCTCTCTTGGCTCGTTGCGCGAAGTGCTGATCACTCTCGTCTTGGTCGCTGGAGCAGTGGTTGGACTGGAGTTTGCCAAGATGGCTTGGCACGGCGACCCCGATCGTGACCTCTACGCCAACATGGACATCGAGATCCTGGCTAGACGACTGGGAATCGGCATGCACGGGGAGCCTAAAAGCGACGCGAGGCAGCGACCAATAGGCATGTTAAGGATGGAAGAGTGTTGTTTTAGACAAAAGTCTGAATGACAAGAAAATAAGAGTTGATTAATATTTTATATATAAAAATATTTCATTTCATTGACGCTCTATATGAGGTGAGTTGAAGGGAATCTATAGAATTATTAGGCGACTTTTAGGAAAGTTTAGAATAAATTACATATCTTTGCGTTGCGATAGCAAAAAAAAACCAGTTATGTTTGGAGGATATTTTTTAGTCATAATGCTCAAAATAAATCCATCTGAATAACGACGTCCTGGAAGTACACGACCTGTCTGCTCATCTACAATATTTACCTTACCATCCTGAACAATGTATTCTACATCATTTTCAAAAAGGGTATAGGCTTTCAGGAGCTGGTTGATGGCATGAAGTCTTTCAGACTTTTCTCCATAATCCCTGGCTACTTCGTCTTTCTTTTTCAGCTTCTCATCATCTGTCAGGCTATCATCATTGTCAATCTCCACGAAAGAAACTCCAATGTCCGGAAGGGGCCTAGAACGATCGAAGCACACATTCCCGTGATTGGGAAAGAGCAGATACTGGAAATAAAAGAACAGAGTGAAACAGAAGATAGTGCTAACTGTATCGAAGATGGAGAATGTAATGTGAACTGACCACAGGATATTCAGATTTAACATTAAAAAACAGAAGTGATTAATGCTATTTTTTAAAGCTACTTAGGCCTACACCATATCACCTTTCATAACCAGCATACATGTTTTAATACTCACGGTTTATATTTCTTAAGCTTCAAAATGGAATTACTAGTGCAGTCTACAAGTCCCTCCATTAACCTATAAGGTGCATATTAAAAAGTTAGACTGCTGAAATGTCGAAGAGTTTATTGTTTGAAGCCATTGAAATCGAGTTCCATTTCCATTGAAATGGAATTACTAGTGCAGTCTACAAGTCTCTCCATTAACCTATAAGGTGCATATTAAAAAGTTAGACTGCTGAAATGTCAGAGTTTATTGTTTGAAGCCTGGTGACTGCTTTGCTCACTTAATTTTTCTTTATTCCTAACAATAGATAGTTATCTACATCAACTCTATTTTGTGTATAGTTTTTATTTTCTTGGTAAAAAAACGGTTCAAATATTTGGCTGCCATATGGCAACTATGGCCGTCAAGGGTCATGATTTAGGCCAAGGTGTTTCTCATGGCCTAGCCGCTTTTCTCATAGTAGAATAACAATTTTTGTCTCTCTGCCACTTAATTCCTTCATAAATCAAGAATTCTAAATTCAGACAGGGATAAACAAATCACCACGAAGCAGGCGAGGTACAGCGCGCCGCTCATCCACACGATCTGCGAGACCGTCACCGAGCGCTCCAGGTCGTAGACCACAAACAGCCAGAACAGCACGAATGGGGTCGCCGCCGAGACGAACAGCACCGGGAAGAGGATCGCAAACAGCACCGAGATGTGGAACGGTGGAGAGTCGTCCCACCGACCGCGCGGCCGACGCTCGTGTCCGTCCGCGCCGTCCTCGACGTCGGCGTCGTCGCCGACGTCGTCAACGAGCAGGATCAGGAGGAGGAGACAGAGCACTATGCCCCCTAGCCAAAGCAGCGCCTTGCGCATCGATCACTCTCCCTAATCGGTCCAAAGGATGCCAAGCTTGCCAGTGCTAGCGGGTCAGCGCACCATTCCCAAGACGACTCGGCGAACCATGTAGACTCTGTCGATCGAACTATGGTTCCTCCTGGGCGTCTAAAGACACACCACTAGCCCGACTGGTGGTGGAAAGCTACGGTCACTAACTCGCTTATAGAAATGATTGGCGATACGGATGCGCGTGTGACGCTAAAGCGAGAGAGAATCGACTACTGGCTGGGTGTGGGCGCTCAACCGTCTCATAAAGCTGGCGTTTTGATTCGTAAGTACGGCACGAATGGAAGCCATCTCGAGCAAAACGAGAAATCTCTTTCCGAATTGAAGGCGAAAAGAAACGCTCGCAGCATCGCAGCCCGAGCTGCTGCTGGTACGGCAGTGGCAACTGAAGAGGCGCCCCCAGCAGAAGAAGCGGGTGAGAGGTCATCCGCCGCCGCCTGATCGACAATTACTGGAAGCCGGGCGACGTGCTGCCGAGCGAGTTCGAACTCGCACGCGAGCTGTCCGTCAGCCAGGGCACAGTGCGCAAGGCGCTCAACGACATGGTGGCCGAGAATCTGCTCGAGCGGCGCCAGGGCCGCGGCACTTTCGTTTCGGAGTACACCGAGCGGCGCGCCCTCTTCCTGTATTTCAATCTGATCGGGCGCGATGGCGAGCGCGCCATGCCAGTGAGCCATCGGGTGGACTGAAAATATTTATCGAGCATTTTATTCGGCTTTCCGCGGAGAAACCCGAGATCCACCGAATTTTTACGATGGAAGGCAATCAGAATACCTCGCGCCTGGAATGGGTTGTCGAAAACTATCTCAAGCGCCACTTCGCGATGGTTCGCGATTTGATCCGTGCAGGTCAGGATGCGGGCTTGGTAAGGCAGTGCGATCCGGCGCGATTGTATTACATGATCATCGGCGCCGGCGGTACGCTGTTTACACGATGCTGGACCGCATGGACCGCATCGTCGAAATCGATCCCGCCGGGTCCGTTGCGATTGTCGAAGCCGGCGTCACGCTGGAGGCTCTGGACAATGCCCTTTCCGAACACAGGCTGTGCGCCGGGGTCGATCTGGCGGCGCGCGGCTCCTGCACCATCGGCGGCATGGTTTCCACCAATGCGGGTGGCCTGGAAGCCTTCCGTAACGGCATCATGCGCAATCGGGTGCTGGGGCTGGAAGCCGTCATGGCGGACGGCACGCAAATTCTGAGGATAAGCAGACGTACCGAGCTACCATTGACAAGCCGAGCTATACCGCGACATTTCGCGTCGACGGTTGGGATAGCAGCCAATACCACTGGTATGTGGTAGAACACGAAGATGAGGTGGGATCTAGCAGCGGCCTCATACGGCCTGAGCCAACGGACAAGGATGAACTTGTCGTTGCAGCGTTTACCGGTAACAACAACTCGCATGGTACCATCAACGGACGCTTTGTAGAGCCTGATGGGGACACGAATGAGGACCATCACGTGGGCAAATGAACTCTTCTTCCACAAGAACTGCTTCTGGAGAAAAATATTGGAGATCTTTAAGACTTCTTTGTTGATTTATACTTGCAGTTGCTATTTTGAAATTTGCTATAATCGTCAATTTTAATTTCTAATCCCTTTGTTTTTTTTATTCTTTAATAGTAATTTCTGATTAGTTTGAGTTTGAAGTATAATAATAATTAACTTTTGTGGGTTTTGATTTCAATATGGGTCTTTACCCTTGGCTGCTTAGGACGTGCAGGCACATTGACAAAGGCAAGGAAGATTCCCTTCAAGAAATCAAAACGAATAGAAGAGCTATCTTGAATATGCCTCGTTACAAGAAAGAGACTGTACAATTCAACTAAATAGTAGTATTTTGGAAATAATATTTAGATCAAATAAAATAATATTTAGAAATCAAAAGCGTTTATTTAGCAATTTAAAGGCATCAAGAGAGTCTTTGTGCAATCAGGGCTTCGCTGTCCTGAATGAAACAGTCGACGAAAGTGTATTGGCCGTTTTCCGAAATGGACAACGTTGTGAGTTGGGCGTGGAGAGCCGAAAGAAACTCCGGTGTTATGTCGCAACGGACATTGCTCGAACCATCACTGACACAACCTTACTTGATTGCCTCCGACCTTATTGCCCCATCACTCTTCGTCGGCGAAGTGCGTTCCGCGACGCTGTAAGTATCGGCGTCGCGACCGGTATTGGACACGATTAGCTCTGCAAGTAATCCGAGCGAAATCGCGAATCCCTGCGCGAACGCGACGCGCTGCTGGTCAATGCGCCCCATCTGGTCCATCCGCTGCCGACCGTCATTCCCATCGGCTCGCTCTTTTCCGGGCTCTTGAACAGCGCGGCAAGTTTCTTCGGCTTTTCAGGTCAGCCTTCCAGCCGGGGAGCGGTCCCGATCAAGCTCGGGCTGACGCTTTATGACTGGGTGACACGCAAACGCCGACTGTTGCCGAAACACCGTTTCCGCGGGGCGAAGGCGACCCGGGATACAGAACGCGTCATTCAACCTACGGTCATGCACAATGTGACCCTTGATGACTTGGTGATGCGGGACGAAGTTTTTGGACCCATCATCTCGGTCATCGAATTCGAGACATTAGATGAGGCGTTTGAAATCGTTCGCAGCTTCGAGAAGCCACTTGCCGGCTACTTGTTCTCGACCGATGACGCCACCAAGCAGCGTTTTTTGGCCGAGATTCCCTTCGGCAGCGGTGCCATCAATGACGCGGTGATGCAAAACGCCAACTAAACTAAAGGAGTAAGCAAAGAGAAAAAGAAAGGGGCAAAAACTTTTAAATTTATCAGCTATCTGACAATAAGTTATTCTGATGTATTTTATTAATACAATATATTAGAATCTATCACAACATAATGTAAAATTGTCATGTATGCTATAATATATTTTAATTTACTATTATACATAATGTACTACGTGCTTTTATGTATAGGGTATTGCTGTAACTAAACAGGAAAGAAAGAATTCTTCGAAATAAGGGTTTTAGGTCGTTCCTCAAACAACGGCGCACAGTCGACGATGACATCCACTTGCTCGACGATGCGCTCCGCATTCTCCTCGGAGATGTTTTCGGGAATCGGTACGATGTCGAGTCGCGGGTTCAGGTCCATCAGCCGCCTTCGCGCCGATTCAACGCGCGGGCGTTCCAGCCAGTCGTGCGTCATCAACAACTGCCGGTTGAGGTCGCTTGGTTTGACGTTGCCGGCGTGTGCCAAGACCAGCTTGCCGATCCCGGCAGCCGCCAACCGCGATCGGACCAAACCATAGAATCCCGAAGATCAGCACCAACTTCCCAGCCCGCGCCGCCGAGGGGCGGGTGTGGTCGAGTTGATCCCGCCGCGCCATTGCCTCGATCACGCTGCCACGCGTGTCGGCGTCTACCTGTTTACTAGCTAGAACCACGAAACTATCGGGTCGCAGCATGCCTCCGAGAAAGCCGATCAAACCAGCACCGGCGACAATCACCGGAAAGGGGACGGCGAAGGCGAAGATCGCGACAAAACGTCGACTGACACGTACAGGCTGACTTTATCATTGACCGATTCCATGAATACATGCGAATCCCTTCCTATCTGCACCGGCCATCCATCCATGTCGTTGACACCTGCCAGTGGCATTGAATCCATGTGTTCCCACATCAATAATCCCATTCTCGCAACCACGCCACCCTGGCTGTAACCGGCAACGACCGCCTTTCGATTACCAGACATAGGTACAGGCGGCTCTACCGGCCCTTCGGCTACGACCACACCGAGATCCAGTCACAGCTTGGCGATAGATCGGATCAGAGACATCACCAGCCGCAAACACACCTTCTATACTGGTCTGCGTAGCCAAGCCATTACTGCCGGTCTTAACCTGGATATAACCGTCCTTCATATCCAGTTGCCCTGTAAAGATATCGGTATTCGGTTTATGACCGATAGCAATGAAAAGACCATGTATATCAATTTCCTGTGTGTCATTCGTCTTCACATTCTTAATACGTACGCCGGTAACGCCGGTATCGTCTCCCACTCGTCGAGGAGGAGGTAACGCTCGATTGGGACGCCTTCATGGAGCTGCCGCAATCGACCGTCGTGCGCGACATCCATTGCGTCACGCGCTGGAGCAAACTCGACACCGAGTGGAAGGGTGTCCTCTTTCGCGACCTGATGAAAATCGTCAAGCCGCTGCCCAAGGCCACGCACGTCATGCAACACTGCTATGGCGGATATACGACGAACCTCTCGCTCGCGGAGATGATGGAGGAAGACGTTATCATCGCCCACACAGGTGAATTTTCCAGGGGAAATGTTACAATGGGGGGATTTGACAGAATTAATATACGAAATTCTTTTAAATTGTCTTGGGGAATTACTCTGGGGCTATTTTCCACGGAAATGATTTTCACAGAAGGGGGCATTGCTGGAGTGATCGAGAAACAGTTTAGGAATTACAGTCTTATTCAAATGAAAGAATGCTAAGAAGAATTTTTCAGGCTGGATCGTCTGCAGCCAATTTTACCGGAAAGGGGGATTTTCAGCGAGGATATTTTTATACCATTTTAATTTCAATAGATTTGTCAGAACTTTAGCCCTCACCAGATTTTAGATCAAATTTATGATGATTTCCACTACCTACCTGCAACATACAGTTATCAAGGCTCCCTTTAAATTTTGGGTATTTCTTTTTTGCAAGTTTATCAAAGCAACCTACTATGCCCCCCCCCTAAAGAAAATCCTGGATCCTCCCCTCATTCAAAGTCTGGTGTAAATGTATGAGCAGTCCACTACATAAGGATACATATCAAGATTCAACAAAATTACTGATTAGGAATCAATGAACTTTCAAGGTCTGAGAACAGCAATTATAGGACAAGTTTAGTATTGATGTAATGATGATGATCCTGATATAAAGACAAAATCATCTTCCACTCGAGTACCATTGTCAGTAAGTGGCATCAATAAATATACAGGGCAAGTTTATGCTTAAGATGTATCTGTCATTGAATCAGATGCTGCTTAATAATCAAGCTGCCTACAATATTCTATGTATGCAACTACAGCCTGCTACCACCCATGATCATTAACAATAAAATGGGAGCCAGCACATGCACCGCGTACGGCACCACGCCCAAGAATCCAAGTTGCCAGAAAATACCGGTAGCAATGGCAGCGCTTAGCACCACAGTAACCGCAATATGTTTCACATCAGGAAGACTAGCGTAGCGCCACAACCCCCGATATAAGCCCAGCCATAAAAAAATAACGGCTTGTACCGGCAATATCCAAGCCATCAAATCAAACAATAAGGCAAACGAGGCCTGGTGTAACAGCGTAGATGCAAAAAGATTGGTTTTGGTGCAGCATCCATCATTGGTGCGGCCTACATGGATGACAAAAGAATGAAAAAACAATGATTGAAGTCAACTATTGTTTCTCGTTGGTTAAATTAAAGTCATCAAAAATCTAAAACAAATTGATGATTGTTTTTGTCTGCAAATCAAACACAAGTGTCAATCACGCTAAAATCTCCAGAGGAGATCCGCAAAGTGATAATGGAGGATTATCTTTTCCATCAGGGGCTCTAGCTGGAGTTCCAGTAACAGGAGGATCAGATGGTAAACTTGAACCATTATCATTGACTGCCTTTACTCTGAAGTCGTATAGTTGTCCGTTTGTAAGACCAGTTACGATTGCTTCAAGGTCATCATCAATACCATTTGGACCTTCATCAAATGTTCCCCATTCAGATTCTGGAGTTTGGTTTGCTAGTCTAAATTCTACAACATATTCATCTACACCAATACCACCAGTAATGATTGGTGCAGTCCATGTGCGCTGGGAAGTGCATGTCACGAAAATTTCCAAGGTTACGCTGACGCTGCACGAGGATGAAACGTAGCTGGCAGACGTCCTGAGCATCACCGAGTGCTTATGGGGCGTTGCTGATGTGCCTAGTCAGCCTGCAACCTCCGCCGGGCCTTCGAAATACTCGAAGAACTCGCTTCGCGGATCCAGCACCAGGACGTCGCTCTTGTCCTCAGAGACATTGGTGTATGCGTCAAGGCTGCGGTCGAACCGGTAGAACAACAGATATGTGCTAAAACTCATTATAAAAGAAATAAAAAAAACTGAAATTTGGCCAAAAAATGCAAGGAGAATACGTTTGAAAAATTCTGTCAATTATGATTCATATTTTAAAGATGATAATAATAACGAAATAAAATATAAGAAACAAACAAAAGATGTTAAATAATGGAGATATTGATGATACGCGTTTGAAAGTTTGAAGAGAATAAGATACGATCTACTTCATTTAAAATCGTTTCGTTTCATATTTTTATTAGCCAATGACTGGCTTTATACTAGTACCTCTTCTGTTGAGAACTCTAAGAGAAAGCGAAGAAGTGCAGAAAACTCTGAGGCAAGCTCTGCATTCACACCAAAATCTAAAGAGGAGGTAAGTCAAAGAAATCTGCTTATTTGTATGTGCATTGATATTTATGATATTATCATTATTGTAGAATTTCGCATGGAAATTTATTCAAAGCTGTTTAATAAGTCTAAAAATATTTGCCCAACGTTGCCTTAATACATATCTACCGATTCGGGAAGTCAGATTCGGTCATCATCGCCTCTGTGAAGCCTGTCAACTTGGGAGCTAACCAGCATTTGATTTCTTGGCTCGGCTGCCATGGTTTCAGTGGGCGCAAAAGCAACAAGATTCATGGAGATTCCTACCTGGAGCACTGTGCCGGGTGGGAAATGGAAGGATCGGGATGGAAACGCTGAGGACTTGATGCTCCATCCTGAATGGTGGTGAGTGTCTCCCTGGATGGCACACCAGAGATGTCCGAGGGAACCATTACACCTATTATCTGTACTTGATCCATGTGAAGGGATCGAATAAAGGAGATGCAGTCGAGTTTGCACAGATTCGTGGTCCTCGGGGTACCACGTTGGATGTGGGAGGAATGGCATATGACTCTTCTCGAAACTTAATGGATATATTCCCACGACTTGGAAAGCAAAAGAAAGTTTACGGGGTCGATTTGGGTACTCTCGACGTCAAGAATCCACCCTCGCCAGGTAGCACTACCATCGACGCTGAAGTTCAGCCCAACATTCTTAGCTGGCAATGAGAAGGCAGCCGGGGTTATGTGGAGAGAGTGTGTCCCTGGCTGCCTCACCAGCACCTTCATTCGCCTTCTCCCCATACTATCACCTGCAAGCCCACTAGGCCCTGCCAGTCCCATCCCATAAAAATAAGAAGAATCGCGCCACACACCCCTGCACGTTGGCTACACCTGCTCACTTTGTGCACCAGATCACTTCCATTTGATGGGGGATACAATACCTTGCTTAGCAGACCTCATGGCGGCGATCGACCCCAACGGCAGCAGCCCCTTCGAGGAGGCGCTCCCGAGCAGCTCCTCCAAGGACCTCTACCCCGACCCGCCCGAATACCGCGCCCCCGGCTGCGGCGACCCGTTCTGCCTCGACCCGAGCTGCACCGGCGACCCCTTCGCCTTCCAGGTCCGCGCCGCCGAGCTCGCGGAGACCCAAGACAACCGCCCCCTCCCCCCCGTCACCGACCGCCGTCGGCGCCTTCGGAGAGGAGCCTAGCCAGGAGGCCGGGCATCGCGGCATCTCGTGCATCCTCGTGGAAACCGACCGCCCCGGCGTGATCCGCGGCAAGTCCGAGGAACTGCTGGGAATGCATGGTCTCGCCGAATGCATGGTCAGCTTCGACGAGGTGCGCGTGCCGGTGGGCAACCTGATCGGGCCGGAGCACGGCGCCTTCAAGATGGCGATGGAGAACTTCAACTTCTCGCGCCTGATGATGTCGTCCATGGCGCTCGGCATGGCACAGGCGGCGATGGAGGAACCAATTCTGGCAACTAGCCTACTTCAAAACATTCTACTTTAAATTTTCTTTTCTCTTTTATTCTTTTAAAGCCTGGAAACTTAATTTCCCCAAGAAGCAATTATTGAGTTAGCCTATTTAAAGAAAAAAAGAGTCATCAAATGAATAACTTGTATTCACTTTTATATTTACTAAATTGTTTTGAACAGCAAATTTACTAGAAAGACAGCCATATTAATTAAGAAATAAAAACAAACAAAAATCTAGAGGTGATAGCTCTCCTGGTTCGATTAAAAACTGAAATAATGGAGCAAACAAAACGTAATTGTAAAAACACGAGAAGGAGGGCAAGGAGACTCTGCGGGGCTTCGTATTATCAAGAGCCTAAATTGAGGTCGAAAGACACGGTACAGATTTTTAAAATGAAAATGATGATGTGAAGACAGGGATACATTATTTTTGGCTTTTTAAAGGATATTTCTTCTTTCAAACACCAAAACACCAAAACATCATAAAGTCACAGGTTGTAAATCAAAGGATACCAGGGGCCCTGAGAATTGTAATCATAACTGCAAAAAGTAGGCCTATCATTCGACTTGCTTCGATTCCATGAAGATACCACGCGCTCTGTTCACCTGATCCAATTGAGTTATGTTTTGGGTCTTTAAGCACATGGCTGAATATGAGAGTACAACGCACATCAAATATTCAGACATATAATATATTTATGTTGATTATTCCATAAATAACCTTCAAAACATCATTTTTTTTATCATGAATTAGATAATTTGAAAAGAAGAGCCGCGACCACATCGTGACCGACTGGTCAAGAAGAACGGTGCCAATAGCCTCAGAGAAGACCGACCTACAATGTTCTACGAAATTTGCGCACCAGACGGCACTAAAGTGCTTCCCATTCATGATGACGGCCGCGAGGCCAACTGGGCATTTAGTAAAAATGGGATCAAGAAATTAAGGCGTGAGAATCGACTTATATGGAAAAGACGAAAAAAAGATGGCCAGGAGGTTTGGGTCCCGTATGCACGAGGTGCTGCGTGACCGGGACGGACGCCTCTTCGGTACGACGACCCGGAAGATCCGCGACCCGCTGGTGGATCGGGAGACCCGCGGTGTCTCTCAACCCGCGCCACCGCTGGACCTCGACTTCGCGGGAGTCGGCAACGTCAACGGCGTTCTGCCGCCGGACACCGAAGGCGCGGGGGGGATGGACCGGTACATCCAGGTGGTCAACCTGTCCTTCGCGATCTACGACAACTCCGGGAACGTCGAGCTCAGTCCGGTCAAATTATCTGAATTTATCTTGCATATTCGTGTATCCCAAAGTGCGTTCGAAAACTTTTGTTCCAATTTATTGTGAGCTACACAAAATTCTGTTAAATACCCGTTATATTGAAAAAGTATTATACCTTTGTTCGAGGAGGTCAAACTTCTCAAAATAAACGAATGAGTAAGAGGGCCGTATAGTTTTGCGGGTGATTCAGTTACAATACATTGATCAAGGAGAGAGAAAAAAATCTTAAAGACGAAGGGCATTATCTGAAAATCGTGAAAATGGCTTATGCCAACTTTGCCTCTCGCTTAAAATATTTGTTTTAGCTTTATTTCCAATGAGCAATGGCTTGATAACAACTTGATTTTAATTCAAAAATTCTACCTTAGTTCTGCCCTTATGAATGATGGATAATAGACTATCTTTCAACAAGTGACGATTACTTCATTTTTATACAACCCTGAAAAAGGCTCATGTCATCTTTGCCTCTCGCTCAAAATATCTGTCTTGTCTATATCTCCAATTAGCCCCCTATAAAAAACCCAAGCCGCTGGTCGTCCAGGTAGAAGAAATCATAATGGTCGCCATTTACCTCTCTGGCCGGCTCCATATAAGCATAAATCGCCTGTTCGTCGCTTTCGGGCAACCGCTTGGGCAACACCTGCTTTTGGACCTGCCGGGCAAGATCAAGCTCGCTTTCCAGCGTTAAAAGCCGGCGCTGGTTGTTGGCTGCATATTTTTGCGCACGAACCTGCTCGATCGTTTTGTAAATCGTCCGTTCGAGAAACTCAAAATATTTGGTGTAATGTATTTTCTTAAATTAATTGTTACAGTAAACGAAAATTACCTATCGGTATGGTCCTTTTTCGTTTAAATAATCGTTTTAGCCGCAGTCAACGTAGGTTTTAAGACAAATAAAAGTTAGACAAAATACCATGAAAGGATATCCTTTTTAACTCGTTTTTTAGGTGGTGTCTTTGCGCCAGTTGGATCAATTCAGCTAATGCAATTCAAAGGTACTATGTGAAGTTTGATTAATCTAAACGAGGGCTAAGAATGAAGACAGAAGCCTAAGTGATTTCGTGAATAGAATTTTAAAGGCTTTCCTGAAAGAAAAGTCATTCAAAAAAGCGGAGATACAAGGTGTATCAGCACCCGGTACCTCCTAGACCAACCGACCCGCAGGGTATCAGTCGGCCATGGTCTTAGTATCCACGATACCCGGAAAAGAGAATAGAGATGACAGAGGATTTTCCTTTGGCGGGGGTAATACGTACTTCCAATACACACCCACCCGTGAATGTCAAAAATAATTTTTTTCGGTGATTTTACATATGGTGCGAACGAATGGAATTGAACCATCGACCTCACGATTATCAGTCGTGTGCTCTAACCAACTGAGCTACGCTCGCATATAAACCACAAATAAGTGGTATAAGTTTTTAACGTTTAGAAAATTGTCTTGCTCTACGTGCTTTTCTTAATCCAGGTTTTTTACGTTCTTTTGAACGTGCATCACGAGTTAACATTCCTTTTTCTTTTAATTTTGTACGATAAGCATATGCACCTTATGCGACTCCCTAGGTTGTTTTCCTGATTGATTAGTAGTTCATTATTTGGGGCCCTGTTCATATGGTGTGGTTTGTCTAAGCTTATGACACTTATTTGTCAACAGGTGCAGAACATAGATTTGGTTAAAGCCCTAGACTACCATATGGTACGTAAATGATGCTATTGATGTACTTGAGCATGAAAGCAGGAGCCACTCTAATTTTTATATTAGGTTAGTGTGTGTTGTGTGGTTGGCCTTTCCAAGAAGGCTACTCTGTTGTTAGTGTACATAGTAAAGACCATCCTAAGCTTCTCATTATTGTTATTTGCACCTTGACAGACCTCCAATACATTGTGCTTATGCTGAAATTTGTTGTGAAGACCCATATGCCTATCAGGTACATTCTTCTGTCTCATTATTCTTCCAATTTTGGTCTTTGTTTTTCCTGCTTGCTGCATTTTAATTCCATTGCCATGCACTCTCTTTCATGTTTTTGCAATGAAGAATATGCGCTTTGGAACTAAAATCACACCATCAGATTCAGCATATCAGAGAACACTACAGTAGAAGTTTCAAGCTCCTATCTACAAAGACGTGGACTTTTGTATTTTTTGCCAGAAGGCAGATAACAGATGCGTGTTCATTTGTTTGTTGTTTTTTTTTCCCAGGGGCGATCGTATCGAACCAGTGGTCCTAGAATGTTGCTAGAGGGCTCATTCTAATGGAAACGAAAAAGTTCTAGTGCCCTTTTTAAGTGACCAAAAAAGTGGAGGGCCGCCGGATCGCAGGCCGAGCCCGCCGGGTCGACGCGGAATCTCGAGCGTACCGGCCGGCACCGGCGGCGGCTCGGGCATCTCGCCTCGCTGCTCGTTGTCGCCGGTTGGTCCGCCGACACCGGTGCGGAATCCATAGCGACCGGTGAGAATGGTCGCGCGCGTCGGTGAGCACACCGGCTGCGACCAGAAATTCGTGAAGCGCAGCCCGTCGCGCGCCAGATCGTCCAGCGTGATCGTCTTTGCCGTATCGGCAGCAGGCAGATTTTCTAAAATTATTATTATTATTACATTTAATAGTTCTCAGGCTCATTTGACACTTCTTCAATAATTGCTTTTGACCGATGTTCAAAAGACTCACCAAGAATTTTTTCTCAGAAGAAAGGAAACTTTGTTCTCTTTTCTATGGAAAGTAGACAAGTCCAATGAAATTACTTTAGAACTTATAGGGATAGGGACCAAACTTAAAGTTTTTTTTCTTTGAAGTCCCAAAATGCCAAAAGGTGGAACTAAAAAATGTCATCCTGTCTGTGGAGAAGCAGAGGATGGAAGGAAAATCGAATTTACTGGAAAAATTTACACAACATAGGAATGAGCTTAAAAAATTTCATAACCCAACAGAATTTCTTAAACTCTTTTTATCCCCTAACATATTAACATTAACTGGCATACAGTAAAAAAATGCATTTATATTATAAAAGCAAATATGAAAAGAAAAAAATTGGCTTTTTTGAATCTCCTATCCTTTTTTGGGAGCTCGTAAAGAGCTTTGAAGCACGAAGTGCATCAGACATACTAACAGGCTCCGTGCGGATCGGCTGCGCCGAGAGCTTGTGATCGCCGGCGCTTCGCGGTCACCCGAGCGCGTTGGTGGGTTGGCCAAGTCGCGTGGCCACGGCCCCTTGACGGCCGGAGCCGCCCTCAGCCCGCGCGCGTTGTGATACGACCGGCCCGTTGGCGGAACGTGCCGATGGTGATGTCGAGTGCGTTGGCGAAGTGTAGACCCGGCGCGGCGCCGCCGACCGATCCGGTACAAAAAAAAAACACTCTCAATGAAAATTCCCAAAAAAAAAAAAAAATACTTTTTGACATCAAGGCATTGAGACAAAAAGTCAGGGGGCGAATCACCCCACCTCACAGTCCATGTTTTTTAATTAGTGCCCCTATTAATTCGGATCTTAAACATCCATCATTATACTTCATAGTCTTTTATTCTGATTATTTTGCTTACTCTAGACGAAAGGCAACGTGAAGTTTAACGAAAACGGATTCCCTCTAAAATTGGTACAAAAGGAGGAATTTTTTCAACATATGAAAAGACTCGTAATTCTGTTGGAATAATTTCATAACCACCAGGTGCTTTTTCAGATGCCTTGACCTTTCCAGTAACAGCAATTGAAGAATGAGCTTTTAACAAAGATATTTTTTCACGAATTTCATCAGAACAATCGCCTTTTTTGGCAATTATTGAGAGATCCCCATTTTAGTCACGAATAGTTCCAAAACTAATGTTGCCATGTCCACGAATTGTCAAGACCCACCCCACAATTCTTTTATAAAAGGCTTTCTCAAGGTGCCATATGTCTTTTATATTATTGTTAATAATCTTTTCAGTAAACAACAAAACTCAAATAAAATTTAACCAAAGAAAACATGTGTAATAAAGGAATTCTGAGTTTAAAAGTAGGGGGTACACAAGCACTGCTTGAATGGAGGAAGCCATGCCAGTTCTTTCATGGAACATTAATTAAAAAAAAAAACTTTCCAAAAAAGAAGTTTCCTAAAGAATAGTAAAGGCCATATAGGAAGGGATGAGCATGCATTTTCTCAATTTTCCCACCTAGAGTAATAATAGAAAAAAAAAATTGAATTTTCAGCCCCTTTAGCCTAAATTTTTATATCATATGGAAAGTAATTTAGTTTACCTGATAAATTTCAGTTGAAGCCCTAGCTTTGCATGGTACCTTACAAAAGCATCTTTTGTAAGACTTCTTAATTTCCGAGAAGCGGATTTGGCGGTACTAAAAACAAGTGTCTCTTTGACTAGTTCTGATTGACGAGATCATGACGATGATGAATGCGGAAGTTCATTAGAACTGGATATAGGTAATGAAGGCGAAGACGAAGGATAATTTGAAGAAATTTGAGTATCTGTTCGAGATGGTGTTCGATGACGACTTTTCGATCGTTGATTTGTCGAAGAAATATTTTCTAAACTCAAGACATGAATATCTCTTTCGATCATCTGACATGTTCGTTACTTTTTGTTTTCTGTTCATTTTCCGTATATCGTGATTGTCGTATACTTGAATTGAAGGATGCTCAGTAATTTTTTCTGACCAGTTTCTAACTGCTATTTGTTCTTCGACGATTGAATCGCAAGCCGAACTGATCGGTCAAAACCCCATTGCGTATTCATTTGCGTTAATGGACTTGTCATTTTCATGACGCAGCATTTGTATCTGAAAATCGGGTCGGTGGTCATTGCCACCGACCTTGACCACCAAATCCGCTTCCTGCAATTTTAAACTTTCGCGATCAAAAGGAATCTCTCTAAATGTTTCTGATTTTGACTGAGCGTGGGTGCCGGTTTTTCCTCCCAGAACGGCCCGCTTGTCGACTTGCGTATTCGTGAACGAAACCTGTTGGGGAAAGGTCAGGATCTTCGCGCTTCGGTTACGATCGCAGCGGAACGGCAGAATTTCGATGTCGGATTCACCGAGCCGTATTTCCTCGATAAAGAGCTTTCTTTCGGATTGGATGGGTTTCACACCGCGTCGAGCAATGTGAGCGAGTTCAAATCGATCTCGACCGGCGGTCGGGTCCGCCAATCTTATTTCGCCCTAGGTTCGAAAGAGCAGAAAGAACCCGTGCCATCCAACGAGGTCTATTGGGAATTCAAGGAGGTGGCCAAAGAACTCAACCGAATCTTTAACCATGAACCGGGACAGGATTTGCATGAAGCTGCGGAACTAGACAAGTTTCGCAAAGAATTTGCCGAGACTCTCCACTCCGTGGATAAAGTTGCGTTCTCCAAGGCAGCGGAATTAGGCTTCGAACTAGATTTTTCCGAAGGGGCAGAAGTCCATGCCAACCAGATTTTTTTTAAATTATTTAATGCTATTTAATCATATTAGTTACCAAGTTTATTGTCAGTTGCAAATCAAACTTTGTTTTGTCCAGGGTATGTTTCGAGCCAGAGGAAGGGGGTATCATCCCTCATTAGGTTTACCAATGACCTTGCTTGCATAATTTGCTGTAGCTTCATTATTAAGCTTTAATATGACTCAGCAAAAGACTTTCGCAGATGCCAAAACAAATGATTTTAGTCATGTGCATTCTACGCAAGCTGGCGGTCACCGTTTGCCTGCTGACCACGTCGGCCACGGCCGCGTACGCCAACGATTACCTCTCCACGACCACCAGCGACTGGTTCCGCTACGTCGACGCGGCGAGCGGCCAGCGGACGACCTCGCGCCCGGTGCGCAACCTGGGCCAGTGGACCGGCTGGGAGAACTTCGCCGGGCTCGGCAACCGCTGGGTCTACACCTACCCCACCAACGACTGGTCGTGGATCTACACCCGCGGCGGCGGCGCGTCCCGCGGCGTGAAGAGACGGCCATTCGTCCATCGTCCATCATCTCAATTCCGCCACCCTCCAGGACAACTCCTTCCGGCGTCGGAATGGACTCGATGACAAAGTAGTCGTCGCCGCGAACCTTCTCTTGTGCTGCCAGACGATTCGCCGTTGAAAAAATTGCGACCACGCACACCAGGGCAAAGGCAAAAGGGCGATTCATTTTTAATAAGGAATGAGTTGGAATCATCATGACTTTCGAATGAACGACAAAAGTTTAATTATTTTCAGACTTATTTCCCAAAAAGCGTTGGTTGAAAATCCAAATAATACTAGTTTAAAGAAAAACAGGAAACCTTTCTATGATTTATAAGCTAAAGCTATGTGCAGGCATTGGATGGGCTGACATAAACTTCGGGTGCAGTGATTACTATGATTAGAAAGAGCATCGACTAGAGGGGGAGCTATATTTTTTATTCTGCCACCTAATATCCATGTTTCGAGATTAATCTAAGAGTTCGTGATAACGAACTAGGAAACATCTTTTGTTCGTGTTTGTAGTATTCCGGCTCGCAGGTCGACAGCTCGCGACTCCAATCGAGCGACAGCCCCATGGATTTGAGCGGGTCGCGCATGACCGCGACGTTCTCACGCGTCCATTTCGCCGGGTGGACCTTGTTCTCGAAGGCCGCGTTTTCGGCCGGCAAGCCGAAGGAATCCCATCACATCGGATGCAGCACGTTGAAGCCCTGCGCGCGTTTGTAACGGGCGACCACGTCGCCCATCGTGTAGTTCCTCACGCAACCAACGATCTAATGCTTCATCGTGGTTTGCTTTGATTACTACCGTTAAACGAGAATCATCTGAAATCTCATCAAGGAAATTGGCAGTCACCTGCAAACCTTCTTCAACATTATTGCGACCTAAGTGGTGTTTACCGTACGCTAAGAACGGATCGCCTCTGTGGTGATGATTGCGACGATAGAAATCTTCAACATCATGCACAACACTATATAACGGTCTCAATACTGAACAAAGACTATCACTATTCGAAGAGTTATTAGCAATTTTGAGGCCAATATTTTTTCTTTTTAGTCAATGCAAACCCCCTGAAATGTCATCTCCCTCGTCGAAAAGCTCCTGAGCCCATATACAGTCGAGAATGGGCACAAGGGACCATAGGCCAGTCCCTAAATAATAAAAAAATGCAATTCCTTATGACTTACTTTATTTTTCACATTATTCATCTGTTTTTATGGCACTTGGTATCTAACAAGTGACATATAGTGATCGCAAATTCTGTCGGTCATTCTTCAGCATAATCAAGCAATGAAACAAATCTAGAAAAGGATGATTTAAGATATTAAGCCTTGGCCAACTGGCTTGCTTTTTCACTCGATTTTTCTCCCAACATATGTTTTCAAAATCGAGCAAAAACTGAGCATGGATGGCACACAATTCGAATTTTGCGCTTGATTTTTCTTTCTATCTTTTCACTCCATTTTGACTCTCCAACTTTCTGCAGAAAGACACTCACCTCAATCAATAAGGTGGCCAAATGATTCGGAATAAAAAGAAGAGAATGTGCAATCTTAATTTGTTTAGAAAAGATAAGAGCTTCATCCATCTTCTTGACTAGCTTTCTGTTTTAAGTTTTATTTTATTACTAGAAACTTGGTGGAACTGTAAAATGGAACTTGGCTTCATTCATGCAGTAAAATAATAAATTTGCGAGAATGGCGCGCATTTGAGCTCAATCAGTAACATGAAGCGCATGCGTTAATACAAAACTAACCTGGGCTCGCCCCAGGTTTGTGTCCACAGGAAAAGACCGGCGCGATGATCGGCATGTTTATGACCGAAAAGCAGGGAGGATCGGACGTCCGCGCCAATTCGACAGTGGCCCGACCCGACGGCGATGGCTACCTGCTGACAGGGCACAAGTTCTTCTGCTCTGCTCCGATGTGCGATGCCTTTCTTGTTCTGGCCAACACCGAAGGCATGGGCATTTCCTGCTTCCTCGTCCCGCGCTGGCGGCCGGACGGCACACGCAACAGCCTGCTCATCCAACGGATGAAGTTCATCATTATGATCTTTGGACGGTGCGTGTTTTGCACCCTATCTACCGACAATCAAAACCTGCCTTTTACGTTGAAGCTAAGTTGGTTCCCGTCCCATTTTCCTCGTCACCAACTACCAGTTGTCACCACGAGAGGCCGCAACCAGAGGATAACCTGGTCTCTTCAGCGTCGAATACAAGACAATGAGTCTTAAGACTCTCTTCCGCATTGGTGGTAATATAGGATGGATCGTTGTAACGAACAGCATGCACAAAAACTGTTATTTCGATTAGTCTTAATAGTAAAAGATTGTTTCAAAAGCAAATCTATGGGAATTTCGAAAAGTAGCCTAACAACCCCTCAAAATGACGTCTGAATTGCATGGATAGCAATGTTGTGTCATTTTTCTTTGGGTTTTCTTTTCTTCACCACTAATGGGGTAGTGGAACATCATGCAGAGCTGTTTAAGGGCGCATTTGAAAGTAAATTGCTATATCTAAGGGTATATCCAAGCATCAAAACATAATACTGTAAATAAATGTTACCATTTCATTCAATTCAGTTTCCAGTTTTCAAAAAACTAGAATAGCACTTATACCAGCGGATTAGTTCAACACATTTGTATCTTTACTTGTTGAAAGTAAAAACAATGTAGAAAGTAAAAATTCAGATTGGTTACTCAAGAACAATGAACTAGTTAACCGGGAGAAAAGCCTCTAGTGCTTAGTCAAAGTCAAATTCAACTGAGACAGGTTCGTTCATGCTAACACGTCCAAACACCAAAGTTATGAGACATTTTTAACATGTGTCAAGGCTTTTTTTATTTTTTATTACGTTCGCTAGTGCAAAATACACCGGTTTTTGGTGGAAAAAATGTTTTAATCGTAAATAGGGGTTTTTTTTGCTACCAAAACCATTGATCTAAAAAAAAAAGAAGGAATGCTAGAAAAAAAACCGTCCTAAAAAAACCACCGATTCTTTCAGCAGCGGATTGGGCCCGGACTTTGACGTCCATAACAGAAGCTTATGCAGATATGCTATTGGGGCCTATGACGGACAGTGATTATCGCGAAACGGTTGTGTGGATACTGGCTGACAGCGGGGGGAGCAGTCAGACCTGACACTGATCGCTCTGATACGATAAAAAGTGGCCGGAAACAGATGCTGCGTCGGGTTTGCGAGATACCGAATACGCAACAACAGGCCGTTATGTGAGGCTTAATAAAAGCCCCTCGTTTCCAGCCAAATGGGATTCTCTGAAGACGGGTATCAGTTCAATCCCGGTCCTTACAGGGTTCGAAACCAGCCGAGCAGGATCTTGATCAACGTACTCTTCCCCGCTCCATTCGGGCCGAGCAGCCCCGTGATGCCCGGCGCGATACGCACCGAAACGTCGTCGATGGCCACAAACGAACCGAATCGTTTGTGGATGCCGGAAAGTTCGATGACGGGGTCCAAAGGGGATTTTCTCTGGCGTGAAGGAACGACTTGTTACCTGAGGGGGCAAGCGATATAGTTAAGACGTTATGTCTTTAACTGGCTGTCAAATTCTAATGTGGATACGAGAGAGACATAGTCCATTAGTACACACATATGCAGTGTTAAATTGGAATCTTGTTGTGTTGATTGCCTTTGACCGCTTCTCACTTACATTTCTTCGTCACGATATGGCAGAACTTTAATTTCATACTGTTCTCATTATGTCGCGAGAATCTTCCCCGCTTCTTCTTATTTTGTAAACCAAAACCTAAATTATTGATATTGTTAGAGGGAAACCCGGGTGCTTACATCATATTTTGATAATACAAACATCTTATCAATTCAGCTTTTGAACTTGGTAAAACTATTCAAGTGCTATGGTTTTGAAGAAATACTCAAGCTACCGGAGCTGCTTTTTCATCAGCTCATGATTCTTATGTTTTTTACCACAAATAAACATCATATGTTCTTCAGTGTATTTTGTCTCCAAATTATTGTCAACATTCAACAACGTTTTCATACGTAAGGTAAATAAGTCAATTGTGTACTCACTCTTGAAATTTACAATCAAGTATTAGAGTTTTTTCTTCCTTTAACGCCATTCTCGTCTTGGCCAACGCCGCCAACTTTGGTCTCGCCTTGCTCACGGTCCTCACCAACCCGATCCGAGTCTGGTGGGCCCAGCAAAGCGCCGTACGTTTGTCTACACGCTGATGACATTCTATCGAATCTTCTCATTCCATTCATTCACTGAACCCTGCGGTGGGAATGAACAGAAACGCGACTTCGAGAGCAAGAGGAAGAGAATGGCGTCGCAGGTGACCCGGCAGATGTCGCGCGTTGGAAGTGCGACGTCTTTACGTGTATATGGTTGAATATCTCTTATTTAAGTAATAGTCATAACTTGAAGTTTATCAAGTATAGTGGGAACTATAAACTAATACTATTAGCTCGGGAAGAAAGAGAAATTACTAAGCGGGAACAAGAAGAACAAGAACAATAACAAGAAGAAGCTTATAACGCCTCATTGTTCGCAGATAGGGCAAAAGAAGAAATCAAAAAGCACGAGCTTAAAGAGAAACAGAAAATTGAGAAAGAAGGAAAAAGGAAAGTTTGGGGAAGGGCTGTATGTCCCTGAAAGTAAACGGAGTCTTGACTTGGTGTAGGAAACTAGCAAAGCCCTAACTCTAAGCAAAAAAATATATGAGTCTAAGTTAGGGAATTTCATAGGATTGCTATAGACTGAATTGATGCATAAATCAGCAACGACAATTTTTTGGAATTTCAGAATTTCACTGCATTTCTGTGGAGTAATTCGTTGCAGAACGAGCTCCTAACTCAGTGTAAAGATGAACTAAGTCCGGGTCAAAAATAAGAAATAGTTTCGGTCTAGATCGGTAGCAACCATACAGGTTTCCGCAGAAGATGGCGGCCATTTCTGTCAGTCTTGCTTTTAGGGTTTTTTATGGGAACTCTGAAAATAATTACCTTAGTTACAGGAAATCATAGAGTTCGACGTGTTGTTGCTCAGCTGCAGTAACAAAGGAAATTTATCCCAGAATTCCCTTCACAAACTCTTAACAAAAGAAAGGACAGAGGTAGCAATCTGGTGCTCAAGCCTCTAGAACTAACAGATGAACAGCAGATGTTCAAAGATACCATAAGGGACTTCGGAGAAAATGAGATCACTCCTCTTGTTGAGGATGCTGAGAATAACGAAAAGTTCCCGATAGAAATCTTCCCCAAATTAGGTGAAATGGGATTTTTAGGAATCTCTTTTCCAGAGGAGTACGGCGGGGTTGATCTTGATCAAGTAACTGAGTGTATTTTGGCGGAAGAAATGGGACGAATTAACGCTGGCATCGCAATGTGTGTAAATGCATCTAATTGGTATAACTTTTATAACCCTTGTTGCACCAACTAGCACTATGCTCTAGATACAAGAACAGGTCAAATCACATAAAGAAATCAAATCAAAGATTCAGGATAATATTAACATAATTTAGCCAATAATTTTTTACTATATCTATAACAGTGATAACACAGATTTCAAGCCTAAAATCTCCATCAAGAACATGCACACCCTTGAATACTATTTGTATGGTCACTGGGAAACACCTTAGTAATCATTTGGTAACGACAGAAAGAGGGGAGGAAATGACTGATGAGAACTACAAGTCTTTTATTCTATTTTTCTGTTTTTGCTCTAGAAGACCCAGACTATTTAAACTATTTTCTTAGTTTTTTGTATTACTAAGGAGACATCTGAATAAAATTCTATTGTTCATTGTTTAGATTAATTGAATAAAAATTTAACGTAATGGTTTCTTCATTTGTACACATGAAGAAGGTTCTTTAACCCAAAGCTATGTATCTAGCCTCTAGGCATTTTTTACTGGAAGTCCAGGTCGGCGGCATCGTAGCCACCGAGGTTGTGGGAGAACTTCTTCTTGACGGCATCGAGGAAGAGGGCCACAAACGGGCACCCAGCAGAGAGCACCACATCGGCAGGCACATCTCTGCCGAGACCCAGAACCTTGACCCACACATACTCGGGAACGGGAGCTGCGGCAACCACGACACCACGAAGAAACACAACGCACATCATGGACCATCGCCAACAACCACGAACATACAGAGAGCAACAAGAAACCGCGTCAGCGAGTTCTTGTAAGCGAAGACATCGGAGTTCAGATTTTCAATATTGCTTTTGAGTGACGCAATCTCAGATTTTAGCGCTTCATTCTCTCTTTCGCTCTCAGAAATGACTGAATCCAGTTCTCGTTCTTTCTTCTGTATTTCCGTTTCAGCTTGACTAAGTTGTGCCTTCAACTGTGTCATCTGAAATTCGTTTTCGCCCCACTTGATGGCGATTTCGGCCCACTTAAAGTTGAGGGCGAGGATCATGCAGGGCAACGCATCCGGTTGGCCACGCAAATTGGGTCAGGCCTCGTGGGCGTGTTGTATATTTTGGACGAACCGAGCATCGGGTTGCATCAACGAGACAATCGGCGATTGCTTCAAACCTTATTGCGTCTGCGCGACATGGGAAATACCGTGGTCGTCGTCGAACATGATGCCGAAACCATGTTGGCGGCAGATCACCTCGTGGATATGGGACCTGGCGCCGGCGTTCATGGTGGCTATATCGTGGCTCAGGGTACCCAGCTAGATAATGTTATGGAGTTATTAGCTAAATCTAGAGAGGTAGATTCAGAGTTTAAACTCTTAGCATTAGCTAGTTTAAAAGCAAGCGCATACTTAAGAACTGCACAAGTAAATTTTAACTCGCAAGAGCTAGATGATATTCTCAGTGCATTATATAAATTAACAAATGGCCATACACTAGAGATTATGTATTTTGCTCAGTCTGCGTTATGTTGTATCAATGTTTTGATTCAGTTAAATTCAAACCAACTTGAGCCTTTATGTTTCCTCAAGTTGAAATTTGCTTCTACTGAATCAACTCCAATGTATTGTCATCCCCCAATGATTTAAAAGTGTTTGCGATTCTATAAATGGATCGGCTCTTTCTTTTCTGTCCTTTATAGTAGCCTAAAGGACTTGTAAAAAGGTTTCTTCGTGCAACGCTAGTGCTATAAAATTGACCTCTTCGTAATTTTTGCACCCTTCAGAACGAAGTTGATAGAAGCTAGGATTACTTCTATTATTGAAGAGCAATTCGGGATCATAGCTGCGATATCGGCGGCGGCATTCAGCTGGGTCGGCGGCAAGGCCGACAGGCGTTTTGGCCCGCGCCCGGTGATCAAAGTGTCCATCTGGGTTCTGATCGCGGTCTGCGTCATCATCGTGTCGATGGACCGCAGCCAGATCTTCGGCATAGCGCTGCCCGAAGGCTCCGCGCTGCCTGACGCCATATTCTTTGTCTGCGGCGCATTGATCGGCGGCATGGGGGGTGTCTTGCAAGCGGCCAGCCCAAAGACTTAAATTTTTCACAAGAAGTCTCTAAAGTGCACCAGTTTGCACTTAGGCTATTGACCTGAAACGCATTTTAGACATGCTTTGAAAATGGTACAAGAATGGTAAAAAACCCGAAGCTGATTCCAATCAAACTTATTATCCATAAATGGTACATTTTCGGAAAATTATCCTTTCAGAGAGACGGATTAAAGAAATGCTTACAGTGCAATGCTCTCAACGGTCTGCGCTCAATAAAATGCAAGGATTGCAGGGATTTCAGTTTTCCTTTGACAAATGAAGCTTTGGCACATTTTTCTAAGCCAAATTCCATACCGATATCATCACTAAAACGTTTAACTGTGGTCAGCAAGCCTTCAAGGTCTTGATCATTTCAAGCAAAGAGTTTTAAGTCATCCATGTAAAAGAGGTGATTTATGGATTTGTCATAGATTTTGTATCCATAATTTGTGTTGTTTAATTCGTTAGAAAGAGGTATTAATGCTAAACAAAAAAGGAGGGGAGAAAGAGAGCCTCGGGAAGCTGCACATCACCCCTGTGGAGTGGAACGAGATCAACGCTGCCTGGGGTCACGCGGCGATGCTCCTCGTTACGCTCGCCAAACTGCGCGGAATCAAGTTCACCAAGTACCGGGTCTTCCCCCGGGGGAGCCTCAGCTCCGTGGAGCACATCCCAATGAAGCGCATGTACGAGCTCTACGGGGGCGCGCAGATCTGGTTCTCCAATTCCCGGTTCGATACGGCCATGACCGGCTACCTCCACTGCCTGAATTGGTTTGCCCCCTGGTAATCACAACTCTTTTTGAAACTTCAGTGGGACACTGGACCAATCCAGGGGGCAATTACTGCAATTCAATCCCACACGAGCTTACCTATAGATGTCTCCAGCGAAAGGTTCATTGATCAACTCATATCCAATCACGCTTTTATAATCCTTGAATCCCTGTGCTGTCTTCTTCCAGAAATCTGCCCAGGCATCGAGCAAGCCATCCGTGTTGTTGTAGAAATTCTGAAAAGCAGCGGCAGCAGTCGACTGGGTAAATCTGTGTAGCCAATAATTGATACGCCATGAACTTTTCTTACTACACCCGCCTCAGTTAACTTGCAGTTGCCTCCTTGTTCTGCGGCGAGATCAACGATCACGCTGCCGTCCTTCATGGATTTAACCATTTCTTCTTTTATCAATTCTGGGGCAGGCTTTCCTGGAATCAAAGCTGTGGTGATAATAATGTCCACTTCTTTTGCCTGTTCTGCGAACAATGCCATCTCAGCTTCAATAAATTCGACCGTTCCCATCTCTTCGGTGGTGGGTGTTCCTCGGAGCACCGAACCTTCAAATGCGGTTCCTGCAGGTGCTGCGCCTTCGAAGGTCACCGCTGCCATTCCAGTGGGATCGTCGAGGTACGTTCGAAAGTCGATCTCTGCCGGAAGACCGACGGTCAACACGATCGCGGGAATGTCGCGCCAGGCGAGTTCATCCGGCGGAACATCGACGCCCGCATCGTTCGGTCCGCTATCGCTTCCACCCTCGTCGTCGTCACAGGGCGCGCCGCCGCGCGGCGCGTGACGGGTCTTCAGTCCGCCTCCTCGCCATAGGCCAGCCGCGCGACCCCGATCATCGGGCCAACCCGGCCGGTCTGGACGATGGCCACCGCGCCGTCGGCGCCCGAGGGGCGCTCAAGCGTCAGGGAGACCTCGCTTGCGCCGTCCCAGTCGCCGACCCTCCGCCAGTCGCGCACCACATTGTGATAGGCGATGGTGCGCCCGGAATTCTCTCCGCGCTCGATCCGCTGTTCGACATATTCAATCAATTTAACTTTTAGCACTTGAAGTTTATATAACTCTTAACAGGATAAACCCATCTTATGAAAGACAATTTTTCACGGAAAGCAATAGGTCACAATTCCGTAAAAAACTCTCTCGATATTCCAAAGGTCAAACCAACTTATTATGGTATCAAATCTTAAGTTTCAAAGGGCAAAAAATCTGGAATTTACTTCCAGAAGAAATCGAAACAGACCAAAATATTAAGCAATTTAGAAATTCGATCAAAACGGAAAGATCCTCCCACGTGACTTTATCCCCCACCCCAACCAGAAAAATCTCCCCGAAAACATCTGTGTACTCATTAGTAAACAATACTATATGTAAACAATGGGTAAATTTCACAACTTGCAACCCTTCCCCAGGGGACTGGGGGGATTAAGTCATCCTCAGAGACTTATTAGATTTTTTGACTACGCTGAATAAAATGGTCATCTCAAAATTTTGATCGGGTGATTTTGGGGGGAAAATGAGCGTGGGAGGGGGCCGTTATCATTTAAAGCTTTAAGTATAGTGTCTGAATGTTTAATCTATTACTAGTAATCTCTCTTAAAAACAAAACATTATAATTTCATGACTTCAAAGAATAAAAACTTATAGATAAAAGTATATGTGCTTGAAATTTCTTTAGTTTTTTTTGAATATCAGTAATTTCGCTACCTTGGCGATTCCTTATTAAAGTAGCATTTTGAAATATATGCACAGTGTTACACGAACGGAAGTGAAGTCATAACTTGATTACACAAGTAATGCAGGGAGGGGGAGGGTCGGGAGTAGAACCTCTGCTGGGATTCGCGCATTCTCGTCAGTTTCTGGCAAGACAAACGCCGGCAGTGGGCGTGGGTGTGGAGGGCCAAGGAGACCGGGTGTTGGTGGCTGTATCGGTGTGGTGGCAGCCGTGCCCGTTGCTGCACCGCCACCGCCTTCCTCTCCATCTTCTCCGTTCCCAGGCTCGACAGGCTTCCGCTCTCGTGGGCAAAGGGTGATGCGCAGGTTGAGATAGAAATACAATTTGTTTTATTTTAAAATCTCTGGGCATTGAAGATACTTGGGGCTTACGTTTCATAAGGAAAGCACACGGTTAAAATACATCTTTTTTCACTTAAAAATATTTGAGCATTTAAGAAAGCTGGGTTTTAATTTTCAGAAATATGAGCACACATGGTTAAAATGCATCTGGTTTTATAAAAAATATTTGATAATTTAAGAAACTGAGGTCTTAGTTTTCATAAAAGGAATCCAAACGGTTAAAATACATCGATATTGGACACTGACCATAAGTTACACCGAAATAAGTCGGCAAATTTAATCACTGAATGATCTGCATTGACGGTTCATTCACCCACAGCTTTGAAAGGCATATCTGTGGCGGCGGATATTGAAACACTCATTAGACAGGCGCTGGCCAGGCAAAACGGTTTTGACCCGATGGTGCGCGCCAAAATCTATCAGTCTTCGCGCAATGCACTGGCGAAAATGATTGCCAATTCGGGTGCAATTCCGCTTGACGTGATCAAAGACCGCGACACTACACATTTACAAGTGCGAGCTGCGGCACTCTTCAGGCAAGACACGACTCAGTAACCCTACCCAACCAGTGTTGTCTTGGCCCAACACACCTGCTTAGACCTTCTCCTGGACCCTCCCTTGGACCTCCAACGAATAAGAGAAACGAGAAACAGACACAGACCACCAAGAGTTTCCAGCGTGGGCAGGTGCCGGTAGTACATTTCATGCATGGCCCACCCCCCTGCTTGACGTACTACTTCTAAGATACCGGAATCCTCGAGGAAGGCCACGCGGGCGTCGTCCAGGCGGGTTTGACCGATAACGACGGCATCGACAACGTTGTTCTCGATCATGCTGCGCAAGGTCCCAATCTCGCCGTCGCGGGTCCGGGACAGATGAATGGTCAGATCAACCTGCCTTTCCGAGAGCACCTCGTTCATGCCGTTCAGCGCCTGGAATATCTGTTGGTCGGCAAATCGGTCATCGATCGGGGTCAAGACGTAGCCGACGATATCAATGCCAAAGTATTTTTTACTACCAGCTTTACTTCAACGTCATCTATATCGTGCTGGATGATCTGATATTGCTCGATTGGAGCGATATCATGATATTTTGGATAACCAGTTAAAGGCCAGTGTTTACTGCCATCAGGGTGAGTTAACATATTGCGGCGGCGTCCCAAAATTCGTTTTAGTGTTGGAAGCCCTCTTCCACAAGGGCAAGCTGGCCCAACTTCTGCGTAATCGCGGATCTCATATCTTATTAAAGGGGTGGCAAACCTATGACGGAGTGAGAAAGCTAAACGGACGGGTCCGAATACCGGGCGCAGAGAGCCTGCGGATTGAGTTTGATAAGAACTGCTGTACGGAACGAGGGCATGACATTCTGACGTTACTGGGTAAACATGGCCAGACATTGGCCCTCCGGTCCGGGAGCAACCCTTCAGATTGGAAGAATAACTTACGAGTGAATGGTGATGAAGTAAGGTGGACTTTTACTGCCCAGGGCAAGGGAAATCTTTGGGGCTGGAAATTCATTCAGGCGTTCCTGTTGCCCAAACACGACCCGCCAGACCCATGCCCAGAGGAATAGAGGTATGTTGACAATGGTCAATAAATGAGACGAATTCTGCCGAAGCAGGAGCATGCGAATCATGAAACGTAAGCAAGGTATTGTTCTGATCCGCATCCCAGATAATCCCCAAGTCCCAACCCAATAGGAGACAAATCGATTCAACAATGCGAGGAAGCGCGTCATCCACATTTGGGGACTCGGCAAGAATTCGCGTGATCCTTTCGCCGGACGCGGTCGATTACGGTGGCGGCGTTTCGATCGAAGACATCCCCATCGTCATCCTGTGGGCGCGCCGCGGGAAGGGCGTTGATCTGGGTCAATCGACGATAAGGGTGTGCCGTGCCCCCTTGCCATTGCGGCGGGTCTTCCCCCACAATTCACCTCCCGCCGCCCATTTCCCAAAAGGTGTTCGCGCCATGAAAACGCTCCGCGTCAACGATTACGATATGGCCTATCTCGATCTCGGCGACGGCCCCATCGCTCCAAGCGAGTTATTTTTCCCAATCCTTTCGGACAAACATGGGGTCATATATTTTACAGTACTTGCCCGCTCCTGTGTAGGCTACTCGTGACCTGAGAAGCAAACTCATAAAGGAAAGTCTGCTTATTTTCCTGCAAACATGATGGAATAAAGACAACTTTAAAATTCAGTTATCTAAACGTTAAAGTTTTTACAATTCTCATTAGCCTGCTAATCCTGTTCGATCCAGTTGTTATAAAGCATGTGTTAGCCATCCGCCGCGACTCCTCGGCCGGGACGACGCGGTCGGCCGCGCCGTGGAACACCCACATCGGCGTCGCCGACAGACGCAGCGCGTCGAAGTACACCCCGCCCCCGCACACCGGCACCGCCCCGGCGTAGCGCCCCGGATTGCGCGCGACCAGCGCGAACGTCCCGTACCCGCCCATCGATAGCCCGGTGACGTAGATGCGGTCGCCGTCCACGTTGTACGCAAGCTCGATATGGTCCAAGAGCTTCTCCAGCACCCAAACTCAAGAAGCGCTGCTGCCGTAACTAATGCCGGTAGTTCCATCGGCTTGAAATCTCCTGTGGTAGTTCTTTGACGACAAATCGGGTGACCAAGGCCACATTGTTGACCATGGAGCATACTTCGATAGCGGGTGGTTTGCCAAAATTGTGAAGGTCCGACATGCAGTTTCGTCACAACCAATCAATGCGTGCCGTAGTCTGGACTGCCGTAGTTGTCGGTTCGGTCCCTTTTGCTTCAACCAATCTCTTTGGTAACCACCCTGGTCGGCTGGGGGCTCGAGGCTCGTCTCGAGCAGACGACCGCGCTCGTGCTGACGGGAGAGGAGCGGCGAACGGAAAAATGGAACGTCCTGGCGAATGTGGACGAGTGGCTCGCGACCGGCCGACCGGGCAACGCGCCCTACGGCCACGGCGAAAACAGCCTCTTTCAGAACGACCTTCAGGCGAATCTGCACTACGAAATCAGGCGCGGCATCATGATCCCGCGCTCTTCTCGCATGGCGTATATGCCGAATATTCACTGAATTCAATACAACTGTCTTGGAAAATTTTCCCTATTGGTTTCCGAGTTGTGTTTGTTTGATATGGAAAGGCAGTGTGGTCTTCACCGCTATTTATATTGCACATGGTACCCCTTTGCCTTAGTTTTAAGTTTCCTGAAACTTCATGATGGTATGGGTGTTTGGGCTGTAATGAAAATACTACAAATCACAAGTCAAAATTCCGAAAAAAACATTAAGAGGTTTGATTGTTGCTCTGAATTGGGCTGCAAAGACCTTCAAATGCTCGCTGCCCATCAATCGTTTGGCTTCGCCATAGAGTTGGTTGTAAGCTTCGACGCGTGAATTGGTTCGTTTTTCTTGAAAGGCTTCGTCAAACTTGCCGGCCAACATCAATCGGCGTGTGAACAATTCTTCGGGCAGATACTTTGGCAGCGTCGTGTTTTTCAAACCAGCACCCGCATTGGCAATCGGCACGGGTGACAACGACGGTTCCAGAAAACCGGCACCGGGATGCCGATTGCTGTTCCATAATTGAACCATAAAGGGTTAAAGTATCCCATCAATCAAGGATCGAGTAAAAGAATCACAATACCTAAACACACAAATCTAACAATACGATCAACAAATAAAAATTCTCAAATTATTATTTTGTCAACATTTACTCTCCTAGACCTCATGTGATGCCTAGTCTAGTTGTAGCTATCTTTGTGAGTACAATTGGGAAAGGGAAATCTTGCTTCACACAATTCTATCAACATGCAGCTGTTATCGACGGTTCAAGTAACAGAAGAAGAATGAAGAAAAATAAAAATAGTACCTATTCCTGAATCAGCATCATGCTCAGCCACAGTTGTTGAAATAAATTCAGTGAATCGTAAATCCTCAATTGTTAATGAAAGCATTTTGGAAAGACCAGTATCTGGAATGGTTATATCATTTGACTCAAGCTATTGGACAAAAAAATAAAAATTCATCAAAAATGATAATGGTACAGAATCAGCAGCTTTCTTAGAAATGATTATTTGAATGCTGAAGGACGAAGATCGGATATCAGACACTGGCTGAGAAACGGGCTGTTGCCGAAGACGGACGAAAGCAGCCGGTTGACGGCAGAATCCTCCAGCGCCGCGTTCGCGAATTGCCGAACGGATTCGTCGTCGTCGCGGGCGCCGGTTTCCTTCCAGCGTTCGAGGAGGACTGTTTCCTGCTCCCGGTTCGCCGGGGACGGCAGCGATACCGCCGCCGACGCCCAGTTTTCGAAGAAATTCGTCAAATGCCCCGTTCCAAATCCGGCAGATAGTAAACATCGAATTGAGTATGATGCGTTACTTTAATTGCAAATTACTTGTTTTATAGCAAAAAGGAAGTTTATTTAGGTGATTTTATCCGTAACCCAAAATTGTGGGTGACTCTCTGTAGAAGGTAGCCGTCAGTTGCCAAATTTTTGAATTGGTTTTGAAAACACTTCTGAACAAATTTTAGGAAAAGCCAACGAAGTTTCAAATTGCTTCGGCAAGTCGTTCATGAGATATCACGAAAAATGTAGAGCTACATCGCGAAGCGGCATGCCGAAGAGGAGCGGGAGATCCGTACTCGAAGATCGTTCGCTGCGGTGGATGCTCTCGGGCAGGTTGTCGACCGTGAGCGAGTTCCCGCGCGAGACGACCACCATGTTCTCGATCGCGTGCTTGAGCTCGCGCACGTTCCCCGGCCACGGGTACGACATGAGAATGCTGAGCGCCTCGCGTTCGATGCCCGTGATCGGCTTCTTGTAGATGCGCGAAAACTCCCGCAGGAAGTGATCGACGAACTGAAACATCGCTTCTTGTTCTGCGGGAGATAAATCTTCCAGGTTCGGATCGTTCCGGGCATAATCAGGTGTGCCGCTGAGATCATCATCCCAATTCGGTCCCATTTTAATGTCGATCGGTTTGCCGGTGATAAGCGAAACCGGTCGCGCAGTGGGCTGGTCATCTTGCGCGGGGGACTCGATTAAATCGAGATACTTGTAGGTGAACGGTTCGTAATAATCATCGATTACCGGCAGATGGGGATTATGGAAGATAAGCTCGGGTCGTTCACCGACCATGTCGCAAGGGCGGCCGCGAGCATGGCCGCGAGTGCGATGAGGGCCAATCCGGACGCGCCGACGAGGTTCCGCCTCAGAAAGCGCTTGATCGGGCTTTCGGTGTCCAGCAGGTCGACGGGTGACCGGCGGCCATTGCCGCGGATTGCGCTGGCGCGTCTCATGCCTGTTCTCCAAACCATTTTGCCATCCGCTCAAGTGCGATTTCCGTTTGCTCGAGCGGCGCTGTCAGCCCGGGCAAGGGAGAGGAGGTAAGTTGCCCTCCAATTACTCTCTGCTGTTAAAATGGGCACTGGCCCTTTCCATCTTCAATTGAATTAGCTGTTTTCAAAGCTCCTATGACAACAAATGGTCATCTTCTCATAATTTCTATCAGATGCATTTAGGGAAGTACAAGGTGTAGTGGGTGTATGCACCCTCTGATCACTCTGAGACTTGAAGAGTACTAGAACTTCTGATTACAAATCCATTGAGCCCTCTCTGAATTTAGTACCGTTGAAGAAATATCTTTCGAAGAAAAACGTCTGGAAAACGAACGCCTGGAAAATGAGCGCCAGAAAGAAAAACTGCTAAAACAAAAACGCTTAAAAGAAAAGCGCCTCAAAGAAAAACGTATTAAAGAAAAAAAGTTCAAAGAAAAGCAACTGCAAGAAGAACGTTTTCAAGAAAAAAAGCGCCTAGAACAACAACGTTTCGAAGAAAACAAACGCCTCGAAGAGAAACACTTCGAAGAAAAGCGTCTAGAAGAACCGCACACCGACGTGACGGAGCCGATTTACGCCCAGTCCGAGGGATGGGACCCGGTCGCTCGTATGCAGCACCTCGACTTGTTCACCTGGCTCCGGGGCGACATTCTGGTCAAGGCCGACAAGATCACGATGGCCAATTCGCTGGAATTGCGCGTGCCGTTCCTCGACTCCGAGGTGTTCGCCGTGGCCGAGAAGCTTCCCCTCGAACAGAAAATCACCAAGGACACCACCAAGTACGCGCTCCGGCAGGCGCTGGACAAAGTTGTCGGGCAATGTGCACTTCTTGTTTTCCAAGTAAATCGAATTAAAAATTTTGGAAGACTTTGAATAAAGGAGCATGAGATCCTGAGGATCTATTTAAAGTTTTGAATTCCCATGGTAACGGAATCATACTATCTGCTAACCACTGAATTTCTCTATGCACAATGTTTTTTGTCATTATAAATTTTTTTATAGTAGATTCACTATTGTAAATTTGGACATGTTCACTGCAAATATATGTTCGAAAGGATACCCAAGGTCGCCTCCGGCGCCTCTCTCATCTGCCCTGCAGCCGCCAACGCCGCCTGCGGCAACGGCTGCTACGACCCCACGCAGTTCTCGTGCCAGAACGGCCTCCTCGTCGCCCACTAAGGACCCATGGTCACAGTGAGGAAGTACTTGGTACCGGTACTGTAGTTAAAAAAAAACGTTCTATTATTTTTTGCGAGTTTGACTTCGCCTGCGTGTAAATCTTGATGGTTTTAGATCAAGAAATAAAAAATGACAGCCGAGCGTTTCGGGGTCGTTGACCCGAAGCCGCTCGGCGATCTGATCCCGCAGCGCGATGCAGGCGGCATAGGCACCGGCGGTGGAGCTTGCCGCCCCCCACTGGCCGCCCGAGCCCGCGGAGACCGGGAAAGCGCTGTCGCCAAGGCGCACATCGACCGCCCCCAGCTCCACGCCCATGGTCTCCGCCACGGTCTGCGCCAAGATGGTGTAGGAGCCGGTGCCGATGTCGGTCATGTCAGTCTCGACGATGATCCGCCCGACTCAGATTAATTATATTTACAGGTACATGAACAAATAGACAGTTTTACAGGTAGAAATAGGTATTTTATTAGGAGATTTTTGTTCCAGAATATACACATTATATGTGGTGTAGAATGCTTTTTAGCATTTATTTCTAGAATTTTATTTGAATTCTTTTTCACGTTTTTGGTATAGATTTATCGTAGATGACCCCACGATCGCTTTCTGCATTTAAAAAGGACGCACAAACTTCCAAATTTCAAACTGAGCGACGCGTTAGAAAGTTAGACAATAAGTCAACTTGAATAGACAAGGCAGAGAATCGTCTCTCAAATGTAGTCTGGCACCGTCTGTTCTCTGTGCACAAGTAAAACCCAAGCAGCTAAAGATCATTTACTACGAACGATCCTGGCAACAAAATCACATCTTTCAGGTAATCGTCTATAGTCTGGGAGCTGAAAAGGCAAGCACGGATTTCGTAATTCATGAGTCTGTCACGAAAGTCATCCAATTAGCTTAGGCAAGAGTTGGAAAAAAAGTAATATGTTATTTGGCTCAATTTCAGTCAATTTGTCTAACAAGTATGATTTGTTGTATAGCTTGTTCAAGCTTCAATCCTAACTGTGAACTATTGGCACTGCTAATAAAAAGACATAATTACAATAATCATATGAAGAGGTTTTTTTTATAATTGACTGTAGTAAATCCCTCCATTAGGAATAGATGGCTTTGAAATATTAACTTAGCACATAATATTAATTAAATTGTATGTTGTTCTCTTAATTCCACAGGGTCATGTTCAATGGGAGAAATGTTAATATCTTCCATTTTAATGGTTTCCTGTTGGTCTTGCAGCTCCTGTAGGCAACGAAGAGCATCAGAAACAAGAGTTGAGGATGCTGCTTCCACTGTCTGAGTAACTTCGATGAGCTCCTCTAACAAATGATCTGGTTTGGGAATATCTATATTCACAGCTTTTTCCAATATATTCTGGCACTGTGAGAGATGGCCGCAAAGATATTTGAGTCTACCAAGACAAGAGGTCCCCGGGTAGTTGTTGATGGCTCCGGGTCCCTGGCCATCGCCATCAAAGATCAGATAAATGTCTGTCGGCCCGACAGTCCGGCCTCTCAGGTCAAAGGCTCTCTCCTTGTGCACCCAGTTCTGAACGGAACGCTCCGTTTTCCGAGTGGTAAAATTCATAAACGCGTTGATCTCGTAACTGAGCCCGCGAAGGTCCTGCTCGCGGCTTCGGCCACTGCGGGCTCGCTTGTAGTAGGCCTGCACTAGGAGATCTTCCAGGAGTTGAACCAATCTGTTGATGATGGGTTTAATAATGAAGCCTTAGAGGTCAATGTTTTGTTTGATGATCCCGTTGATGAAGAAAATTTTTATTTGTTCAGGTTTCAGGAGCAAGGAGATCTACTTCCTGAGTTATTAGATATTTCGGATGAGTTTACCGATGGTAATCAAATGAAGGTATTTTATGAAAAAGAAGAGGACGAAGATATCAATCAAACAGAGTTTGAGTCGGGTGATATAGTTGATATTTCCTTTTTCATCGTCGCGATTGGACGTCATCCAACGGCAGAAGACACCTGGCGTGTGATTCGTCTGAATGTCGATGGCAGTTTCGACACCGGCTTCGGCTCAGGCGGCACCGTCAACACAGTATTCAACGGCACGACCGCCCTTCGACCACATTCAATTGAGATCCTGCCGGATGGCCGTATTGTCGTCCAGGGTGTCAGTTCAACGAACCACCTTGTGATGGAGAGGTATCAGTCAAACGGCCAGCCTGACACCTCCTTCAACGGCAAGACCAAATCCATCAAAAACAGACTAAGAAACTGAGATATGAACATATATCATGAAAGAAAGTGTTTAGAAGAATCGTCAAGGTGATTTTCAACTCAATTCCACTAATTTTAAAGAAAGTTAGCATGTACATACGAAAACACCATATACGTCACAATTTCATTCAAATATCATTACCCATTAAACATTAAAAGATTTTCACCCTACAGAGTTAAAATCAAATAAAACAAGGTTTTTTTTTTAAGTTACATTTTCCCCCAGCCATTGGGCAGCGCGGCCGTAAACCGCCGCGCGCCCGCCAGTTCGGCGCCCGTGATATGGTGGGCGTGGGTTTCGGGCGTCGCGACGCATTCCTCGGCCCGCGCGGCGGGGATCGCGGCGAAAAGACAGAGCGCCCCGAATATCGCATGCCTCATGGCCGGCCCTCCGCCCACAGATGCGCGATGGCGACCGCGTCGCGCAGCATGGCCTCGGCCTCGGCGGGGGGGAACCGCTCCGACCCGTCCCCGCCGGAAGTATACTGGGTGAGGTGACCAGTAAGTCCCAAGAGGATCCGACTTCGTTCGCTGAGGAGTCAACAAGGCACAGTCTCTATCAGTCAGATGTTCCATCATTCCTGAATCAGCTTGTGGAAATATCGTATCCCGAAAATCAAATGATATTGCATCACGATTGAGTCTCAGTGCATCACCTAACCTCAGACCGGATTGAATCATTGTATGAACCAGTAATTCAATCGATCTCCAGGTCCGTGATCCGTCAAATGCTTGAATCAAAATTTCTAATAATTTACTAGTTAAAAAAAAAATCACTATGATTTTAATAACATGGATAATTAGGAACCTTTACAAAAGTTTATACAAAAATACTATTAAGATAAAGAATGAAATTTAATAAAAATTTTTCATAATTTATAATATAATATTGTTTAATGTACATAAATTATAAGTGTATTTAAAAATTTTATTTTATTTTTAAACAAATTTCAATCAGAATCACTTTAACTTACAGGTTCACTCGGTTATTCCATTAAATTAGTTATGTTAATTTTTGTAAAATTGCTGTCCTGTAATCAATATATATTTTAAACGACTATATTTATAATATATTTCAGCGAAGAAACAAATGTTCTTTCCATGGACGCTGAAGTAAAAGGATCGTGGGCAGATAACGCAGAAGAATCGGAAATCCAGGCAGAAGGGTAACTATGATATTTTTGTATTTTAAATCGCTCTCTCAATTGTCGAAAGCTTTAAGCAAAAACATTTAAGGAGCCTTTTTGAAAGCAAAAAATATTGTTTGTAAATATCCTAAAAGATTGCTTCTGATGAAAAATAATGCATATTTTAGTTCAAAGAAGCACTTTCTTCTAGTTCCCTGATTTCCTTTTCCCTTTTTTTTTAAAGGAATCGTTTCTTTGTAGATCTACTTCCAACAAGTTTGCTTAAATAAAACATTGCCCTTTTGTTAGATAAATCGCTCACGCAGAAAACGTTATTTGTGAATATACCTCAACAACTGTTTCTTATGAAATATAAAGCTTTTCTATAACCCTTCAAAACATAGGAAAATACGATTATTTGGTTTATTTGTACTAATTTTATTGATATATGTTAGATAGACATTGAAGCAAAAATTGTTTTTCATTGTAAGTTTCAACTTCGCTCTTTACTTTCTTCAAAAAACTTTCCTTTTTAAAAGTAATGACAATATGGAAGGATATTGTCCCATTAAGCTCCGTTCCAAGCACGTACGCAGGAATTTTTTTCGGGGGGGGGCAAAACCTTCGAGACAGCGCGCAAATTTTCCCATATTAGTAGCTTTTGATTTGTAACATTAAACTTGAAAAACTGTATATATTTGAAATCAGCATAAAAAACCCATTCTTTCAATGTTTTAATTTCTATCCAAGTTCCTCCTTACCTAGTGTCGCTCCTTACCTAGAGTTTGCTAACACAAATATCCACGAGCTGTTTGATTGTTTCTCGGCTATCCAATCTAGTAAACATCTATTTGGAAGGTTTGGAACTTGCTACTTCAGCGAGTTCCCCTTTAACATGTCAGCAACTGCAACATCTCACTTTGTGAATTTATTCTACTACATGGAGTCAATAGATATATTAGACCCTGACAATGAAGTCCATCTGTATGCTCTTCATTTTGTTTACCAGCAACGGATAAATAACAGCCTGAGACTTTTTCAAGAACAATGGAATCATCATCCCATGAGAACCATCCAGAATAAATCACCACTGCAGATGTGGACAGATAGTTTCTACACAATGACCCGTTTGTCCAGAGAACCTGGTGACCAAGCTGGCTTAGAGTAATTTTAAGGAAAACGGGGTCGTTTAGATGAAAAATACTTCAATGAAAACAACTGGATACGGCGTTGTCTCGGCTCCGAATAGCCTCGAAACGCGCCAGCCAGCGCCAGCGCGTGAACGGGCGCGAGCTGGATAGCGAAGCGAAAAACAAATGGCTATTTATCCCCGCAGCACACCACCCGTGGTTTTCTCCACATTGGCGACGATTTTTGCGGCAATTGCAGCGATTTCCTCATCGGTCAAATCGCACTTGAGCTAAAATTATAAAGTGCTCAGGACTATGGGACAGTTGCCTGGCCTAATCACCAAAGGGAATGGAATTTCCCCTTTGATCCTTTTTAAGTAGTACTGTTAGAAATTTGGCCCACGGCAAGAAAATTAGCTTACGAATCAAGACTGATAGATATTTTCAACGGTGATCATCAGTGGCACATATACCGATCAAAATATGCCACTTTCCTTGCCACCACTAAATTGAGAGTTAAAATTATACTTAATTAACATCAAGGTGGATGGATTGAAGATGATAACAAGTATATCTACACAAGTTTATATAGAAGCATACCTTCCTGCAACTGCATACCTCCCAGCTAAGCAGGTGCTACACAAGGGCATATCAGGGAAACTAAACAGTTCCCTTTCAGTTGACAGGTCCACAGCTCCTCCTCGATCAGCTTGGCTATTCCAAAAACATGTAATTGTTGCATATGCACAACAGGATCAGGTTTGACACTTAGTCTCCATACCTACACCTTCGCCGCGGCGGACCTCGGAGTGGCCCTTGATGTGGGTGCGGTCGACGGGGATGCGGTACTTGTCGACGAGGTAGCGCACGAGGGCGGCGAGGGCTTCGTACTGGGTGTTCGTCCAGTTGTTGCGCGAGGCGTAGCCCTCGTTTTCGATGCCGATGGAGTCGGCGTTCCACGAGCTGTTCCCCGCGTGCCAGGCGCGGTCGGTGTCGCGCATCATGCGCGTGATGCGGCCGTGGTGGCTGACGATGTAGTGGGCGGAGAAGCGCGCGCGTGCCCTGAGGACAGCGCACGCATCGGCGATCGATCAGGCGTTTTTCAGCTTGCGCAGGTTGCCGATCACCGACTCCAGCGCGCGATCGAACAGCAGCGCATCGTCGAGCAGGCGAATGGCGTTGCGGCGGAACTCCACGGCCAGCGAGTTGCGGCTCTTCTCCAGCACCTTCATGCCGGTGCGGTTGACGAACACGTACTTGCCGGTCGGTTTGATGATGGCCGCCAGCTTGCAACGCAGCTTGTGCGGCTGCCGGGGTCCACCAGGATCGGAATCGGGATGAAGCCTCTGAAGGTGCCCAGCAGTTCCTCGTCGGCGGTGTAGTCGGGAATGAAGTGTCCCAGGTTCGAGGGGCCGAGGGCCGCGGCCACCCGCGCCATGGCGGCCCGTCCGCCGGGCGCGATGCAGACGTTCTCGGCGGAGTACTGCGATCCGAAGCCGCGTCGATAGAAGCGGTTGTAGAAGTCGGCCACCGCCGCGCGGAGGTCCGGCAGGCCATCGACCACAGGCAGCACGTTCTGCAAACGTCGTACAGGCGGTGACGTCCGTGTCGAAAATCAGCACGTCTTCAAGCTTGAATCGTCGCGATAACGCATGGAGCTGTGTGACAGCTTGTGCGCCTGCGCCTATCAGGCCGAGCACCTTCGAATCAGGCCTCGCCAGCACCTGACTGGCAACCGCAGACGCCGCCCCGGTCCGGAGCGAGGTGAGAAACGTGCCGTCAATAATGCTCGATGCATGACCTGTGCGCGTATCGAATGGGAGATGCTCTTAACTGTGACACCTGGAGGGATCCACCTGACTTCAGTGCCAAGTAGACTCTCGACTCTCATCTAAGTGGAAAACAACATGGGTTTGAGCCCAGTAGATCATTTTCTGACCTTATTTTTATCCTCCGTCTTATGTTGGATGAGTCAAGAGAATGGAATAAAAGCTTTATCTGCTCTTCATTGATTTTGAAAAAGTGTTCAACTACATCGATTTTGATGTTTTATGGAAGATTTTGAAATTTTATTGACCCGCAGCGCGTCAGCAAAGGACCACTTTGGCCACCGCTTCAACGCGTCCTCATTACTGGCCACATGAGGGGGAATCTTCGGCGGCCTGCGCCGCCACGCACGGGCCGCACCCTCTACAGCTGCCACCAGGTCGGCCGGGGGGGTGACTTCGGGGAGCGGGTGGTGTTGAGCGTAGAAGAGAGAGCGCACCGACTCCGCAGGGCGTGGGTGTGCGGCCGTCCCTTTTTGAGGGGGCCAGGCACTCGATCAAGTCGCGCACAGCCTCGGCCGCACGCCCGACGCCCAGGGCCTCGCCCACAGCTCCCTCAACAGCCCCCATCGCGACGCATCACCCGGCCGCCACGCGAACCGCTGGCCGTCGCCCAGGACCACGATCTCCCCGGGATTCCTCGCCCCTTCCAGCAGCCGGAACGCCTCGCCGATCGCCGCCGGCAGGTCCCCCGCGCCCGACGGTTCGGGCAAGGATTTGATCGCATCAATCACCTTCGACCGATCCACACTCGCCGGCTCGACCTTCTGACCCGTCTGGCTCACTTCCTGATAAAACCGATTTGCCCGGTCACCCACTCCACGGCCCAACAATTCGATGAGCCTACTCTCGGGGTGTTTGGACCGGTTGAGCGGGCGGCCCGGATTATGCGGGATGGACTCTAGATCAGTTTTCGGCCTGACTGAACCGTATCAGCCTGGAGAATAGTAGTTGGCCGCCCGGAATGGCGGGCGCTTTCATTTCGCATCCTTTGGCGCGATAACGCCGGTCATGACCGCACGGTTGTCATCAACGCGATTGCGGCCGCGCTCTTCATGTCTTGCAGGCATGCGTTTTTTTAAACTGCGACCTCTAGTTGCAGTTCGGTTGCGGCGCTTTCGTCGAACGCCTCCCATTGCAGATCGCCTGTATAGCGCCATGCCATTTGCCCCTCCTCGTCGAGAGCGATCAGATGCAGCCAGCGATTGTCGAAAAGGGCGCGAACTTCGTCATGGCCCCCGAGGATAACGCTAATCGCCTCGCGCGGCGCTTCGATACCTCCTATCACCAACATTTACCATTCCCCAGATAGGTACCTGCGCACAGCGTGCTCTCGCTCATACCTTCGTCTATCCGTCGGATGTTTCTTGACGGCGAGGCCTACCGCGTTTTTCATATATGTTTTATTGTTTATAGCTCTATCGCTTCAAATAGGTCACCCATCGATAGAGTCAAGATAGTTGACTCGTAGGCCAACAGAATTGTGAGTGCCGGTTCAATGAAGACGAAGGCCAGACGACGGTGTCGAAAAGAGCCGTTGCTGGTGAGAATCGATTCCGGATGGAACTGCACCCCCTGAATGGCGTACTCCCGATGGCGCAGGCCCATGATTTCGTCCATCTGGCCGTCGCGCTCGGTCCAGGCGGTGATCTCCAGGCAATCGGGCAGGGACTCCCGTTCCACGACGAGCGAGTGGTAGCGCGTGGCCTCGAAGGGCTGCGGCAGTCCGCCGAACACGCCCTGACCGGTGTGGTGAATCATGGAGGTTTTGCCGTGCATTACCTCACGGGCCGCCCGGGCCGGCTGGCGCCCCGGGGCCGCAGAATTTTCCGCCGGGCGCGCGCAATCGGCGATCCTCTGCCTACGGGCAGAGGATCAGATCGTTCGAGAGCGAGAACACCATGACGGAGAGCACGATGCCAAGCCCGATGGTCATCAGCACGCCCAGCACCTTGTCATGCGGCGGCCGGCCGACCACGGCCTCATAGGCATAAAACACCAGGTGGCCGCCATCGAGCACCGGGATCGGAAACAGGTTGAGCAGCCCCACGCCCACACGCCCGCTTCGTCGATCAGACTCTGTGACGCGTTGGGGATCGTCTTCAGATGGATGTAGCCGCCGTATTGTTGCTCGGTCCGTAGCTTTTTGGCGACGGAAACCAACTGCTCCATCGTGTAGTCCGATGTTTGGATGATGCCGGAACTGAGAAAAAGTCCCTCGATGTAGTTGCGTTTGTAGAACTCCATCGTCAGCGAGACCACTTCATCGACCGTGAACCGGGCACGCGGTGTGTCGCTGGAGATTCCACACATCTTATGTTGGTAGCTGCTTTTAAAAATGAATTTCTTGTTCATTCGTCTTGCAGAGCCCGTCGATTTGTCTGTTCTCGAAGAAGCAATGACTCCGTTTCCTGTTCAAATCAGTAGCCCTGAGTATAAAAAGGAAGAGATTCGAAGGTAAAATGTCAAATTCTTGTAATTTTAATCATACCAATTTAACTTGTGCATCTAAAACTTCTAAATTTTTATCCTGGTGACAGGCCTTGTCCCAGGCCCTTATTTCCTTCTCCTCCGCACGCTTCTTCCGGAGGTACACACTACCAAGCTTTTCACGCCAACGCTGAAAATGCTCCTTGTGGAACACAGGACGTATGGCGGCCCGCAAGACTTCTTCTAAAGCGTGACGCCCCATGGTCGCGCGTCGGTATTCGCCCAAGGTCTGCGTCGCCACGACAGAATATGCAGGGTGCTGCCATAACTCGCGATCCGCTACCAAGCGACAGAGATCAAGTACTAGAAGCCGATGACTTACCTTTTCGAACCGCATCCATCCAATCACAGGAAAGGCTTGCTGTGAGGGGGGCAGAGATTGCTCGAGTGGGTTCGGCCTCGGAGTTTTTTCTTCTCCGGAACCCCGGATCTGAAAGCCCCAGACTCGCGTTGTGGCCTCCACGCTAATCCAAGGCGATTGCGCGTGGTGGAGCGCAAGTGCTGCGCCCCCTCATTCAGCGCTTCCCTGTGCAGGACCAGCGATAAACATGTTACTCCACCATAAAACGCAGGTACCAGGGAACTCGACGTTCTTTATGGTACGTAGACTATTTGCTACTTTAAGGTACTGAATTACATATCCTGTAAACTTCTTAGCTCCAAGTTTAAGGGTCCTTACATACTGTGCTATGGCTTCTTTCTGTGTATGTTTGTTCAGCCATTTCAATGTTCATCTTGCAAATATAGTGATAGGCTGTAAAGAACTGTTCATTCTGCAGAGCACCTTGTCTGATGGTTTTGCCTGACTGTTGTGAGATGCTGCAGATACACATACTGCAATAGTATACAGTAGAAAATTTCATTGAAGATTTACACAGGGTAAAAAAATTTACTTTTTTTACCCAAAAACATTTTACAAAGTAAAGAGCTACATTGAACCAAAGATGGGCAGAACTAAAGTCAAATAATTTTTCTAACATTTTTATTTTTAATAATTAAAAAAAAATAATTTTTAATAATTTTTCTAACATTAAATTCCCATTAGTCACCATCAATAAATACATGAGACCCACATATTTTTTCAGTAATCTTGGTAATGATACCAGATCGGCATAGGCCTTCTCGAGCACATCGATAGTGTCCTTCATGGTGAGGACTTCGCTCACCATGTCGTTGTTGATAAAGAGGGTCATACCGGTCTCCTAATTCAGCGACGTGTGCACGTCGACGAGCGCTACCTGACCTTTTTCCACCGCGGCCACCGCCCTCGTAAACGCGCCGCTCAGGTCCTTGGGATCGCGAACCGCTTCTTCCGCCCAGGCGCCGTAGCCGCGCGCAATGGTGCAGTAATCCGGTTCCCGGAAGCCTTGTCTGTTGCTACGCATCCTTGGATCATTCACTGTCACTTGTGCGACCCCTTGCAACCGTATCGAAAAGGGGAACCGATGTCAATTCGTGTAATGGCTACTCCGGACCAACCTCTTTGGAGACTCTACGTTGAAGCTATTGCCCGCTTCCCGCTTCAAGCATATAAGGCGTTCGGCTCCGATGGGAGAGGGAAAGGACGTCTTTGGAAAGAGACGGAACCCACAAGTCCCAAAGATCCCGTGTCGAGTAGAAGAAATTCTGTGCCGTCATTCAGCACCACGGAAATTGTTATCCGATCGTGGCAAGAATTTCTTGTCTAAAGTAGTTAAAGGTATATGTCAGATGGTAAATACATCCAAAGTAAATACAACAAGTTACCATCCCGAATGTGATGGATTAGTCGAGCGTTTCAACCATACGCTCACTACGATAATATCTATGTATGTATCTGAACATCATCGTGATTGGGATCATTTTATTCCGTACGCTTTATTTGCATACAGAGACAGCCAAATAGAGATAAAGGACACTGACTTCTTCAGGGATCCAGAGCTATTAGACAATCTTACTGCTCGCCTACCAGCATCACTGCAGACTGCAGAAGAGATCTATATCTACCGTATTAAGGCGGCAGCACCTTTTGATCCTGCGTCTAAATGGCAACTATCGCTGTTGTTCAAACACTCCCCAGGCTACCTCCGCCCCGATGTGGTGGTACCCTTTAATGATCAGTACCGGTTGGATCAACGCTTCTTTGCTCCAGCCAGCCGACCGGACCTGGCAGCGAATCTGATGCACCTCGATGACATCATGATGATGGATGGCGGCGTTCCCATCAGTGCTGGTGGACAACGCATCGGCGCTGTTGGCGTCAGTGGTGCACCAGGTGGTGATATCGACGAGGCATGCGCGGACGCTGCCCTCGAAGAACTTTTTGATCGCATTGAATTCGCTGACTAGGGTTGGGACCAAGTACCTCGACTTGATTTGGATCAACGATGCAGCGCGCCTTTCGCGCGACTACAAGACCTAATTTCAATAAAAATAAGCGCTTTAAAAGCAGGCAGCGTAAGTGATTTATTTGGATGTTGCTGCCTCATTGGTCGAATTGGATTGCCCACCACTACAGCTTCCAAATGAAATGGATTGGCATGCTATAGGAAATCACCTGCTCCCTAAAGAATTCCACAAAGAAACACATAACTTGAACTCATGTTCGGCTTTAGCTTCATTCAACATAAGCGATGATCAAAGCATCAGTAGTCGTGTTTTCACCTCATGGGCATCGACAACCGCAAGGTCTTCGCGGTCGCGTCCGGTCTTGCCTTCGCCGTCATCGCCTTGTCGGCTCTCTATTTCGGCAACCGGGCCCAGTTCGATCCGACCATCGGCGCGTTTCGCCTGCTCTATGCCTTCGAGGCGGTGATCATCGGCGGCCTGGGCAGCCTCTGGGGCACCCTGGCCGGCGGCGTGATCCTCGGCGTTGCCCAGACCGTCGGTGCGAAGATCAATCCCGAATGGCAGATCCTGTCAGCGGTGAACATACTCGAGCGTCCCTTCTTCACGGTGAAGACTTCCCTGCACGGGAGGCAGCGGAGACTTGTCTTGCTCATAGCAGGGCCGCACGACTCCGTAGCCATGGTCGGCTGGTTTGGTTGCAGCTTGAAGACTGCTCGGCTGCTTGTGTTGACCTATGTAAATTCCTCCCGGCGCGGTGATTCTGGCGATATGTTGGTACACCGGCAACAAGTTGGGAAGGTAGCATGAGCTGACTGGGTGAATGACAATCGCTGCCATAGGCATTTTCTCCTCCGAACCCTTCTGCCTGGGAGTCTTCTCAGTTCCCGGGCAGAAGCCCCCGCATTTATCTATGACTGCTAAATTAATAATGATGATCAAATTTTGTTCCTTTATCTCCGGTGTATTAACCGGTTGCCCGAGAGTCCAACCAGTCACCTAACTTGATCATCACGAAGCCGGCTAGTGTCCAGGTAATCGTTAAATCGATGATACCTACAGCGCAATAGGTAATTGGAAAATGCCACCATCAATCCGCCCATCGATCTGCATCTTGCCCTTCTGGAACTTGTTGGCGGTCGAGCGGTCAATGCCGTCCGTAACGCCGTGTTTCAGTTCCGCCAGGGATTTTGCTTTTGCCTGTGGCCCGCGATCCGCATTGCGCGCCGATGGCAGGTTACGCGCCGCACGGTTTTGTTCGGACTTTTCAAGGTCATCGGCCAGATTATCGGGCAGTGGGATGGCGGTATCGCTGGTGTGGAGGTCATCATCGGGGGAAAACAACGAGTGTGTACGAGCTGCACTAAGATAACAACAAAAGCATGACTTGGGCCTTATGATTATTAGTAAAACAAATACATCTTAGGTTTTTCTTTCACTAATAAAACTTTTGTAAAACAAGGAAAAGGATTGTAGAACATAGAGATGATTCAAAGAAATATGGTCTTATTGACAAAATTTAGGGGATTCACCAAGTGGGAAAATAGAAATAGTATGGCATAGATAGACTGTATGCTTACATAATTTATTCCATTGCTATAGCACACTCTTATTGTTGCATATTATGGTTTAATTCTGCCGACGAATTGCTGTCTCAGGGAAGGGACTGATAGATTAGAGTCTTTTCAGAGGTGAGTGTTGGTGAAATGTGCGGGTGAAAGCTGCACTGACAGCCGACAGAGTTCTGCGGAAAGGTAGTGGGGATATCTGACTGGAGAGGTGCCAATTTGTAGGATGACGTCTGTACTTTCTGCACACCCAAAAAACAAACAAAAGTCTCGCAAGAAGTCACGAAAGCCCCCATAATTCTTTTTTTAGATGGAGAGGGATAAATAAATTTATTAACAAAAACAATACCAGCAACATCATTGAACAACCATTACGGATACCCATTGGGATTCATATGACGGCTTTACCATCGTTATAACATATCGAATGTTTTCAATTAACAGTAAGGAGCGTCGTATATGACAGGAGCCGCCCCTTTCTCAACACTTCACTCTTTATGCTAACGTTTTTTATTACTTTAAAAAGTGGATCCGTGACAAACAGTTAAAGAAACCACCGCATCGCCTCGAACGCGTGCGCCTCGTAGGTCGGCCGATCGCCCACATCGAGGGCCACGCGCGCCCTCGCCTCGTGCCCGAGCCCCTGCAGCACGGGGGAGCCGTAGTGCCCGATCTTGTCGATGAGCGAGTCGAGCACGGCCACCGCGCGGTCGGTGTCGCCGAGCCCGTGCCACGCAAGCCCGAGCACACGACGGGCGCGCAGCATTGGCAGCACGATCCCGGTCTCGGGATCATCGCCCGCTTTCAACTATCAAAAAATCATAGAGAGAAGAAGATGAGGATAGACATAGAAGAAGGAGAAGGAGTTTCTTGATGATGAGTGTGCAGGGGAAAAAAGGATGCAGTAGAAGTAGAAAGGAAGCTGAAAAAGAATCGTGAGGAATCTGCACTTCTGGTGTATGGACAGAAGTGTGCACGGAATACAAATAAACATTTCGAAGTAAGAAGATGAAACAAGAAAAATCCAGGAACTTAAAAATTGAGATAAAATTTGTAACAAAGGAAGGTGACGTGAATATCTAGATCCTTGGCTCAAAGAAACGCAGAATTTCTACTATAACCTATCAGAAAGAACTATTAATTTAGTTGAAATTTATCTCTAATAACAAACCTATCCTCACTGAAAATGGTTTCTAGGCCCCCGCTGGAATTGATCACCAGGGGCTGAGTCAACCACACATTGGCACGGTGGCATGAAATATACATAGTCTTGGCTCAAAGAAACGTGGAATTTCCGTTGAAAACTCTCAGAAATGCCTCACGCGAACGTCAACGAAATTCAGAAGGTTCATTGAGGTGAGTTGAATTGAACTGTAATCAGCAGCAACACAAATCGCAGTTTAATAAGCCGTTCGTTTTAAGCAGTGTACCTAATCTAGTTGTCTGATAGACTATTCAGATTACAAATGTTTATGCGAGTATACAGACCTATGATTATATGATCCAGAGCAACGGATAGAGATCTTGGTTAATTGATAGACCTACTCATTGTCCGAGCAAGATAAGGAACAAGGAATATAACCGTTTTTCTTCAACATCAACCCGAAAAATTTTTTGGCATCATGTGTTACCAGATCGATCTCCAATCCGTCATGAACTCCCGATTTTTCCACGGTTTCGTGCTGGGAATCGAAACCAAGTACATTCTCCAAACCAAGCAGATGAATACCTCGCAAGTCGAAATCGGAGTCGGCTGATGGAAAACCGTAAAGGTGCGCGCCACTAATCGTCGCAAATAACAGCGGATAGGGATGCAGTTCAATTTGTCGTTTCAACGGGATTTGAGAGAGCGACATCTCTCAGTCAATCTTATTATAAACCCCTATTATTGTCCTTCTGTTATTTTTTAGTCGTGTTGCTGTTGGCCTTATGCCACATAAAGAGCACACTGCTCCTTGCACAAGCCTTTTTCAGTAGTACACAAATCCTTCTCTGACCTCTAGAGGTTTAAAAGGGGCAATGACCTTGCTCTTTACAATTTTTAGGGGCTTTACAATTTTGAGAAGGAAAGGGGCTTTTCCTCCTCAACACTATGGATGTACTGCTTACGGATCATCATGATTTACGAAGAGATGAGGACGGAAAGAAAAGGATTCCGGAAGCCTTTGCCGTGGTGAATCCCAAAAGAGAGGGCAGTAAGTATCCTAATGAAGAAATCTGCGGAGCCATGGTTTGCTATCTTCTCATGAAAATGCTTTTGGAAAAACAGCAAAAGGGCTTGGAGCTTTTGGAGGAACTGGCTTGCTTTGCCGGCATTGCTACGGTTTGTGATGTAATGCCTTTACAAACCCCCCCAAACAGCCCTAAGTGCAAGGGTTGTAAGCTATGCCCTGAGGGCATATAAGGTTTTTATGGAGTGGATGGTCGTGTAAATTTGAGATAGTTATTTGCTCTAAAAGAGTCCAAATATCTTATAATAAGGCCTTTGAGGTGGTCAGAATCTCCCAGAGTTTGGGGGTAAAGGTTGTAAGTTATGCCTCAGGTTAAAAACAATTTAAGGGTTTTAGGAAAGGGTGGTCGTGTGAACGACCACCCGTTTAGAAGACCTACCCTCAAAAGCTAAGAGCCGGAGAATATTTACCTGGTTTTCGAAAAAGCGGGAAAACTTCCCCAAAATGGGAAATGATTGTAATAAACATCAAAAAATTAGCTAAAACATATCAAAGAATTGTGCCGAAAGAGTTTCAAGCTCCTATCTAAAAAAAACAAATGGAACTGTACATTTTTTTTTTGCCTTGCAGAATGATCACGGATACATCTTTTTTTCTAGGGATTATTTTACCAAACTTATGATACTATTAGGTAGCGAATCGCCGGCGGAATGGGGCGAACAAGCTCCTTGGTGATCGAATCGCCCAGCGGTGTCACGACATGATAACTTTCAATTTGCCGGGCGCCCGATTCACGTTCGACTTCGACTTCGCTAGAACCCTGCGGATCGATGCGAACGGATCGTGTACCCGCAGGATTTTTTAAATCAACAATTCCGACCTGGATCGGTTTGACGCCGCCGTTGACCAATTGGATTTTTACCGGCGGCAAAGGCGGATTGGCAATGAAGTTATAGAAAAAACATTATCCCCAAATACCCCCATACCCCCAAATTTTTCTGACTGATCAACGATCAATACAGCTGATCAATAAAACTCACACGAATAGACGATGCCATATCCAAAGGCCTAAATATAGAAGGAAAATTCTCTATCATCCCAATTTCTCTTACTAAAGGACACGTGACAGAGCTAAGGAATCTAAAGGTTGTTATGATAAGGGTTATGACCAGGACTAATACAAAAACATAGAATGTATTTTTGAGCTGCATCGGATCACCCCCATTCTTTGCTGCAGCATCTGAGCGAGCACCCGGACGCGCGGCATCTGCCGCCGGATCTTTGGGAAGCGCTGGAGCAAGAAGGCGCCGACCCGTATGCATGTAACAACTCAGGTCAATGGCTGCCGGAAACAGACCTGCCAGCAGACAAGCTGCTGCTTCTGCTGCGGATCGCCGCGGCCTTCGGCTCCCCAGCTTCGGTGGACGCGCAGCTTGCCCGTGGCGCCGTGCTAATCCTGCGCCTTTTTTCTCATTCCATTCAAGTGTATTTCACTACAATCTTTTATCTCATCAAGTGCCTCTGTTGTCTTTCTTTCATTGTGATCAATATTAATGTCTAGGTTGCTAGTATCTACGTTCTTCGCAAGTTCTGTGGAATTTCTATTCGTCCCGCAAATACAATTACAGTCGATGCATCTTGACAAAGAAGCATATGATGAATAAATTGTGGTATATGACTTATCCTCGTCACTTCCTTGCACGACCAACGATTGGCCTAAAGACGAAACCACATCCATCCATATCGTCGGCCGACCGGTGCTGCTCGGATACATCTACCAGTCGCTCGACGAGGTCTACAAGATCCTGGCGGTGTCGCTCGGGATCGTCGCCGTCATTCTGTTCCTGTACTTTCACACCTGGATTGGTGTCCTTGTCCCGATCTTCACCGCGGGCGTCGCGACGCTGTGGGGCCTCGGTGCAATGGGTTACGTTGGCTACAACCTCGACCCGCTGTTGATCCTCCTGCCCGCGTTCCTCTCGTTCGAGTACCTGCCCGAAGTCCGCCAGACCATCGCCGACGGAATCGACGCCTGCCCGGGGAGCGAGGTCGTGATCAGCGCATCGACCGGCGGCGGATCCGAAGAGGCCGCGATCCAGATCCAACTCCTCGGGGACGACATGCGACGGCTCCGCGGAATCGCGGAGCAGGTCGGGGCGGCGCTGCGCGAGATCCCCGGAGCGGCGGACGTGCGACACAACCTCGGCGCCCCCTCCGTCGAGATGGTCGTGAACGAAGATAAAGTACGCGAAGGTAATTATCGACGACAAACCTTCAAGTGTATTTATACGGCAATTAGTTGCACATTCTATTTGCTTTCTCCTCTTTAAAAACCGAACAATATATGAATTTAAGGGGTTGATGCAGAATTTTGGTTACAACAGATGGATTGTTCAACCCTGACGCCGAAAAGACTATGATTTTTTTTTATGTATTATAGAACATTTCGGAGTAGAACCGTGTGTTTGTGGGGGCTACTGAGCCCTTATCCAATATACAGCATTGGGAGACTTTCTGTTGGGAATTTTCACTTGTTGATTACAAAAAGGAACGTAGAAGAATATTTACCTCTATAAGTAAACGTGGTAATTGAATATTGATAATATCGGATTTCTAGGTCATTCTTAAAAATAGAGACTTGGTTCAGAGTTCCTTATAAACTGTTTTGAATATATTATTTTTTTAACTTTACCTTAGGCCTTGTAGAGGAGAATGTTTTAGAAGATGCTCCATTTAAAAGGCAACTGATATTTTTCAAGACTGAAAGTTCTACACTCTTCCAAGCGATCTGTGGCTGAAATTCATTCCACACAAAACTTATGTTATGGCAAAAATGATCAATAGTGTAAACACAAAGAAAAGAGAAAGCCTTCCTTTCTTCCTTTTTCTTTTTTTGTATAATAACTAACAAGTTTTGAAATTCTCAACGTTTTCCTTTATAATAATCCGATACGGATTTTTAAAAAAAAATTCGTAGACCAGTATAAATTTTTTAAATCTGTGGAAATAGCAAAGGGACTATTCCACGGACGAGGATCATGTGAAACAGCAGTGCTAAAGGTTGTTGGATTAAAGGACCTGGAAGTTGCAGGTGCCTTGCTGAAATAGAATCAACACCAGAATTTTTTATATTATAAAAGGGCAAAAGTGAGGTTCCCCTGTGCAGCTCTTATCGGAAAAATAACTCCCATCCTTAAAAAGGGCAGAAAGGGTGCTTTTCTGTACAGTTCTTATCGGACAAATAGCTCCCATCCCATCCATATTAATTTTTCAGAAAAGGAGTTAAAAGAAGGTCTGAAATAAAACCTTGTTCATAGAACGTAGTTTCAAAATCTGTTCCAGCTTCATTCGGACAGTAAATACTAGCTAATTATGCAAGAAACAGTAAATACTAGCTAATTATGCAAGAACTATAGAAGACAATTGTAAAAAACAGCATCCATTTACTTCCTATATTGTTGCGCTTTCTATTCAGTGACAAAAATGAACTTTAAATAAGCCTGAAATAAAACTTATCCGACTTCGTGGCGATCACAAATAGTTGTAACTTTGTATTCCAAATTTCCTTATGTATATATTCTACCGTCATCTTGACGATATGTAAATTTTTGTGAAAATAATTATAAAATATAAGTTTTGGGATATTAAAAGTTATAAAATATATTTGAGTTTATTTAGGGTTATTTTTAGGGTTTCCTTTTCCTTTACATAAACTCAACTATTTTTTTAGGGTTTTCACTTTTCTTTTTTTCCTTCCTCTTTGTTCCTCCTCCTCAGATTATTACTTTAACTTTGAACCAGAGCGAGTCAGGTTAATAATAATACCTATACCTTAATACCATAATACCTTTGACCTTGCCCCTTTCCCAGTAATTGGAGGGTGAGAACATCGTGAAAAAGTTCCAATAAGAATTTCTTGGAAATTCTGAAATTCGCACTGCCAGTGATGGGGTTCTTATACAAAACTGAATTTCTATTTTTCCTGATTAAGAAGTCCATATTAAAATCTGCGATCATGAACAATGTGAAATCATGCCTGGCCAAGCTTTTATGGTCACGGTTTGCTCATACACGCCGCAAACAGTAATATTGTGCTCCATAACACCTTTATGTCAAATGAAGGGGGCGGCATGCGTATTCGTGCCGACCATCGAGATCGGGCCACTGGCAATCGCTACTACAATAACTTGTATATTGCAAACACATTGATCGATTGGAGCAGTGATAGGCGGAGCAGCGAGATATCTTTCGAAGAGCATACAAGCGAAGCAGATGCGCGCTCGAACAAAATTGTAAAACTAGTTCCTTTTGGAGTTACTTCTTTTTGATATAAAACTGAAATCCTATGGTTACCTTGTAATGCTAAATCTGATATTGGATATGCTGAACTAATGTGTTTTCCAGCTCTAAAAACAATTCTTGAAACAAATGAATTTAGTTGTTCATTTTCAAATGATACGTTACATTGGATACTGTCATATTTTCTATGCCATACATATACAGGTGTTTTAATTCCACTACAACTTACATCTTCTATGTTTGGATCCATCCGGCGGAAGTCGCGTTTTCGGCGCTGGTGGTTTTCCCGATCGCCCCCTATGCCGCCGCGGTGATGATCGCCGCCGCGGCCCTGCCAGTGGCCGGAAACGTCTATATCCTGGCCCAACACTACCGCGTCGCCCCGCAACGGGTGTCGGCTTCGATCCTGATTTCGCCGGTCGCGGCCGTTGTCAGCGTATCGCTGGTGATAGGCTGGGTCAGCCGCTTGTACTGAAAGGGACGGCATGCGCGAAAAGGAAAGCCATTTGATGGTGTCCCTTTTGAAAGATTATTATTCAAAAACGGTGAGGATGTTGTCAATGATGATGATTTTTCTTCCTGACGTTTTTTTTCTAATTCAATTTGTTCTCTAGCATGTTTTACATACCCTCTAACACCGTCAACTAAAGATTTTGCGCTATTTGTTTCCATTTGTTTGCTAATCCATTCTGAAAAAGATGTGTTTAATGCAGCACAATTTTCCATAAATGTATCAGATTTATTATTATTATTACTACTGCAACTAAATAAACTAATAATAAATAATTAACATTACATAATCAAACACTGAATCTTCTCAGATGGTATTCTTAGCTGTTATTATATCTAGGAAATGAGAGCTATCGTGGTATAATTTGTGTAAGCCTTCTTCAGTTTTGCATCTATTTATCATCTTTGGATCTTTGAAGTCTTTGAAGTCCATTCCTTCTCAGTCAGCATTACTGCTGTTACCTCTCAACTCTTCTTAACATCAAAGCATAAAAGAGAGGAATCACTTCGACGCATATTTTTCTGCTCGTACGGACGGACAAAACCGTCAAGCAGCAAGCCGGGATCAGCTTCCTGCTCGTCGACGTCACCTCACCGGGGATCACGATCCGGCCGATTCGCAATCTCGCGGGCGACGAGGAATTCTGCGAGGTATTTTTTGACGACGTCCGGGTGCCGGCCGAGAACATCGTCGGCGACATGAACAACGGCTGGCGGATTGCGAAAGCGCTGTTGAGTTTCGAGCGGATTTTTATCGGCAGCCCGCTTCGCGGCGCTGGCGAGGAAGGCGGTCTTCTTGCCGGTGCTCTCGACCAGCACGACCTCGCGCTCGGGGCGTGCCAACGCCAGCACCAGACCGGGCACGCCGCACCCGGAGCCGACGTCGACCCACGGCCCCGCGGGGGAGGCGTCCAGGTGCGCGAGGCCAAGCAGGGCGTCGTAAGCGTGGCGCTCGATGAACGCGTCCTCGCCGCGAATGCGCGTCAGGTTGGTCTGCGCCCCGGCCGTTTCGAGGAGTCCCCAAACTTAATTTCATGCAAAGCATGAAAGAGAATGGACCAGAGGAGGAGAGTGCGCAGTTGTCCAAGATTCAATTGAAAGGTTGGTATAGCTAAAATTTTAAAATGCCTTATCGTACTGCATTCTCCTCCTATTTTTTTGAAATCGTCTTCTATTTCTAAATCGTCCTCAAGAAACACTCTGTTTCAGAAAATATCCCACATTAGACCGACTATTTCCAAAAACCCTCAAAAAATTTATAACCTTTTTTGACATTTTGATTGAAATTTTGGTCATGAAAGGGATTTAAACATAGAAATCAAGAAGAAACGTCTCAATACATAGATTTTCTCGATCTTTGAATCTGGGGTTGAAGGCAGCACTCACAATAAAGAAATTCTGAGAAGGTAAACAACTTTTGAATTATGGTGCTATCGAAGACTCATAAAAGTCAGCTGGAGAGATCATATAATTAATGCAACCACCTCAGAAAGAATTTGTAGTGAATGAATGCTAGTTGATCGTCTTACTCGAACGATCCCGAGCAAACCATAGAAATCAAAACCAATACGAAGAAATCAAGAGATCAAAATGTAGAACTATATAACAATCCTTAAAAATCCTGTCTAGCGCATACAAATCCACATCAAACCATAAAAATCAAGGCTAAACGGTAGAAGTCGAGGTCAACCTCTGAAAATTATGTCCGACTCAAAGAAATCAAGAGCTGAATATGTAAAAATAAAAACCAATCATAGATACCCAGAAGAAAATATAGAAATCAAGATACCAATAGTCGTTGCGGTCGATGTAGATGCCCGCCATGCGTCGGTGCACATCGCTACGCCGCCCGACATCACCCAGCGAGCGGGCTAACACGAGGGCTTCGTCACCCAAAGCAAGTGCTTCGTCGCCGAGGCCAAGCGTGTTCTGCGCGCGCATCAGGAGAAGGAGCGTCTCAAGAACCGTGTCAGGATCGCCAGCCTGTTCGGCGCGTCGTCGCAGATCGCGAGCGATTTCCACCGCGGTTGCGGGGTCCGTTGAAACCAGGATTTTTCGGACATCAATGATATTTCAACAAAACACTTAAATACTGATTCAAAAAATTATTATAATTATTAAGAAAAATAATTTCTTAAATTATTGTGACCGTGTATGGGGACTTTAAGGTTAAACTTGGAAGCGATGCCTACGTTGGCCCAGCTATCCTTGGTAAACATGGACTGGGGGAAATCAATGATAATGGCGTAAGTTTAATTGACTTCTGTGTGACTCATGAACTTATCGTCGGTGCATCATGGTTCCCTCAAAACGGTATATTATACGATTTTATACATTTTTTCCGTGAGTGGGGAGCAGAGCCCGTATATCAACGTGAAAAAAAGCAAAAAAGTACATCACATTACTGAAACAAACAACAAGACTATGTATACTAAAATACTGTTTAGTTTCATTTGATAGAAACCAGTTGATTCAGTTGATAGAAAAGCTTTGGTTATTTTAATATCCTTGTATGGTACATTAAAATGGTAAATGTTACTTAAGAGAATAGTATGAATATAGTTACGGCGACACCCAGGAGAAACGTGACGATGATGAGCAGCGCGCGGGGCATGCTGACGGTCAGCATCAGGAGTCGGGTGTCCACGGTCTCCCGGTTCTGGAAGGCGATGATGACTGCGAGGAGTGCGCAGATCGCGAGCAGGATGAGCTTGATTCTTTGCATGTTCGGTGCTGGGTCGATGACCGGTGGGGCCCGGATACCGATCTGAAGGTGGGCCACCGCCCCCCGAGGTTCGACCCCCGGACCGGCGGCGAATGCAAACTCCTGGCAACTCATGTTACCGAGGTCCAGGTACTCGTCTTCTTCCAGGCTGTAGGTATGGCTGTTTGACGACGGCGTCAGGGTTATTGTTCGCTCGAAATAGACGGGTTCAGATTCTTCTCTTCGTGTGTTCCCGCCCTGGAGCCGTGCGTTGTCTTGTGCGTTGACCCTGACCGCTTCCGACAGGCGAACATTTCCGTCTGTGACTTCAACCCTGAAGTTGGCGGAGTCGGCGATCACTGTGAACGCCGTACCTAAATTTGCAACTGTAAATTTCTTTGATAATCATTTGCAGCAAAATGATTTAATTAATTTTCCCTTATTGTTTCCCAAAAATTTTAGAAAACTTCATCATTGTTTTCAAAATGTTTTTCTGTTAATTTCTGTTGGTGTAAAGGTCAAATAACTATTGAAGTAACAATGTTCGCTTTATATTAACAGTTTTTCTTCCAACCGAATGTCTATGATCCACTGTCTTACACTGTGTTGATTTTAGGGACTGTTGCAGCACCCCCGACACCAACCTGGTGCTGCCGGCCAGCCAACCGGTGCTGGTGCGCGACTGGCGCGCCGAGGCGCTGTTCGGCGCCAAGGAGGTGCTGGTGCCCGCCGCGCGGCTGGTGGACGGCCAGTTCATCACCCGGGGCGGACATGAAAAACTGCGCCTGATCGAGCTGCATTTCGACGCGCCGCATATCCTTTATGCCGATGGCATCGAAATCGCCTGCGGCACCCGGCAGCCCACAGCCTTGGGTGTGGCCTAGAGCGCCATTCCTCGGCGCGATTTTTAGATAGAATCAGTTTTATTTATTGTGTTGTATCTCAGGGAGTAGATCGGACAATAAAAACGCTTCCTTTCTTGGTAAATGGACATTGTCAATGCGAAAATTGGATATGGGACCCAATTCCATCCTGTTTTTGCCATACCTCGCAGAATTTGATTAAGTTTGCAAGCCAATCTTTCCTTTTAATTCTAAGCTTATAATCACTCATTTGCAACGCTGTTTTAATGCGTTTGCAATCCGGAAAAATTCAAGAAAATGGAAGAGTGTTGGGCTAAAGCAAAGGAGCGAAAATTACTCAAGGCCTAATGTTACTTCCTTTTTGAAATCCAGATGAGGTGTTTTTCTGAATTGACTATCGATAATGCAGAAAGATTGAACTCCGCTGGATGTAAAAAAACTTGCCTTTTTTATGAAACAAAGTTTGTATTTATTGGATAGCAATACGTATGAGACACTTTTAAACAGTTGTTCGGTGCGGTTACCGAGGTGATATACCAAGGGCCGCTTCCAGCGCGAGCACCGAACGCATCTGATAGGCCACCGCACAGATGCCGCAGATTCTGGCCGTAATATCGGGCACATCCTCCAGCGGTCTGTGGCGCAGCAGTGCTTCAAAAAAACGGGGCGGTTCGTAAATCTGCAGCTGAACATCTTCGACAGTATCGCCCGACATGCGCACGGACAGACCACCCTCGCCCTCCACACGCGTCAGAGCCTTCACCTGAATAAGACGGGTTTCACTCATCCTGCAGACATTGTTGGCTCCGTCGTGCCCAGTTCGTCAATACGACGCCGCACCACCTCAATGGACTGCGAAACAACAGAAGACATGCGCTCATCAATGCCTTCTTCGGTTAGCTCCAATGTAAGTTTGCCGTCGCTTGTTTCACCAACGCGGATTTCCTGGATGCCGCCAATGCCACCAAGGGCGGTAGAAATTGGCACATCCAAGGCTTCAAGTGCGGTTTTTGCTGTGGCGAATTGACTTTGGTCCGTCAGTTCAACCGTAAGAGTATCTGGGATCCGATTTCACATGGCACCAATAGAAGAAGCTATCTTGATTGAAGCGGTTCTCGACACCCGCGCCCAAGTCGATTTTCTTTGGCAATTCTTTGTAACCGTTCATATTGCAATTTTTGCAATGCTTTTCATTTACGGTGAGGCCGTCGAACGGTTAAGTTTGGTCGCCCGCGCCTTTGCAGTGATTGGCATAGGCCTTTTCGACTTCATCAACGGACAGGCCCTCATTAATGTCTACCAACTGCTTGCCCCTAGAATATTTCTTTTTGATATCATCCCCCTCTATATTTGGGATGACTTGCTTTTTCTTTGGCCCTGTGGCCTTTTTTTTGGCAATCAATACAATATCATTATATCATTACCATAACATATTTTAGTTAATTAATATTTTTTGTTTCAGTGGAAGGTTCTTCAGCGCTACAAGCTTTTCTTGCAGCCAGGAATCCCGGTCATCAGCACAGCTCAACTCTAGAATCACACCTTATTCGGCCTATTCAAAGGGTACATAACTTGTTTTACTTCTTTATTTGAAATCAATGCTGTAAGGAGTAGAAAATCTTTGGAGACACGTTCGGCCTTTGACTCGCAAGTTTCACTCTTCTCTTACATGATGGCGCAACTTAAGGAGAGAAACAAATGTCATTGCAAGAAAAGCATGAAGCAAATAGTATCACAGCTTATTTGCTCTACGTGATTGTCTGGATTCATTTCCATGTATTGAAATATTTGGCCGTGTGGTTTGAAAGCTGTATTTGAAAACCAGCAGGCCATCGTTCCGGTGCGTGGCGCCGGTCCCGATGGCTCGTTCGGAACGAACGACGACGTGACCCGGCTCCTCCCCGGCGGGTAGGCGCAGGGTGAGTTCATCGTCGAAGGGCTTCGGCCGGGGCTTCACCTTTTCGACATCCTGCTGCGCGGCACGTTGCTCGGGTTCGAGGGCCGAGAGGTACCCATCGAAAGTCAGGCGGTTGGTTCCGTGCTCGTGCGCAATCCGAACTTCTCGATCGTGTTCTCACACCAGGTTTAGGTTTTTATTTTTTAGGTTTAGGTTCTTGTTTATTAGTTCTTACATCAAAATTAAAGTTTAAGTTGGCACAAAAATCTTAAAATCAATCCGTATAAAATACAAAGAAAGAAATGGTTAAATTTCGGCATTTTTTTAATTTCTTGGTGTTACGTTTTATGGTAAGATCGACGAAACAACAAACTTGCTCTGGAAATCATGCATGGGTTTCACGTGCAATGAAACAATCACGTGAAACTTACGATTCACCGGACACTATCACCCCTGGAAAAAAATAAACACATCCATGATCTTTCTTCTGGAAAAAAAATAAAAAATTCCATATTTTTGTAGATAGGAGCTTATAACCTTTACAGTAGAGCTCTCTAATACGCTGGATCTGATGGTAAAATTTCATTAAGTTTACTTGACTTTTTGGGGGTGCTTTGCTCCATTTCGGAATATAAGCCAAAATTTCTTAGGTTCGTAGCTTTTGATGGGTAACATTAAACTTAATAATTTTTTTTTATGATTTGGTTTATATTCAGCTGTATAAAAGCGAAAATAACATTTTTAATTTTACTCTTACAGTCAATGTTTGATAGAACAAACAAATCTGCTATGGTGTATAGCAGATGGTATATACCTACTATGAAAATATTTTACTCAAATTAACAAAAAATGTTGGATAGATGTACTGCTCTCTTTCGTTGACAATTACAATAATTCTTATAATCGATCCATCAAAACAAAACCAATGGAAGCGATTAAAAAAGGAATTAAGAACATATTGTATTGTCGCTAGTACACTTGAGGGTCGTATTTCATATTTTCAACATCTAAAATACAATTATCAAAAGCCGTTTGCTAAGCTATTTTCGACAAAAGGGTCAACAAGACCTTTAAGAGCTAAACAACTGCAATGTGAATAAATACAAATTGCTGCTCTGATCCTCCGTTTAAGAACAACTTGGTGAACAGACATCGGTGTGGAATAGGCAAGGCAGCAACAGCAAATGTCTTATACTTTACTCAATATTTGCACAACGGAACCCGACATTGACCACGCAAAAGTTCAGGCGCATGTCAAAGATGTCATTGCCGCAATTTAACCGATGGATTCTGTTGAACGCTTTACCGGATTGGGCGTTACGGTTGTTCAGGAAGCCGGTCGTTTCAAGGATGCAAACACTGTTATTGCAGGTGACAAGGAAATTCGCGCCCGGCGTTTTGTGATCGCGACTGGCTCAGCCCCGTTTGTGCCGCCAATCCCCGGCTTGGCAGATGTCCCATATCTGACGCTAGCTAATATGGCTATCTGATATACATTATAATATTACTACTACTACTAAATTACTGCATCACCAAGACGTCTGAGGCAAACACAGCTGTCAAGCTCCTCCTCCGTCCCGATCTATTCAAAACCTCCCTTCTTACACCCTTCTAATGAGACATCCTCCCTCCCCATTCGGGGACGACCTGCTTTTCATTCGACCTTAGAGGGACCTATTCTGATATAAACATATTACTATTATTAAGAGAATTAGCTGCCATGGAGAGTAACCAGGTGACAAATGCCATATGAGCTCTTGGATCTTGTTTTTAAGGGATGACTCCTACCTGTTAGGTGCATGCAAATCTTGGGAGATATCCCCTCCCCACCTTCTGTACTGTTAGTTATATAAATTTAAGTTTCCATTTCAAATTTGACATCTTTTTGAATAAGAGTGGTCTTCTATTCGCCGAGAACCCTAATTCTTAGGTTTGGTTTGAAAATATTGCTTCAAATAAAGGAAAACTAGGGGAGAATACTCAAATCAGTCTTTTGAAAAGTTATACGACTGAAAAAAAAGCGTGTTTCTGAAATTATTAATTCACCAATGCGAAGTAGATTAATTAAAGTAACTTAATTAATAGATAATTAATTAAATAACCGATGCTACTTGTTTAGAAATTATAGCGTGTCTGTTGTTAAAACGAGATATAAGATTAAGTGCATTGACTGAAAGTCAACTGAAAAAAAAAAAAACAATCTAAGAATATCTATGAAATGGGATATTTGACAAAAATCAGAAGAGGGTTGTATGAATGTTTGAATGTTTGTTTGTAAGTGACTTTTGTTATTTGGAACCAAGCAGATTTGAATTGCAAATTAACTATCTTCAGATCGGTGAGACAGGAAATTTGAAGCCTTTTTATTAAGATTTTTCACCTTTCGTAACACGAAAGTCAATCGTTAAAATAAGAGGAAATCATGCTAGATATTGATATTGGTAGTGACTTTTTGTCAAAAATCTTTGTACAGAGGAGTATTTTTCAACAAAGTCGACTCAGTAACTGCAAGCATCATGATGAACAGCAGTATTATGTTACTGCAGTACAAAAATCTATGATGTTTACCAAAATACAATTATGAAAAAGCATTCCAATTGATCAGCAATTGAATTTTCAAGATCACGAGGGAAGGATAAAAACCGAGAAATCCCAAGACCAACTGTCCATGCTATTCTATTTTGTGTTTTTCATGGACTAGCCGTGCGGAGTCTTCGTGAAAAAAGTGACATTCTTACAAAAATGTTGAAAATAATGGTCATTCTATCGAAAGAAATATCAACAATCCAAATGGATTCGTACACTCAAACGAGTTCATCGAACAATTCCTGTTGAATTTCTTCCAAGTGTTGAACATTGGATATCCGAACATGCAATCTTAGATTTAAATGCACGTCGAATTCATCTTGACGATATCAACATTCCCGTCATTGGAAGACTCGATCGATTGAGTCATTCTCAAGGTTTATTGAATTATTTAATTCGTACTGGTTTTGTTTCCTATGATTCACACACTTCAGAAGACTGCACATTCTTATTCACACTCACTACTAATGCGAAAATGCAACCCCTATATGTTCAAGGAGCTTCGCAACCAATTCCAAAGTATGACCCATGAGAAGCCTACTCATACTAATTGCCATGGATGCCCACATACACATTCCACTACCAATTTTAAAGTATCACCCATGAGGAGATTATTGACATTTCGTACCAATCCCAAAACATCACCCTTGAGGATCCTGCTCACACCTACTACACTACATAACTGTACAGAAGAATCGTCAGTAAAACCATTAACTATGGTAAACATGAATCAATGAACACTTATTTGGAGGAATTCACAACAGCTATCAGTAATAGAAAATCTCACTGAAGAGAGATTTAAACTAACAATTCGTATATCACTGGCTCCTTTACGCAAAAATAGTCTAAAAATTCGATGTTGCTACTGATCTCAATTATTCTTTTGGCAGAGTTGTACAGAAATATATCTTTTTTATGATATACTACATAGGTATCTCACGACCGACGGGGCAGGAGTAGGAACATCTGACGGGTCATTCAGATCTAACCCCGAGCGCAACATGCTGACGCCCCCAGCGGTGGGCTTCGCACGGGCGACTGCCAGCACGCTCCGGGTCATCGGGGCCGGCCGGCGAGCTGTGACCGGCACGTGTGGCGATGTGCAGCCAGGCACAGACTTCACGGATCGCCCCACTAACGCAGCCCGCTTCACTACGGGGGCATCGCCACCCGTGCGGCGTCGCTGGTCTACTCCAAACGAGGTATTCTATTATGTATTTATTCTATTATTGGTCTGTATTCACAAGATCAGAAATGTTGATGAGTGAAAATCATCGAATATTCTATTTGCTTTATGCCACGATAGGCGTGTGCACCGTTAAAGTTGCCGGTAGTCAGTACATTGTAGACTTAATATAGTTAATTTTTATTTATCATAAAACCGATTAATTAAGAGCATAATTCAATATTTGTGGCTAGGAATAAACAAGCATGACATTCTCTTCAATGCTTAAAAAATACTTCGAATGTAAGAGGTGTTTATTTTAGCTCTGTTTGTTTGCGTGTGTTGTGGAAAAGTTTTGGTTTCTTCGGAAGAGACAAAAGGTGCTGCAGATGACATGAAAACCTCTAAAAAATGGAGGAGACTTATAACAATTAAAAGCTATTTTTTCAAAAAATCTTTTGCACGCATCCTGTACAATACATGTTCTGATAACCAATGATCTTTTTGTACCTTTGGATGAGAAAAATTATCTTTGGGATCTGATGAATACAAAAAAGTTGAAGCGAGGCTTCTTAAGGTAGATAGTAAGTCCACTACACATTAACTTATGAATATTGACTGCAATCAATCTAAAAAAAAGTTTTTGATCTTTAATGTGGTGAACCAAAAATCATCAATCATCATTATTATTATTATCCCTATTAATGCTATTATATTATTATTAATTCTAATTAATAAGTGAAGAAACTAAAAATTTCTTCACCAGGCTTTTTATAGACCCTAAAACTATGGCTTTTAGCAGGCTATTGCGAAAAAAGATTTAAAAGTTGAGATTGATAATAATAATGATGTTAGTAGTAATAATAGTAATAGAAATAGTAATAGTAGTAGTAATAGTTATAGTTATAATATTAGAAATGATGAGGTTCCACCAATCAATCCTGTAGAGATAGATAGAAAGATTAGTTTTGCTGGTTCCTCTGGTAGTTTTGATAGTACTTGTAGTATTGATAGTAGTAGCATTATCAGAAAAAAACGTACAACATCTAAAAATTCAACAGTAAAGGAATTTTCAAATTATAGGTTCCAAGATCCTTTAATGGGGCAACGACCTTGAAATAAACTTAACAATCTCCATGTCAAGTCTTCTTGGCTGTGTAGCACTGCTTCTGTAGCTTTGAGTTAGTGCATTACGGAATAAACAGTGCAATCTCCGAAAAGGTACCTGGCATAGGAAACCACGTGCCAAGAAACAAGAGCTGTTGCAAAGAGTAGCAGCAAAGTACTCTAACTTCTTATTACTATAGCATGTGCAGAGGGTATTTTCAATGAAAATGGCTCTTTATTAAGTAGTTCCATTGAAAAAAAAGCAAAGAAAGTGCCCACGTAGATCTTAAAAAATACATTTTTTTACTCCTCACATATCCGAGGATTGATGAACTGTCTTGACCTCCTAGCCCAGAAATAATTATTCTGCTATATCCCTTTTTAGTAACTAATATCAAAAAAACAGTCTACTGACTCGAACTCGGAAGACTGTTTGGATCCTAAGTACCAACAAAAAAAAGGTTACAACGTAGGTAACGTACACGTTAAAACACGATACAAAGTGCAGCCATATAGAGAGATTACAGCTAAAATTACATGGACAGCGTTACCACCTTAGACGGGACATGAAAACATCATGATAATAATCATCAAAGGATTACGTATTCTTACCATTCAAATGAAACGAGTGACTTTCGGACTAGGACACGAGATCAAATGGCTAGGTACTGTAAAGTAGACAAAAAGTATATTTCTTGACTTGACTTCACTTCACTTGGCTTGCCAGGGCGCGTAGTGACCAGATTATTTCTCTCCTCACTACTTGAGACCCTGAATTTAGTTGGAGTATTTTCAGTCACCTCTATCCTCCTGTACATCGGGAGGTGGGGTAATTTATAAGGATTGTATGCCGAATTGGAAATATAAGATGTGGGTTAGGCGTATTTTATAGGAATTTTCATTTGAACATCCTGACACTTGTCTAAAGACTGTTTGTTCGTATCAAGTTTTGATGTGCTCTTAAACAGTCTTGGCAATGCACCAGAACGCTGACAAGGTCCAGGGCAGCCTGATCGACGGCCAGGAGCCGACCTTCGAGAATATCGCCGACGGCAAATATCCGGTATCGCGCTCGCTCTACTTCTATGTGAAGCAGGCGCATGTGAACAAAATTCCGGGGATCGCCGAATTCATCGCCGAGTTCACCAGTGAAAATGCCTTCGGTGATGAGGGTTACCTGACGGACAAGGGTCTGATCCCGATGCCCGAGAAAGAGCGGCACAAGTTCCGCACGGACCAAATCGTAAACTTCAATTACTAACTGCTCCAAATGGAGATGTTTTTACCTTTCCTGCTGTTCAAATCCCGGTTAATTCTGCTCAAGAGTTACATGATTGTATACAATTTGCATCAAGTCTTCGATCAACAGCTGCAACTGGAGTTCACGATCGTTCTTCACGTAGCCATGCACTATGTAGAATAGAATTAGAAGATGGAAATGCACTCACATTAGTTGATCTAGCTGGAAGTGAACATCGTATTGATTCCGCAGAAGTGGGGCTTAGGGTCAACACTGGCCAAACCGAAATCAAATATAATCTCCTTGTGGAGAAGTGAATCAAATGCATGTCTCACATCATGGGCACCTAAAGCAATACATTCACCATGTTTTTTTGCATCAACTAAAGCAGAAAGAGCATGACCACAGCCAAGGCAAGACTGAAAACCAAACTGTTGGTCTTTAACTGTACATTTAGTTCTTAACTCATCAATTATCAATTTCTCAAAAATTATACAAAATATTGTCGCAAGACATGCCTTGCATTGCAGGAAAAAATTTGTTGTGGAGTTGACAAGATCACACAGTGTGCCAGATATTGTTAATCAGTACACAAACACTTTTTGTCTTTCATCGTGCCATGTGACAAGAGCCGAAAAAATGTAAAAGAAAGTGGAAATAAGACCCTTGGACCTACAAGACTGGACCGAAAGAAACCGGACCCTTGGGAAACCCTTATTAAAAATGGAAAATTTAAATTCCTTTTGGTTTACGAATTCCCTTTCATGCAAGTAAGTTCTATTTATTAGTAATTTCTTTATTTTATGGAATCAGGACATTATGGTCCGCCATTGGAGGATGCGTGGGCGACCGACATTATGGATCCCTGGCACTGACCATGCAGGAATTGCAACACAGGTGATTCACTGCGAATATATGCAGTTTTTGTATCAAGGATTTGTATGCAGTTTTATTTTATTAATTGTTTTCCATATCCTCTAAGTAGGGTGTTTTTTTTGTGAAGTTGACCCACTAGAATGAATTTAATTATGTTGGAGAATTAGCTGAGGTACATAAAAAGAACTCTTTGTAGCATTCCCTTTTCTAGAACTCTATTCGTGCCTTTTAGTAACTGCTTATTGCATGCAAGAAAAGAATTGATCTTGATTAATTTAGGGAGCACAAGTAGGAGTTTTCAGAATTTGACAGCTTCAAAATTTCCATGCAGATTCCTTGTAAAATACAATAAAACTCGTTTTCCTTGCAGGAAGATAGAACGAAAAAACCTGCACCCAAGCCTATGATTGCCTCAATCATTTCGCGAGCCGTCTTTTGCACTCTCTCTAGTGAGCTTCGTAGCAACTCCGCATCACCGCGACAAAGCTGTATGTAATCGGCAGAAGCTTGAACTGACTCCACACCGGCTGCATGACACACGACTGCCGCAACTGCTTCCGCTTCTGTTTCGCAAACAGTCTCCGGCATTTGCCGGGTTTCCTCTGATTGGTGCAGAAACTCATGAGCAAGTTCGTGCACCAAAACGGAAAACTCTTCGGCTTCATGGCCCATTCAGATGTCAAGGTCCTTTGGTGCTATCATAGGTGAAGAACAGGCATCTTCTGAATCCTTGTAAAAGTTTTGGAAGAAATTCTTACACATTTATGATAGTGCTTATCGAACTTAAAGGTGGCAGCACGGGAAATAGAACTGCACCTGGCAACTCTAGGGACTATCAGTGGTGTCATTTGGGGGAAGGGGGAGAAGTTAACTTTACTTCAAGCAGGTAATTTTTTTTAATTAATCAGTGCTCTTTTTTACCGTACGCCTGATTTTGAATCCCAAGTTGCCAAGAAGGTGGAGTTTACCGCAAACGAGATATGTTAGCAATTAGCAGTCGACATTGATTGGTAATTCCCGTGCCACTTGCTCAAAAAAATGCGAAGCAACAAAAAGATCTGGCAAATGGCTAATGTTAAATAACTTCTGTGAAACGACCGGAGTTACAATCCAATTATTTGTCCGAATCGGAATCCGATGAACTGAAAAGCCGAAATATTGGAACCGCCAAGTGCAGCCCCAGGGGATTCACGGTATGTGAATTTGTAAAGGGTGGGTATGAAGTTACAATTTGGGTGGCACGCCCCCATCATACTGAGGTCTAAGTTAGCCGTGATAAAACAAACAAGCATGGAAATTATTCAATATCACAATTAATATGACTCTCTAATATTTGCTTCACCTCACTCTCTCAAGTTTCTAATTGTCCTTCATGGAGCTACAGTAAAATCCCGCGTGAAAAAATCTCCATTTTCAAGCTTAGCCTAGCAAAGGGCTGGCGTTCAAGACCCTCGAGCGCAACGGGCGGGCGGTCGCCGTGCCGGTCCTCGATCGCAACGCGCAGGACACCGACTCCTACGAGCAGGTGGAGACGGCGACGGACATTAGCGGCATGCACCGCACCGCCAAGAAGATCCGGTTCGCTGACGCGTGCGCCAGCGCTCGCAAGGCGGCCGCTGCCCGGCCGTGACTACCAGCCGTAGGCTCCCAGGTGCGCGGGGGAGACGCGCTCGGTCGGCGGGGCCAGGCTGCAAGAGCACAACACTTTAGAAGCAGGAACCATATCTGATCCCGAAGCCTCAGCAGGGTCAAGATTAGAAATCACATCAGTAACCAGCCTAGGAGTAATACAGACCTTTTTCAGAGGAAAACTCTATAGCAAATCAATCTAAGCTGGAACTCTTAGCAAACATTTTGCCAAACAGCTGAGCTTTGTCTGAAGAGGATGTTAACATCTCAGGTCCATTGAAGAACGGAGGAATAACAGACTTTCCATTATACATGATGCATAAACTGAATATAATAAAGTGTTTTACTCAACAAAAAAAATAGCAACAATAAAACTTAAAAGAAGTAAAAATTTTTCCTTACATGAGTGGGGCTGCTCCTCCTTAGCCTGTGCTTGTTACATTAAAGTATTATACTTCTTTTAAAATTTGTCTTACACTATTTCCATTGCTCTTGTCTTTGATCTTAAAGAATTGGGACAAGTCAAACTGTAGTGCATTATGAGAGGGATTGAGAATGGAAAGCCCTTACATGTTGGGCTTTTTCACAAATTCTAGTTGCCAATGAATATCACCATCGGCGGATTGCATGGCAGATTTTGCTGGCTTTGAAATTCTAACTTGCATATCAAAAACAAATATTGTTTAATTGGCTTAAAAAATATTCTACCCTATGACTAAGCCGAAATCCATTGAAAAGATAAGTTTTGAGGATGCTCTTGCAGAACTTGAAGAGATAGTAAGAAAAATTGATACAGGTCAAGAGAATTTGGCTGATGCGGTTGATAGTTTTGAGGAAGAGAAAAATGCAATGCTCCAAATCAACCAATCAATGATAACTTTATGAACTTTCTTTGACCTATCTCAGTCTGCGGTATTTAAAAATTTAAGGCTGTACTTTCATACCCCTGTTAAAACAAATTGTTGTTTTTGACCTCGCTCTAACGAGCAAAGTTTCCATGACATGGCTGAAATACGAGGCATCACCTTTTATAATAACCATTTGGTACCAACCGATGTGTTATTTACACCAATTAGCGATAACCAAGCACAACCTCCCGGTCACCAAACTCAACATCGTGTACCTGAACCAGGTCAATCACGTCAGTGCGCAGGCGCTGGAGGCTTTCTTCGACGGAGCGGACGACGCGTTCCGCAGAGAAGTCGAAGCCATCGGGAAGGTCCTTATCATAGCGCCCGACTTTGGTAGCGAGGATAACCTGGTCGCGCTTGCCATCAAGGTATTCGCCGAGGCGGGTTTCGGCCAGGGTGCGACCGTAGTAGGGGGCCACGTCGAAAAAGTTGATCCCACTATCGCGGATGCGGATGGCGTCCTCGAAGGCACGTTGACCGAGTAATGTCCTCGTCTGCGGTTCTTGTTCGAATAGGGCCCGCTGAAGCGCCGTGCGGCCATCTTCCGCGCCATCAGAATTGCCAACGGCAGGCGTCTGGTTCGTTTGCGTGCTGTCCGCGTCGCGGAACGCTAGCGCCGTCGTTGATCCCGTATCCGCTCGATCGTTCCCAGCCAAAGCGTCTTCCGCGCCCGAAGTTTCTGTGTCGGCCCCGAGTTGCTGACGCGGAAAACACCGTCATCTATGCAAACGATGCACTAAAACAACTATTAGGTGAGCATGAGCGGGACTTGTCTTCATCAATTGCAGGATTTGCCGAAGGTAGATTAAACGGCGAACTAACGGAGTTGTATACCGGTGAAGCTAGGTCTGCGATACAAAACGGTTTAAGTGATCAGTTGGTTGTAGAGCAGTCTTACGGCACGTGCCTCTTCCGTTTAATCGCAAATCCGGTATTGGACAAAGACAAGAAAAGACAAGCCCGTATTTTGTCAAACTCAAAGAAAAGTTTCTTGGATCTCTTAAAGGTTCTGATTAAGGCAGTTATTGCAAAATTTTTGTCTGATTCCATTCAGGGCTGTGGGGATGTATACTGGCAAATTGATTGGTTAAGCGGTAGGAGAGTGCCTTCCGGTCTGATTCAGATCCTAAAAGGTCCACTACAGCTTAATACGTTATAGCATGAGACCTCTCCCACGTTTCTACGCCTTCCGTTCTATATGATAAAGATCGGCAACCGGACTTCCCCAGTATCGCGGCCCAGCAGCGCCATCGCGGCTTTGACCGGGATCGGGTTGGTCGCCAGGCCGAGCATGTCGCGGCAGAGGGGGAACAGTTTGTGATGGGCGAGTTGGGCTTCGGCCATTTTACCGTTGGCGAAGGCCGTCAAAAGCGCCTTCACATCCTTTGGAACAATGTTGCCGGCGACCGAGACGACGCCGCTGCCGCCGATGGAAAGGAGCGGGAGCGTCAAACTGTCATCGCCATAATCGAAATATGGAAAAGAAAAACGCCATCAGCGCGCTTACCGCGCTCGCCCATGAAACCCGCCTGGATATCTTCCGCATGCTGGTCCGCGCCGGGCGCGCCGGCATGGCGGCGGGCGCTGTTGCCGACGCTCTCGAGGTGCCGGCATCGACGCTGTCGTTCCATTTCAAAGAACTCAAATTTTCCGGCGTCGTGCAGTGCAGGCGGGAAGGTCGCTCGCTTATATACAGCGCGAATTTTGCGGCCATGAGTTCGGGCGTTGGCTGTTATCATTTTGCCAAAGGGCTGTTTTTTAGCGAAGTAGATTATGGAACACAACATAACCTTGCACTAAAAAGAAAATTAGAAGCGCCCCGATCACCCCGACCTAGCAAAAGATGTTGATATATATTTTAGTTATTAAAAAAGATAAACGCGTTCAGATAGGCCGCAAAAATCAACCACACACAATATGGGAACAGCAAAAAGGAATACACTCAGTCCTGTGCGTATGCCCGAGTGGGCGCGCTGACCCCGCATCCAGCCGAAGCTGTGAAGCTCACGCTGCCAGTCTTCGTGAACGGCCTGAAGCTCGAACGGAGATCTGCCTTGCGTCTCCACCAGATGGCCGGAGAACAGGAAGCGGCCGCCGTAGATATCGGCAGCATTGGTCGCGTCGGCAGTGCGCAGATCCTGCGGCGCGATGAGCAGGCGCGCAGGCACAGCCGAAAACGGCTGCATGCGGAACAAAGGCCCGCCATGCATCCATTTCAAGGAGCGTTGCCAAATAGGTTGATCTCATGGGCCTTTTGCTGTTCGACTTGGGTCGTCCAGGGCCCCTGTTCGGAAGATGTTTCGTTCAAGCTCATGTTCTGTCCAAATCGTTCTGCTGCGAATAATCACATGCCTAACGATTCAAATTCCGTGCCGTTCGGATGGGCCTTTCCTGACGATAATGGTAAATTTTCTGTGCCGGAATGGGACGGTTAATTCCCGGCGCACGATGAAGTGGCCCAATTGTGCAGATATGAGGCAGAGAATTCGAACATAACGCTTTTCCACACCCCCCTGCAAAGCAGCCAGTCTTAGATGATGGGGCCACTATGCACTGGATGTTCCAGAAAAAGAAAAAGTATACAGATTTGGTTTTAAGCAAATTCCTGAGGCACGTCGAAATTAAAAACTGAAATTAAAGAAAAATTAAGGAACTGCACAATGGGTGACTATATGATATGGTATGATATAATATTCTTCAAATTTTGATGTATTCGCTGTGCTTCAAGAGTTTTTTTAAAGCCAAAACGTCCACATGATCAGCGCCATGGAGCCCAACCCTATGGCCCATGTCCCGCAGGGTTACGAGATCTGCGGCGCTCAACGAACCAGGGGTATTGGTGCGTGCAGAGAGGGGGAAAAACTGCGCTGCAACCCCCTGCTTTGCCAAGGCCCGCGCCCCAATCTCTAGATCGGATTTATTGCCATCGTCAAATGTATATTGCACCGCGACCTGCGCTTTCAGCTGATCGGTCACCGTCAGGCATTGCCGGAACAGATCTTCGGAGATAGTAGTCCGCTCGAGTCCGAATATGCCACAATGTTGGCCGTGGAGGCTTCGGTCACATGCCCCTGCGCATCGAGCAGCAGCGCGCGTGCTTGAGGCTGAGCGGCGGCCGCCGAACGATCGGCCAGGTAGTAGTGCATTCGGCTTCGACACTTGAGTTCGGGCGGCCAACTGCTGGAGGGAACCTGCAAGACATCGGACACCACCAGCGCTTGCCCGCCGCGGTACAATTCGGCCGACTGTTTAAAGGGCAGCGCACTCCGCAACGTAGAGAGCCCTGCCGTGCTCCTGCTCCGCCGGAACCGAGCGGGCGCGGACTCGCGCTTCCGCCTCCTCCACGGGAATAGTCTCGTCCGGCCAGCAGGCGACCGAAAGCACGCAGAGCGCAGCAGCAGCGATCGAGCGCGGTCCGAACGACTTACCGAAATCATCCATCGAGGTCGGCTCTGGGAGCCAGGACGCCCACCTGCACTGTAGCTTTCCCCTCCTCGGTCGGGCTCGAGACCTGCGGAGCACCACGAAGCAAAATACAAGAAAAGAGAAATAGAATTAGAAAGGGACAAGAAAAGGGAGAAATAGAGAAATGAAGAAGCAGACGGAAGAAGCATCAGTGAGATCAGAATAAAAAACCAAAGGAAAATGAAAAATTAGACATAAAGTGAGGAGAAGAATGAATAATAAAAAAACTACAGATTAACAATGCAAAGAAAAGACAGTGCAATCAGCAGAACATTATAATGAAGAAGCAAACTGAGAAGCCTTAACAAAAGAGCCTGATAGCAAAAACCTCGTCTTCTGGGCCCAGGGCAAGATCTGGACGCTCAACATCGACACCAAGGCCGTCGCCGAGATCCCGTTTGAGGCGCAGGTGGAGCAGACCGTCACCGACGTCGTCCGCTTCGCCCAGGACGTGAGCCCCGAGACGTTCGAGGCCAAGATGATCCGCCAGGCCATCACCTCCCCAGATGGACAGACGCTCGTCTTCAACGCGCTGGGGCACCTGTGGAAGAAAAGCCTCCCCAGCGGCAGAAAAAAAAACAAAAAAAAAAAAAAATTAAAATAAAAAAAAATTTTAAAAAAAAAAAAAAAAAAAAAAAAACTCGCCACTGAGAAACTTGCCAAGTTTCTCAACACAAAAAAGTTTTTGTAACACAAAAGAAAAAACAAAAAAGGCACATATGAAGAACATCAGATTTTGCGGGGATAAATAAAACCGCGAATACATAACAGATGATGTACTACCATTTGGTTATTAATACTCCCTTCAGTTCACGTGAGTATCCAACACTTCCAACATGTTCTCCCGCTACGCCCGCGGCGATGTCGCGCTGTCCATCGCCCTGACGGCGCTGTCCAGCATTGCGGCCCCGGTGACCGTGCCGCTCATCGTCGGCAGCGCCCTGTGGTTCCTGGCCGGCGCCGACGCCGCAATCCCGGTGTCGACCCGGGAGATGATGGTGACCCTCGTCGTCACCACAGCGTTACCGGTGGTGCTGGGTATGGCCCTGCTGCACCGGTACCCGGCACTGGCGGTCCGGATTCCAAAAAGATGAAAACTACAAAAAACTACAAATTTATGTATTTGTCTACTATATTCTTTTACTTCCTTTCTTCAAAAGATCTGATTCGTTGTTTATGTAAAATAAATAGGCATATTCTACAGAGATCCTTTTAAAAACTCTGGATTTAGATCTGCTTCGTTCTTTATGCCCAATAAATAGGCCTATTCTACAGAGATCCGTCTAAAAAACTGGATTTACCCCAAAAATACACATAAAGCTGAATTTTTTTTAGTTATACCTGCCGAAACATTATAAGCAAGATCAACAAAGTCACTAATTTGCATAAATTCTTCATAAGAAAACCCAACTATAAATAAGTCATTGTTGTATAATGTGCAGGTAGGGGTGAAATGTCGTCACTGTTACCGTTCATTTGATAGTATAAATTTTCTTTTTTTCGTCAATGGACAAAAAGTTCAATCGTAAATGCCACTGTTAGCTTTATATGGTAGAACAAAAAGCCATTTAGTATCAATAAATACGGCTTCAAAAACCGCTATCAGGGTTAGCAGCCTGCTGAAGAAGTACTTGGGTGTCACGATCGCGTCGGAGATGCCACGCCAAATTGGCAATTCCGGCCGCTCGCCCCATTTTCAAACGGCCGCCCGGGCTGTGGCGCCAGAGGCACGCTACGTATCGATCCCGTATTTCTCTACCAAGCGATACAGTTTGCGGCGATCGATCCCCAAAACTCGGGCTGCACGAGACTTATTGCCTCCTTCCCGGCGGAGGACCTCCACGATCTTGCTCCGAAAGCCTTACTTTTTGACAGGCGCTATTCTGGCCTCTATCGCTTTGATAATCATGCCGCATTCTTCGGCTATCTGGATGGCCGCCGGGCTGCTTTGGGTACTCGACGCCTCCATCAATATTAGTATGGAGCCTTTCCGAGCCTTTGTCGCAGATTTGACGCCTAAGGAACAGATTACGAAGGGGTATACCATGCAGAGTTTTTTCATCGGCCTGGGCGCGGTACTGGCCGCCGTTTTCCCCATTCTTTTGATCGAAGTCTGGACCGCCAACAAGCGCAGGACTGTTGGCAAGCTATATTCGATAAACAGCTAGACGGCTTGCCCGTTACGCGAGTAATTGCGACACATATGCATTCCGATCACACCGGCCTTGCGGGCTGGATTACCAGCAAGTGGGGTTGCGAGTTATGGATGTCCCGCAGTGACTTCTTTATGTGCAAGGTGATGGCTGCTGATGGTCCCTCCGACGTGCCTGAGGACGCTATCCGCTTCTACCGCCGGGCCGGATTTACACCTATGAGATATCAGTGATTTACCTTCGTCCATGATGCCTTAAGGTTTTCTACAGAGATTTTACTATCTTCTGATTTAGGTCTGAGATTCGATTTCTCCATTCCAGGGGCCTTAAGTTCATCCATTAGCAAAAGTTTCTAAAATAAAACAATTAAAAATGAGAGGCATAATCAGTACTGGGCTCGAAATTTCGTTCTAATTGGTACGCTGTAGACCAATTGCAACAGCTGCAATCAAGGGACAGAAAGTGACCAAAGATCTGTATTCCAATCGCTTTTCCTTATTGAAGGTACTTATAAATGGTAATGCAGCTTGCGATTAACCCAGAAGCCTAAGCTTTAACCATTAAGGCTTAACCGGTTTAACTCTGCTTCTTAAAATGTCATCTCGGTACGAATATGGCCCTGCATCTTGCTCAGAATTTTCAGATTCAAAACCGGAACGAGCCTCCTATCGGAGTAGAGTTAGAGTAATTCCTTTCATACCCGGGTTGGGTCTCTTTCTAAGATCTAAGGAGAGGTGAGGAGAGGTGGAGATGAAGAAAGAGACGGACCTCGGAGAAGGTATGTCGCCGTGGGGAGAGGATTCGGCCCACAGATTGGTCGCTATCGCAGGAGAAGAGCATGGTGGAGAGCACAGGAGTAAGAGGATGATGCAGAGGTGTTGCTGTCGACACGGAGTGCACTTACTGCCGCAGGACAGAATGAACAGGTCGTTGCGAGCCTCGCCATCGCCACAGTCGCCGCCGAACAAGTACAGTTTCTCGTTCACCAATGACGTGTAATTCTTCAACAGAGTTGGCTCTCTTTCCAGTCTCTTCTTCAGGTGCTGTAAACGATATTCAGCCATTGATCTGTTGTTAGGAAGATCAGGAAACCCATCTTTCCAAGGTAGACCAATTTCATAGTGACCATTCTTCAGCTGAATGGTAGATTTCATTTTCTCCAAGGCAATTTTGTCTTCTTGAGACATAGCAGCTTTCGAATCATAGCAAGAGTCATTAAATTCCATTTCACAATATTTCTGAACCTTTTACTTGTTGCTAGTAAGGTACGACTGCCCTGTAAGAAGGTGCATCACTGGAAGCCTGGAGGCCGGGAAAACACAATACTGCGAACACTCCACAACCCGACAGGAATGAGCAGTTCTCTTCCAAACTTGAGCAGGTTTGGTTTGATAGTCTTGATGCGGACGACTATCTGCAACACAGCTCTGCACGCATATCGGAAAAACGAAAACGAAAAAACAAGGATTGGTATGAGACCAACATTTAAAAGATGTAACGCAGAAATGTAGTATATCGGAAGCGGTAGTAAGCTGTTAAACTATAAGGCCCAACTCATAAACTCAAAGGTCACGAACCAAGAGGTCATAAACCCCAGGGAACCAAGGCCACGATCATTCCTCAAAACAAAATACATCACATGAACAAATGCATCTTAGATTCTGTATTACGTCCTCTATTAAGTTATTCAAGCTTAAAGCCAGCTACTTTTAATCTCCAATGAAATTGTTGGGTAAATTTGAAAACAGCGTTACACGGACTAGTAAGAAACAATTATTATTCTTATGTCCCGCCCTGACTTGAATACGATTGTCCCGTCGAAGATTCTAAATGAATTCTGTCTATTTCACCAATCTACCGATCGTTCCTGCTTCAATTATAATAAAAGTAAGTTATAGCTTTTATGCGTTTTTATTCCATCTATTTTTTCGTTTTAAAAATCCGATAAGAAACACTAATATAGTGTTTTTGAAATAAAAAGCTTTAATCAGAAAAATACTTAGAATATCCTGAACCATTTCTCTTGTCACTGTCATTCTAATATATGGCAAACGATGTGAGCTTTACCCCTTTGGCAATTTTAGTGCCCTATGTAAGTCATATATATATATATTGAAAATAAAATTATTCTATTCAGTTATAAATAGCCTTCTTTGCAAATAGTAATGACTAAATTCACGTTCACAATGAATACCGAGCTAATACCGAGCTTTAGTGTCCGTTAATTTACGAGCTTTTAGTGTCCGTTAATTTACTAATACCGAGCTTTAGAACTGGATCGATCCCTGGCTTTCGTAATGCCAAGCAGATCATCAATACACTATGCAACCACAGGATCAAGAGAGAAAGGACAAAGAAAAAAAATTCAGAACTAGGCAAAAACTAATATAAACGCTACTAAACTACTGTCTCTCAAAAATCATTTCTACAAAAATAAAAGAAAAAAAAATTAAAAAAATTATTCATCATTTAAATTAAAATCCTTTTTGAATATGTGATATAAGAAAATATGTAAACAAAAATATGACGGCAAGGAGATCGAGGACAAACGGCCGCTGGAGCGCTACGCCAACGAAACCAAACGGCTGCTCGGCGTGCTCGACACGCGACTGGAGGGCCGTGACTATGTCATGGGCGACGACTACAGCATCGCCGACATCTCCATGCTGGGCTGGGTCGCGGCCGTGCGCGACTTCTACGAGGCCGGCGAGCTGGTTGGCTTTGGCGAGTTCAACAACGTTGCCGCCTGGCTCGACCGAGGCCTTGCCAGGCCCGCCACCGAGAAAGGGACAAAAGCGTCAAACGCCTATTTTAATTTCTTGTTATTCGAAGAAAAACTATGAAAGTTAAAGTTTGATCAGATCTATCCCGCATACAAGCCCGCTTTAGCTATTCAGAGGCAGTGCATGTATTTAATCTTCAGATAAATTCAGATTCAGCTCATCAGTACCCTCTCCAGAATCTCGTGTTCTTTTGGAAGAGGAATGGGAACAAATTTTTTAATCTCTCCTATAAGAGGCTGGCCTACACCATGTGTTGTAGAGTCCATTAAGGCGGGTGTTCACATGTGCAAATTTGGTCATGCGATAATTTAAGTTATATATTTTTTTCGTTTTGATAATGTATGTTTTGCAATATCAGATTGAATGAACATTAAGAGCAAGAATCAATAAAATCTAATCACGATAAAAGGAAAGGAGAATAGCAAAAGGACGAAGAGAATGTATGAATGTACTTATCTTTAAAAACCAAACATAACATAACTTGAAATAATTGCAGCTGTCTGAAGCTTGTTTAAAATAAACTCAAGGTTGGAGAATCGTCAACCGAAATCGACATATGAGGTCTGAAATGACTAAAAAAAATCAACATGTTGTGCCGCATGAGGGCGGTTGGGCGGTAAGGGGGGCGGGCAATTCCCGCGCGTCTTCCGTCCACGGCACGCAGCGCGAGGCCATCAAAGCCGCGCGAGAATCCGCCATTCGTCAGGGCAGCGAGATGCTGATTCACGGCGAGAACGGTCGCATACGTGAGCGTAACACCTACGGCAACGATCCCCGGGACGGTGACCCTCGAGTCCACGCTCCTGAGGGGCCGCGTCCTGTTCCTGATCGACGTGTCCGGCAGCATGCAGATCGGCGGGCGCTACGAGCTGGCCCGGGAGTCGCTCTACACGATCGTCTCCGAGCTGCCCAAGAAGACCGAGTTCGACGTCTTCCTGTTCGCCGACGAGCCGGACTCCCTCTTCGAGGGCGACTTCATGCGCGCCAGCAAGCGCATGAAGAAGCGCATCAAGAAGCACATGGGCAAGCGCACCGGATCTCGCCTTCGAACGTGTCGCCGTCGCGGTTTTCTACGACGCCTGTCAACGGCCCAGCATGATAAAAACGGTCGTAGCTGTGCGTGTAGCCCGAGGGCTCGAAGACTACGTTGTCAAACTCTTCCCAGGATACCCGAACCTGCCCGAGGGCCGGGTCGAGGACGAGGATATCACGGTTTGAACTGTTGACATCGTTCGACCCGTCGAGGATGAGTTCTTGGCCGTCTTTGAGGACGACGCGTGCGCTGCGCATGAGAAGCAACATCTTTTGATGTTTAACCTAACCTTACCTTAACCACACTTCACTTCTCGGGTGTTTCTCGTATAATACCACGCCTTTCGGCAAGCGCACGCCATAGTTCAATGCACCGGCGCCGTCCGGTGTTTCCATGCGGAACGCTTCGGTCGGTACGTTACGAATCACGTCGGCGAAAATCTTGAAGTTCGCCGCGCCGCGCGGAATATCGATGTGGCTCGCAAGCGAATACGGTTTACCGGTATCGCGGCATCTTGTCAGCGTCAAGTTAGGCCAACCATACCCGGAATATTGACATTGTCAAGATCCGCTTTACGCGCCACAATGTGAGTTGTGGATAGGGGCCGAAGAGCAAGGGGTGCGCGGCGGCGACGGTGATTCCCCCGTGGAATCGAAGCTAAGGCAATATCGGAAGGACATTGGATCGAGACAGCTACCATCACGGTGACCTGCGCATGGGTTTACTCGACGCCGGGGACCAGGTCCTGCGGGATCGGGGGCTTCAGGGCCTGACATTCGAGCAGGTCAAAGCCATGATCGAGCTGAAAAGCAGCTGACGGTCGCATAAAAACCCTGATCGAGTTGCCAAACAGTTAGGCAGTCTGCCTCCCCCATTTGAGGGACTAAACGAACGTGAAGATCGCGCGACTGAGGCTCTTGGGCTTCAAATCGTTTGTTGAGCCAACCGAGCTTGTCATCGAGCGCGGGCTGACCGGTGTTGTCGGACCGAACGGTTGCGGCAAATCGAATCTGCTCGAAGCGCTCCAAAGTCAGAAAATCATTCTTATTTCATACTGTGCAGAATAATTGTACCTAATACATTTTGCATGCAGACCCGCTATACTTTAATCCCCCCCCCTAATGTACAAATATATAGCCAAAATTGTTTATAAAGAAGCAACATTAAAGTAAAAACGAACAGAAATTATAATGTATATGGAAATAATTTTCCCTTCCACAAGACCTTGCTCTGTACGCTAACGTTTGACTTTTTTCCTAACTCTTTAAGAACGATTCCTAACCAGGAAATCTTTGTTGTGATTTTAGGCCTAAAAACAGAGAAGCCAATTTCAGTTCGGTAAATTTTGAAATATATTTGAACATGTCCATTATATCTCTCGTTTGCAGCTGTTTACAAAAGTTGCAAGGAAACGCTAAGCAATCGACCTGATCTTGGTGACGGATTCTACAAACTTAGCTCAGGCGAGCATTATTGCATCATGAAAGATATCTCTGGTTGTGGAGGTGGTGGATGGACCCTCGCAATGAAGTTAGATGGGGTAATGACAAAGGCGTACAACTACACAACAATTGTTCTTTGCTTCACCATACCAATGTGAAAATTGGGATGTGGCAATGATTTACAAAATGCATTAATAAGCGCTCTACATGGCTGCTATGAATTTACCTAAGTAAAAAGGTATTAACAGCGGGCTTCAGCTGCAATTAGATGCTGCTGCAAATTGTCTTTGAATGTGTCTTGCATAGAAAGGGTACTACATAACTGTGGGAAGCGTTCTTTTAAGTCGAACTCAAAGGGCAAAAGGTTGTTCGGTTATGGGCAAGTGCTGTAGCACAGTTTAATAATGAGGCATCATCAATTGCAGCAGTTCTGAAGCAGATGGGAATCGTTCCTGGTAAACACACAATGGCCGCCATTTTGAAAACGGGTCAAAAGCATTTGAATAAAGCAAATCAAAAGTCAAATGAACATGTGAAGATGAGGAGGAAAAGACTTAGAGCCATAAAAAAGGGAGTTTGGGATTTTAAGCTCCCTCCCGAATATTTGTCCGAAGAAATACGATCAGAGATAATATGGTTGATAGAGAGATCACTTGCAAAAATGATAAAATTTAAAACCTCGCTGTTCAACAAACCGTCAGAAAAAGAAAGCATGAATGGTTGACAAGTGTCTAGATTTAATGAAGAAGATAAGAGGAAAAACGCAGTGAAATAAATTCAAAAGAGTACGTTGAGTTAGCAGGAAAAGAAAAGGCAGCAATGGAAATTTGAAAACAAGGAAAAAGAAGACGGTTTAGAAAATATATGACTCTGTACTACATCGAGGATTCCAGGAAAGATGGGGCGGTAATCGAGATTTCTACGCTACCCGGCGAGACCCTATTCGAAGCAGGTCGAATTGTCGTACTGGACACCGGGCCGGGCATTCCTATCGAGAACCAGTCCAGAGTATTCGATCGCTTTTTTAGCACAACCCCATCTGGCTCAGGCGTTGGGCTTGGGTTCGCAAAAAGCACAATGGAGGCGTTGGGAGGACGAATCGAACTTACATCACTAGAAGGTCAAATCACTACGAAATGATGGGCGATCACTTCAAGGACGCCAAGGGTTACGAAGCCTACGGCGACGGCGCGGTGGCGATGCGCGAAATGGGGCTCGATGCGGTTGCCGACGGTTACGTCGAAGGTCAGGTGTGGGGAACCCCGCAGCAGATGCTCGAAGGCTTCGAAAAACGTCGCCAGATCGTGGGTGACTTCGACGCGTTGATCGTTCCGCGGTTTGCGGGCATGCCATTCGAGATCGCTGAGCGCACTGTGGAAACCCACTATTTAATATCTAAAAGGAAATCTTATTATTACTTTTATTCAAATAACAAAAATAAATTTCGCAACAAATCCTATCTACATTTTCTGGACAGCAGTATTAATCTCATCACAATGAAAGAATAAACAAAGAAATTGTAATAAGAAGTGGTAATGTGGGATTTTAAAAAGTCCTTATACTGAAAGGGAGTGGACTGAAATAGTCGATTAACTTAAATTTAGTTTAAAGTTGAAAACTGACAGCTCAAGTTCAAACACAAAAGCCAAAAAAAGAAACTACCTGAGGAAGATAAAGGTGGTCTGTTTTTTTTTCGAATTCTTAGACAATCTTTGTGCATAGACATGTGGATTCATGTGCATAAAAAAATCACCCCTATAAATAAAAAAAAAACTTTACAAATTTTTAAGCTAAATAGTCAAATACTTTAAATAATAATGAAATCAGAAATTAGTCATTTTGGTAACAACGCTACTTTGCCATGCATTATGTTTTAGACTAAACCCTATTTCTATACTGCGATCGCGGGCCACGCAGCTCTTGGCCTCCAGCCGCTCACACAGCTTCTGCACGGTGCCGTATTCGGACGCCCCGCCACCGGGGTAGAGGGCGTCGCTCAGCTCGCGGGTGGAAGCCGGACCACCTTCCCACAGCACCTGCAGGACGGCGAGCTCGGCATCGGTGACGTCTTTCGGGGTTCGTGCCATGGGCTCCTAGACAGAATGTCTAATCGGCATCCTAGACATTCCGTCTTGAGCCGCAAGGGGGTCGGCCCTGTGGTCGCGATGGCAGTCTTTCCGACTCGACGTCCTGGTTGATCGCGCCTCCGAGCGAAGGAACCGTGGAGTCCACCGAAGGTGTGTTCTCCACGGTTGCGACTCGCGACGGTGCCCAGGTGATGGGCTCGTGGACCAACGGTACGGTCACCGAGACGCTGCAGCTCGACGAGATCGAGGACGTGGGTCGCGCCGGTTTCTTCGCGCTGATCGACGGCGACTGCCGAACTGCTGCGATCGCGTTCGAAAGCGGCATTAAAAGGCCAACTCTCGTGAAAAATAGTATTCAATTGCTGTATTTGCCAACATAACAGGAATTAAAAATTTAGAAGCTAACCGTTTCACAAACCAATTATATCTGCTTTAAAAAAAAAAAAAAAAATAGAGTATCTGAAATAAAACTAGGGTTAGAGGCAAGATGAATATACGAGAGCTCATTTGCTATTTCAAATACCTTCTTCCAGAGAGTAAGATGTCAAATTATTATTTCACAGATAGGCAAGACAATATGAGCGGGAGTTCCGCGCGAAGGAGCAGGAGCTGCTGCAGCGCCTAGCGGAGACCGAGCAGAAGCTCGGCGAGATCCAGCAATCGACCGACGCCGCCGGCAACACCCAGATCGTCCTCTCCGACGCCCAGCGCGCCGAGATCGAGAAATCGCAGCAGGACATGCTGGCCATCCGGAAGGAGCTCAGGGACGTTCAGTTCGCGCTCCGCTCCGACGTGGAGGAGCTGACGGGGCGTATCAAGCTCGTGAACATCGTCGCCCAAGTTACACCACTCGTCCTTTGTATAATCCTTAAACTCTCCAATTACAGGTGTATGAGGTAATTTTGATTGAGAACCTAGAAAGCCTCCATTATTCGCTCTTGTAGGCACTTTAGACGGATATCCTCTTAATCCACCTGATCCAATACTATCATTGGCATAGATTGTATTAAGGAAAATATCATTATCTAGACTTAACTGAGCAGCACTTGCTACACTCACCTCGCCTTGCTTTAGAGTCCCATTACCGGCCAGGAACACTCAAAGGAAAATTTGGCAGCCAGAGGTAAGAACAAATACTTGTAGCCGTGGTACCTTAGGTTCGAATCTTAGATAAGACAACATTTTGTTTTAGTGAAGACTTAATACTGTTTAATCTCAGAGTAGACGAAAAAGTCGAAAATAATAAACATAAATTTTTTTAGTTTGTTTTCAAAATGGATTAAAGAAGAAGAAATTTTTTTCTGGAAAATCTGTGAATATAAGTGGAAACGATGGTTGCAGAACATATTGGAATTTGTCCCGATGAAACCAACTGTTGTGCAGCGAGAAACTCGCCGTTCAACCGATTGGCCAATGCCAACATTAAGTAGCGGTGCTGACGGTCCGCCTTGTCGACCAACGCAGCAAAGTCTTCGACGTTCACACAGGCAGGTTTCTCAGCAAACACATGACAGCCCGCATCAAGCGAGGCATCAATAACCGGCGGTGCCAACTTGGCTTCAATTGTCACCAAAATCATTTCAGGTCGCTCTGTGTCCAATAGCTGCTACTTTTTACAGTAGAAGTGTGGTTTGACAAGAAATACAGATAACGATCATTGTGGGTGGATATATATAGAAAATTCAAGGTTATGAGTGTTGTAGCTCTAAGAGTAGAGTAGCTCTTAATTTAGAAAAAAATTTATAGAGAAATTGCAAAAAAAAAACAAGTCAAACTCATAACAAGCAGAAACTAGGTTATAATAAAGGAAATTAATGCGGGAAACACCCCTAAAAGCCATAGAATCTTAACAAAAATCAGACCATACCGGCAATGCCGGCGCCCGTAAAGCCCTGGCATACCGCAGAATAGCTGCTGTCGGCCTGCGCCGCCGAGATCGCCATACTGAGTTCCGAGCGAGCAATCATTTCCCCCCGGGGAATGGGCTGTTTGACGAATACCCGCAGCAGTCTTGCCAGCAGGTCGGATGAGCGCCCCATGGCCACGTTGGCGATTTCCTGGAGATAGTCGTTGAGGCTGATCGCCGCGCCAACTGCAGGAGCGCCTGTGGCGTCGGCAGCAGCAAAAGGCATTACTTAAATTTAGGCTGTCAAAAGGGTGTATCTAAAGTGTTTTAGGAAAGCCTTAGCACAGAAGTTTAGACTATCAAGGAAGGGGATGTATAGCTAAACGAAATGATTAGTGCTATGTTTGACAATAACCCTGATGCAGTTAAGGCAGGATATGAGGTTAACATCTGGTTTTATATTAAATCAGGAGTTTAATATGGTTGTGATCTATCCCCCTTTATATGGATTTTTTTAATGGAATTTTTCTTAAACACCGGACTCCCCTCTCTTTCTCTACGCTCATCTCCCTCTTCCACCTCCTCTCTCCCTCCTCGCCCCGCCTGCAGCTTCAACTCAACCTCTCCCCGGTGGCCGCCTCGCTGCGCTTCGACCAATACTTTACCGCGCTCACCATCTCATCCGTCCAGCGCAAGGACGCAGTCGTCGAGTTTGCAAGAGTGCGGGTTTCTGCGAAACTGTACAGTCGTCAGCACTCATTCCGGTCTCGCAGGTCATGGAAACCAACACACGTCAGCGTGGAACCGAAGCCGGAGCAAACGATCAGTCCCAGCATCATCGAGTGCATCAGTGATTTGCCCCATTGCCGACGCAGCATCACACCGACCCCGGCAGGAAGCAGCATGACGGAGAAGGCACCCATCAAACCAAGTAGCGTCGGGATCACTCTGGCCCGTGGCGGCGATGGTTCCGGTGGATTCTGGTAGGTGGCCACTGCGTAGACGCAGTAGCTGAGCCCAAACAAGCCGGCGTAGCCGACGGCAACCGCTGACGCTGCTCGGGGGCGCCACCATTCCGCTGATGCCGCTAACGCTCGGCTATACGATCGCGCTGCTGGAACCAAAACATGTTTCCGTCGGCGCAATGCTGGCGGTTCTTCACGTCGTCATCGTCGCATCGGTGGCCCTGGCGCTGTCGCATCTGTTCGGATTTACCGGTGTCGAGCGCGGCGTGTTCATTCTGCAGTGCCTGATGCCCTGTTCGGTCTTTGCCTATCTCATGGCCTCCCGGCACATGCCGGAACAATGGCATTGTTTTCAGTGATTCTTAAACGCGTACCCAGAGTTATAAATAACGATGTAACACCACTGTTTCTTTTTACTACATTATTTTCATAATCACGATCTTGTGTAATAAAATTAAACTCTAAAATAGGAACTAATCTATTATGAGGCTTATAACTTAATGCCAGATTTAATAGTACCGAGTTTCCGCTTCGGAACTCATTTGCCCCGTCAGTATTTATACGAGCAAGTGCATCGGCTGAGACGCCAATGAAATGTTTGAGATTGGACTCTATCTCGAACGATTCGAACATCAACGTGGCCCCCGACATCAACGGATCACCCGTTGGCAAATTCCTCCCGACGGGAAGAAGCGAACGTTCTCCTACGAGACCTGGATTGATAAACCTTGGGGAGCATGGATTGGTTGGGAGAACGGCCCCTGGTTTCGACATAATGCCTGGCACATTCTTCTTGAGCAGTGGTACCCCGATGAGTACGTGAAGATCGACCGCAAACAAAAGGGATTCAAGAGTGACCTCGAGAGCCACCGGAGGTGCGTGGATGGAAATATGCCCCCGTGCGGGGAACCGGGCCTGATAGACGCGACCACGCCAGGCACTATCTTCCTGCCATGGATCTCACGAACCTTCTCGGTGACGCTTCATCGGACCTGACGGCCTTTCAACTGGCCTTGCGAGCGATAGTGGTCTTCATTTTCGCCGTCGCGCTATTCCGTCTCCTGCCTCGGAAGTCGCTTGCCAACACCTCGGTCATCGACGTGGTGCTGAAGCGCCAGGGCATCGATGTGGACGGGACCGAGCCACGAGGTTCCAGGCTGCCGGACCTGAACCCGGATGTTGCCGCACAGATCCTGTTCCTCATCCAGCGACGTGCCCAGAATTGGGTCGAACAGGGACAAGTCACGGCCAGTCGAAGCCATTCGGCCCAAAGCAGCGCGGCCAACCTCGTCGATAAGCTACTGCCCCTCGCCCGGCCGCAACTCCTGATTTTCCAGAGAGAGGACAAACGGACGTGGCACGAGAGCACACCTTCGTCGACCCCCCTCTCTTTACACTTAAATTTTCCTTTTTGCCACAAAATGAAAAATCAAAACCAGCTATGTATATAGTTTATGCAGGATGTTTGACTTCTCTAAAAATTGGTAGTTTCTTGAAATATTTGATTGTCAATATGGAGCTAAATCACCCATTTCAGCTACCTATGTGTTGAAGAACCTATAGATTCGTTCATCTAGTCTATTTCAAAACAAGCGTTTCATAAATAAATTTAAGTATAACTACGGGGAGCGATGTGGCTCGAGCGGTCTCGGGAGGAAGGTCGTCAGGAGTTGCAGGCTGCGCGCGAGGCGTTGCTCGACACCGGGGATGCCCGCGCCGCGGAGGAGAAATACGGCCGGGCGGCCGCGTTGATCGACGATCGCGCCGAGGTCGCCCAAGCCCGCTTCAAGTTGGCGGGCGAGGCCTTTCAACGGCTCTACCCGAACGCGGAGCAGCGGCCGCTGCTCGAGCAGTTCCTCAGCAAGTTCCCCGCCGAGGAACCAGCGGTCGTAGTGGACGTCGAGCGCCACGGTTGCGCTGCGTATCGGCTTGTCTGTGCCGCGGTCGATGAGCTGGACTCGGCAGTGCAGCGGCGGACCGAGCAAGATGCGCTCGACATGGATGGGCGGTTGATCCGTCGCCCAAGGGTCGAGCAGGCCGGGAAGAGGCTTCCCGCTGGCCGGCGTCACGGGCGGCTTGCGGCGGTGTTTGCGCATGGCCACGCCGAGTTCGATGCCCTGTGCGTACAGCAGTCGGCCCTGAAATCCGACGATGACCAAATGGCACTCGGGTCGGGAAATGTTGTTCTTCAAATGGTGATGAATCCGTCCGCCACTGCACATGCCGCTGCCCGCGATGATGATGGCTCCGCTTTTCACCAGGTTGATGCTCATCGACTCCTCGGTCGATCGTGTCTTGTGAAAATTCTGCAGTTTCAAAAGGTGCGAGTCCGGTCCGAAAAGGCGTGCACCGTAGAGATGGCGAAATTCGGCATAAGTGTCCGTTGCCTCTATGCGTTAAGGTTAGATTAGCTTAGATTAGGTATCTAATATAGTGCGTTCTTGACAGCCTGCTTTCCATAGTTATATATTGTAGTTTTTATAATTGTGCTATTATACTTATTATTTTTTCATCATATTTTTGGTATATTTCATTACGACTAACCTAATTTCACTTCTTTGGTGTGGTGGCTATAACATGTAATTACCAGAATTATATGAAAAAGTCTCATAACCCCTTTCTTTCAAAAAAGATCCTGAGAGTTTAGGCTCAAAAAAAGAGACAGCACGTCATTTGATTTGATGAAAATTGCCAGTGAAAAAATTAGCAATAAATTAACAGAAATCAAAGCATTCAGAGATGCTCAAAAAATTGGTGCATACTATCCAATTGGAAGTGAAATTCTAACTCAAGATATCATCCAAGAATTACTGAGTAAGGGAAAAGATGTGTTCTTGCCAAGAGTATCAGGAGAAAACATGGATTTTAAGAAAATAAGCGATTTTTCGAGCCTAGAGAGTGGCAGTTTTGGGCTTCTTCGGCCCGCCGAGCGCCTCGAGCCCGATCGCCGGCACGCAGCGAACCCTGGACATCGGCAAGGGCGTCCCGACGGACGCGCGCCTCTCGATCGCGCCGGGCGACGGCTCGAACCGGCTGATCATCTCGAAGCAGGACGGCGAGCTGATCAACATCGACAGCGGCGCCTCCTCCGCCGATCACGGAATGATGTACTGGCGAGAGCTCGACTGAGCCCGACCGCGACGAACCCGCGACCGGATCCCACCACAAACCCTGCTCACCACAGCACGAAATCAACGTATTGATATCAAGAAAGGGTTCAGACAACACCTGAGTTCCATCATAGATCAGAATCTGGCCTCCCTGAAGCGTGATAAACAACCGTCCACTGCCATCTCCTGCATGGGTCGCTGCGATAGGTCTTGAAAGACCTGAGACTATCGGCTCTAACCGGATCTGGGGAAAGGCGTCAAGGGATTGGGCGGCCAATCGAGGAGCCGGGGATAAAATAAGCCACACACCAAGAGGAAATCATCGCCTTCCTTGAGGGGTCTTTGCACTCGCAGGAAAGCATCAACGTCAGTACAGGGAATCTTTCAACAGGATCAAGGGACCTGTCTAACCAGATCCTTTCAGAGTGTACCTTCATTTTACTTTTTTTTATTGTCTTAACTATTTCCTTAAAAAAAAGTCATTGCTAACGTTAAAAGCTTTTGTTCTTCAGTTGTCGTCGAAGAAGCCGCAGAAGCCCTTGAAGTTCATACTCTGATTCCAATCACGACATACATTGCGGATTGCACGTTTGCGCTTCTCGGCCTGCAGCGCTGCGAGCCCGCGCGTGAGCTGCTTGATCTCTTGCATGTCGCGGCGTTGCGCCTTGTTGCCTGAACTCGTGCCATGCGTTGAAACCGAGCCGCCAGTGAAGTTGCGATAGCGCAAGACCCGGTTTACCAGTGAATATTGCGCCGTACGCTTTTCACGCAGAACTTCCTTTTGCTCACGGATTGCAAGTCCCAGCTCCTGAGCGGTCATGTTGCTGAACGTGTACCAGTCGACCGTGCCGTCTTCCTTGATATTGAAGGTCGGCACGTCGTCTTCGGTGTAATACTTTCCGTCTTCTTCGTAGCTGACGGCGATATTGTCCGGCGCGGGCTCTTCGGCCTCATCGGCGGCGAGGGCCGGCGGGGCGACGAACCCGGGCGCGGCGAGCAGGGCGAAAAGGGCGGCGGCGCGCAGCATAGGCGTCGTCATCGGCGTTCCTCCATGGCGGCCCATTGACGGCCATCCGTTCGTTCTCGACCAACTCGATGCGTTTGGATTCTCTGCATCGGTTCTGGAACAACCAGCGAGTCGACTTTCGGGTGGCGAAGCCGGGATGATCGCACTGCTTAGAGCGTTGCAACTCGATCCGAAGATTCTGTTGCTCGATGAACCGACTTCGGCCATGGACCACGGGACGGCGAAGGGTTTGGAATCGGTCGTAAACAGATGGATCAACGAGAAAGAGACTTCGCGCGCGGTCGTCTGGGTTTCGCATGATCGCGGGCAACTTCAACGCCATGTATGAACTTGGCAGAGACTACCTGTTAGCTGGCTTTCTGGAACGAGCAGAAAATGCCTTTTTAAGCCTGATGGACTCCAAAGATTACTACCTGTTAGCTCATCAGCAATTATTTAATATTTACCAAACCACCAAGGAGTGGGACAGAGCCATAGAACTGGCTGAAAATATGGTTGAAAACCATGGTGATAGCGATGACCTTTCAAAACGCATCGCCCATTTTTATTGCGAACAGGCACAGATTGCCATGGCTTCTGCTCGAGTTGCGGAGCGAGCCTGTTCTGGCGCCCCGAACACGGCAAGTACATGGCGCTGATGGCCGGCACAATAGACGCGCCGACCGGCATTGGCAGTCGCGAACACATCTACGTCGACTACGCCTCCGATTATTACAATTTGCGCGACGGTCTCCCGCAATTCCCGGGCGACCACCCCGATCTCTGGGAGGACGAATCGGCGTGAAATATTCGGCGTTAAGCCTGCTGGGGAATGCGGTTGGCCACAACAGCACACACTGGCGGAGCTTGCATCGTTGCCTCAAGTGCATCTCCTCTGCAGCATCGACCACACACAGGCCTCTCTTCGTATCGCCCTCCACCACCACCCACTTGTCCTCGCGTTCCCGGTCTTACACAGGGCACCTGCAGTCTGGGATGACTACTTGCTGTCCAAGTACAACTTTGTGTTTGAAGAGGCGAGCACCTGCGAGCCGTACACCCGCGAAAGCGCATACGACAAACTGCCCATGACGGAGAGCGCTGGCATTCCAGTCTATTTTTTTTCGGTGGGAACATTCAAAGATGTTTAGGCACCCATATGCTCTTGGCTATATACACGATATAATATTCTGTTCCCAAATCAATATTACTTAATATTTTGATTGAAACCAAACAACTAAAGGCCAGAAATAACCCATTAATTAGGATTTACAGACATAAAAACGAAAAATCATATAAATATATGCAAATAATAGGAATATATAAAGTTTTTTTTTGATACAATTTTTCCCCCGAAATTTGACAGCTGTAAGTTGTGTTGTGCAGGCTCTGTGTGATGAACATCAAGGGACCAAACTCTCACGCCCGGCCTAATCTGAGTGTCGAATGGGATGTACTGGTGCTCTCTAACAGAGTCTAGGCGGACCGGATGGAGTGCACGACCGATGGCTGTGGGGACTAGCCACCCCATCCAGCTCATGTAGGGATGCAAAGTACACGCTTAGATTCTTTTTCAGACCGTTTGGTGCTGGATATTTTTTCCCCGGGCTCGAGCTCGCCATCACAAACACTTCAGATGAGAAAAATATGAACATTTTTGTAGGAAAAATCTAGACGACTGGTGCGCTTAGTTTACACCAGATGCTCATGCGAACAGTCGGGTGTGGCGGAGCAGAGCGACGTCGATGATCGGCTGTGAGGCGCGCTAAACGTTACTTCAGAGTATCTCTACAGAAAATATGTAAAACATTACTGACAAATGCCTTCTGATGATACTGGAGGTACTAATATACATATGGCTTGAGCCATTAGTGAATGTAAAGAGTGATGTTGGCAAAATTTATTATTTATTTAATTACCTTTTTTAGACCAGAGCACTTCGTAAAGAAGAAGTTGCTGTAGAGATTTCAAAAGGGGCTCATTCGATTGGAAATTGAAAGGGCTAGCGGGATTTTCGACCTTCTTAATGGTAGAATATGATTGCAGGACAACCAGTTCCTCCCCCCGCCCACCATTCCCCCAAACACCTCCAATAAAACTTAAAGGTCCGGAAAGTATGTCTTTAAGGATGAACAAATGGAGACTCAGCAAGATGTTAAGCTAAACTTGTACATAGAAATCATGAATGCACAAGGAAAAGCGGGTCAGGAAATATACACAGACAGCAGAAATACAAAATTTACAAGAATCATATTATGCAGATTCAAAGCAGGAAGCCATAAACTCGAGATAGAGAGTGGAAGATGGGAAAGACCTAAAGAGAAGAGAGGATTTGCAAACTCTGCCACTTGAGGAAAATAGAAGACGAAAAGCATGTATTGAACAGGTGCTAAGAGCGCGCGCTCGGGGCCGATCCTCGCGGCGAGCGGCTCGAGCGCGGCGGCGTCGAGGGCGTAGAAATCGACGGCGTTGCGCCCGAGCAGGGCCTCGATCTCGTCGTCGGGCAGGCCGTGGAGGGCGTCGAGCTGTTGCTTCCGGGTGACCGGCCAGCTGCCCTCCGGATGGGGGTAGTCGCTGCCCCACATCATGCGATCGAGGCCGCTCTCGTGGCGCATCTCGGCCTCGCGCCGGGACATGCAGGACGCGCCCAGGATATTGATTCAGTGTCGCGAGTTTCTGTTTACTTTTATTATAGTATTATTTTTCTAGATTAAAAGGTGCTTATGGTGTACCACAAGCCTATGAAAGAAGTTTTCGATGGAAATTATCCCAGTTTAGGTATTTATGCACAAGTAATGCCCTTCCGTCACATATCAAATTGACAGTGTCAAGGCAGACTTTATTCGAAGATTCCTTTCATCAAATCATGAGGCTGCCGGCCTATGAGCTAAGAAGACGTTTATACAGTTTGTTTTAATAGTGATGGAACTCAAAATAAAATTTCTTTCCATGTTATACTTTCAAGACTTTGTAAGTTGTTCAGACAGTTGTTCCAGACTAGTCTTGCCAGGCTGACAGATTAATCAACAACCCTGCTAGCTCCATCTTTAGCAACAGATACTCACAGAATTGTTAACATTTATATATCCGAGGACTGCCTAGCACACTCTATTCCTGAGAATCTAAAAAAATCGTTGTTGAAGATAATTGCTTTCTAATCCGAATGATAATAATTTTTTCCATATTTAGTTCTAACACATTTCATTCCTGTTATCGTGTTTTTCATTCCAATGTCTAAACTTTCTGCATTAGGACATGTGAAGGGTGGCCTGCACTTGACAATAGAAAATTTTTAAATGTTTTTCTGCTTGGTATCAGTGTACAATTAGGCCTGTTGATGAACCCAATGCTGCACTGATTTTCTTATTGGTGGCAAATAGCTGATCTTTAGAGAAAATGGAAGTGCATTGCCAGCTAACCTGGGAACCATGACTCGTGCTCTGTTGGTAGTGGATGTGCAGAACGATTTCACCGAGGGCGGTGCGCTTGCGGTGGCCGGCGGCGCGGAGGTGGCGCGCAGGATCAGCGCGTACCTCGCTCGCCACGGGGACGAGTACGACCTGGTGGTGTCCTCGCGCGATTGGCACGACGCTGAAGGCGACAACGGCGGACACTTCGCCACCGAAGCCGCACCGGATTTCGTCACCACCTGGCCGGTGCATTGCGTCGCGGGCACCATTTTGTTATTTAAGCATGTATGTAACCTTGGTTATTTTGTCAGAATCAGTTAGATATTCAGCATTCTGACTGCGTGTTCTTTGCACATTAAAATGAGAAGTTGTTAGAAATTTCGAAAGACGATCGATGTTTTTTTTTAGAGAGCACAAATTTACTATCAAATTGTTTCGCTATTGGATTTCATAGTTTGTCTCGTGTTAGCCGTTTAGCCGCCATGTTAAATATTGAAGTAGAACGTTGAACTGTTTTCGGGACCCACTTAAAAATTGATTGTAAGCTTGTAAACTTTTGTAGTTCTTGACTTCCTCCAGAGAGTTTTCACTTACTATTAACACCATATGATTTACTGTCAGGATAGCTTACCTGAGGAAATAGATCGACAGAATCCCTAAAATTGTCTACAGCTATTTCGTAAGGGTCTTTGTTATCGACAAGTCTAAGTTTTTCATAGTATCTTTCACGACATTTTTTCTCGAGCCCGGAGGCGTAATCTCGTAAGGAAGTCATATTGAATAAGTTTTTTCAATACCTAGCAAATAATCTACAGCAACAAACCTGAAACAAATAATCTACAGCAATAACATTTTTAAGATTGCTAATGTTTAATCAGATCAAAGCAAAGTGTCCTCCTCAAATGTAGCCAACTATCAAATGTAACCGATTGATTTGACAGACTCGTGCTTATTTGAAAATTCTGATGACGGCCCTGATTGGCTAAAAGGTTAACTTGTTAAATTTCGAATTTCGAAGTGTCCATTGTCACATGATCGAGAAGCGCGTGAGGTCCTCGTCCTCCATGACCGTGAGGAGGCGACGGAACGCGTCAGGGTGAGCGTACGCCATCGACTCGAAGATCACCTGGCGCCGCCCCTCTTGTCGCTTCGCGGCGCGGAGCGAGTTCTCCATCAGCTCCCAACCCTCGACGCGACTCGCCGCCAACAACCCGATCGTGACGTGTCGGCCCATGGCGCCAATCTCGTGCTCGCCGCGCGCGGATTGGCACAGGACCTCGAAGGCCCTCTCGCCAAGGACAACCACCTCTCTTCTTCATCACGAACAACAAAAAAAAATAAGGAAAATGCCAAAAAAGACAAAGAAAAAACACAAAACAGATGTGGAGACTCAATGTGCACAAAACCTAAAATTTTTCGAAGGATAATAACAAACGACCTAAGATAACCTAAGATAAATTCATTTTTACTTTGATGCTGATCGCACTTCAAATTGAACCCACAGAGCTCCTGCACCCACTCTTGCGTCCTCTGACTACCCTTTGTGCAAAGACGTACCGTTCCAAAATCGACAAACTCTCACCAACATCAACAATAGCTGGTGCTTCACAGAGAGATTCAAAAGCTGCAGTGACATCTTAAAAGTGTCTCCATGTCTCCCAAGCTGTCTTTTTCCCCCTGCCTGCGAAGAAAGACACTTGATCGCAGCCTGTCAAAGCATGGAGCATCAAAAGACTCTTCGACTTTTGCTTATTTGACAGCAGCTGTTGTAAACAGTCCATGGCGTAGACTTGGCGGGCAGACAACATATTTCACCTTGTTCTTAGCTATCTTCGAATGAAACCAAATCGTTTTGAGCACTTACTACATCTTGTTGCACCATACATCCAGAAGAAACAATGTCGAAGTAGAGAACCAATTTCCCCTGCAGAGCGTCTGGTAATGACTTTATGGTACCTGGCTACAGGTGACTCCCAGCAGTCCCAAGCATTCAACTTTAGAGTAGGCAAGAGCACTGCTTGTAACATAATTCATAGCACTTGTATGGGAATCAGGGAAGCTCTTGAACAAAACAAAAACTAACTAAGATATGCAATATACAATTACTCACATATACAATTACCAGCTACCTTCATGAAACTGGAAAAGTAACAAACTTCAGGTACTTTTTAGTTACGTTCACTTCAGCACTGGATCTTATACTTGGTATATACTTTAAGTTAAATTTTTTTTAAACCCCTCACCTAAAGTTGAAGTCCATATTTGGTACTAGTATATGGAGAATCGAGAAAATTGAAAGAGAAAAAAGAAAACTTGGTTCACGTCGAGCCGTAGTTGGGCACCCGGCCATGGGTAGGTCTCAGCCCGCTGATGCCATTGATCGACGCCGGCAGGCGCACCGAGCCGCCGGGATCGGATCCAAGCGCGCCGACACACATATCGGCGGCCACCGCCGCGCCGGAGCCACCGCTGGAGCCCCCCGGTATCCGCTCCGGATTCCAGGGATTGCGACATGGCGGCGAGACCGTGTTGTCGGAGCGGATGCCAAAGGCGAATTCATGCATGGTCGCCTTGCCCACACCAGGGCGCTATGATTGGCTTCCATCAGTTCACTAAGTCGCTCGATGATGAACGTGAGCTTCGGTGAAGAATCATGCGAATCGGCTTGAAGCAACTTCGGTGACAAGCAGAGTTGCCGTAACTTCAGAATAGCCGTGAGTGCAATGATACGAGCCTGCGCTTGCGTTTTGGTTCGGTAGGCGTCCTCGATAGTCGGACGGATTTGTGCAATGGTGTGTTGGTACAGTGATTTCTGCCGTTCGGTGAGATCCAAATAAACAATCTACTAGCTTCTTTTGGGTCTGTGTCACCAGCGTATTTGATGTTCATAATGTTAACACCACCGATTTTTACGCCGTCGTGGTTTTCCAAAGCAACAAGGTGGGTTAACTGTGTATATTGTTGTAGTCTGTTGATTGTAACCAGCCTTGTCTTGCACTACGCGTGACGGCAACCCTATCGGTTCGCTGATGTTGTTACCATATCGAATCACTGCCGTTTGATTGTAATACAGGGGCTGGAAAATACGAAGGTATCAGTTGCAGCGCGGCGTGGCCGTCCCCGGGGATCAGGATCGGACGGCCGGCTTCCAGTCGGGCGAAAAACCAGGGGTCCCGGGTCGGTTGGGGGCTGCGGGGCCCCAGGGTGTGGCCCACCCGCAGGCAGGTCGCGGGAAACTGCTGTTGTTGCCAGAGCGACAACAGATAGTCTTCGCAGCGCGCCTTGCCGACCCCGTACGCCTTGCGCGGATCGTCGTCGGCGGCATCGTGACGGCGGTGTTCCTCGGTGACCTCCAACCCGCCGAAGAACTTCCGAGCACTGGCCGGCACGGTCTCCTCCCCTGCCCTCGCGGAGCGGAAGACGGACGATGCGGGCCGCGCGGTCATCGAAGGGGTTCATGACGACCGCTTCTTCCTCGTCGCCGAGCTAACGCCGTGGCTGCGCAGAACCGCGACGATCGATGGCGGCGGGGAAGTCGTCCTGCGAACTCCTCCCATGGGCGAGGTGCGCTTCGAGGTCCGACGATCGGGGCTGGACCTCGGCCACCCAAAATGAATGGGGATTTTCCTTTGGATCGTCACCACATTTTCTTTTTCACTTGGAAGAAGGGAAAGTTGAGCGGGAACAAAAGGGATCAAGGATTCTGCTCGTGGAAGGTGGTATCTAAGTTTTGCCGCATCTTCACTATTATCGTAAGTTACATGGATCAGCTGCGGATTATCATTGTCGAGCGCAATATGGTTTGCTTTAATTCCTAGGAGTTTATCATAGGATTTAAGCCACTCCAAAGCCTGACCTTCAAGAATCAGGGCGCTCTAATGTCGTTGCATCATTTGCGTCCAGCAACAGGATATCGGAAGCTTTGATAAGCGAGAAATGTCGCTGATTGGGATTGATCAGGAACTGGGTTCCATCCTCGTTAACAGAAAGGGAAAAATGGTTCGCCACCGCTTCATGCATATTCAGGCGCGCAGTCCAGCGAAATGCAGCGGCAAGATCAACCCGCTCTTCGTAATAAGGGAGATTGGAAAGATTGTCCTGATGAATAGAGGTGACTGACACATTTCCGGTCCTGGCGTGGGCAACTATGTCACTGTTGGTAAAGCCATGGCAGCGGCGCGTGCGATCCTCGGCGATAAGGCATTGCGCGAAGCCACATACATGCAAGCACACGGCACCGGCACACCACAAAATCGCGTAACGGAATCCCACATTTTTAACGAGCTGGCCAAAACCTTTGATATCGAAAAGTGGTTGGTGGGCGCCATCAAATGTTACGTAGGACATTCCATGGCCCCAGCTGGCGGTGACCAATTGGGCTGTAGGATCAAAACCGGCCTTAATTCTAAGCGGCTCATCCTTCTCCTTCGATTTTTTTAGCTTCTCGAGAAGTTCCTCTTCTGAAATTATTTCAGCAGTACCGTGCTTAATTATCTCTAACTGTTCTTCTGGATTCTTAAAACTCAATCTAAAACACCTCTATCATTTTGGTGAGTCATCGATCAAAAATATAGAATATCAGGAACTTTAGTCAATGTCAGACCCACAGTGGTTAATAAACTGGCGAGCTTAGAAATAGAACCTGTTATTCCAAGCAATTCATGCCACCATGGCGATATGTGGCAACCCCATGGACCCGAGTGATGCATATTATCATTCTTACGAGACGTTTTTACCAGAAATTGTCATGATATAAATCTGATTTAAATCCAATTATTCATGTTTTTTCGCCAGCCATCCCTCTGTCATACACCATGTCAATTCATATCTCCATGTCACGCTGTGTCTGTCTCCCCCTGGTACCCCCTTGTGATTCCTAAAACATTTTCCACTATATAGATTCGATAACAAATAAGAGATTTGACCTTAACATACTGGATATTGTTGCAATAATACTGTGCCTGACGGTTTTCGGCCTTATTATTTTTGGTCAGTTCAATTTTTCTTCATTTTACCAAATTCTTTTTATTGTCCCTGTATTGATTGTTCTGCTTCTTGAGCTTAAATCTGAAGATAAATCTTCAAAGATTAGATTAAAAAACAATATTATTATTTTATCGCTTTTAATCACCATCCTTGAAATTTTACAAACGTTTATTTTCTATAAATTTAAGGCGTTTGTGAGAATACAGAAATAAGAACACAAAGGTCTCTTTTCTGTCTTCTTAATTTCCTATAATTGCCAACCGCAAAATATGCAGAATGCTTTAAAATACTTTTTATTACCTCTTGCAATCGCATTTGTTTCGTCTGACTGCCAAAAAAAACGCAGAAACCTCCTCCGATACTTTTAAAGAAATCGCCGCTAATCAAGAGGTAGCCGATTATATGCTACAATTTGAAGGAGTCATCGTGACCAAGGGCGCCAAGATTCACGCGGTCGGCAAGGCCGGTGAGGTCGCGATTCCGGCCGGCGCCCAGGTCATCGAGTTTCCCGACGGACACGCCTACCCGGGTCTGGTCGATGCCATGTCGCGCGCCTTTGCCGACAGCAAGATCCTGCAGGATTCGTCGACCGACGCCGGCACCGAGATCTTCGCCGGCCTGGACGACTCCGATCAGATCTCGCGCTCGCTCGTCTACTGGGGACTGACCACGGTGTAAGTGAAGAACACCGAAATGTGCAATTACAAGACACGTGACAACAAGGACCTGACCAATAAAAAATGAAAGTTATGAGCCAAAAAATATCATGTTAAAGATATGAGACAGTGAAAATATAAACATGCAAGGTTAGAAGATAAGGGGCAACAAAAATTATAATGATGCAAAACTACAGTCAAGAACAAGAAAATATGTGGCTAAAGGACATGCGACAACGAAGAGTAGAACGAATCAAAAATGAAAATTAAGAACAAATAACTACCTCCTTCCCATTGGTTTTCTACCACAACAGCCTCACAATTCAACAATTTAAAGAGCAGTGCATGCTTAAACAATTTGACTTATCTTTTCCAGAGGAGGATATTTCATACTTGCAGTTTAACTAGATATCTATTGCGATTGAGTGTGAGGCGTGAGTGGTGGTCCCTTGCAGAAGTCTTCATAAACAAGGTAGAAGTAGGGAAACAGTTAGCTTTCTCCGGAAACCCATGAGCGCTATGCATCTCTTGATGTAAAATGTGTGGTCAAGGCTGTGTATCCACCGTCTAGTGTTCCTCGGAGAATTTTATCCACTGTATTAAATAGTAAAGTAAAATATAGTTGACTCTAGCTAACTTGAAATTCACGGGACCTTGATTTTTCCTCAAATTACGCAGGGTTCAACTTATCCATAGTTCGGGTTATAGAGGTCATTCTATATAAAATTCGACTTATAAAGGTAACGAGCTTTAGAAATAAGCCAAATGAAAATTCGAGTCATAGAGGTACAAAAGTTTAATTCTTCCTCATTTTTTTCTGAAGTGTCAACATATCAAGAACCTATACAGCCTGATATTGATGAAATTATTCCTGAGTTCAAAATACCAACGACTAAAGATTTTGCTGAAGATCGTACAGATCCAGTAAATCATGAATACAGACTAGGAGCAGCAAAATGTCAGCTGCATGAAACTTACATAGTGTCACAAACTAAAGATAGTATAGTCATTATTGATCAGCATGCTGCTCATGAAAGACTAGTGTATGAGACAATATGCGGCCTTATGTGAAACCGGTGCTCCGCCGATCTTGAATTGCAATTCAATCAAGGAAGTCGTAGACGAATTAATCTCGTTAATCCAGGATAAATCCAGACTAGAGGATTTATCCGACAGACATAGAAACTGGTTTGTCGATAATCATGGTTCCGAAAGATGGAAGTCTGAACACCTGGCTATCATGATAGCCACAGCTAAATCACGAAGACTAAATTTTCAATCTTCTCCTCTTGCCGTAGCCATGACAACTAAAAACAAGTGAAAACAGACTGATTCTGATTAAAACCTCGTTTTCAATATTGTTCAACGAAAATAAAAATCCGACTAGGCCAGATAGCTTCAATCATTTGTCGCCAATACTCGCCATGAAGCGTTAAATGAAAGTAAGACTGGTTTATTACCAACTAAGTTGGAAGGAAAAGTTTTACCTGTTTATCAGGTTGTATTTAAGTGCTAAAGTAGTAAATTCTGCCCCTCTTTTTCACAGCTTCAATCTAGGAAACCCAACAGCTAGTATATTATAATATCATGTATATTATGTTTAATATTATGTTATAAATAATAGTATTTACCCTTTCCTTGATTTTTTTCTGCCCACCGCATAGATTTTGAAAAATACCGTTTTTGTTGTATTTTCATTGAACAATGCCTGTTTTTTTGGTATATACATAAAAAAAGAGAAAAACATTGAAAAACAACAAATTTAGTCCCGTAGATAAAAAAAGATAGCTTGAAATTCTTACTTGTATCGCCTGGCAATGCCGCGAGGATCGACGTCGCGCGCTCCGCCATCGCTTCGTCGCCGGCCCGCTTCGCGGCCTGGCGCGCGACTTCGACGGCGCCAATCGACCAGGTCGAGAACCCGGTGCTGCGCGACCACTGCACGTGCGAGGGGTCCGCGCCCCCGAGCTGACTGCGGCTCGGCGGTTCACCGCCCGCCTTCCAACGCATCGCGTAGGCGATCGTCGGCAGTCCACCACCCTCGGTGCGCCAGGCGTAGCGCAGGCAGTTGAGCGCCCATTTTCTTGTAATTAATAATGTCGATTATTCCCTGTTTTGGTTTCAAAAGTAAAACTTCCTTTCCCTGCAGTATAATAGAGTGAAATAACTAAAAGTGTCAGAAATTAAATCAAAAGATACTTAAGACATCAAAGGATAACCTCTCCACTTTTAATAATGTACGGATCACATTTTATTAATTAAGGTATATTGTTTACACATTTTAATTCAAAATTACACATTTCGCAAAACTACTTCAACGATAACCTGTTCAACAGACAAACATTGAGTCCCTAGCCCCCCCTTGGCGGAACAGTATACAACAAATATCTTCTGCCATAAACAGCCTGCAGCTTGGTAATTATTCCCAACCAATCAAACCTTATGTTAGATTTAGCGATCCCAAAAATAGAATAATTGCCATGCCATCATTTTTAGGGGGGGACGTCAATATGGCTGGCATCAAATGGATTTCAAGTTTCCCCCAAAACCTCCTGCAAGGTATCCCCAGAGCACATGCATTAACGATCTTAAATGAAGACGCTGACGGACCTTGCTCAGTGACAGCGGTAGGCACTCCTGAACCCACTTGGACACAGTAGGGAGCAGAGGTGCCGTCGGTCCCTTGGACAATGGAGATGGGCTGGTAGGTCTGTGGGTGTGCTGGCGCATGAGAAGACCCATCCAAACTCATGAACGTGACTGTACCGTCTGCTACAACGACATGACCCTGAGGGAACGATGGGCCCGGTACAGGATGAGCGACATACTGAACCTTTTGGCCTTGAAGAAGACTGCTGTTTATTTATTTTTTCTTGTTTCTTTATGGATTATTGTATCGAATGGAAATATCATTTGGACAGAAATTAGAAGCTATTGTAGGTATTCAAAAGATTATGCCACAGTTAGTTGTTTTTGCATTATATGGCACTGAAATTTAGTTGACTCAAAAAGAGCAAAGTTGCTATAGACTGAAAGTTAGTAGACGCTCCATCGATTTAAATTATTAAAAAACTATATATTGAGCATTCAAGCTTCAGAAGCCATGTGGACATGAAAATTGAATTGGTGGCGGAGGGAAACCGCCAATACCGCAAGAGAATGCTCTTATCTCAGCAATGCCATTGGCGCCCGCCCGCCGCGTAAATGCACCAACATACGGCAAGTTGAAACCTTGGCTGAACCCGCCAAACAGTTCAATCTTGTCAGCCAGTTTGTAGGTCGCTCCAAGATTGAAAGTGGGATCCTGATAGACAAAGTCGCCGCCGGTGACGGCAAGGTCGCCCAACACGGCATAGAATGGACAAACGGAGGTCTGTCTGAGTATTCTACGTTTTTGTAAAAAGTACTTATTTTGAAATTACTAAAAAAGAGTATTAGGGGACGCTTTTATAAAAAGTATTCGCATTTTGAAACTTCTAAAAAAGTACTAGGGAAAGTTTTTAAAACAACGTTTACGGTCAAACTGTGCTTTGCCTGAACAGTGTACGTTTTTTTATAAAAAGTACGTATTTTGAAACATTAAAAAAAAATATCAAGAGATGTTTTAAAACGACATTTGAAATCAGAAGCTTTAAGTAGGGTGGGACGGATGTCTCGATTTCTGGCAGCTGTGACGAGTTTGTAGAATCAGTAGATAAATATCGTTTTGCGCGCGTATATATTGTACACTCCCATTATTTACTAGTGAGACCGTTCAAGAACGAAATCTATTAAATCGACTTCTTAAACACCTGATATTTAAAGTATTAAAAAAAACGAGTTATTTAACTGAAAGCAAGGAGCAAAAAAAAAAGCTCAAAACCAACAGAAATTATAGATGGGGGTCCTGCATTCTCAGGGACTCTTTAAAGCAATAGATCATTATTTCCATGGAAAATGGATGCTGATGTGTCTGTTATTGCCGACAACCATATTGCTACTTTTGGTTTACGCGTTGGCGTTTACAGGTATATGCCGCAATATGATTACATGTGATATTAGCAAAGTGGATGTTTTACTGATTCTCACGGCTACGTATTTTCTATTGGTACCCGGAGGTCCATCACATCCAAGGTTTAGGGTGCCTGTAGCCCCGCCCTTTCTTGACCAGGGAATGGCAGCGCTAAAAACGAGAACCCTCGACCAAGAATTGCTTGAAGACGGCGTAACACCGCTCGGGGGGCATTGGCCCGCATCGGGCAAAGCGACGTCCGTCCACGAAATGCTCGAAGATCCGATGAATCACCTTCAAGAAATTCACAATGAAGCCGCAAGACAGCTCAAGGTAAGCACTAGATTCAAGATTCCTCATCTGTATTCGTTTGATATCTCTCATGAAGTTTGTTAATCCCATAATTACATTTCTACATAACATCTATTATTCGGGCTACGGTCGTCACTCGCTCCAACAAAAGTAGAAACGTTGATGCAAAGGTAGTGGAGTGAAGAGAAAGGAAACGGAGGCGGGGAGGGGAGACGCAGACGGGGAGAAGAAATGATCTCATTTTCACGTGCAATCTCGGTTTCAAGTGCCATCAATAGGGAAGTGAAATGACAACAAAGATAGGAAACAAACAATATGAGACAAGGTTGGGAACAAGATATTGGAGAAACTTCAGGAGGTAAATAAGCTGTTGTGCCCACTTTTGTGTAACGTAAGGAATGCTCATGAATCGTTCGAGCATAACCAAAGTCACCTAAAAATAAAAAGAAACTAAGACGGATGTTCATTTAAATTTTCTGTGTCAATGAAATTCATTTCCCTCATGAGTTTTCATGCAATAGAAACGTTTATGATATTCTCTAGTAGTGCGCAGTAACGGATACTTACCCACTTTCAAATGTACCACATCATCCGGAAAGATAAATGTCTTGTTTGTTGGAGATGAAACTTGCTGGCAGTGAAGGATTCTATGTAATGCACATAAAGCAAACAGTGTTGAACGCCATTGGCTTATATTTGTTTTATCGGAAATTGTTTTATTGGTTTTTCTATAGAATGCTAAGATAACAGAAGACTGGGTTGGTTTTAGACCAGCTCGTTCATCAGTGCGAGTGGAGAAAGAAGACATTTGTTATGATGCTAAATCAGGGAAAAATCCAGTGAAAATAAAGGTATACAAGCAGCAGCATCAACAGCATTTCTCCACCCCAGATCATACTTGATGAAGATTCCTACTACCACAACGACCCCTTCGACAACAACAAGAAAACATTGTTAGATACTGCCAGTCTTATCCATCTTGCATTGGATCAGCTAGATCTTTCTGATTTCGACGACGATCGTTCTTGAACAAGACCTTCCAAGAATAATGTAGATGGCCGTATGAAAACACGATGCCCGGCGCGCGGCCCACACATCGTTATTATTAAAGGGTGAGACCAATTTTGTGAATCCCGGTCTGCATCTGTTCAACCTGGGAATCGACGGCGACATCACTCCGCGATTGAAAACGATCAACAACGTCAATTTCATGTGGTTTGACGAAACCGATGTTCTGGAAACGTTTTTGTTTGTCGGCAGCGTTCGCAAGTTCATCGGAGCCGACATCAGCACGGGGCTGGAGTACCGGCCGCTGTTGAACAACAACGTGTTGATCCAAGGCGGGTTTGCAACGCTGATTTCAGGCGCCGGAACAACGGATGCTGAAAAGAAGTGTAGCACTTAAAGATAACTCCTTTTACATCTCATGAAGCCCACGACACCAGTGTGAATGCGTCTGGGACGTAATAAAAAATCCGGCAGCCAACACTTTCTTATTCGAACACTCCACTCCGAAAAATGACAGGTACATAACATGCCATGAAAACACTTTTACACTTTCGACGTTAACTGCGGGACAAAATCTGTCTGTAAACTATCATATTGTAATGTTTGAATATTGCAGAGTAAGCCTGAGCTCCCCGAGAGTCTTCTTCTTGTGCTCAGGAGGAAGCTTCATCGCCTCAGCAATCGCCTCTCGCACTTCATTGGTGACTCGATCCAACGACCAGGCCTGACTCCATCATCACCAGGAGTAGCAACCGGACCTGATCTCGTTGCTGCTGCTGCTGCTGACCAGCAGCATTCTTGCATTTCCATTGCAACTGCTCAATGTACGTGCAAGCATCTGCAAAGTCTGCCAGATTGTTCTGATACCTGACATGCCCGAAATAAAACTATTGTAAAAGATTTAGTTTACTAAATATGAATTGTAAGTATTCAAAGTGTCCATATTTGACATAAGTGGCTAGTTATAGTTTCGTGACGCTGATATAAAACAACAAGATTTCCAATGATTGAAAAAACAACCTATAGTTTCCGAAACTTGACCACCCTTGAAATGTTGAAACTAAAATCCGTTTTTAATTGTTCGACAATAAAAACTCCCAAGACAAGCAAAAGAAAACCAAACAAAAAACCATCAAAACCTTATCTGCCCCCTAGGGATGACTTTCAATACTTTCTCCGGGGTTATAGGAGTTTGTGTCTTCCCAGAAGTTTTTGTTGTCCGATCTTTGAACAATATCGGACTACATGGGCCATCTTAAAATTTTAATCGGATGCATTTTGGAAAATAGGGCTAAGGGGGGGGGCTAATAGCACTCTGATCACTTTTTTCACTCAAAAAGTTTACTAGAACTTTTGATTTCCAATCATACGAGTTCCTTCTGAAGTTTATACACAGTATCAGCTACGTAAACAAACAGAAGTTGGTAACTAAATGATGAATAGAATTAAGAAGAAGATACATATGTGAATAAAATTGAAGAGTACCGAAACAAGTGTGCGTAACAAAAGAAATATAATATTTAAAACAAATAGGTACGATACAATAATTTTAGATATTTCTTGATTTTTTTTCTTCCTAGTATTAAAAGCTTTCTCAGATTTACTGTCCTCCTGATTCATATGCCAGATAAGAATGTCAACGATAGCAAGCTGCGGCGAGAGGTCGTACAGCTCGCGCAGCGCTTCGGCATCGTCACGCCGTACACCAGCTACCTCGTGGTCGAAGAGGACGGGGTGCCGCCGGAGGTCGCCGAGCCGCTCGCGGACGCGCGGCGTGAAGCCACGGGCCGCGCGCAGCAAGGCCAGGCAACCACGACGGTCTACGACTTCGAGGACAGCATGGTCGAGGGCGAGATGGCGCGTCCCGACGGGGAGATGCTGAGCGTGCGCCCGCGCGCGCAGTTCCCTTTCTAGGCAAAATCTTCCAGTTCTGATAAGCTCTGGTCAGCTTTTTCAATATCCAAAACAGAAAAATTAGCCAATATCAACTTTAAGCTGATGATGCTAAAGTCTACACAAGGAGTAAAACATTTATAACTTGGGATGTGATTCAATGAAATAGGTAACATTTACACAGACTTTCAATAATAATGCCAACTACACAAACTTTGTAGTGACAGAAACTTGAAGTTACACTTCAGAAACAACCTACTCTTACCTGCCGAACAATGTTCCTAATTTGCTTAATCCATAAAATATAAAAAGGCCGGCGAAGGCTAAATATTGCAGAGCTATGAGAAAACTTAAACTTTGAAATCGAATTGGTTTAAAGGCAGCGCAAAAAAGTGCGACGCTGTTAATGATTAAAACAACGGTTACAGCATGCCAAAGGATGGATGTGTAAGCCTTTAGGATGGTGGTTAAATTCGCATCTAAAATTGGTTCGTGCACTTCTTTTCCGCCGCCTACAATATGCAAACTTTTAAAATTTTATTTTATTTGCTTAATTCTGCCTTTGTAAATGGGGTTTATTCATTCTTTAGTGTATTTTTTTAGTGCATTATTCGACGGCATTTATTTATTGTTAAAGTATGTTTGTTTAGTATATGGCACCTTAGGACCCATTTTTCCTATAAAGCTATCAATTTATAGAAACTGTTATTTTTCGATTTGTTTCTAGCTAGGTAGATTATTTATATTTTTGAAATCTTCCACGTCGTCTGTGTAAAATTCAAAAAAAACCATTATTTCAAGCGATGTTTGTTGGAACCAAAGGATGCTTGCGGCGAAGAACGATGATAAGATTGAAAGACAGAAACACCGCACCGCAACGCAACAAAACAACTGCAGTCAACTCGTGGACTACACTATATAAAAAAAAAGAACAAGGAAAAAACAGTGTTGCAAAGGGAAATAGTGGGAATCAAAGGAGGCGCGGAGCCATGAACGAAGATAAGATTGAAAGACAGAAACACCGCACCGCACCGCACCGAACACCTTTGCACTGTAGATGTAAAAAGGTGACTCGTCCATCTCTTTTACAAAAAAAAATGTATGTAATTACAGCGCAAAGCAGCTTGTTTGGAACAATTTTTTGTAAAAAGCAAGTTTTGACTTACCTGGACTATGAAATATCCTTGAAACACTGATATTTCATGTGGAAATTTGATACATTTTTGCAAAAATGCCCTTTATTTAAAGAGAACTTTTTTAAGTATTCTTGGATGTGGACCTTCCTGCACAGCTTAAAACTCCGAAATAACAGTATGGAAGCAAGCATGCTAAGACCAACAGCACATGACCATGATTCATGGCATTGCATCGGAATGAGGCATGTGACTGCCTCACAGATGCAGAATGTGATTATTACATAATTTGAAATCACGAAACATCATACTTATTAAACAAGGATATCGAAGTGATTTATTTATTAGAGATATTTACAGGACAAAGATGAGTGAAGCAGCAACATCACAACAAAGAAGTAATAGAGTTAGAAAAGTGCGAAAAGCTGACTGAAGAAGAATGGTTGGTGTTGTACCCTTTGATAAAAACCAGGCTCGCCTTCCTGTGCTTGATTTCATGCTAAAAGACGGCACTGAACAAGGAAAGCGAGTACGTGCAGCGGTGCAAAGAGGGGCATGTACGGTATCTGAGCATCATCGGCAAAGCTTGTAGCAATTAGCAGTTCTTGCATTTGTTGAGATAGCTTTGATCGCCTCCGACACTAAGTCTATGATAGCTATAACTTTATAAATAAATGCAAAGACAATACCTTTCCTCTGGAAATTCAGGATTTTCGAGGTAATTTTCCTCACCCAATACACAGACTTGGCAATCGGCACCTGAGCAGGTAAATTGTTTCTGGTGATTTTCGCAATTGCAAGCCATTATTTCATGCAATTTTAAATCAAGATAAGATTCTTGTGATTATTTCAAGGGGATCGGCTGACAGATTTTATGCAGTGCTGCTATAGAATGGAGCATCCTTTTTAGTCGTATTCACGTAACATAGTCATGACAGAAGAGTGAAACAATTCTCCTTATTCAGACCGTGTTAAAGTCATGGTGGAGCGAATTTTAGGCATTTTTCTAATAGTTCCTGTAACAATTTCTTGGATTTTTTCTTCACTATCTTCTTCAACTTGAGCAACAATATCATAAAGTCCAAGTGTACCATGAGCTTGTTTTACTCCATTAATTTTTTTTAGTGAAGAGATAACTTCTTTTTCAGAACCTAGTTCACAATTCATCAAAACATAAGATTTTGACAAATTATCTGCAAATACATTTGATAACGTTCAATAATATCGATCGAATTCGACCATTGAAACAATTGTTCGACAGTTATATGCTGACTTTTCAAATCATTGAAACTCATCGATGGATTGATTTGGATCATTTGTTCGTCGAGATATTCTGTCGGATGAATTCGAAAACAGTAATGACTAAGACGATGTTTTCTTATCATGCATTTCGAATCGTTTGTGTCATGTTCATTGTAAGAAAAACAGTATCGATCTTCACCTTCGATCAAGGTAGGCCGTGCAAGAAATCGCTAGCATTGCCTTGCATTATGCCAATTTTGCCAGAAATGTTGTGGGTGGTTTAACTGCTGCTACCAAATGCAACATTATCCAGGGTAGAAAATAAATACTGCGCATTAATCCATTGGCCAACAATCATAGGTGCAGTCAAAATAGCACGCAGTGTGCTACCTTTGCGATCTTTCTCCCAATTATAAGAGTGCAAAAAAGCTCGACCAGCAAGATCAATTTGGGAACTAAAATGACAAAGAACCTCAATTTCTTAAGCTTAGCCTAGCAAAGGATCTTAATCCTTGAGTCTAAAACTGCTCACAATTTCAGCTAATATTTTTAGTCTACTAACAAGGCCCATAAATTACTATCTTTTGACTCCAGCAACGTCTTATATCTATACACATAGTTTTAAATGAACTTTATAAATGTTTCAAAACATTTTAAGGAAATTTTAGCCTAAAGGTTCTTAAGAAAGGTGGTTCTTGTATGCGGGTTTTGACTGTATCTGACAGCATTCAGTCCGTTGAAGGGGACGATGTGGCCGGGTGGGCGCTGGACGGGTCCCGGCTGAAAGTTCAGTTCCGTTCCGCTGTCGACGGCACAACAGTCCTGAAGATCGTCCTGTTTGACCGCAGAATCATCACTGCCGAACGACAGTCACTGGCTGTGCCGGTACTCGAACCTCAGGGGGTCTCGCGGAGCACGGGCACTATCTGCGTCCTGGCTGGTCAGGAACTCGATATTCACACAGAATCCCTGTCGGGCGCGCTGGCCAACGCATGGGCGGCCATGTTCTGGTCGACGCGCTGCGGACCAACGGGGTGGATATGGTCTTCGGCGTGCCGGGCGAGAGCTATTTGGCGGTGCTCGACGGATTGCATGACGCCAATTCAATTCAGACGATCATCTGCCGCCAGGAAGGCGGCTCGGCGATGATGGCCGAGGCCTATGGCAAGCTGACGGGGCGGCCCGGGGTGTGCCTGGTGACCCGGGGTCCGGGCGCGACCAATGCCAGCGCCGGCAATGGTGATAAAAGAGTCTTTGTCGTAAGCGACAAATGCGGGAGACGTCTTGAACCTAGACGCAATGACTAAGGTGGGTACCTCGTTAACGGAGAACTCATCAGTAAGCGCTTGTGCTCTCCTTACAAACCCTTTCGTCCGCTCGCTCATGACATATCGTTTAAATATTTCTGCGTCTATCCCGGTTCTTGAAGCCGCCTTTACATACACGCCAGGATCAGTTGCGTTTTCTCCATAGTCCTGAAAGCGTTTGTAAAGAAAATTAGCCAAGTCCTGAACTAGCACAAAGACTAGGTAAGTTTTTATTCGACACAAATACAAGCTAGATCCAGACAGACAAGTAATGTCTAAGCTATTAAATTTTAGTCACTAGATTCAAAAGTATGCTAAGTCATGACACGATGAAAAAAACGAAGTATGTCATTCCTCGACTGCCATTGGTTTATTGCAAAAGCATGCCAGGTTTCATTTCGGGATTAAATAAAAAAAAACTAATTTTTTTAGCTGAAAGTAAGAAAACAACGATCAGCGGTCGAAGGACTATTCCGACATTGCCGGACGCTACCGGCCGGGCCACGCGGATTTCACCTATGACGCCAAATACGGACTGCGCGACTATCGCGGCGGCGGGCGTTCCTCGGCACGTGAAACGGCGGCCCGCGTCGCTGCGGGGGGGCTGGCGCGAAAGGTGATGGCGGAGGTGACAATCCGCGGCGCGCTCGTACAGATTGGCGAGATGGCAATCGATCGCAAAAACTGGGACTGGGATGCGCTCGGCTTCGATCATGCTGGGCCGTGCCGGTGTCGACATCAGCCACGACTACGAGATCGTCGAGCTGGGCTGAGCGGGGTTCGCGTGATACGACGAGGCCGCCCATGGGCGCCCTCGTTCATTCAGATGCGGTAGGTGCTCTTGGTCATGACCTTCGATAGCAGGGTCATGCCGAACTTGACCGGCGCCGGGAAGCGCACTCCGCCGGCTGCGAGCGCGCTGTTGGCGTGCTGCTGCCCGTCGATGCGCATCTGCTCATGGATCTTCACGCCGGGCCCATTCAGGGTTTTTTTAATATTCCCGTTGACCATTTGTATGCACGGCCTGTGCTGCTGGATTATGTCAAAAAAAGCGATTTTGGAGATTTAGTGGTTGTGTCACCTGATGCCGGAGGTGTGGAACGGGCACGTGGGTTTGCCAAGCGCCTGGAGGCAAATTTAGCCATTATCGATAAGCGGCGCGAAGGGCCTAACCAAGCTCAAGTCATGAATATCATTGGGGATGTGAAAGATCGACAGTCGGGTTATTGATAAAACGCAACAGCATGTAAGACAGTGCCACATCTCGCTCAATAATGTCGTTGATGCGATCAAAGTTCATTTCCAATTTGGCACTTTCGCCAATTAGCTCCAGCAACGACAGTTTAGAGTTGGGAATATTCTTTTGCTTTACCACCTCTGGACGGGCGTAGAAATAGCCCTGAAAATAATGGCATCCCATGTCTTTGTAGAGTTCAAACTCTTCATGGGTTTCTACTTTTTCTGCCACTATACCTCAGCTGTTTTGGTATTCCTTGTACGATATTTAGGCCCTTCATCTCTGGCTAGGCCATCAGACAGCATTGTGACGTCTGTATTCCCATTTTCGGCTTTCGTTTTTCTCTTTCTTTGCTTCACATCTTGTATAAGTTGCTCAAAATGATTTTTGTGTTTGAACACTTAGGGAAGAACAATAAAAACTTGAAATAGATTTATATCTCCTTTCAGGTTGAGTCATTAAAGTTGACCTATCCTTAATTCTTAACTCCTAAGTAGGTTAAGCAGGCCTTCGCCTGGAATAACAAAGAGATGCCAGTTACTTCCCGACATAAGCCAAGAGATCTAGGTTGAGAAGCTCAAACTTAAGGGATTGGGCACACACAACTGCTTAAAGATGCAATGTTTCGTTTTATATAAAAATCTTTTGAGTTCCCTGTATCAATTAATTTTGCAAGTCTATTTCAACTGTATCCTATATTAAATCAGTATCTAAAAATTTTTGATCACTTGAGCTGTTTGAAAATCAACGCCATCGTCGTTCCGCCGAGCCAACGCGGGAAGCAGGCGCGCCTCAAGATCCACGCCCACAGCCTGCCTCGGCCAAATGCTCATTGGGCCGTGGCGGTGGTCACCTACACGATGAACCCCAGCATCGGAGCTCCGGTGCTTTCGTTCACCGGGAAGACCCACGTGAAGCAGGGTGAGCACAACGCGTACAAGGCAGTCGTCCAGAGGCGGCTCAACACGGACGGCTTCCGCAGTGCCCGACTGTGGTACGACGGCCCGAGATCCTCGAGGCTCTGCTCAGGCCGCCGCTTGTTGAGCCGGCGCCCGCCGATCTTGCCGTCCGCCTGCTCCTCTGCGTCCACCGCGGCACGGAACCGCGGCGAACCGACCATGCCCGCGAGGTAGACGATCTCGGCCGCGCCCACGAGCGGCAGGATCACCTCGGGCATCGGGCTGATCGCGGCCGCGACCGCCGCCGCGCCGAAGACGAGGAGGTTCCAGTGGTACATGAACGCCTTCTTGATGTAGCCGAACAGCTTTTTAAAACACATTTGGTTCTTCCCCCAACTGCTTATATTGAAAAATGGATTTTTTTAAACCCCCTAATTTCAGCTACGCCTAGCGTTAAAGAGGTCCCATTGGATTCTTGTTTCTGAAAGAACTGAAGGATAAATACCTTTCAATATAAAATTAGACAGTCCAGAATAAGCTAAATAGATCGCAATTGAAAAACAGCATGCTACCATTGGCAAAAATTGGGAGGGACGATGTGCCCAATAGATTTTTGGCAGATCTCAGCCTTTGGTTCTGGAAGACCCCCTCTTCCAAGGTAAGATCTGTAACAAATCCCCTCTAGAGCAATTTTCACCTTCTGCGTACCATAGGAGAGGATACGAGAAAGTTTGCTTTCTGATATGACCTCACCTGTTTTTTGCAGTTTTCCTAAAGATTCAGCGATAATGCTAGAGTCTACTCCACGGGTTATTGAGTTGTATTTCCCAAAGGAAGCTTCGAGATATGCATGCGCCAAGTATGGGAAAAAGCTCCGGAAGTTTGTCGAAGCCTAATTCGGAGAGAGACGATTGTAGAACAAGCGAGTCCTCGTTCTTGCAGACCAGAGGCGATAGGCTCAGCAGGTACAAGTAACGCTCTACTTGCATGTTGTACACAACTTGCGGTTCGACATAGTGCTTGTTGGCAAGAACTTAAGTAGACTGATGTACCCTGCATGCTTCTATAGTGATACTTCATCGTCTCCATACTCCCTTCCGATGGGGCGACGAACTTCAATCAGCTGAAGATCCACGCCCCGATCGAATATATCGCTGCCTCCCAGGAATGGGTGGACGCGGGCAAAGGCGACGACTGGGAGCGTTGGTGGCGCACCGACAAAGGTGCCGATGACGTGACCTACACCCAATTCATGGGCAAGGATAACGTGCCTTTCCACACCCTGTCCTTCCCGGTGACCATCTTTGGCTCCGAAGAACCGTGGAAGCTGGTGGATTACATCAAGTCCTTCAACTACCTGAATTACGATGGTGGCCAGTTCTCTACCTCCCCAAGGACAGGTTATGTTTTTCTTGTTGAACTTTCTTTCAGTTCATGCCAAGAAAGAGGGTTGGTGACAATTTCAAATGCATAGTATTAGGGTTTACTTGTTTTTAAGATAACCCCGAATGCAGAAGGATAAGAGGAACACCCATGAAGCTCATTGATCAAATGCAGGGTAATGACTCTGACATTGGGTAAACAACAGACCTAGAATGTTATTCCTACAAAATTTCAAAATTATTAGCTCTTTTCGATGAATTTATGACACCGCATCCGAGAGAATCGAATTCACCAATTGGATGATTGGTGCTCGATCCGCGGACGCCAACAGGTCTTCGCGCGACTCCAGGCCCTCGATCTGGCGCAGCAGCGCATCTTTATCGAAGGAGTCGATCACCTCTTGCGTTCTGCCGCTCCGTTGCTCGTAGGCGGCATTGATCGCGCTTTCCACCGCGGATTCGCTGGCAGGCACTGGTGTGACCGAGCACTGAAGCAGCCGAGAGATGTTGTCCAGCGCTGACCATTCAAATCACTCACTGTAAATAATTTTTTCAGATTCTAGAACTTCTAGGTGGAGCATTTTTTGCCTGAAGCAGTCACTTTCCTTGCACGTGCAACAATAGAAGATGATTGAGAAAGGGCAATACACAATGCTGGCAGATTTCTTAAAAGCAACTATAGCAGCCTTGTGCTAGTAAGGCCTTGAATTTCAGATGGTTAAAGCTAAGAAGGATCCGGACATTCTGGCAGAAGGATTTAGACCTGTTGCACTTCTGTTCAACGGAATGTGTACTTTGCGTCGTCTCTCGTATTTTGTCCCCTTCAAGCGCTACAGGAGTAGAGGTAAGACGGCCGAATGAATAGATACATATATACATGGAAGTTTTATACAACGGCATAATATATATATATATATATAGTATATATCCATACATCGTCACATTGAAGTAGTTGTTGTTGTCGGTCAAATTTTGAACAAGACCCGATACAGTAACGGGACGAGACCATATACAGTAACTACCGGCAAGATTTTTTGGAGGTTCATGTCCCAGAGAAATAGGGAGAAGAGAAGGCAGCTCAGGACTGCACCATGTGGAAGACCTTTGGTTATTGCAGTTTTGGGTAATGAGGCTGAACCTACATAAAAAATAAAACTTCAATTTTATATGAAAGATTTTATAAAGGATACTACCTCAGGAGGTAATCTAAAACTTGCAAGTTTAGCTAAAAGGATCTAGTGGTTGACATTGTCATAGGCCCCTTCAAACCCTAGGAGTGCAGCAACTAGGACATAGATTCTTTTCTTCATTAGTACTGGTCATCTACCTTCTCGTTCAGATGCCACAAGCAGTACCTCGAGAACATTGGGTGATCGTTTCTCATTAGAGTTTTTCTTGAAAACCTAAAAAGGCGGGGTTTTTCATTATGGTGAGAAGCTGTCGCCATTTTCCTCACATTTGGCTAGCTCTATCATGCTACTATTGTCATTTATCGTTATCTGGGCTAGTCCGTTATTGTACATATCGTCGTCTACCTTACTCATTCCCATACTCAAACACACTCAACAAACAGCTGCTGTCAGTCAACAGTGAGAGTGGCAGGCGGGTTGGGAATACATAAGTGCGCGACTGAGCGTGAGAACAGCGAAATGGGTGGTGGTCCCGCACAGGATGTAAGAACAACCTGCCAATTTGTTGAACCAGCATGTTGAACATATCTCGCATGTCGAAAAACCGCTGGAAACGAGAGTGCAGAAGCCACAGACAGAACACGGGAAACCCTGCTCCGTATCCGACGACTAGAATCCACCAACCGGACGTGCAGGTTGCGCCGCGATACGAGCTCGCGTTCCGGCGCGACAAGTGGACCGTGCTCACGAGCGGCTTCGTCTTCAACATGGACGAGAACGCGGCGGCCACGGAATCGTTCATCGCGAGCGGAACCACGATCAACGCGGGCGACCGGGTCAGTTACGACATCGACTACTGGAGCGCTGACCTCTTTCTGGCGTATCGGTTCGCCGACATGCCGATCGACAACGCTGGCGGACGCGGTGCGCCGCCGAGCGGGGACGGCCAATGCCCTGGCCGCAGGATGGGGCAATTTGGGAGGGGGCGTGGCTCAGATTCTTATGGGAGCTATTCTCTTTCCCCTCTTCGAGCTTATTTACGGTGGGCACGGGTTTGGAAGACCGCAGTCAGAAGACGACGAGGCCGACCTGTCGTACAATCGCGCTTCGGATTTGGCCTGGAGGACTATCATGATATTTCCTGCCCTTCTCTCGATAATTATGGCGTGGGTTGTCGTCCGATACGGTGACGCGGGAGGAAAATTCTCCATAGGTCGCGACAAGCTCCTCACCCCTAAATAGGGCAGGGGCGGAGGGGTTGATGCGGGCTGTAGCGCGTAACCATTCGGCAGGATTCATGGTTAAACCTCCGAGCGCTCAAGGATGGAGCAATAATTGGCGACGCCGGAGCCGCCCATATTAAATACGCAACCTAGAGCCGCGCCCTCTTTCTGGATATCACCTGCGGTACCGGTCAATTGTTGCGCGGCAAGGGCATGCATGGAAACAATCATTCATTTTCTGTAAAAGCCTATAGCCGGGCCATACGACAAGCCAATCGGCAAAAGCGGCAAAAATCTCAATCGCCGGGTTTTGACGGCGAATGGGTCGTTCGAGGCCCTTCGAATGTAGGAGCAAGGGTAAATACAATTGCAGCGCATCCCGAAAATGAAGACGTCGTTTACATGGGATACTCCACTGGAGGCTTGTTTAAAACGACCGACGGCGGAGCCAATTGGACGCCCGTTTTTGACGATCAGCCCTTCAGCTATGAGCTGCTGTTGTGATTGCAGTTCTGCAGGCTGTTGCAATGGGTTAAACTAAACTAGAAATGCCTCTTCTTGTAGAAACAATTGAAGTGTTATCCATGAAACATATGAAGTGTTTTCTTTTGTTTTTTTTTTTTTTTAGTGTAGTTTGGATGTACAATTTTTTTTATTTATTGAATACCTATTATTCACATAACATGATAAGACGGAGTAGAGGAACAAGAAAAGAATAATAAAAAGTAAATAAATAAAACAAAGAGTTCAAAATAGTTTAAAGACGTTATAGAATAGAAGAAGAGTGTAGAAAAAAAAAAAAAAAACAACTAAAAATACAAATTAAATACGCGACCTATTTCTAGACAATTATGGAGTCAATTCAATTGCATCTTTTTTGTGATAGCATAGGCTCGTTGATTATATATTCTACTTCTTTGGTTTTACACTGAGTAGTTATCGTAGATATTAGTTTTTTTTTATTTCTTTTGGTTATTCTCCTTATTTAATTGGTTATATCACAATCCACCCAGATCTTAAACCAAAACTTCTGATGGTTCTTTGCAAGTTGTAGTTCTGGGTCATTGCTCTGGTCCTTTTTCTGTGTACCAACCCTAATCCTCTCAGATGGTACTACTGTTAAGGCAGCTACTTTGAATGAGTGATCTCAGTCAGATAGCAATCTAAATCAAGGCTTCTGTCCTTAAGCATTATAGAAAGAAGGTGAAAAGGAATTTTGATTTTAGACATCATAAAATCCCAAATGCTTTGATACAAGCAACGTTCGCCCTTCAAAGCTTCGGGCCGACGCCACGAAACCTGCGCCCGCGACTCGTCGACTTGCTGTCGATCCGTGGACCCGGCCTCACGGATCCGTCACTGGTCGTCGACATGGGTCGAGACGCGATTCCGCTTCTCGTTCGACGATTGGAGTCGAACCAGGAGGCCCCAGAAGTAGAGGAAGCCGTCCTGCAGACACTGAATCAGTTCGAAGGAGATCTAACGCCGGTGGGACCGGCTCTCTTACGGACATGAGCTCCGAGCCTGAAGCGGGATGAGGGTGGTGGGGAGGAAGAGGGACAGGGAGAGAGGGGACAGCGAACACGGACCGACACCGAGGCCGCGATATGAGTCACGAACACCGAACGTCATGATGTAGAACATGGACCGGGGAAAGAGGTACGACGTCAAGCTCATCCCTAACACACCATCCTGCACAGAGAGCGCATTGACCCTTGATGAGGATGGAAGAATCGGCATTCGGTTGGGTTCCAAACCTGCGACTCAGAAACTTTTAATTATTAATTATCTGACCTAGAAACTGTTTGTGTTTGGCAGATAACTTTAAACGACATAATGGATAATTCATAATTGTTAAACACTCAGACACCGGATTAGCTTTTACACTTGAACTTTCAACCCATTCTTGGTTTTTTTCGATAACTAAGTATTTGAATGTTTGTTTCTTCTTGTTAACCTATTAAATACCCTTTCTGAAGAAAAATATTGGATGTTTTGAAATCATGTGCCTCGCTTCAGAATCTTAGTGTTTGCAAATATTGTATGGGCCATTGTATGTATAATAGTTATTTTGCATTACCTTGAAACCGTAAGCTTGGTTGGGTTAACGTTTATATTTTTTGAGGGCATATTTGTAATTGGTCTCGCGTTTATCGAATGGAAATACAGACGGACTCTTTCAACCAAGTACACCTAACAGTTAATTTTTAAATAGAAAATCTGAAATTGAAACTATAAATTAAATGATATCTATCAGAGCAAAACCTGACTGAGACCCCTTCAGTCTGAAACTGATGGTTAATGATAGCTGGCACTGAAGCTATTTGATTCACAGCAGCGGCTTCTTGCAAAATTTGGCACATAGTGACGTCATTATTCAGAGTATTGATATTGTGAATCAAAACTATTGCATGGTCTGAATGCGTAGACTATAGCTTAACTTGTGCATGGCGTACTGTGACATAGTGTCCCTAATTCTTTTTGCTCTTCAACATTTATAACTTTGTAAGTATCTGCAATAGAAAGAATATGTATAAAGAATCATCCGCTGCTGCAGAAAGGGCCTGGCGGCAAGGTTCCCGCGCTTGAAACAGATGCCGGTACCTTCATTTGTGAGACTCTCGTGATCACAGGTTATCTGAACCAGCTTGCACCTGGAAAACTGATGCCGGCTGATCCAACCGCCATGGAAGAGGCCTTGGAGTTGGAAGGCATTGGTTCGTTGTTGCTGGATTCTCTGTTTGCCTGCAGTCATGAGAAGCGTCGTGATGCCGGTGAACAATCCCCGGGTCTAATAGTGCGGGTAGCGTAACCAAAGAATGGCCCTCTTTCTCAATTGAGAATTGTCGACTCGTGTAACGGACCGTGGATGAGTTCGGTTGGCGAGACTTCAGCGGCTTGCAGTCCAGATCAAGTACGTAAGACATGCGCTCCACTTTGTCCGCCTCCGTGCTTTGGATCGACATGTCGACGGTGACGCGATAGTTCTGTGGATCTGCGGAGCGATTGGTCGGCAAGTTGAATGTCGGAGCGTCGGCGGCCCGCAGCCGAATCACCCTTGCATGTTCTGGCCGCCCATTCTCCCTAGCTTTGGATTTTTTCCAATTGTTGCATTATTTTCTTTTTCTGAATTCACTTGCCAATTTGAATTTTCAGGCCTTTCTCGTGAATGCCAAATAATTAGATACAGATACAAATAATAGTCAGTATACAAATCGCCAGTTAAAACCATAATGTTTATAGACAGATCACTAAAGTGCATTCTTTTTCTAAACTTATAAATTTGATTCGAAATTTGGATTGTCTTACCCTGAAAAAAATCTAGTGAGTGGTCTTCTAAAACGGTTTTAATTATAATATAAACTATATGAACAAATAATCTTACCGCTCTATAGTTTACATGAGACAGTCAATTGAAAACGACCAGCAAAATATTTCTAAATTTTCGAGTGTGACAAAAACGTGAACTTAAAATTAAAAGTCACCTTAATTGAGTTTGTCATATATAAAGATGTAATAGTATTCAGTATATTCTAGCTAGGTTGTAATCTCTCTCGCGTCGGAAAGATATACTATCAGTGGAAGAAGGAAAATAAATTTCATTGATGACTTGATGAAAGGTGCTGGAGTGGACAGTGTTGCATAGGTCAGTACTCTGATGATGTATAGATGTCTTAATACGTGACAAATGATGGGTGACCTAGATAGATGGATAAATAGATATATAGATTGATAGATCGATGGATAGATAGATAGATAGATAGATAGATAGATAGATCAAAATCTTGTGTCCAGATCAAAATCTAACCAAATTCTTATTAAAGGAGCGCGAGAAACCAACACCGCCAACGCTGCTGATCGTCGGCCGGGTGGTCAATTTACGCCGGCGGCTGGGCTGGTTCGAAGGTGGCGCACAGGACTACACGTACAACCTGATTCAGGTCAGCGAAGCGGCCCGCGAAAGCTGAAGCCACCAACGGCTGCCATGTGCCTGATGCCGTCCTTACCAAAGCCCGTCTCCGGGTGACAGGGCGCAGTCGCGGCCAGATCCCCCAGCCTCGGCTCGGCGCCAATTTCACGCAGCCGACCATGATCTGTTGGGTCAACTCACGTTCTGGGACAAGGTTGAAGCCCCAGTCGGCCGTGGCATTGGCAGCTTCACCATTGTCGGTGTCGATGGCCGCGACAGCCATGAAGGGCGTGCCATCGGTGCTGTAGAAGTGTGACCCCGATCCATTGGGAACAACCACATTGCCGACACCCCGTGGCCCCACAACAATCGGTGTCTGCGCATCAGCGGTTGTCTCCCAGGCCACGGTTAGCGGTGTGGTCTGGTTGATAGAACTCCTTTTGCGGAACGTATCGAACGACATGCAACAAATTTTACATTAACATATCGTCACAGAAGTGCGAGATTCAAAGCAATGTGGACTAGAGTTGTACCTTTTTGTATTCTACTGGGTGCAACTGTAGAACTTTGTAATATGACAAATGAACAATATTATTTGAAACATACTGGTCAATGGATTTCAGATAAAGAAATACAAATGTATACTGAGTATTACAGAAGACATGGTTATACTGCTGCTGAAGTAAAGGACGCAGATGGATTTCATGGGCCTTTGGCCAGGAAGTGTAGTAGCCTATGGGGAGGGGTAAATCCAAACGATAGGGCCAATAACCCCCAGTGATTTATCGCGTAGTAGGTAAAGGTAAAAAAGAGAGAGGACGCTGATGAAACTCATGGCCATTCAGCCAGGAAGAGCAATAGTGGGATTGGGGTCATTATGTGGTATCACTTTTCCTTCCTTTATTGCTCCCCCATATGCCAAGTTAGGAGATGAGTTGACTCCCACAATGCCTTCATATATATCTGGTAAGTTGCCTGCATACATGGGAGAGCCCCAACCAAAGTCTACATCATAGAGAGGAAAATTAACCCAGCTTGTGACCAGCAAATCTGGAGCAAGGGAAACTGGTACACTGTGATTAGCCTCCATCTGGTTGTAAAGCTCCATGGCATCAATGCTGCATCTCAAATACTTGTCATCAGCCCTTTTGATGGCATTGCTAACACGCTCTGCAGCATCTGAAAGGGGTGCTTCTGTACTCCTTTGTTACAAGTGGTAGACAATTAGCTTGCACCTGAATCCAACCTCTAAATCCAAATATAGTATCTTCTTTTGCTTCTTGGAAAATACTTAATTTAATATTCAATCAGATTCATAAGACTTCATCGTAGGTAATTACTAAGTCAATTTCCTAAGAGGCTTTGAACGTACACAGTTAAGAGTTAATTAAGTGCTTTAGAGGCAACATGGTAAAAATATGTAAGCGGAATATATCAATTTAGTTTCTAGACGACCCAGTGAAACTTGGCAAGATTGTCGCATGCCAGCGTGATTGCCTGCAACTTCAACGCAAGTGTGGTTGTGGGTTTTGATCGTGATGTGTGTGGTGTTTCTTGCTTTGCATGTCAACGGTGGTTCATGGCTGAGGAAAACTTCAGGGACATGGTAGCCTAGCTGCGGTTGGGTGAATGTGCTTGTCGGAACTCATCTGTGGTCTAATCGTTGATAAAATGGTTCCATCCGACCCGTCTTGAAACACGGACCAAGGAGTCCCCAAGAAAAACAAAATTACGGCAAGGGTTTATTTTTTTATACATCTGTGTTTCGTTTTCAATCAATTCCCATGTATCTTCACGGCTGTAAGAACTATTATTCGGAGGCAAATAAGCAGCACACGCAGCAAACTTAACATTTTTAACTGATAATAATAACCATAATAAATTTTCAGACTCACTTTCTAGCCTACGAGATAAATTAAATACACCCTTCCTTACAAGCACCGACTCCTCCATGGTATCTACCATTTGCAAACATTGGCTACCAGTTCCTTTTCGTCGCCGGTCGTGTTGACGAACTGCACGACGACGGCATCAACGTCTTTGTGGTAGCGGGCGATGCTGTAATATCCCAGCAGCCAGCCGGTGTGTTCGTATTCGTAAACCGCCGAATACACGGCCTGCTCGTCCTTGTTCAACAGCGAGCCGTCGTTCAGCGCCCACAGGAATACGCCGACGTCCTGCGCGGTCGCGACCATGGAGCCGCCTGGCGCGACAAAGTCAACCTCCTGATGAAGACTTGTCAAAAGGGGAAAGCCCCTATTTATCATTTTATTGATTAGAGAGAACCTCTTTATTTTCGGAAAATTCCTGATTAGCCCTCTCTTTAAATTGTCTTCTTCCGGCAAACTTTGTGATCCATACATAATCTTAGTATGTTACATATTTTTCCTACACAGGAACTCCCTGTGCACATGGAAATTTACTATCCTAACAAATTACTAACAGGCCATTCTCCTAAGAAGCGTTGAAAGACACTCCCTTGACCATAGCCATGGCCAATGCTTGAAGACATTGTACACAGGGATTTGAGTGTTGAAGACGCTTCAATTTAGATTTGGATTAGAATTGGTTGCAATAAAGTGCAGCAAGAGTTATTGCCAGCCTCTGTGTGATTTCAGGCAATGGCAAGCATATGTATCGCTGGATATGATGACACCAATTTGAAAGACCACATTCACGCTATTAACATCCATGTCTTGCTTTTCAGTGGTCTCTCTGGGCCCTTTAAATTAACCTTCACCCGGGTGAGGCGCGCAGCTTGGTGGAGCTTACTTCCGGCGGTGACGCGGCGGCGGCCTTCCGCTTCTCGCGCCGGAGGAGCAGCAGCGCCAGAGCGACGCAGAAGGCCGCTACTTGGAGGGTGATCACCGCCTTCCCGTGGTCCACCCCGAGGATGAGCATCCCAATCGCGCCGAGCACGACGGCCAGCCCGAGGAGCGGGGGAGCCAGCGCGGCGAGCTTGGCCGGCGGCGGGCGCGGGAGCGAATCGCACTCGATCAATATCTAGCACAGAGAAAGAGAGTTTGCTTATAAAAAGAAACAATATATCGTGAGTTCAGGACGACAAAACGTCTAGCAAAGAGAAATAGAGATTTTACTTGTAAAAAATGTTGCGAACGACGAATTCCAAGAAATATTTCTAATGTAGAGAAACAGAGAGTTTACTGGTAAGAAATGTCGACAGCAGAGAATATCGAAATGTTTAGCATAGAGAAAATGATGCGAACGCATAATGTCAAAATACCAGGCACAAAGCTAATGAGAAGGAAAAGGTTGGGCAAGCTGGCTAACAGTCATGACCTGGCAGTTGAAGAATTGGTGGGAACAGCACGTATGAGAGACTCTATTCAAAAGTCAGAAAAACCTCTCAATTTGGGAGGAAAAATAGTGGATCAAAATATATCCGTTTGATCGCTACAGTGGATGGAAGAGAACTTGCTAGTCAACCGGAAGTTGGTGGGATCCATAAATGGGTATCCAATGGAAATTAACTTATGGGTGGTAAGGATTTCCTACTTGGAGGAAAATCAGAATGGAAGTGTAACTTTTTTCTCTTCTTTGGAAAAATTTAAAACTGAAGTTGTACTTTTTTCTCTTCTTTGGGGAAATTCAGAACACAAGTTGAAATTTCTTTCTCTTTTTTGGGAAAATTCAGAATTGTAGCATGACTTAGCATCTTTTCTTTTAACAAATTTGGAACAGAAGTGTCACTTTTCTCTTTTTTTGGAAAAATTCAAATAGAAGTTGAACTTTTTAATATATTAAAATCATAGTTGTATATTCGCAAGTTTTACTTAGTAAAAAACATATATATACTTACGCGCGGGGGGGTGTGGGGGTGGCGCGAAGCGCCAACCCAACAGCTAGTAATCTCAAATAAATATCACCCCCTGAAAGTGCATGATTATCAATTTAGACCTTTTTAGCGATTTTCTAGCAATCAATTTAACATCTTAGGGGCTAAAAATATAACAAGAACCAAAACCTTAACTTGTGGGAAGGTCATAATTCATTTTAGGTTTGACGAACTGTGGAATGATGATGACACATAAACAACAACCATCAGTAGCTCCAGCACCATCAACAGAAGCAACGAGAATAACAACAATACATCGACCACAAGCGGTACGGATCCACCGTCCAACAGCCATCCGTCCATCTGCACTTATAGTAGAAGGGCCTCCACAAAGTAGTAGTAGTAGTAGCTGCTTTCTAAAGGAGGAAGAAGAGGAACGGCCCACAACAACTAGAACTTCTGCTGATGCTGTTATGGTAGTGGATGAAAACCAGCTTCATCGACAGTCTTGTTCGTTTTTAAAAAACGCAAACAGAAAATTTTTTTATTGATTCAAAAAACGAAATTTCATTTTCGGATGAACGAAAACCAGAGCACGACACGTGCGATCACTGTGGACAGTCACGCTGGTGGTTACCTCGTTGTCAGTCAACGTGGCGATGCGAACCATGCAGTCCGCCGCCCAGCGGAGTGTTTGTTGTTGGCCGCAAGCGCGGCGGGCCAGGAGATGAACGGCCTGTGGTTATTCAAAGGATGGCTGTCAAAAAAAGCAGGAAAAGATGGCAAATTGGAGCCGTATTGCACGGCTTGTCAATGCATGTTTCATGCTCAAAAACTGGCTTACAACGTCATGCTAAAAGCGAGAGACACAAAGCAAATGTGAAAAGCACAAAAAGCACAAAAACCAGGCAGCCAATCTACAAACTTTTGAGTTCAACCAATGAATTAACAATTGAGATACGAATTCGCGCATTTATTGCTTAGCATTCCCTGCCGTTATCATTCATTTTGTCCATACAATCAGCTTGTTATTTCTCATTCTTCGTTCGTGATAGACTACATTCTAATCCGCACCAATTGAGTTCAAACATCTTTTGACACGTTTTTACTTTCTTTCTAATTCATCCTTGACAAATATCGATTGATTGACTTCGACAAAACCAATGCATGTTACGCATGTTTATAGTCAAGGTAATTTCTATAATAACCATGTTTGTTTTGGTCAAGATTCATACGACGAATGAATGATAACAACAATAGGGCCGACAATCCCGTGCCTTCTCAAGACCAGAACATAACTCGCACTTTAATAAAAAAATAAATAGATAAATAACCGTGGATTGTCAGTCTAATATGCATATACTGGCATTTATTCCTTAAAGTCTTAATAATTCTACATTTATTAAAGTAAAAAGCAAAAAAAAAAAATTATTTTGTTTTCAGAAGAGCGCAAATTATGTGCCGGTCTTGAAAAGGCATGAGTCTTGTCAGTCCAACGCACGTTGATTTTTTCTCGCGGCTGTAAAACACTTGACGCATATACACGCGAGGAGAAGACCAGCTCGACGACCAAAGGCGCGCTTATTGGCGCTGGCGTAGGCGTTGTGGTCGGCCTGATTTCGGGTGACGATGCTGTAGAGCGTCGCCAACACGCACTCATAGGTGCGGGCATTGGCGCACTGGCCGGTGGTTCAATCGGCTACTACATGGACAAGCAGGAGGCTGCCCTGCGCGCTGAACTGGAGGGAACCGGCGTAAGCGTTGTTCGCAACAAAGGGCAGGGCCCTTTGTGATTTAATCAACAATCGTGGCACACAGCTTTCCCTATTATGGAAATAGCAATTTTGAATGTATTTGGTATCTTTCAATTTCGTTCTTTTCTTCCATCAAAAGTTCCAGGCGTCAAAGTCAAAAGAGATAGGCTAGTGATGTCTATTCTGTCTTTCAAAATTTTCTTCTCCACCTTTACTGGTATTTTCAAAACTCTAGAAGGGTATTTAAAATTTCTTGGTAAATGCTATGCTTTACCCCTCCCTCTAAGTCTGAGCCTGGTCTTGGTCAAAGTTCAAAATTTACCTTGCTATCTAAGTTGGTGTAGAGGGCTCTAGCCCTCCTCAAAAGCTATAGTTTTCAAAGTTTCCCCCATAGTTTCGTGTAAGTTATGTTTTTTTTTCAATTTTCCCCCTCCCAAGTAAAACCCTCCTTTCGTTACTGCAGTCGCTTCTTCTTTCTTCAGCCTAGCCTTATATTGTAATTGGTTGTCAAATGAAAAGGATTAGTAGTAAACTTAACAGTGAAGCATGGATCGTGATGGTTCACAAAGTAATTGAGATGTTTTGACTGAAAAAATCTCTCAATGATTTTCATATTATTTTTTGAAAAAGTAGTATTAGACTTATAACGTTAATACCATTTCCAGCCGCCCCTGAAACCTTGGATATTATACTAATAATGATTAATAAGGAAACATGGGATTTTGACTAAACTATCTGCATCAATTTTGATTGCAACATAAGATCATAGACTTACGCAGATATTACGCCGAAATTTCAGAAATATTCAAAAAGCTCATGTTGGAACTTTTTACAATGTGAGTAGACACCAAAGGCTGAGGGAGGGGGAAGTTCAAGTGTATTATATAGGCACTGATTAACTCTTGTCATAAGTAAAAACTGACAATTTATTCAATAATGTAGAAAATGGTAAGCACATTGGCCTCTGAATTGACATAATCGATTGGGACGCACCCATTTGTCTGGAGCTAGTCAAGTGCCTGGCCCCAAAGAGCCTATTTTGTTTAGCCCCAATATTTGCGGTCGTCAATTCGTTTTGAGAAAGTGTTCCATTATTAATCAATAAATCGAAGGGTGTTTTTTTCGTATGAGAGTATTTCGTTTGATTATGCAATCCAAGCGCTAAAATTTCCGAGATGATTTCTGCCGTATTTTCGTCTTGCTTGTTAAAGCTTGACCCATTGGCTTTGTTAACTAATTGCATAATACCCATTAATTGATCTTGGAAGATTAATGGGTAAACGAGCATAGCTTTTGAAGTAAAGGGCCCTTATCGCCTCGTTGATCGCCGCCAGGTGCCCGGCATGGTCACGATGCAGGCGCAGACGCAACTGCGAGCGATTGATCACGGCGCCCTCCTCCACCTGCCAGCTCGGCGCCTGCAGTTGAGGATCGCGGCTTCTCAGGTAGCGCCACTCCAGCCGGTCGAGAATACCGGCCTCGCTGTGCCCCTGGGCGACCCGGAAGATCAGCGCATGGGCATCGGCACCATCGTTGCGCTGGAAATACTCGCTGCCCACACCCGCATCGAGCGCCTGAGTCGCAAGATGACAATGAACGATTACCCGGGATTCTTCGAGCAGAACATTCGCAACGACGACAAGATTGTCTTTCACAACGCGGATATGGTGCCGCCGAAATTTGAAAAAGTTCGCGCGATTAGCTGGCGCGAGACGGACAAGCCCGTTAATCGCAAGGCTCGCAAAGATGGCCGAAGTCTTTATCTCGCCGAGAAGTACATGCTGTGGGCCATTACCGAAACCAGATTCGGTCATTTCAAATTAACCATTAGCTTTTCAGTTCTCCCCTTGTATTATGACCAAAAACCCATACCCTGTGTGACAGCCATCATATGTGCCTATCTACCTGACACTAATGCAATGCAATTTCAGAGTCAATCAAGACATTGTTGTTACCCTAATGAAGCATCCCCTAAGAAACCATTAGTTTTAAGAATCTTACTTTTTCTTCTTTTCTATGTGGTGTTTTACATCATGTACTGTCTTTGCAAAGGAATAACCAATGCTATTTTCTTACAGGACTCCTGAGACTGGTCTGCACAACACTTGTCACAACCAGCGCATACGCGGCAGCTTCCGAACCCGGAATCAGTCCGGTTCGGTGTGGCGACACACTGATGGCGCCGGGGCATTACGCACTGGAGAGCGATCTGATCTGCACCGCTCCGGCCATCATCGTCGCCGGAACCGGGGTCCACCTGAACCTGCGCGGCTACCGGATCAGCAACGCATCGCCGCGCTCAGACGCCTTCGAGGCCGGCATTCTGGTCCCCCCATAGCAATTCGAAGGCTGCAATTTATATCACGTTCCTCAATTCATTATTGTAGCCCTCCTCAATTAAAGTGTTCCTTGCTGATCCTTCAACTGTTTATTCCAGTTAATGGAAAATGTGTTAATGGTGACGATTGTGCATGCTTCAAGGGTTGGGCAGGAGAGCTGTGCAACTTGGGTAAGTTTTAAAACACAAAAATATGCATTTTATTGCTTTGCTTTTAACGAAATTCAAAAGGCTCTTGATTGATCCTATCAGCCTCCTTGGAGATTCAAGCATGTCCGATTCTTCAGACGCCAAACAACTCAACACACTTCGAATGCACATCGCTGGTCTAAATGTCGTTGCAAAAAAGGCAGCCGAGCATCAAGCAAGCTTCTCCAAGGGCATGGGCAGTGAGCTCATTCATTGGAACGAGGCGCTTGAAAAAGCACGTACTTGGTCACAAGCAATCAAAACAGTTTCCGCTGTTGCTGGACTCGCTCCACTCATTCTCAAATTGGAAGCTGCTTCAGCATTGGAGAAAGGTTGCTTGGCCTCTAGTTTCTTTTTATGCTTAAAAATGGCACAACAACTGTTAATTTTGAATCCAATAAGCACATTTAAAGTTTCAATAATATTTTTCTGAAAGTCTCACATGAATGCCCTTTTGATTTTGAAAGTGAAAGGTCGAACATGCATACTTTTCTCAATAATACATTCTATGTCTGAACACTGAACAAATTGCCCATTTTGAAGCCCTTGCCCTAGGACTCTGAGGGGGTTGACATCGAGCTGATCAATTATTTAAAAAGGAGTTCTGCAGCAAACTCAGTAAACATCGACGAAGTAAGTGCGATCAAAGTTCTTTGAAAATATCGTTTTTATTCCCCCTTTTGACAAAATGAAATAATCAGAATTTGGAAGGCCAATAAGGATTTCTTTTTTTAATGCAAGGTAAATGATAATAGAGGTTTAAACCAACGAGAGGGGGTAGGATATTCTTTATTTATTTGAGGCATCCCTCCACAGTTAGTAACACTCATAAGAAAGGGGCACTGATCTGTACTTTTTTTGATCCGGCACCGTGTACACGGGACACAGATCTGTACTCTATTTGAACCGGCACAGTGTAAACGGGACACTGATCTGTACTTTTCTTGACCAAGCACCGTGTGAAAGGGACAGTGATCTGTACCTTTCTTGACCCAGCACGGTGTTGAAGGAGTAGCTGCATACTTAAGGGCCAAATTTAATGTAATTTAGTAACTCAAATAACAACCCACTTTTGTAAGCGATCTTTCAAGCGGGAGTATTATCATCGGTAAAATTTTCAAAGGTATGGTGACATATTTGACCTACTCAGCTGCTTGATTCTCTGGCGTATGTTTCTTACTACTCAAAATAAGAAAAGACTATAGGCTTTTTCCTGTTTGTAAGCTAATCTATTGACATGGCTAAGGAGAGGTATAAAAAGCCACAATAAAGAACGCATTCTAGCCGTAGTAAGTGAGATATCAATCCAAAAATGTTAGCTGAGCTTTTTAGTAATTATATTATGCATGTAGGGCATTCCGCAACGCGAGGCTTCCGACATGATAATACTCTTCGCCTGCTTTTTGGTACCAACGATCAGCAATTCTTCTCCACGGGCAACAATCTCTTTGATTGCATTACAGGCGGTTTCCAAATGCTGCAAAGTTTTCTTTAAATCGATAATGTGGATATTATTGCGCTCCATAAAAATGTAAGGGCGCATTTTGGGGTTCCAGCGGCGGGTAAGGTGTCCAAAGTGGACGCCATTTTTCAGTAGATCTTCATCTTTTTGGTCAAAATCGCATCAAAACAGCAAGGAAATATATCAATGTACAATTACTTCTTACAAGGGAAAAGTCGGATGAAATTAAATTTTCACAACTCTTACTACAGAAATTTGGTAAAGGTTTCCATCAAGAAGAAGAAATTGCTCAGTGGAAAAAATCACATCAAAACTGCAAAGGAAATATATCAATGTACAAATACTTCACAAGGGAAAAAATCGCATTGAAACAACTCTTACAGAATTTGGTTCCATCAAAGGCTCACGATGCATTTCTGGAGGACCTTGTGTGTGGAATGTCCGCGGAGCGGACACACCAGGCTTTCTCCGCGCCTGTTCGAATGACCGCTTTGATGCCCTCTGGATAGACCTCAGCTTCACCGAGTTGTTGTGCAAAGTGCCTGCAAAGCCGAAAGTGCGACCATGACAACGGAATTAGAGTTCTCCGGCTCCGCGCTGACCATTCCGGCGAGACGGCATATCCGGGTGTTTCAGGTCCACCAGTTTCTCGATCTAACACTCTATTCACTTCTTTATACCGAATATGGCGCCATTCACCGCCATAAAAAAACTCTTTTTTCTTCCATTCAAGATTTTCATCTTGCCTCACCTCTTCTGGAGTAAACTTCTTATCGTCATAAACCTTCTTTTTTGCTCCACAGTAAGGATGACATAGCTTTGCATCCTTTCTACACCGAGCAACAAGATGTACACTGGTGATATTCATGCCCATGCAAGTTGAGTTGCAGAAGCTTCCATCCAAGACCATTAATCTGCTTCCAGATCCCGTTGGCGCGCTGCGCGGTGTCCTTGCTGCCGCGGTCGCTCCAGTTCTCGTAATTGTCCCAGTCCGACACCAGCGGCGTGTAAAAGGCGCTTTCATAGCGATCCAGCGTGTGCTGGGTGCCAAAGAAATGGCCGCACGGGCCCACTTCGCGGATCGCATCCAGCCCGATGGCGGCATCGGACACCTCGAACGGCTGCTGCGCCGCCACCATCATCTGCAGCATCTCGGCATCGATGATCAGGTAGTCATGATATTTTGCTCCTCCTGCTATTGTCATTGCAGTGTGGTATAGTAGTTCGTAGTGTCTTACGTCTTAGGTAATTCGTCATTGTAAACTTTTATATTGAATATACATATACATATAAAAGTTAGGTGCCTTGCAATGCTTCTTCCAGGTGAGTCAAAAAAACTTAAAACGTTTGTTAGGCTGTTGCAGAAAAGGCATTCAAAACTGATATGTTAATCCATCGATCAGTCAAAGGCTAACTTAGAAGTCAAGATCGCGCGCACGAGTTGCAGTCCGTCAGTCTGCTGGGAGCGAAATCGCGCGCAATGCTGGAGTGGATTCTTGATCACGCCGAGACGGCCGTGATGTTGGCGTTCATCGTTGTGGTTTTGTACGCATACGCGAACACCTGAGATAAGAAACACCTCGCAGCCGCCTGATTCGCTATAATCCGCGGTTCGCATGTCCTCTGGAGGTACCGTTGGAACCATCGCTTATGGATCAAGGCATTACGCTCATGCTTGTTGGCCGACGTCGGCCAGCTGCCCACGGAGTCGCTGACCTTCCTCGAGGAGCTCGGGACCACGGGGTCGATCACCGAGGTCGAGGGCTGGATCGGCGGTCCGCGCCTGCTGGAGATCGCGGGCGAAGGCGACGGGCTGCAGGCCAAGCTCGCGCGCTTCCCCTACCTGGTCGGGGTCGACAGCTTCGACGTGCGCCTGGACGGAGACCAGGTCCTGCTGCGGGACGTGCAGGGCACCGCCCCCCTGGGCGGGACGTTCCAGCAAGACATGTTCGGTAGATGTACATTTTGAGAAGTAATATCAGTTGAGTTTAAGCGTAGAAGAACTATTCACATTATATTAGGCATTTTATGTTATCAAATCTAGAAAGGGGACCCTGAATGACGAGTTGACCCTTTTAGAAATATTCACATGTTGCAACAGTAATTCATTTAAAACAGGCTTTGTGCTATAATACAATAATGTCGTAGTGCAGCTGTCTTTAAGACACAGTTTAGAGTACCGTTGAGGGAATAATGACGAGTAGTCGAGGAGCGGACGGATGTCTTCCTTGTCTTCGAGGATCGGCGGCAGCGGGCGAGGTGCTGACGGTACCGCGTCGAGTTGCGCGTCGGTCATGTTGACGACCGCCGACAGCGTGTTGAAGACGCGGTCGAAGATATAGATGTCGTGTTGCGTATCTCGATCCACCGAAGCCGAGACGAGAAGACGCTGCCGATCGATCGGACGGGCGCTCGCGAACGAGACGTGCTCGTGAGGCACACCTTCGCGACCTCCAGACGGTGCACTTGGATCGTTCACAACGACACCATCAATGATTACAAGTGTCTGTGCACTCGCGGCACCCCGTATCCGTATCGATGCAGCGCCACCCTGGCTGCCATTCTGGTTTACGGTTACGCCGGGTGCGGTCGCAATGGCATCGAGAACGTAGTCAACCCCGAGCGCTTTGATGTCGTCCGCGCTAATTACAAAAACGCTGCTACCGGTTTCAGTCTTGGCCTGTTCGAGCCGCACACCGTAGACAACCAGGTAAGTAGTATTTCAATATTGTATTGATAAAAATGAATTTCGCTAATGGCACATTTGTCTTAGTAGCTCCCTCGAGTTTTTTTTTAATACAATTGTGTAAATTTGTATAGATGGGGGAGGGGCAAAACAAACTTTTCGAAGTCTAGAGTGCTGCTTTGTTGTTTCTATCATTTTTAAGTGAAAAAACAAAGAAAATTTTTTTTCAATGAAAATACCCTAAAAGCGGTATATTTTGAAACGATTTGGAGGAGGACAAAAAAAGAACTTTCCCATAGCCCTTGTTTCTATACGCAGGATGAATTGCAAACTGTTGGATAGATGAAGTTGATGGAGAAAAGATTAAATAACCTATTTTATTTTCTTCAAAAAATATTTCATAATACTCGAGAGATGCATGTGCTATAGTGATTGCGGATTGGTTCATTTCCCAACTTGGCTTATAATCCTGACAGGTCGCGTAAAATGAAAAATCAGGGCCATCAGATTTAATAACAGAAATGCTTTTAGGCACTGTTATATCCAAGAATTTTTCGTTAAGATTTCTTTTTCAGTGGAAACTCTTACAATAGAAAACACTCATATAAAAAGGACAATGTGATGCACTTGTCCCTTTTTGGCATCATTAGTTTCTAAAATTCACAATATTATAAAACTAGCGAAAGAACTTCGTCAGTTTTTTGCATCTCCCTTTGCTCTCCTGTGCCTTCGGCTTTTGTAAATAACGTGCTTGAGCCTTTGGCCCTTACAAATATACCCTGGGACCGCCTTTCCCATGGCCGTGTTGCTTGCCACCGAGGGCTTAATCAAACGCCTGAGCGACATCTATCGCCTTGACCTCGATCAACTCTTGCACCTGGAAGGCTTTGCGCAGAAACGGGCGCAGAATCTGTTGGATGGCATCGAGCAGTCCAAGGCCCGTCCGCTCAGCCGATTGTTGTTTGGGTTGGGTGTCCGGCATGTTGGGCAAGATGCTGCGGAACGTGTGGTCCGAGCGTATCCGTCGATGGCGGCTTTGGCTGAGGCCACGCAGTCAAAAATATGGTGCTTGCTGAGCTTGACTTTCAATATCATTATTCAACATAAAATGATTATTAGACAACACAATTTGCAAAGATCTAGAGTCTCTAGCACTTCATAGTCACTAATATCAATGCATGCTTTTTAGCAAGTACATGTGAAATTGGATTTAAAAGTTAAATTAAAAAAGTTTTTGTCTGTTAGCTTTGTGGATGGAAAACGACCTTGAATACAATTTTGACAACTTTATGAATCAGGAATCTACAGACATTCAGCTTATCAGAGAACCTTACTGTAGAGGTTTGAAGCTCCTATCTACAAAAATCTGGAATTTTGTATTTTTTGCCAGAAGGCCGATCACAGATGCGTGTTTATTTGTTTGTTTGTTTTTATTCCCAGGGGTGGTTTTATCGATCCAGTAGTCCTAGAATGTTGCGAGAGGGCTCATTCTAAAGGAAATGAAAAGTTCTAGCGCCCTTTAAAAGTGAACAAAAACATTGGAGGGGACCTAGGCCCCTCCCATGCCGGGAGTGTCAGCATTGGCGATATTTGACGCCAGCACCTCGTTTCGCTGCGCCCGAAACTTCAATGCCTGTTCGTGTTGTACGAGAGCCGGTATGTCCATGGTGCTATTACCTGCAAGTTCCTATAATTTCCTTCCTGCCATGGTCTATGCAATGCGCGTGCCAAAATCACAAAAAACCGCTCTTCCCCAGGGAGACTAAAGCTTCATCGCCGCGCGCCGATAACGATCGCGGATACAGCATTCACTCGAATGGCAACAGTTATGTTGATCCAAGCAAAGGGTTTATGGAAGGTGTTTGAAACAGGTGGTTCAAGAGTAGAGGCTTTGAAGGGAGTTGATTTGAATATTTCCGAAGGAGAAACACTGGCAGTAGTCGGAGTTTCCGGGTCTGGTAAAAGTACTCTTTTACATGTATTGGGAACTCTCGAGAGACCTTCGGATGGAGAAGTTTATTTTAGTGGACAGGACATTTTCAATAAGAGCGATAGAGATATCGCGGCATTTAGAAACAGTGCCGTCGATCCACGAGTCACCGACAAATGCAAATTCTAGACGACACGTGGTACTACGACATTCAATACTTAATAGTTCGATCGCGTCGTCAATGCTCGTTTGAAACGAATCGAGCAAGGCATCCGTGGCCGAATCCGCCCATGCCGAGTCGATCGATTCGGCGAAATGCTCTCGTTCAATATTTTCGGTATTCCATGTCAACGCTTCCAGTTGCTGTTTTTCTGTGTCTGCCAACAGTATACGCTCATTGTCCGGAGGATAGCCATCATGGTACCGTCATTCCGTCGGTCATGACAAATCTTTACGTTAGAGATGTCACGTTTCTCGTGTTGCGGAGCACACATTTATCCATTGCAGTGTTCCGGACGGTTTGAGTGCCCGCCTGGATCTGAAGCCACACAGGGGTTGCAGACCCAGGTTTATATGGATAGCAGACCTTGAGATCCGCCCACGAAAAGCGTTTGTTGGTACTGGTTTCTACCAGTTCGTGCCGCAAGGACTCGCAGCGCGGATCGCGCGCAGCCCTTGGCTGACCGGGGAAGCGGCGCGAGCTCCGATTGTTTCAACATTCCGTGGTAAGCGACACCGTCCGTCGCCTCGAGCTTCGCAGTAATCTCAAGGGCTTCGTCGCCAGAACCGCCCCCGGCGATATGCAGCTCGACACCAGGCCTCGAACGCCGAACGGCTCCGAACGCTTCGAGCAGTTCCACGACGCCTTTCGCACGACTAAGTTTTCCGACGAACACGATGCGATCCTGCCGCACAGTCTCGCACATGCCTTCTTTCGTTCTCCTGTCAAACAGGTTGAAAATACATGCATGATTCTGGTTGAATGAAGTGGCTCTATAAGCACTGCCAGAGTCGACCCAGCTCTAAATGTCAGACGATTTTGCCCCATATCCCGCATTGCACTCCCAGCCGAAGATAGAGAATCAGAAGATTGATACCTGCAGTACGCAGACCTAGGTGACTTAGCTGTTGAGCCTCCTTGCCGAGTGGTTAGTGCTCCAGACATGAAACCTTGAGGACATCGAGCTAACGGCATCAAGGTGATAGCCATCATTGCCGTCAATCGCCATGGCGATATCTGCCGATTTGACTGTATCGATGGTGAAATTGTCATCAAACAGGCGGATGAACGGGCCGATGGAGCAGGACCCGTTATTGTCCTTTGCCTTGCCCAGCAACAGTGCGGAGCGCCCTTCGACATCGCGTAGATTGACGTCATTGCCAAGTGTTGCGCCGACAATCTTGCCAAGCGAATTGACTGCCAGCACGATTTCGGGAAATATCATTGATGTCTATGTCCTTCTTTCAATTGTACAACAAGAGTTAAGAACGGTTAACTTATATATAACAAAAGACATAAAGGCAGAATAAGTTTATCTGCAACAAGAAGACTCTTATTGTATTCTTCAAGTTCTTCTTATTGAAAAAGTCATAAGCTTAACTTCAAGAAGTCATTCTGGCTTCTTCTCTGGCATTGGCACGAAAGTAAGAAGTCTTCGCTGGGAACGATTTTTCACCCAGCGAGGCTTCTTTCCATTCCATACAGATGGACCCAGGTGTTTCATTAAAAAGGAAGAACTGGTACCACGACGTAAATCAACAACTACATTGTTACTTTGCCTAGTTCCATAATTACGGAGGTCACTATTAATTTGATAAAACTCTTAAAAACATCAGGGGTAAACAATTCATACGCTGAAACATAAATACTGCAGCTAGGTAATCTCTTATCTGACCGACATTAAGGAGCTTCAGGGACCTAAAACAAGCACAGGTGACTTGAGCATCCTAGGAAAATGTGCACAAATTGAAAGATATGTGTTTAAAATGGCTGGACCTAGAAAATTATAGAATGTTAGAAGACCCAGAGGAGATAAAAAAAGATGACGGAAGTGATAGAAAAGACAGTAATGGAACAATTTTCAGAAAATACCCACAGAGAAATGAGAATGTATTTAAAAGAAAAGAACCCGAGAACAAGCGAAGAAAAGGCGGAACTCGTGAATAGTTGGACCAAAATAAGAGAGGAAGTTGAGGAAACAAAGATACGCCGACACGCCCGTCGACGTCGCCAAGACCGCCTCCGCCGACAACCTCCCGCAGATCGGCGACGACGTGTTCGCCGTGGGCAACCCCCACTCGCTGGCCTGGAGCTACACCAAGGGCGTGGTCTCCAGCCTGCGCGATCACCAGCAGTCCGGGCAGACGATCACGTTCATTCAGACGCAGACCCCGATCAACCCCGGCAACTCCGGGGGCGGCCTCTACGACATGAACGGGCTGCTGGTGGGCATGAACTCCTGGAAGGACCCAGAACCTTCATGAAATCAGCAACGCGCTTACGATTTTCGACCGAAAATTTCGGGTTTTCGCGGCGCAAATCGTCGCCCTCAAACACGCGATCAGGACCGATTTTTCCCGACAGCAAACCAAGCGCCATGGATGAATAACTCAGCACCGCGACATTGTTCTCAACACACAGAGGGACAAGCTCATCTTCAAGCTGGCGTTCGAGCATGTTGTAGCATTCCTGAATGCTATCGAGTTGCCCGGCTGCCAGATATGGCCTTGGGATTCCCAGACAGGAAGCGATCAAATCGCTCGGCCAGAGCCAGAGCGTCGGTTCGGTCGTTCTTCACTCTCTTGCCATAGGCATCGAGTCGGCAGGGACGAACGACCGTGCATTGGATTCCTAACTCCATGAGCTGACGAGCTAACCAAAAGCCTGTAGGACCCGCTTCGTAGCAGGCTTGGACGCTTGGGGCTTGCTCACGCTGTTTAGCAGCCCAGGAGAGGAAGGTCTCAACCTCCATTCGCTGCCATTTCTAATCCATCGAATCTAAAGTCCATTCTTTTTCCCAATCGATGTATTGTTTTGAATTATGTGTAGAGTTGACCTTTGTTGACATATAAAACAGAGATGATTGTTCAGACATACCTGACAGATTCACTGAACATTTTCAATATTGATTTGAGATCAATTGACATGCAAGAAAACCTAAACTCGAAGTCATTTTCCTTTCCAAATGAGAACTGTCTCTCTCTCTCTCTCGATGATAATCATTATTATAAATTAAGGAAAACGGCGAGGCAGTAGAACAAGAAGAACAAGAAGCAAGCGAAACGGAAGACGCTCAAGACGAATCCGCCGCTGCGAGCGTCGAAAATGGATCTCGATTGGTAACGGCCCTCGTCCAAAACGAGTCACCGGATACCGAATCATCTGAATCGAATACCGACGGGCCCGATCAATACCGCTTGCTGTCGATTCCCGAACGTGAGGTCACGGCGATCTTGGTGCGCAATGGCCAGATGTTTTTTGCGCTTCCCATGCGCGCGGATTAACATGTCCCCGCCGGACAGCATTTCTGCCATGGTGGAAGTTCCTCGAGAAGTCACAGAGTAAAAATGAGCCGCGTATTCTTCTGATATACGCACTGTATGTCAATCAAGATAAGGCCAATAAACCAACAATAAGCCTTTGTCTTGCAACGAAATTTAGGCGCGTGGGAGGCAAAAACTGAGAGCTAAGTTGCAAATTCCCGCTCTTTTATGGTGGTTTGTTGCACTACGGATGCGTGGGAAATTGCGACGTACAACTCAAAGTCAAAGTCCAGGAGGAAGAGTCGGCAACGATTGTTGCGTCCGTAAAGAGCGAACAAACGCTGACGCTAACCGTTAACGGGAACGAGATTGATCTGCCATCGGGATCGGTTCAACGCAAGACGATCGCGTCAAAGAGCGGAAAACGCGGCCCGGATGGCATTATCCGCGTCGAACAGTCGATCTCTGGCTTGGAAGCAACGGTAAACACACCTCAAGGACAAGTTCAGTTCGATTCAAAGAAAGCAAGCCGACGCAGTTCGGGCCGAGGATCCGCAGCATGTGCGGCCGCGCGGCATCCAAGGTCATCTGGAGGTAACCACCCCGATCACCCGATGGGCCCTCCCCCGATGGGCCCTCCCCCGATGGTCCCTCCCCCGATGGTCCCTCCAAGGTCTCGAAGCCGGCGGACAGCACGACGGCCGCCTTCGTGCCGCGCGCACCGAGCTCGGCGATGAGGCTGGGCACGGTGGTCGGCGGCGTGCAGATCACCGCGAGATCTCTCCCCTTCGTGTGTTAACATTACCTCTTTTTTTTTAGTTTTTCCGATTTATTTCTCCCCCCCCCAACTCCCTCAAACAGAGCAGATCCATTTCGGTTATGTCAATCATGTATCTAGGACTTCTGCTTATTTTTACCACCAATTTTCATCCCGGCCCCTCCACTCTAAGCGTTTTCCAAGATTTTAGGCCCCCCCCCCAACTCCCTACAATGTCACCAGATCCGGTCAGGATTCAAAATAACAGCTCTGAGACACGGACATGTCGCCGGCGTCGTTCCTGGGGTTTTTCAACGGTGCGGCGTTCTTATAGGCGGAATTGCCTATGACGAGCGCCACGCGCTTCTCTGCGAAAGCGGGGACAGAGGCGGCTGCAAGCGCCAGTGTCGCCACGATCATGTTGGTTAGTGTCCTCAGCATCATTGCCTCCCTTGAACCACCAATCGGGTGCGGTTCGATCAACTTTGTAACAATTGTACAAAAACCGTCATGAACCCACGCTGAATGGGTCGTTTAATGCGGCGCGATCTCGGCAATGCCGGCGCGTGCACCGCGCGCGTGTGCGGCAATGTAAGTTGGGCCGAAAGGCGTGGACTCTCCCCAACCTTCGTGACCGGTATCGGACGTGATACGCACAATGGAGGCGTCGAAGCTGGTGAAAGTCCGCCCGCCAGAAAGCTCGTAGGTGCCGCCCGCATAGGGCAAATCGACCTGATAGAGATCAATTTTTGCAATTTTCATGGAAGGTCCTGCTCTACCGATCGGCCAAGGAATATATATACATTGTTTTTTCATCTAACCATCTTTAATGAATTCTAAAAAAAACCTGTTCCCTTTTATTTTGATATGAACCTGGTTAGTGTTAGTAGATGTATTTTTATGTTAGCAGCCATGAGGATGAAGACTCAAGCAAAGAAACAGAAGAGGACTACAGGAGAAGATGGAGATCAATCAGAATTATGTACTTGGTCGCATTCGTTGACTCACTTGGTATGGCTACCAGATTGTTGCTTGTTGTTGTAGCCTAAAAATCGGGACCTGGCATAACAGGTAAAACGCCGGTCTGGAATGCACCGTCGGCGTTCTGATATGCCAATCCGCGTCAATGCTGTTGGACAGATGTTGACCGGACACTCAGAATTCAGTCAGGCGGCCGTTGCAACTGTTGTTCTGGCCCTGTTGCCGGGGTACGTTGTATTGGGCCTGATCCCCGAGTGTTCTCGTCTGTACAAAGGCGTATGACGTGCCTGAAGCAAACCTGTTCAGCCGCATCGTTTCTCCTCGCCACCACGCTTGAGGCCGAATTCTCGAAGTCGAACGAGGGCCAGTTCCTGGAAATGACCTATCAGGAATTCTGGGAAGTGATCCGCAAGATCGACGCGGCCAACGGCGTTTCCTACGCTTGCGAATAAACGCGGTCACATGACACAGGGCAGGCCTCGCGCTTCGGGGCCTGCCGTATATTGCGGAGCGGGCGGATGCTGGAACTCAAGAAACTGACCAAGACCTACAAGACCGGCGATCAGGCGCTGAAACAGATCGACTAAGGGGAGAGAGAGACAAGGACTGAATAAGCTAGACAAAGATTGAATAAGAGTTGCAAAGCAATTCAAAATTATGAGAAAAAGCAGTTAAAAAGAATAAAGATAAAACAGATAAACTGATGGGTCACATTATAAGGGGCAAAGCACTACAGAAGTTATAAAAACAAGAAGGATTAATACAAATAAGGGGAGAGAGAGACAAGGACTGAATAAGTTAGACAAATATTGAACAAGAGTTCCAAAGCAATTCGAAATTAGACAACGCTTCTCCAGGTCGAGCAGCAGGTCTGCCACAGCGCGCGGCTCCATGTCGGGGTCGGTGACAAAGAGCTCGGTCAGTTGATGCTCCGCGACGATATTCTCGAGATCGTCGAGCCGGCCGAGCAACGGCAGATCGCTCAGGTGCTCCTCCTGGCCCGGCGCCAGCTCGCGCGCGGCAATAAATCCGACTGGCGTGCGATGGAGCGCGTGACGGTCGCGCAGGCGCGACGCCGTCATGGCGCCGGTCTGGCTCAGGAGATGCCCAACATCGGCAAGACCGGCGAGCGGCTGGTGGCCCTGACCGAGCGCATGTCGGGCGCCGGTGCGCTGGACGACGATCGCCGGCTGCTGGACGAGCTCATGGAGCTGTCGCAGGAGGTCGAACGCATTTCGGCGCAGACCGGCTACCGTTTCAGTGCCGCACGCGCCTACTACGCCCTGGTCGAGCGCCGAATCGCCGAGCTGCGCGAGGAACGCTTCGAGGGCTCGCAGACGATCCGCGAGTTCATGCTTAAAGATGAAAACCTGGTTATTTAGAGAGAGATCTTAACAGACAACCGCTGCAATATTATTCTTGAATGTTCTAGCTTTACGAACCACACTGGCCAGCTTTTGCAAGATATCTTTACAAGTAAAGTAACTTAATAGGCCCTATTTAAAAAAAGGCGGCTTAAAGATAAAAATTTGGTTATTTAGAGAGGGGCTCAACAAACAACTGCTTCAATATTATTTTTGTATAGTCTGATTTAAGAACCACTCTGGCAAGCCGACGGAGCTGTTCGCCACCTATGTGGGGCGACCGGTGCGCGCGAAAATCGCAACATTTCAAGGCCCCGATGGTGAGAATTACATATCTTTGCGCGCGCGGGACGGGTTGTGGGAATTCAAGGTTCCAAATCCACTTTTTCAAGACAAAAGCGATGAACAAGATCTTGGAACAGTTTTGTCACCAATGACAGGGGTTGTGTGTGATCTGTTGGTGCGCGAAGGAGAAAAAGTTTTGAAAGGTGATAAGATCGTTGTCCCGAGGAAGAGGGCGACAAGCTCTCCGCCGACGAACTGATCGGCACCTGCATCCTGCTCTTGAACGCGGGCCACGAGGCGACCGTTCACGGGCTTGGCAACGGGGTGAAGACGATGCTGCAACAGGGCTGGCAGCCGGAGTGGCTTGCGCCCGAGGGCATCGACGGGCTGGTCGAGGAGATCCTGCGCTACGACCCGCCGCTGCACATGTTCACCCGCTACGCCTACGAGGAGGCCGAAGTCTTCGGCCACACTTTCAAGAGCGACGAGCTTACGAACAAATTCTCTGCGTAATGCCTTGCGTATGGAGACTGAGCTGAAAATCTTATTTGAGATTTATTTAGTGAAATATAATATATACTTTACATGCACATATATGTACTGTATTAAAATTCAAAATTCTACATTAAAATTTTATATCATAAAAAAAATTTTTTCGCAAATCATATATATGTAGTTGAACATTTTTTGGATGGTACTAGCTAATTTATTTTTAATCATTTTATTTTACAGGCGAATAAAAGAATCATTTAGATAAATTAGTCTAGGAATAATAACTGTGTACTGGGAATTCGGTTGCATTTTACCGAAAAAAACAAAACAACCCATAACAATAAATGAAACGCTCCATGGTTCTAAACGGTGGAAAGATAAGTATTCAGATGATAACGTGGTTCTAGAAACAAAACGGTCTATCTCAACTTTTTTCTTTCTTTGTTTTGCCCCGTTGTCAACTTCCAAATATCAGCTTGTCTTTTTAAGCAAATTGAAACATTACTTAATAAAATGACTTTGTTTTCTGCTCCCTTTAGGTCTTTAGTTTTTCTCTTTACTTTTCTTTTGATGAAAGTATTTTTTTTTTATTAGTGACGTCACTAAATCGTGCAGAAACAATACCAGTAACAATTTACATTGTTGTGAATAGGGCCTGTAAAATGATGCTAGTATTTCTGTAGAATTTGAATTTTCGTTTGAAGTTTGTGCACAACATTGAATACATTTTTGTGAATAGGGCCTGTTGAAGTGTGCAATCCGGTCCATTTGGTCGTTGAACTTACGGAACAGGTCGGGGCTGGCGATGATGGTCGCGGAACAGAAAATCCCGATGAATCCAAAAATCACGAACAGCCATTTCAGGGAGACCATCAGGATATCGCTGGTCAGTTTTCCGTAAAAACTTTTAGGTTGAATCACATAGGAAATGAAACGATCCGTGTCCAGCGAGGTCAGCGAGTACCAGGCCACAACCGCGGATCCCATGAAAAACAGGACTCCCAGAAGGAGCCATGGTGAAACTGTTTTTCGAAATCTAAATTTACCCCAAGGAGCGAAATCGTCGTACCCGTGTTTTTTTAGTCAAATTCCTTAAATTTCGAATACACGAAAATCAAATCCAGCAACTGTATATCTTTCCTATGCATTCATTATTGGCATTTTCTGTAGCGATACTGACTGTTACAATGGAAATTACGTCAACGTCCTTGTGTGATTAACCTTTTCCTATTGACTGAACTTTATGGAGTATTGTTGATCTTGCGGTTACAAACTCACTTTTACATCTCTTGTCTAAAATAAGAATATGAGTCTAATCTTTTGTATTACACTTAAAATACGTCTACAATAAGAGGGAAGCTATCACCCCGCAGCACACATATTATAGGGCTCAGCCTAAAGATATTCTACGGAATGAAAGCATAGTAAAAAAGCAATAGATTGGTTTGAAAAGGTTAAATCAAAACTAACTTCTTCTATGTTTACTTTAACCGTTGCTCTATTCTAGAAATTATCCACGGGATGTACAAAGCCCGCATTTCTGGGCCGCGCCATTCGAAATCGGGGAGGAGTTCGGTGGTTTGGGCACGGCGCCCGAATTCCCCGAAGTACAGTTACCTTCAACCAAGCTGTCGCAACATGCCAACACCACTATTGGCATCGTCGCCACCGATGCGGTGCTGTCCCAGGCACAATGTACGCGGCTGGCGACCGCCGCCCATGACGGGTTTGCCCGCGCGCTGCTACCGTCGCATACGCCGATGGATGGCGACCTGATCTTCGCCAATTTTAGGCCACTTGGTCGCATAGATACTTTGCGAGTCCTACTTCCAGCAGAGGATATTAAAGAATAAAAGCTAAGAATTTTTTGAAGAATTCATAAGTGTTGAAAACCCAAATCAATGTTCGTAAAATAAGAATTTGCAGACAATGTAACACATTGACTAAAACACTTGAATAAGTCAAAAGATATTTTGCTTCAAAACTGAAAAAACGTAAAGAATAATAAATAGAATTTCTCTTACTTTGCAATAATCTTATAATGGGCTAAGAGCTCACCCAAGGAAATACCCTATAGTATCCTGTAAAAGATGAACCTGTGTTATTATTTGGGAGGGAAAATTAAAGAAAAACAATGGAAATCTATAAGGTTGAAATTAGTTCCTCTTTTTAGGGTAGTAATTTTTTATTTCAATAAAATTTTTAGCGTGGAATAAACAAAAGAAATATGTACACAAAATGATTCTTACATTTCGAACCATACTCTCTGATGGTTTGTCAGGACTTCCGCCTCCATCACTCAGGGTGAAGGTTGTAAGTTATGCCCTGGGGGCATTTAAGGTTTTTATAAAAAAAGTGTTGCCGTAGAAACTTCAAAAAGTACTCATTCGATCAGAAAGTAAGCAGGCAAATACCCCTTTTGATAGTTGAAAGTAATATGAGGGCGAATGCCCCCCCCCCCCCCCCCCCCAAACCTAAAAACGAAAAAAAAAACGAAAAAAAGAACTGAACCAAAAAGCCACAAAAGAAATGAGCAAAAAACAAACAAAAAATAACGCGCGACGGGAGGCGGGCCCAGCGACGGGCCCGGGGCTCAGGCGCCCATGCGGGAGACCCAGAAGGAGCCGGCCCTGCTCATGTGGTCGGCGAAGGCCCTGATGATCCCGTCCTCGCCGCCGGAGCGCAGCATCCTCACGAGCGGCTCGTGATGGGCGCGGGTGACGATGACGGGGATGTTGGCGCCCTCGTTCATGGCGCCGGCGACGATGACGATGCGCATCTGGTCCTGGAGCTCGAGCCACTTGGCGAGCAGAAGAGCCAAGACACTTATCGAGCTTGCCGAATCATCGGCTTTCTACGTTACGGATGGCGTTGCGTCCTTTAACGAGAAAGCTCAGTCCCTCATTGATAGCGCACCTGAAGGTCTGTTTGCTGAACTGGCCAACAGTCTCGAAGCGCTTGATACCTGGACCGAGGAAAGCGTTGACGCGAGTGTACGTGCGACTGCCGAAAAGCTTGATCTCAAGCTCGGAAAAGTTGCACAGCCCTTGCGCGCATTGCTTACCGGCTCCTGAATTTCAGACTCGCCTTGACCGCACTTCTCGGCGCGGGTGTTTTTGCCTTGACCGTACCGGTCGCACCTCAAGTCGCCTTGGCGGCGGAAAAGACCATGCGCATCGCGGTCCCATTTGGCCCCCGGAGCAATGTGCCGGACCCCAGGGCCCGGCAAAACGGTTGGCTCAGCAACCGCGCCGGGGTGTCTGAAACTCTGATTGGGCTCGGCTACGACATGACCATGCAGCCGCGCCTTGCAGAGAGCTTCGATAAAGTCAGATTCTCAAGCTTATCCACACGCGCTAGGAGAGCGTTGAATAGATTTTTATTCTCAATAATCCATCCAAATGCCGGAATATCTTTATGTTCCTCTATGTCAAAACTAAGAAGGGCAGGGGAAGAGCCGTCGAGGATCTGAATATCTTTAATTGGGCATATATTAGATTTAAGATCAGACCAAATATTCGCCTGTCTTAGAACAAGATGAGAGCCGTAAGAGATGGCGGTTGTGCGTTTGTCTGTTGTAGCTGTAAGACAATCTGCAGGTGAAAATACAGTTTTTGAAGCATCAGGCACACTAACCCAACGCTCTCGTACCTACACAGAGAGCTTCTTGTCCTCTTCTGTAATAGCTGATACGCAAGTATACATCACTGTGTTATTTTTTCAAGCATCAGACTTCGCTAAACGAAACTTTAAAATGAATGTCTATACTAACTTTTTATCTTTACGGATTTTGCGTGTTGTTCCAGATTTTTTATCAGATCAAGATAAAGTTGACGAAAACGACCGCGACGAAGCTGCCGTTCAGGTTCTTGAAGTTCTCCGCGTTAAGGCCATCTAAGTAGCAGCCCTTCGTAGCGTCCCCCGGCACCGCGAACCCCAACGCGTCGCCCAGCTTGTAGAAGCCTTCGTCGTCATACGCCTTGGCGGTCAGCTCCGGGCTGCGCCAGTAACCCGGCGTGTTCGACGGGCTCTTCAGCCGCGCCTCCAGCTTGTCCTCGTTGGGCACCAGCTTCAGCGTGATGCCGTGGGCCGGCACGCCCAACATCGAAACACTATAGTAAGCACACACACAAAAACAAATAGAACATATTTTAACATTCCATCATCATTGGTCAAAAAAAATGTTTAATATTTCCTTTTTTTATGGTACAAGTACTCGTTTTTTGTGTGCAACTTAAAGGTGTCGACTCGTCGCAAAAGCCCATGCTCCAAAGAGGACATAAGTCTTAATAATTTATATTCAAAACTGAGGATCCTACTTATTACACGTTCAGTAAAGCTATTTCAACATTTCAGTTTTGTTAATAGGAAAAACATGGTAAAATCATGAAATCACAGAAAAAAGCAGTTAAAACTCAACAAACGGAAAAACAAAACGTGAAAAAAATATGATATATGATAAAATATAAGCATAAAGAAGCTTGGATTAAAGAAACAAGGAGGCCCTTAACCAATCCCAGGGGGAGGAGAGAGGTTAGTTATTAGAGGTAATTTTAAATCATATTAAGAGGCATTTCTGAGAGGTATGAATGAAAATATCTCGTTTCTTTGCTACCAAAGATTTTAGATTTGTCACATATTTAGTAATATCAGAATATTTAGCAATATTCAAGGCAGGTTCTAACACGTCAAAGGCGACTTGTAGCCCCTTCCCCTGTGCCAAATTTCAGTCTTTTTGTTCTCTTATTCAAAAGTTTTATGTTTGTCATATAATTGAAATATTCTGTTACATTTTTATTTCTGTTCTCAATTCGAAGGAATAGTGCTCGATTTAAAATTTCCTTTTTATCTGTTTTTCCGTGTTTGTCATGCACTTTTTTCTACTTGTGGCATACGATCTCCAAACTTAATCAGCACGATTTTACCAAGGTTTTAAAGATTTATCTTGTTTGCAGAGTCTCTGTAGGTGAAAATATGCCATATAAAATAAAATAACTCTGTTTTCCAATTCGATTTGTAGGTAGACTAAGCCATTATGGCAAAGAAAAAATCAAATAAATCAACAAGCAATACTATCGCGTTAAATAAAAAAGCGCGTCACGAGTATTTTTTACACGATAAGTTCGGCGGAGGACGATTGGGACGGCTGGGCCGCGCTGACCGAGGCCATCGGCGATCGGGTGCAGTTGGTCGGCGACGATCTGTTCGTCACCAATCCGGTTCGCCTGGCGGAGGGCATCGAGAAAGGTGTGGCCAACGCAATCCTGATCAAGGTCAACCAGATCGGCACTTTGTCTGAGACCCTGGACGCGGTTGAAATGGCGCATAAGGCAGCCTATCGGGCCGTGATGTCGCACCGCTCCGGCGAGACTGAGGATGCGAATGTCGTAAAAACAAGACGATACCAGTCTTTTAAAAATAAACCGAAATCATGCTTAGGGTTTATTCTAATCATACCGAGTGGGTGTTTTCCCATTTATCAGATTTATCATAGAGTTTCCCATTTATACAATTGGAACATAGGAAATCTCTAGTGTGAGAGTCACAAACATTTTCAACACAGGAATTAATCTTTAATTTGCACTGCGTTTCATTTATTTAATTTACATGGATTGTATAATCTGCACCTTTCGTCATAGAAAAGACGCTATGTTACATAAAATAAATTTGACAGGAGAGCTGAAACACTCAAAAATATATTTCCGATTTCTTCCTTAACGTTTTCAGTGGTTACTTGCTCCTACCAGGGATTTTTTTTTGGGCGTATTTAAGACGCAGTAATAGTTTTATTCTGTGAATAATCTATTCTATTCTGTGAATAAGAAAGAAAATATAGCGCAGTTTTGAAAAAAAAAAAATTCTGATATCTTGAACGCCAAAATAAATATGAAAAACGATGTTAAACGGTAACACACTTCCACATGCTTAAGTGTTTACCATGTGGAAGTGCAACCCGTTTAAACACATTGTTTTTTAGCGTTTCATGGTTGACAATACGAGAAACACAATACGTGTCAACAAAGACAATTGCCAGGAAGCACTAGCGCATATTCAGATCCTTGCACGTGTAATTTATTTGCAGTTCAAATAGGCTAAGGTGTACATGAATATCTTATATGATTATTAGCCTATTAGCTATAGCAAGGTATAGGATCATCTCGGCTCTATCCCGGCAACGTGAATTCAAGGTGATCGCGCGGGGCTCTTCCTTCCGCTTTAATTCGTCGCATTCCGACCCACGGGACATTCGCCGTCAACTGAATGCCCTGTATGTCCTGTCCGGTACAGTTGAACTGGCGTCGTCGAATATCCGCGTATCCGTCGAGCTAACGGATACCGGAGAATGCCAAGTCATTTGGTCCGAGATATACTCGTCGTCGCTTGACGATGTATTTGTAATTCGGGAAAAAACTTTCAGTTTTCTTTTTTAAGGTTTTTGAATTTTTGTGATCCTTTGTCAAAATGAACAGTCATCATTTGTGATAATTGCAAATATTCGGTTTTTGGGCCTTCTTACCGACATTAAACAAGTTTAAACCTGTAAGCTTAATCAGATAGCAAGTTGATTTTTTCCACCAAAAAAAAAACTGATTTTAAAATTTTCTGGAATTTTTTAATTTGCGGTAAAACACTAAAATTATTGTTCAGGCAGTGCTTAAGATATATCATAGCAGCAACGGCGCGATACGCCAGCTCAGTTTCGGCACAACGAGGTACCGCGGGTGGTGTGCCGTCACTCCTTCGCGTTGCTCGGTTGCCGCCACCCGCGCATACGCCGCGTAAACTCCGTAACGCTGCGCCGTCAACGGAAACCAGGGGACGGGCGCCAGCACCTCGGCGCGAACATCACAGTCGCGGCGCAGATGGCGCAGCCGCGTTTCCACGAATATGCCGTGACGGTGCTGCTCCGCATTCGGGAACAGGCAGCAACTATCTAGCCTTAAGACTCGTGAATACAAAATATGCCATTCATCAGATGGGTTGAGGGCAGCTGACCTAAGTAGTCGAAAAAAGTTTTCTCGACATGCTTTTTAAGTAAAATTACTCATAGTAGCCAAAATATTAGCAAGGCCCAACAAAGGGCTGCTCACAAGGATATTGAAACCATAACTAAATATGCTTGACGCATTCAACAACCATAGAAAAGTTTTCAAAACGGGCCTAAATTCATAATGCGAAAAATCCAGTCGTTCAGATCATCGACCGAAATAAACAGCACGTTGGGCCTGCTGTCGGCCAGCCCCATTTGAACGCATGCCAGGGCGGATCCCCAAAGCAGAAAACATCGAAATATCATTAGAAGGTCAAACCAGGTTTGTTGACTGCCAAGTCGTTCGTTGCGCCGCCGAGGATCATCCAGCAGACTTACAAAAAACGGGCGTCGTGTCCGCCAAAAGCACTCGCCAGGCACAAACATGCAATGCAGGAAGACAGTGTACGATGGCGGTCACCACGCTCGGCGATCCGAAGTCCCCGCCGGTTACATAGAGCGTCGAGGCGTCGCCCCACGCCGCGTTGAAGTTGGGTGCCGGGGCGGCCGTCGTCGGCGTGATCGCACCGGGATCCAGGCCCGCAGCCGGAAGCAGCAGCACGCTCGCGTTCGCACCAAGGTTGTTGTCCCCGAGGGCGATGGTGCCACCGTCAGGGCTCACCGAGATAAACGAGGCACCGAAGCTCGAGACCTGGCCGGTCGGCAGTCATAATGGAGAAACTCATCCCCACGAAGGCCTGCACCATCATTGACTCGAATTGACATTTCAATCCTAAACAAGCAGCAGCCTGCCCTTGCCCGAACTGCAAGAAGATTGTTGAAGCAAATCTACACAATGATCCAACTAGGCACACAGACAAAAGGATTCGGTCTAAGGTTCCTCTTCTTAGCAAGCAAGATAAACTCAATGGTATAACTTCTTTCAAAAATGCTCTTATGAATACTTTTTTAGTCAATGAAACAAAAATCTGGTATTTTAGTTTACATATTAGAATCTAACCATATATTAAAAACTATTTAATCATTAGTAGCGTGATGTACTTTTAACCCCTAATCACTTAAAATTTAGCAAAATCTATACTCGCTAGTATTAAGCCTTATCCATAAAGCATTTTTTTATTCCTTTTATTATTAAATATTAATTTTAACATATATAAATTATAGAAAATATTTAATTATTACTTTTTTATAATATTTTATTGTATCTTTTAGATTTTAGATTTCTTGTCGCTATCATTTTATTGTCGGCTCAGTCCAAACTCAAAGATGTTAGCGCCTCTGCCGGAACAACCACTCCCAGATATCTTCAGTCCCATCGCATCGATCCCTGGCGACACGAGTGACAAATCGCTTCTTCGGATCGTCCCCCCGATATTTAAAGGCATGTGTGCTGGCACCATGCTTCACACCACCCAGTTCGGTATACTTCATCACTCCCCCGACCCGCTTTATCTTCTCAAAGATTTCGCGAGTGAAGATCATGCTAGTGAATCCATATGCACTACTGTGGTGGTATATTTTGCATACAGTGCTTGGTACCATTACTAAATCATAGCTAAAATCTATAGGTCAAGCAAGAAAAATCCACCACATCAAGCATTATAACCCACCACATCAAGCATAATAACCAATCACAGTAGTACGTATCCACCACAGTATGCAAAAAACAGATTCACTAGCGTGCAGATGATCATAATCACAGGAGTGCTCAGGTTGCCTGCAAATGATAAAAGGCAGCACCAGCCAATCTTTCCCGTCTCTGAGTCATTCGCACGCATGAGCATCATTGTACACACCCAATGGAGACAGTACCGTCAGGACCGCCCCTGGATACAAGAATTCTATGCATTGCTAAACTCAGCTGGCTGCCCAGTATCATTGTGCATTTCCCATGACAGAGTTATGATGCGGCAACTCAACAGGATGAGGCACGTTGAGTCGGTTGCACACAGGGCCGACCATTCTGGAAACAAAATCTCGAACGAAGACCGAAATAATAACCGGCTTCTCCGACAAATCCCTTCTTCAGCACCTCTTCGCGCAGGATGGTGATTTGCACCTGGGAACGGAGGTCGTTCTGATTGACGTTGAGGTCTTTCGCCTGGGTCAAAGACTCGACGAGGGCTGTCGAGCCTTTGGCTTCCGCCCCCTTCTTAGCCATGCCGAGAGCCCGTTGTCTGCACTGGGCCAGGCTTTCTTCACCTCGACACTGGACTTCTCCCCTGGCCTCGACCTCGCGCTCTTCCCGACGCCGGGTCGACGATGTCGCCCACCCTCGCCACGTACTTGGTCCCGACCTCGATCACTTCGCCGGCGCCGATCCCGCCCTTGGCGCCGCGCACGCTCTCGCCGTTCACCGCGTCGCCGGTGATCGCCAGCTTGGCGTCCATCTTCAGGGCCAGCGCGTAGACCTCCGCCGCGAACACGCCGCGGTGCAGGCGCACGCCGCCCTTGTTGGTCTCGGCGCGGGCGCGGTCCACCGTCTTGTCGGTGTTGGCGTTGCACGCGTAAATCGCTTTCCAGCATTTCAGGTACGTCTTTACCCACTTTAAAACCGGTCCGTTGCGTCATGTCTGGCGTAAAGCCCAGCATTAACATACGGTCGATAAGCTTAGTGGCGTGACCTTTCTCATCGTCAAATTCATGATTAATGCGCTCATATAACTTGTTAAAACCCCAATCGAGGTACATTTGCGCGTGAATAAAATACTGGTCCATGGCTGCAAGCTCGTAGGCGAGCAGTTCATTAAGACCGTTAAGCTAAACGAGTTATTACAAAATTTGCCGATGAAATTAAAAAAAAATAATACCTTTAAAAAAAAGGGCCTTGGGCGTTCAAAATTTGAGACGAGCTGTCAATCACACGCCACAATGAGTGGGGCATGCTATTTCGTGATGAGTTTTATAAGCTTGACAGAAAAGCGATATCCATAATAACAAAACAATGAAAAGGAATTCAAGAAATAAATCATTCGCTTTCGAATTCTCCAATAAAAACAAAGGATATTCTTTTAAAAAAATATATAGCCCAAACTTTTGATAAAGCTAATGAAATAAAACAAAATATAGTAAGAGTATAATAGTTTATTAGGAAAAAAGTAAAATTATAACTTAAAATTCTAACCTAACCTTTTATCTTTGACTTTTGTCCTTGTGGCTATGAAACCGGCTTTTCTCATAAAATGTACCTGCATTGTAGTTTGTTTCATGAAGAACCTAACTCCACTTATTGAGTGTGTTCTTAATAATACACAAGTACCGAAAATTCTTCTGATGGGAAAATACATAGTAGCTATATTTTAATTAATTTTTAGTTGGTGTTTTGGTTAGATTAGGCTAGGTTAGGTTTGTTTAGGTTACGCATTTAATATAATGTGCTCTGAGCAGCCCTCCTTCCATATTTCTTTTTTGTAGTTTTAACAATTCTGCTAATAAATTATTATATTTTCATCATATTTTGTTTTATTTCATTGGCGTTAATCGAACTTAACCTCTCGAATGTTCCTCGTATAGTACCGTTTTTGTAAACGCGACAACTGGACGGCTTCGCTGTGGATATCGCGAAGGCGCATTGCGATGAAATCAAGGTCAAATGCGTGTTTGTGACCAACGACTTGGTCGGGATCATTCCGTCGCTGATCAGCGGCAAGTTCGACGCGATCATCGCGTCCATGTCGATCACGGACGAACGCAAGGAAAAAGTGGATTTCACCGAGAAATACTACAACACCCCTCCGGCAATAGCCGTACCGAAGGATTCCGACATCACCGAAGCGACGCAAGCCGGACGCCGACTGGAGCGACGCGCGCCCGCTCGCGGACGGAGAGATCGGCGAGATCGTCGTGAAAGCCGCGCAGGCGACACACCGGTACTGGGACGCCGACGCGCACACCGCGCGCGCCAAGATCAAGGACGGCGGCGCCATCCGCCACCGCATGGGCGACCTCGGCTGCCTCGACGAGGACGGCCGGTTGTGGTTCTGCGGGCGCAAGTCGCAGCGCGTCGAGACCTCCACGCGCAGCTGGTACACAGGCCAGGTCGAAGTATGAAAGCCAGACTTTGTGTTATATGTACCATCTATAAGCTGTTTGCGAGTAGAGACAGAGCGAGACGGAAAACCTTAATTTTCTCTCGCTGACAGAAATTTATCAATGCCTATAGATTTACTTACTATAACTAGAACAAAATAAGTTGAAGATGAGTGAAGAATCCTTGCTACCTCCCGGTTTTGTCATCACTGAAATGTATTACTTTGGTGGTGCATAGGTAGGCCATGCACTCTGCTACATATAAACCAGGAAGTATGTTTTTGCTGTCTGTATGTTTTTTGAACCTCCCCCTCCCTCCCACGAAACAAAATTCTGTGTCAGTGTCTCCTCAACTTCTTGTCTTCCGACTAGCGAGCTAGGAAGAAGCAAGTTGTTCTTTTCAAATATAATAATCGCTTCAGGAAAACTTGCAATTCAATTATTAAATCCATTATTCAAAACTAAAATATTCCAAAGGCATTGATTAATTCCAAACGCATAAGATCTAATACAGTAAACATTCAGATTTACGGTGCTGGCGTCACTGGTGTGGCACCCACTTCTTTTTCGGCGGACAGTGCTGCATGAGCAGCATCACGCGCATGATGCGCATCCTCAGGCTGAAGGCTGGCCTGCGTTCCCAATCCGGCGCAGGCGGTCAGAGCCGCTGTACATGCCAGATAAGCAGCAGGCCTGAGAGCGGCTACAATAGCGGTCGAAACAAAATTGTTCAGAGTTTTCAAGTCGAATCCGAATAGAGAAGAGGATGAGCGATTTTACGCTGAACGCTCCGCACGACAGCGACTGCTCGATCATTTGCACACCTGCCCAAAACGCCGGCACCGACGGAGGAGGAAGAGGAGGAAAGCGGGAGCCGGCGACCAGCGCTGTTCGCCGCACCGCTCGGCCGTCGGGCGCGAAAGGTGGAGAAGAAGCGCCGACCAAGCCGACGGGTTGGAGGGGCCGTTGGTCCACCAGCGGAAGAGGCAGTGGTGCACGCCATCGTGACACCCAGAGAGCCGGAGGAAGCGGAGGCGGCGTTCCGAACCGAAATACCGATTCGGCATCGCAAAAATCTACGCCGAACTCTCGGTGCCCGTCGTACCGATCGCCATGAATCCGGGACTGTTCTGGCCGCGTCGGCGGTTTCGGCGCTACCCGGGCACCATCCGGGTGCGGATTTTGCCGCCGATCGAACCCGGCCTCGACCCCGAGGTTTTCATGGATCGGCTGATTGAAACGACCGAAACCGCCACTGACGACCTGCTGCTGCAGACGGTGCGGGAAAATCCCGACCTTCCAGACCTTGACGTTCTTATGCGGCTCATTAAGACAGATAGCGTTCACAAAATGTACAGTCTCCCGTATACTATTTCAAAGAGAACAAGAAAGTTCACTTCCCAAAGATTTCACGGTCAAAAGGGTGCTTAAGTTTGATTGGTTTGCATTTACGAGTTTAATGGTGACTCTTGGCTTGCGCAGGAGGCAGCTACCTCCGACTCCCAGTTATTCTGACGTCTAGCTTTACATCCCTTTTATTTAAAAAAAGGTATTCCTGAGAGCAAGAGCTATTTGTCGAATGTACTATAAGCTTCTTTCTACTGACTTAGCTTATAAACAGCAGATTGCATATTTCGGAAAGATGAATTATATTAAAGTTCTCTCCTGACAGTGAGTCAAAAATCCTAAACCACTTATTCAAAAATATATAGGAAAGCTATTTCTATTTTCCTATGGAAACACCTATTTCCCATGTCTCTAGCAGATCAACCCAATACTAATAGGACTCAACAATCCAAAGAAGAGAAACTCCATGACGTCAAAATTAACAACTGTCGGTACTTCTGCAAGGGAGGTTGCTTCCCTCCAATGAAGGACTTTTGGCACTTTACAAATAAGTTCAAACCTGTACGTATCAGGTGTATCATTCTATTTTGTTTGTGCGCAATAAATGTTGTGTGCCGCCATCATTTTCACCACAACCAACTCACTCACATGCACGCACTCGTTCTATTTCCGTAAAAAAAAAAACAGTGGCTGCACGGTCCACCGGAGGATCTGTCCAATGAAACCATTCGTCTGCCGATGTCATGAGATTCTAAACCATCCGTTTTCGACCGTCTGACGTGGCGGCGATCGTGAGCAAAGAAACGGCAGCACGCAATCGCAGAACGAAAAATTCATGGTTGCACACGATGGCTGGTGCCCCATGTTCTCATCGCCCTCCGCCGTAGAGCTTGATTTGGCGTTGGTCATCACGCCTAATCGACAGCGCATGCGATCATCTTCTTAAGACATCGGTTGGAACGATCATGCTGTTCGAGGTCAACATTGTAGCTCTTGAAATGTGTATTGCATGCTTTAATGATATTTGCAACAGTGACATCGTCAAAAGGAAAAGGCACAAACTCTTGTGGTCCTTTTCTCTTGAACCTCTGAGCTTTACCAGTGGCTTCAGTTGCAAGTAATTGAACGGTTAGTTCTTTCTTGCTGAGAATGGTGTTGGAATTTGAAGCTGGGTTTGCTTTCTGCTTTCCTGGCTGAGCACATGCAGTTTTCTTCATTCTTTTCTCTTTCATCTCTTCAACACGGGATCGACAAGGCGGCGGGAGTCGCATGGAACAACTTGTCGAAACTCGGAAAACGGAAAGCAGAGGTGGGTGATGCATTCTGACTATCGCAGCCCGATCATGAAACAGCTACGTGACCAACAGGTCCGGTACGCACCTCGTGAGAAGCGAATTGAGCAGGTCGAGAACGCGGAAACGTTGTTGCACGATCTGACAACCGAAAAGTCGTATCCTTACGAGTATCTGTGCTACCGCATCACGGGTTTTCGACCTAGAGATATTTCTGAAAGGTGTCAAGGAAAATATCTCGTTTCTATTGCTCTATTAGATGACCTGACCGTTATGTTCTATTAATTTAAATGTTGATACTAACAAAATAGCATTTTGAAGAATAAAACACGCAAACAATAAAAAGAGACATATTTTTGAATGCAGCTATTTCTGAGAGCTTTTAATGAAAATATTACGTTTCTTTGAGTCAAGACTATGCATATACACGCCAAAGTGACAGTATATGTGGTTGGCTCACCCAAGGTCATAACCAAGTGCATCCATGATCGTCTCGGGCGCCCGCCCCATATTCGCCTCGAACTTTTCCTCAAACGCCGCAAACGGATTGCCGGGCTCGGAAAATCCAGACGATGTGAAGACCACACCCTCGACCGTGTCGCCCATGGCAAAAGTCGTCGGTGAATCGATGCCGTCACCGGCAATTACGGGAATGGTCACGCCGGCCCCGCGCAATTGCCGGATAAAGGCCGGAAAGTCCGGCTCGAACGCCGCCGTGTGACCTTTCTGATTATGCAGCTAATATGACATTCCATTAAAACAGGTCAAATAATCAAAAAAGTTTTTATTAGAAGTCATTTTTAGCCTAACCATTGAAAGAGCTATTTTTCGTTCCTAACTTTATTTGCTGCCTAAGTTCCTGAAGGTCTGCTAACACATCAAAGAGTCTGGAGGTTTCCTTGATTATACATTCTGATGAGCTTTTACATCAAGTGATGTTTCTTATGATTGAAAATGGCATTGATTCAATTGGCAAATAAGCAGCAACACAGTTATCATATTCCATGAGCCTGACATCAGATGTACAGAAGTTTTATCTTTGAGAATGCTACTTGAGGTAACATCATTTGTCTTGATATTAGTAGGAAACCTGCGCATCAGTTGTAGGATATCAAGGCGGTAGTAATTTTATCTTTACTAATAACACAGGAGTTCATTGTGTCGGAATCGTTTTAGATTAAAAAAGCTCACAAGCTGCTGTCAGAAGGGATTAACACAGGCCAATTTTATCAACCGCCGTCGCCACCGAGACGACGACCTGGGCGCGCACCGAGCGCCTCGTCGACACCTCCCCGCACATGAAGCAGGAGGCGTTCATTCCCCTCGTCGAGCACACGCTCCCCGAGATCGTCGCCGGCTTCGACGGCGACGCCTCCCCGCCCTCCTCGCAGGTGCTCCTGCACTACGCCGAGGGTTGGAGCGAGGCGACCCACGCGGCCCCCGTCGTGCTCGTCCACGGCGCCGGGCTGACCGCGAACCACTGCTGGGCCTTTTATTCACCTTAATTCCTTTCCTTTTGCAGGGAATTGCAGGATTTGATTGGTCTCGACGTGGATCTTGTTGAAATGGTCGAACAAAATTCTCGCCCTGGGTAAGCTATTAGTCAGAAGCTACTAAGACTTTTTTAATTTCATTCCAAGTATCTTTAGAGTCTTATAGAGTTTTGAGCTTCAATAATTAAAGTTATTTTATTTCTTTGCAGATCGGAGATAAAGTTTAATGCTTACAACAAAACTACTCAAAAAGAAAATACAGTCCGAGTACATACACTTAAATATAAAATCAGGGGCAGCGCTATAAAGTTGCCTATAGTAAAGGTCATAAGGCTTCAGTGTCTTATTTTTTATTATTTTTTTCCCCAAGAGGCCCTTCCCGTGGAAGTGGTGGTCATAAAAACTTCAGAAAGGGCTTATTTGAATGAAAATTGGAAATTCTGCTTAATTTTTTAAGTCAAAAGTGATCCAAGATGTTGAGAGGAAGGTTGAAAAACATAAGATGCTAAGACCTTGGCTGGTTAACATGGTAACTTTCAAAGCGGCGGAGGTGGGGGAGGAAGGTGAAGTGCCAAGAGACGAAGGTGTGATAGACAAGATTATGGGGTCTGTTGAAGCTCTCTCCTTTTGACCATTTCAGATCTTTTGGGATCTTTATGCTAATACGGTATGTTTATGCAGAATTTAGTGAAAAACAATACATTTTCCTTCCAAAATTTGTATTTTTTAGAACCGAGCAACTGAAAATTTTATGATACGGCGAAGGGACGTCGGACGGCTGCCCAATACGCGAGTTTAACTCCAGTGCTTCTCCTCGGCGTGGAACTCGCTTCCCGGCAGAGGCCCGGGCTTGGCGAAGGCGTCAAGAACGTTGCCCATGACGGTGGAGACGTTGTTGTCGCCATTGTTCCAGGGCAGGGCCTGGCCCCAGGCGATCGAGCTTGGCGACCACACCGCGCCGTTGTTCGGCGTGGTGAAATAGGTCATGTCGGCCCGAATGTGATAGTGCTGCGTGCCGCCCTGGCCTTCTTCGACGTAGCCCATGCAGGCCTCGAAGGACACCACCGCTCGGGTGCCTTGCTGGGTGTTACAGCGACAGCCGTAGACCTTGCCGTTCCGATAGCCAATCACCAGCCGCTTGTGATTGCGTCCGACCATGTCCGGATCTGACGAGTACACGCAGGACAGCTTTGGGTAGGTCACGGGCCGAGTGACTTCGTCGTATATGGGCGCCGAGCTGGCGACGTTGGGTAACCGTGGCACCCGCAATGCGACGTACTCCCAGGTTGGTCTTCATCAGGTTTGTCATCCTCAGCACTTTCTACAGGTTGTGCAACATCCTGTTGAGAACCAAGTGCTTGGACAGCCACACCAAGTAAAACTTTGGCTTGGTCAGAAATTCGGTCATTCCTAACAGTTTGTGCATCATTAGATGAACTATGCATAGTACCAACATGTTGGGTACTATCTCCCTGAACATTGGTGTCAGGGTTTGCATGGGGAGCATTACCAGAGACATGCAAGTGGTCATCCTGCACGAATCTATCAATAGATTGAAATGGAGAATGAGCTTGCACAGTCGTGTCTATCTCAGGTGGATTGGTTCTGCAGCGAGTTGTTAGTAACGGTAGTGGGTTTAGTAGTACCATTTTTTTGGATTTTCACACATCTGAAATCGTCTCATTTCATGGTATGGGTGGAATAGAAGTCTTGTATAATGTTTCTCTTTGTTTGTTCTGAAGTAGGCTCGCTTCACCAGTGTTATTGAAATGAGTTTGACTTTCTGTGTGCCTACACATCACACATGAAGATTTTGAACCAATATTCGTTTTCAATCTTGTGTTCGATGCGAAACAAAGCTGGAGGATTACTTCACTGCACAGCAAACATATCGCACTTGAACAATTCATACGAAAGTTCATTTCCGATCTTGGGTTCGATTTGCAACTAAGACTAGGAAATGATGAGATGCACCATAAACACATTACATCTGAACATTTCATACCACAATTCATTCCTAATATTGCGTTCGATTTGCAACTAAGATTAGGAACTTTGTACGTTGTAACAGCGTCGAGTCTTGGGAGAACTTGGGAAAATTTCGAAAAGGACACCATTTCGATGCGAAACATGCTCTTGGCCGCGTCTCTTGTCGTCGCATTTTGTGTGTTCGTGGTGGTCGCTGACGACGATCCCTTTGACGCGGCAGCAATTCCGGAACCTGGTACGTTCGATGCTGTTCAAGTCGTTGATCCGTCCGGTCCGGTAGCTGATGTCTTCAACCCGATGCCTGCTCCCAACGCAAACGGCGAGTGGCGATATTTTTGTGTGTGACCAGTCTTTGGATTTTTTGGTAGAATGTCCTTACGAAAAAGTTGTTTAAGTGGAAACGTATGGTTGTATTTTAAATATAGCAAGGACTACTTGTAAATTCTCTTTGAAAACACTTTTTTTTTAATTTGCGAATTTTTCAAAAATATAATTAGGATCACTATACAACATTGAGGCAAAGAAAATATCTGATCCAACGTAAAAAGTTGCATTAGTTTCATCGAAACTACGCTAACCTACAAATACTAGCATATACATCCTTCAAGTCTTTGCTTAAGATAGAACTACTTCAATCTTCCTACCAAAGTTGCTAGCAAAGGTCGAAATGGAGTCGCAATGCACTCTCGTTTCCAAAGGCCATCGAGAAATTGCTTCGCCATGCACATTTAATTTTTTCGGCTTGTAGACTATCACAAAGTCATACTCTTCGAGGAACTTTGTGAAGATATATTGGAGGCTTTGCTGGTCAGTGTTTAACTGAAATTTCTTACCGTATCTGACTTTTCTCTGTGTAAGGTTATTAACTTTTTTCAGAAAATTTTGAAGAACTCGAGAGTGAAGAATTTGAAGAAAAATCAAAAAAGAAAGAAGGGCCAGATAGATTTTTTCTAGTTACAAAGAGTAATTTTGTTTTATTCGTTTGATGATCACTTCTCTAATCACTTCATCTGTTTTAAGATTGTTTACTTCAATCAAAAAAACACATTTTCTTCTGAGAGGAGTTCTTAGTTTCTTGTTTCTTTCCACGACAGAGCGCATCAAGTCAGCCGGTCTAGCAGATGCAACCCAACTGTATAACGTGCAAAAACATGTTGACATAATCTGCGATGTTTACCAGAAAACTCTGGCTTAGTGTTTATTTATAATTGCGCGATTTCGCGGCCTACGCAAACCATTCCGACAAATACCGACACGAATTGACGTCTTGATGCAGGGCGTCATTTCAGCGGCAGCCTGCCTCAATAATGCAATAAATATCAATGCTTTAAGAAATACTAATTCGCGACCCCTCTCTGAAAATTTTGTAACTTGATTTTAAAATGTTTTTTTTGGCATTTTAATCAAGAAAAACTTTTTTTGGTGTTTCTGTTGGACAAAAAAAAAAATCAAACGAAATTACCCCCTTAGATTTAACAAAAATATATTTTGCGTTATATACACCTAAATTATATATACGCCCCTATAACTAATGAATTATTACTCGTGGAAGAAACAAGGGATTTTAAGCATAGGTAAAAAAAGACAGTTTTTACATATTTTTACACAACTTCCATATTGTCTCACAGAAAGATGGCCAAAAACCCAATATGTGCATGATCCGCAAGAGGAAGGTCCAGGATACACTATCAATTATACGCTTTGGTGAAGTCCAGTTTCAAGTACACTATACGTTGCTCAGTACGCCTCGCCCAATATATACCTTCATAAGCTGTTGCAACATTGTCAAGAATGTGTCACCCCGGCAGAAATCCAGACTGTTCCTGACTAATTTTTTCCCCCAAGATCACCTTTAGCCGCTCAATCGCCGCAAACGGGACCATGATAAGAGAAACGCCGTTGATTCCGAAGACCAGCAGGAATTTGACCGTCCAGGTCCCGACGATATCGCCGAATCGATACACAGCAGTATCAATGAAGTTTTTGGTCTTGTACTTCTCCTCGGGTGTCACGACCGAATACAGCATATCCGTCGTCGGCTTGCTGAAACTGAAACCAAGTGCGCGTCGTGCGATTGTCAGGATCGCTACGATGCCGAGCATCGGATTAAAGTAGAGCGTAATTATTTAAAGTAAAAAACTATCTTCTGAAAATTTATGCTATATTATGAATGAATCCAACAGTTGATAAAGCAAAAGGCAAAGGAAAAAACTGCAAGATTTTTGGAAACTTGGAGACATTGCATTATTATATAAACTTTAGGAATACTTAGGGTGTCTTAGTAACAACTTTACTTTTTGAGATTCAGGTTGTAGTGGTTAATGCAAAAGAGGCATTCGAGTCTGGTATAAACCAGCAAAAACATGCTTAAGCTCAATCATATTGTTATAAATGTTAAAGATGTAAGCAAAGCTCTCGAGTATTATCTGGAAATATTGGGGCTTTGCCCGGAGAGGGTTGATGAGTTTCATTCAGGAGAAGCTTCCTTTCCTTCTGTTCGAATTAATTCCCATTCCATAATTGACTTGTTTCCACCGGAAATGCAGGAAGCCAGGCAAGAGACTTCTGGAAAACAAAGTTTAAACCATTTTTGTCTTTCTCTTGAACGGCAAGATTGGCTGGCCTTAAAAAAGAATGTCGGCTTACCGAAGGAAAGTGGCTATGTAGTTCAGCTTGATGACGGGCGTGAAATCATATTATCTCACACCGGGTGGCCATTATTCGAAATGGGTCGACGCGTCTTAGTTCAGGAGAAGATTTCTTTAATTCTGGGGCGTCGAAAATACCAATTCGTCACGTTTGCCGACAACGAGTAAGGATGCGCGCCTAGTTGACGCCGAAGTGACTATGCGGACCCGCACCACCGCCACCGCCGACTTCGGCTGCTCCAAAAAAGAAGAAGAATGATGATGAAAGAACGACAACGACAAACAAACAAGAGAGAGCTATAGAGAAAAACGCCAACACCAAAAACCATCACCCCATGCATCATCATTCATTCATTCATCATTCTTCTTCATTTTCCGAGGAGGAGAGGACGACGACTCGGACGAAGAAAATACATCAGGGCGTATATATATATATATATATAGGGGAGGGGGACGGAGACGATGATGACCGTATTGTATTGCCATGGGCGTATATATACAATAATGGTGGATTATAGTGGAAGTGAAAGTTACCTGAACAGTTATATTCTGTTGAAAAGACAAAGGTGGGCTTCCATTGTCCGTGCTTTCGATGAGAACATTGTATCTCTTCTTCTTCTCGTAATTTAGCGACGCCTGTGGAGACGTATACAACTTTGAACCACTTATGATGAAAGTCAGATCGGAGTTGTGTACGATACGATAGCTGCAACAGAAGAACACAGTCAAAATTGAGAACTTCTAGAAACTGACATGATATGGAAGTGTTTTTATTGAAAATCGAATCTGCAATTTTTTTTATAATTTTGTAAGATGTTTATAACTTCTTAAGTCTAGGGCCCGCTCCAACCACAAACCAGATATCTGAATATGGAGGGTTATTGTATTAGAAATTCAATCTACAATTTTTTTTTATAATTTTGTAATATGTTTATAACTTCTTAAGTCCAGGACCCGCTCCTACCAAAAACCACATATCTGAACATTGAGGTTTCTTTTATTAAAAATTGAATCTTCGAACCAAATATTCCAGTGAAACTGGACAAGATGGAGTAAATCAAAATTGGTCTTTTCGTAAGATATATTTTTTGTCATATTTTTATAATAACTTTATTTTTATCCGTAACTAATTCTTCATAAAAATCAACATAGATTTTATCATCAAATCAGAATTTGTGGAAAGGCCTCCTGACACAAACGCAGACACAAAAAGGTTGATGGGCAAAAATAGGTACTCCATCCCTAATCATTTTCTTTTAAAAGATTGTACGAATATGTTCAAAGAAGGGCAAGAAAAGTTGTTGGTGGATGCAAGAATCTTTACTATCCGTCTCAATTTAATAAACCGAATCTCCTAATGCCTGTGAACAGATTTTAAAGAGGGGATGTCATAATAGCTTATAAGCTCTTGAATGCTGACTCCTGTCAAAATCTATAGTGAAAAAATGGCTCCCTGTCATCACTAGTAGTGACTCTACAGGTTTTTCTTTTCCTTATTTTGCTGGACAGTGTAATTTAAAGTAATAACACAGAAAATTCGAAAAGCTGTCAAACGGATCAAATGACATTTCTTTTGAGGTAATTTTTTGCCATTTTCCTAGCAAGTATACTAGCATGTCCTTAGGGACAACCCTTTCCCGAATTTTAAAAAGAAGATTCTGCTCCATTTGATCGAAAACAACAAAATTTACTCTTTGTAAAAATATAAGTATCCCTAAAAACAGATATATCCATCTCCAGCACAAAACAAGAGACGTTACAAGGTTTTTCTAAGATTTCAGGGGGTTTTGAGAGGTATCGGACCATCGTCAATTGGATCAACGTCCATTGGAACAGCAGTTGTTGTCCCTGCAGAAGTTCCTTCGTTCATCGGTTGCATAATGGATTTCAGCGGCGTCTAATGATGAATCTTTCGTGTACTGTAATTACAATTTTATATGTGTTAATCCCAGAAACAAAAAGAATGATGAGGTTAGCAATAGTATTGACGCTCGTGATGGAACGTATCGCTGTTATTGCAAAGGGTATAGAGTTATTGGCAAACAATCAAGGAAGAAGACATACCTGTTCAATCTGCTTCATCCATACCAAAGCTTGGTTCTCAACAGCTTCTAAGATCTCAGTTGAAGTCGCAGCAACAGAATAAGATGAGGGGGAGAAAAACTTGGACAAATCAATACCATCACAGGGAGTCAAGCTAACTGCATCTTCTAAGCTGTCTTGTGCTCCACTAAGAACTTCAACAAAACTTTCCAGTGAAGTGAGAAATTTTGTTTTGGAAGGCAGGAACTCTTTTCCCAATGGCCTTGGCCCCGGTCCACGCTGGCCGATCTCATTGCATCGATCCATCGGCTTGGTGGCGTTGCCGTTGCCTTCGACATCCTGTTTGCCGAAGAGGATCGACTTTCGCCGGACGAGTTTGCGCGGTCGATCCCGGGCTTGTCCAGCGAGGCCTCGCAGGAATTGCTGGCGCTTGGCAACAATGACAGCAAACTTGCCGGGCAGATGCGCCAGAGCCGTGTTGTGCTGGCCCAGGCAGGCGTCCCGTTCGCCCCATAACCATTGTGAGACCGATCACCAGAAACCTGGGATGGCCGGGACTGGACGAGGTTGTGCCTAAGGCGTGTGGCAGGGACAAGAGCATCGATGCTAGGGTATCCATGAAGCCACTCCGAGCAATTTTTTCGGTCGCAAATACATCTGGAGCCTCTCCCTCTTCTTTATTCCGGCTCATTAAGAGAACATAGTAGTGGACCAAGAGGAGCACAGTAATTCTTGCTGACCAGAGAAACACCGACGCAGCAGAAAGTCGGTTCGGTTGATTCGGACTGTGTCAGTAACATTAAATTTTTCTTTTTGGCTTGCCCCCTTCATTGGAACACTGCTTATGAAAAGTGTCTTAAGTGAAAAAAATACCGAGTAAGTTATTACCGGGATGAACTTCAAGAGGAATATGATTGGACAAGGATCGATAAGGACGCTGATTATAAATCTACATGATTTTGTCTAAATCTTGAATAAAAGCAGCAGTATTTTTCAATGTACAATATCTCGATTTTAAAAGTTGAAGCGTTTGGTCGTCCGAAATCTCCACCTTTTCTGCAGCGGCAAGTTGAGGGGTTCCTTCTTCATCCAGGCGCATGAGCCCTTCGAAAAGCATTTTATTGACCATGCTCGATTGGTGGTCTCCACCAACTCTTGGATCGAGAAAGACTTTTGTTTCCAAGTTGAGGTTGAGAACCTTGGGCTTGACTTGATGCTTTAAGTAGGTTTTCAAAACCCCCTCGAGCTCAGGCTCAATTTCTTCGTGATTGTCAAAAATCACCCCATCAAGGCACTTTTTATGCAAGTAGTTGTTATTGAACTTTGGAAGTAGCTCATTTATCAGAAATTGAAAAATCTAGTGTCGTTCTTAAGACCCAAAAGCGATTAGAGGGCAACCAGTCTCTCTCTCAAGCATCGTTTTTCCCTGAAGACATCTGATCAAAATTTTGAATTTACCACCCTGTTCATTATTATTTAAAGGTCCAAAAAATAAGGTCTCTAGGGATGACAGTCCCCCTAACCATTGAGGTGAGGGGAGGACTAACACTGAATAAAGTTAAAGAAAACAAATTTGAACACAAATTTCAAGTATAAGCCTTAAAATCGAATTTGAAAACTTTACCATTAATTGACTCATTAACTGGAAAAAGATCTTATATTCAAAACTGTGATAAAGAAATTAAAGCATATACTTTCTCAGGTAAAAATGTTATTCATACAATCATTTGCTTAAAACCAAAAAAGTCAACTAAAATATCAAATGATTTTTTTCAACTCATTCATTGCATCGAATAAGCAAGCTACCATTTTCCGCCCAAGGTATTGTCCATGCAGGAATCAGATCGTAAGCAGACTCTCGACTGACGAGTGCCTGCATGTCGGATGCGTCGAGCGAGAATTCCATCCCATTGAACCAATCTTCGTTCGACTCGGATGGTCGTGCGTTTAAGACACCACAACGACTTTCACAAACGACTCCGCCGTATACCTCTCGCCCGCGCGGGCTCATCACATATTCGTAAATACGACGAGCCCTTAAAACGATTACGGGAAAGACAGACTAAATTAAAATCTATGCGCTAACTAGATTAGGCAATAATTCACTATTTAGCGATTGATTTAGCTTGTCTACTAGCCTAATATTCATTAAAAGTGGGGACAAACGATCCTAATTTAAACTGAAGAAAATTTTCATTTGAATCCTTTAATTTAAATTGTTGTCAATTGGGTCTTAAGGAGTATATCCAGTATTTTTATTTAAAGCATCGTTTGTATTTATGGATTTTTTTTTAATTTCAATTGCCTCCTAAAGGGAAAAGGCGGTTCCATGCACATGTTTGACAAAGCCAAAAACTTTTATGGAGGGCACGGAATTGTAGGTGCTCAAATCCCATTGGGTGCTGGGCTTGCCTTTACTGAAAAGTACAACGAAACCGGAAATGTTTGCTTGTGTTTCATGGGTGACGGTGCCGTTAGACAAGGAGCCCTTCACGAAACATTCAACATTGCCATGACTTGGAAGCTTCCTGTTGTTTTCATCATTGAAAACAATAAGTATGCAATGGGAGCGCAAACAGAGCCTTTTCCTCGTTCTTTTTATAGAATATAGGACCACTTTCAAATAGGCCAAACAGACCACTGCATATAATTAGAAAATAAGAGGGCTACAAGCCCATTTTCACTGTTTTGCCCGTGCAGACTTGACTCATGTAAGGCAATTAAGTAAAGTAATTTCTTGTGTATTTATAAAGATATTAGGGATGAGGGGGTTTCTCATGCCCCTCGTCCAAATCCCATGTATGCCCATGGATGACCTCCTCCCTCCACCCGCACTCCCCCAAACTGTCTATAGGTATACAAGTACTCGCCAAGTATCCACTAAAATCAATGCGGTGCTCGCCTCTCTTATGGTTTAGTACCTTTCCCTACTCATCCATCACCTGCTTAAGGCTGGAATGGATTGAGTCCCAAACTAGAACGTGCTTAAATTTGATTGTGTTCAGAGTTAGTGACTTGATGAGAGCGAAGTTGAAATGCAGTGAGAGCAGCTTCATAGCCCTACTGCAGACGATGAACTTGCCCCACACGAATAAACCGCGCCAGATTCTTAATACTAATAAAGCACCCATATCCCAGCAATTTTTTCACCTAAGTCTCCTCCTCCTCCTCCCCCATCCAGACCATAAATTTCTTTTCTCAAAACCCTTAACCCGTTCACAAATCCCAAGAAAATGAATGTGAGATATAATTTATTAAAAAAAAACAAAAAAAACACGGAACCATGACAAACAAACAGAAAACACCAAATAAACGATATTTTCAAATATAAGGAAGGAGAAGGTCAACAGCCCAATAGATATAAATATAAAAACATTAAATCACGATTGTAAATTCTTTTTGTAGTAGAAACATGAAACAAGAAAAATCTTATGCAAGCAAGTTGCATTGAATATATCAAAATAAATTTAGGCACATTCATTTTGGAATTTACAGGGTCTGGTATAATATTTTTGCACCTGACTTGAAAGAAGTAATGGAATCGAAGGAGAAACTCGGCCCAATAGTAATCAAAGCTCTAAAAAGGGGTATGAAATCGACGACACAAAATCCGCACCCAAACCAGAGAGAGAGAGAGAGAGAGAGAGAGAGAGACAACAGCACCCAACAACAAAACACCTCCTATTAGCGCGCTAGCCACAGGAACGGCAACCAACAAACAACAATAAACAAACAACGGCCATATCGAAAGTGCATATTCTACTATAATAACCAACACGAAAAAAATAACGACGACGACAACGTGACGTGCAAATAAACGACAGTACAATCAAAATCAAGGATGTATAGTTTAAATGTACAAAGGGGAAGAACTGATAAATTAAGCCACAAGGGTAAAAGCCTTAATTAAGGAAATAACCCATATAAAAGAGAAACTTAGTAGATATATCTGTATAGTAATGTGAGCATATGTTGGTTTGTTGAGATCATAATCATATAAGCAACTGAATCTATACGACTGAATGACCCGAAATGAGGCCTTTCAGCCCTTTGTTTATAGGTGCCTTTATTAGGAGTTATGCAATGGGTCTTTATTATTGTCTTTCCGATCATTTATGAAAATATATTTACTGTGTATGATTTTAAATTTCTATACAGCAATATTAACCTAGTAGTTAGTAAGACCATAAAATACTGAATAAAAAGAGCTAGTTGAGATCATCAGTTATTTGTAGATTATTTAGACCATTATGTTTCAAGATGCTACAATTCAAATTTTGCCTCCAAATATATAAAAACAAAATTTGAATTTTGATAAAAACTTGGAATTATTTCTAAATTCAAATGATTAAAAGTTTTGGTAGGGGAGACGCCTTTAGACTCCAATACTCCATACCAGGTTTTTGATTTGTCATTGAATAAATCTCCAGCGACTTGAAGTTGAATCCAGGATATTTTGCTTTTACGCGGCGTCTAAATTTGGGTGGTTTCATACTCTGTGGTGCACGTACATCACTACGTGTTACGCACCGGACCTTCTGCTAGGTTTAATCCTTTAATCTACTGTGTGAAAATCCAGATTTTAGATACTCCGGGTCATAATTTATATTTGACATCTTATCAGCATTCAGACAGAAAACTGGATTTTCCAAAAATAAGATTCTGCTGAAGTTAATTTTTTTTTCGGCCTAAACAAAAATAACCCCAGATATGGCTCAGAGATGGCTCAGGGCAGCAGAGATGGCTCCTTGGTCTCAGTTTCTTAAGAGCAGTTTTTGCACAACATTAAAGTAACTCCATCTCTATATCAGCTCCAGATAATCTTCCCTTTTTAATATGGTATACATTACTTTTGTTTAATAAATTTCATTTTGAAATGTAACGTGAACTCCGCGAGACATGACCACGTTGTCACCGATCGAAATCGTTCCCGAGTCGCGAGTCTCGAGGTAGAGCTCCGGGTACAGGAAGAGGTTCTTGCCGCAGTGAATCTGAGCCGTGCCGTGAACCTCCGGTGTTCCGAGGAACACGGCGGACGGATCGACGTTTCCTCGGATGCGAGCTCGCGTGCGAACCCAGGAAAGTAGCTGACGAAGAGGACGGTACGCACTGCCGAAAGCACGTAGCATTGGGACGAGAACAAAGACAAAACAAATATATAACAATCAAGCGCCTTTTTTTTCTCTCTCGCCGAGAGATCGTCTCTCGCGCTTTCTATTCCCGTTCTACTGACATCTATCCTTAAGAATCTGAGAAATGGAATGATTCATCTCAAGGTTTTTTTCTTTTTCCGGCATTTATTCGCTCAGACTTCCTCTATTCTATCAGTATAGATTCAATTGATATTCATCGTCGATCAAATGGCAAGTGTGTTGAATGAGAACAGTGGACAGAAAAAATTTGTTACTATCACTTAAAGACATAATGTTGATAATCTCACTCTGCTGCGTTGAGTTGTAGTGCTCTGCAGCGAGACTTTGCATCCAAGTGAACCTGACTATCTCTAGCTGTAGAAATAACTGCACTGGACTCGGGTTTGCGTGATAATTCTAGGCTAGATATTTGTTAATAATACTGTTTCGTTCACTGGTGTTGTCAGCCAATGATTTGATGAGATCCCGTGTGTTTCAAGACAAATCGTATTTAGGTAGCAAACAACGTTTTGTATCTATGTGACCTCAGAGTAATTGTCCTATTCCGTCAGAAATCCAATTTTTTAGATGTTCTGCAACTTAGTGTATTTTCCCCCTCTTTTGGATCGTTATGCAGGGATCCTGCACAATCATTTGTTGCCTAACAATAGAAAATTCAGTATTATCCTCATCGATATGTCAGTAAGTTTCCACAGAGCAAGATTATTCTATCGTACTAAAAAATTAAGCTGATAAGACTTTGGAACCTTAAAAATCGCTATCATTTGTATGCGTGATGTAATGCATCAGGGAAAAGTTTCAGAAAACGTATTAACATTGAAAAAGTTATATTACATTCATTTACTGGCGGTCCTTTTTTATCTTATCAATTTTCCTAAGCCTTAGGGATTTTGTTTTCGCGAGAACGCAAACAGTTATTTGCATTCGGTTCATCTAAACTGGTACGAATATGAAAGATTTCTCAACGCATCCAATATTTATTTATGTTTACACTAGAATCAAATGATTTTTCACGACAATCTTACCCATAAATGTTTTAAGCAACTATCAATTTAGTCGTTAGTGTTTTTAACACAAAATGATAGAATATAAAAATATTCCACATGAGAGTTAATTTTGTATTATTGGGCACGCAAATTGGATTGAATAAATTGTGATAAATAATTAAGATCAAGGACGTTTTTTCGATTTATGATTTTTTTGTTATAATATTTAAATGTAACTTCTAACTTAGCAACGTAACTTCTATAGCATGTTGCAGTTTAGTTTCGCCGGTCCCTTCACGTCCAAGACATTTGCGCACGTTATCAAGGCCCCATACTAGCTTGCTAATGATAATATAAACAAAACATATTACTAATGGTGCGCGCAAGTGCTCTCACAGTAGTATATTGTTCGTAGCTTGTCCCCTGGAAGAACAACTTGTTTGCTAAGATTGAACGGACCGTCTTCGGTAGTGAATATCTTGTAGGCTGTACGTAAACAGATATGAAACAGTAGCTTGGATTTTCAACGGGAAGGAGTCCCACCACCCAGACTCCAGCCAATCAATGTCATTGGCTCGTTACCGCGCTGCAGGATATTCATCCTGTCGATGACGCGAGCGACATCCTTTTCAGGCTGTCCGGCATTGCGACCCAGGCCCCAGGGCAGCGCCTCGTAGCCGAGATATTGCAGGAAGCGACGCAGCAGATACGTCGAGCGATCGTCGGTGTAAATCCCGGGCAGCAGCATGACCTGGCGGCCATCGCCGCGAGCCTGGGCAGCCAGCATGGGTGCAGCAGAGGCTGCCGACGTCGTGGGCGCCGGCGAAGGCCTGGCAGGCCGGGCAGTCCATGCCGATGGGCTCGATCAGCAGCACCTTGCCCTTGAACTGCGAGAGCTGGACCTCCTGGCCGGAGGGGTCGCTGAGCTTGATGTCCGGGTAGGGCTGGCCCTTCACCGGCGGCCAGGGCTGGGGGAGCTCGGCGGGGAGGAGCGGCAGGCTGCGCTCGCTGTCTTCCCACTCGCCGCGCTGCTGGTGGCGGTAGCGCATGAACCAATTTCTTCCTAGCTTTAATAATAAGCTTGTTCTTTTTCTTTTTCGAACGTGTCTTGGTACCTTTGGTGCCTTTACCCCATGGGGTCACGGGATGGCGACCACCTGAAGTACGGCCCTCACCACCACCATGCGGGTGATCGATCGGGTTCATTGCTACACCACGAACACTTGGGCGCTTACCTAGCCAACGGCTACGGCCTGCTTTACCCAGCACACGGTTTTGATGGTCTGGATTTGACACCGCACCAATGGTTGCCATAGCCATAAAAAAGCGTTGGTTTCAGAATGGGAAACTAGGTGCGGTAGGAAAGAGTCGCTGCGACACCCTGCTGGTAGCAGAGCTTATTTTTTTACGTAACGTCTCAAAAACAAGAAAGCGAAGCCTCGGCGGATATTACCTCGAAAGCTTCGCTTCACAAAAATCGAATGCGTCATGCTGTAAATTAGGCCGAAACAGACTATTTCGAACGTATTTTGCCTAATTCTTAGCCTCTTTAAGCTGTTGAATTTCGTCATAAAAGAGAAACCTAAGCTTTAATACCATTTACACATAGCAAAAGAATTCACCCCCCACCCCAAAAAAGGAACTTACAAGTTTTCCAAACGTTTTTTATATTTGCTAGACTTCACCTGTATTTTTATAAAAGTCAATAAACAGACTACGGCTGGAACAAGTCAGGAATTCAAGAACCTTTGGTCACTCATTTAAATCAAGGGTAGAATAAGCAAGACATGGAACGCTTTCGGCCAACTAAGAAAGCCAATATGGCCAAATTAAAATTATGGGGCTCTTTTTAAGAGTAACATGAGATTGGAGGGCAAGCAGCCCTTCTTTGAAGCATATTCATTTTCCAAACGCATCTAGGCAAAATTTTGGTACAGCCATTCTGTTCAGCACAGTAGAACGGTCTAGCAAGTATGTCCTTATGGAAATTAGGAATGTCAACCCCCCCCCCCACAATTATTCAATTGGCCCATTATGCTTTAGAACTAAATGTTGCTTTAAAACAAATCAAAAGATATTGTGTGATGACGATCGAAATATAAGCAAGTTATTCGAATCTGTTTTCGAAGGACAATGAGAGAGAATTCTCTTGATATATATCAGTTAAATCTCATCGCAAGAGAGAGAGAGAATATGACAAACGAGTTTTTGTAATTTATGATTTCCTGCGTAATCCTACTCCAATGAAGAGATTTTGTCAATATTGATTATTCCCAATAAAACTTTATACATCTCTCTTTTTTTTCTCATCAATCGATACGTTTGGAAAATGAGTGTGTAATTTGTCAGGGTATCTTTCTCATGTTTGGCATACCCCTTCACTGTCTCTATCAGATTGGGAATGAGATTTGCCCGGCGCTTCAACTGTACGTCAATGCCACTCCATGCTTCCCGCACCATCTGCCGGGCCTTGACTAGTCCGTTGTAGATGATGATCGCATAAACAGCGAGGCCGAGAACGATAACCAATGCGAGAATATCCATGCTTCAAAGACTCCCTCAAAAAATCCAAGGGTAACCCTAAATCGATTTCACAAGAAACGGCATTCGGTGATTTTTTAGAGAATGTTGAGGGGATTGTAAAAGTCGTTTTGTGTATATACATTGTCAAAAGAGCGTAACCCAGGAATGACTGAGTGTATTAATATAGAACTTCTAGAAAATGATGCGAGGGATTATAAATTGACCAATAAGACAAGACTTTCACGCTAATATTACTACTATTGTTATTACCACAAATCGATCAGGGGGATGATCAATTGACCAAAGGCATGTTGAGGGGAACGTTGAAATAGGTGGCACTGCTCCCTGTCACGAAGTTAAGAATGGACGATCCACCCGCTGTCGCTGCTGCTGCGGCTGCAGGATTGGCGTTGTTCCATGAAGACTCAGGGACAGCGGCCATAGTCGTTCGTGTCGCCATGAAGTTACCTTCCATATATCAGTTATTTTACAGAGAGAAGAGCGGCAACAATTAAATTACAATATATCCTATATGCTGCAATAGCTCACTGTGTTATTAGACAAAACAATACAGCAAAGACTCCGACAACTATTGCACAATGATGGTAAGCAACCTTATGGCAAAGCTTTTGTTGGAGGATCAGGGGGAGAGAAAATGGAAATGAGCTACTTGCTTTTGCATAGTACTGTTACACGTATATAATAGGGACTGCCTACCTAACTCTGACGTGACCACCTAACTGGTCTAACCATGTGACGTTGACCTTTGACCACCCATGTGACCTAACGTCCACTAGGGTAATGTCCACATTAGGGTTAACAATGTTGTTCCAACTCCCTTAAACGATTTTTTGAAGCAAATGAATCGCGCAATGAACGAAAACCGCCCGGAAGCCTACCGCCTGCCGGATACCCCGGAACTCGCCGCGCAATATTTTTTGATTTACTCTGCCAGCGGCGATCCGACCGATTTTGAAGAATATATCGACTACGATTACCGGCTGGCAAACTTGCGCGTTACGATGAACTCAGGCCTTTTTACCGATGAAAAAGTGATAAAAGAAGCTGCCGAACACTACATTCAGGAAACGTTTAACCTGCCAACTTTCACCAAGTGAATCCAGATGACCAAGTAAGAAGCCATGACTAAGACCAAGTGTAGCACCTGGTTTCATGGCTGCAAAGATTTCTTTGTACAGTCGTGCCTGAGCCGCATCAGAGATGAGAAGGATGACCAGATCAGACTTTTTGATAATGTCAAACATTTCACCTAATGTATCATCGTCTTCACTGAAACCACATTCTTTGGCCTGTTCATAGGAAGACGATCCTGTACGTAAGCCAATGGACACTTTAATGAAGAAAGAGATCAGCGGCTTTTTTCTGCACTTCGGACAGTGCAAGTGCTACTTGCTGCTCACGCTCTGTGACATCCTGTAATTAACAGTATTTTTAGCATATTAAGTATGTATCACCATAAAATTATCTAATACCTTGTGGCGCTCCTGGAGATGAGTTAAACATTCAACAAGAGATTCGCTCTCCTTCACTATATTAGCATGCTCTTCCTTTGCATGTAGGCTTTGCTCCTCTATACTCTTCCTTAATGCCCGAATAAAACGAGGTTGTTACAACATGCCACTGTGACAACTATCCCCTACTTCCACAACAGTAATTGACTCCACTCGATTTTCTCGAAGATTTTACTGCCGTTTTTTGCAGAGGAGTGGCTAGATCTTCAATAGTGAGGTTCGTGATTGGAACTACCTCGGCGGTAAATTTGTATTCTGGTGGAGGAAAAAATTACTTGAAAAAGGTTAACAATGCTCGCTGCGCTTCCTACGAAAAGCATTTTGGTCGCAATTTTTGATATATCTCATCGCGGAGCTGCGAGAGTCAGGGCCGAGCGGGCGATTGATCGCGCGACGGGAACTCGAGGCGGTGAACTGGATTCGCATCGTCGACATCCCGCCGGGGGAGTGGCCGACGATTCGAGGCCAGACCTACTACCTCTCGCTCGCGTCTGTCGATCGTTCGCCGTTTCGCATCGGTATGCCGGCGCTTGGCGACGTCTATCCGCACGGCGGGGCGTACTACGACGATCGACCGGTTCTCGACTCGGATCTCGGCGAACGACCCGGCCCTGGACCGGGACTGGCCACCAGAGACCAGCATTCTCCCGTCGCAGTTAGTTTCGTGATCTCGCTCGGAAACAGCCGGACACGTGGCTAGGTGAGAGACGTCCCGGGTTTCGATGCGTTGAATCTGGTCCAAGGCCGACGACGTTGAGGGATTCGTGTCTCTTTTAGAACGTGTCGGTGGAAGTTGGGGCACGAATGAATGGGATTTTGTTTGTTTTTTGCAACACAACTCCGGAGGCGTTTGCCCCGCTAGAAAGAATAGCTGTTGTCTGTGTGTCACTCATATCTCTGTGGCAATATTGACTAATATTTTATTAGCTATTATTAGAATGGTATTATTTTATAACCTTCCCTGATATTTTGTAATATTTTCAGACATATTGATAGTACTATCTGGTTCTCATTATGTCGGTTTGTCTTCTACAGGTTTATTATTGGTCAGAACTTAATTCTACAATCATAAGAGTTCCTATCTCAGATGTCAAAGCTGACAGAGAAATTCCATACTTACGCATTCAGAAAACTAAGAAGTCTACAGAGCGTAGCCTTCCCAAAAAATTTTGCTGAAAACAGATAGTACAGAAATCGGTCTCTAATTGGCAGGATCACTCCAAAAATCACCTTCATCCAGCACTATAACCTTAACTCACTTATGAGATTCAGTAAACGTTCCTATCTGAAAAGACAGGCTGAAAAGCTTAGCCAATAGTAACAGAGTTGCAGCTAGATTAGCACGGATTACTCTTGTAGAAATTCTGTCCCGCTTCATGGGCCAGTTTAGCAAGCGCCAAAGCCGATAGCGGTGTATCCGGTGCAGGTTTAATCACAATCGTACAGCCTGCTGCTAAAGCCGGAGCGACCTTGCGGGCAATCATCGCATTGGGAAAATTCCATGGGGTAATCGCAGCAACAACACCGATAGGTTGCTTCAAAACGATAGCTTGAGCGTTTGGTTTTGAGGCTGGGATAACATCGCCATAGCTCCGACGTGCTTCTTCGGCAAACCAGTCAATATAGGATATTAAGAATCTCCTTAATACGAATTTTCATAAGAACTTTCTCAATTATATGTTGATCTCATTGTGGTCTGTTTTTTTTCTGACTTGTACATTTTATAAAAAATTAAGTTTTTTGAGTAAGTAATCAAGATTTTCAAGATTTGGTCTTGATCAGACACAGAGGAATGCAATATTTGATTTTATTTAGGCAAAAACAGAAGTAAAAAAAGCAAGATTATCTATGCCGGGTTAGGTTACGTTTCTGTAAATTTTGAAGGTAAGCCTGCTTGTTCGTCGCTGATGACATCCAAACCGATTTCGTCCATGCACTCGACGAGGTTGTCGAGTTTCTGCGGGTTCGGTGCTTCGTTGGGCAGATAGGCGTTGACTTGTGAGAAGGTCAGGAAGCCTTGCTTCTTACCGCGAGTGATCAATTCGTGGAGGTCGTTGTGAAGTCGATACACGGGGCGCGGTCTCCAAATAGTCGGGTTGTGTGCGTTGATCGTTTGGGACAGTGTTGGCAAGTTCTCACAACTCGAAGCTTGACGCTTGGAACCCCTCTCCTTCCTCTGCGACTTTGCTTTCGTTGAAGCTTTGATGAGATACAGTGCTTTTAAGTAGTGAACCATCCTGGCAGGATAGCTACAGTCAGCTTATGAGATCGATCCAAACCAATACGACCCTTTAGTACAACGACCGTGTATTGTCTATCTAGATTCTTCAAAGGAAAGGCGTGGAAGGCCGCACACAAGGAGAAGTGTAGTCTATATCATAGTGCAGCAAGGTATTGATTTTCCAGGAAAAATGTCAAACCAGAAACGAACCGTTAAACCACTAAAATACATGCTCGCAGAGAAAATGGCACCAGGGAATAGGGAATACCTTGCTCTTGAATCTCCGCCTTCTCATATGCCAGTCAAACGATATAGTGACATTTCTGGACTTGAAGCGAAGGTAAATACAAATATGTCCATAATAAACTTAAATTGTTTTTTTAAAACTGTACTATTTTGAAAAATATAAAATATGGCATGCCTAAGCCGTAGACTTCTGAAACAATGTCCTGCAAATCTTATTCTCCTTCCTTTATTACCGATGAAATTTTAGGCAAATTACTATACAGACGGTTATTGGTTAGGTGCGTGTTCCAATGAATGTTTGATACTGCACGGAGCATTCGTGTGTATGTTCCATCACGTTTCCCTTCCAGTTTTTTGGTAAGAGTCCATGCTGGTGATCCATAAAGAAGGACTAATTCCAATACGGCTCTAAAAATTGTTTTTCTTGATCTGTTCAGAGAGGGCTCCCATCTTCAAGGACATGGCTGAACTGATGAATGTATACTCCAAATGTCAGCCAACAGCAAAGAAAATCCTCCAGCTACTGCATGCTGAACCAGCATCTGATGGTGAACGCCAAAGTTACGACTATTTGAAGCGTTTTGTTAGAACACTGCGAAAAGAAGATGTAGCACCTTTCCTTCGCTTCACCACAGGAGCAGATGTCGTGTGCGTGGAGAAGATCAATGTGATCTTCAACAAAACGGATGGATTGAGCCGCAAGAGCTGCAACAGTTATCGCTGATAGATTATGTGGTGCAATTGCAAGTCCACTCATCCGTAATGCCCAAGAGCAGCGTCAACTCACTACGATCAAACAATGGCTGCAAGAGCGAGAATATAGGCTGCTTGAGACGGGAGAACGAGTTACATTTGAATCAATTCCAGCAGGAACATTTACATTTCAACTCAATATTCCAATTCAACAAGCAGGGCGTGATCAGCAAGTAAATATGCCTATCGATGTCGTTATTATGCCAAAACATGTCTGGCGGCGGTGGCGGCAAGGCGATCGGCTATCTGATCGAGAACGCCGAAAGCCTGCATGACACGCTGATGGTGAATTCGACCCCGATCGTCATCCGCTCGCTCACCGGCGTCTTCCCGCACAACTTCCGCGACCTGACGCTGGTGGCCGGCACCATCGGCGATTATGCGGCGCTGGTGGTCAACGCCGACAGCGACATCGACAATATGGAAGATCTGCTGGCGGCCTTCGACGCCGATGCCAATGCCCAGACAGTGTTTTCTCAAATGCAATGGAACTTGAATTGCATCCGGTAAGCGTACATTGATCAGCTCACCGGATGATAATTGTTAAGCCTGATTTAGTTAACCGGCATTGCGCGCCGGATCAATCCAGCCGATATTGCCGTCGCTACGGCGGTAAACCACGTTGACCTGATCGTTGGATGCATGGGTGAACACCACAACGGGTTCATCGGGAAGGTCAAGTTGCATGGCCTCTTCCGCAACACGCTGCACCCGGAGAGATTTTTCCGAATTACCAAATTAGGTGGCCCCCAACTCCCCCAAGGAGAGCAGATCCGGTCCATTTATGTCAATCAGGTATTTAGGACTTGTGTTTATTCTTCCCACCAAGTTACATCCCGGTCTCTCCACTCTAAGTGTTTTCCAAGATATCCGGTCCCCACAACTCCCCCCAATGAAACTGGATCTGGTCGGGATTTAAAATAAGAGACCTGAGTTACGAGGTCCTTCTAAATATCAAATTTCATTAAGATCCGACCGAGCTGCCACCGTTCGTGTCGATGGCGCTGATCCGTGCCGAGGCCCCGGGTGCGCAGGCGCCGCTGAATTTTCTGCGGGAATTGCGCACCCGGGCGGCGTTACCGGAACGTGGCGGGCTCGATATACTGGGGCCGATTCCTGCCGCGATGGAAAAAAAAGCCGGTCGCTACCGCGCGCAACTCATGCTGACGGCGTCGTCCCGCAAACGTCTCGCCGCGAGTGTGAAAGCGCTGATCGCCGCGAGTGAAACGCTGCATCTTCATCCGCTTTTTGGAGCGCCCAAGCTTCAGATCCATATTTGACAACTGTCATCACTGTACCTTCCTATATTCTAATCTTGGTTTGCACACTTATCTTCCTATTCTTCCAAACTTATTTTCAATTGTGAAAGAAACATCCTCAGCCTTGACTATTCCACATCTAACATCATCACTGCTCCCACCGTCTTTGCTAATAATACTACCAAGGTAAGTCAAGCTGGCCACCCGATCAATTTTTTTGTTGGCAAACATATCCAGCTCCCCCTCCCGTGGAAAATTCCCCTTTCCCATGAAAAATCCTCCATGGACATATTCTCACGTAAGAACCCCACCAGAAGCCCCGACTTCTTCCCGAAAATGTCTTTTTACTTCCCAATAACCAATACTATGTGTAAGTAATGGGAAGGTTCATAACTTGCAGCCCTTCCCCAGAGGGCTGGGGGGGGGGTCAGGTCGTCCTCAAAGACATAGTTATTAGATCTTTCGACCATGCTGAAAAAAGGGGTATCGGGATGGATGGGTTTTACTTTATTGTATAGATTCCCTTGAGAACGTTCCTAAGGACCACGGGAATTGTGCCTAATGTCTGGATTCATAAACAAAGACGATTAATAAACAATAGTTTTATTCGAGTACTTGCATACATATTGTCTGATAAGGCACTTAAATGTCCAAAACATAAAATCAGGTTCTGAGACAGTATAAATTACATCTAAGTTTTCTTAAGAACAGCTCTTGACTGTCTTCCAAAACTTGACTGTGTCAAGGAGGAGTGATGTAGCTGACAAGCTTGTTAATGGAGCAGATAGTGAAGGATTCCATTCTCTTAACATATCATGACAACTCTCCAACAGTCACGAGCCAATATCTGTGAACATTGACCCGCTAGCACAAATGGCAAACCAAGAAGAAAATTATACCTCGACGACAGTAGTCATAGTACAAAAAGGCCAGGAAAATAACAGCCGACCAGTCATTCACTTTAACAATTTTGTTTATCATATATTTTTATTCCATTCTTAACGGATATCAGCCAAGCAACCTTGGATGAATTGGCGCGCCTAATCAATCAACGCAGATCCGGTCCGGGATTTGAACGGCGGGGTAATCAGTGGGTTGCCGACGTTGCGGTGGTACCCGGTGATGGGGGTGACAGTATGGAATTGTTGGTGGACACAGGTGCTAATGTGACTAGCCTTTCGCGCAGTGCACTGCAACGCTTTCAAGCCAAACCCACTAATCGACAAGTAAGCGTTCGCACGGCTGGGGGGGTTGTGCGCCGGCGGAAGACAAGCCGAAGTTCATCGCCGAAGGCAAGCAACTTCGCGAGGAGATCAGCGAAGCCGAAGCGAAACTCAAAGAAATCGAATCCGAACTGTTCGCCGAACAGAGTCGCATTCCGAACATGACCCATCCCGACGCCCCGATCGGCGGCGAAGACGATGCGAGAGTCGTGCGGACTTGGGGCGAGAAACCGAACTTTGATTTCAAACCGCTCGATCACGTCGAACTCGCCGAGAAGCACGACTTGATCGACAAGGGAAGGCGACTAAAAGAGATAGTGTAAAAGAAAAAAAACAGGTCAACATAGAGCGCCCCCCCCAAAAAAAAAACAAACAAGAAAATAATGGAAAGATCGTAAGAGGCATGATATTCTGAATGGAAAAATCTCAAGCACTCCACCCCCTCCCTACCTTCCGTACCTGCGTTCAGACTCATGATTCTTAAGCCTTGGTCAGCGTTTTGATTTTTAAGTGGAATGTTTTTATATAAATATAAACAACTTTAGATAATCAAAAACTATGCATTCCTGATTGCCAAGCATCACAAACATTATAAAGCAATGAAATCACGGAAAAAGGTGATTAAAACTCAACAACGGAAAAAAAACATGAAAAAAACTGATAAACGATAAAAAAAATAAGCAAAAAAGCGCGAATTAATGAAAGTTGGAAACACTAGCAACAGATTGGAGGGGGGGTATTCTTAGAAGTGAATTCAAGCCATTTTAAGAAACATTTTGAGAGGTTTTAGTGTAAATGCCTCAATTCAGGGAAATGAAACTTTCAGGGATGGTTCTAAAGGCTAAAGTATGTCCTGAGAAGATATTTTAAAGTACCCAGCTCCACTCCTTCTCCCTATAGAGAGCCCAGCAATCCACCTATATGACAGGTCTATTGAACCTATTGAAATTTTGACAAAGTAACACTTTACCTTAATTTGCAGTTACCAGTTGTAACTGAATTTATTATTATTGAAAAAAAAAACATAATTTAAAATGTAGGATAGAATTCAGGGCGAATTTCAGACAGAAGCTGAAACATAAAAAATATTTCAAAAATAGACATGGCTAAATTAACTTCTCAAAGCATAAAATTAAAGTCCGCAACCAAATCTCAATAGCTTGAATCATCCGTGGATGGAACAATGCAGGAGGCAGCTCATCCGCTCATTACCTGCTCATTCGCTGAGTCAAATTCCTCTTTTATGAGAAAGCAAACGTCTTTTATTCTATCAAGTAGGCATGAGTTCAAAGGCTCACTTCTATATTCACTCGAACCAAGAACAGAAAATTTAAAACCGTGTTTTTGAAAAAACAAACTATCAAGTGAGGAAGAATCACAATTTGAACCTAATACAGGAATAATAACTTTTATTTCGATGAATATTAGCCCAATGATAAAAAGCTCGTTGAGAAAATAAGGCTAATAACGTTGTGAAAATAACGTTGGGAAAATATTTTTTGAAAAATAGTCTGAAACCCCACAAAAATGATGTCAAATTCAAATAAAAAATTCGCCGTTTTATAGCCGAAAACCTCGAAATAGCTATAGACCCCAGGTGACAGCAAACTACCAATCAAAACAGACGATAAAAAAGAAATCAGTTGCTCTACTGTGGCAGGCCAAACCACAACGTGGCAAAATGTCACACCAGGATACAAAATGAGGGTCTAATGCACAATAGGACAACCTCATTTTGTCTGCAAGGCTTAAGAAGCCTAAGTAGAAATAGGTCAAATAACTACGTGGCAGGCACCCAGGCATAACCCAATCAGGCAGCCTATCAGGTACTTAGGCAATAACCCTAATCCCTAATATTTTCCTGCAGTATAGCGCGCGCCTGACGTGGAAACGTGGACTGGCCCGGTGGACAGACGGACAGCGGTACAGTTGTACGACTAACTAACTAATAGGAGCAATAGTTAGTATGGTACTGTACGTCGTTGGACACAGGTATAGGTGGCTTGTGCACCCGAGACGGTGAGCTTACCCTGAGAAGCTATAAGCTTCCGAAGGAAAACATGCTTTCTCATTCTGGGCCCTCGCGCTTCGGACGAAGAGCAGTCTTCGAACTAAGGGAGTTTAGATAACACACTGCCCTCTTAATGCTGGTATTTTTGGTTCTATACATCATTCACAATACATCACTCACCGTATAAATGGTTCTGCATTAATCAGCTTGTTAATAGCATATGGATTATCTTGCATAGTTTTTACGATACTTTGCTCCGCCTTTACGACTAATTTCGTTAGCCTCGGACTCAAAGCTACGACTGTGGAAAATAAATCTTGTAGGATTTCAAAAACGCCAGCGTTCGCAAAAGGCGCGTTCGGTCGGAAGCTTGTCCCCGGCAGCGAGTTCGCCCGACAGGATTTGTTCACGCAGGGCATCCGCCAGCATGGTCGGCAAATCGGCGCGGGAGGCGCGCAACGGCATCTTTGTGGTTCCCGGGTCCTCTGTCATTCGCCTGTCCTGACTAAACGCCCAACTTGATGTTAAGCCCCCCATCAATAACGAAATCGGCCCCGGTGTGAAACGCGCTTTCCGGGCCGGTCAGGTAAGAGACCTCGATCCGTCACTCGACATCAGCATGCGCAGACGACACAGCAGTGTAGACCGCAGCTCACAGCCTCATGCTGTCCTTGCTGGCTCCCAGTCACAGATGCTTCGACGTGCAGCTCAAACACACGCTGCCATGGAAGCCTCTTCCTCTTCCTCGTCCTCGTCTTCCTTCGAGAATCTCCCTCGCACGCATGAGGAGCGTGTCGTCACCGACGTGCAGCTTCATAACACCTCCTCGGCATCCTCCTCCTCCTCCTCTTCGTCGACATTTCGAATTGGACGATATAGCACAACTAACCTATCTTGCGTAGGATAAGTCCTCCGACGCCTCACGGAAGAGTGGCGTCCTGACTAAGGAGCTTCCGTCTCATGAAAGAAATCGTTCAGGGCATCCAGTCGTTTCGTTCGGAGACTCACCCTAAGAAGGGCGAGTTGTTCGCGAAACTTGCGACCGGTCAGTCGCCGAAAGTCCTGCTGATCACCTGTTCTGACTCACGAATCGTCCCGAGCCTAATCACGTCGAGCGGCGCTTGGGAGTGACCCGTGGGAGGTGTGGGCGGCCCTGAGGGCTGGAATGGAGACCGAGGGGGGAGTTATTATTATTAGGGTTATTCATGCGTGTGGCGTGGCCGGCAGCAGCCGGTTACACACACACACACACTGGGGCGATTTGGGCCGGTTCGGGTGTGTGCATCCCACGGGAGTTGGGACCTGGCGTTGGGGCGGGGGGCGGAAGGGCGTTCCCACCCAAAGAGGGCTCCTGCTGCGCCCTGTACTCCGGATTGCACAGTGCGCCACGCGCCGTGCGGGCGTGCAGCCCTGTTGGATGTGGCCAGCAGCAGCTGCGAGCTGCCGCTGATGGCGCTGTGCGAGGCGGCGCACCGGCGCAAGCATGAAACCGGCCGTGCCCAGGTACTGATCCTGTTTGAGGCCGAACCGGTTGCTCCGCCGCTTGCGGCGTCGCCGCAGGAAGCAGAGAGCGGGGCGGACATGACACCTGTTCTTGTTTGCTGCCTAGAGAAAATCGGCCACCATAAAATTCTACAAATGGATCAAAACAGTGCTAAGAAAAGGCAGCCAAGGATCAGTCTTGTTCAAACAAGGCATCCCGTGCTTGTCATGATGTCATACGGCATCTTATGAGTGCATCTACTTCGCTGTTCGCATTTGCGAGCAAAAATTTGTTCGGCAACTTTGAAAAATTAATGAACATATTACCTTATTGGGTCAATTGGGCTTTCCCTCCTTTTCTGCTCACTCTCAGGAAGCGGTCCCCAATTGAACATCAGAGCATCTTCGTCGACGTGACGTCGAAGAGCGGCCTGTTCGCGTGGATCGCGATCCGGCTGACGCGCACGAGCGGCGGCGACCCGTTCTGGCTGCTGGTGGCGTACGGGCTGATGACCGTGCTGTTCAGCGCGATGCTCAACAACGTCACCGCGATGATCATCGTGGGCTCGCTCACCGGCGTCTCGCTCAAGAAGCTCGGCCGCCAAGAGCAGCTGCTGGGGTTCCTGCTCATCGAGGGCTTGCTCACGAACGTCGGGAAATTATAATTCTGTTTTGTTACTCTGTATAAATACGTTTAAAATAAAAAATGAAAGTTCTCGTGGCATGCAATTTGAGACAGACTATAGCAGTTTTTAGCTCTGTGTATAAATGGCCTCGGGGTAGTCACAGCCTTTTCGTTCAGGGTTTCGTTCCAATAGTATTGTATAGCCATTTGTAAGTAATGTAAGTAATATATATTGTAATTTTCAGTGGATGAAAAAATTAGTTGTATCATCAATTATTACCAAATTCAGTGATCACAGGTGGTAATCGCGGTTTAGGTAAAAATACAGTTTTAAGTTTGGCACGTAAGAACATTGATTGTGTATTTACTTACAGAAGCCATAAAGATGAAGCGCAGCAAGTTGTAGAGGAAGTTGCCGCACTGGGGGCAAAAGCCGTCGCCATTCAACTTGATGTGAGCGATATTTTAGGCTTTTCTGAATTTAAACAAACACTTGAAAGTACCTTGTCAACACAGTGGCAAACCTCTCGATTTGATTATTTAACAGTAATTCTTCTGCCGTTGGTTTGGCGGCCGGCGGGTCAAGCGTTTCAGGATATAGTTTGATGATTTGCGTTTTTTCTAGAACATTTTCCAAGACCAGGTCTTTTACCTGCCACTGACGCAACAAAAACCAATGTCCGTTCTTCATAATCAGTTCGTCTTCCCAGCCAATCTCGAACATACAATTGGATTCTGTGAGCGGCAGCCGATCGCCATCCTGATCCAAATAAGGATAGCCGGTAAAATCGGGGCTTAGCGAAGTCCTAGTAATTACTTTCGAGGCATTACTTTTTCCCCTTTCCCCAATCATCCAGCTGTTACTTATTTCAACAAGGGGGCTAATGGGGCCTTTCAACCAGGGGCACAAATGATTATTAGATAAGCCAGACAGAGATAACACCGCTTTCGTTCCAAGAATTTTGTATATAATATTTTTAAATCGCCGAAACAGTTGGGTAAACCAAGTTTCAGTGCGAATCATTAATCTTGTAAGATGCTTTATTTTAAAAACATTCATACAAAGCCCTGCTTTCCCAAGCTTAGTTATCAATTTTTTTCTGTTTTTCTTGAATGTGCCATTGCCCCTAGATACTCTCTTACAGTGTCTATGTTGTTATTACAGTTATATATAATTTTGTCCGTGAAATATTTCTCATCCACTATGAAATGTAACCAGGGGGATACCTTGGTACCATTTTATAATTTTGTCATATTTTTTAATTAAAAGTATGGTTTTATGCTCAAATCATTTCAGATCAATGGGTTCAATACCAAATGTGCGTGTTTTCTTTTGCACAGGAAGCCATAACACCTTAGTCGCAACGGACAAAGTGTAGGGCTTGGGATTAAACCCCTGGAATTGGTACATTTGGTGCAGGGATAGTGGGACACAAACCCCTTGCGAAAAGCTTTTTTAGACTCAAAGGAAAGATTAGAATATTGAAGAAAGAGCCAGAAGCATAAGCAGCCTATGTCAAGTTCTTAGAGATCAGCTAGAAGTTTCTAAGAAAGTCCAAGCAGTGATACATAACATATGCTCTTGTGTTCTGCAATGGCACTGCCTTCACAGCGATTGGATCGGCAATTGATATTGGCACCTCTCGCCTGATCAAAGCCCCGACATATGTAACGGCTACCGATTCAACATGGGATTTTGATAGCAAAACCACATTTGCCAAGATCACGGTTGTTGGCGCTGGCGGGTCGGGCGGTAATGCAGCCTCTCCAGCGACAAACCAAGGTCATGCAGGCACGGGTGGCAATTCCGGCGGGTGGCTTACCAAATGGATTAACCTAACTTCACTTCTCGGTTGCGGTCGCTATGTGCAAGTACCCAAATGTCAAATAATAAACACATTAATGAAATCGTCAGTTAATCAATCGTCAGTTAATCAATCGTCAGTCAAAAATAGTCAATATAAATATGTTTTTAATTATTTGTCACATTTAGGAATGATATAAGTATTTAGAATGTTATTAAGTAGTTCCCAGATTTTTTTTTTGTATCCTCTGTGGAATGTGGGAGCCTTAACGAGAATTTAACGGGCCTTCTCGTCTAATGTACCTTTTGTTATAAAAAAAACAAATCAAAAAAATTAAAAAAATATCTATGGGCAAAGTAACGTGTGCTTAAGAGAGAACCTACTGTAAAGCCAAAAACAACCTTGGATAAGCCATACAAGTAGAGAACTGGCAGCGTTAAAAGTAAATTTTAATATTGAGAGTCTTAACAACATTGAGCAAATAGCCAATAACAAGGCGTATAAGATGATGATTAGAATGACTGTTGGGTGAAAAAACAAAATTTTGGTATCAGAAAATAATCATATCAAAGTTTTGAACATTTAAATTTAATAGATGAACCAAAACAAAAAATTATTATAGGTAAATTCCTTAAAAACTCATATTTTGATATATTTATGGGAATTTTAACCTTTTTAAATTTTGTAATGGTATATGTAGATTAACATACTTCGGATATAGCTTAAAAATAAAATTTTTACACTGTTTAAATAATAAATATGTGTATAAATATAATATTTTTATTAGAATTTACTATTGAAATTAAAAGTAACTTTAATTTGTTTTTTTTCCATAGTTACCCTGAGTGAAATAAACGAAAAAGATTCAAGGATTTTAACACAATAGCATTTATTATTTAAAGACTTTTTTTCAATAGATAAATAAGACCAATAAATGCCACCTCAAACCAATTAAAATGGTGATGAAGGATTAACGAGACCAAACACAAAAATTAAACACTATCTGTACCGTGGTAAAATGGTTTATACGAATGTAAAATAACATCTTGTCAGCAAACCGACGAGTTCTTCCCGAGCTTGGCTTTCTTTTACACCTAAAGCCAGAGCTTCCTGAAATTTGTCTCTGGCGTCTAGGATCTTTTCCGTATCGCCAGAATTAAGCAGATTTAGTCCTTGAAAAAATAAGGTATCAAAAACAGGGCTTTTTTGGATCTTGATTATGGCTACCGCCAGACTGTCGGCCGCTTCCACGCCGTCTTCTTTAGATTTCAGGGCTTCCTGATAAGCTATTCGCGCTTCTTCATATTGACCTCGAGAACGGGAAGAAGGAGATCCGCAACGTCTTCGACCAGAAGGTCGACGCCGACGTGGACAAGCAGACCGAGATCGAGCTGCAGCTGGACGCGTTGATCGACGTGAACTACCAGCGCGTTCGCGAGGACTGGGAGACGCGCGTCGGCGCGATCGAGAACCGCGCTTGGGTGGACCGGGAGTTCGCCCAGGCTGCCGCCGACTACGACGCCCTGGCAACCGAGAAGGGCGAGCAGCTCGATCTGACCCTGCGCGACGCGTCACAACATAAGAACCTGGAGCCAATTTTGAACTCAATGTGTTACAAGGCATGTTGCATGTACTCCAAAAACTATGGTAACCTCAAGAAGAAGATATGACGATTCGGCTGCCCGACAGAACTCCGGTTTGCCTTGTAAACAGAATCCATAAAAACAATATTACACCCACCTCGACATCCCCAGCGTTTCTCAGTTCTCCAGCATAAGCCAGACGCCTGTGGTCAACCAAGCTCGTCCCTACATTGGGGGTATATTTTGATGTGAACCTATACTACAACTGATTTAATTTATTTGTTCAATAAGTAATTCGATTTATAAACTGACTGGTAAAGTTTTTAATAAGCTTATTGACTATTACATAATTAGTAACTCTCCCTAAGTATAAACCAACTTTTATAAAACTAGATTAAAATTGGTTTGAACCAATGGTTTCAAATAAGCAGAAAATTGAAGTTACCACGCTACGTACAGCACACAGAATCTAACAAATTCACTTGGCATTAATAACAATTTACTTTATTACTCCCAACATGAACTGCATTTAACCTCAGATCCCTTGCATTAATGACAAATTTCAACATCTTCTAATTCCTCCTCTCGCTACTCCTTACAATTTTCTCATACTAATACCCTTCTCTGAATTGCAAATTTCTATTCTTTATAGAAGTATTCAAGAGACTAGGCAACTTCTGAACAGTAACCCGTTTAAAGTATGCTTTTGACTCTCACTATACTTTAGTCATTGAAACATTTTCTTATCATTTTCCAAGGAGTGGCACCCAGCCTTAGAACTGTTAGAGCCGGACAATTCAAAAAGGTGTTAGAGTACACAGCAAAGCTCTTCAAGAAAGCAAACAAACCTGAAAATAAGTGTCAAATTTTCTACGATTCAAATTTAATACGATTTTTATATCTATGGTGTCAAATCCTAACAACTTTACCATCTATGAATGAAAGAAAAAAAAATGCAGAAAAGGGAGAGAGGATAGAACAAAATTTTTACATAGAAGATATTAAACCGTCCTACCGTAACTGATGCCTTACAATCCAACCCTCAAGCCATTTCTGAATTTAAGGGGCCATCCTTCCATATATAAGGGGACACAGTCGAAAAAAAAAATGATTAATTTTTTAAGAAGTCTTCAACCGAAAGCACAAATATCTTCAAAGATAAACCTCGGAAAAATTAATAAATATTTATCAATATCTAGTGACATAACTAAATTCTAATTACAAGACAGACAATTAGGCTAGAATTGGTTTTATTAGGGAGGGGGGTCACATACAGAACATACAGAAACCATACAAAACATACAGTAAACATACAGAAACCATACAGTAAACATACAGAAACCATACAAAACATACAGTGTACAGGGAACATACAGAAACCATACAGTGAACATACAGAAACCATACAGTAAACGTACGGAAACCATACATACAGAACATACAAAAACCATACAAAACATACAGGAAACATACAGTGTACAGTGAATATACAGAAACCATACAAAACATACAGTGTATAGTGAACAAATTCCTGGGTAAACTTTATCGAGTGGTAACCAATTAACATTGTCGTCAACCTTTACTTCTGTCAAGTCATCTTTAATTTTTCTCATGAAGTTTTTGCAGAACATACGGATTACGCGCTCGGCTTCAGGAAGCAATCTGTGAAGCTTGAATTTGTCAGACTGAAAAAGAGTATTCAAACCAGTCAGATCCCCAAGAATGAAATTAACGAACTCTAACGTCGCTTTGATGTAACTTGATTTCAAATGATTTAGGATCAACCAATCAATGTAATGTACTCAAAAGCCAAGTGGTAAAGATCTACTCAAATTTATAACTAAACTGATCTCTTAAAACACTCGATAGGAAATTGGGCGCTTTGAAATCTAGAGGATAAATGCATTAAGAGCATCAAGTTGTCTTTCACCTTGTTTGCAGAGTTTTGCAATAAAATTGCGGTTTTGTCACCAAAAATTGAATCTCTCTAATGATCTTTGGTTTTTCTACTGTCTTGGCAGGGTCTGCAGGTGTTTGAAGACCTTGCGCTGGAGCTCCTCGGACACGTTCTGTTCAGCGAGCCGATCGTAGTAGTCGAGCGGTTCGGCCAGACCTTCCGGGTGTGGATAGTCGGACCCGAAGAGTACGTGATCGTCTCCGATCCGGGACACGAGCTTCATCAAGTCGTCCTCCCAGAACGGATTCACGTAGACGCCTCGCTGGAACGCGTCGAGCGGGTGCTCCGAGAAGTGTTGTGGCAGCTGGCGATAGGTGAACTCGAGCTCGTCGAGGAGACGAGCTGTCTCGAACCAATATGGCTTGTCGAGACGAAAAAGGCAGCCGAGAGCCCGTGCGACTTCAATATTGGAAAAGCGAACTCGTAGTTATCCATATAGCCATCGTCAAAAGACAGGATCAGCGGTCTGCGTGGGCAATCCATCGTTCCGTTGGCAATTTCGATCAGGTTGGAGAATCGGCTCTGGTCATAGTTTTTCTTTAGATAGGCTAGTTGCTTGTCAAGGCCATCCGGTGTTTAACTTGAGAGTGGGAAACAGGAAAGATGAATCTTTATCAGACAAAAACTTACCCTGGATGTGCTTTGAGAGGAGATTTAAGCACAGGATCTGAAATTAGAAGAAAATAAAAATCATTATCAGCATGTTTAATCAAAATTCACTAAAGTGGTCAAAGGAAACAAATTTGCTTGGGATTAAAACATCACAAATTGTTGTCTAACTGTACTATTAAAATGTACCTTTCAATGTTTTCAGGCAACAACTAATGGACTTTAACACTTGAAAAAAGACCCAAATTTTAGGTTCTGACCTCGTCACAGGGGACATATGACTTCTTGGCTCTTATTTTTAGTAATAAATATGCGTAACTTGTTTTTTCGTTTAATTTTTTTATTGTTTTACAAAAATAGAGCTGTAAGAAAGAGTCAAAGTCTAGCATAAAGAACGGAGTGTTGAGGAGGGGATATTCTCGCTCAAATATGGAGTAATATCTGTTTGTTTCAAGTTTGTCCCTCCTTATATTTAGTTGAAAAACTTATTTTTTTTTTTGTGGCCAGACCAAGGGCACGACAGTCGACGGGAGAGGTATTGCCAGTACTGGTGCAAGTATGCGGGAACTTGAACTGAGCGACGGTATCGATCTCGAGCAAGATCTGAACGATGAGTATTTTCAGCGCCTCTGCACACTGGGTCGCGCTCAGCATGCCGAAGACGGTCAGTATCTCTACTATCAGGGCGATCGAGCCACGCACATCTATCTTCTGCGCTCGGGTCTGATCAAATCAACCCAGACAGACAAGAACGGACAAAGTGAAATCGTACACATGGCATTGCAAGAGGGTTTTAAGGAAGGAAAAGATTTACTAAGAAATGCACACTTAATGGCTTAAATATGACATGGATTATTGTGGAAAATAGGAAAAAATACATTTAACTTTTCTTAGGGGGGCCATTTGAGATCTCAAATTTTTTCTAATGGGAGCATTCATGAGCTGATTTTGATGATCAGTAACAAGATTGCTGAGATGTATAAAGTTGTCACTATCCTGATCTGGAGCATCAGCAAGGAACTTAGAGTGTAACTTATATCTCTGGAAACTAGAGTGTAGTTTTTACACTTAGCCTATTCATTTAAAATAAAATTGAACTTTAGTATCTATTTTGCAGGTTTTGGCAATGCATTAATTGTTAAGTTTTTAAATATCAATAAAAAATTCTCAAAGGTTAGAACTGAATTAAATTAATCGGAATTATTACGAATCAATTCCTTTTATAAAAAAGGGTGTATGAATAATAATGTATTAAGCTTTTAAATGAAAATAATAGCATTAGCTGTAAATTACTGCTGAGGTTTTGAAGAAACAGTTGTAATGTCCAGTCCTCTTGTTAGTCAAATGTTTAGTTAAAATCCATCAAACCTAAACAACCACAGACATCACTACCAATTGCATTGCAGAGGAATGCAAAAACAAAGATAAAAATAGCGACTAACAGAAACTATCTTATGTTGAAACCTGAAAAGGTATGGGCAGATACATTTAAATACAGAATTACAACAGAGACTTTTTCCTCAGGAGCCGGTCTGTCCACTCAAACACTTGGGAAACATTATTATCTGAGACAACAGTTGATTGCAATCCAATCCAATAGGTATCAGATTTTCCGAACTGATGGACCAAATACTTGAGAAATGACTGTTCAAACGGATCCACAATTGATACCAAATGGGAACCATTCTTACCATTGCATTCAGACTCGGCCTCTAAGAAATTAGCCGGAGCACTGTCTACAACTAAATAGCATGAGTTCTGGTATTGAATAAATTGGTCGAAACCATGTCGTTCTTTGGTTCATGCAGAAAAAGAAAGACGATGGTCCCGAGTTTTATCCAGTTACCGGCAGAGTCACACACAACGGTGGGCCGCTCGAAGGCACGTTTCAAATCACCTTCTTCCCTCTTTCCGAAAACAACGACGAGATCGCCAGTGGGCGATTGTTCGAAGATGGAACTTACAAACTTTTTTCGGGGCAGTTAGGAGTTTCAGGGGCGAGGGCAGGGGAGTATCGAGTATGTGTAAGAAGAATTCGTGAAAATATCGCCGCTCCAGGGTGATCTAAGCGGCTTGCCGCCGGTGCTCGTCCACGCCAGCTCCGCCGAAATGCTCTATGACGATTCCGTGCGCTATGTGAACAAGGCACGGATTGCCGGTTCTCCAGTGGAGCTCCAAGTTTGGCCGCATACGTTGCACGTGTGGCAGGCTTTTGCGGAGTTGCCCGAAGCCCAGGAAGCACTCGCCGAGATCGGTCAATTCCTGAGCACACATGCCCAGTCTGAGGAACCAGCCCAGTCACCGCTCCCGCCGGCTGGCCGATGGAGCTGGAGTCCGCAGGAAATAGTCGTCAAGCAGTTCATCGCCCTTGACGTTGAAGTCGTCCATCTTGACGACACCTGTCCAGCTTCCCTCCGCGCCACTGCCGGAATGGGTGGCGCGGAAAGTCATGGCTCCGCCGTCGGCCCAGCGATAGATGTTGAGGAACCGCATCAGGCCGCCACCTTCCGGCGTGTCGACGGCGACCGGCGATGCGGATGTCCCCGCGCCATTGCCGATAAATTTGATCTTGAAATTCCAAAAACTTCACGTACAATCAATGGATTGATGCCAAAATACACTGTAAGTATTGCAGAAAATATGTTGACGTCTGCTGGAAAAAATATTGAAAATTGTAACGTTGCAGTTTTGGGACTTTCGTTTAAAAATGATACTGGTGATTTACGAGAAACTCCTTCAAAACCATTGGTAGATGAATTACTAAAGAAAAATTGTAATATTTCTATTTATGATCCATTGGTAAATAATGACGATGTGGAATATCACAAAGAATTCCACAATAGCATCACTATTTTCGTTAATATACTGAACGATGGAAAAATAATAAATAAAGATTAAATAAAATAATGTATTTTATAAGAATTTTGAAGGACCAACCTTAGTAGCACCTCCTGTAAGGAAAGTGATCGTCAAACTACCATCTACATTTTCATTCAGACACTGGATCACAGATTTCTCTATTTGAATATCAGGAGATTGTTGAGCAGAAAGGACAAAATCTTCTGCATTCAAGCCTGTTTGTCTTACTCCGCGCTCTCGCTACACAGTACTAGATGCGGATAAGATAAGGGGGAGCGTTGGAGTTGATTGCTCTGTGGGGGCATACAGATACAGGCGCCTTCTTCACTAATCACAACAATTCCCTGTTTTGATTACAGTGCTAGGTTACCAATCACAACAATTCCTTGTGTGATTACAGGTCTAGGTTGCCAATCACAACAATTCCCTGTGTGTGATTACAGAGTTCTTGGTTACCAGTCAAAACAATGAATTCTCCGCCGCCCCCCGCAGCGCGAATCCCTGGGGCTACCGGATGCGCGGCACGGTGGAGACCGACGCCGGTACCTTCCGTGGCTTCGTCCAGTGGGACAAGCAGGAGTGTCTCTCGGTGGACATCATCGACGGCGAGGCGGACGACATCAACGTCAAGCTGGAGATGGGCAACATCCGCTCGATCGAGCGCGACGGCCGGAGTGCTTCCGACATCACGCTGCGCGACGGGCGCACACTCAACGTGTCCGGCACTGACACTTTCATTCTTCTGATTGACATTGGATGAATCACTTACTCGTAGTTGAGGAAGTACTAATTAATTGAGATCCTAGAAATATTTCCTAAGTCAGTGGCAACTAAGGCAGGAATGAGCTGTTGAAAAGGGTGATTGGATGAAATGTACAGCCAGTTTTTAAAATTTGACAAATGAGAGCTGAGCGACTATTGAAGTATCTACGCAGATTTACAAGCTCATAATAGAGAATTCATAAAAAAGTCGAAAGCTTGCAGTGGAATTTTATTATCAAACGAATGCCGAATGGGATCGCCTCGGGGAAACTTTTTGACGAAATAAAACCCGGTGACATTCTGGAAATAGATGGGCCCTATGGTCATGCTTTTCTACGTAACAATGTACCCCGTGATATCGTTTGTATCGGGGGTGGCTCGGGACTTTCTCCCTTGATGTCGATTGCCCGCGCTGCTGTGCGCGAACCAGCCCTACAAAACAGAAAGATATACCTGTTTTATGGTGGACGGGGGCCGACTAACGCCGTGTAGTTTACGCGATGCTACAGTGACGTGGCATGACGGAGTATGCAGAGTATGCAGCGATATGGATGCAGCAAATAATGTCGGTAGAATTTGTCTTAAACGGCCAACCTATGCGTGTTTCAGATCGGCAACGCACGTTGCTGTCCTGGTTGCGCGAAGACAGGGCTTTAACCGGCACCAAAGAGTCCTGCGGCGAGGGTGACTGTGGCGCTTGCACGGTTGCTATCAACAAACCCACCAACGACGGCCAGGAAACGGAGGCATTTCTTGCATCTGTTCATTTGTACATTAGTACATCAGAATATTCATTAGTTTTCTTGTGGCTACTTTGCATGGAGGGTGTTGTTGTAGTAACTTGAAAGGGATTTTATTTGGTTGGAAATGACAATTTCTAAAGCCCTTTTAAGTTCCAAAAGTGACTAAAGGATAAACAGCCTGCCTTCCCTTACCCTTTTTTGCCTCCGGGTGTTCTGTGACTCTCCATGGTACTGTATCAAAACTCAGAGAGGAAGTGGGTCATATTCGCTGATTTAGTCGAACGTGACTAATGATGTAATTGATGTAAATATGAGAAAACTCACCAAAACGAGATGAAGTAGCGTGTATTTCGATAGCTTATTAGTTCTCGTATCGCATCGAATACAATCCTCTCACAAAATATGAAAGTTGACAGAAGTTAAATTGTTCAGGGGGTCGGTACAATAACGCTACACTGACCTCTAAAGTGGACTGGATCGAGCTTCCCATTGTTTGCAACCGCCCAACAGCATTGAGGTCTCCGCCTGGTTCACCGGCAACGGGCCGCACAATTACCTGGTGCTGCTCTTCTTTCCCTGCGCCTTGATCTCTCAGGCGATCGATGCCTATTTGATGGCCCAGGGTAAGAATCGCGCCGCCCTGGTTCAAAGCCGCCGGGCGGCTCGTCGCTAAGCCCATCTCAACGCCTCACTCACCCTATCGGCCCGAAGAAAAGAAGCCTCAGGACACACATGGCCGCGGAAGCCGTTCACCTCTCTGCCCGGCGATGTCGGTGACACCCTCGAGTGTCATCCAGCGATCGGGCGTAACGAAGGGGTCGATCACGGTGGTCATGCCCACCTCAGCCGCTGCCTCGAAGACGATCTCGGGCTCTGGGGTGGGAATCGAACCGTCGGGGGTCCACAGGGTGTCGGTGAGAAGCGGAGCGTGACCCGTGGGTGAGGCGAGGCCCGAGGCATCCAATGCTGCGCGAATCTCCGCAGGACGACGAACGAAGTCAAACGCCTCCACGTTTTTGAAAAGGGTGTGTTAAAAACCGCAGTATTAAAATGGACCTGCAGTTATCAGTAATCTTGCCTCGATGTAGAGGACTTAATTATCTTAATACAAATCTTTCAAACCGTTCTGGAATGGCAACGAGTCCAAGGGTAGTGGGAGGCAGCTGTCTATTTATACATATGAGGCGCTGTTGATTCAGGCTTGTTGAAATTTTTTATACACAGCAAATTTGTCCGTGCAACAAGGTCCGTACAAAGCAAAGCTCGGTTCAATTCTTATGGGCGTGACTGTTTACAATCCAAGAATGGCAAAAAAAAACTTATCGATCAAATTTTTATTCAGTATTTTTTATTTCATTAGTTATTTTTTAAATGCTTTTCTCCTTTTTTAAAATTCTTGTTTATGTGCCTTGGCCTGTACACAGATTTGTATACAGATTGACTTAAAAAGCAATCTTCTATATATATAAAAATTAGCTGTTGGGGATGTCCGACCTGTGAATATAGATATATATATATACTAGCTGTTGGGGTGACCCACCCAGAAACCGCCTCGGAAAACAGCCTCACCTTCTGCGATTCAATCTCGTAGCCTCGGCAGAGGGCACGAAACTGCTCGTTGTACTGAGAGGCCGTCATCCCGCTCTTTCCGGTCCGCTTCAGATTGCCGCCAAGCTCCGCCAAGCCGTTTTCGGCCAGAAACGAGTCCAAACTCGGATCCGCGTCCGTGGCTGCTCGGAAACAGCAAGCATTCCACAGTCAAGCAAAGGACGTCGACGAGCACACGAGCACACAGAAAAGTTGGCTTTCCGACTGTTACAAACATCTCAGGGATTTCGACAAGAAATATAGTATTCAGAAGGGATTTCCGACAAGTATCAAACTTACCACCTGTAAACCCAGTGGAACTCTTTCTATCCTTGGCGGATGCACTTCGGGAATTCACCCGGGTTATGCTCAATACTACGAACGCCGTGTCAGAATCTCGTCGGAATCCCCTTTGATTAATTTGGCCAAAAAACACGGCTATCCGGTCGAGTTCGTTGAGCTAAGGGAATATTTATACAATCTCAGACAATCGAGTGGAATATTTGTAGAATCTTGAAGATTCTAAGGGAACTTTGAGGAATTTTCTAGAATCTAAGGGAATCTAAAGAAATCTACATAGAATCTTGGGGAACCCTTATGGAACCTTAAAGAGTCTAAGGGTATCTTCATAGAATCTGTGAGAATCTAGGGGTACCTAAGGGGATTTAGGGAACGTGAAAAAAATCTAGGGGAAACTTAGGGGAATTTATTGACCCTAATTTGGCTCATCGTTCGAAGGCAGTCGTATGTCGACGAGCATCGCAGTGACTTTACGGATGCTGCCGCGCAGGAGTATTTGCAGGACTGGGTGGCAAACTACGAGATCGGTGATTGGCTGCGATCCAATGGTCGCACGGACATCCACTTCCTGCGGCACATCGAACGGGACACTGTGAAGCACGAAGAGGTGAGACGTGTTCTGCGCTGCGATGAAAAGCAGCGTACCCTGCCCTACAGATGACGATGATGACGATGCATGTTTAATAAGCGAATTCCCAGGGAACTAGATTTATTTTGCCAAGTTAACACGAAGTGTTGCAGCGCCCTACGATCCACTTACAGAAGCGTCGTGGGAGCAGCGCTTTGATAATGTTTTCTTCCCCATCCATTAATATGATATAGTTGTCTACTTCTGATATAGTAGTTTTCGACCAAGTTTCAAGTAATTTCAAGTTTCAGACGCTTCAACCAGAGTTGCATAATTTTGAGTGTTTTTTTTTAGATCGGGTGGGATCCCAAGACAATCTGTTACAAAGTTTAAATACTGCTTCAATAAGTTTGATATTATGCCTGTGCCATGCAGGCTTTCATCAGCAGATCTAAAGGTAGCACTGGAGCAGCATCAACATTATGCCTACTTAACCAGCAAAACAAACACAGTACTCTATCCAAGCACAACAAAGACAAAGGCCATCACCACTTACTAAAGAACATTCTTCTACAAACTATTTCCACCAGGGTCTTACAGACATCTATAAGATCTCAAAGCCAGCGGAAAACTAAAATCCACTCACCCACAGCAGTAAGGGCAAGAGGAACAGCCACAACTCCAACTCCAGCGCCGGCTAAAACTCCGAGTCCAACCTTTGCCACTGTCGAAAATCCACCACTTTCTCTCTTTTTTTCTTCTTCTCTCTTCTTTTCTTCTCTTTTTTTCTTTTCTTCTTCTTTCTTCTTTTCTTCTTCTTCCCTCTTTTTTTCTTCTTCTCCTCTCTTTATTTCTTCTTCTCTCTTCTTTTCTTCCTCAAAAAACTTCAAGATGATTGCGTAATTGCTCGGCGGCTTCCGCTTCCACCAAATTTGCCTCTTTAAGCCCGCTTAACACTTTTAAGCCCTCGGCAACAAAGTGTTTTTCTATTATATCCTGCTTAAGCTGCCGACAGGTCGCGTTTAAAGCGTCGGCTTGAATTCCGGAAACCAAGACGGCAAAACGATTGGGATTGGAAGAAACTTTTGGAGCGCTTTCTTCCGAAAAGCGAAATGCGGGAAAGATCGGCTCTAAGGTACATTTGCTATGAAAATATTTTCAATGAACGTACATCCCACTGGCACCTGGAAGTTTAATTAGAACGTTCCAGATTATTCAGTTTATTTATGTATAGGCTAGTCACGTTTTCGCTATTCAAAAGCAACGCCCTAATTTCTGATTGGCGGAATTTCCTAACATCCACATGCTATTGGACCAATTTTTCTCCCTGCTGAGTTGGAACTTGCAAAAGTCATGCAAATATAAATCAGTGAAGTTGGCGGATATTTGCACCAAAAATGTCCTTCATTTCAAAACTTTTTCATCTACAATTGATATCTTATGTAATGAATAGATCTTCGGGCCTATGTGGTGTGTAATTTATAGATTCTTATATTGGTAGAAAAAGGTTGGTAAACCCCATAGAAAGAAAAACACAGTAATTTCTAATTTCGTGAGCTCTGAGTTCAGCAATATGAACTCTGGTGAAGACATGCATGGGTGTAGGGGAAAAGGCCTTGCTAGAGGCTCAACAACCTCGTGTGTTTTGCAACGAACTTTTTCTGAGCACATCCCCATTTTTTTCCCATTCGCTGTGTTAGTTTCAGATATGAAAAAACTTTAGACCCCCTTTATCACAGAGAAAATGAATGAAATATCCTACCGGTTTCTTCCTTTGGTTTCTCTCTTTTATTTATTGGCTGATGGTGCTGCACAAGTTGTTATATTTTATCATGTTGTTATGTATCTATATATATAAAAATAAGTTGTTGGTTTGTGTGTCGACTGACGTCATGTTTGTCGACTGATTACGTACCCAAGCTGCGCAAAAGAGTGGCGGTTTTGCTCAAATAGCAATCAAATTATTTTTTTATCCTGCTCCATCTTTAGCTTGTAAGCAGACAAAAAGGAGCCCCTTTAAAAAACAGCCCATACGGACTGATTTTAAGGGTTTGTTTACGTGACTCAGACACCTGTAATATGTGGTTGTATTTTCAATTTTAAAAACACCGCCAAAACAATGACGCTACCTAAAAATTGATGGATAAATTATGCCTCTTTCTCAGGCACTGTACAAGTACAAAGCAAATAAAGCCAGTTCGATCAAGATTGTCCACTAATTGCGGAAGACATCACCACAGATAAATTTTCACAAGGCTTAATGCTGTACAAAATATATAGAATCGAGTACTCTTTTACTCTGAGAAGTCTGTCAGATTAGATAATTTGCTCAGGGCAATGATTTCAAGAGGTAACAACATCAGATATAGCAGAAATTCCAATTGCCAGATCTAGGTCTTGCTTAATCAAAGACAAATAAGATACCTAGGACACAAAGACTGATGCCGTAAGTGATGTCGACCTTTCTTTGGATCTTTTCTTTTAAGATAAAGATCATGACGAATAATAAAAATAAAACCAACGGCACAATAGCGCGGATGCCTAGTATGATTTCAAGCCCCGGTGTTTTTTCATACCAGGGGATCGTCGCTGATGCGCTTGAAACCGTTGCCGCCAGGGCAATGATCTCTTCGGGTGTGGTGACAGAAGAAACATATAAGGCAAGTAACAACACGGCAGCACTGCAAAGCCAGTTGTAATAGGTGGCGAGTTAAAAGATAAAGGCATTAAATTTATGGCTGGCAATAATATTTATCATGGTCGAGTACGGTTAAAAAATTCTTATGGTTCCGAGTATTTGCAACTTAACGTTCCTATAGAGGTGCAATATTACAACGGCAAAAAATTCACTATTAATTCAGTCGATAATTGCACCAAGATTTCTAATGTAGACGGAGTAAATGTCCAGATGTTATCCCCCGAAATTTCCACTAACCGTCTCGCTGAGCGTCGCGGGTGGCGAGACCACCGTGGCCATCGGCGATGACGGCAACGGCATCCCGCTGGCGACCTTCCGCGTGACCGGTACGTTCGAAGGCCGGGAACTGGCCGAGTCCGGCGACGGCGCCACCCTGACCCTGAGCGTCGAGCCGAACGACCCCTATGGCGCGACCGACGGCGACGACACCCTGATCGGCACGCCGGAGATGGACACGATCAGCGGCCTCGGCGGCGACGACGTCGTGTATGCCAAAACGAAATCTTCTCGACAGCCCCCTTAAAAATTAATAGTCCAAATCTGCCGTTAAAGTATATATTTTTTGCTCAAGGATTCCACCTATGTGAATTTATCTCGTAAGAGTTTTAGATGTACATTGAAGAAGTTATTTTTCCACACTTTTTGTAGAGTATTCAAGAATTTTAGGTTAAGAAAGGTACTTCCATCAACGTTTTCCCAGAACATTTTGAGGTTTTGATTTTGCTAATTTCGAACCAATAAAGTAGAAGAATTCCCATTTCCGGGACTGCCGCTATTGCTCCCATTTTCATCATCGCCATTACTGTTGCTTCCATTTCCATCGTCGTCATCAAAATCTTGTTCACCACCATCAGTGCTACCACCATTCGATCCTCCATTGCCATTGACAGGTGGACATTCTGTACCATCTTCTTCGTCATCCTGATCATCATCATCCTCAGAATCTTCACACAGTTGTTCGCATACTCTCTCTCTGTCACAGCAATAACTTATATGGCATTTCTTGGCAACGTCTGGTCCATGGATGGCGGGTTCAGCGGCTGGAAAGCGGCCGATCTGCCCATCGAGCAGCCTTGACGTTTCGGCGGTTTTCTGCTCCAATACCCGACTCGACATAGCAGGGCGAATGTCGCCCTGAAGTTCATTGTTCCGGCTAAGTTGCAGCCGCAGCCGCAGCCACAAGGAGCGAATCACATGGCCAACTACACCGGCCCCAAGGTCAAACTTTCCCGTCGTGTCGGCGTGCCGATCTGCGACACCCCCACCCACGGCAATATCCACCGGTGGAAGGCCAAATGCCATCGCGTGATCCTGGGGTGAGCCGCCGTCGCCGTTTTCGTTTCCGGAACGATTGGTGGTCATATAGGCCCACTTGTTGGCATCGGTCATTAGGCCGTTAAATACTTCATCGTTAGAAATGGCGATGCGGCGACCGGCGAACACATTGCTGGAGAGCGGAACAATGCCCATGTAGGCATCATCATTCGTGCCGCCGTGCATTTCCAGAATTTCAATTGGGAAAGTGCAATTTTGTTGGTTTAAAAATTCAGTTTGCCTATGCATCTGATCGTGTTATCCTCGTCATGGACAATAATTGTGAGCTCTCAGTGCCAGATCATTGAAGATCTCAAATACTTCTGTTTCCTCTATCAAATCTGTACCTTGTCCCAAGTTAACATTGATATACGTACATCTGTAGCTCCAGAATGAGAAATTCACTTGAATTTTTGCTCTGCTTGAACGATGTGACTGAAAATGGTTCAAGCCAAGTTGACTTCGGCGATAAATGGAAGGATATTGACAACAGTGAGTAGCCTATAGCTAAACATAACAACTCATCATTCTCCAATTTTATTTACCCGAAATTCAAGATATAAGTTAACGTAGATGAACGTAAGGGTAATGGCGGATGGGTATTTTCCTGGGTTCTAGTGGTGTTTTGTTGGTCGTTCGCATCGCAAGTATTTTGATTGATTTAACAAAGTCTTCCCAATAACCTCAGTTGAGGATCATGGAAACTTCTAGGGCAGAAAAAAACTAAGATTTGTCTTTCTGCAAGCCGATGGAACATTTTCTAGAATAATTAGTGGAATTCTCCAAAAATTCGAAGTCTTACTGGAAAAAATTGTTAATAGATTTTGAAAGTGATATTGAAAAAAAAGAAAGAAAAATGAGATGAACTGTAAAATAAATCTGTCAACTTTTTTTCACCCAAGAAATAAGAGTGAACGAATTTAGAGTTTAAAGTTCATAACCCTTTTTTAGTGGTTTTTATGGCACTTGGTATTTACCGGACCAAAGACCATCGAGTCTTTATCGACCTCTGTCTAGAGGACTACGAGAAATTGATATCGGCGCTCCCTCCAGAAGTTGTTGAGGCGATCAAGAGTCACATAGACCGCGATCTCAAGACTCTGCTCGACGAAAACACCGACGAATCGAAGGAGTGATGCAAAATGTCTCCGAGAATTAGAAAGCAGTACGCCCTTCTTGCACCGTACCTCGCTACCTTCGCGTCAATCCTGCTCTTGTTTGATTCGGCAATGGCCCTAAAGATCAGCGTAAATGAATTACTATTTGAAGAATTTTGGAAGTTCGCTGTAGTGTAACCCTCTTTGCTTGACAATTTTGTCAGTGAAAGGGACATTAAAACTTTTCTGTCTTTTCAGTCAAGTTTTACAGTTAACCCACAAATTCTCAACAGCTCTTGGTGATGGCTAGTCCCCTGTGAATATTTGTTAATGGGCCCTTTGTCTTTGTGGCGATCAGCCGACGCCAAGGCTCGCAAGATGACCATTAAAATGCCAAACCGAAAGTGCCCGTGCACCGACTGGTTTTCCACGAAATCACCAAGGAGGCGATCACCGACGCCTTGGAGCACACGCGGGAAATCGACCAGGGGTTGGTCCGGGCCCAGGAAACCCGCCGGATTCTCGACCGGTTGTACGGCTATGACATGTCCCAACTGCTGTGGCGGAAGGTCGGCAGCGGGACTTCGGCCGGTCGCGTGCAAAGCGTCGCGGTGCGGTTGATCGTCCAGCGGGAACGCGAGCGGATCGCCTTGCTTCAGCCGCGGTGTCGGGAAAGCTGAATCCGGCCCAGCTGGGAATCGTCAATTCGATGACCGCATCGCCAGCAAAAATCGGAACCGCTTCCGACATGGCCTTGGCCGCACGGTCGATGCGAACCAGTGCCAGTCCATTTGAACCCGCCACTGATCCCAGCGTTCCGATTATCCGTTCATCGGCCGTAATTTCCGTGCCCGGCGCGGGGAGGTTTTGTTTCCCGTGCACGAGCAGCAGCCGTTTTCTTGCAGTGCCCGGTCCGGGCGGAGAGCACGTCGGAGAGGCGACCATCACCGCCGAGGCCGGGGAACTCCGACAGCCGTTCATCGACGCGACCACCGCGTCTTTCATGGGTCCGTCGCTTGGACCGGGTAGATCGGCTTCGCACAGTTGGAAGCGCGCTTATCCCAGGATCGCCATGCGGCCGGGGCGATGGCGGATCCGAGCGAGGCCGCGGTGGGGAAGTTCACTGAGCCCGTCCGAGTGGGTTGAACTCGAAGCGCTCGAGCCAGAGACTATTTACAAATTAGATAGAACAAGAATGCCTCTACTTAGCGATTGATTACGCTTACCTACTGACCGGATTTTTTCTTTCAGCTTCTGTCAAAGTACGGTCAGTTGACCTTAGTTTAAACTGAAGACAATTATCATTTGATTCACTTAATATTAAGTTATCGTAAATTAGGTTTATAGGAATATCTCCAGCATCTGTTTCTAAAGCAAGGGCTCTTTTTATGCATTTTTAAAATTTCAATTGCCTCCCCAAATGATGAAATCCGCAGTAGGATTATCTTCTGGGTCAAATGGCACTGGATCTCCATTCTCTTCTTTTCCGTTTATAGCAAATGGATATCTTATTGCATTTAAGTTTTGCTGATCGAGTCCAAGCACCCTAATAAACCACTGTCCAGGCTCAAAAGCTGGAGTGGTTAAATCGTCAACAGTAAGATCCAATAGCCCTGTAGTAATACTGAACCGCTCCCAATCACTGGTTCCCGAAGGGTTATCGTTCAATAGGGATGACCCATAAATGTTTGTATTCTGCTAACATAATGGGTTGTAATTTAGTGGTATTACAATTAGGACTTGAAAGGTATTGAGTATAATCACTGGATACGATGCTCCCCAAAAGGATTTAACATAGAATGTCGCTGAAAATCCTATAATTGTAAATATTTCGCCGTCTTTCGTAATGTAAAAGGATCAAGGGATTGCCAACTTTCAGAAATCACGTGAGGTGTACCATGTAAGTGGGCCAAGCGTGGTAAAAGGGGGTGGAGTATCAAGAACTTGGGATCAAGCTGACCAATCAGCTTCAAAGTGATGGAACTTGCTCCTGAGGAGACCTTCACTAGGAACTTTAAAAGTTGAATCCCTAAATTCGCAAACAGATTTTGTTCAAAGCTAAGCGTCCACCAAGGGCTGTCCTCTGTTAGACAATCACACCAGTTGTATCGCAAAGAACCAAACAAAAGTACTACCTGGAATTCAATCTAGCCCAAGTCCCCAAAAAAGTAAGATATCAGAACAAAAACTTATGAGTTCACCAGATTGAAACTCCAACTACTGGCGGCCGGGCCACAGTCATCCGCGGGTAACAATGCTGAGGCTGCCCGCGAACTGTCGTTGTTGGCATCTGCATCATCCAGGATCGGCACGATGCCGCTGGTCCCCAGCATGCCGCCCCAGTATCCAACCATGGCGAAATCGCGGGAAAGTGTCGCCAGGGCATACCTCGCCTGATCCTGCATGGAGGAGATCAGTTCGTTCTCGCGGTTGTTGCGGCTGGTACTCAAGGTTGCCAAGCAGTCGCTTCATATACTCCTGGATGTAACTGTCATCGGCTTGCTCCCCATTCGGTTCGGGAGCTGCAAATGCCGCGCTACTGTCCGGCGTGGCAGGTGCTTCGGCCGCTGCAGGTTCCTCTTCGCCTTGATAAAGAGAAGAGGTGGATAGCCCCGTCAAATCATCGACTGTAGCTTCCCCTGGCGATTCAGATTCGTCCGACGCTTCCTCTTCGGAAGCATCATTTGAGAATAATTCGCTAAAGGCCAAGGTGACAGCCGGACTTTGCGCCGGTCTTGGTCATTTTTTATTTGCTTTGTTAATTATTGTGATCTTAAATAATGAGATGTCAACCTTCAATCGAAGCGCTGACGCTTTTGTTTACCTCGCAAAACGGTTCAAATAACAAACCATCGGTTTAAAAATATATTGTTTCAAATGAAACTACATGTCAACATCGTCCCGTCGAATGCCGGAGCTTCAATCCGGCGCCTGCGGGAAAGGAACTGCTGAAGCATGGGCACGAGTTCTTGCATCAATATGAGGCTCTAAAGCATCATATGCATATTTTAATTTCGGTAATTCGAAAGCCATAATATTATAGTTTTTGTGTTAATATTTATTTCCAAATCAAATTTACAATAAAGGATTAAAATTTGTATTATTAAGTTATTAAGTTTCCTTATTTTGGTATAAAAATTTTCTTTTCTTGAATTCTGCTACTTTTAATATTTATGACGCTTCTGCAGGAAGTGGCAAGACCTACACTTTAGTAAAGGAATAAGCCCGGCCTCGTTGAAGGCCGTGACCCCCGGCACGTCGGCGCCGCGGGTCGTCACGAAGCCGTAGCGCAGGCCCTGATCCGGCTGGCAGAACACCACGGCCGGATGCCGCTCCCAGATCCCGCTGCCCGGGAAATCGAAGTTTCGCGCGTGGCGGAGGGTTCCGTCGTCGCTGGCCCCGCCCCAGGCGGCGATCGTCGAACAGGAGGGGCGCGCGGCGCGGCCCGCCTTGCGGCGGAAGGGCCCGACCCCCAGCCGCAGCTCCTTGTCGGCGAGCTGGGGATTCGACGGCACGTTCAACCTCAGCTGGCTCGAGCCGCGGGAGGTCGTGGCCGAAGGGAGCCCGGCGTCGATGCCGGTCAGCAGCCAGCAGCCGGGCGCACCGATGAAGGACAGCTCCATCGGGAGCAAGAACGCCTGCCAGAACACGTCGGAAACGCCGAGTGCCAGCAGAGCCGGGCTGGACGCGGGGCCGTCCCGCAGTGAGATGGTGAACGACGCGCCGACCACGGGTCGGTAGTGGAACGGTACGGGACCGTCCGGTTCACCATGCATAAACTGCCGCACCATCTCTGATGATGAGTTCTTCAATTCGTCCGGCGTGCCGCATCCTATGACATGCCCATCAGCAATGATGTAAAGCTTGTCAGCAATACTCACGGTTTCATGAATATCGTGCGACACCAGCAGGCTCGTTGTTTCCAAAGCCTCGTTAAGCGCGCGAATCAAGCTGACCAGCATGCCCATGGAAATCGGGTCCTGACCGGTAAACCCCGTTCCTTACGGTATGTGCCAGCCGCCTGTTTGGTGTGGCATATGAATCTGCACTGGAAACGGCGGTAGCTATTGAGTTCATCCACACCTATTCGCTGATCCACGATGATCTGCCTGCCATGGACGATGATGACCTGCGCCGCGGCAAACCTTCCTGCCACAAGGCATTCGACGAAGCGACTGCTATCCTCGCCGGTGACGGGCTGCATGCCTACGCATTTGAAATACTGGCAGACTCCAACACCCATTCCGACCAGTGGACGCCCGGGAGCGGTGTGTGGCGAAACCTTCCGGTCCAGCGGCGAGGGCGGACGCTGACTGGACGGGCGTATCGTGGTAGGAGACCGAGCGGACGCTGGGTGCGGCGAGTGATGCGGAGGAGATGGTGTGAGGTGCATCGCGGCTCATTGTGCGTCTGCTACGAGCAGTCCCGCCGCCAGCACCACCGCCGCCGCCTCTGGGGCTTGGATGGGAAGGATGATGCGTTGATGCTGTGCGACTGCTGGGAGGGCAAGCGATCCAGCGGATCAAGCTGCAGGGCTACTTCCCAACGTCCGTCCGCGAGCAGAAGGCCAAGAAGGGCAAGGGTGCCCCCGAAGGCGCTGGCAAAGACCAGATGCAGAAGAAGTCGGGCGGCAGCGGGGGCATCGTGCTTCCGTTCGCAAGGGTCAAGGGAAAGCAGCTCACCACCTTCACCCGTCAGCTCTCCACCCTGCAGGACGCCGGCCTTCCGTTGCTGCGTTCGCTGCAGATCCTCGAACAGCAGCAGAAACGCAATCTATGAAGAGTCTGCCTACTGTATTTTGATTTTGGACTTCTATATATCATAAATCACTTCGTTATAAAAAAAAAACAACAACTTGCGATTCTTAGGATGCGAACCATAGTGAAGCTTGGGAAGCAGTTAAAAAAAGCAGACTGTGTGCTGTCTTTTGTTTTTGGGTGCTCATATTTTTGCTTGAATCCTGTATGTGTGATTAGTGACAAATCCTCGAGTACCAACTTAAGCGGATATGCAGCATCAAGTCCTTTTTCTGAAAAATCTAAACCTCCAATTCTAAGAAAAATTTTTTCTCCTAGAACATATTGACTACGATCAATTTGAAATGGTCCTGACGTAATCCACTCTCTTTCTTTTGGAGAGTATTCATTTTCTAAATTGATCGTTTCAATTTCATCTAATTTTTTACTAATTTCAGATGTTTCTTCTTGAGGTCTAAGCTCTTTATCCAATGCATCTTCGACCTCCATTGATTCTGAATTATTACTACTGAATAATACAAACGCAAACTGCTTTCTATCTTGGTAACAGACATCGGAGGTTCGTCTAAAATTACACGTGAATTAGGTGATGCTGAATGGACAAAGTGGGCCAACGAACATTTTGAACGATGTCGCAAACTCGCTGCAGAATTTGGTGGGAATTTAGTAAAAACGATGGGTGATGGTGCCATTATTTCCTTTTCCGGTCCAAGCGCTGCCATAGAGTGTGGACTTCAGATTAGGGAGTCCATCGACAACAGTTCTGTTGAAATTCGTAACTATATATTCTTTTGGACCATATTTCCTTTTTTTGCTTTTTTGAGCATAAATTATATCAGGATATTCGAGGACGAGTCTATCCTATTGGGGAAAAACCTTTTGCCACATTTATTTTTGCTCATTTTTTAATAATTTTACCAATTACGAGTATATTTTTTACTATATTCACCATTTGCCTTATTTTTGCATAAAGTCTAAGGAAGCCCACATGCTAAAACATTGTGAATGTCTTAAATTTAGCCAATAAATATACAGAAGCCCGTGCCAATGCGCGGTGATGCCTTGTTCCAGCCTGTTGCCGGCGATGATGCGGGCGCCTCGCCCCCGCTGCATCCGCAGCGTCGGGCCAAGGTAGTCCTGTGACCAACCCAGCACCCGTGTTTCGGCGCCTTCGAAAAAGCTCCGGCGCCCCGCAATCGCGTCTATCCGATTGCCCGCTTCGTCGCCCACGTCCATCAGCGCCGGGATAGGCAGGGGCTGCCCCGGGGCGGACTGAGCCGAGGCGCGACCTAGTTATGCGTGAGGAACTGTTCACAGCGTCGAAAGGTGAAGGTGCGCAGCTTGATGGTCGCAAAATCCGCGTCAGCGGCATGCAGGAGCTTGAGTTCGCATTGATTGGCACAGGCTTCCCATTTCGCGAGTCCGATGCCGATCTGCAGCCGTATCTGAATATGTTTGAAAAAGTCATGAAGAACACGTCGGGCATTCGTCGCCCGGGCGCTGCAGCGCTCGATATGTGCTACGTCGCAGCGGGACGGCTTGACGCCTACAAGTTGTATAATAGAATGTGTTGCTGAATTCCAGACCCTCACAATCTTGACTTAAAGACTATAGACACACATTAACAACAATAAGTAACGCTAGTTCAAAGTATCAAGGACAGTGAAAATGATATCTGATTTTATAAAGGGGTAAAATGGAACAAGTGACAACCATTTTGTTTTAAAAAGATAAGGACAAATCAGGAATTCAACTTCTAATTAAATCATATACAGTTTTATGACTTTGGATTGTAGCCGGCTCCAGCAAAGGTACTAACGTAAACTTCACGTTTTTTTTTTTATCTTTAAATATGTGTATAAAAGGTTGAGCTTCAAGTAAGCTCAGAGATCCAGGACCGTGGCATATTCGTGATCAGCATCTTTAATGAGTCATGAACTATTATCATTACCTGATCTATCGTTATGCTTTGTTGGGCCTCATTTTGTTCTGCTAATTTCATTGATTAGATGACTGTTGGGTGTCGTGAAAGTTAAGAATTTACTCGTGTTACATTATCAAAGAAGTTGGTATCTAAGACCCAAAAAAAATTTATAACGATATGAACACGAAGAAAAACTATTTAACTCGATATTTTGTTTTTCAAGTACAAAATCACAATATTCAACAGGTGCGTCGAAGAAACACTGCTATAAGAAGTTAAGGCAAAAAAGATAACGATAGTAAAACAAGTGTCTGATAGAAATCTATTCAGGTCAAAATATGTCATAAATTAAGGTGTCACTGACGTTTCAATTCTTTGAATTACCTGAAGCGTAACAGTAGAAACCAAGTAGTTTCTGATTTAAAAGATTTAAAAAACGCTCATAATGGTACAACAATTTATCCTTCCCTTTTTGAAAAAGTTTTTAATGGATTTAAAGTAGAAGATTATTTAAAAAATTTATCAGGCCAAAATGTGAAATGTGAAAAAACTTCAGTTTCACAGGATAACGGACCCATTCTCATTCTAACTAAAAATAGAGATTGTGAAGTTGTATTCTTAGACTTTAATAAATTGGAAGTAATTGCTAAGAGGCGCGGGTTGCGCGCGGAACACCCCTTGCGCACTCGTCGGCCGAGAAGGAAGGACCCCATGAGCCGCCCGCCCCTGGCCCTGCTGAGCCTCGCGCTCCTCGTCGCCGCGCCCGCGTCCGCCCGCGACTTGACCGGCGAGTACCGCCTGACCGGCACCTTCCAGGCCGAAGGCGGCGAGCCCGCCGAGGCCGAGGCGACGCTCAGCCTCACCCGGACCTGCGGAGACACCTACACCGTCCTCCGCCATTCGCTCCGCAATAAATGGAGGAAAGAACGAATACAGAGAAACAATAATCGATGTACATGGCATCTGTCTTTGTTGTTTTCTTATCAACAGATTATTAATTCACGCACACAAACATACACGTACACATACTCTCGAGAAAAGGGTTATCGAGACACGATTAAATAACATATGTCATATTATTTCTATTTGATCTTATTAATTGAAAACGCTTAAGATGTCAAAAAATATTCGCTAAGATTTGATTAATTCCATACATTTGTTCATGTGGCTGCGCTCCGTCCTCGACCACTTCCGCGAGGCGACCATCGCCGTCTACGCCGAGCACCCGATCTACGTGTCCTGGGAGGGCGTGCTGCTGGGCGGCACCGCCTTCGATCCGGAGACGCGGCGGGTGCTGGTGGTGGATCCGATCCTCCACTTCGACCGCATCCTGTCGGCGGCTCCCGCCATGGACGCGATCCGCGAGGAGTGGGCGGCGCTGGGTCGCGGCGACGTGGAGATGCGCATCACCGGCTACCCGGCCCTCCTCGCGTTCAATAATGTTATTGTAACTCTCACCTGTACAGAATGTCATTATAATGATATTAAATAAAGAAATAATTTTTATTATAGCTATATAAGATATTTGTTTATTTTTTACGTTCGTTAGCCAATTGTAATTATTGTATTTCTTACAAAAGCATATATTAAAATCAAATACAATAAATTATTCGCTTATAGTTGCCTCAGAGCTCAACAAGGTGCAATTCGTTATTTTTCCAATCGAAAATAACGTTATTCAAAATATTTTTGTTTTGATCGTGGCCGATCACAAAAACCATCGCAACTTTGTTGTTTGCTAAATATTTTTCTGCCAAATTAGCAGCTGTTTCGGAAGTGATCAAAAAATCATTATGGAATTGTAAAACAACTTTGTTTTTATCGATTGTGTTTATTTTAAAGTTGTTGGATTTTAAATCAATTGATTGTGAAGAATCAATTTTGAAATGATTGATTTCGTTAATCATTTTTTCAATTTCAATTCCGTTTTTGATGACAATATCAAAGAGGTCTTTCACCGTTTGAACAGTCGCAGGGCTGGTGCAGATAACACCGGATACGAATTTCAATCCGGCGCGTTCTTCATCTTCCAGCATTTTTGCAGTCGTTTTATCGAGTCCGTTTTCCATACACAGCGGGTGGTGAATCAGTGCCACCGTTGGCATTCGATTCGAAAGCTCCTCCAGCAATTGGGCCTGTGCGCCGCCAGCCAACCCGTCGACAACTGCTAAATCACCATCCGCGAATCCGCGCAGACTCCGTAATTTTGTTTCAGTACAGTGTTAAAGGACCATATCGGAACAATAAGAAGAAACTCCACATAGCCAGAAAATAGCATTTTAATCTGCTTCTTATTACTTTCATTGAGAATAACTGTGGACGGAGCTAAGTACAATGTACTGCGTACTAAGTAATACACTGGCCGAAGTTAACCTTACTAGGATGCAGCTATCACTGCAAAAATTATGGGTATTATCGCAAAATTAAAACAAACGGGTGCTAGTCAGGGTTGAACACCATACGAGTTGGTGAAAGTAAGACTTCCGTTTGGTCGATCCTTGGCCTCGTCCTCCCTACTATTGTATAATCCATTCTGAGTGTCCTCAATGAACTCGTAAGAGCTTTCCAAGTCTGAGTCTGCTTTTCTGGAACTTACATTATTTTCACATAAATCAATATCATCGTTAGCACCTGGTACGTGACTCCACAGTAACGTAAACTGTAATGAACTGTTGCCAAATTCAAACTTCCACATATCAGGGGTTTCTTATCAATCCATACTCTCCGGATCCGACAACAAAGGGTCGGATTTACAAAGCTCAAGTTCCCTTGCGTGTTGTTTTTGGAGGTCAGGTGAAGAAGTATTCGCAAATGAAAAACAGATCGCTTCGAACGATTGTTTGTTTGCGTGACCCTAATGATATTCGTTTGTCTTGGTTTCGTCATGTGAGAGTAAGTTGGTGTTTCGGGTTGAATTGCTTCTTACTCTGTGATTAGCGTGTGTACAAAAAGTTCAATCCTCATTCGCACTATGCTCAATACCCGAACAAAGACACGATGCTTTGAAATAGATACTCATTTCCTCTACGCTTTCAGCTTAACAAAGAAGGTAGAGTAGCCTTTTTATAAGCAATAATGATCCATTCGACCCTGCATTGATGTAGTTGCCACAGCTATAGGCAATCCTACAGTTCGCCTCCGACTAAGGTCGACTAAAAATGCATGCTTGTATCAGCTTTCTGGTAATGAGATCCTATAACGCTGAGATGATTTGAAGGATATACCAGACGCCGCCCTCGTAGTCGGCGGTGTCCCGGGGATTCGCGTTGATCTCGCTCGAGTCCTCGAGCACGAAGCCCGCCCGCGTCGCGATCTCGATCACCCGACGTTCGGGCACGTAGCCCGTGAACTTCGTCGGATCGGTCCGCGGGCCCGCGCGATGCTGGACGACGCCGAGTACGCCGCCGGGCTTCAGCACCTCGAAGAACGCGGCGTAGACCTGGTCGGCGGCGTTCGCGCGGATCCAGCCGTGGGTGCTGCCAAACTGATAAAAGCCAACCTTCATTCAGCAAAATCCCATCATGCTACTTCTTTACAGTCTCAACCATGGAGTGGTCATTCTATAAGCAAGCAATCTATCAAGAGTTCGGCAGGTTGTTCAAAACGTTTGCGCGTCTGCACGAAGTCGTTTCGGCAGAACCAGATCCAGTAAGCTTGCCGGCTCTTGTCCCCACGCGGCGTACAAGAGATTTGGTGGGCAACCAAAAGGGCCGGGAACCCTACTGGCGACTTTTTCATAGCTACGTATGTTGAAAAAATGAAGATATTAGACTAAAGCCTTGAGGATTATAAGATGTAGTCATTTACACTGCTTCCTCCTGATACAGCGATAAGTAGTCATCAGGCTTCAAACAATACATTTTTTGACATTTCTGCAATTTTTGATATACGCCTTATTGGTTAAGGGAGATACCTGTACACTGCACTAGCAATTTAGTTTTTGAATCAAATCTATAATTACTATGTCATTTCTACTGATGATATAGTGCTATCAAAACAACACAGGAACTTAGGCGACGATGCAGCTCAGTGGCATTGAGCGTGTATAAATTACGTACAGTAATTATAATAATTCTTTTTATCCAGGGGTCAGTGATTTGAGTAGATGGAAGTGACACAGGAACCTGTTTAAAACACATACAATAATTATAACTTGATAACAATCCACCCCTTGCACAGAAGACTGAAAATGATACATCCACTAGTTAGATATCATAAGCCAAACCGGTTTGAACAGGGATTTGAAACCTGCAGCTCTCGAAAGCGGCAAGATTGTCTTGGACAGGCAAACCTTTGACCTTGCTGACCTCACCGATGAAGTCGTAAAAGCACATCGTCCTCTTGCCGTTCGCAAAGAACAACCCCTATCGTTGGAAGTCCCCGCTAATCTCGACTTCCACCTGACCGGTGACCGCAACCGTCTACGCGAGGTCATCAGCAATTTGGTTAACAACGCGATCAAATACTCTCCTCAGGGGCACCCTATTACCCTTGCTCTTGAGCGTCAAAATTCCTTTCCAAGAAATCGCTCTGGATCAGCACAAATCTATATCTTAGATCAACCTTTAATGCAATCGGCACACTTACCCCGTCACTATACTTTAACACTCGTGACCATCTGTCTTTGCATATTTGACACTTGGATGCTTGGTTTTTCATTCTTTCACTCTATCATGTCCTCATCTTCTTTGCAACATATTTGCATGAAATTTCATATTATTTCTTCTACAAGAGCTGGGACCTGTTTTGTTCTTTCACGATCAAAAGTCGCGCTCGCCGCCGATGGCAGGGTCGTGGTTTATATGGGCGACGACGAACGGGGAGAGTTTCTCTACAAGTTCGTCAGCGAGGGCGTATACGTCGCGGGCGGCCATAACGCCGACTTGCTGGAAACCGGTTCACTTTTCGTCGCCAAATTTACCGACGACAGGCGTGGAAAATGGCTCGCGCTAACCCCCTCCACGACGGGCATGACGTCCAAGGCCGAAATCGCCATCCGCACCCGCAAGGCGGCCTCCGCCGAGGCTTCCTGGTCGCCCAGTCACAGGGCAGTGCGATCGCAATCGGCTTGGTCGTGCTGGCCGGTGGAGTGTTCGTGGCAGGCTTGGTCTGGCTGTTGCGGGCGGGCGCACATGACCTACCCGATCATCGCTACGAGTTGCTCTACCAACTGGTCAACATGTTGCGAAAGGACATGGCGGCGGATGCCACCATCGACGTCTGCCTCGATTGCAACTCGGCCACGAAGTCTGACAAACATACGCACTCGGGAAAAATCGATCGCGGAGTGGGAGGGGCATCCCGCGGGCTTCGTGTTGTTCTTTCAGAATTACTCGACGTTCGTCGGCAAGCCCGGGCTGTATTTGGAGGACTTGTTCGTCCGTCCGGAATACCGCGGCAAGGGTATCGGGAAGGCATTGTTGGTACACCTCGCGCAGATCGCGCGCGACCGCGACTATGGGCGCATGGAATGGGCGGTGTTGGATTGGAACGAACCGTCGATTGCGTTCTACAAGAGCCTGGGCGCCGCGCCGATCTTGACCATTGCTCTTCCATTCTAAACCATAATCATTTTGATCGCTAGGCGCCAATTTCCATCCTTTTGTTCTCTGTCATAGCACATTTTAAAGAAGCAAAAAGCGATTGACATGATGATGGTGCATAATGGAAGAGCAATGGTCATGAAAGTTTTACCCAAGTTTTTGGACCCATTGGTATTATTTAAAATGCATGAGGGGTGTTACTGGGTAAAACTGTTTGTTGTTCGCTGCGAGTATCCGAGTAGAGATAAACACCAAAAACTGGATATGTAGGTTTTTTCAATAACAATTGAATTGCTGATTCTTCCCAATTTTTTAACATTTAAATAGTTATTCTTCTTTCTACTTAGTCAATTCACGAAAAGGTTTCATTTTCACTGTCCTTGATACCTTAAAATCTTTATTCTGATTGGTTAACCATAATGTCTATGTTTGGAGGTTGAACAATGTTCAAGGTACGAATTAGAATAGTATTATTAGTCTCTTTCAGGTAATTAGCGTCTCTGTCAGAGCCAACGCTTTGTACCATGACCGTTCTGTTAATTGCTTTCGCTTTGTACGGCGTTCTTTTGTTCCGTCTCGGCTTCTTTGATAACCTCGTTGAGTATCGCAAAGCACTCGCGTTTGAGTCCAAGCTGTTAGAGGTCGGGCAAGAAGACGAATGGGAGCATCGTATGCAGCGGATCAGTCAGCGTCTACCCACCATCCATCGTCAGCCGTCGTTGCAGTTTCGCTCTCGCAATCGCTCATGCCGTTGCTGCCGCTAGACCAGGTGGTCACACAAGAGGATGAATCGACCATAGAACACCCAGTTGGGTTCATCAGTAAAGCGATTGCTACTGAACATACCAGCTGGGATACTCCGATGAAGGCAGGATACGCAATTTTCTATGCTCTGCAGAAGTGGGAATACCTTCTCAGAGACAGGCAATTCACTATCCAAACAGACCACAAGAATCTGACGCTCTTAAGCACAGATAATTACCAATCGAACAAGATGGTAAGAAGGTGGTTCATGGCATACCACCGTGCACAATACAGCTTGGTTTACTGAAATAACTACACACATTGTCCGCCGCGGGGGGGGGGGGGTCCTCTCCCCTACTCCCGCACTGCTCCGCCCTGCCAGTCAAATGTTGCCCCATGGAATGAGCAGCATTTCATCGCATTACGAGCCCCCTCCTAAAGGAGACGGGACCGCCAACGACGTCGCTGCGCTCGTATCCACGATCACCGACAAGGAGTCAGCAGAGGGGCGCGAGGATGCCACCGTAGCGCGGCAGACCGTCGCGAGCGCGAGGTCCGGCGCGAGCTTCACCCGGGTCACCGTCAGCAGCGACAGCCGCGGATCCCGCACCGCCTCGCGCAGCGCCGTCGAGAGCTCCGCGCGGATCTGCTCCGCGATGCGCTGGATGCGGACCGAATCGGCCATCTACGTCTCGTCTCCGTCGTCTTCGTCGTCTTCACCGGCCGGGTCGACCACCGCATCGCCCGCCCCGGCGTCGTCGCCGGCCTCGTCCGCGTCGCCGGCCTTGTCCCCCGGGAGATTGCCGCGCAAGCCGCCTTCGAGGCCTGCCGCGGGCCCGAGGTCTCGCCCGGCCCCGAGATCACCTCGGAGGCCGACATCGATGCCTATCTCCGGGCCAATGCCAACAGCGCCTATCATCCTTGCGGCACCTGCCGGATGGGCAGCGATGCAGAGGCCGTGGTGAACCCCCAGCTCCGGGTGCGCGGTATCGCGCGCCTGCGGGTCGCCGATGCCTCGATCATGCCGACCATCACCGCCGGCAACATCCGGCCGATTGTCGAAGAATATTCCATGGACGCGACAACCGCGGCGCATGACCCTAAAGAGAGCGACCGGGCTGTCGATCCCCCCGGAAATCAGTCCCAGAGCCTCCCCTGCACTACCCACTGGCATTCCACGAAGTCCTTCAATGCGTTTATGAAACAGGATGGTCCGTTCCTGCCCGATTTCAATTTCAAGTGTGAAGTCAGCATTTCGAATATTGACGACGAGCCCCTTCGTCGATAACTGATTGTGGATACGTCCTTGATCGCATTTCTTGTTCTGTTCCTAGTAGACTTTTGAACTTTTTCTGGGGACTCTTGGTCAGAAGATCCTACATCATCGTTATCAGCATCGCTGTCACTGGAATACAAATTTGCGTCATCCTCCAAAACATCATACATGACATCATCACTACCACTATCATCTTCAAATTCTTCACAGCAATAACTTTCATCTTCAGAAGCAGCTTCATAATCAGTGAATTCATCATCAGAGCTTGGTAGCTGAAATTTTTATACATGTACTCTGCATAAGCATAACTTTTCAAAGCTGTTTTATAATATTTTTTTAAAGCGCCTAAGCCATCGTTGGTCTTTTGGACCGGCCCTCCTGGTGGTGGACCGGCCCACCATCGTTGGACCGGCCCACTGAATTATCTAGGTAGTTCTTGTGATTTAAAGTCTGTATATAGTCGATTATTGAAGTTGAGTCATCCTTGATCTTTCTAGTGACCTTGAATTTTAACTTTTCCTTTCGTTTATGCTCTGTCTTTCCCCCCCACATTTACTGTAACCTTACCATGCTGCTGATCGTACCTCTTCTCTGCTATCGATTAATGGCGAATTTGTTGAAGTTAAACACAACAACTTGGAGTGACATGCAATTAAGTTCCACCTGACACCTATGTTGAGAAAGATGGTAGTTTCGTGATTTGATAGATACCTCGAATGATTCTAATAGCTCATACACAAGTAGCGATGAGCACTGAATAAAGAATATCATAGAAACAACCTTATTGTCAGCCCGGTTTCGCCCACTGCCTGAAAGTCGTGGGCAATTAGATGATTCAGTAGCCCAGAGGAAGACCACTATTCATAGTAATCAGCCAGCCCAGCAAGAAGGTTTGCATGTTGGACATGCACATTGTGAAACAGTTCATGAGAGTGTTCCATCACCAGCAATCATAGAGTTTGAACCTATAGAAGAGTGGTCCTTGAAGCAAATATTTCATGAGAACCCAAAGAAAATTGATATGGATCTTGATCCAACTCCATTTATAATGCTTAGAGGGCTAATCCTTGATTCGAACCAATACCGATAAAAGCGGTTTTTTCCATTAAAAGTTTCTCTAAAGTTACTTGCGCCCATGAGTCAGCCCTTTAACATAAAGGGCTTTGGAGTTTCTAAATTTTAAAGTTGGGGATTATTAAAGCAGAGTTAAAACTCAAAAGTCTGTTGTGATAATCTGGTTTTAATTTCCGCCATGATTCGGTTTTCTTCTTCTTCGCCTTTTGCTGCAAAAGTTGCGGAAAAACGAACAAACCCAGTAAATTATGTACATTGATTTTTAAACTACTGAGCGGCGTGCGTAGTTCATGGGCCGCATCTGAAGCGAAAAAGCGTTCTCGTAAATAGGCACTTTCAACACGTTTAAATAAATCGTTTAAGCGGCTAATTACAGGTTTAATTTCTTGTTCTGGGGTTTGCCAAGGAATCGCCGTAAAGTCATTTGCTTGACGATGTTTTAATTGATTAGATAATCGAGTCAGTGGCGCAAGCCCTTGTTTTACAAAAACACTAATCACTTGTTCGATCTTCATTAGCTGCACATTGTGTTTTCCTGAATACTAATCCATCTGTTTTGAACAGTGCTGGTGCTCAGAAATGAATGGGATGAATGGATACTCAGACATCTAAACAGATAACTCATTTCTGCAACGCATTTGATTTACATTTACTATTAAGAGATTGAAACATTGCCAGAAAATCAAACAAATCATCAAAGTCACTGGAGAGAAGGAGTAATAGGAACGATGAAGCTTATAGAAAGAAGTATTAGGAGTTCTGCTTGTCAGACATTCGTTGCAATCTAGGATACAATAAATAGCTATCGATGACAGTTGCCTTAGATATAGAACTGAAGATTTTCAAGCATTTGCATCAGAGCTTGGCATTCTTGTTGGGTAGACGAACCAATGTAAGTCCGGAAATGACATAGAGACCAATAAACAATCTCCTACGCATACTCAAATGATGCAATACAGAACCTACTCCGCAGTGCATCATTAGTCCGGACTTACATAAGTTTGTATCGCCCTATTAACAAAAACGAAAATTCAAAATTAAGTAATCCTATTTACATCTTAACTGTTCAAATAAATAAATAAATATCTATAAACATCCTAAATTATTTACAAATCTCTTACACAATCTACAGTTGAAATTCCTAAATAGACCTTTTTACTTGCTAGAAAAGAGGTTTGGATTGAGAGTCCAAGTCTGGTCTGGTAAAGTTTGGGAAGGAAAACGAAAGCACGATCTCCGTTCTTAGTGGATACACTGTTAGTTGTGGCCCGCTGCCAGAGACAATGGGCCATGACTTCGTCCATTAAAGAGGCAAGAATACCCCCATGGACAACGCCATCATAGCCTTGGTAGGTGCGGTTGGGTACGAACTCAGATTGCGTAATGCCGGTCTCGGCATCGAGGTGAAAGGTAAGTTGTAGGCCGTTGAGATTGTGTGGGCCGCACACAAAACAGTGGTTAGTTTCGTAGCGATTCATCGCTTCTCATTAGGTTCGTTTTGATTCCGCATGTGAATGGATTTGGCAAGCATAAAATTAATAATAGTAATAATGATAATAATTAACATAAAGTTGCTCCTTATTAGGATGCTATACAGAATGCTTACAAGTCAGTAAAGAAAGCATTGGATGTCTGTGACAGGTAGAGTCTTTTTTCGTATTTACCTTATACTGTTTCAGTGTTGATTCCGAGATTTTTGATTCAGTGTTTATTAAATTGTAAACAACACATGGCATGTCTTGAAGTTTCTTAAGAATACATTTTTTGTTTGAATTTCAAAGCAAAGATGGGTAAGATATTTATTGAAATTGATTATTCGAAACCCAAATTACAATAGAGGAATTTGCATTTTAATTATTAACATATTGATGTGAAAGCTTCACTTTGTATTCATATGGTGTGATCTCTTAGTATTGAACCAATGGTAAATATACTGGATAAAGGGGTGCAGCTTAGGCTTGAAATTATGAGAAGGGATTAAATATTGTGTCAACAAAATCGTCCAGTATGCCGACAAAAGCAGACATATCCTAAATTTCCCGCAACTGGCTCCTGACGCGGGGCTTCGAGCTGCGCCTGCCGCCGCGCCTGCTCGCCGCGTTTTATCCGCGACATTCGTAGCCCGATCCTTAGAATCCTGGCAGCCGCGCCCCGCTGCGCCGTCGCTGGCCTGCGACCGCCCCGGCCGGCCCACCCTCCACGCCCCGTGAAACACGAGACGATCCGCCGCAACTTCGAGCAGTACCTCAAGGAGTGCAGCCTGCGGCTGACGCCGCAGCGCTCGCTGATCTTCGAGCAATTTGCCGGCCGAGTTCTCGGAGACCCGCTATCCGGTGATGGTCGAACGCTTGGCGCTGTGCCAGGACTCCGGCGGCGCCGGCTACCGCCGCGGCGGCTTTGGCTACGACAAGCAGATCCGCTCGATGCTCGACTGTGTGCTGCTGTCGAACGCCGACCGGGCGATGCTCAACACCTATGGCTGCAATGGCGGCCAGCATGGCGCGACCTATTCGATTTCAATTACAGAGGGCAGCGTCACCGAGGGCGACGGCGCCACACCCTGGAAAACATTCTGGCCAGCGAGGTCTATACCCTCAATCACGTGACCCCGGCGATGGTGCCCGCAGCGCACCAGACTGCTGCACGCTATCCGCGAGATGTGTCAGAGTTTTCTGCCTGCGGTTTGACGCCGGGATATCAACCCGGCTTCGCTGCGCCCCATGTTCGCGAAGCGGCGGTCAGTATGGGGCTCTATTTGCGCGAGCACAGGGAGCTGTCTATCAACCGAACCCATATGGTGATCGGTGAGGCCAATCAACCGATGTCCCCATTGAATTTGACTCGTCTTGAGTTTCTTGGACAAAATTTCACGTACTTGTTGTCTTGGTACACGTAAATTCCCTCGTTGTCCCCATCGTCCAATTCTTTTTCTTTTTGATGATGCATCACTATCCTCACCACTCTGAGACGAAAAGGCATTACCAAAATATCCCTGTATTTGTCCTTGTGACGTAAATAAGTAATGACAACGTGAAGGACAATCCGCTGTTGCCATTTCTTCTAAGACAGCTCAAAGAAGCTGTCTATTAGTTTATTACGTGGTCGAGTATCACATGATTTGCTCAGATCAGAAATCAATGGACTTAAAGATAGTAAACACTGCATTGTTGCGTTGATGTAACAAGTGTTGCCAAGGTTATCAAACCTAAAAAAAGAGCAAAATGGGTACAAAATAATAGCTAAAGATCCTTTCCCCTAAAAAAAAAGCAGAAAATGTGAAATTAAGTAGTTTGCAAACATCTTACGTTACCCAAAAGTAAAGACAGCGGCCAGAAGCTCTGATCTCGAGAGACCAGCGTTCACGACAGGTTTGATCATAACAAATAGGCCTTTCAACTCATTGCTTGACCTCTGGGCACCAAAGAAACACTCTTCTCGCAGGCTCCAGCGACAAACGTCGGCGTTTAACAACTGTAGATATGAACGAAAAGGGACCATACAGTCATTTGTTTGTCAGTTGTATTAGATGCTGTGGATGGTGCGTGTGATGTTGGTGAAAGATTCGTCAAGTTTTGGAGATCAATCAGAATTTTTCGAAAAACGTATTTAAATATCGCTACTGAATTTTCTTTTTAGATAAAGTAAATTTCTTTAGGGATATTTCGGGTTGTTTATATGTTTTCGCTTTATGATATTTTTTAAGGAGCTTGCGGTGCTCCGCGCTTTTAGTCGAAGGACTAAATTCGAAAAAAAGGATTCGATCTAACGAACTTTTCCTCCCGCAATGTTTCTTTACTTAGTCAGTTTCTTTTGAAACTTGATATGTTTAGCTTTATTGATCAAACAGGAACTTCGAGGGCCGCCAGGGTTTCAAGGGACGAACGCATCTGGTTTCACCTGCCATGGCAGCGGCTGCCGCTATTGCGGGTCACTTTGTCGACATTCGGACGCTCTAGGTCTTATCGCTTGCCCGCAGGCCAGGCAGTGTAACGGCGTTGTTCCACGATTGCCGTGCCAGCGTAGTGAATGCCGGCTACAAGTTTGCAAGGCGGCTCAAGCCTTTGCCATGTTGGTCATACACTCAAGACAATGCTCAGGCTACTAATTTAAAACAAAAGTGACATGATAAAATGCACTAAAGATACATAATTTGGGCTATATATTTGCATGTTAGGGGAGGGGGTATGGCGGTAAAGAAGTTTATGCATAGGGAATATGTTGTCTACAATTTTTGGGCATATTATGAACTACGATTTTTTTCTTCTTTTTATTATATTTCCTAGTGGGGAGTAGACCTAATAGACTGATATCTTATTTTTAGAAAGAGCGTTAAAAGACACATCAGTAATGGGAACGCTATCTAGTAGTTGGTGGAATTTGGAATTTTTTCAGTGTTGTAATAATAAGAATAATTAATTTAATTTGCATAGTTGGTAGAATTAGCGCGGTAATAAAGTGTCAGAACGATTATAAAGCTTGAAAAATGTCGAGTGTTGCCCAAGGCTAGACGACGCTGGTGTTTTCTGGGACTACTACCAGTTTCTATTCTTGTAAGCTACCCGCACCCTTTGGTCTTGGACTATGAAAGGCAAACTTACCGATAATGAGGCATCGTCCGGCGGAAGTCATTCGCCAAGCGGCTCATCGTGGGCAGGAGCTTACAGCCCAACTTCTCGGTGCTGCTCGGCGTGGAAAAGAACGAAGAGCCTCTGTTGATGTTCATGACACTATCGAAGAAGTGCTGACTCTTTTGTCGAGTGAACGTATCAAGAACATCACTGTCCTAAGGGACTTCAAGGCGCGGGATTCCTGGATCAGTGGGAATGCTCGGCAGTTGCATCAGGTCATGTTAAACCTTGTCGTGAAAGACAATATCATCAGTGTGCCAGAACTCTGGCCTCCTAAAAATCAGACAAAAATTTACTTGAAACAGCAATAACTCGAAATGAATGTTTAAAGACTAATAAACCCACCAAGGGTTTTGCAAGATTTATTGTACAGGATATTTTTCGTGCCATTTTTGGTATTAGTAATACTTATGTTTCAAAGAAATTAAAAAATTGAATGCCTATAGACCAATTTGAACAGAGTGGCTATTTCATAATTTTGACTTGTGTTAAGAGAGTATTCCGCGTGAAATCAGAGTCAAGTTCCATGTAGTATGAACACAGTGCCTCGGTTATTTTCTACAACATTCTTTAAAAATTTCAACTAAATACACTTAGCCATTCTTGAAATAATGCAGATACGCCCTTTTTCGAACATGGGCCCATATAGTTCTTTTGAGTCAGTTGGATATCCCCTGAGAGTTTGCACATACACACTATTGACAACTTGGACGGACGTGGTGCCTTTTCATTGAGTTCAACATTGCCTTAAAGGCCCTGGCGATCGTACAGCCTGGCAATGTTGTTGAGCGACATCGCAACATGGTGATGTCTTCGGCCAAACGCCTTTTGCCGAATTGCAAGGCTGCGTTTGTAGAGGGGTTCGGCCGCAGCGTATTGACCCAAACGCACGTACAGCCTGGCACGATTGTTCAATGCGGTGGCGACGTGAAAATGGTCCGTGCCAAACTTTTTCTCAGCGAGTGCCAAAGCGCGATCGGCGATTTTTGCGGCCGCGCGGTAATCACCCAGAAGAGCTTACTTCTCAAATTGGTATTTGCTCGTTTCCAGAAAAGCTTTCCAGAGCGACCACGAGTTTTCTTTGAGCTTTCAAGTTGAAATAAGCTTTAGCATTCAGAAGCTTGTATCTTGTTATCACATATATAACAGAGAAATTAATTCAAAATTTGAAACTAACAAAACAACCTGACAATTTTGCACACTATAATGGCAGATGCGAAGCTTTGTTTAATTTTGAGCTGTAGTTTAACTGAAACGTTGTATACTATACTAACTACTCAATCCAATGCTAGGGGAATCTATTCAAATACATTTACAAAAAAAAAAAAATGCAAAAAGATATGGGAATTCAGTTGAGAAAATTGTTTTAATAGCTGGGACTTGGGGTAATTATCATCATTTTTAGAGACTTTGTTAATTACAAGGCTAATTAACTACTAAGTAAGAGATTTCTTCAAGAGATTGCTTTGAAATAAGTGTATTAAAATTTTAAAAGTTGGAGCTTGTAAATTATGTTTCTGTGAAGAGAAATAGAGCTTTTTTGGAGCTCTTGATAGAGCTCTGGAATAATTTGTTTACTTTGAAGTAAAGAGTGAGCATTTTCATTTGTTGAGCAAATGATTCTCACATTACTAAACTTTCGCTGTTCGCTTTTTAGCGGAGTGTATATTCCATATCTTATAAAGTATGCAAGTTTATGTTGAGTTACAAGATCAAGATGCTCAATATTTTTAATAAATAAGGTGCCTTGGTTCAGCTTTTCAAACAAGCAAGGTTCTTGCTAACGTGATTTTCCGACCCTTACGAATGGAAACGCGAAACTTGGAAATTTTTGTTTCACAAATCGTATTTACAATCAAACCAATGGGCACGATTTCGCGAGGTGTCTATTCCAAATACAAATTATGAGTTCCAGGTAACATTTTTAGAATATGAAGTGATCGCAGGGGAGATAGATACCCTTTTCCCATTTCTTTTGCAACTATCCTTACACTTCGTTATCTTGGATGTAAAAAAAGAAACGTATTTCAAAAAATAAAAAAGAAAACATGGCAAAATCCTAGAAGAACGAAGCATGAGATAGGACGATGAGTCTAAAGTTTACCAAACCGTCCAATAAATTGATTGCGTGCTAGTGCTAAGAAACAAACAAATAAACAAACAAAAAACGAAAACAAACACAAAAAAGAAATAAATATTTGCAAAAATACGCCCAACAATTATTCATAATTTTTTTGAGTTTGCATCCAAATCAAAGGGAACTTATTCCAAATTTGTAAAATTAATTAGAGAGTATCAAGGGTGCTTTTAAGTTTAGGAAACAGGGTCTTTTCAAAAGTCTTGCTGAACACTGACAAGAAAAATATAGGTCTGTAATTTGAAGGATCACTCCTTGAGCCACATTTAATAGAAATACTGCTCTGGTACTTTTAAGAGATTGATGGGAAAATACCGATCAAAAGAAGCTTAAACAAATTCTGTTAAAGGTGTGACAATTGCTTGTAAAATGAAGTCGAGAACCCTAGTAGGAATATCATCTGTGCCTGATGACCAACGGTATTCGACCGCCAATCAGCTGGCAGCCGACCTCAGGAATTTCCTACTTGGCAAACCAGTTATTGCCCAGAAAGCCACCTATGCCTACCGCGTCAGGAAATTCGTGCTTCGAAACCGAAGACTGACGATTGCCGCCGTCGGGTTTGCTGCACTAGCCACCACTTTTTTTATCACTAGCCAATCGCAAAATTCACGCATTGATGAGCAAGCTAGACTGGCCAAAATTGAGTCAGAGAAATCGGAAGCATTGTCTCCATTATCTTGTAAAAATGTAGTTAATGTAACCATATCTATGGCTAAACCTTTTTTATTCATTTGTAAAAGGGTTTTATAAAGTTCTTGGTGATTCTTAAAATAAAAAGCTTCAACCTTAAGTTCTTGTTTAATAAGTTCCATAGCTTCTGAGTTAAAAATACCACAACTTAATAACATTTTTTCAGCTAAAAAATTGTGAGGTAGTGAATCTTCTATTAGAAATTTATAGTTTTTTTTATTAGAATATTTCATAAAGTGCTGTACTGTATAGTAAACAACTTGTACCGGTGAATATTTAGCTCATAATTAGTATGACGTTTGAGAGTGAACTCATTTTTGAATAAGTCGAAATAAAATTTAGAAAAAATCTAAGTATTCATCGGAACAATTTCTTTTATTATTGGCTTGTTTATAAGACAGTAGCTACAACGCGAGACCAATCAAGAGAAATATTTGCGTTTCTTACATCCAGAATTCCCTTTCTTCTTTCCTCGCTCGCTTCGACCCTCAGATCGGCCACAAGACCTTTTCTTTTTATTTCGGTTTATTTCTTTCGAGTCATTTGGCAGATGGCTGTTTGATAGGCGTGAAGTGAAACAGCAAGTCTATGGCCTCGAATACGCGCGAGATAGACCCACGGGGCCAGACGACGACAGCGTAGTTTTACACTGGCCAAACCTTTCGCCGGAATGGCGAGAATTCACTTTCAGCGCTTTGGTACTTCAAGCCGATTTTGAAGACTTAATTTTGGACGCGTTGGCAAGTGGGAGTAAACAATGACAGTAAGCTTCGCGTTCACTGAAAATATAAGTTTCTTAAATTCTAAAGTAAAATATTTCATTGGTAATATCTGTTTTTTGAAACTTGATTTGCTCTCAATTATCCCCGGTGAGCTGCCGTGTCCTGAAGATTAGTTTCTCGCTTAAAACACTTAATTCCTACATGGCTTCGGGGGGGGGGGGTCCTGCCCCCACTCGTCTTATAACGTTGATCTGTGTGAAATTTGGACATGCTCCTAAATCTTCACCCTCAAAGACATTGTCATTTAATCTTTCGACTATACTGAACAAAATGACTATCTCAAAATTTTGATCGTATGACTTCGGCAAAAAATGGGCGTGAGGGGGATAGCCGCCCTCCAATATTTTTGGTAAATTAAAAAGGACTCTGAAACTTTCGATTCCTGACCAAATGAGCCCTCTCCCGATCTTTTTGGATTACTGGTTTGGTGATATCACCTCTGGACAAAAATAAGACAAAAAAAAAAACAAAAAAATAATTAGAGTCCTCGGGGGCTCGGCGGGACGCCGAACCATCTCCGCGGGATGTGCGTACTACGCACCATTCGTCGTATGGGCGACGACGCCCGCTCCGACTCTCGTTCCCTCTTTTGAGATGGGTTTAGCGGAACCGATTCTCACACCATGACCACGACCCCGACCAGTTCAGCATCATCGGATCGGACAGGGGTCTCGGTCGGCGCTGATCGTTCTGCGCGTTCGCCGCTCGCTTCGCCGCTTGCGGCCCGGATCGCGCAGCCAGGTTCTGACACTGCCAAACGCTCTCGTCAGACATTAGTGTGGGTTCCGCTAAAAGTTGGCTTCGTTGTGGTTTTATTGGGTCGGCTATTGCCACGGGTCTTGCCCGCCAAAATCGCATCCCCATTCAGTCTGTATGTGTTTTTGAACGGTCTCGAGAAAAATCAGATCGACTGGCTGCGTAGTTTTCAAATCTTGTGACTGTGACCCGGCAGAGCAATCACGAGGTCTTCGACGCTGCAGTTATTGCGAATTATGGGGACTGCACCACCGATGTTGCGCACACACAGGCGCACGGCACGGCCAATAGTGGCATTGGCTCGGTTGCCCTGTCCCAGCGCGCCCAAACCCATGTTCATATTAATCTGGTGACGGATCGGTCCGTTCACCACCAGCACCGGCGCCGCACCCATGGTGGTCGACATCACGCCATGAACGTTGAATTCATCCGTGCATATCGCCTCAACCCCGGCGACAACGACCGGTAAATACTCCGGCTTACACCCAGCCATTACAAAACCAAATATATCTCTTCCGAGTTTAATTGGTGCTCTTTTATGCAATATTAATAAATACTTCTCATGAGAGCATTGAATATGATCGGTAGAGTTATTAAGTTGTAAGCACAATATTTTTATTCATTTTAGAACGGGTGCAAATCATAACAGAGTTGTATCTCAACTGAGGTAGGCATAAAAATGTGTTTCGGTTTTCTTTCGTATTCACTTTGTTAAGCACACGAGGAAATCCCCTACCGAACATTAACCCACGAATGGCGAGATCGCGGAGGAAAAGCAGGTAAAGAAGGGTGCCGATGATGGCACCGAAGCCCGCGCTGATCTCGCCGATGACGAAGATCTCCGGTTCGCCGCCAAGCGTGCGAACCGCAACCATGACCGCCGTTCCGATCGGTAGACCTGCCAGGACGCCTGCTGCGGCGAGGGCCCGGCCGCGCAGCCGGCTTCGTGTGGGAAGCACGCACGTCAGCGCCACCCCCATCATGCCAGTCAGCATGCTGAGCGCATCAATATGCCCCGATTGGCCAGGACGTCTTGGGTGAGCGTGTAGACCAGCGCGTTGTTCGGATAGTAGCGCAGCTTGTCGTTTCGCGATCGGGCTTCATAGAACTCACAGGAGTCCTCGAAGATCATGATCAGCAAATATGCGGCAAGCTCGCCGTCGTGCCAGGAACTCCAGATCTCGATGCCGGGTGTGGCGTCGGCGGCGTCCAGCAGTTGATGCCAGCGGTCTAGGCCGTAGCGGTCTGCGCGCCCCTGGCGTTCCACAAATCGCCGACCGCGAGGAGCGCAACGCGCCCTGCATCTTCGGGGGATTAGACAACCGGGCGATGCAGGGCGCGCTGATTACGGGCGAGATCGGTGCAAATACCGTGGCCGCCAAGCCGACAGGCCTTCACGACGGCGCGAGAGTTCCCGCCCGAAGCAACCCGGCAACCTGTGTTTACGCGGCGCGGGGCATGGACGGCTCGTCGGGTCCGGCGGATTTCCCGCTCAGCCGATTGTCGTTCGCGGCACGGCCGGCAGTCTTTATTTGCTGATTAATTTTTTTTTGTTTGTTTGATTTTTTTAATTAAAGATCGATGTAAAACTACCTTCTCCCTCCTCAAAGAAACAACAATTTATTCTTCTCATGTACATTTAAAAATTATGGAAAGACTTAATGCCCAAGGTCCTAATACAAGGACATGTTAATAGTAATCAATCAATCAATCAATACAATAATTTATTTATAACCCATCTACAAAAAGGAGAGTGAAACGCCAGTAAGATGGGGTAATAAATCCTGGCACGCTTCGCCCCGAATGCGGATCAGGACGACAAGGGAACCAACCCGGTCCCGGAGGAAACCACCACCGAAACACCGCCACCACCCGTCGCCGAGTTTGAGGCGAACTCCTGAGCGATTTAGAATCGGCCTTTCCTTGCTTGGGGAGAAATCGGAATGGCTTACCGAAGTATTGCCTCCTGCGTCATTTGCATCCTTGTCGCGTTACCAGCCTTAGCGGAGCAGGGCAATCTGCAAAGCTATCGCGATGCGATTGCGTTCATATGAGAGTTTGGCTTTCCCACCCAGATGAGATTTCACTGCCGTACCGTTGAGATCTCACCTTGGTGGGATGAAAATTTCCTATAAGAACGAACCCGAGTGAGACAACCGAGTTTGGTGGACTGAATTGTCAGTTACAGTATGTTCAAGCGCAAATCCAAAAAACAATTAAAATAACGGTCGTATAGTGCCATTGAATTCGAATAACTGTCTGGCTCACCATGCCAGCCTGAAATTCAACATATGAGCATGCGGATCGGCTCGCCCAGCTCGTCGTCCTCGACCGCGACGATGTTCTCGCGCGCCTGGAAATGCGGATCCTCGAAAATCTCGGCGATGCTGTTGCACGGCGCGGCCGCGGCGTCGAACTCGTCGAACAGGGCCAGCAAGGCGTCCCGGTCGAACGTCTCGATCGCAGCCTGCAGGGCCTCGTCCAGCGCCACGGCGTTTTGGATGCGCAGCCGGTTGTCGAGGAAACGCGGGTCGCTGACGAGCTCCGGCACCCAAAAGAAAAAACTGTGGTGACACATTAACAAAATCAAAATAGCAGGAGGATTTAATCTTGTTAAAAATTCCTCTCCTCACAAAGTAGGGGAATTCTTGCGACAAAATTTATTTATGATTCTAACACAGCCTCCAAAGGAGGGGGCAATATGAAAACGATTATCGGAACCCTAATATTCTGTTTTTTCATTACTTATACCGGTCTTGCACAGAGCAACGGAGACTGCCTCGACTGCCACGACGACCCGGAATTAACGGACGGCACCCAGACACGCAGCTTCTGCTTCGTCGACGACCTGGTTGCGGGCATCGTCGCGCTCATGTCGCACGCGGACGAGCAGGGCCCTGTGAACATCGGCAACGACCGCGAGCACAGCATGCTCGAGCTCGCGAGCTTCGTGCGTGAGCTGACCGGCACCGGCGCCGAGCTGGTGCACAAGCCGTTGCCGACCGACGACCCCACCCGCCGCCGCCCCGATCTGAGCAAGGCCCGCGCGCACCTCGGCTACGAGCCATCCCCTCGTTTAGAGTTCCTAGCGCAAAGTTTTGCTGCACTAGGATAACAATTGCTCAGTGAGTACTATAAAGGGGATGAGCAGCCCCTATGTACTCGAAAACTTATAAAAATAGCAAAGTCTATGGGAAGAAAAGTGTGAGGAAAGAGAGAAAGGCAGAAAAAGTTGACATTAGAGCATTGAGTTGCAGGGGGTGTTAAGGCCCCGCAGCACTGCAATGCCGAGACATGCAACCAAGTGTGAGGAGGGTGAAGGAATCCCCCTCATGCTGCCGCTGTGTGTGTGTGTGTGTGTAGAACTTAATTCGAGCCGGTGATCATCCCGGTGCAGCGCACATGCTGGTCCGCGTAGCCAAGTCCATCTCCCGATTCCGCTCTCGTACGCCCTTCCACACCGTGCTCCCCCCCCGTCACCCTCCCATTTTCTTACTCTGTATCGGCCGCCGACTGCCGAGCAGACATTGTGCCCATTCTCACCAGTACCGTGCTGGAGTGCATCCGGGCCGAGATGTACGGTCCTCAAAATCGATATCGCTGAACTCGATAAAAAGGAGATTGGTCCGGTCGGATCCAAAACCACCGCCAAGGCACCAAGCAAGAAGCGCAAAGTACGAGCGAAACGGAACCGCCGCCCAAGCAAAGAGTCCGCTCAAAAAAATGACACGCGGCCTGAATCGAAGTCAGCTACGATCAAATTTCATTTGGCGCCCGGTGAACCGCTGGACCGCGCTCCTTCCATTGGTCCCAAAACAGCTCGGAGGTTCGCAGACCAGGTGTATGAAATTGAAAAATTAATTCGATATCAGTAGATGTCAATAATATCGGCTTTAGCAAGAAAATTGAAATTACCACTGTCAAAAACGTGTATTCGTGTCGAGATATTTATTGAGAACTTTACAGGGTGTTTCAAGATAATGTTCACACTATCCTCTACGCATGCACATAGAAAAGTGTGTAGGTTTTTTTTGGAACACCCTGTAATTTTCAAAAGAAACAATTGAATTCCATAAAACGAATCAAAGGAATCCAAACATAAAAAACCTGATTAGACGATATATAAAACTGTCCTTCCGAATAAATATTTCGAAATGTATCATGGTTATTCGGGCAAAAGATGTCAAGCTTATCATTTTTAGACGCAAGCGTAATTTAATAACTTTGATTTCTCTACTGGAGTAAATTGAAAGGAAGTCTGGTCTGTTTACAACTATAGGTATACTATGTTTTGATTGTCGAATGAAAATGTATATTTGACTTAAAAATTTAGGCAAGAGAGGCTAAACTTCGCAGCCGACCGCGCGTCGGCAAATGCATTGATCCAGTTGCGCGTAAAATCTTCCAACGCGCTGCGCCCGACAATGGCGTATTCCTGATGGCCGAGATCGGCCAGATGCTGATCGATCAATTGCGCGGCCTGCGCATAATCCGGCGACACGTGATGCAACCCGCGCCCCGGATACGAACGGCCCAGCACGATCGTCGGAAAGATTTTCGCGCTGCGCTCGACCAGCGGCATCTGTCTCGCCTGCGGATGCACCCAGAGATCTGGAGCTTGATTTGCTGAAACGTCAGTGTGTGCGTCAAGGTCAGAATATTGATCTGAACACCAAAGAGTTTCTGCTGCTGGAAATTTTGATGCGAAACGTCGGTCGTATCCAAACCAAGGCGATGTTGCTGGAGAAGGTTTGGGACTTAAGGTTCGATCCAACCACCAGTGTGGTGGAAACCCATATCAGCCGCTTGCGCAGCAAAGTGGATAAGCCCTTTGATGGTGGCTTGATTCGAACGGTGCGAGGGGCCTCGCACCAATGGCGGCCGACATCAGGTTCAATCAGCTGGCACGCGAGATCGACACAGAACGTGTGGCCGCCAACGCTGAACAATTCGAAACCGTGTATGACAACGAAGGACGTGTTGTCGGCCAGAAGAGTCTGAGGTCTGGCAGGGTCATGGAAGACCCACGTGCAACGGACCTGTTAACCCCTGAGGAGTTCGATCAGCAAGCTCGCCTACGTCAGGCCGGGTCGTCGCGAACCACCGTGAACAATAATTTGCCGGTCCTGAGTATTAAATATATATCTTTTTCGCTTTTTATTGTTTTCCTTTAAACTCAATCCTTCCTTTTTTTTGCCTTTTTTCGGTGAGGATATTGTTGTCTTTCAAGACTTGCTAATTACTTAAGGTCTGAAAATCCATACCTGTGGTTTAGTCCCTTGGCTGTCTAGATAGCAAATTTCTACTCTCTGATGTTGTTGGTTCAGAAAGGTGGATACTCTTTTATTGTATTGGCGGGATGGCTTATTATATGGCAACACATGGCCTAAATGGATATTTCTCATGGCCTAAATTTACAACTTATTCCTGCTTTCCTGTAATTTGTATCAAACAGAGAACAGATATAAAACTATTCATCACAAAATCATAATGCACAAGTGTTGGTAAATCATGCTGGAAAGATGTTGCTGACAAAGTTTATTGATCAAAACTACATACATTCATAAAACCATAATAAAACTTTTTATATGGCAGAACAGTTGATATACAGTACTACTGAATGTGATAAGTGTCGCAGAATCCAATGGAATGTGTGAATATGCTCTCTATGCTCAAGGTATGTAAGATTTTTGATTGCCGATGTTGTCCAATTGAGAGACAGAGCCTATTGCTAGATCTATTTTTTTGTGATTGGCCTGGTAAAGTTACGGGATAATAGTACCTTCAATATTTTGAACCTAGTATTGGTTTTGGCAGGAGACCTGCTAAGTAACAAAAGCATGAATATGTTTCTGACCTTGCATGGCATTCCCAAGAATTGTCAAAACATGTGTAAATTTGATATGCACCTTTTTGTTAAGTAATTGGAGGCTTGCTCTTAGCACCTTTTTTAGTAGTATAGTATTTTACTCTATTAGAACTTGAAAGTGTTATCAAAGATGAAATGAAAGCAAGAGTATCATTACGGTTAGAATATGGTACACCTTCACATATGATCAAAAGTCTTTTCTTTTCCTCTTCACTACACTGAATTTAGCTCATATATTAGAGGCGATCTTGAACAAAAAAAAAAACATTTTGAAATACTGACGCCGGAAACGCTCTTGATCACGGTGGTGCTCGATGAACAGGGCGCCGGCCATGCGGTTCTGACGGTCAAGACGGATCTGGGAGATTTCGTGCTCGACAACCAGAACCGGGACATTCTGCCCTGGCAGGACACGCCCTACCGTTACATCAAGCGGCAGTCGCAGGCCCATCCTTCGGTTTGGGTGTCGCTCGATCCGAAATACTCGTCCAAGCGGTCGACCACGGCGGGACGCCTCACCACAGATCGCTGACGCAACAGCCCCGCACGGCGAACGAGATCATCATCCGCAAGGACGGTGACTTTTTGCAAATTATTGACCCGCGTCAACGCAAGACGCCGGTCCGCGCGACCGCCAAGCGCTAAGAGAACGGATTCCGGGGGAGTCTCCCACACGACTCCCCCACCCGTTTTCTCCTCGAGCCCGATCGTCTGCTGCCGCGCTAAGTCTAGGCGGTACGCAGAGACACGTGACGACCTTGCTCGGCTCTCTGGCCGACTGGTAAAATGGGACGCATCTCAAAATAATCTCTTTTTTCCTCTTTGGTTGAACAAACACCCATTAAAATAACTATTAGTGATAATAGTCTATTTGACAAACAAACAAAGAAACCCGCAAACAATATCAATAAGCAGCACACCAAAAGTGTTGCTTGCGAGGGTGTGCTCCCCATTCCCATCGATTTTGGAAAAATAATCAAAACTCCCTTCCCTATATTTTGAAAAGAAGTTTGAGTCTTCATTGGGAAAAATAAAAAAGCAACAAGAATTGCGACCTCATCCTCTGCGACTGGATGATGCCGCGGATGGACGGGCTCACCTTCGTCCGTCTCTTGCGCTCCAATCCGAACCTCAACTGCATTCCCGTCCTCATGGTGACGAGCTGTTGCGACGAAGCCATGATGCGCGACGCTTGGGATGCCGGCGTGAACGGTTATCTGCTGAAGCCCTTCACGAAAGAGCTGTTCTTGCAGGCCATCCTCCAGCTCGACACGGAGGGAGATTCGGGCGAAGACCTGCTGCACGGATCTTCAAATCTAGTTTGACGGTGCCATTCATCCCAATTTTGTAACCATAGTTCATATTCCCCATCAGTTACTTGTAATGCTTCATTTTTTGCTAAATCAAAATCTTGTTGTTCCATTTTAATATAATTTGGAAAATGCATTCTTTCTGCAGATATTGGAAGATCAAGAACTTCTCTCAATTCAATTTCATATCTTAAATAAACACATACATCATCAACAAAAGAAAGTGATTGACATTTTGCATCACAATGTTTGTGAACCATGGCGGAACGATCACGGCCGAACACGCGGAGCCTCGCGGCGCGCGGGTCGTCGTACAATTGCCAGCGAATCCGCCCGAAGCCGACGGTATCGATCCTAAAACGGAAGAGTAGGCGCCTTACGATGAATTCCCAAGCCCAGACCGCCAAGCGCTTGCTCGCCGCGCTGCAGGAACGACAAGACCTGACGCGCGTCGCGCTCCACGAACTTAAAAACTTCGTAGGATCGCTGCACGGCTATCTGCAATTGCTCGAGAAAAAAATTCCCTTTGAAAAAAAAATGTCAAAAGCATGCTGTAGTCTATTCATTAGACTGATTTTCCCCTAAGAATTTAAGATAGTCGGCTATAACATCGGTAATTTTATTATGACATCCTAAAACTTCTCCCCAACCCTAACTATTTAAAGCTCAAGGGTAAAAATATCAATGTTTTGCATTTTGCTCACAAATATCACGGTCCTTGTGGTTTTTGCTGAAATTAGCATTAGAATGCCCAGAATAGCACCTAAACACCTTTTGTCTAAAGTCAAAACACCTGCTTTGAGTCTCGGGTAAGAAAAAGATAATCTACTAATCTGGCAAGTCAACTTTATTGATTACTTAGGACTAAACATTTAATTATTTTGCAGTAATGATGTGTAAATAAAAAACAAACCGTGCTAACAGTTACCCAAACTAAAATTAGAAATTGTGATAACAATAAATACATCTATAGCTTTTGCTTTTTAGAGTAACTCCAAATATATATAAATTCGTTACACATTAAGAAACCTCGTGGATGCGCGCTGCCACGACGGCGTGCCAAGGCCCCTGCAGGCTCATGGAGACGACCACCCCGCGCAGCAACTCGACGTGCGCGTTCCGGAACAGGCCCAGCTCGACGAGGCGCTCGTAGTCCTCGCGGGAGAAGGGGTGGAGGGAATCCGGGGCCAGCGAAGCGATGCCGAGCACGAACACAAGATAGCACCTGCCCGTTTTGCGAGACGAGCGAGGACGCTAACAAAACCCTATGGCGCCTCGCCCTATAAAGCAACAAAAATCACCACTAATGAAGAAGATAAGATAATTTGGTGAACCGTTAGTAAGATTTTAAAAATTCAATTTTTGGGTAACATGTTTTATAATAAACTATATCACATCCAAGTTCAAGTGAGCACATTTACAACACGATACTTTTTAATAAAGACAATTATAACTCTTTACTTTTTACATCTATTGCATTGATAGAAAAAAATAAGTTTTTGTTGACGTGCAGCAGTAAAAATTAACCATTTTCTAAATACATTTAAACGATTTCTGTGAAGCTCAGTGACCAGTATAAAAGACGATTGTGATGTGAATATTTCACTCTGTATAAAAAAGGTGTTTCCGGCACGAACGAAAGAAGAAAACAAAAACGTAGAAACAAGAATAAAAGTAAAGAAACAGTGAATGAAACATAATTGAAATTTAAAATCAAATCAAACCCCATATATAATTGTGGCTGCTTCCTAGACATTCAGAAAGTGATTTAATTGTTTTTTTTTTTTTTTAATATTTCAACTCTGAGAAAATTTGTATGACTTTTGAGAAAGGGAGGGAACGCCCCAAAAAGTCAAAGAATCTTAATAAAAATCTTACCTTCAGGTTTGGCATATCAGAGAACCTTACTGATAAAGTTTCTAGCTTCAATCTGCAAAAAAAACGTGTAATTTCGTAATTTTGCCATAAGAAGTATCACGGATGCTTGTTTATTTGTTTATTTTGTTATTATTATTATTTTTTTTGCCAGGGTGATCGTATCGAACCAATGGTCATATATAGCTAAATTAAATAAGTATAAGTAATAAGTATTCGTTGAATTCCCTTACAGGATTCTTTGTTACTAAAATATTCCACCCAAATGTGGCGTCGAATGGTGCTATATGCGTTAATACACTTAAAAGAGACTGGAAATCAGAACTCGGAATTAAACATGTATTACTGGTGAGTACAAAGTTGTAGATTGGTAAACATTGTTGAGCTACTTTTTGGAGACTTGTATTCTATAAAGGGGGATGCAAATGCACCCCTTAAGATTTGATAGTGTGAGCTGCATGCTTATGAACTGCCCAGGTAAGAATAGATATTAGATGCTGACACACTTGACAAAGGGGTAGGAACGAAACTTCATGAAATATCTTGTTTGAGCTATAGCTCTAGATTTGGAAATAGATTTGTTTGAGCTATAGCTTTAGATTTGTATTTTTTTCCATGTTGTTGTTCTTGTATTACCGCATGTCTTTAGCTATGCATTTTGTTTGACCGTACGCTCATTTTGAGAGCAATAACAGAACGCGTGCTGGTGCCCGTAGTGGCCATTGGCGTGGTTGTGTAGCCCCGTCAGGATCACGCTCCGACTGGCGCTACAGCTGGCCGTCGTACAGAAGGCATGCGTGAACCGCACGCCGGCGGCGGCGAGCGCATCCATATTCGGCGTCTGGATCACAGGATTCCCGTAACACCCCATGTCCGGGCTCTGATCGTCCGTCACAAAGACCACAATATTTCGCGGAGCCGCGAAAGTGGCCTGGAGCAGTAGCAATGCTCCACCCGCCAGCCCGGATTCAACCGCTCCCAGGCCGCCCAGCAGCGCTCGATGACCTCGGGACCCTGGCCCCGGCCCTGTGCCCAATAGCCATGCACGACGCGCGTCACCATGGCGGCGGGTGCCTCACCGGCAGACCGCCCCCGAGCGGTAGCGGGCGCTGTCGAAATGGAAGTGATCGCGGTGAAACCCGTCCGATCCCGGCCCCAGCACGGTGCCGAAAGGTCCGCAGGCGCTGTCGCGCAGCTGGCGTAGGATGACAAAAAACTTATCCTGGGAGGCATTAATGATAGCAGTGATAATTATATTTGGAATAAAAATTGTGAATGGAAAATTTCTGCCTTTTTTCAATCTGATTGCTATTCTATGCTTGTAATTTTCCAGATAGGATATCTAGAATATAGACTTGTCTTCACTTTTTAGACCTTAAAAGCATGGAAGGCTTGATAGGAGCTTGAACATACTTGTAAATTTTGAATAATTTTGTTACTTAGCTAGGTAGTAATCCAAGTTACTATGCAGGGTGCCGGGGGCCGTTAGGCCACCGGCACCCTGTATTTTCGCTGTTTTTTGGGTACCGCCTTCGTTATTATTTTGGTATGTATGGTGCATCTGGCTAGTTCCCCAACAAACCGATTCACTTAATACACGTGCAACATATATGTGTACAATGTAACATAGCTGTGACAGTATCAGATCATACACAGCAACAGCCAATTCAAATAAACTGCCACAAAGTGGTGACCAGACAATACATCTGGCTAGGGGGTCTAAAAAAATCATATATATTTTGAATCAGCATAATAAGCCGATTCTTTCGATATATCTATAGATATCGAAATTCAGCTTTTTTTAAGAGTTCGATGGCTATAGAGCCGCGTCGCTCCTTACTTACAGTTCATTATTACGAACTGTTTAATCTTGAAAACGGGTTCCAATGATGTCTGAAGCTCTCAACATAGGAGTAGAACCAATGGTTTTCACCTGATAATCAAAACTGATTGATTCAGCCATTGATTCCATAGTTCTTGGCAGGGTGATCTTGAGCCGGGACCGTCGACAAAGAAGTTTGGCACCGGACTGGGAATTCCGGTCGCCTTCAAGATTTGCCAGACCCATGGATGGGAGTTGCAGTTTGAGAGTGATGAGAACGGAACGGAAGCCAGTATCGTTTGTCCGCTAGAAGAAAATGAGTAATACAAAAATGAGTAATGATAGTAATACTGAGCTGAAGCCAACTGAAGTACCGATAATTCAAAAAAATATCCTGATAATCGAGGATGAGACCATAAAACATAAAAAAGCTAAAAATATTACAAAATGACAAAAAAAAACATACCTAGGTACCGTAATTCCAAGTGTAGGTCCGAAAAGACTTAGTGCCCAACAGTCTGGAAAAGAATATCAACTAATGAAAGAAGTTGTTACGAGATTACCCTGTTTTATATGATCTGTGGAAACACATTTGGGAACGTAACTTATCTTTACTTGTGAACTGACTAACAAAAGACAATTAGTAAACTGAAAACCAAAAAAACTCTTACATGGTTCTCTATTTTAAGCAAGGGGTGGACCTCCCCCCTCGGATACTACGTCGGTAGAAACTACTGAGATTATCAAGTACCAAATTAGGAACCTCAGTTATGCGAAAAAATTTATTCGATATGTAACAAACTCTACCTAAGGCCACTTAGACCATTCAACCAATAGACCAAGAGTGCCCGACTATAAAATCTAAAAGGCAATTTTTCTCAAAATTATTTATTTTATTTTAAGCTAAGAATTTTATGATTTCATCCTACTAGGCTTAGACTATGCTGATGATTTGAGTTTCCTAGTTAATTTTTTTTTTTAGCTAGATGGGCAATTTTTTCTAGGTTTTTAGAATTCAGGGCGCAAGAATATGTTTGAAAATGAATTTTAAGAAAAACTAACTCACTTAGACTGGGAATAAGGGAAGGTGAAGAGGTGATCTTCGGTAATGAGAAGGTCGATCTATTGTGCATTTTATTTGCTATTGAGTAACAGATGGACTATTGGAATTTTGTTCGCTGTTTCAAGGCAATTCAACATTCCAAATTCTGATGATTAAATATATAAAAGATAAATATGCAGATCTCCAAGTTATTGGTGGCAATGGTAAGTCTAATAATACTATTTATTCAACTATTAACTTGGAATAAATTATTGTTTTTTTTTTCGCATATAATCTCAATAAGAACGGTGAAGAAATATAGATCTACTAAAAAAATGATCATAGAAGAAAATAATCTACTTCTTTAATTTGTTCGCTGTGGTAAATTTTAAGCCCTCAGAATTAAATCAGCCATCAGAGGAGGAAAGATCTATTTTGTTGGAACCAAGTTCGATTCAAATTTTGATTGCGAGGAAATCTATGATGATATCAGGTTATTGAATGGAGACGAGTGGGCAGCGTTTGAGGACAGAGAACGAAAATTCAGACCGCTTTTTGCTTCGAAGCGGACGAACCATGGGGACTTTATTTGTCGCGGAATTATTGGTGATTGGATTAAAGTTGCAAAGATATTATCGGGGATATTTTACCAAAACACATTTTAGTAGATTCTAGTAGATTTTTAAGTACAAAAAACCTAGGCAGTGGCTGCAAATACTTCCATACTAATCAGATAGCCGCAACGAACACTTGTTTATCCTCTCATAGCTACCGATCGTCTTATGACGTTAAATATCTTTTTAGCAAGGTTCAACCACAAGAACCCGAGTTTGCGTATTTTTAAAGCTGCTTCTCTAGAGATTTATTATAAGAATATTTTACAACACTTCATCTTGCGTAGGTAAATGTGCTGGGATCACTATCCATTGGACGTGCAATACCAATATCGATCAAACCAGCTTCTCTATATGCATTCAAATCATCAATAGTTTCTAGCAATTGTGCATTTTCTGGGTTAGCCCAACTTGTCATGAAAATTCTCCACATCGGAGAATAATTTTCATCACCAGGAGCTCCTGCTGCAATTCCTGCTTGGAACCCTAATGGACCAGTGCTAGTCAAACCATTTTTGAATTGAAATAGATCAACTGCTGCTGAATTTGCAATTAAAAGAATTATTAGATTGCCTTATGAAATTGCAAAAAATGACAATAGAATATTGCTCTTCTAGTATAAACGTTTTAATGTCTTATTTTATAGTGATGAGTTAACGCGAACGAAGAGATGGAGACAGCAATCATTTAGTTCAAGTCATGTGGCGCAGAATGAAAAGAAAGTTGAAACGGGAAAAAAGGACAGGAAAAAGTGAAACTGTGTCAGATACGATCTATTAACAAATCAGTGTGACGAAAGAAAAAAGTGAAGAATTCCGTGTTCGTGTCAGTCCCGACGGCAACCACGTTTATGCAGTCGGCGAAAGAGATGACGCCGTTTCTGTATTCAGCCGTAACAACACGACTGGTGAATTGACCTTTGTCCAATCACTCAAAGACGGCGTAGGAGGTGTTGCCGGATTGGATTCTGCGCGGAGCTTAGCTATTAGCGATGACGGAAATCATGTCTATACCGTCGCAGCAAGTGGGAGTTCGGTCGGTGTATTCAGTCGCCATTCGACAACCGGCGAAAACTGATTACAAACAATTTGAATCAGATCCTATGCTTTTTATGAACATGAAGAGCAAGTTGGGAACTCAGTTCTTCCAATGAGCGAAAACTAATTAACTAACTTCCATGAGCGAAAACTCGTGGAATAAGTCAAATGCTGGAGGTTCAAATATTTCTCAAATAATGCAAAATACGCTTTCCTGTTAATATTCTTATCACATCAAATTACTAGACGATGTTATTATCAATATTTCTCTTAATATTTTCATGTCACTAGAGGTGTCGGAGCCGAAACAAACCGATGGACAGATCCGTGTTTGAGATCCCCCGAAACGAGAAGGCCGGTGGCTACATCGAGAGAGGCTGCTTGCTTGTGGGCAGGTCCGTCGCCAAAGGGTGGGCCAATCGCGAAACCAGACTTGAGATCCCAAAGTTGAAAAGTAATTCCGTGGCGATCTCTGACGGGAGATCGGGTCAAGAGCCGGTTGTCATTCGGTTGGATGAAATAGGCGTTTCGAACACCCTCAATGTTCCGAAAAGGGAAAAGGTGGTGGTGTGACATGGCAATGTCGTTTTAATGGTGAATGGAAAATGGATAATTGTGAATGGTTAGCGGGCCCTCTCATTCACCATTGACCATTTTCCATTCACCATTTTCAATTAGAAACTGCGTTACCGTGCGCGTTTCAGCGTGCTCTGGTCGAAGTCGCGGTCGGTGAGGCCGACGCGGAAGCGGTAGTCGGTCCACAGCAGCGTCGTGCTCTTGCCGGTCTGGTGGTTGACCATCTCCAGAGTACACGATGTATTCTGGCGGCGGCAAGATCGCCCTCGATGAAGATCGTACTGGGGCGATCAAGTTCTACCGTTTCGACCCTACGGACGAAAATCGTGAGCAGCTTAAGAACACAGTGTTGTACTACTCTGACTTCGGAGCGGAATTAACGTTTGCGCTTGACGGAAAAGAATTCAGTAGTTTTGTAAGCGGCGCGGTTGCTGATGGTACGCGTCTGTCCGTTGACCGAGATGAAAACGGGCAAATCAGCTCGAAAAGCGGGCGGGATCGTCATAAAATTTAACCAACTTTCTCGCAGGTCCGAACATATCGCAAAATTAATATTGGGCGGAAATTAATGATAGGTTTGGGTAAAAGTGACTCTCGCAGCTCTACCTTGTGGCATTTTAAATATTTATTTGTTTGAAAAAAGACAACTTAATTTGATAATTAATATGCTTAGGTACCTGGTGAAGCTATTTTAAGATATACTGGAAATAAGTTTAAAACAAACAGTCATTTTAAATGATTACATTATATGGCGCCAGATTTCGTACGCATGCCGAAGTCTTTCCGAGGCGACGAACAATCCGATGTTTACAGCTTCGCTGTCTGTGTCTTCCAGCTGCTCACCGGAAAACTGCCCTTCAGCCCACTTGATGGAGACTGGACAGCATACTTCCAACGAGCCCGAAGCACTGAGAACGACGATTGGGACATTAGCTTTCAACACGGAGCCTTCAACTTCATTGAATACGCTCGAATTCATCTCCGGACTTGGCTATGGCCGGCATTTCATCAAGCTTGCATCAAGGGATCCATGAAACACTCCAGCAAGTGTCCCATCTGCCGTAAACCAGTAGGAGCGCCCACCGGCAAGATGCCTTCCGGAACCATGACCGTTCAGGTGTCGAGTCGTCATACCTGTACAGGATTTACGAAGGGAAGCATCCTTATCACTTACAACATCCCCGCAGCTCCCCAAATGGTGTACCACGACAACCCCGGGCAGTATCATGACTCGGCCGTGCGAACCGCGTACCTTCCAGCATCCTCAGGGCTACCTGGAGTACGTCGAGGCCCTGTCGAGGTCTGGCCGCTACGGACGTTGGTTGCGCTCTCTGCCGATGATCGCCGAACGAGGTGGGGTGCTGTTCGTGCACGGCGGGATCTCGCCGGAGTACGTCAACTGGTCCGTCGAGGAACTCAACCAGCGGATGCGGCAGGAGGTCGACCTGTTCGACTCGTGCCGTCGATTCCTGCTCGACGAGGGCGTGGTCTTCGACACCTCGGATCCCAACGACGAAAGTAAATAAATAAGAGATAATCTGGTTGTATAACATTGTTTTGTGCTTGATATAAATTCGACTGAGGTAAGAAAGGCTAAATGACATTGAGTACAAAGGATTCACGTGCAAATGGAGTCTAGATTGATAATACAATTCTTGGGATTGACCAAGGATTGATGTCAGACCTAGGTATCTAGGTTTGGCTGGGTTTTTTTTTTTTTTATATATATATATTTTTTTCTTTCTTATATTTCTTGTGTTTAAAATCTAAAACTCGTTGATGTTCGCGTACCAGCCGATGGTCTGCATCTGGACGTTCTGGAAGCGGCGGTGGACCCAGTGGATGTCCTTGGGGACGTAGAGGAACGTGTAGGGTTGATCCCGGACGATGATCTCCTGGGCCTTCCACCAGAGCTCGATGGCCTTTTGGGAGTCGGACTCCAGGACCGCCTCATCGTTGATGGCATCGAACTCCGGGTTGCTGTAGGAGACGAAGTTGAACTTGTCGGGGATCGACTTCGTGTGCCATAATCGGCCACAATATACGACTTGCAAAGTCTGTAGACCGGGCAAGGTTGAGGCGAAGCTCGGTGTTGAGCCGTGAACCCAGATCGCTGAGAAAAGCCTCACGGCCGTCCGAATAGAACGATGCCTCGTACCACGTGTCAGGCCCCGTGACAAAGCACAGGAAATAGTCATCTGCAAACGGCCCATCTTGGTTAGTAGCCTCTCCCATGACACGAACCTCGTCAACGCGGATCGTCCAATCACCCCACGCCATTGACGAACATGTGCCTGGCGATGCCGGGCATTAGTCGGAGCATGCGCAATCAGACGATATCTGTGTAGGTGCACTAGAAACACATGGATAGAGAACAAACTTTACCTTTAAAGTGTACATATAATATGAAGTAAGTTGTACAAAACATGTTTGTTGCCAAGTATATTGACAAAATGCTTTCAAACAAAATCTTAAACAAAGTATACTGGACCTATACACAGATACAAAATGGTGTTGGTGCAATTTAAAACTATAGAGTTTAAATATTGAAATTTAGGGAAAGCAAACTGTCCTTCATCAAAATCAAAGTTAATCCAGTTTATCATATCTAAGAAAAAAGCTAACAGTAGGAGTCAAAATTATGGGGACAAAATGTGCCAAAGTTATGGCAAATTCATAAGCAACTTAAAAATTGACATAGAATTGAGGTTTAAACTATTAACAATTAAAGGAACATATAACTGTTAAACGAGTGACACTTCAATTTTGTTCCTTAACAGCGACTGAATACACTTATATCTTTAAGCCAAGAAATGTTCCTGCCATATTTCTAAAGATTTAGTCACAATATTGTTTGTGTCTTATTTTAATTATCAAATTAAAACAACCTCGTTGTGGTACAGTAGGGTATTAGCTAACTCTTATTATCTCTCTACCGTTGCACTCTACCACAGTTGTAAATCACTCTTCTCTACCACAGTCCTACATCACTGATCTCTGCCACTGTTCTCTACAGTTGCTCTCTACAACAGTTCTAAATCACTCTTCTCTACCACAAGCCAAAGATCAGGACACTGATTGTTTTTGTTTTTTCTTCAAAATAGTGGCAATGCAACTGAGTCCACTGAATCAAACAGAACTGTTCTTGTCTTTAACAAGGGCGTTATTTGCTATGGGACAGGGGGGCAAGTGCTCCCAAAACCCCAGTTTGCTCCCATCACAGAAGAAATTTAGCGCCTTCTAAAATCTTGTCAATGCTAAAATAGGCCTACATAATTCACACATCGACAGAAGCCAATCAGTTTTCTTTAATCTGTAGCAGCATCCAAAAGGACGACGGCATTCGCTTTGACGGGCAGCGCTTCAACATCAAGGCCGCCCGGGTCAGCAAAGAAGACCGCAGCAGTTTTGTCGTCAATGCATCTCCTGCCTCGGCCACAATGGCTGGCGCGCAGGAAGCGGCGGTTTACGGGGGCACCCGCTATTGCATTCAGGAATATGGCACGTCGCTGATCGCATGGGCGCAGGGGCCGGATGATACGCCGCAGCTGGATGGCGACAAACTGGTTCCAAATCTTTTTGAGGATTGTAATAAGAGTTTTGTTTGTAGATTCAGCTTGGCCATTGGCTCGTGGATAATACGGCGTGGATTTCTTATGGGAGATTAAAAAATCTCGAGTCAAATGTTGTATAGTTTCATTGATAAAGTGACCTCCTCTATCACTTATCAACTCAATAGGGCATCCAAAACGAGTAATTACTTGTTGATAAAGTACTTTGGCTACACTTTTAGCCGTATTATCTTTTAATGCGCGGGCTTCCGCCCAATGAATGACAAACAAAATATCCAAGCAAGGCTCATTTTTTTTCAGTGTCTTTTACACGAGTAATTTTTCATCTTCATCCATTGTGCAGTTATGGTATGCATAAAATAATAAGCATTTTTTTTATTGTTTCTATAGAATGAGTTGTTTGTATTAAAGCAATAATAAAATATATTTGTCCTAGTTATGCATACTTTTTTCAGTCATGCTCCATGGTGTCCAGCATGTAGGACTCTTCAGCCTGTCTGGGAAGATCTGGGAATGCAAATTGCAGTCTGATTTCTCTACACATTTGGGTAGAAGTCATGGGGTACCAATAACATCAAAATGTGAATCAAGAAATAGAATCCAAATGGAGCCCGAACTACTCTTTAGAGACCTAATCAAAGATGAATAAGCAAACAAGATTACCAAACGGAAGCAAGAAATAGAATTCAAATGGAGCCAGAACTAATCTTTGAGACCTAGACATTAGAGATGAATAGCAAGCAAGATTAGCAAATTAAAAGGTGGTTAAGTCACTTCGGGGCTGATCGTCGAAGAGATCGCCTATGCCGATTTCAACGCGAGTTACGTCCAGCTCCTCGGTTCTCTCATGGGAGGCATGGTGGCCAAGCATGCCTCGAAGGACATTGTCTCCGAATGGGTTCCAAAAGTGGTTTCCGGAGAGGCCGTCATCGGCCTGGGTTTGACCGAGCCGCGCGGCGGGTCGGATGCGGCGAACCTGATTCTGAAGGCTGAGAAATCAGGCAACGGCTGGCGGCTGAATGGCGAGGGTGCTCTTCGTGGTATTTGCGCTCACGCAAACAAGCGAGCTAGCCACGAGCCACGTCTATATTATAGTCACTTCATTCAAAGGAGGGATACGATACTATTATTACCTGTTCCCTTCTCTCCGTTCTTGCCTCTCCAAAACATACTCAAGAGTGCGAGTTTTCCACTTTGCAGGTAGTCGCTGGATGACTCTCTCGGCAGACCGACTCCCTTTTCCTTTGGCCCACTGCTTCAGGAGATTAACAACCTGCCTAAACCCCCCCCCCAAAAAAAAACACCTCACAAGTTTCCCCCTTTGTCCCTTAACACTATATTTTTTATAACACAATAATTCAATTTAGGCTTATCACTTGCATAATGGAGTTCAAACAAAGTGAGGCACCAGAAGGCTCAAGAAAGCACAGCAAAGTGGAGCAACGAGACAGAGAGTGGTCTAGTTTCAATTTTGGTCTCAGCAGGCGAATGATTCGAAGCTCCAAGGGGCTTAAAACTCTCCTGAAATACCTGATCCCAGAAGCGAATTTCGCTTATCTTACGTAAATTCAATAACATTCCATAAACGCAATTGCCAACACTAAGCCGAGACCCGATTAACCCGGCTCCTGTAAGTGGAAGACCATTTCAAACCCTCCAAAGCAATCCGTGGGGAAACGAAAGGAGAGGGCGGAGTCCAATTCCCGGTATTTGCATCGGCTATGCTGAAAACGGCCTCGGGCTTTGTGAAGGCCGTTTTCATCCCATCCGAAGCAAACACCTAATCGCCAGAGTCATAGTTCGATCAGCAGCGCTACGAGCAGCTCCTGCGCAGCAACCGCTTCTCCGTCGACTCGTTCGAGAACGAGACCCGGGAACAGCTCCTCCTCCAGAAGTTCAACCAGATCCTCGCCGACTCGGTCTGGATCTCCGAGGCGGAAGCGCGCCGGCAGGTGCGAGAAGAGACCGACTCGGCGGTCATCCGCTATGCCCGCCTTCGCGGCTCCGCCATCACCGAGGACCAGCCGGTCTCCGACGGCGAGCTGCAGACGTTCGCGGAATCATTTGCTGCTTGATTTGCTTCAGGCAATCCGATGTTAAGCCGTAAATTGCTTATTCTTCTGTAGCTCATATATCGTTTGTCATTTTGGGTATACTCATATCCTGCACCTACAAGAATTCAAGATCAATTTCAATGATGGTGTCTAACGGGATCTGTTCTTCCGGAATATTTTATTTAAGCTATCTATTATATGTACGTGTTTAAAGTCACAGATTCTTTCTCGCCCGCAGAACAATTTCTCTTTTTCCAAACAAGAAAGACAGCAAATTACAGACAAGGCAAATAATAAAAGTCAAGTAAACAAGGCTCCAAAAAAGACCGTAGATGCTGCTGTAATGCAGTGCATTGTAGAGATGGATAGCTGCACGAGCGAAGATAGCGATATAAAATGCAGGTACTGCTTCGGCGGCCCACTAGGCTGGGTTGTCAGACAGCCTCTAATCAGTCCGTGCTTGTGCTCTGGATCTCTTGCGTATGTTCATCGGTCTTGCCTAGAAAAATGGCTCCCAAAACATTTCGAGAAAAATATCCCTTTTGGCTGTTACGGCTAGGAGAGCGAGGGGGTCAGCACCTTAAAGGCCAATTGCCGTTAAAAGGGACAAAAATCGAATGTCGAAAAACCCTAAACAATCTTACTCGTCTGACGACAACTGTAGCCCAGGTTGTAACCCTGGAATAATTGGTTGGGGATTGGTTGGGGATTGGTTGGGGATTGGTTGGAGATTTGTTGAGGCCTGGCTCTTCCATCAGTTGAATCAGTTGGCGTCACAAAATCGTATGAATTAATCAGGCTAGTAATTGATTCCAGCGGCAAACGTAGTCTTTAACCATTTTTTCGATACTAAATTCTTCTACGACTACTTGACGATTCACGGCACCTTGGCGACGTGCGAGTTTTGGATTACGTCGTAGATTCACGACCATATTGGCCAAGTCAATATGATCATTTTCCGCAACCAGATTCAATTGGCATCCGCGTTCGACCAGTGTCTTCATTCCCGGAATTTTTGTAGCGATAACAGCAAAGGAAGAGTGTAGCTCTTCCAGCTAGTAGGGGATTCAGGGATAGATCTCAGCTTGAAATAAAGACCTATTGGAATATCTTAGTACGAAGTACGAGTATATTGAGAAAGCGTCAGATCGATTCTTGCTCGCTAAAAATCAGAAGCTTCTAAAACAAAATAATGGATCAAAGAACCCACCAGTCAGCCTCTATTTTGAAGTATGTAGTAGTAGGGTCTCTATCTTGAGATGCGGATGCGATACCTTTGGTGGCAATGGTGCTAATGCACTTACCCCATTACTGTTAAACATAACCGTTCTTGCTCCTTGGTGGCAAACAAGTGAGTTTTATCTGTTAACAGTTATGCTGATGTTGGCGATGGTGTGGCTATTCACAGTGCTTTGGACTCGGCGGATTCGCCAACAAAAATATTATCTGGAGCAAATCGTCACCGAGCGCACTGACGAAATCGCAGAGCAAAAAATGCTAATCGAACAGCAAGCTGATGCTCTGAGTGACTCACTCGAAAATAAAGCACTTTCGTATTTTATGATTTGAACATAACATAAGAACATAAGAACTGAAATAAGTCAAGTGTCATAGACAAGCCACTTAAGGACTTTTCAGGTCTTTTCCTTTAAAAGATATGTAAATCTCTCAAATCAATTTTATCTACAGTTGTATTTGTCAAGTACGTTTTTACTGGTTTCGGGAGAGCGCTAACCCCAACAACGTAGTTATATTCTCAAAAGACAGCCGCGTTAATTATCCCTAGAGATTGAGTTTTCAAATTTGGTAATACCATGGAGAACATGGAGACCATAGAACTGGATAATACAGAGAATCTCCAAAAGGCCTAACCTTATGAGGTTTTCCAGTGACATCTCAAAATTTTCAAAAATTTAAAGATTACAACTGGACCACGGAAAGTCTTGAGCTCAGCGATTGTTGATCGTACAACCACGATTTTATTAACAAAGATAGCTAAGGATTCAGATGAAATGTCTTTGTAGTGGCTATTAGCTAATAAGATAGTCAACGGGACAACGCCGCCGACGCGATTGAGCCGTCCGGTGGTCGCATCGACGTTTCCACGGACGTCTTTACGCTGGGAGCAGCGGAGAGGAGCTACCGCCCGTGTGCACCCGAGGCGGGCCGCTGCGTCCGCCTGCGCGTGGTGGACTCGGGGGTCGGCATGAGTGCCGAGCAACAGCGGCGCATCTTTGACCCCTTCTTCTCGACCAAAGCCACAGGCCGGGGATTGGGACTGTCCATGGTCCTGGGCATCCTCTCGTCACAGAAAGGGAGATGGGGTATACCATGCCGGCGCGAATATCATTAAATAACTACCGGTTGCAAACGGTTGCGACCGGTCGCGACCGGTTGCGACTGGTTATAGAAAATTTTAGCATATTAAATTCAATTGTTAATTGAGGAACGACCGGTCGCAACCGGTCGCAACCGGTTGAGACCGGTTGCAGCCGGTTATGACAGTTAACGTAGACAGGCGCGATTGTTCTACCCCATCTCCTAGCTAAGAATAAAAAAGAAGAAAAAGACGGAGGCCGCAGCTGACGGCCACGAGAATCACTCAGGCGGTGAGTCCGACCAGGGGCGCGGTGCCGTTGTCGCCGAAGGAGTCCACGGGGACATCAAGCAGATGCAGCATCTGGATGAAGAGGTTCGCGACGGGCTCGCGGTTCTCGTAGACGACGTGCCGGCCGCCGTCGATACCGAGGTTTCCACCGCCGGCGAGCAGGATGGGGAGGTTGTAGTGACTGTGGGAGTTGCCGTCTTCGATCTCGCTCGAGAAGAAACTGGCTATATTTTCTGCAATGTAAAATACTGAACTCTAGTTAGAGATTTCCTGGTCAACAGGCTCATCCTTATATCTGTTTAAAATTTAGTGTTGTTCTTTAATTGAGAGAAGAGGGATTTTTAATTCAACTTCTGTTCCTCTTCAACACTATATTCAGAATCATCCTAAACACAAGGAGAGTGATCACCTAGTCAACAATCACTCTTTGGATTAAACTTCAGCTTTTTAATAACTGCTTAAAGGAAGAGAGTTACGCCGCTGCATTTGTTTTTATGTTGGGCTTGGTATTAGCCGCCAATTTATTCTCCGATGCAGTGAGGGATGCCTTCGATCCACGTATTCGAAACGAAAGGTGAAACTATGAACACAATATCAACCGATAAATTACCTGATAAGCAACCAGTGTTACGAATCACACCAATGCCGAAGGACACGAATTCGGGTGGCAGTATCTTTGGTGGATGGTTAATGTCAAAAATTGATATCGCAGGTGCCACGGTTGCATTAACCCACTGAACCCCTCATACAACTCATACAATTATTTTGCTATATTGTGTATTACAAATACATTGTAAACAATGACTTTACCTTTAAAAAATAGATGAGAAAACCATTCGCAATTAAATTGACCATATTTAGTAACAACTAAACACACAAAGTTTCATTCCAACGCACTGAGCTTATTAATTGATCTGTCTAGCCCCACATCAGTTCACAATCTTCCATCAATGAACATTGTCATCAAGCTCTACGCAACACAGGAGGCCTACTGTTGGTTTCATTTCCCGACATAAATTACTGGAAAGTCAGAAAAATATCACATTTCATTCAGCTCTACTTGCCTCTATTGTCCTGACATTGACAGCGATATTAGAGACTTGTAAACGCCATCCCTTTTTATTATCAAAGATGATCTTTCAATGCAAACCCAAAAATAAGTAGGTTCAATAACGAAAGCAATTCTTGAGGCTCCGTTTACACAGTAACGCTATAAAAAGTGTTCTGAAATATAAAAGAAGTCCTGCAATCTTGGTTTTTCTTTAAATACCAACTATGGGCAGCGGTATCGCGCATACTCTTTTTATTTCATTTGTGAAGTTGTTTCCGACCATAAAATGCATTGAGAAATAACTAAATTCCCGCACGATGGGAATAGTGATGGTTCCCGAATCCTCATCGGACCGGTATGAAAGAAATAAATTGCATTTAGCCTAGCATGACCTGGTCTTGATAGATCCTCTTGGCATCGGGCCACCATTAAACTGATCAAAGTAGGACCCCATACCGTTGGACTTTATCTGTTTTTGCTAGATTTAATGTAATAATGTATACCCCATTTTAAAATCTTCCTTTTCTTGTGCAAATTTATTTCACGAAGAATTTGTTTATCCCCTCTGAAAATCAGTTTTCATGTGTCATTGACGAAAATAAGCCAAATCGTGGCAAGCATATTAAATGGCCTCTCCACTGTGTCTTCTGGACTGACCATGAACATAAGGGCCTCAAAATAAAGTCGTATCCTTGCCACTGATCTCTAAACTCCTGCCACATATAGATTGTTGATTAACCAATTGATGGCCTTGTTCACTTCTTTGTCCTCAAAAATGAAATCCCTGTTACCAAATTCCATTTGTGCTTTTCTGAATTCTGTTTCAGCAATTCTCTTTATTGTCTCTTTCACGGTGCTAATCTGGAACTCTGATAATTCATTTTTCCATTGTCCAAATGTTCCAAACATTTGCTCTGCTGTTTGTGAAATATCCTTTACAAATTCGTCCGCTGTAACTCTCTGGTTCGATGGTACACGCGGTGACTCCACGCTCTTGCCGATGAACAACTTCGATAAGTTTAGCTGGCAGACCAACCTCCGCTATCGCCTCAACTCAAGCATGATCCTTAATGTGATCGGTTTGGGGTCGTCGTCGGAGAGTCGCAACTACAGCCTCTTCCGGCGTTGGGCTCCCGATGGTCGTGGGTTCAACTTTGATAATGGCTATGATGTCAAACTCAAGTTCACGCACCTCGTCAGCCCAACGACGTTCTACACGCTGAAAAGGGAATTAAACGTTCAGACTTTCCGAACCCGTCGTTGCTGTTTGCCTTTACGACCAACACATCGTTCGATGCAGTGGGCATAATTTGTTCAACCACACCCATATCATAGCCTTTAGTGTTTACTACACGCATACCAATAAGGTCGCGCCAGTAAAACTCGTCATCAGCTAATGCCGGTAACTCATCTGCAGTAATGCAGATATCCGCACCAGTAAGGCGTGCAGCCTCATCACGATCGGATATACCTTCTAACCTATGATGGTGCCGACATAATCAATTTTAGTTCGACTCGCTCCATGCCACAGCTCGAGCTCAGCAATCAGTGATCGCAGCTGTTCAAATCGTTGCCGGTACATTAACGTTTCATTCTCATCTGCAGTAAAGCTAAGCGCTTGATAATCACACTTGATCAACAATTGAAATTGTTTGGTTTGCGCATCGATGCGAGCAAAAAATTTTTGATCGTGATGTGAGTTCTTAAAAAGGCGACAGATTTTTTTCAAACCTCGCTGTGATGGGTGCCATATTGCCCGTGATGCACACGGTGTGATTTCCAGTATGCAGTGACAGAACTTAAGACCGGGGCGCCCACAAAAAGGTCTGCCAGGATATTGTTAAGCCGGGGTCGCGAGCGGATCCAGGTCAGGTGTGAGGCGTCATGCACCATGATCTCCAGGCCGCGCAATTGGCGGGCAATGGCAACACAGGCCAGCCCGTAAACCAATGCCGACAGCGCCAGCTTCAGCCCGGGCGCAATGGCCCAGCTGAAGACAGTTTTCTTTTTAAAAACCATTTTGAAACTTTCGGTTACTACAGGCTAAATATCGTCTTCTACAAGGTGATAGGGATCGCTGCAATCATGCTCCGATTCGGCAAACAATTGCTAACAGTTATTTCACAAGTTTGAATACGCCGGTTGCGACCTTTATGCGTAAAAGTGACAATTTGTGTGTGAACACTTTTTTCATGACTGTAGACAAATACTCACAATTGGACGAAAAAAGAGAACATAAAACAAAACATAACAAACATTTTCAAACATGTTTAAAATGTTGGCCAACATTTTTTTCGTCAACAACACGTTGTTTATTAGGCCAACATCTATAGCAAACCGTGTCAACATGTTGGCAACAATTGTTGGTGGCCATGTTGCGCCCGGCTTTAGCCATGGGATAACATGATGGGACCAAAGCAGTAGTGCGATTCTCTTATTAAGAAATACACTATGGAGAAAGCATCTAAGGGACAAAATATGAAGCAATGAACTTGAAATGATACCATAAATATCGTTGAGCAGGGGGTTGTCTGGAACGGTCATGATACGGCCGGCAAACTGAACTGGGCGGAACAGCCAATTGACAATAGTATACTTAAGCAGGTTGCAATGGAACTAACTATGTCGATCAATCCCGAACAGCATTCTGATTTTACCTATACCAGTGAAATCAATCTGAATGCCCGCTACTTTATGCGTACATTAGCTGGAATGTTGCAGTATGGCGCAGCAGTCTTGATTGATTATGGATTCGGTCGCAGCGAACCGCAGCCTTAGAAAAAGTTAGCAACCAAATCGGGCAAAATTTGACTATGGGTACCATTAACCCAACCCCATTAAAAGACATCTACGAAGTTACCTCGGGCGCGAATATTTTTTATATTTCTAAGGATGGTAGTTATTTGTTTTCTGGTGAGTTAATTGACGTTAATAAATCACGAGAAAACTGGAGCCTAACAAAGGTAGCCCAAAAAAATGCGCGCTTTGGAGTGCTAGAAAAACTTGATGTTACCAACATGGTAGCGACTTGTGTCCAAACTTCCCACGCACTCTGGAAAACCTATGAGCAAGTTTGTCTTTGCTGGGGCAATCTGCAATGTAATGCCCAGGCTGCTCATATGCATAGCATACTTTCGGCTTGGTGCAGTCTTTCACAAAATGCTCTGTGCTGCCACAGTTATGACAAGTCAGCTTAGCAATAACATCTTCAGCTGAGTACTCAGGATGCTGGTCCCACAATGCCAAGATATCCTGACCACGTGGAGTGTGGGGTGGAGACCTGGCCGCGGCAGTCAGCAATACTGGCCTGGCTGCGTGGATTGGCACCAGTCTTACCGCAATCAGCGCGCTTCCAGTTGCATTCTTGATTATCTCAATTGTGTTGTTGATAATTTTTCTCACTGAACTGACAAGCAACATTGCGACGACGGCGACCTTTATGCCGGTTGTCGGTGCGATCGCCATCGAATCAGGTGTGGACCCGATCGTGCTACTTGTGCCAGTCACGATGGCGGCGAGCTGCGCGTTCATGCTACCGAATTGCGCGTCACCCTGATTGAACCTCGTAAAACCTATACCGCGTGCCCCTTCAGCAATCTGGTCATTACCACCGAACGTCCTCTGCGCGCGCAGCAGTTCGGCTACGACGGTGTCAGGGCCACAGGCGTGGAGGTTGTTCACGACCGGGCGCTGGCCATCGACGCGAACCTGCGCACGGTACGGCTTGGTGGCGGTGAGCGACTCACATACGACCGGCTGGTGGTGGCGCCGGGGATTGAGTTCGACTGGCAGGCCCAGCCACGACACGTCGAAAATAAAACCGGATAGGATCCCGGAAGACACCCAGGTCAGTCACAAGGGGCCTGAGTTCGCAGGCGAATTGGCAACGCTTCTCATGCAGCGGGGAATGATCGGCTAGACGCACCGGTCGATCCACAATACCTATTGCGTCTCCGAAGTTGGCGACGGACTATGGCGCCCTCGCTCGAACGGGCTCGCCACGACGTCGCGATGAAATCCAGCAAGACGCAGAGGGGCAAATCTGATCATCCTAAGATTTTTGAATGTGATTAAAGATCAGGGCCTTGTAAAGGGTGAAAGAAATGAGGTAGTTACTTCAAAGTACCTTCCCTGGGCATACTTTAGTCTGTACACCCATCTCTGAAGGTTGTATTTTCCTATAAATCCCATTCCAAGATAGCAAAAATTAGATAAACTAGGAATTGTACCCTGCAACAATCCCTCCAATGATCCTATATATAACCCTGATGATATATTTCATTATTATTGAACACTGTTATGTGTGAGGTGAGACAAAACAGGTTACCCAACACTTACCAAAACAGTAACAGGAAGTATTTATTTGCGAAGAGAAAAGACCCCCCCCCTTCTTAATTGAATTCTTCATCTGACTGCAAGCGTCAATTAGCCTAATATAATTTTTTAAAATCTCAAAATGCCAGTGTGATTCAAAAGGAATATGCTATCAATATTTTCTTTTTGAGGACGGACAAACCCAAATGTTTGATTCGAATTTACCTAAAAGCTTGGAAATCACTGCAATAGCCGGCTCCGCGACGAAGGGCGGCGGGTCGGTCGGGTCGAAGGAGCTCGGGAGGGTGGCGCAGGTGGCGCCGGGCTCGGGAAAGGTGTTCGGGTTCAGACGAAGTGCGCTGACGAATCGGTCGATGCGCTCGTCGTCGGTGTCGTCGACCTGGAGCCGGTGACCCCAGGACTGCAGGGAGATCGGTCGGTCCAACCCCGGATAGGGGGAGAGCATCGTGTACGGCACCCCGTCGACGCGTCGAGCCAGGTCGGCCACGTAATTATCTAGTATAATTATAGTAAAATATATAATATTTGAAGTATTGTAAAAATTACTAGTAAAGATACAGCTTACAATTATGTATAGTAAACTAGGATTAGAATAGTAAATGGATAGAACGACAAAAATTTAATGAAGTATAGAAATCTTTCAGGTGTAGATTTCTGACTAATGGTAGGCTATGTAAAATCGGGTAGAAATGAGATTACAAAAATGGCCTTTAAATTTTAGAATATTTCTTGGGACGTAGCCAAAAACGTGACGATGATGAAGCGGCAGCGTCTGTCTTCAGGTGCTTATTTCAGTCTCAGTTGTACCCATCCGTGGTTCATTAGATGCAGCTCACATAGCACCCAACGAAAAGGATGAATTCTAAAGCGTTCATGATAGAATTTTAAACCTGGCAAGACGTGTCTACTATTGCACGATGTGGAAATTACAGTGGATTAGCTTATGACACCGGGACATTATGTCCACTTTTGTTCTTTGCTGTCAGCCGTCCAGGACTTTCAACAATAAAAGAGGTGTGCATGACATCACGTACCCGGTGCAGACAGGCCATATGAACGCCCGCAAGGCGTCCCATTGTATCCCATAGCGTGGCCTCAATATGTCGGGCGTGAGGCGATGCTCGAGATACCAGCGGGCGTCCACGATGGCTATCCTCGATCTCTCGGCTGGCTCGAATTGGTGCATACAGGCACTACACATATGCACGTCAATGTTAGCAAAACTAGCGGGGGTCGCATACATGGAAGGCTAATAGGACGATGACAGAAAAAAACTTAACAGCAATGCACGCCATCGCCGGCCTATTCAGTTTGGGCCTGGGAGCTCTATCTCTTTTGATTGTCCTTGTGCATTTTTGGGCCGGGCCATTCGCCCCGCAGCAGAAAACCACCGTTACGGTTGGAGAGATCGCCGCCGAAATTCGCCAGGCGGCGGTACGCAAACTCAAGGGAGAAGAACAACCAGAACCGGTTTCCACGCCCTGGGACAGCGATCGCATTTTGAAACTTATCACGAATGGTGCTGGGACTCCCGGAGATCGAGGAGTCCTGGCGGGTGACTTCGGACAGACTCGCCGCCTGGCTGGCGGATTGTCTCGGCGCCGGGACACTGATCCTGGTCAAGTCGCGACGACCGGTCGAAGCCGTCCTGTCACCCGAAGAGGCGGTCGCTCAGGACCTGGTCGACCCGGCCTTCCCTGGGTTCGTACACGCCAAGTCTTTCGCGACCTGGTGCCTGGGGGCGGAGGAGAGCCGGTTACTCCAGGGGGTAGCACAATATAGACTAAACAATTAACTAAACGATATCCTTTTGCTGATGAAGAAAACGATTTCATATCGAAATAATCTAATACATATAATGCGAGATGTTTGTTTAGAATGTGATGAAATTTCATCGGTGATGTGTAAATTTTGATGAAATATTCTAAATAATTTTGTTCTCGAATAGCTTGTTGGAGCTCTTCTTCTAAATTTCTTATTTGATCAGCGGGTAAATGTTCTTCATCAACGTGATATCCTTTGATATATAAAATCGATTTTTGGTTGAAAATGCAAAACATACAAAAAACTTGTATGTGAAAATCCAGAGTAGTCTAAAAAAAGAAATAAAAGTTACCTTTTTGTTTTTTGAGTTCAACAACTGATTTTCGGCTGAAAATACAAAAGGAACAAAAAATTGGCGTATGAGAATCTTGAGAAGTCCAGGAAAAAAAAAAGATAAAAGTTGCTTTTTTTCTTAATCTGGCAATCGATTTACCGTTGAAAAATACAAAATATACAAAAATGACCATTGCGGAATTTATAATGCATCGTAAAAGCAAGGTACAGGGTGTTCCGAAAAAGGGAACCCGCTTTAGAAACTATTTTTTACTTGCAAAACTAAGCTTCAAAGCCAATAAAATGTTCTCATAATACTTACTGTACACATACACTCTTGTGAGTAAAAGGATAAGTTTTCATATTTCATCTTCACAAAAATATGCTCTTATGAATTTCATTGATAAACAAAGTATGTGCACAAACTTTGTGCACACTTCATGTAGAACTTATTAGAGGAAGAATGAGCTGTTGCCGAAGCAAAGTAATTCCCCAGATCATATATAGTTGGGGCCAAAGAGTCCTACTAGACAGATATTCCGAGTTTCAGGACAGATATTCCGTTGTGTAAGAGTAGCTAGAATCATTTGAAATTCAGTTTTCACATGACTACCGTCAGGCTTCCCCCGTGGAATGATACGGTGCTGGGATTTGTTGGTCTAGGTGCTACTAGACTTCTTATAGCGCCCAGTCTTCGAAGTACATCCTCGTTCGCATCCTGGCCATGGTGGCTACATATTTTCACTTCCACGGATTTACAGGGTTAGAAAATTGTGATAACGAGGGAAAGGTTGTGGGGAGTCATGAGCTGCAGGATAGGCTTCATTGTTTCTCCTTGCAAATACTTTTGCGATGATTTGCGTTTAAAAGGAATCGGAAATAAGTGTTGCATTGTTATGCTTGGAAAGAATTCACGAGTTATAAAAAGACACTTTAAGGTTTTATGCACATGAAGAATACCTGGGACTGATGAGCATGATTCACAAATCCAACAACCTGCCCAGACGAATACAGAAGACCCTGCTATACTGATTGCTGCTGGAATTGGGATACCTCAACAAGCGATAGTTTACTCCCATCAAGGAATAGACGGCCAAAAAATTTCAAAGTCGAACGACAGCGTTGTCAGTCTTGTCGAAGCTTCTGAAAGAGTATCAGCAACGGCTTGCGTTAGCTCATGTTAAGGCAAAGTCTTCCTATTTCTGATAATAATTTTACTGAATATTCCCCAAATGGTACTCAACTCATTCAACCTGCTATTAGTTTATTAAATATCCTGAGGGAAAGAATGTATAATTTGTGCCGTAGGAATACAAGTCAATTCAATTCATACTGACGTGGGTCATCCTACAACGCTACAGGAAATTCCCTATCCTTGAACGTTGTCACAATATGACCAATCTATCCCACCCACAATATAGGTCAATGTTCCTCTCTAACCTTGAAGAGTACTGCAAAGTCACCAACCTATCCCAACACACCACCCATTCCATTAGCCGCCGCCCGCTGTGTCGACAGGCAGCACTGCACGCTTACTTCTCGTGTCCGACGAACTGAGCCAACATGGCACGGCCAGACATCTCAAACACTCGCACAAGACCTTCGTTGCCGCCGGCGACCAGCAGTTTGCCGTCATCGCGAATGTTGCCTGCATCGCGGCCACGGTTTGGTCAAAGAGAACGTCCCCCCCCCCTCACGGAGAGACTGTGCGTCGAGGAGAGCACACAATACATCCCACCCGAAAAAGTTTCTGCGCATATACCCGGTGAACACAACGGTATCTAAAATTTCTTATTAATATAATTTACAAACAATAACTATTTGATCCGATATTCTTATGAAATGTATCTATTTGTTTTCGCTCCATTTGAGTGGATTGTAATCCATTTATTTTGTTTTTTCTGCACGGGAGGAAAATGGGACAAATTGGGGACTGCAAAAGCGGGGACAGGGCAAAAGAGAAGATGAGACTGCAAAAGCATTCAAGCCTTCCCCGGAGAGGTCTTCTCTTCAAAGATGATGTGCGGTACCGAGCTTTTTACGGCGGCCGGTCGGAATCCGACAAAAATATTCCGGCTTTCTTTCCGGCAGGTGACGGTTTGACGTTTGTTTTTGGACGGGCTTATTTTGGGCCAATTGGGCCCCATTTGTGGCCCATTTTTTCTAACTAAAGGAAATCCTTTGTGCCATAAAAACATGAGCCATGTCCATGATTGAACTATAATAGAATTTGGCGTGCTTATCCCTCGTCAGGCTGCCAGCGGCTCGAAAGCACATGTGAAATGACGCATCCGCTTTGGTTCTTTAATTATTTTGAATCCTGTGAGATCGGACAATTCCTGTTGCAACAGTTCAAATGCCTCGATGATATAGTCGGCATGGGACTGAGTATAAGTACGGCGCGGGAAAGCCAGTCGAACCAATTCCATCGCAGCCGCTTTCTCAGTGCCATCCGGTTGTTTGCCAAACATCACACTACCGATTTCACAAGTGCGAATTCCACGCGCGCCGACCTGGAGGCGGCTCGGACCGAGCCGGTCGAAGCCTCGTCCTCGCCCGAGCTCGATCGGCTGCGCGGCGAGCTCGATGATGCGGACGTTCGCTACAGCCGCGGCCGCCTGTCGATCGGCATCGACAACACGGTCACCTTCGCGTCGGGCAGCACCGCGCTCAAGGACTCGGCCGGCAGCGTCCTCCTGCGCGTGGCGCGCGTTCTCGAGCGCGACTACGCGGGGCACCGCATCTACATCGAAGGCCACCTCGTCGAGTAGACTACACATCATCTCCGCTGACAGCATCTTGGCCATGGCAGCGTCAACCGGATCGAGCTCGCCCTTGAGATGCATTTCGATACAGCGATCAATGAAAACGCGCAGCATCGTCGATTGCGATTTGACATCTGCCAGCTTGAACCGCGTGTTCTGGAAACCCGAAATCGGCCGCCCGAACGCTTTGCGGTCGGAGACGTACTCGACGGTCCAGTCCAGTGCCGCCTCAATAACTGCCGTAGCGCGGAAAAAATTGCCTCGTTTGTGTCCAGTTTCGGCAGTTTTGCTACGCCAACTTCAATTCGTGGGAGTCTTGGGATGTTTGCTCCTTGCAATCACTTGCACAGTTTGTATGTTCCTGTAACCTTGCCGTCGGTTCTTTTGTTTTCCTTTTTGTCTTCCTGTGCAGGCAAGTCGTCAAGGGCATTGCATGGCGATGCGCAAAATGCCCAGTCTTTCTTGCGCACTGGATAACGAACTTTGAGCCTCGTTTTGTAAAAGCCAACTGCAAACAGCAAGAACACAAATGCGACGAATAGGAGAGGCTCAAGCCAGACTCCTCGCCAGAGCGAATCTCTTGAGATTGCTCTAGCAATACCAGTTAGATCGAAGACACCTACAATTGAGACGAGAGAAGATAATAGGAACACCGACAAGCTCGTCGACAGTACTGCCTCGTGAATTCTGTTGTGATCACTGATTTTCATTCTTCCGACAAATATGACGACCGCCGCTATGCAGAGAACCACAAAGACTCGAATAATCGTCTCTCATAAAAAGGAATTGTCAGAAGAGTTCTCAGTAAAAGGAGGACTGAAAATACGATCCGTTTTGGGTCCAACACTCTTCTACTCGTACCTTTCAGAATGCCTCAGGAACTGCCAGTAGACAATCCAGAAGTTAATATGAGGTTCTGATATGACGGAGGATGTTTCAATTGGACAAGGTAAGAGCTAAGAAAACTGACTAAGCCGTAAAACACCTACAAGCCTTAGAATTCCAATTACAACACAACGTTCGCACTACACGATGGGCGGACTGTGGGTCGACTATAACCTGATGAGTAATCTCCCGGGTTTGTTTGTACTGGGGGAAGCCAACTTCTCCGACCACGGTGCGAATCGACTGGGAGCCAGTGCGCTCATGCAGGGACTGTCTGACGGCTATTTCGTCATTCCCTACACCATCGGCGACCACCTGGCGACAAGCGATTTGCCAAACATCCCGGAAGACCATCCGGCCTGCAAAGAAGCGCTGGCCACCGCTGAGAACAGAACGTGATCTTTCTTCTAACAAAAATTACAAACTCCACATTTTTAATGAAACTTATATATTTTATCTCCAAAGACATAGTTATTGGGCCTTTAACCTTTCCGAAGAAAGTCCTCTAAATTTTAATCTGACGATTGGAAGAAAAAAGGGACGTGAGAGGGGGCCTAGTTGCCCTCTAATTTTTGTTCACTTAAAAGGGCACTAGAACTTTTTATTTCCGTTAACATGAGCCCTCTCCGAATGTTCTAGATCCACTGGGTCAGCGGGGGCTACTTTCCCTCTGATCACGTTTGATTCTTAAAAGAAAACTTCAACTTTCAACTTCCATTCAAATGAACCACCTCCAAAGCCTATACTACAGCCTCTTCCCTAAAACCTTATATGCCCCAAGGGCATAGCTTACAAGCCTTTCCCCTAAGCTTTAGGGGGGGGGAGTGCTGTGTTAACCTCAAAGGCCGTATTATCTGATCTTTGGACTATTTTGAAGAAAATAGCTATCCTAAAATTTTAATCGGATGATTTACCTTATTATCAAGATATGTGTTCCTGCTAACATTCCTATTTAATATAAATCCTATAATACTAATTCTAAGCTCTTTTTTTCGCTAAACCAATGTTATATGCAGTGATACATTCCTGAAAGAAGCGTAACGGAGCAGTAAGTGGCCAAGAGAAGAATATTTGAGGGTGCTATAGGATTCAAACTCGTGTAAATGCAATTCTTTTGCTTTACCAGAAATCTCGGATAAATATCCAACTACTCCATGGAAACCTCAGGCAATGTTGCAGGCAGCTCAAGTGGGGTAGAAAAAGATGAAGAAGTTGCAAAAATGGAAGAGATTATTTATAGACTGGAGCTAGATAAGACTGAGCTTGAGCAACGTGTGACCGAGCTGGCATCCGAAGAGAAAGCAGAGACCCAAATGCTGAAGCAGAAATATATGATCAGTGAAGAGAGAGTGACTGACTTAGAAAGTGAACTTCAGAAATTGTCAGTCGATTATAGGAACTTGCAGGCTAATATGGATGATGGAAGTATCTATGAATCATTTTTTAAATTTCATTTTACATCACTCGCGAATAATATGTTTTGCGAGTGCAATGATGGTCACACACGTTGCCGGAGTTCTGTATTGTTAGTATCCCACAACTATCTCTCCTCTAACAGAACTTATAGACTGCTTGATTGTGACATGATGATGGTGTGGAGAGTGCAGTTCCCGCTCCCAGAAACTCTTTCTGTGAACATCTGATGTACGTCGAGCTTTCTATATCTTAAGCTGAATCCAAAAAGCAAAGATGGTCAATTACAGTAAGTAGGAAATGAACAATGTTTGTTTAGTCTATTCGAAGAAAATTCATGCATGATTTTCCTTTCGTCGTTTCTAGTGACGAGAAATTGCTTGTCGCTGATGTAAAACATTTTCAAACTCTGGATGAAAATTGTAATTTTCTCAATGAATTCGATTTTACATCGCCTGAATCGTTCTATCCATTAATTTCCGATGATTTCATCGATAAATCGGATGAGTCGAATAATGACAATGCTGTTTTATTTACTTTGACAAACTTGAGCTTGCGGTCTTACCAGTTTTCTATATTCTGTGCTACCGTCTGTGTTTTCCGGGTCTTCTTGACGTATCCCGTCTTCTTGAAATTCAATTTTTGTATTTAATTAAAATTCAGGTTTAATAACTTCATTTAAACTTAGTTTTGATTTATTTTTTTTCTGTTGGGTAACGCTACTATATTAGTGACACTGATAGTTTTCAATTATGATTAATGTCAAAATTCCATTTTGAAAAATATCATATCTAGCTTATTTCTCTTTAATCAAACCACTGTGAGCAAGTATATCCCCTTTTAACTTATCCATTATGTCAGGGTTTTCCTTTAGAAAAGTCCTGGAGTTTTCTCTGCCCTGCCCTAACCTCTCACCATCATATGAATACCAAGTACCGCTTTTCTCAACTATATTTGCTTTGGCACCAATATCAATCATCTCCCCCGTCTGTGAGATTCCCTCTCCAAACATAATATCAAATTCAGCATTTCTAAATATCCAAATAATGAGCTCTTCAAGAAGACAAAAAAGACTATTTTGCCAATTTATTGTCCTGGTATAAAATACTTCATCAGGGATCTATTATCTGTAATTTCAAACAAGCATCTTTGGATCCAAAAACCCACAACTTGTGAAGATACCTTTTTTACATCAATTTACATTAACATATTCTTGTATTTGGACATTCTATGGGACTAATTGATCCTGTCACTCCATGACATTGCAGCAAATTTGCTCTTCAATATCCCATTCACATAGCCACCATTTGAAAGCGGTGTGATCTGGGGAATATGCTGTGTACCCGCTGTTGTCGTATTGACCGTAAACTCATTGCCCCATTGACCCGTAGCAGGGTTATAATGCCGAGCGATTATCTCCCAACTACCCGTCGAGCTCTGCCAGGCAAAAACAATTGTGCCATCATCAAGCTGCTCAGAGCGAATATGGCGTTGGTCACCAGCCTCAGATTGATTGATATTTAGAACAGAGCCTACAGGTGAGCTATCAGCATAAATCCGGAAAGAGATCCACTTGGAGCAGGATATAATATTATCCAATCAAAAATCGCTATTGGTTCGGGTGGATTATTTGGCAAGGGACTGCTCAGTGGAACACAAGGGCATTTAAGTTTCTTGCCAGAATATCAAACTGATTTTATTTTTGCATTTTTAACAGAAGAGCTTGGCTTTCTTGGAGGAATAATTCTAATTGCTATATACGCAGTACTTACAGCGAGTTGCTTATCCGTTGCTATGCATTGTAGATCAATGAACCGTCTTTACGTTCGATGGACTGCTATTAACAATGACAAGGATATTTTTAACACTTTAAATTGTTTCAAGGAAATCTTAAGGTTTACAGTAGAATTTGTATTTGGACATGTACAGATCCATATTAAATGCGACGATTATTTGATTTGTGTTCATGGTAATAGGTCTAATCGAACAGAGCCTTCGGGGGTGATTTCCCAGTAAGTTTCAAATTGATTTAATGAGATTAATATAATACTCTCAGGTAATGGCTGGCTGAACAGACCGGTCGCAAGGCGTATGTCATGGAGCTAGTTCCAAGGTACGTCGATACCGCCATTCTGCGCTGGCAGGCTTACACTGGACAAGAGGCGTTCCATGCCAAGACCGGGAGTACGTTCAAGGAACGACGAAAGGAGGTTTGGCCATGAACGAGAATCTTGATCACGGTCATCATGAAGATAGAGATAACGATGGGGAAGCATTCACTGAAGACCAGCCAACGTCGGGGTATGATGTCGGCTATAAAAAAGATTTGCAACACTGGACTAAAGCCCGTTTCATACTATTACGACTTACATAGAAATACTAAAGAAGGAAGTGGAAGAACATTAGGTAGTTATGGACGTTTCCCAATTCACAAACAGTTCAATGAAACCTTGCACACTGGATTCCCTCAAGTTTTTTTTTTATATTGTGCTCCTTCTTTAGGCATAAACTAGCTTTCTAAAGTGCAGCCAGGGGTGCACTACAGTATCTTTCACCTTTTAAATATTTTGGCTGCATATAGGTCATGGGTTTTCAGAAAAAAGGCACAATTGCATATAGTGATTAAAAAAGTCGATGAGAACTCGTTAATTGGTTTGTAAAACACATCCGAGACCATCCGTAGAATAACGTTACTGATTTTTCGTATAGGTATTTTCTTTGATTCTACAAAAATATACCAATTTCAAGAGGACTGCTGCGTAATTTTCGAAAATGAGAGCATTACCTATAAGGCATCTTTACCAAAGTTAATCTTAGTTTTTTTTTATATATTTTGATGTCCATTATCGAGGTGTCGTCGATCCTCGTCAAACTGTGCTACGCCGGTCTCTTTGCCATCGTTCTGCTGCTCATATTGTGGCTGTCGGAACGAGCCCTGCGTTCGCCCTGGGGCCGTATGATGCGGGCCATTCGGGATAATGAGACGGCCGCCGAGGCGATGGGCAAGGATGTCACGCGCCGCCATCTTCAGGTCTTTGTACTCGGTTCAGCGGTCGTCGGCATTGCCGGCGCCATGCTGACCACCCTTGACGGAATTTTAACAAGTTCTTTAACTGTTTGGAATACAATTTATTTTCCTGTTTTCAATCTAGAATGGAAAACTTAAAAATCAAAACAGTTTTGCATAATAAACTTTGGTACTACGTGCAAGTGGTAAAGTTTGATAGAGATAATGTCTAATAAAGGTTGGCGTCTTTTGAATGTCAGAAGTAAAAAAACAAATAAAACATATAAAGGGACTTGCAGATATTGAATTACTGAATGTTTTATTTTACGATAAATAAACTAACATCGGCTGGCCGTCGGGCCCAATGCTGAGATTGTGGCGGCCGACCTCGGCGAAGCCCGCGCCGGTCATGTGCGCGATCACGTCATCGGCCAGCGCCTGGCCCTCATACAGGGCCTCGAACGAGGCTTCGACATAGACATGCTCGAACAGCGCCAGCAGATCGCCGGCCCCGCGCAGCACCTCGAGCTCGAAACCCTGGACGTCGATCTTGAGCAACGCGGGCGCTTCAAGGTCCTCCGCCGCGACGAACTGTGCGAGATGCATAGTTTCCCAGAATAATAAACGAATACATTCTTTTCAATGCCAGTTTTAAAATTTAGTCTACTCCAAAATAATAAAATCCTGCTACCTGTATCTTGGAAGCCAGCTCAATTTTGGAGGCATCTGCTCTCTTGCATTGCAGATATAATCAATGGCGTTTACGATGATCTGCAAACAGACTATAATCATGGATTGTCAAAATCCTGAGAAAGTAAAACATTCTATGCATAACACCTCAAGAAGTTTCTTTGATCATTACTTGGTCTATGCGAACAAAAACGTGGTAAAGATAATAAGGCTATCATTGCCTCGAATATCATGTATGTTGTTGGTCAATATCCTCGATTTCTTCGTGCTCATTGGAAATTTCTCAAAACTGTTGTTAACAAACTCTTTGAATTCATGCACGAAACTCACGAAGGTGTTCAAGACATGGCTTGTGATACATTCATTAAAATCGCACAAAAATGTCGTCGTCATTTCGTGACTATTCAACTAGGTGAATCACAAGCGCGGAGGTCGTTTTGGAGGCGGGTTAGAGTTTTGTACATACCCCGCGCACCCCTGACCCCTAAAGGATGTGTTGGCAATGTCCGGGGGACATTATGTGCTGAAAAGGGTGGCATTTTTGGCATTTCCCCCTCAATAACCACAACATACTCAACCTCAATCCAAGCATCTTCCGGAATTTCAAAATAATGTTGTCGCCCGCCGATTACTTTATTTTTTCCGTTGAGAATTTCGACATAAGCCTTATGCCCTTTCCACCAGCTTGATGACATCATTTTAGACAAATTCCTTCCTGATTCCCAGATGTAGACTGCCCAGCCTAATCAAAAAAGGAGAAAAAAAGAAAATCAAATTGTTGCCTACCTCCGCCTCCGATTCTACCAATTCTTCTGCCTGGTGGTTTTGGTGGCCTAAAATTCAATCAGATGTTTTTAATTATCAACATTATTAATCTCTGTGTAACAGGCAAATAAGGCTAACATTTAAAGCCTTCCAGAAATACCCATTTCCTAGGGAATAAATATTATAATTTTAATTAAAATATATTTATATAAATAATAAATTTATTAGTATATCATTCATAGTTAAGAATTTTTCGTTATTATTGATAATCTTTTAGTTTATATACTGCTTGGCAGTAAATTAGTATTATTTTTATCAATATTATTACAAGATATAGTTTATTAAGTACTATACCCTTTATAAGCATTATTAAAATTTAAATTGTTTTAAGAAGTAAATTGCTTTTGTAACAAAGCATTTTAAGTTTTATGATTAGCCAAGATGAGTGAAAGTTCTGATGTCAACCTTGAGAATGACGACGATGGTGGCCCCGATTTAATTGGATTGACCGTCACCGCCGTTTCCGCGGTGTTGTGCGTCGCCTTTTGGTATTTGCAATGGATGCTCGCGTTCTACGGAATGTCAGTCGTTTTGATATCTGTTGTTATCTGGCAGGCCTGTGATCCATTTGCGGACGCCGCTCAATGGATCGGCGATCGCTTTAATTTGCCGGGTTCGGTTCGAGGAACTCTCCTGTGAAATTGGTGTTGTACGACATAACACCTTTGAAATTGGTGTTGTATGATATAACCCCTTTGAAGCTCCCGCAGCTAAACTCTCAGAAATATCTGTAGATTCTTTGGGAAATCCTGAAATAATTCCTGACCATTGCTCATTCATTAGCGTTTTAACTGACATTATGAATACACCCCAGGGATGTGGCTAAAAACTGTCATATTTAATAATGCCTAACTGCCACACTAATCAACTGTTCTTATGGAATGAAATGGCCAAATCTGAAAACAGTTACCATGGCGTGAATTATTCCAGAAAAAATTTAGCTTCGCGTCCTTCAGGTCTTACCTAAGTTAAACAATCTTTAAAAACATTCTTACCCAACATTTTGGTGGTGACGGCTCCCTTGCCAGTTGGAGCAGCATAGTTGAGCTTGGAGTCTGCCAGCACTGGAATTTTATCGTTTATCACAACAGCAGGGACAATTCTTGCTACAGGCGATGTCAAGGTTGTTGTATGGTTGAGACGCAAATCACGCCACTTGCAACCCCCTTGTCATAGCCACGATTGATCAGCGGCTGAAGTGACAGCAAACCAACAGTCACCAAAGTCGCCCCAACCACGCCCGATGACGCGCCCATCAAAACGCCGACAATGACGATGGCAAGGCCCATGCCGCCCTTAAGCCGCCCCATGGCATGACCGATCACATCGATTAGCTCTTCGGCCAGTTTTGACTTTTCAAGCATCACCCCCATGAAGATGAAAAGCGGCAAGGCAAGCTGGCCGCACGCGTGATCCGCGACGCCATGCCCGAGCAGCACCGGACGTTCTTCGAGGCCCTACCGCTGGTGTTCCTCGCCATTCTCGATCGGCAGGGGCGGCCCTGGGCCGTTCCAGCGTCGGGGCCGCCGGGTTTCGTGGAGGCAACGTCGCCTCGCCAGCTTGTCCTGCATTGCGTGCCGACGCTTATCAGCGACCTCGCGCTCGATATATCTCCTGGCGCAAAAATCGGACTGATCGGCCTCGATTTCACAACACTTAGGTTTTGATGTTTTTATATAAATAAAATAATTTTCATGTAAATGAAGTAACCCAGAAATATTTCTTACAACCATTATAGCTAGCAGTTTTATTTTAAAGGGAGAAGCATGTTTCTGTTACATAGGTTTATTTCTCCCTTTACTTTTTGCCAATTGATTTAATTCGCTATTATTCCCTATTGCTAACTTACATTAATGGAGAAGTATATGGAGCACGGAATGGTGCCTCATTTGATATTTTTATTTATTTCTCCAAACAATTGAATTTAGATTTCAAACAATAAACTTGCAAGACTTTCGTTCTCCTGGAAGACAAAAAGTTTTCCTTTAAAATCTTTTGCGTTCCATTAAAATATGAAACAATTGAATTCACATTTCAAACAATGAACTTGCAAGACTTTCGTTCTCCTGGGAGACGAATAAGTTTTTCTTTTTACATCCACTGCTTGTTGTATTAAAACTAATTAAATAAAGCTTCAATTTGGGTAAGGTTGTGACGTCATTTCCGGCCCATTGCAATCGAAACCAAATTTTAGAATGGCTTTTTGATCCATTGCTTTAAGGTAATACTTTGATCACCCGCAGGTAGTATTGCTGTCTTTTAAACCTGTTAACGAATTCCTTTGGTAGCTGCGTAATATTAAGAGCTAATAAAATGGGTAGTTTTAGTTGAATATCATTGCAATAAATGGAGATACAATGACATTGATTTGCTACAAAATAGGTTGATCTAAAAATCCTTTTAACAAAAATTGTATCAACCACATCGCCCCCACCAATCGTTTGGAGAATAGCGTTGATTTTTATAGAAGATTAAATTTTGAGGTAATTTCGAAAGAAAATCCAACTTTGGTAACAGATGGTAAAGCAGTAATCGAAATTAATCCGGGGCGGTTTTCCAGGGCAGGTGTCAAATTATATAAAGATTCCTGGTCAAAAGAGATTGCTGAATTGAAAAAATTGACGGCAGTTGCCCAAATCGAAAATGGCCATTTACTAAGCGACCCAAGCGGCGTTTGGATATAACCAGCACCATGTAAATTAATTGATCATCCATTTTATGCCGAAGGACATTTAGTAATTCAATACTTACGATAGTGATCGAAAAGCCAATACAATTGACAATGGTAAGTGCAGAACCGATATATTCCTTCGGTGCCGTTTGTGCCACTAGGGTGGAAAATTGGGCAGAATCACCGACCACACTAAAACCCCATATCAGCAAATACAATAATAATAGGGGAGGGGCTAAAAAGAATAGGGTAGGGGAAAAAAGGCAACACAAAAATTGTAATTTTTGGGTCGGCCCTAGGTAGACTCTACTCTGAAATTCGAAAAGAATAGGTCCAAGCAAATTGCATAGGGATTGGTAAATGTGTGGAGCGCCGTAAATATTGGACTCTGTCATGTTTAAACCACAGGTATATTTGTGTGGTACATCCCGATCGTCGTCATGTTATAGCCACGCCCAAAAAAGGTTGCACGGTGTTTTTGTGGACAGCGAAATTTTTGTGTTTTAAAGCTGGCTAAAACATGCCCAATTAGATTTTTAAAGCACAAGATCCTTCTAAATATCAAGTTTCATTAAGCTCTGGTGACCCTTTCGTAAGTTACAAATACCTAAATTTTTGTAATTTTTCAGAATTAACCCCCTCTCAACTACCCCAAAGAGAGCAGATCCGTTCCAGTTATGTCAATAATGTATGTAGGACTTGTGCTTATTTTTCCCACCAAGTCATCCCGATCCCTCCACTCTAATGCTTTCCAAGTTTTAGGTTTCCCCCTTCCAAATCCCCATTCATCACAGCGCCATTTAGATAGCGCTGTGCTAAGACAAAAGCTCAATGCCGCATTAAGTGAAATTTACGGCCATAATGTTGAGCTTAGTATCGAGTTTGCTGATGGCGTAATTGATTCACCGTATTTAATTCAACAAAAAATTGATGCGGGACGTCATCAACAAGCGATTGATGTAATAAATAGCGATGAAAATATAGTGCAATTTCAGCAGTTATTTAGCGCTATAATCGATGAAAACAGTATTCAGGCATTGACGCTTATCGATCAGATGCTATATTCATTCTATCAGGCTGATCCTAGTAGATCTAGGAAGTTTCACCAAACAGTATGTCAAATCTTTCAATTGTAATTCCTCTTTTTCACTATTCACTTTATTCATTTATCTCTATATACTATTCATTATAATCTTATTGTTAACTTTAAATTACTGTAGAATTTTATCGCAAAGAAATGCTGAGATAAAGATGACAAAGTGTCGTTCTTGGCTTGCGCATCAACATTCCATGAAACACCAATTGTAAACAGCATAGTTTTACATGTTTATATTGTTTAATGTTTATTGTCGAGTGAATGGTTGTTATATTCCCAAATTAATAAATGGTTATTCAAATTGAGCTGATAATTAGTGTTTTTTCTAAATTGTGGAGGTTCACAGAACAAATGATTGAAGGTAGATTGACAGGCACTCAGTTGGGTGGATTGAATGACACACGATGACGTAGATAAACCACAAGAACAGCTCAAAGGCTACTCAAGACACAAAAAACAGTCCCCCGAGCAATGCGAGGCCAGCCTCAGCGCCCTGCTGAAGAAGATCGAGGGGCACCTGTTCGATGTCAGCGGGCGCACCGCCCAGACCACGCTGTCGATCGGCGTCGCCGGCCTCAGCGAGAAGACCGCCAAGGCCCAGGTAGTCATCGATCGTGCCCACCGCTGCGCGGACGAGCTGGCCGATGGCAATGCCATCAAGCTGTTCAACCCGGCTGCCGAGCTGGCCGCCGCGGCCAATCGTGGCAACCTGCTGCGGCCGCGGAACGATCTGGCCCAACGGTCGATCGGCCGACGCCACTCCGAACTGGTGCGGCGTCGCACGCATCGATCCGGCCGCGACTCGAGGGAACGACTGGTCCCTCAGAAACCGTCACTTCGCGCTCGTCGCGGGAAAGTCCTACCGACTGACGTTCCTCCACAAGCGAGCCACGAGAACCCCGCTCAGCAGCGGAAGCCGGGGAGTTCTTCGCGTCACCGACTGGTCCGGCGAGCTCACTCGACACGAATTCACTCTCCTCCAAACCTACCTTGTGAACCGTTATTTTTTATTAAACGCGCGAGCGTTCTCATCAACCACAAATTATACACGGCAAGATTTTATCACATTACTGTAAAAGCGTAATGCGAGAGAGTTTTGAAGTCAAAAATGGACATGCATTTCCCCTCAGATAATTTAATGATTGCAAGTAGCAATTCAACTTTTCCTCCTTCCTGTCATTGCTGATTTATTAGTATGCGTACAAGTGTCTATGCAATGACGCTAAAAACTTCGTTTGCTGAGTTATTGGATGTCTAGAAACAACGAATTGAGACTGGAGTGCATAGCTAGCCCTTTAAGCATAATACGTTTGTTAATTTTCCTTAAACTGAGAAAACGAGTAGCCTTGGCTATAATGATCAGGCCAATCATCCTTTGGCTCTTCCTTTATTCTATGTCTATAATGCTGTTCTGCCTGAGGCGGTGTGGTACCAAAGATTTGTCTGGGGTCAATTGTATGGTTGGCACCAGCTAGATGGCAGTCTCACAATTTTCTGCTTCTCCATACGCTACGGAACGCCTTTCTTCTTCCCCCTCTCTCGTATCTCCACTCAGCAGCGTTATCTTTGAAGAATTACTATTCCCCCCTTCAAATGATGCAACGCTAACAGCTACTTCATCCTCAACTCCGAAAGTTCTGCCAAATGCAGCAAATAAGCTAAGAAAAGGAGTAGAGACAGATCCTTTTGAGATCTCCTAGGTGGAATCGATTAGAGAAAGAGAGAAATCTAAAGTTGAAAAAAAAATTGTGTAAATAGTCTTTATTTTAAATTTAATTTAAATTTTACTAGTAAAAGTATTTTTTATATCCTTATAGAATTTAGGATTGGAAATTTTCATTATCAAATTCGAGATTTTGAATGAATGATAAAAGTGAGTATTATTAAAAAATAGAATTTTAATTATTTTCTTCTAGAATTTCTATTATAATCATGTAATAATTTGTGTATTTTTCAATTATACTGAAAGTGTTGTTTAATTATAAAGGATTTTTTTTGGGCTCAACCAAGTTTCTTCGATTGCAATCACTCGGAGGGTTAATAACGCCGTGATCTCAGGCTCGGGAACGCGGCCGATAACGGGCGGGGGATAATCAGATAGCGACAACGTCTGCTCGGGGCGAGCAGACGCCACCGGTTGATGGAGTTCACGCACAGGCTCTTCAACTCGTGCAAGCGGCTCGAGAGCCTCCTCAATTTGAGGCCTCGCCTCCGGCACGGCAGCCTGAGTTTTGGGCATCGAGATGACGGGCAAAACAAGGAGTAGCCCTCCTCACACACGTGATAATTTCTTTTTTTTAAGTTTTAATGTTGCTCCTTAATTTTAGTTGAAAAGACTTACTATTTTTTATTTAATTTCTGATCATTTTTTTTAAATAATACCAAGAAATCCGTCTCCCTCTCTATTGAAAATTCCTTTTCCCCACGAAAATTCCTCGATGGAAAGATCCTCCGGGATCTTTTATCTGCCAAAAAATGTAAAATTCTAAATTTTAGTATATAGGAAGTTGAAACGCTTGGGCGTGTGCCCAATATGCATGCCTTCAAGCGAGGTCGTTCTTTTGGTAGTTGGATGGGTTTAACGGCTAGAGAACACAGCTCAGGCCATAAGCGTAGATTAGGTAGCATCAAGGAGAAGCCGCTGACTGCGTTGGAGATCGTTTCAACGTTAGGCAAGGCAAGTGCGCATCACATCTATGGCCGGGATAGGCATATCCGCCAAGAGGCCGAATATACGTTTTGCACGCCACTTTTGATCAACCGTGTGCTTAATCTTGGGCTTACTGATATCAATAAACCCAAAATATTTTTATTACTTCATTGGTGCAACGTAAACACCAGCGTTCGCAAAGCCAACGACATCTTCTGTGCCATCACCATTTACGTCAGCCATCATACGTGGGTGCTGTTGTACTCGCCATCCGCCAGCACTATAACCAAAGTTGTCTACGACGCGTTTAGGCGTCGAGAAGCTACTGCCATTCGATGTTGAAATATATACACCTGCATTTGCAAAACCAACCACATCATAGACTGACTTACGACCGAGGAGTTATATTTGTTGCCGCAGCAGGTAACCAGGGATCCCAAATTAAGAAGTGGAGTGGTGTGCACGATGACACATTGCACTACCCAGCGTCGTATCACAATGTATTGTCAATTGGCGCGCTCGATACCAATGGTGGTGTAGCTTCCTTTTCTCCAGCGAACCAAGAAATTGACTTGTTGGCACCGGGCAGTAAAATTATGTCGACTGCTAATCGGAGCCACTACGCAGTTCAAAGAAACTCATTGGCTGACGCCTACCAATTTAGGCAAACATGAATTGCTTCAATATTACTTGAATTACTTACATTACGGCAAAATATTGTGCTTAAACCGCCCTGAGACTCTTTCAATTAAGTCCATTAAATAGACTACTACTACTACTGCATCATGGGCATAGAGAAGGAGGCAGCTCCCCTCTCACAAAAATTGCAAATTTACACTAGTTATTAGTGAGAACTTTTCGTTCTCATTTTTTCGTTGGATTTTTTCTATTTGCAAAGATCCAATTCAGTCGCTTGGCACTAATTTCAAGAGGTCTTCAATATTTATTTATAGAAAATTCTAGGCCATTTTGTGAAAACTTTTAAACCCCCTTATTTTATCAAAAAAATCTTACATAATACAGGACCGCGATTTTACAGGATAAATCATAAATTTTATTCTCCAGACAATAGAAAATTGACACTATTTAAACGTTAGGTGAATCTCAGGGCCATATATAGAAAGGGGTGGCATTCAATTTGACCCCCCCAAAACTGAAGGATATTAAAAGGATTTTAAATGTGTAGTTTGTATAGCTTGCTGAAATTCGTGTTTCTATTGGTGTAATTTTTCTGCCTCAATGTTCTAAAGAATTTTGAACTTTTCGTTATAAAGTTTTTCGTTTTGTTATTTTTGTTTCTTCTACTTCAAAATTTTAGAAGAAATGAAAAAAAAAAAAACAATGTTATTATCAATCCAACCAGTCAATCAAAAAAGCGGCTAATTCACTTATGCCTTGACACGACGATCAAAAGTGATGGTCCACAGCAATAGACATGGATTTGGCTGGGCTCTTCGAAGTGGTCCCAGAAATCGTAAACCTGTTCAAGGTCGCCATTGTCATGATGGAAGGTAACGTTTGAGCCGAAGGATTCCTTCATCTCGGCCATATATGCCGTATCTTCCGCAGTGCGTGTGCAATAGATGATCTTAAAGGGTTTTCCCTCCATCGTCAGATGATTGGCCATCGCATAGATAGGCGTGACGCCGATGCCCCCGGCAATGGATTTTTCCAAAGGGCAAATTTTCTATTAGAGGGGAATTTTTGAGGAGAAATTTTATCACAATTGAGAAAAAAAAATTAATTGAAATTTTTTCCTCTTTAAAAAAAAAATTGAATTTTTTTCACAATTTACGTGTGAAAAGCTATTTCATATGGTCAGCTATTAAATTTAAGATTTTTTATAACCGAAACGTAAGAAGCAACATTAAAACTGAAAACGAAAATAAATTATTCCATATATGATGGGGCTTCTCCTTCAATTATAACAGCGACAGTTTAAATAGGGGAGTTGATAATGAGGTGGATAAAGTAAAAATTCTTAATAGGGACGTTTTACCTTTAAGGGCGTGTGTGTGTGGAATTTCAACGGTCTCAAGAGCTCAAGAGTTCAAAAGCTCAAGAGTATAAATTTCAATTGCATTAGGCAGCTTTTAGTTCAAAACGATTTGATATCTTCTTCTGAAACCTGGAGCGGTTAAAAGATGATTTTTTATCTGGATTTTGGTAAAAATTTTGACCAGAACACAATTTGCACTTTACTGAAAAAATGGCCCAAGGATTGTCAGCCTAGTATACATATTCTGATATATATTCCTTAAAGTTTTAATAAATTTTAGTTGATTAAAGTTAAAAAATTAAAACATTTTAAAAGTGTTTTGTTTATTTAAATCACCCGTAAATAACCGAGTCAAACTCAAAAAGAGCAAAAATTAACATAAGTTGGGCTGACTCCCATGCCTTCTGAAGACCAGAGCATAATTTGCACTTTACTACGATAAAAAGAGGGGGAAAGGGTTTAGTTTTCTCGTCATGCCAAGGCTATATGACATTGTTTTACAAATATATCACACAGGGGCCTGAAAGACAGGTTTTTGTTAATACAAATTCCCAATGTAACTACGGGAAAAAAACAGAATTTAAAGTCTGACGTTATAGCACTTAATACCATTGGATGCAGTCTAGGTTTGACGGAATTTTTTCTATAAACGATTGCTAGTTATATGGTACTATGAGACTTACCAGAAATCCAAATCGGTATTTCCGAAAAGGGCCTTTTTTGTAGAAAAAGCAAAGGGTATAGCCTTTCTTTTGTGGCAAAAATCGGTATTTTCAAAAAGGGCCTATTTTTGGCAAAAAGCAAAGAGTATAGCCTTACTTTTGTGGCAAAATCGGTATTTTTAAAAAGGGCCTATTTTTGGCAAAAAGCAAAGGGTATAGGCTTACTTTTGTGGCAAAAATCGATTTGTCGAAAAAGGGCCTATTTTTGGCAAAAGGTAAAGGGTATAGTGCGGACTCACGGGTCGAGCGCCGTTCACTCTGCGGTTCCCTTTCCGGTCGCCGTACCGTCACGACTGCAAGCAGGACCTCTGCCTCGACTTCGACTTCGCCGGCGGCAAGCTCGCGAACCAGGCGGCCTGGTACTCGCCGAACGCGAGCCCGTACCTGCTCAGCGGGGGCGAGACGGGACGTGCGCTCGGTGCGCAAGGCGCGCCGGTCACACTGCCCTTCCAGCAGTCTTGCGCGGACACCCGCGAGCGCTTCCGGGGGATTTTAATATTAAAAACATTTTATTTGATAATTTGATTAAGAATTGCTTAGAAATTTTTGAATTTTTGAAAAAAATTGTGAAATTTTAGAAATTTGGGAGCTTCCCTTTGGCTTATTTTAAACTTATGAAGCTTTTAAGGCTGAACAGCATTTTCATCAGTGTTGCCACGTTGAATCATGAAAACAAAAAGGCAAAAGTAACTAGTTAAACCTGACAACGTTCATCGTCCGTAAAAATTCAGCTAATATAAGGGCACGCCCTCAACGATCAGATAGTGACGATGTTCGAGGCCTTCGGTCATCAGTGGGAAATCTCGGGCATTTTGAAAGACGGGTTGCACGCCCTGGAAATACTCGCGAATATAATCGGGGCCCGGCAAAGGAGAAAATAGATTTAACTTTTGATATTCATTTTGATACTGGTTACTAAACACAGTACATAGGGATATAATGGATTGATTCACTGAATGATTGGCGTAGAGTAAAGATAATTTGTTTCTTGGCCAGTGTTTTCAAGGAGCGAAAAATCCCGGCGCCGTTCATCGATTTCCTGCGGGAATCGCCGAGCCATTTCTTCAGCCTCGGTGATCGCATCAGCAGGATCGATCACTCGAGCGAGGTTTGGAACGGTTTCAAGCAAAGCCGTGTCCTGAAGCGGATGAAATACGAACGTCTATATCCTCTCATGGGCCTAACGGTCCGCATCCTAGAATAACCCGACCGGCGGCTAGGCGGATGGCGGATTCTAAAGCCAATCGGGGCTTTTTCATGTAAAACATTTTAAAGACAGTCTCCTTTTTTGTTTTGAGTTACCATGGCCCTGGGGCTTTAGTGCAATAAAACCTACTTATGTCCATCCATTTTCTTTAAATAGATACAAGTTTGATGTTTCCTAGCTTCAATAAATTTTAATGCAATTTTGAGACGAGGGATTAAAAAGTAGGTGAAAAACTTGTAAATGACCTCTGATACAAATAAATAATTTGTAAGAAATGTGTATAAATTTAAAGATTAAAAGGAAATCCGGAACTGATCTTCGAGCACGCGTCTGAAGACCTCTGGAGTGACATTCTCCGCTTGAAAGGTTGGCAGCACCGGGTGCTCTCCCAAGCCCCCGAAGATTTCTCGCATAACTGAGCACCGCCAGGCACCGGAGACCTATCCGCGCCCAATAGCGGGCAGGCGGCGCTGGATCTCGTACAGAAAGACAGCACTCGCACAAGCCACGTTCAAGGAGGCCACTCCCGGCGCCATGGGCAAGGCAACCCGCTGGTCGCAACCAGGAGTCATGGTCAAACAGCCCCCAAAAATCGACCATGTTTTTTAAAGGAAAATCAGATTTGTTACGCAAATCAACACATTCTAGGTCCCATACCCCACCTCCGTTCAGTCCACACAAAGTTTGTTTTTTTGACAAAATGAAAGGTCGTTAAAAGTTTCAAGGTAATCGGACACCAAGGATCTGACATACTCCCTATTCTATTACAAAATCTATGGGTAAACAATGGCAGCTAGCATAATTTAAGACCTTATTGTCTTCGAGTAGGGACTGCTGCTGGCCGGCAAGCCATCGTAGGCAACGTGGTTACCTACCGAAACATAAATGTTTCCATCGGGCCCCAAAGCCATTGCCAAGGCGCCAATGTTGGCACCACTGGTGCCGGCAACAGTCGCGAATCGTTCTGCCGCCAGCGGTCGCAGAACTTCAGTGAACTGACTCGGGCGAGTTGCACTGGCCGTTGACGGAACTCCTAAAGCCGCCTCGGCGAACAGTCGATCGGCGACCGTTTGCGCCAGAGAGGACGAGGAAAAGTTTGATCTGATACCCAAAAGTGAAGCTAAGGAAGAGTATCCGCTGAAAAATTGTGATCTTGATAGAAGAGAACCGACCTTCAAGTTCATCTCAAAGCCCAATCCGCATAACCCGATGGGACATGATATGAAACTCTATTTGAGGATTCAGGTTGTAGAAAGGGCTATTAATGTATGGGGTAGTTTGGAAGGGCTGGAGCAGGAAAGAGAAAAACGACCTGAAAAGAGGGAAAAAACAAACAGGAATATCCCCTTGGGTGCCGGGAATGACTCGGTCCTCGACCTTATGGATAGGCAGGTCGGGGTTTACCGGACGCATCATTCGATACATCTCGCGGCCCTGCTCCGGCGTCATTTCCCACAAGGGTGGCGCTGGGGGTTGCTTCGCAAGTTCCTCGAACATTGCCTGATATTCTGGCGCTAGTGGCATTGAAATTCTCCTTTTAGTCCCCATTGAGGCTACACTATGCGTAACTTGAGACCAACCAACCTCGTACCGATAGTACCTAAAAGAACAAAAAGATATCGTTAACTGAAATAAAATTACTTTATCAACTATTTAAGATGTTAATTTAATGATATGAAATTAACCTAATTTAGGTAATCAAGGTAAAAAGATAAGGCTATGATACCACCGAGCTCTGTTAAGGTTATTCTCAACAGTGCCTAAAAGAACGAAACAATTATCATCAAACTGAACAAAATTAGTAAATTAAACTATTTAATATTGGTAATTTAATAATTGGTACGGGTCTACGGTGTTGACAGCACTAGCTAAATCAGCATCTTTTGTAGCCCCCTTCCCATGCCCCTTTCTGCTTCGATGATAATTGATCAACATTTTGAGATGACCCTTTGATTTAGCAAGGATAAAAGGGTTGATTTCCTTCGAGTTGAGGGGGGGGGGGAATTTCCAAGGGGGGGAAGTTTTTGCGAAGAAAAAATTTTGGAGGAAATTTTTCAGTGGAAATTTAGAAACAGGGAGAATGGCCTGTAATTTATGCAGTCTAATCATCCCCAGCTTCTTCTGCGGCGTTACTCCATTGCTTTCATACAAGCAACCTACTCTTATGGTTTTATCAGCTTTAGAGTAGCCTTCTATCATTTCTAACTGACAAAATCAGTTTTTAGATTTCACTTCGATTTTCAATTTTTTCAATATCTTTTTGTAAAAAGATCAATTCTTAAATATATATTTCAATCTTGCCCAGCCTATTGGTTTGATGCGACTTATCAAAATTATTGGAGAAGTTGAGATTCACGAACTCTTCTTGCGCAATATGAAGCGCTTTCTCCAACTCGGCTCGGATATCCGCCGGATCCGTGATCTGTACCGCGTATTTCGTTACCGACCGGACGATATCGACGATCTGGGTTTCCTGAAACCCCATTTGCCGCACCCCGGTTTCACCGCGGAAGCGAAAGGTCGCGACTTGTCCAGTCAAGTAAAGAACACGCACGGAATCGAACCAGGAGCAGCAGATGCCCGTCAGCAGGTTCGTCGCGCCAGGCCCGCTGGTCGCCGTGTCAAACGTCTCAAAGTGTATTTCAAAGCCCAAACTGTCGAAATCTCCGTGAATCTTCAGATATATACGTAAGGGGGTGGGGGTAAATTAATCTCTCATCTCCCTTCATTGAGACTAAGCCTGAACAAGGGTGCTGCGAGGTGATAGCTCCCGTCTTGTTGCATAAAATATTTTGTCATTCATTTTAAATTAATTTGATACATTCCGACCCCTCCCCCCTAAGAAATACTCGATGGGCGCATTTTTTTTCCAGGGGAAATCTCCTCTAGACAATTCCATTCTAGGTGAAAATTCCACCCGGAAAATCTTGCGGATGATCTCGTGTGAAAAAATTTTCTTAGCTTAATTTCATTTGAAAGAGACTTTAATTTCAGATTGTTTTTAAAATCATGCCGGTAATTCTCTCCTGCGTGGAAAAGTATTCCAGCAAAAAGTTCCTCCATCCTTCCGTAGGAAGTCGCTCCCGCAAAAAGTTCCCTCTGGAAAATCTATCCCGTAGCAAATCCCTCCCCAAAACTGTTCCTTGACGTCGTCGATAAGCGACATGGGGGCCGCTGCGTCGTCGTCACCCCAGTGGAAGATGAGCGGACATTGCACGTCGGCGAATGAATCCATGTATTTGTCGACGAACGAGCCGTGATACGAAATGCCCGCCTGGATGCCGCGCTTGGCGCCGGCGACGAGGGCGAACGGCCCGCCATAGCAGAACCCCGTAACGGCGATCTTGCCGTTGCAGCCGTCCCGGCCGCGGAGATCGTTGATAACGTCCGGGTGAACTTCGAGAAACGTTAAAGGGTATGTTAAACTAAATCAAAAGATACTTTGTGCATCCAATTTACCGAGAAGGTGTAGTTCGAATATCACAGGGAAGGTTGAGGGCATTAAGTGTAAACTTTCTAGACATGTTGAGGAGTATGCTAAAAAGCGATCGGAGGGTAACTGTTCCCCCTCCCATTCCCTTTTTAGCTGCCCTTCCTCCAAAGATATCTGATCAAAGTTTTGAATAGCCGTCTTTTTCAAAAAAATATAACGTTGAAGACAAAAATTTATTACAACGTAGATTACCATTGAAGACAACGTTGAAAACAGTAGATTAAAACGTTGAGATGAAAACGTTGAAGACATCGTTGATTATAACGTTGAAGACACCGTTGATTACGACGTTGAAGACATTGATTCTTTATAACGTTGATTACCATTGAAGACAACGTTGAAAACCGTTGATTAAAACGCTGAGATAAAAAACATTAAAAAGACACCGTTGATGACAACGTTGAAGATAAAGAAAGATCACGGATGCGTGTTTATTTGTTTGTTTTTTGTATGTTTTCCCCAGGGGTGATCATATTGACCCAGTGGTCCTATAATTTGGCGGAAGGGCTCATTCGAACGGAAATTAAAAGTTCTAGTGCCCTTTTTAAGCGACCAAAAAATTGGAGGACAACTAGGCACCTGCCAGCGCCCATTTTTTCCCAAAGCCACCGGAAAAAACTTTGAGATAGCCATTTTGCTCAGCATTGTCGAAATATCTAATAACTATAGAAACATTGTTCCTTGATCCTGTAAAAAAAAATTTACAGTACATCAGAAGCCAGGACAGCCCAAAGACAAAAATACAAAGGCAAAAACTAAATTAAAACAATTTTCCAGGTCTTTTCTTTGTTGACTGATTGCAAACAGTTTTTTAAAGAAGTCTAGTCGGAAATATATTTTAGAATACATTAAACCTTAATAATCTTGCTCTTTTTCGTCGACTTTTACTTCGTATCGTCATGTTATATTGATAGCTCATTTTGGGTTTAACTCTTTTCCCACAAATTGCATGAAAAAATTTTTCAATCCTCATGCAGTTTAAGAAATAATCTTCAATTCGTTTTCTTTATTTTCCCCATATTTCATGTCCTAAACTTTTCATATAAATTGCTTTTTCTTTGGGTTTTCTCGCACAACGCTTCTAACCTTGATAACTTTCTTTTGAAATAAATGGTCAGTTTTTTTTTATTATTATGATTATGTCCTTGAACGAAAAGACTGTGCCAAAAATTGGAGTAACTTTATGGAATGTTGCATTCTAATTGGTCAATCCAACAAGTCAAATGCATTTGATTGGTTAAATTTTAACATGGTTAAAAAAACTGGTTTAACTGTGTCATAACAGACCCACAGATGTTCTCAAGAATTCTAAAGAATTCTCAAGAATTCTAAAGAATTCTTAAGAATTCTTGAGCGGGAAAATAGTGTTAATGTGTGCAAGACCTGTACGTACAGAAGAACCTTTTTAAGAACCTTACAGGCTGGAATTTAGAATGGCCAGGGGTGAGGGGGAGGCGTACCATCCCCTGGGTAAATTCCTGACTGTTAAACAATAATTAAAACTGTTCACAAAATTGCAGCATAATATAGGATGAACATTAAAAGATCATATTGATAATTTACTTTTAAAGGATCATAAGATGGCAAAAGAAAAGGGAGAAGAAGAAATCAAGATGGGTGATAAGACAAATTTAAGTTTCAATACTTCCCCTTTTAAAGATTAAACATCATTCAGGAGTTTTTGAGATTTATGAGCAAATAAAATTATTCATTTTTTTTTTGTATGCAGCCTCATTAGTAGGGGGCTGGGACATATTTGTTGTGTTAGTGATCAATGTATTTGGAAACAGAGTTGAATGGTACTACTCTTTAATTGTTAAATTGTTCACAACAAAATACATCATGCACAAGAGTACTACCCCATTGCAATAATGTGATGTTCACTACTACTACTACAACTACTAATAATAATTCAGTGCAGCACCATGCTGCCTGAGGCCAACACAGCTCTGAGGGACATCGAGCCGATCCGGGCGAAACAGCTTCACGCGGTAGCCGCTCGCTTCAGCCAAAGCCTGCCACTGGAATTGCGATTCCGGCGGCAACATCCCCTGCGGGGCGGTAACTGACGGCGCGGCGAGAAGCGTCTCCTCCTCCGCGGTTGAGGTGACCTTCGCGCTGCGCGACGGCGGATCGGTAACGACGTGCGCCGTCGGATCGACGCTCAGGATTGCATTGGTGACCCGACGGGCGCAGCCGCCGCAGGTCAAGGCGAACGGCTACGAAGGCTTCCTCTTCCGTTAGTACCTAGACACCGAGGCGGCCTCCTATCCGTCGTCGTGTGCACGCCCGCCATTCTCGATCCAGGCCACATCCGGCGGCGCCAGCAGGCTGGAAATGCGGGCGCGATAGTGCTGAAGCTCGGTAGCGTCGAGTTGGCCCTTCCACTTGTCGCTGGTGCCGCGGTCGAAAAAGGCGGCCGGATCGGTGAAAACCTTCGCGCGCCGCGGGTCGGCGTAGCGCTTGTAGGTCTGTAAGCTATGACAGTTGCCAATTGTTGACATATGTTTTTTATTGGAAAATAGGGGATATTTGAGGTTTGGTCTCCGAAAAAGGGTATTAAAAAATGGGTATTTGGGTATTAAGTTAAAACTTTAAGGAACCATTAAGAGGGATGCTGACCACAATCAAAACACTATGTACTTGCTGGTTGTGAAGAGGGTAAGTAAGTAAGTAAGTAAGACGGCACTAGACCCTTAAGGTCCAAACCGGCGTTGCTGATCGATCTTACCAGTCAATAGCCTAATGATAAATCGCCAAAAATACCGAGTAACTGTTCTCTTTTGGTCCTCTCATATTATTTCTTGGTTCTGGCAGTTTAAAAATTATCAAAGTCACTCAACTCTCTCATTTAATGGACTTTTCAATAAATGAATTTTTCTTTTTTTTATATTTAGCAAATAATTACATGTGCTGTATTGCGGCTGTTCAGCATTCTCAACTTTTTATTTATTTACGGATATACCGTATTGAAAGACATTCTGTTCGTTTTAGGTTTTGATGTTGCTCCTTACTTTTAGTAGAAAAATAATGTTGTTTTAAATTTAATTTCGTTCGTTTTTAAATAATTTCGGGAAACCCGGCTCTCTCTCCATGAAAAATTCCGGTACATGTGTATTATACGCCACTCACTCAAGTTTACGATGTGTAAAACTCGAGAACAAATCGAGTTCTTCGTTACTTAAAGGAACAATTTAAACCATATATTTGCACATTAGGGGCGGGGGAGGGGGTAAAAGAAAAAAAAGGCTCGAGCCTTTAATATTCTTGGTCAATAATGCATAAATCAAAGGACTTCATGAAAGAAATCAAAGACTAAGTTTGTAGTAGCAAGTTACCTTATCCACTCCCTCTCAACTTTGACCTGAACAGGGGTCTTTTCCAAACAACCTTTATTATAGCTTTTGTAAATTTACAAAAGAAGCCGCCGCAAAGCAGTTCATCTCGTGCCTTGGTCCGGTTTTTCCTCTTAATATTAATTTATGTAGATGAAACAACGCGACCGCCAGCGGTGAGACGCCGACCGCGTAGGTGAAGATGTTGACGCCGAACACCGGAAAGCCGCCGCTGCCGTCGTTGAGCAAGACCGTCACCGAATCGCCCGGGCCCTGGAGCCCCCAGTCCGCGGTGACGATGTCGAGCGCGCGATCGTTGTTCAGGTCCGCGATGGCGATGTCCCATGGCGTGTCCCCGACCGGGTGGTAGGGGATGGTCGTCGGGTCGACGAACGTGCCGTCGCCGTTGCCGCGGTGGGGAGCGAAGGCCTATAACCATAGAGAAAGCAGCTGTGGGATTGCTTATGTACAGTGTCTTTTCATTAAAACGTAGTTAGGCATGGATTTAAAAACAGCTTAGTTTCAGTGTATGTTACAATGTTTTAAAAAACGGCGTGGGATGTGAATGTACATAGAAACAAAAAAGAATAAAAATATTATGGAAAGAGTTGAAAACGAGTGTTTATTTTTGCGAAAATAAATGACGATTATCCAAAGTCAGGAAAAGTAAACTGGTACCGCAGCGTCGGCAGGGGCGTCCGGCGCGGCCGTAGACCCAGGTGCCCTGACCCGGTCGATCGATGCCCGTGAAGGTCCTGCTGCGGCGGTCGCGGTTGGCGCGGATGGTGCGCACACCGAGGTCGAGAAGAGCGGAGACATCGACCTCCGGCGTCGGCGTCGTCGGCAGGATACCCCTGAGGAACAGGAGTTCTGCAGCGTACTCGTTGCCGAAGCCCGCGACGTTGCGCTGGTCGAGGAGGGCGACGTGGAAAATTGGGTCTAGAATACAAAGTTTTTTTGTTTTTTTTGAATACACACAAAGTAAACTAAGCCATGGAACATGAATTTAAAATAACGGACGTAAAGTAGCTCTCACACTACGTCCGCAATTTTCTATGCTAATCCGTTAAGTTACGTTACGTAAAGCATAACCTTTCCCACTTAAACAAGTCCTTTCACACAACGCTGACGTAAAAATGCATAAAAATCATCGGTATCATCGTCTAAAGGCATCACAATCAACATAACGGGGGGGGGCGGGGGGGAGGAGTAACCGAAACTCTAAAGAACGGAGTTTTGATACCAATAGTTACATTAAAAGAATCGCATTTTTATACTGATTTTAAATATATAAGTTTCATCAAGATTAGTCTTACCCATCAAAAATTACGAGCCTAAGAAAATTTGCCTCATTTTAGAAAATAGGGGGAAACACCCCTAAACGTCATACAATCTTAACGATCAGAAATTAGATCACGCCATCAGATTCAACGTATCAGAGAACGCGGCAGCCGGCCTCGATGCCGAAACCGCTCAAAACCACTCGATCGAAGTCACGGCAACCTCGACGGACGGCTCGACATCGACGCAGACATTCAACATCGGCGTCAACGACGTCGACGAGTTCGACATCTCTGCCACGTCCGATAATGACGGCACCGCCAATGCAGTCTCCGAAGCCGCCACTGTCGGCACTGCCGTCGGTGTCACTGCCTTGGCGACCGATGCCGACGTCACGGATTCCGTTACTTACTCCCTTTCGCAGCCATCTCCGGTCCCTCTTATAATTTTGAATCTTATGCGGCCTATCTTAAATCAAACAATGCGCATCCCCCCTCCGTCATACCAGCCCCCCCCCCTCTTGAAACCCTGGAAAAACTGGCAAGAACCAACATTAGCCAGCCTTTCGACAATACGTCCAGTCCAAACATCCAACGGAGTTGGAATTTTAAAGAAATCAAATATTCACCCACCATTCAAACCATATTTTTGAGTTTCCCAAATTAGAACCGATCCAAGTCAAAAAAAATAAAGGTTCGACGATATTTACTTCATAATGACAAAAGAGAAGCCGAGGTAAAACCAACCAAACAAACTGAAAATGATAGCATTGATGATTGGGTTTTGGATTTTGACAGAGATATGGTCATCAATTCTTACCATACCTTTGAACATCAAAAGCCTGGATTAGATAAATCGTTGGAAGATAAAGAAGTTTCTATCCCACCACCTGAAACTGAAAGAAGCAATGGTTCGGTAATATGTCCTTAATAATACCGGCGGGCCTTGGTAGACATGCTCACACACCCACCTTCGAACGCGGCTCACAACGCCTACTTCTCCATGCTCGGCCCGCAGACTGAAACAGCTGTCGGGAATTCCAGCGGAACTCATCAGCCTGTCACCGCTTTTGGGGTTAGATATTTCGGGGCCGTGTAGGCACACCAGCTTCTGTGCTTGTGTAGGTTGCCCTACACGCCTACCCCACCGTGGTGAATGGTTCATCCTTCAAGATCAGTGCAGACAATCCAGCAATATCACTAAAATGAAAAAATTCAGCTTTGAGAAAAAAACTGCCGTGGCAAACCGGCAAATTAGGCAATAACACATCAAGTTGAAAAGAATGGGCGATATCTCAACGTAAGCTCACCAATCATACTGCCGCTTTATTCTCACGTGACCAATAGCGTGTCGCAATCTAATTGTATCTCGAACTTGCTGATTGTTCACACAAACCTAGAATGACAGAAACAAGTATCATTTTTGCAGAGTACACAGAGACGAATTTGGTGACGAAGATTGTTACATGGGAAAGTGTGAAAACGGTCAGTGTATCTGCACCGATGCTTCATCGTGTATAAATCTCGACGGTCTACCGGACCCAGAAAATCCCCGTCAAAACATCTGCGGTTATGCACCGGAAGATGTTAGTTACGGTCACTGTGTTTTTACCAATAAAACCGCGTGTGAAAGTCAGGGTGAACTACCCTTTAATTGTGACAGTTGTGGTCCACACGGTAACGACCCGGAAGGACAGTGTCAAAAACCACCTCGCCGGCTCACCTGGAATCATGCGTCAAGCTGCAGCAGACGCGGCTCAGAATGCTGGCGGTGATGCAGCCGACGCTACTCATGGGTCCGCTCCTGAGATCTCTGCGGCAGACGCCGCTGCTGCGCGCACTCTCTCCCAGGTGGTCCTCGCGTTCCAGGGCTTCTTCAAGGAGGCTGTCTTCGAGTCCCGCCTTGAGACCGAGCGTGCTCGCCGCGTTACTTTTCGCTACTATTGCGAGGACGATACTATTCATAATTTTCAAATTGATGCATTTCTCTCCCCTCACGATATAAATTCCTTTGAACATCTCTTGTTTGGCTCTGTTATAGCATCATGTAAATTTAATGTGAAATACACTTGTGTAAGAAAGTAAAGAGCTAGGTTATAAACCAAAATGAACAGAATTCATCTTACTATCGATTGCCGCTCCTCTTATCGTCTCCATTCTTTGCACTAAGGATCACATTTTTATCAAAAATGCTTTACAAATTAATTTTCTAATTTATTTTTTATACAATCTAATTTGTTTATAAATTGATTATTTAAAAGACTTTTTTCTAGTAGCGCTGAACACCGTTAGCTATGCTTGTACCCCACAAGTCGATAAACCGATCAAATATAGCAGCACTTGGCCACTGAAACAGGAAGAATTTTAATGGAATACTCTCAAATAAGAGCTAATTAATGTTTGATGCCACTTTATTTTTGAAAATAGTATGTCTGTGGATTTTTAATTTATTTATTTATATAATTATTTATACAATCTAAAATTTTGAAAAGCATTAAGAGGCTGTATACAGCTTGACGAAGGCTATGCCTCCGACCCTGCCTATCAAGTTCTTGAATACAAAAAATACAATTTTGCAACACATGAATTCTCATTTCGGTCAGGCTGTCAGTAGTTCTTACGCTTCAACTTTCCAAGCTTTGAAGTCCTGTAGAATAAAACAAGAAAAGCTGACGTTTGTTCATTCTCCCCCTCCTCGCTTGACGTAAGAGTTACGCAAAAACATGACGTTGCCAATAATATGCAAATTCCGTTAATTATTTATGTGCGTTGAGCCAAATTTTAAAAATGCATTAATTCAAAAACATTCAGAAATTAACTTGTTTTTTTTTATTTATTTAATTTCGTATAAGGACAGGAATTAAGTAGGGCTGCGTTTTATCCCCATTTATATGGATTATTTTGGTCGACTTTGTCCTAAGGTGACCATCAAAGGCATTAGGAAAACACAGAACCAAATGGTGTACAAAAGCGTTATAGACTGTGATGATATGGAAGTAATAATAAAACTTTCCTACGAACAATTATCAAACCATAAATGTATTTTTTTGCGGTACCTTGGATACGCCTTATCCCAAGGTACAAATGTGGTATTTTATCAGAGAAATTTTATGCCAAGGTAGTTACAAGTAGGGATATATTGTATCCTATCTTTGGTAAGTTTGGAGTAGAGAAGAGAAATAGCAATGGTAAGCCCATATGTTAATATGGTACTCAAATGGTCAGGCGGCTTATCTTATTGATTATTTATACTAAGTCAGAGGAGTACTGGTTCATATCCTGGCATGACAAGTTATATTGTTTGAAAGAGGAGTGAGTAAGCTGAATGTAAGCTCAGTCACAGTCAAGCCAGCCAATTTTTGATACAAAGTAGATCCTTGTGGTCTTGAACAAAAGGAAAATATCCATAGCAGAAAGAAAATGGCTGAAAAATGTGAAAGTTAGTTTTGTGCCAACAAATTTTCAGATTTCAAACCTAGCCCCCTCCCACGCTCATTTTGTTGAGTTGGATAGAAACATTTTTCGTGTACACTTTTGTTATGTTCACCAATTAGATTGATCTGAATGCATCTTCCATGGTGAACCAGTGATATGCAAAGTTTGTCGATTGGATTGAACATTAATTTTTGTTTTACTTTGGTCATATGAACCGTGTAAATCAGTCTTGGGTTCAGTACTGTCTAATCTTTGATAAATTGAAACATATGCATGCTTAGAGATGACGTCACTTAGATCGATCTGACGGACTGACGCATCGTTGAAAAAACAGCAGAGCATTTTTTAGAGGCCGGGCAGAGATGTCCGGCCTTCTTAGTCTTCGGTTCGCAGTAGACCGGTGAAGCCTGTCACCGCGAGTGACGTGAGGACGAGACCGATCAACATCTCCAGAACCATGCCTACATAGAGGAGCCCGCCGGCCGTAATCGCCCAAACTGGTTGTTGCGCAGCCGGAGGCTGCCAGGTCAGCGCGCCGATGTCTGGAAGCGAGATCTTCGCCAGCGGTTGCCACGCCACGTTCGAGCACGCGGTCGGTGAGCCAGGCGGCGATGTCGGCCATGCGTCTGCCGCCGCACGACGGACAGACGCCGCGGCCTTTGCAGGAGAACGGTACGAGCACGTCCTGGCGGCAGTCGTGGCAGAAGAAGCGCGCGAAGCCGCGGGAGAGGATTCCGCAGTTCAGGAAGCGGCGCAGTTCGCGCGCGACGAACGTGGGCAGTCCGGTGCCGTTGTGGGCGGTACGCTCGAGGAACGTCTCGAGGTGCTCTGCCACGACTATCACATATGGATTCAGTCGGTGAACTGGAGTTGTCTTACTCAAATAAAACTTTCAAAAAATTCCTAATTGTCTTCTTCCAAGAATTCAGATGGGGCAAGGTCAGACTCCTTGCATACCCTCCTCATTCCACGTCAGGAGCATAAGCTGCAGCATCCTTTTATTTTTGAGCAGCTACAGTCTTTCCTGCATCTTCCACTTTTGTATCTGTAGTAAGCTTCCAGGCTCGATGCTTCTCTACAGCTTGAGACGACCAGATCCAGGTCGCACTTAAGCTTCAATTAAAAAAAGATACCGTAATAATTATGAACAATCTTGTTTTCACTTGAAATTACAGTCACTCTTGCGCCGATGAGACTGACTGTGACCCATTTAAATCGTCCACTTCTTCAGCTCTTACAGTTGCGTTAAAACTGAAGATGTAATTTGAAAGCAAAACCAAAGGGTCTTTAGAAAAGAAAGGTGCAACGCAGTGGCATATTGAAATGTTATTTAATATAGGACATATAAGCCACAAGCTGGGCCTCGGCACTCAGCACGCGGCAGGCTTCTATATACGGATTCTCATTGTCCCTTATTTTCTAACGGAAACGTAAGCCTCTTCTTGAAGTCATGACTTCACCACAGGTTCGTTACAACCATCCTGGAAAAAATACGAATTCTTCCTTCAAGTCCTAATCTATTTAGATCGTCTTTGTAGCCAGTCACATCGTTTCAATTAGATCGTATCTAGATCGTTTTGTGGGTAGTGTTTTCACTGTCGTTTTTTCCATGCCAAAAGTCGAATAAAAAATTTGATTGGCTCAAAGTAGCACTAGTTAAACTTCAGTACTCAACTTAATCGTCTAGTCTGCCCATGAACTACCATGAAGGTAAGTTGTACTAGGGGCGTGGTTATATTAGTAAAATCCCATTGTGAATAGGCCTTAAGTAGAACCTAAATAAAAAAAGTGGTTATTTTCATATTCTGTTTTTCTTTACACTGATGATAAAATGTTTGCCGAAGGATACAATAGAAGGCGTATACATGTAGCTCTGGAGGTTGCCCCACAGTCGCGACGCCTAAAGTGGCCGGCGGGTCTGCACAGTTCTTACACCAACACTGGTGCCGGCGTAGCGGCTGCCGCGATGCAGCGACACCTAAAACAGGATTTTGAACAGTTTGTCAGCCAACAGGTCTTTGCCCCCATGGGCCTGACCACTGCCACCTTTGCCAGCAATGAGACGGTGCGCAAGCGTCTGATTGCCGGCTACGACAGCGACGGCCGAACGCCGATTCGCTATTGGCGGGTCGCTATAATACATAAGAAGCTTTTGATTTTATACACGAATATTTTTTTCCCACCGCTCTTCTGGTAGACAGTTCTTTAATCTTTTGAGAACGACTATCACGATGTCACCTCTCTATAATTCACGCGCTTTTCATTTAAAAAAGATCCATCTTATACCTAACCATAGGCCGATTTCATACCACAGGATTATTGTAAAATTTAACGCGTCTTATATTGTAAAATTTAAAGATGTTACCTGCGTCTCAATTCACAACGTAAGATAAAAATACCCCAATTTTCACATTTTCCAAGAATTCCAGTTTCTCCCTCCAACTCCATTCAGTGTCATAGGACCTGCTCAGAATTTAAAATAAGAGCTTTAAAGCACAAATCCTTCTAAATATCAAATTTCATTAAGATCCAATCAACCGTTCGTAAGTTACAAATATTTCATTTCATTGAAATTCGATCAAAATTTCATTGATATGTTGTAAAAATACCACATATTTCAAATTTTTCAGAATTAACTCCGGCCGCTACCTCCATATAAACACCGTTTGCCTTCTTAAAAGTCAAGTTGTTATTACATTTTTGAGAAATCCTTATTCTAATAGTTAAAATTGTGACTGCAACTCAAACACTTTACCTTTCCCATGTGTTGATCAATGGTGTCTACTACTACTAACAACTCACCGCAGGACCAAGCCGCCTGAGGTCAACATAGCTACGCGCACTCCTCCTCCATCTCAATCAATTCAAAGCCTCCCTCTTTACACCCTCTCAGGACGGAAAAGTATTCATTTCAATAAAAGTATTCATAATAAAAGTATTCATAACTTACTTTCATAGCCTACATTCATAGCCTACTTGAGTTCCACAATGCCTTCAAAATCATTTGAACATGATTTGAATCATGTTCCGACTTGCTATTACACGATCTTTCTATTTATGAAATCGGGAGGGAGGGCCCACTTTTTACCATCTGATGTCACCAATGTCTACCATCACAGAATACCACATGGACCGCGCAGTTCCACCACACTTGGTGTTAGGAGGTAAAATTCGGACATTACCCCTACCACTAAAATTACGGGCAAAATAGACGTGTTCAGGCCGGATATATTATCGACGTAACGTAACGCAAGAGGAAGTTAAAACCAAGTGTTGTAATAGGTGTTGTAAATTTTTGCAAATGATGGGGCGCTAGTTGGCTATCATGGGCAAAAAACCCTATTTTTATGCAATTTGCCATTTTATCCAATTTTACCAACCTTAATATTTTACGCAATGTAAAATTCATTACTTAAACAGACGACCACCCTATATTAAAACCCTATTTTTTTAATTTACATAACTATACCTCCTGAGCTTTTAGAAAACCTACAACCCCCAGTGCAAGGCTGTAAGTTATGTAAATTAAAAAAATAGGGTTTTAATATAGGGTGGTCGTCTGTTTAAGAGCCAAAGTGATCAGAGGGAAACATATAGAGATTTTAGGCATTGGGTCGTCGTCCTTTTAATAGTCAAAAGTGATCGGAAGGAAATCAGCCACCCTTCCCATCGGTCGGGCGTACTCGTTGACCCAGCGCTCGCGCGTCTCCGGCTTGGGCAGGTAGGGCCAGTGCACGTCGTAGAGGTTGACCATGCAGAACCACGGTCGCGGATCCCCGTTGTTGATCCACGCCTCGGCGCTGGCGAGCACCTCGGACGCCGGCCGCTGGAAGTCCTGGATCCAGTGCGGGTTCCCGTTGAACTCGAGCACGGGGAAGACACTGGCGGCCAGCGACTGGAGGTCGTGCACCAGGCCCCAGGCGTACAGCAAGACAGACAAGACAGACAGACAAACAGATCAGACAGACCAGACAGAAAAAACAGACTAAACAGACAGACAAACAGACAGAAAAACAGACAGACAGACAGACAAAAATGACAGAAGGACAGATCAGACAGACAAACAGACAAACCAGACAGACAAACAGAAAGATCAGAAAGACAGGCATACAGACCAGACATACAAACCAGACAGACGGACAGACAGACCAGACAGACCAGACAAACAGACGAAAAGGACAGGTAGAACCTTCCCCCCAAACAACAGTCCACCAATGAATGGGAAAAATATAATGAAATGTAACTTTGCAAGCCCCCTGCATCACTTTCCCACAGATTGCACAACAAATCTAAAAGAAGTTGTTTACTCAATTAGCTGAAAACAGTAATATTAAGATTTGAACTTTCACTTTTTCTCTTTTTTAACTCCCCCCCCCTAGCCTCCCCTCTACCCTTTTTTCTTCTTTCCTGTTTTGTTTTTATTCTTTCTCTCTTTTTTTGAAAGTAGTTACTAAGAACGAACGTTTGCGTATATAAAACTTCACAGACACATCAAAAGAGACAGACAAGAGAGAAAGAAAACCAAAAAAATGAGTGAATACATATAGTGAAATGAAACACAAGAAGATACGTACGTAGGAGAACTTGATATTAGATTTGTCTATATAGAGAGCCTATTGGGCTCTTCTCTAGCGAAACACGAAAAATAGAACTGGCAATAGCCTGGTCTTTGCTTTTTTTGGGTTCTACTATATCCCCTGTTTTGAAAATTTCAAAGGAGGACAAGAATACATCCTCAATGCCTGCAAATACGACAGACATTTTGTAAATTTTCCGTCTTTGAAACCGCATTATCAAGTAAATAGGTGAACCTATTCAATAGCAAAACTGCGAAAATGTACTAAACTTCCTGCGTCACGTTTGCTCAGATTAAATTGGTTTTCCTGATGTTTAAGACTCTTTAACTTCCTATTATGTATTAGTTCAAGATCAGATTTTCCTGTTTTAAAACTTGCACGTTCATGTGGCCGGGCATGCGGCCGGCGACCGGGTGGATCGCGTACTTGACCTCGCACTCGTTCTTCTTGAGCAGGTCGGCCAGCTCGCGAACCGCGTGTTGGGCCTGGGCGACGGCGAGGCCGTAGCCGGGCACGAAGATCACGCTCGTGGCGTTCTCGAGGATCATGGCCTCCTCTTCGGCGCCACAGGAGGTGACGTTCTCGTACTCGCCTCCGCCCCCGCCTCCACCGCTGTCCTCGGCGCCGAAGCCGGAAGCATGTATGTATAGCATGTATGAACGTTTATTATAGCATGTACGACCGCCGTGTCTACGGACTCCTTTTTGACAAAATTTTTTAGCTAATGCATTTTTTACTTATATAGCCCATTACTCCTTTAAAGCCCATCTTATTGGAAGGGGATAAAAGAGCTCTCCGTTCTTATAATTATATAAGCATTGTATTTACCTTTAAGATCTCTCGCTCTGGCCCATATATTCTACAGTAGCAGAAAAAAAACGAAGCTACAGCCATTAGGAACTTCGACAATCAATGGCTTTCGAACTGATGGTTACAACCTCAGTATGGGAGTCAATAAGCAGTCGGTTTACGGTACGTCCGGCAGCCTGACGATGAATTCGGTTCAGAATATGTTTCGTCCTGGGTTGTTTGCGTTGAATCCTCGCGTCGCTTCCACGCTGGAAGTCAATCTCACTCAACCCCTGCTTCGTGCTGCGGACCCAGATGCCAACTATGCACCCGTCATGGTGGCACGTATCAACACAGAGGTGGGATGCTACTTAATAGTTCAGAATGTTTCTTCAAGGCGTTTTTTTTCGATGTGGATTTCTTATGTGACAAAATGCCACATTTCTGTTGGGGTACTTTAAGAAACATAGCTTCGACTTCTGTTTTCTGATTGCCTAAGATATAGATAAAGACAGAGATTTATCTAAGTTTATTTTTCAAATTAAAAAAAAACGAAGAAAAAGTAAAAAAAAAAAACTTTCTGATAGAAGCAAAGCGGTGTTGTAACTTAAAATATATCTCGCTCTTCGCGCTAAAGTTTTTAGCACTTTTAAGAAAGCTTCCTATTCTAATTAAATAGCCCTTGTGTTTCAGGAGTTGTTCTTAAGGAATTAGGACAAAAAGTAAAACTTTAGCGTATAGGGCGATATATTGAGGAGGGAGCATACCCCTCATACACGAAACAATTTTCTTTTCGTTTTAAATGTTAGTCTTAGTCCCTACTCTCAGTTGAAGAAAAACTTCTTTTTTATTTAGTTCATGATCGTTGTTTACATAGTAACATCTTGATTAATAGACTCGCTACGCTAATTACAAAGTGGAGGACGTCTTTCTGATGAATGCTTTACCCTTATTAAGTTAAAGGATAAAGTCAGTACAGTGAGGCAAATTACATGCACAATGGAGAATGCAAGTATTCGAATTGCAGCAGAGGGTATAGAGTGAGAACCAGGGCGAGAGAAGTGAGGAAAATCGTCAGTTGAATAGGAAAATTTCAACTAATGTCAAGGTGTTGTAGAGTGTCGCTCTAGATTCAACACATGCACACCTCACAAGCCTTCGCAGCACTCGATGCCCTCATGGCACTCGATGCCCTCACAACACTCGATGCCCTCATGGCACTCGATGCCCTCACGGCACTCGATGTTACACCATCAATATGTCCACATATCCAACAGAGCCTCACGCCGAGGGTGCGGTAACACCTTTGTGAAAAGGTCAGGTGCAAATCTGAAAGATCAAAAAGCCTCTAAAGACTCAAAAGCCTCAAACGACACTCCTCTGCGTTCAGGAAAGTGGTAGTTTTTGGAGTTCTACCAATTATGGAAGATATCAAAAGTTGGTTGACTTGAGCTAGTCTGGTAGATGTATCTTGCATAATCTGTAAATCAATATTGCTGTTTGTTTGAAGTTACATCTTTGCTATTTACTTCTGTCAGATTTTTTACTAGTATAGATTTGATCAAAATGCCACTTTTTGCATGGGTAGCATTAATGTGTCTCCTTTTTTCTCCAGGCGTGATGTATGTCCATAATCTGTGATGTTAAATCAGTTATTGATGTCAAAAAATCAAGTAATATAAATGTGATAAATAAGCTTAAGGACTCAAATGGTAACATTACATCAGATCCCGTGGTCATTGGAAACGTATTCAATAAATTCTTTGTTAATGTTTCTCATGATATCACCAAAAATATACCAAGATCCAACGAGTCCCCAGTGGATTCCATGGGTGACAGAGTACCAGCAGCCTTATGTGACATAATATAGTTGTCTCACCTTCAGATCGAGTACGGCTGGTGCCCGGGACGCCTGCCGCACGCACACCATATGCGGCAGGCGTCTCCTGCGGAAAGCAAAGGACGATTACTCATGTGGCCAGGATTACCAACCGGCGCAGGGAAGTGGCGGTCGCCATGACGCTCATCGCGCCCTTTGTCCTGACCTTCGTGCTGGTCTTTCTCTATCCGACGATCCGGATGATCGCCCGGCAGTGTCATACTGGCGTGAGCAACGTGCAGCGAAGCCAGTCTGGGATCATCGGTCGACCCGCCAGGCGAGAAGGCAGACTGCAACCCCGACGAGGGCCGCGACGGTATTGCCGACAATCGCCGACCATGGCTGTGCCAGAGGGCTGTTCGGAACGGCGAAGAGCAGAACCGAGGACGCTCCGAAGGGCGCGACGAGATAGAGGCCAAGGTCCAGATCGACGGTGGGTGACAACAGGAACAACCCGGTCAGCCCCAATCCGATCAGCGCGCCAAGCCCCGCGCGCAGCGCCTCCCTGGCTGGAACGCGGGCCACCGCCGGGCCAAGAAATAACTTCTTAAGGAGGTCACAAGGAAAGATTTAAGGGAAGCTGAAACTTCCTGGGAGGGTGTAAAAAGGAAAGCTTTGAATAGATTGGAATGGAGGAGTGTGCATAACTGTGCTTACCTCAGGATGCTTGGTGTTGCAGCAAGTTGTTATTAGTAGCCAGGGGCACATCTAAGGTCAGAGGAGGAGGACACCCCTTCCAAAAGTTGTAGGAACAGCCATGACACCTTGGAATTTAGCTTATGTTCCTAGTTTATTGCAGGTCTTCCATAACCTGTAAAATTGAGTTGATCAGAGATTATACCTCAATTCAGCCAACTTGCATGTGACATGTCTCAAGATAAACTATTATTCTTTTTAATGTGCTTGGCATGGTATCAAATAGACGATGAAGCTGCCGCTTGCTATCTTCTGATTAAGAATCAATTATAAGATCTTGTTACAGAGATTTTGTTATTCCTTTTAAAGAGAAGAATCCTTTAATTTTCATTTTAGATTTTAAATTACCAGCTCGCTCATTTTTCTCCAAAGTCAACAGATCAAATTTTGAGATTGCCATTTTGTTCTGTATAGTCAAAAACAATAATAACTATGTCTGTGGGAATCACTTACTCCCCCACAGTCCCTGGGGGAGGGGCTGGAAGTTACAAATTTCGACCATTGTTTACATCTAATAATGGTTATTGGGAAGTGTAGTTGTTTTCAGGGGATTTTTTTGGTTTTGAGGGTGGGGTTGAGGGGAGGGGGCTATGTGGGCGGATCTATCCTTGCGGTCGGTCCGGCCGGTGGCCTGGTTCTGACTGATGAGGGCGGCCGGTTCGGTGGCAACCACGCTCAGCGGGGGGAACTGGTTGCGGAAGCGGGCGCCGTTGGAGGGGCTCAGGGCGAGCGCGGCGTCGGTCACCCGCAGCTCGTCGGTGTTGTTGGCGTAGGTGCTGAAATCGCCGAGGGAGTTGTTGCGGGTCGGGTCCCCCGCGCCGTCCGAGTCTGCTACGGCGCACTTCAGGTCGTAGAGACCGGGCAAGAGGAAAGCTCAGAATACACGGAGTCATTAACGTAAAAAAGCAAAACTAAACAAACAAGAAAATAGCTACGAACCTAATAAGAAAATGTAAAAAAGATCAAAGCCATAACCTACGAAAAACTAAAATAAAATAATTTTCAAAAGCAAGATATTGAATATTAAGAAAAACAGAATGATAATAAAAACTAAATTTCGCAATTTGAATTACTTCCCACTTCAGATCGTATTCGGATCAAGCACTGAAGATCCGATTCTTTTGGAAAGGATTAATTCTGAAAAAATAGAAAAATGAGGTATTTTTAACTTACGAAGGAGTGACTGGATCTTAAAGAAATTTGATATTTGGAAGGATATCATGTCTCAGAGCTCTTATTCTAAACCCCAACTGGATCTGGTGAATGGGAAGTTTGGGGGGGGGGACCTAAAATCTCGGAAAATGCTTAGAGTGGAGGGATTGAGATGAAACCTGGTAGGAAAAATAAGGACAAGTCCTAGATACAGAAGTGACATAACCAGAGCAAAATTTGCAAACCACTCACTGCCAAAGATGATTCGGAGCTAATTGCCGACCTTTCCCTACAAGTCCCCTACTTGTCTCACAATTGGTATCGGCCTATTTATGGTTTCAGTGTTTACCCTACTACTGAAGTTGTCAATCCCTCGAAACTTTCAAACTAGTATATCTCATGAAGGAATTTTTGTATCAAAAAATGCATGACATATACTTTGATCAGCTCATCAAGAGCTATCGATTGCCGTCGATAAAAAATTTTCATTACTGTTACATCACAGAGACTTACTGTTGAAAGTACAGACTTTCCAATTGTTAATAAATGGTTCAAGTGAAATATAATCAATTAATCCCTCCCTCCTTATATCCCTAAGCTCCTCCCCTCATTACTGTCCGTACCAAATCCTACCCGTAGCTCCCTACACAACACTCTTTCTGTCAGATTTTCAACCCACAATTTCTCGCTACTTAAGGTTCTTACCTCAAAAAGCCATACCATTTGAGTTGCTAAATTATTACTTTGAATAGGGATGTTTTAAGGAATCATCAGTGACACCCACACTCTCATTTACTCTTCATAAATACATTAGTACACAGCTGGAAAAATTTAAACTAATAAAAATCGAATTGACAATCTGTATACCTGGAGGGCGAAAAGAGAAGCAACAGGGCATTAGCCTACGTAGCCTCGTCTACAAAACATGTTATATCCCTTCAAAAACTTTGACTACCTGATGAATGGTCCATGATATTCAAACTCACTCTTTGTAGATACAGGAAAACTTTTATTTTACAGCGAGAATGTTTTTAAATACTCGATAATCAGCTCCTTTTTCCATTTTCTTTTACAATAAGATGGTTATTTATTTTTTTTTAATCCATCACAAACATCGAAGGGCCAAATTCGTGTTTCAAAATCAAAAAACAGAAACAGGACAAAAATAAAAAAAAAAAAATACTGACAACAATGCACTTAAAACTGACTAAAGGATAGAAAATTAAATCAACAACGAACGAATAATTCATTCGTTGAGATGTCGGTGGTGGCATGATCGAGCATGAGGTGGTGGAGATCTTCACCGTTGAGGCCAGCCGCGACCTGCCGGTCATTCCCACCCACGACGAGGTGCAGGCGGTGCGCTGGGTGACGCGGGCCGAGTTGGTGGCCGAGATCGCCGCCATGCCGCAGATTTACACCCCCTGGATGCGCATCTACATGGCCGATCACGCCTCGGCGATCTTTGGTCACGGCCCGGCGGGCTGAGCGGCCGGCGGGCTGGCGCCTGCGCGCCCGGAAATTCGACGCAGGCCCCATCCCCTTCATCGATATTGCTTGCGCGAAACTGTTTGCCTCCGAAATGGTCGGCGCGGTGCGCGGCATCGACCCGCAAACCGGACACTACTTCGATGACACCAAACGTTATGTGGATGCGCTGGGTTTGCCCGCGGCAGACGCGGCCAAAGTGTTTGAACTTAACGCCCGACGCGTATACCCGCGTCTTGACCAGCACCTGAAGGCTCTGAATCTGTGAAACCGCGCGCCTTCCGTAAAAAACAATTATTGAACGAAATTAAATACTTTTAGTTGATGCTTCAAATCAAACTCCTTTTCGAAATTAAAATCCTAAACTTTCACATAGAGTTAGATGCACTGTGGAAATGGTGCAATGGTCTGTAAAAACGATGATTTACCATCGTTTTTATTCCCTTGCTACTTATCATTACTTTTATGCGTTTGTAATCGAAATATTCCATGAAAAGCATCATTAAACATTCCTTCATTATCAGCTTGAATGTGGTTTAAATGGTCAAGTATGGCTCTTGTACGTGGGCGTTTCGATAGGCAGAGGAAAACTTTTAAATGTAATAGCTTCAGGTGCCCGGTTGACTGACCGTATGTCGAACAGTATGTTATGTGCGAAATGCGGTTCCATGTCATTTCCTGGGGCAATAATGACAGAAAGGCTCAGATGGCTATGACACATTATACAGATCAAGGAAGATAGATTTCTAAATATTTCTTAAGTTGACCATCCGCCTTTGGCAAAACGGAAAGCAGATAGTATGACTTTACTAGAGCTTGCGAACAAACGGGATATTCGAACTCTTAACATAAACAGCAAAACGGCTAGTAAATTTATTAAGATCTGCAACCCAAAAACAATAGTGCCAATAATGAGGAAGTTGTCACCCAGTTGCCCTAAGTTCACAAGTCCATAAGCAAATGTCACATGTTCAACTAGAGTAACTATAACGAGTATCATTGATATATGACTAATATTAGGCTCATTGTTAAATGTACCAAATGCATAGAAAAAATTTTTCAATTGGTTATCTTTAATAGAAAAGAAAAAAGGATAGTAACACACCACTATTTATCAGTGTTTCCCTTTTTCTCTGACATTACACCTAGTTTGCCATTTTTTAAATTTAGTATCAAAAATGATACTGAATGGGATAGATATTCCTTTTTTTAAATTTCGATTGCATTTTTACCTTCTTGTTTTCCCTCCGTCCATTCAATTCCACCTGCGCAAACTGAAACCGGAAGAAGTTCTACAAACACAAAACTCAGGCCCATGTTAATTTCTGCTCATTTTGACTTTGCCTCGGCTGTTTATCGCTATTTCTTTCCTTTTGTTTTTTTTTATTTATTTATGCTGTTTTGTGGTTCAGTTCTTAACAGTTCAGTTCCTTTTATTATTACAACAAAAATATTTACAAGAGCATTATTCCAAAGGTCTTCATAAGGCTCCATGGCCCGTAGCATCAAGCCTAGTTCTACGCTTGATAGATCATTTGATTCTATTAATGCTCATTTTTGGTTTGATGCCTCCTCTTCTCAATTTCCCCAAAATTCTTCTTTAATAAAAAAAGATAAAACAGAATCTAAAAATTATGAGAACATACTTGAACCAGAAATATTTGGGTAATCCAGTTAGAACCGTGAGCCATCAAGGCCAACCTTTTTTTTACAGAAAGTTTTAACTTACTTTTACTATTTTTTTATTAGAAGTTCAGAAGATTTGTCAAAACAATTTTAAATTAATTTAGAAGAAGAAACTACTTGAAGGACATTAACTATTTCACTGAAAAGTTGGCGTACGGATATATGGGCTATTTCTCAGGAACGACTCAGAGCTGTTGAAATATTTTGGTTGTGTTGAGAGGGATGAGGAAGTAATCAAAAGGCACTCTGTGTATGCTACTACGACTACTACTGCTGAGGAGAAATATATGAAGATGAAACTTCCAGTGAATGTTTAGGGGACGTTGAACTAAACCAAAACACACTCTTGGTATGAAGGTTGTCAAACGGGCGAATGAGCAATATCCTGGGCTTGGTTTACTGCTCAGGATTTTATACCTAGTTTGGTACCGCACATAGTATTTTACTATATTTCCACAATTAGTTGTCTATAAATAAAAAATTTTAAAGAACAATTCTCTTATCTAGAGCTAAATCTGAGCCAAATTAAAATTTTTGTTTTTTGCTCAAGAGACGTATCGAGATTTAGACGTTTGAATTGAGCTATCTGAACATTCTAAGATTAAAAAAAAAATCAATTAAAAATCTACCATAGCTTGAAACCCTGAGAATTCGCATTTGAAAATTGGTGATCATTTTTTATGTTCTTTTCCTTTATAGGGTTGCAACTCGGGGCAGCTTCACATATACCGTCGGGCGCAGAGCTGTATTTGGGTCTCTGCTCTAAACCGGGATCCTCCGTGGTTACGACAGAGAACCTGACATTGGCAAAAACAGGTAAATTCTTCTCTTCTGATGTATACAGTAAAGGTATAAAAGAAAATGGACAAATTGATAATATCTCATTAGTTGTTTTATTGATTTTGACTTCGGCCGGCAACCCGCACGAAAAATCGCGGCCCGCAGAACTGGTCTTTTAACTGGTGTTCGCGCAGCACATGGCAAACATTTTGGCAGAAAAAACATTCGATGCACTTGCGGAATTCCTGCACGCGGTCGGCTTCTTCCTGGGAAAATTTTCGCTCCATATCCTCGCGCGGTTTAAAAGCGGGGATTTTTTTATTCACCTCATAATTCCAGGAAACATCCGCTACCAAATCTTTGATAATTGGAAATGTCTTCATCGGGATAAGCTCTCTAGATTTCGAACTGCTTGATTATCTTATAAATTTTGTGCTTTCTTATTAGAAGAGACATCAAAAATCTGCAGGTCATTTGAAAAAACAGGAAATAAAATTGTTTCCAGTTTATTTTCCAAATAGAATTTCAATCTAAACATGCCACAGGCGCTATAAAGAATAGATTTCAATTTTTTTTCATTTTCCTGCTGTCTCTAAGCCTAACCCATCTACGAGTCACATAATTTTTGTCACCGTTTCCTCTTTAGATGCAGTAACATACAAAAACCCAGGCAGATACAAAGGCATCAGCTCACAAGTAGTATACTAGAATCTGAAATAGATTAATTAGATTTTCACCAAAGTCTGAGAGTGATGATTTGAAAGCCTTTTAGAGTTGGAGACATATAAGTGGCAATAATAACAAGACTCAGTCAAACACAAAACTACTATCAGCTGACAAATCGTATACTTGAGTCTGAAATATATAAATTTACGTGTTTACATAAGGCTGATTGAGATGAAAGGAGTATGATGAACCTAACAAGAAAACAACAGCAAATGATAACAGTTATGTACTTTCTCAGTCATGACGAATCGATATAATAGTTAGATCGGAGATTTCAATCATCTCAAAATGGCAATTTCATCGAGTACCAAGAGAAATTACGATAGAACGTTACAACTGAAAAGATATGAAAACTAATTTGAAGAAAAATGGTTAGTGCATTTCACTCATATATTTTAGAAATATAATATATATTTTTTCAAGACAGAAAAGGAGTAGTTCCAGTTAAACGACAAAAACTATATGCATGCAAGTTTTCAAAATGGTATATAAACAATATCAGAGGCAGTGTCGCTCAATAATAGCTAGAAATATCCATTATACCTTTAAAGGAGCTAATTTGATTCAAGATTCAAAGTTTTAGTGAATTTTTCAAGAGTAAAAAGATATTGGAGAGTAAGCAGCCCTCCTCCCAAGCCCATTTATTTTCCAAAAAACATCCAATCAAACATCAATCATCCAATATTAACAGAGAGAGAGAGAGAGAAGGAGAGAGTTTTACTATCTTCAAAGCTTGAAATCATCAATGAAGACGGGTCCTATACGTTCTACTTCTTCGGTATCAAAAACCTCTTACACTGCACCACAGATTTATTGCCTGAATGGATAGTACATAAGATAGAAACCTGAATTCAGGTATTGAGGTAATAAATAGATTTGTTACCAGAGCAGATAGTATATTAGATAGAAAAAGAAGTATAAAAACGCAAGCGGGCAACCAGCCACCCTTTTCTATAGATATACTTTCCTTACTTCCAAACTAAGTAAATAATCTTTTTTAAGAAATATTCTAATAAATTAATAGGAAATAAAATTCAGTGGAGAGTAAAAGCAAAAATTTGGGGTAGTTTTGTTGTTGCTGATACTACCACCAGTTCCCGCTTTTATAACTAACCCATTCTCTTTGTAGTTTTTACTGTTAATTTTCCCCATCAATTGCAATTATTGAATTATTTTCAATTATTGAAACCTATAAAAATAATTTTAGATTTGTATGTGTGGGAGAAGGGGGAGTGAGATAGAGAAAAGAATTGACATACAGTAAAAAAAAAGAAATAGTGAAAGAGCGCATCCAAATATAAATACAGAAACACATGCACAAATGCAAGCACACACACACAAAAAAAAGAAATAAGAAAAAGTTACATATATATACTTATACCTACCCTCTTTTCTACTCTACTATTACTAATTAAAAAAAAAAATACTGCTTTCCTTCTTTAATAATCAAGACAGATAAAGTGCTATTTCTAATAGTCAAAAGTGATTGGAAGGCAACTAACCCACCTCCCACGCCCACCATTGCCCCGAACACGTTCAATCAAAATTTTTAAATAGTCATTCTGTTCAACGTAGTTTAAAGATACGGAAATTATGTCTTTGAGGATGACAGCCCCCCGCCTCAGGGCAAGGGTTGTAAGTTATGCCCTAGGGACATTTAAGGTTTATATAGAAAGGGAGATCGTATAAACTTAAGAAGGGGGGCTCATTAGATCACCAAGCTAAAGATAGGAACACAACAACAATTAGTGATAAGGAAAGAGATAAAGAGAGATGGGCAGAATATTTTGAGAATGTGCTAAACCGAGATTCAGTTGCAGGAAAAGATACAGAGGATAATGAAGTTTATGATGCCTTAGATGTGAAGGAAGATTTGTTTAGTCAGGAAGAATTAGCGACAGTACTAAAAGGAATAAAAAGTAATAACGCCACAGGTGCTGATACTGCGGTAAATGAGTTTCTTAAATATGGTGGGCAGCAGCTCGCAGAATCGATCGGCCAGCACGGCGTCCTCCAGCCGGTCGTCGTGCGCCGCGCAGGCGAGCGCTACGAGCTGATCATGGGCGAGCGGCGCTTCCGCGCGAGCCAGCTCGCCGGACGAACGACCGTGCCCGCCGTGGTGGCCGACGTCGCCCCCGCCGACCGACTCGAGCTCGCGATCGTCGAGAACGTCCAGCGCCAGGACCTGAATCCGATCGAGCTTGGACGCGCCTATCAGGCCCTCGCCGACGAGGTACTCTGTCACAAGCACCAACGACTCCTCAAAGATCTCCCCAACACTCGCGATGATAGGACTCGAGGAACGCAGGACTCCATCCCGACTCACGGCGGGACGACGACTCGCCAGTTGCTCGAACTTCTTGAGATCTTTCGGAGAGAAGATGGAGTAACCCTGCAACGTGGGCTCATCGGCACATCGAAGGACGAACCGGATCCCCTGACCAATTAGCTCGCAGATCTCGCCCAGAATCCCGGGCCCTGCTGCAACGATGGTCAAAGAGTCTTTGAAGGTAGCTAATTTCGTCGGAGATTGAAATTTCCATTGGCTATTGTAAGGACCGACTCAAAAGAAATGAAAAAAATGTAATTTTTTTTGAGATTTTTGAGAATTTCTACACAAAAATGTAGAAGGGATGCTCAAAGAGCCTTTGAAAGGAGCTCAATTCGTCGGAGATTGAAATTTCTATTGCCTATTTTAAGGGCCGATTCAAAAGAAATGAAAAAAAATAAATAAATGAAAAAAGGGAAAATGATATCTGTGAAGCAGCCCCCCCCCCGCTACAGCTCTCAGGGCAAGGGTTGTAAGTTATGCCCTAAAGGCATATAAAGTTCTTATAGAAAGGGTGGTCGTATATGCTCGCGAGGAGACTCTTTGAATTGCTAATCAGAAGTTCTAGTGCTTTTTTTAAGAGTCAAAGTTATCAGACTGCAGCTAACCTTCCCCCCCCCCCCACACACCCACACAAGCACCACGGCCCTCCCCCACATGCACCCAACACACACGTCCCCCACTCCCCCACTCCGGGTGGTTGAATAAGGGAAACGACTATTTCTAATTTAATCTGTTATGGTCCCTGATACGCCTGCCAAATTTCATCGTCCTACCTTATCTGAAAGTGCCCAAACTAGCAAAACCGGAACAGACAGACCGACAGAAATTACGATCACTATATGTCACTTGGTAAATACAAAGTGCCATAAAAAGCTTGAATGACAGAAAAAACTCAAACAAGAAGCAATTATCCATTATGTCTTGGAAAGGAAAAAAAGTCCCGTAGCTGTGTTGGCTTCAGGCGGCTTGGTGCTACAGGGAGTTATTAGTAGTAGTAGTAGTATCACCCCCTCGCCAATACCTCTCTCTCTTTATGCTAAAATTTGAATTTTGTCCCAATTCTTTAAGAATGGCTCCTAAATCAAAAAGGTCATTTAAATAAAATAAAAAGCTCTTTTAACAGTGCTAAAAACAACTTTAGCGTAAAGAGCGAGGTATTGACGACAAAGTGATCCCTGTCGTACCACCCCACACGAGATGTGAACTTTGGTTAATCTTAATGAAATATACCTAAGTATGATGAAAATAAAATACTTTAGTAACAAAATTTAGGAAACCACAACAGAGAATTATGGAAATGAGGCCCATGGAAGGCATGATATTAAATGTTTTCTAACCTACCCAAAATACCAACTGAAACATTTAATTAAAATATCTTTCGTAGTTTATATATACTCTCACGCTAAGCTGAAAGAAACATTCGTAAAATATGTAAGATATCGCCGATCACCAGGCAGAACACGCCGACGGTGATGCCCCAGGCGCCCTTGAGCACCGCGCGCACGATCTCCCACACCGTGAGGAGCAGGGCCTTGAGGATCGTCTTCAGACCCGCCTGCGGTGTGAGCCGGCTGGCCTTGGGCTGCTCGTCGATCTGGGCGGGCAGGCCGGCGACGGCCAGGTCGGCGATGCGCTGGTCGATCTCGGCGGGCTCGAGGCCGGCGCTTGCCAGGAGGCGCTCGACGGCCTCGCGCTCGCCGGACCAATCCTCAGTACTCAGCCACGTTCCAAAAGAAAGAAGGCCAGCATTTTGAAAGGGCTGGAAAGAGCCTGTAAGCTACTGAGAATGTGATCCTTTGGTTTAAATCTTTTTGCTGTTTAGTCTGTGATCTTAGCCAAATTTGTGCCACTGTGATCCTTTTGTTTAATTTTTTCGCTGTTTGGCTTGTAATATTGGTCGAATTTTTGCCATTTAGATCCTTTGATTTGAATTTTTTTTGCTGTATGTAATCTTAGTCCTCTTCACGCAAAATGACCTTGTGGATTCTGTACAACCAGGTGACAGAGTGACCGTAACTGGTATATACCGTCCCGTCCCACTGCGAGTTATTCCGCGGATGCAGTTGACCAAATCTGTTTTCAAAACGCATGTTGATGTTATTCATTTTCAGAAAGTTGACGAAGATAGACTTCGAGAAGAACGAGAAGGGTAATTATAATTACAAATAATTATTTGTACAAAAAATGTATTTTTTAAATTAGTCCATGCGTGTGCTCTTTGATTCCTTTGAAAATCTTAAATGGGAGATATAAAAACCCCAACTGACGCCCCTACACTTAATACCGCCCTTGGTTTAAGTTGAATTTAAAATAAATCAGCCAGAGGGAGCAGACCAACGGCGAATGCTAAAATTCAAAAGATCAAGACAAACTCTTCACACCGTTCAGCAGCTCGAGGCCAGCCAGAAAGTTGACTGACCCTCCCCTTTTAAAAAATCTTAATTAAGGCTTCTGATTCGACTACCTTCAACAAGAAATAAAATTAACTTTATGAGATTAATGGCAAAAAAAAAACAGAACTGGTGGAGGATAAACCAAAATAACAGGCTGGAAGAAAAACACTGCCGAATTTGCATTCTAAGTCAAATACTGTAAAATAACAAAACATAACACTTAAAATCAAGTCAAATTAGCTGTTAAAATGAAATATTTACAATTAATGAAAGGATTCTGCCGAAGACAAGGTCAAAAGTGGTATAGAGAGGGGAGCTATTTATTTAAAATTTGTGTCTGCTTTGCGCGGGCGCCCCTGGACGCCGTCAAAGGGGGGCAGCCCACGTTCAAGTCAACTTCGCAGGAAATCAATTAATTTTGATTGGTTGTTGTGTGGTTCTGTTTGTGCAATGCTGGGCGAAGCGACGCAACGCACCTTGCCTGGGCTCGCCGAAGTCGCGCAGCGCACGCCGCGCGTCGTGATTTTCCGCCTCAAGCGCACCCATTCGCTCGACTCCACCGTCTTGTCCGTGCTCGACCAGTTCGCCCGCGGTTTTTTGATAAACTGAATGCTCATAGTAACTTTCGGTTTAGTTCAAATTACCTCTCAACATTCCCGGAAATTTCACCTTAATACCCGTAGATCTTTTGGACACACATTCCACCTTTTCTCTATGATAAATCCTTCATGTAAACAATTGACAACCTCTATAATTTATAATCCTTAACCCTGGGCTGTGGGGGCCATGGCATCCCTGGAGCCATAGTTACTAGGACTTTGAACTATTTTGAGTAAAATAGTATTTAGGTGATACTTTGAGGCTGTCAAACGGAGGAGGCTACGACCTGTTCCTTGATTTTAGAGAGCTGCGATCAGCCTCGGAAAAGTATTTATTTCTGTGTGCACTTTATGGCTCAACTTTTTTACTTGTAATGCAAAGTGAGGGCGAAGAAAGCAGCAGACCTTTGAAGAAGTCTAAAAAAAATTTAAGCAGTAGGTTTTTCAAACGATATTTTTAATAATTCCAATAAAAGCTGGCATATAAAAGGTCATCACCCTCAATACGATGGGATGATCTATCAATGAACCAATTCAAAACAGGCGCCAGTCCGCAAATTTGGCTTTGAATATTTAAATGAGCATGCGCAGTACAGTACAGCGTTCAGTTTTCACTTTTCAGTTTGGCTTCTCACACAGCAAAACAAAATGGCCGCATTCAGGAAACTTGTTATGTCAATCCTTTCAGAGTGTGACAATAATATCGATACTGGCAAAGAAACTTTGGATTCGAGTAGCGACGAAGATAATTTTCAGTCCAATAACTAGTATTGCTAAACCACCTTGCTTTTTTTAGTTTGGCTTACATGGAAAAATTGGAAATCGCTAATTTTAATTTTATTTGTCAAATTTTCATATGAAAATGTTTCACAAACTCCAAGAATATCCATACCCAATTCAAATAAAAAAGAATTACACTTGCACCTTGGCTGCTCCTCCATCCACGACAGTTCCAAAAAGATATTCTCTTCATATTTAGGTTTTTATAAACCATTCATGAGAAAACAAATATGTATTTGGCTTCTCATAAAACAAAAAATAATTCTTAAAAAACGAAAATACATCCCAAACAATCACAAACTCTTCTTACAAAAGAAAAATACTTGTTGCAAAATACAAAATACTTCTTGGAAAACAAGAAATTATTCTTACAAAAAAATATTCATCCTAACAAACCATAAATTCTTTCTACAAAATACAAAATACTTCTTACAAAAACGAAGTAAAGTCTTAAAAAACAAAATTACATCTTGAGAAATTAGATATTGTTCTTACAAAAGTGTCATCGGTTTTAAGGTAGAATGTACCACTCATTCGGCCAAAAAATAAAGAATAAAATCGCCCCTGAGGGAATTCAGATGACCAGTGTGACGCGACGTTTGCTGCTTAAGATCTCTAGTGCCGCTACGGCAGTACTTGGTTTTACTCGCGAGACTTCTGCAACCCAACCTGAACAGCAATCGCATGTCGACTCTTTTCGTTCCAACTGGCACAACGCCCATGACCGAGTGTTCCTAGGCGGAGAATATTGGGTAGGATTGGGCAAGCCAATTCAGCTTTTAATCGACTAAAGCAATTTTGGCGATTGAAAAAGTACTCCCAGAAACTGGGATTGATGCTGTTCAACAATAACGTACTCTTTGCCCTCCTCTATAGCTGTGAATGTTGGAAACTGAACCAGCAGCAAGAAAAGAAGATTCTCGCTTTTGAGAACAACTGTCTTCACAGGATACTGAATATTAACTGGAGGGACCACATAACTAAATAGATAGTTTGCTCTATCACACATCATTGGGCAAATGAAGTATAACCAACACCAAAATCATCGATTGCTACCCGGCAACCGAGCCCACGAATTTCCTGAACAGCCTTTGCCGTTTCACCAATTTGGCTTGGCAGGTGCGATTCGGTCAGTTCAAGGATAAGCCGGTTGGAAACTTCTGGTGCCTTTTTCAATCGATCATGAAGTGTCGCTCGCCACGTTTCATCTTCCAGACTTTCATGCGTGGTATTAATGGATAAAACAGCGTCCGGGCATGACTTAAGTATGATCACCTCTTTCTTTAGCACCTCAAGGATTTATACAAGGGATGGCAATTCTATTAAGCCTTATATGGAATCAATGGACAACTTGCATAAATTATGCTAGAGTCCTTGCCCCAGGGTATGTGAGAATTTTATCCACCTTGAGATATAGGTTATTTGATCTTTGGATTATTTTCAACAAACTGACTATCTCAAAATTCGCATTGCCTGCATCTGAGAAGAGCCGGACCGGGGTGGCGGACAGCTAGTTGCCCACTGGCTTGTTTATTTCAATGAATGCAACTTAAGCTTAAAACTAAAAAGAGTTTGGATGTATTATTTAAAAAACAGAAATAAAATATAAAAGAGCGAGAAGTAATGCCACCAGGTTCTGAAAATTTTATTGAAGCATCTTCATTGCTTGAAATTTTAATCAATATAATTAAACATGTTTCTCACTAATAATCAATACGATCACTTTTTATGAAACATTTATTGTCCTTGACAAGATCTCCTTGGTTTTTCTATGTCAAAATAAGTGTAGAGCATCTTAAAGTCTTCCAATGCGATGCATACACTCATGTACCCATAGATGAGAGAAAAAAGCTTGATGCGAAAGCAAAGAAGTGTACACTACTTGGGTATGGTACTGAAACAAAAGGTTATCGTCTGTATAATCACGAAAGCTGTAGAGTATTCTATAGCAGAGATGTTGTTTTCAATGAGCTAAAGGAAACAAAACAGTTTAAAGAAGCTGTAGACGATAAAGCGACAGGGTGTGGAAAGTACACAGAAGAGGTTGTTTTTAAACCTGGTAATAGATCTCAAAGAGCCCTTTCAAATGAGCTATTGTACACCCTTGTAGAATGCATAACAATGGAGTTACCCTAATTTCACTGTGCAGGGGTCTGCGAAGAAGGTTGCAGCAGACGAAAATTGAATAACCCATAATTTGAGAACCAGACAAGATAAAAAGCTATTTAGAAAAGTTTTATGATTGTGATGAATTCATATGGAATGACCCATTGTAAAAGTCTCTGCCGAGGCATAAACTTTCAGGGTGTGTTGAAAAAAACCAAAAGACACAAAGTGAATCCAGGTTGTCAAAAGTGTGCATCAAACTTATCTCAGGAACAGTTAAGGGTATGAAGTTGAATCTCGCAGAGTATGCGGTGGCGACTATTGAGCTAAGTCGGAACACGCTGTATAAATCTAGGTTGTCAAGATGGTGTATCAGCCATATCTAGGGCAGGGCTAAGGATATTAAGTTGAAAATTTCTTGGAATTCTGAGGAGGATGTTGAACTAGGATTAGACAAGAGGTTAACGTGAAGCTGGCAAAAATATATAATAAGTAGTAATATAAAATATAAAAAAATAAGTAAAAAAAAAATATTCTGCTTAAAATTAGGCTCCACTTCAAGTCATATTTAAAATAAACATATGAAAAAGTGGATTAACAGACTCTTATTGCCTCATATTTTAGGATAATTTTCAATGTATTTGTAGTTTTCACTCCACTCCTTACTTTCGTTCGGAAAAAAAATGATTGTTCAATTTCTGTTGGTGCAACAATCCCAATGTGAGTTGTAGACTCTCGTCTTTTGTCTTAATTTTTGGTATTTTCAAGCCTATTTTTCTCAGACAGCGTTGGATAATTTTTAGTTAATATACCGTCCAGACACGGGTACATTGTCTTCTAAGAGCTTGATTTTCAATATTAGTAAGAATGTATATATTATACATTTAACATTTTTCTTTTATTGCATCAGGTACTGCTGATGTTTCTTGAAGTGAAACAATCGAAATTTTTTTTTCTTTTCTGCTTTATACTGCTTATGAGAAGGATCATCATTTTCTTGAGCACTTCAAGATCAAAGGGAAAAGAGTAAAAATATTGGCATCAATTATTGACCCACGCCTCTTGTAAATAAATTCTCGTCGTGAAATCGAAAGGACACCGAAGCAGACTCTGAAGGTTTTCCTGATAAAGAAGAAGAGGAAGAAGATTTAAAGATTTCAGAGTTTGTATGTGGGGCCAAGATGACATCAGGGCAGGAAAAACAAATAATGGTTGAGTCGCTTCAACTCTTTCTCTATCACTAATTGTCGAGCCGTTCCTAACTCTAAAAACTGGGACAGGTCCGGATTGACTCCTCTCTAGAAAACATAACGATTTTCACTAATATTCCAAGCTGCTGTTCCAACTTTGGTCACTAAAACACAATCAGTGACTGCAAAAACTATTTTCCTAAAATTATTCCATCCATCCTCTACATTGTCAAATTTGAAACTCTCACGTATAGTAATCAACTGTTCCTAGAAAAATTCTCTCAATTAGATGATGCATAAATGATTATTATCATCCAGCGACCTAAATCAGCTAAGAATAAAAATTAAATAAAAACTATAAAATAATAACCAAATACATTTCAGAAAGACCCGAAAGATATAAATAAACCAAAATAAAACATTCATATGAAATAAGGTTTTAATTTTCATTCATTGTTTTTATTCTTCGCAGATAATGGCTGTTGGCTATAATTAACAGCTATAAATAATCATTAACTATTACTTATCTCTCTTTAAATTCCAGTGACAACACTAATAAAATCTTGCCTAATTCTCTTTCCATAAAATTTTTGGCAGGCAAGATTACGGGCAAGAAGAAGATATTGGATGCTGACAAACGGGTAGTCACCACTGCCACCCTAGACAATACTCAAGGCATATTCATTGGACCTGGAACCTATGATGACGATCCGTAAGTGTGCATTGTTTTTTGGTCATTCCACTGTGTTTTTTTGCTTCATAAATGAAGAACTAAAATTCAAATTTTGCCTTGTTACTGTGTGTGTGTGTGTGTGTGTGTGTGAACGCAAGTTCAATCACAACGCAGTTTGCATGGATCACAATTTCACGAACCCAGAAAGCAGAGCCATGACCGGAACTGAACGTCCCTTCGTGCCTGGCAGTGCCTGTTGCGGCGGAGAAGCAGACGACGTCGATGAGAATAAGGAGAAGAGTGAGAGAGCGTGGGGATAATGGGGGGTATTGCACAGCACATACAGCCTTCATCGTGCCGCCCATGATGTGCAGCCGAGGATGTCCGTATAGTGACCCAGGTAGTGTTTGTGCAGTTTGGGGAGAGGGGGGGGGGGGGATGTTCAAATAATTATGTGTTGAAAATCCGAATATTAACTGCAGTTCTATAGGGCTGATGGAATTATAACGTCCGTCATGTTAAAACCTTGAATATAGACAAATATTGATCTTATAACCCCCCCCCCCCACCCCGGAAACTTCAGCTCCAATTCCTTCACTTTTTCCTTACATGTTATCGGTTGAACCCTTTTACAAGCCTCTTTTTATTTTTATCATATTTTTCGTTTCTGACAATTCTGCATTTATGTTTTTTCTCCATTTTGGTCGCTTGTTAAATTTTATTCTTCCAATGAAAATGGGCTTAGTGGAGGCCTTTACCAAAATTAAATTATAATTCTCTGATAATCTCAATCTGATGGCGCAATTTTCATTAAGATCACTTGACTTTTAGGGGGTGTTTCCGCCTTTTTTCGAAAATCAAAAATATTTGTCAGGCTCGTAATCTTTCATAGGTAACGTATATAAAGTGGGTATCCTCCTCCTCACAACCTCTCTCTTTACGATAAAGTTTGAATTTACCCCATTCCTTAAGAGCGAATCCTGAAACAAAAGGGCCGCTTATTTGGAACAATAAGAAACATTTTTGAAAAAAAACTAAAAAACTTCGACGAAAAAAAAAAAGATTTCCACATAGGGACATGTCCTTTTATTAGACAGAAAAACAAAAATATAAAACAGATATTCTAAATATTTTGTTAACACTGATTATTTTGATAGAAGAGATCATGCAATCCGGCGTAACGGTTCTGATCGTAACGCACAGCGCCAATATGATCTTGGAGCTTTGCGACCGTGCGTTGCTTCTGGAGCAGGGCAGGCGACTGATCGTGAGTAGGCCAAAGACGACGATCGCCAGCTACCACAAGCTTCTGTACAGCGCGCCAGAACGTATCGAAGAGGTGCGCGCGGAAATTCAATCGGCCGATCGCCGGGCTGAATACGCAGTGACGATGAAGGCGGATGATCGTCTGGGGATTTACTGGTTTGGGAATTCCAGGAAAACCAGGACAATAAACGTTAGCAGGCGTATCAGGGACCAGACTATATTAAATTAGAAATAGTCTCTTCCCCGATTCAACCATCTGGGGGGGAGCAATCGAACAAGATAGTTGAGAAGAATTTTCCTTACCGATAAAACAAATGAATCTTCGTCTCAAGTATGACTTGTGGTCTAGGGATGTGATTCTCTCTTAGGGTGCGAGAGGTCTCAGGTCCAAATCCCGGACCGCCGCGCGGAAGGTGGATGCGTCGGAATTCGACTCTGGCTTTGACCCTGATGCAGAAGTGTCCCCTGAGGCGGAAACGCCGTAAGACAGCCTGGCGGCAGAACAACTGCCAACGCCGGAAGCCGCGGAAACGCCTCTGCCGGAGATGGCAGAACCACCTGTGCCGGAAGCGGCGGAACAGTTTGCGTCAGATGCGGCAGAACCGGCTGAGCCGGAGGCGGTAGAACCGCTTATGCCGGAGGCAGCAGAACCGGCTGCAAATAAAGATGGATGAGTTTGTTTTCGAAATCACTTCATAGTCTTTGAATTGATCGTTACTGATTCTACAAAAATTAAAGTTTGATTTCTGCTTTTAAAGTGTCTTAAGAATTGCAACTAAATAACGCTATTTCTACAGAACAGTGATTTCAACTTACATTATCACAACGTCTGTACCATTCTGGTTCTAAATTCCTGCTTATATGTTCCCACTTCCAAAAAAGTAGCTGCTATCTTTCTTACAGAGAGGTTTTACCCCCCACGGGAATATCCTCTAGACAATTTAATCTCAGTGAAAATTTACCCTGGACAATTACCCTTAACAACTCCATGCGTAAAATTGAGACGGAAAAGAGAGCCAGACATGGTTGCCCTCAAATCTTATTGGTTACTTAAAAAGGGCACCAGAACTATTAATTTCCGTTCGAATGAGACCTCTCACGATATTCTATGACCACTGGGGTCGATACGATCACCCTTAGGAAAAACAAACAAATAAACACGCATCCGTGATGTTTACATTTCAGATTAAAGAAGGGGGGATGTATAAGCTCAAAATATACCATCGACATATTTTGTCAGAATTTTTATTATTAATACCAAATATGGTAAGCTTTCAAGCTTGTCGCACTTGGAATTCTCCTACTAAAACAAAACTTCAAATGGCTACTAGATTGCCAGCTATAAGATTGATGGAACATGAAATCAAATGAATTAACAGGCATTCTACTGGCATATGATTGTAAGAGAAAGGCATATCTAGAATGGCTAAGAAGAATAGATTTTCGAAAAATTGTTTATAAAAGAAGGCAAATAATAATGTGTTTTTTTTTCTAGCTAGTATAGACATGTCTCTGAATTCTCAATTTGAATCAGTAGAATGGCTTCGATTTTTTTTACTCGAACATGTTGATAAAAACTACAATATTACTTCAGAATTTCTCACCTTCTCAAAACCAACCATTCACAAAATATAGTTACGTTTTTGCATAGTAGTTGCACATATTTGCCCGTAAAATTCTCTAAACAAAGTCAAAAGTGTTTAGATAGTAACCAGCCCCTACCCTACAACCTTTGTTGATATCTGGTCCTTTTACAACACCTTCGTATATCTGACAAACATTATAAAGTCCCTATTTTGTTCAGAATACTCGAAAATATCAATAATTTGCATCCAACATAACATATTCAAAGTAACCCCCAGACCCCCTAGGATAAGGGCCGCAAATTATGCAAACTACCAATTATTTACAGATACATTTCATAGTGGAAAAAGGAGCAGGGGTTTTCAGCTCAATTTCCTTTTCTTTTGAAAATCATGAAAGTGAAAGATAAAAACATTAATATGTACATCTTTACTGTTAAATCATCTTATTTCTTCTTGTTTATATACCTTTTAACTGAAAATTATAGCGAACTTACCTGAAAAAACAAAACAAAACATATTCTGCTAGTTTTCATTTTAAAAAGGGAAAAACAAGCAAATATGACTTTAACGATCCGTTTGAATCAGAACAAAAGCATCAATATATAAGCCTTGTCCCCTAACAGAATTATAACTTTCTCCAAGCCTTCACATAAATAAATACTGAGGTTCTTGGGGAACGGGTGGAAAAATTATTCTCTATTCTGTCTGGTTTTTTGAGATTATTATTTTGGAATACACCCCTAATATTGGTTCAGAGAGGCGGGAGGTGGCTTCGCCCCTATAACGATAGAAAATATTTTTCTGTGTAACATAAAGGACTAAATTCTTATGCCTATTGACACAGAGCTGGAGAAGTGAGATAGAGTTGATGCGCGCCTCATCGAAGCGGGCGTGAGCGTGGCCACCCAGCTCAATCCGGCTTCTATTCAGGATCGTGCGGTCGAGATGCAATATGTCTGGGGTGGTGCGCCAAAACGGATTGAGGATGTCGACACGGTCGTTATTTCGATGCTGCGTTCGCCGGAGGATGCGCTCTACCACGCACTCGAGGGTCGGGTTCCGGAGCTTCACCGGATGGGCGACGCTCTTGCTCCGCGCAAGCCGACGCAGGTCATGTACGAAGGCGAGAATATTGATTGCACCACCGATGGAGTTACGGCCGTACAAAGTACCTTGTGGACCACGCAATACTTCAATACGCTCTATATTAGATAAGCTCCAGTTCTGACCTACCTGACGTCCCAGGTAAACGCCATCAACGTAAACACTTACTCCCGGATCGGTGGTAATCAGGTGATCCTGCAAGCCGATACCGCGAATAAAATCATGGACCACTAGAAACAGCCGACAATGCCGCCGACGCCGCAATCTTCCTGCAACAGCACGGCCCACCACGACTTTGATTTCCACTTCCGATGCAACCACGATATTTGTATCGGAAAAGACCAACGCGTTAAGCGAGCATTTCATCTTCCCGCATCAACCACTCCAATTGGTAAATTCGCTGGCGGATAAAAAATTAATGTATCACCTCGCGCTCAAGCATAATATTCCGGCGCCGGGGGCATTATTTCCACGTTCAAAAGAAGAGTTAATGGAGCATCTCAACACGGTACAATTTCCAGTAATGTTCAAAGGCATCCAAATACGGGCAATATTTTTACCAAGTAGATCGTTTGCTTCTTCATACATAGATTTTGCCCAATCAAAACCCTCATAGAAATCTCTTCCCATCCCTACAAATTGAGCACCCTGCCCCGGAAATACAAAGGCGGTTTTTACCATTTGACCAACGCCGCTCCCCAAGTTAACCCCGCTCCTAAAACGGGCATTAATATTAAATCTCCAGTTTTTATTTTATTGCAACTCGTCCATTCATGAAATGCAATGTGAATAGACCTTTTTCCCTGACTTTGAATTTTTCCAAAACATTGGAAAACTCTTGACTTGATCCTTCTTGCATATTTTCAGCCTTCTAAGAAAAAGGATACCCTCCAAGTCAGGCAGGCCCCGTCTCCCCTTTTAGACACACGTTCAATTTGCGTCCTCTATCTACTAAGGAAAAGTATACTTGAGCATAGACAGAAGGAGAGCGTCGGAGCCAGCCCGCCCCCCCCCATGATCCTAATGTTTCTTATTTATCAGGGTTTCTTGTTGGGAAACTACTTGGACTCGGCGTCCCCAGCGTAAGTGACGTTGATCGAGCCGACGCTGGATCGGGTGGCCGTGCCTCGCTCGGGACGAGGGCGCCCGCGGAAAAATCCGGATCGACTCATCTACGACAAAGCGGCCGACTCGGATCCGCTGCGAGGTCGCTTGGCCCGACGAGGCATTGAATTGATCTGTCCACCCCGGAAAAATCGCAAGAAACCACCTACCCAAGATGGGCGTCCCTTGCGCCGATATAAGCGGCCCTTCGCAGGATGCCAGCTTGATACCGGTCTACAGCCGTGTCAACGTGGACAATGAACCGATGCCTAGAGGCAGGTCACCAACAGGACAAACCCATGAACGCACATGATCAGACTGCTGACCTGATAGCACCTAAGGCCCCGGCCCGGCAGGAGTTCACTCAGGCATCTGAAGCGGTCGACCGGCTGGTTGAGCTCTATGAAACCGCCGTAACGTTTCTGTCGGATGAATTCGTCAAGGCGATCAATGGCGACGTGCAAGTCGGTACCCAACAGCGAAGCAGCAGAGACAAATTCCTGACCGCCATTGCCATCGTTCAAAGTGGACGGCTCGGCAAAAACGTCAACGCTTATGTCGCCATCGGTGGTGCTCCTGGCGATGGCCCGTTTCCCAATACCGAAGCTCCTGAGGACATCGATTGGAACCTCTGGGTTGGTCCGGCGCCGGAAGCCAAGTACAGCGATCATCGCCGTCGTTTCTTCCGCTGGTATTTTGAATACTCCGGCGGCAAGATGCAGCCATTGGTTTTAATTATTTCAAAATCTCCTTAAACCGATGCTTATGTTCAGTATAAACAAGCAGTTTTTGAAGACTTTATCCAGCGTCGTACCAGAAGCGGGGTCAACTGCTTATTTTACCATAACCGCCCATCTCCTTCCAAGGCTAAGAAAATGATGAAAAAACTATGTTTTAAATGCTTCATATTCTATACGTTTAGATTGCATATTTCGGCATTTTTTTCTGCTTAAAATTATTCTTAGGTTAGACATGCACAACGACGCCAATGGACTTAGGTTGATTCGATCTGGAAATGCAAGAATTACCGGATCGAGCATTGATGGTGATTAAGTCCCAAGTATCGAACACACATGGAAGCGCCAGCGAGTGAACGAATTCGAACTCGAATTCGTTCACTCGCTGGCGCTTCATGCTTGTAATAATGTGTCTGCCCGATTGGTGCAGGAAAAATATTCGACAAGTCAAACTCAATGAAAATAGTCATGATGGGCACAGCCCCATTTGCGGTACGGCGGTGCCGCCGACCCCCGTGACGAAGGCATGGTTTTTCGCAGCCGATCGGATCATGGCCGGGCCGCCGATGTCGATGTTCTCGATGGTCGTGTCCCAATCGGCGCCCGACGCCACGGTCGCCTCGAACGGATAGAGGTTGACCACCACCATGTCGATCGCCGCGATGTCATGTTCGGCCATCGCGGCGAGATGGTCGTCCAGATCGCGCCTGGCCAGGATGCCGCCATGGACGTTGGGATGCAGGGTCTTGACCCATTGACAGTGTACTGGCGTCTATTACTCACTAATTAACATAGCATCGAGCTGTTGTTGGGGAGGGGTACGCGAACGAGAGACGGTGAGCACGAGACATGAACCAAGCTCCCGTTTCGAGGCCGACCTGATCTGGTTCCCCGGCGGGAGCCAGCTGCGCCTCATGGAGGCCCTGCGCGGGGCGGACCTGCTCGATCTGATCCGCGAACGCCACGAGGACGGCGTCGTGATCGGCGGCACGAGCGCCGGCGCAGCCGTGCACAGCATTTTGTACGGAGGGAGAGCGTTGGAAATAATTCATTTGCATTGAACATTCTTCTCTGAAAGCCCTTTTGTCTGTCACTTAGTTTTTTTCTGCTGGCTTTAAATAGTAATAAGTCCTTAGTTGGACGTAATAATGTGGCTATTGAGCCTTTGATGGTGGTTACGAGGTTAGAAACTGGATACTGAAGATAAAGAACATGATCTTTGAAGAAGGGAAAGCAAATTACTTTCCAAAGACTACGAGATACTGTACTATAAATTCAACTGCAATCAGTAAACACTCATCTATTTTAATAACAGGAAAATAACGAAAATTTTGGAAGAAATCCAAGCAAATTCCATAAATTTATCATTTTTAAGAAAGTTTTTAATTTAACAAATCGAAAAAATAATTTATATTTTCAATTAATTACACCAATTCAGTCTTAACATCTCTCTTAAAAGTGTTTTTCACCAAAAGACCTTTTAGTTAAGGCATTGTGGCTCTTTTATATTAAAAAAAAACTTATGATAGCTAGGGAATGCTACAAAAAGAATTACTCTCTGCAGCAAACTGCTACTTCTATCAAGACTTTAAGCAACATGATAGGAATAGGTCATCACAATACTGGCAATAGGTTAAGGTCATTTAAAACGAGTTATCCTATCTCTTAAGCCACTTGTACCTGCAAATGACCCAGCTGACGCTTGTGCTAAGCCCACCTGGTTTTCCCCTTCATAAGAAATTTGCTTTATGACATATGCTATCTTTTTTTTTATCTCTTTCCGTCATATATTCTAGAAACGATAGAACCACTCCTGCGGCGGAAATGACGTACTTGTGCATCTGAAAGGGGCTCATAAATATTACGTTACTCGTATGATTTTTTTCCAAAATTAATTAACAAATTTTCTCAAACTTGTGACCTATCTATATAGTTTTCAGACCAAAAATTTTCAGAATGCCAAATTTCCTACATAAAAATATAGAGCCGTTTTCAAGAAAAAATTCTACATACATACATGCGTAAATAAATAACTAAAGGTATTATTGGTCACAAAATCGAGACCTTTGAGTCAAAGCAGTATGTGACAAAGATATGGTGCAAATTGTGTACGAAGTATCGAGAACAAATTGTGAACCATCCAACGTGTAAAGGAGCTGCTGTCATCGCCGTAAAAGAATTTGCCGATGGAACTGAAGTCGTTACAAAGCACCAAGTAAGTTAAATTTCAAACTCTATCAATCCATGATAGTAATAGTGACAAAACTGTTAACACGATAAAGTTTGGGTCATAGCATCTTCCAGTTCGGTAAAATTTAGTTCATATTTTGTAGAGGCTAATTGAGATGTGTCTACTTTTGCACGGCATTCGCCGATGATGTGAAATAACAGTTCGTATACCGGGTCTTCCGCTGTAATTTTATCGATTTCCGAACCGGCAACGGCATCCTTGTGGCCGGCAATGTAGGTGGTTATTTTTTGATGGGGCAATTTCATTTGTGATTTCATAGTAACTTTATTCTCCTTTTACAAATTTCATTGGTGTTCCTGATGAAATCTTTCAAAATGTCTTACAGGGCGTCTAGGTCGGGACATGCACTGTTTTTTTTGTTGCCCAGGGGGGGGGGAGCATTTTGTTCAAAAAACCAAAAGTATTGAAGTTATATAAAATTAAAGGGTGATTTGTCAAACTTGAATCTTTGTGGGGGGCTGCTGATCCTAAAAAAAAGATTGGGGCAGCTGAACCAATTGTGCTTGTACCAGTTCTCATTCCCATTCACTTCCAGAAAAAAATCATGACAAAAAGAATCGTTCGGTACAGAAGCTGATCTGGCCATTGCCGCATTCCCATGGGGTGCTTACCTGGGTGATGAAGCCCTGAAAAACGGGGTTGATGCCGATGTTTCTTCCTGGAACCGTCTGGCAGCCAATACCATGCCCACAGGTGCCAAAGCCGGTGGTAACTATATGTCTTCGCAGCTGATCTCGATGGAAGCCCGTCGTCACGGCTACGGCGAAGGTATTGCACTGGACGTAAACGGCTATGTAAGTGAAGGTGCCGGTGAAAATTTCTGATATTCTAAAATAATGGAATAAACTTATAGCATTAAGTTGTTTTAACATAGTATCAGGTATCGGCATCATGATTTCTTACAACAGATATTCTAAATTTCATTTGCAATCAGTTCAGTGACATTCAAGTGAACAAAAAGCTTTTCAAAACTACAGTTTTGTATTTTTCTCTCACATTTTTTGTTGTGCCAGCATCTCCAAGGGGACTAGGAGGGAATTAGGGTCAGCTTGACCTGTTGTTGCTGCCACATATAGACACTGTAAAGGCTCATGCGCATTCTTTACCCTTTTCTTTGCCATCAAAAGCTACGAGCCTGAGAAAATTCGCCTCATTTTTAAAAAAGGGAGAAATACCCCCCCCCCCAAATTTAAGGGATCTTAATGAAGATCGCACTGTCAGATTCAAGACATCAGAGAATCCTACCGAAGAGGTCTTACGCTCCTATCTACAGAAATGTGGAATTTTGTATTTCTTGCCAGAAGAAAGATCACGGGTGCGTGTTCATTGATGTATTAAAAATATTAAGTCCCAAAATTATTCTTAGTCCCAAGAATAAAACAATGAAAAGTTAAAAAAATTAAGGGGGGTTGAAGGAGTTGTGCAAATTTTGGAATGATACCAAAAATGGTGCCCGGAAACAAATCACTGATTGCATTTACCATATATACAAATGGGAAATCGACTGCACAAATAACATGTTATGATGTAGTGACGCTTAACCCAGGACACAGGGACACATCATTAGAATAATGAGGTATAGATCTGACTACTTGGGTAGTAATTCTGCAGACTGGTAGAAACAAATGGTAACAATAAAACGTTCAAATACAGAGATCTATTTGTTTTGAAAAAAGGAAATGCGTCCTCTATGCCCTGCAATGCTGTTCCCCGCAATGCGTAAAGTGAGGTTGACGTTACTTTGCCACGACTAGCTGATGGGACTCAATGGGAAAACAGACTTTTGTCATTTATAGTTTCTATTTATGAACAAAAGTTAAACTCGATAGTCAGATCAAAAACCCACGTAATAACGTCTTGAGGTATTAGTAGCTTCATTGTTACACCCCCCCCCCTATGGGTGCCTCTAAAACTGGAAACCCGTCGCTACTATTGATCCTTTCTGTTAAAGCTTATCTCAAACAGATATCTGTTTACTCAGATGTCTGTTTAAGCTTATTGAAAATTTCTTCTTGTTACTGTAAATTTTGACCTGCTGTTCGGATGGTGCAAATCCAATTGTAATCCACTAGATGCGTACATTCCATGGTGCACAAAGCGAGTGAAAGCGCGTAACCTCCGTGATATAGGTTTGTTTGATAACCCCTGTTCAACAAATATCCTAAGGATTTGATACTCTGTCAGAATCTCTAATATTGAGATGCACAACCATTGCCATAACCGCAAGGCCATCGCCATGACTTATCAGACGGAAAAGTCTACGCTGCCTTGAAAATTTCCTGAGGAGATCCGATGACCGCGTCGTCATATGCAAATGCTTGTAGAGGCTTCTTTGCTAAATTGGTGCATGCGTACGGCCTTGTAATAGATCTCAAAGAGCCCTTTAAAATGAGCTATTGTACACCCTTGTAGGATGCATAACAATGGACTTACCCTAATTTCAGTGTGCGGGGGGCTGCGAAAAGGGGTGCAGCAGCCGAAAATTGAATAGCCCATAATTTGAGAACCAGACAAGGTAAAAAGCTAAAATTTTCAGGATTTGCTATTCTAAGTCACTTGATCAATTGCACCAAATAATATCAAAATCTGAGAAAAAAAAATTTTTTTTTCTCAGCTGCAGGTTCTGGAATACATCATGGGGGCTGGGCCAGGGACGATGAAACAGGTCGACATCGCGCGTCACTGCTGCCTGTCGCCCTCGACGCTGAATCGGATCATCAAGTCCCTGTCGGACTGGGGCTACCTGTTCCGCACGAGCGAAAAATACTGCGTTCGCAATTTCCGGCTGGAGCGGAACGTGCCGATGTCGCAGACCTATCTGGCCAAGCTCGACGCCACGAGGAGTGACCTGTCCCACCGGCTCGGCGTCTCACAAAAGATACAGAAACAGTAGTAATGGAATATACTTGGGAAAAAAATTGATTTTTGATTTTTTTTTTTTTTCTCTTTTTACATCTTTCATAGAGCCAGCTGGTAGACTCATGGCCGGATATACCAGAAGTACACCTTTTACCTGGGTTTACTTCTAGAATTGTGTCTGTGTAGCATCTTATAAGGGACTCAAAAGATGGGTTTTTAGGGATGGCCTACCCCAGGAGACCATTCCACATGAAGGTCCAGGGTCTTACCGCCTCCCTGGGAAGAAAATACAGAAGAAAAACGGAAAAATTGGAAACAGGTCCATGAAAAAAAAATTCTAAAAAAATTGTAATATTACTTTTTTGTAGATTAGAGCATCGCCCTTCTGTATTGAAGTCCTCTAATATTATGAATTTAATGGTGGAGTTTTATCAAAATAGACCTACTTATAAGGGGAGGGTGAGATCTTTATGAAATATTGTAGACTTTCTCAGACTTGTAACTTTCAATGAGTGACTAACCATCGGGACAGTATTGGATTTACCACCAGAACCCCGTCAACAGTCGATGAGCGTAGGAAAAAGATGAGCGGCCCTGAACATATCACGAAAGACCTGCGCAGAGAGGTCAACCGCAAACTGTGATAAGAGACTTCTTTGTCCTTAGAAAAAGCAGTACGCGCTCATGACACCCATACACTCTACCAGGTTCTTGAAGAATCGACTGGTAAGAAAGCTCTTGGGTCTGAAGTTGTCAGAGACAGATTGGAAGTATCTTTAACTGAGTATCCTAAAATATACGGGATGCAAATTGAATAGAGATAAAAAAGGCTTCTGAAAGGAACAGTGTTCGGGCAAACATAAATGAAAAGCAAATGTATTCAACAGAACCGGTATTTTAATTAGTGAATTTATTTTTAGTCTATTCATATGGAGACTTAAAATTACTTTAGACATCAGCAAGTTTTGTACAATTACGGTATGGCTTGAGCATGTATGCTGCTCTAGATTGTCTTTTTTTCCGACCAAAATGATTTTAGGGAGTGTGTCAACTGTGGAAACAAATTTTTATTCTTTTGTGTGGTACTTCCGTACAATCCAGAACACACTCAAGAAATGAAGTTAGATTAACCATAGTTAAATATACTAAAATATGATGGAAATATAATATTATAGAGATATTATAGTATAATAGTTACTTTTCTCATTTACGCATTTATAACTTATATCAATTTGATATCTATCAAGCAGTTTAGGGTAACGAAATGTAAGTAAGAAGCGACTCGGCGCAATGTAACGTCATAACTGATTGCGTCCGGGCTGGTAATCGGAAACAACACGTAGTCCATCCCGAGTTCCTCCACGACCGTAACTTCATCGAGCCCGCGATTCTCGTTTTCGCCGCGCAAGTCAATCACCGTGGTGTACCCACTGCGCGCAAACACTTCGAACGCCGCCTTGTCTGGCTGCCCGGCCGCTGTAATGCCATCAACCGGCTGTACGGTGCCGCTGTCGACCACCTGGTCCAGGTCCACTTTCAATGTTGCTTCGATTTGATGTGCACTGCGGCGTCCCGCAGGGTGTCGCCCAGGAAGACGTCCAGCGTCGAATCCGTCGCGGGGTTCGGGGTGGGGCCGAGCGAATCGATCCGGAAGTCATCGAGGTCCGTCTTTTCGAAGCGCCAGGCGCCGCGGATCGAGACGCGTTCGCTCCAGGCGTAGTCTAGCTCGGCGAAGACGGCCTGCAGCCGGTCTTCGACCGTCGGCCAGCGAACGGCATCGTCACCCGGCGCGCCGAACAGACCGACGCTTCGGAACGGATAGCCGTGCTTCTCGGAATAGGAGCGGGAGACGAGCAGCCCCTCCGCCGTCGTCACCAACGTGAGCGCGATCGCGGAGGGCACCAGCGCGAGCCACAGCGACCAGTCGATCAGGGGCCAGGTCAGCACCGGAGGCCCCGCGGGAACTTCACCGAGCACATCCACCCCTCGCTGATCGAGGCCGGTCAGGACGACCACGAGCGTGGTCACGACCAGCACGATCAGCGCCCACGGGACCGCGCGCAGGAAGAATTTGTATTATTTGCTTCCTTAACAATAAATTTTTTCAACTGAACCGGCCACTATCCAAAAATCAACCAACTCCAAAAACCAATTCAATTTATTTCAATACTTAGGGCTAGATCAGGAAACAAGTACAGTGGTCGCAATTAGGTGTTTATTGCCTGGACATAACGCATAGCGATAATTCACTTCAAGCGTTTGTTCTCCGGTTTTAAAAATACTGTAAAAACCTATATGCAAAATCTGAAAGCTTTTCAGCCAGACATACAATCACCCCAGGAAAGGAAAAGAAGGACATATCGGTGCCACCCAAGCAAGAAGGCAATTTTACTTGTTGTTTAACGTAGAATCGGTTTATAATCGGTAAATAATAAATAATCGGCTTAGGGTTTTGAACGTTGGTGATTCCAATCTTACGCTTCTCAATTTAGTCCGCCTCATTAATTAAAAATTGCTTTTTAAATCAATTTTTTTTGCAAGCCATTTTTTTTCCAAAACAGCCGTTTAAACTTTGGTTACTAGAAAAAACACACAATGGGCAATCTTAGGATTAAGCTTTCTGCCAAACAAATTCTTGGCAACCTCCAAATTCTGAAATAATTACTGAAGATGTATTGGCCTCTACAATTAAATACAGGGCCAAAGGCCAACTTTCTTCCTTCTCAGGAATTCACACTTTCAACAATGCAAGAACGCCCTCATAGTTGTTTCTGGATATACTTACATTGGAGTACCCGCGCCCATTGTTGATATTCTCCAAGTTATTTATAGCATTTCATTTCTTACGATGGCAGTGAGGTTAGAAATACACTTATGAAAATTAGATGTAAAATTTATGAAAAAAATCATCAAATTTTGAAATTTTAGGAAAAATTCAATGAAACCACTCTCTAAGAAAAGTAATAAGAATGAGTTTGGTAATTATAGGGACATTAACATTGCATCTGTAGGAAGCAAGCTATTTAGTATAATAGTATTTTTTTGTCTTAAGAAATCTAAAGTCTTGGGAGAAGAAAAATGTTATTTTAGGAAGGGTTGAACGAAATTGCTACCTAAAAATGTCTATCAGATGCTTTTGGGAAAAGATAACTGGGGGGAGGGGAATAGTTACCCTTCGATCACTTTTAAATCTTAAAACAGCACTAGAACTTCTGATTTCCAAACAAATGTGCCCTCTCCGACGTTTATATGACCAAACCATTCATAAAAACCCCATATATTAGGGGGTCATTCTCTAAGGCACAATTACTGGAAATTTCAACTGCACTGAAAGAAATAGTTGCCCTACAATCGACCGATGTCGATTCCGCGTAACCGTTGTTCTCGACAACGAAAATCACCGGCAGTTCCCATACCGCGGCGAGGTTGAGGCTCTCCAGGAACATGCCCTGGTTGGAAGCGCCGTCGCCAACGAACGAAATGCCGACCCCCTTGTGGCCAAGCTTCTTTGCCGCCAAGTATCTGCAGGACCATGGTTACAGGGTCATCCCCGTCACGCCCCAGTACGAGGAGGTACTCGGCGAGAAATGTTATCCACGCCTCGAAGACGAGCAAGGCGCCAGCTCTCTCCTTCCTCCTTTCATCAAGCAGCTGATGCTGGTTTGAGTCACAGTATTTTTTAGTAGGTGCAACTGAACCGTCAGATGTCTGCTGACAAAAAAAAAAAAAAAACCAAAAGCACCAAAGGAAGACTCGTCTATGTCCCTATTTAACCAACTGATGGAGATACTAGTGACTCTACTAGTATGTCCACTAGTAACAAATGAAATGTACTAACAGCTACTGAAATAGATATACAAGATACCAGTGACATTTTCAGGAAGAATATTGATATAACTAAGCAAAATTAAAAAAAATTGCTGAATAGGCTCTTTTTTTTAGCTCCTGAAGTTCTGGGACCAGAGAAGTATGACAAAAGCTGTGACATGTGGTCACTAGGAGTTATTATGTACATCCAGTAAGTGTTTTCTTCTTACTAGCAAAAATTAACGCCATTTTTTTCAGATATACAATAAGAAAAACCATATGTTCGACGTGTATAATGTATAGGAAAATAAATAAATGGGTGAAAGCACCCTTTTTGCTCTTGGCCTACTTTCGGTTTTAGCGGTGCTTCATTATAATTTCACGACCGTGAACTCAACTATGAATTAATTTTGGACCTCTTAGCATCAACTTGATTTCAGGGGTATAGGGGGGAGGCTCATTTATTTACGATATATTTTTCCTGGAAGTTTCTTTTTATTTTTCTAGGCTAAAGAATGCAAATCTGAACAGAAGATTTTCTTCAAATCCTCTTTATGATCCGTCTTGACTGTCCAGAAACAGCCAGACGTTTTCTAACTGAGTATAAACTCTTCGGCCCACTGGTGGCGGAACTGGTAGGAAAGTTTAGGAAGAGAATTTCTTCGTCCCATTAGTGTAGTCAATACCTTAGATGACTCTGCATACACAGAAAATGATAAACAGGGTCACCACACCTCTCCAAACCATCACAACCCCACCTAGTTCTGCCAATTAAAAAGCCTTGCCGCGAGGAACGACAAGGCCCGACCATTTAATCCGTTTCGTTTGGTTCTTTTCGTGTATTAACTGTTCATGTATTAACTGTAACAAATTCATCCATAAACTGTTCGTTTTGATAACTTTAAAGCGCTGCAGGAAATAAACATCAAGGAAAGCTAAAAGACATAACTAAAAGCAGTTTTTAACATGTTTTGAACTGTTCATTTCCATATCCTTAAAGCGTTGCAAGAAATAAACATCAAGTAAAGCTAAAAGACATAACTAACAGCAGTTTTCAGCAACAAGACATGTAAAACACCAATAAATTGATGTTCCTTTTCCTTCAATTACTAAAACACAAATCAAACCCATACCAAATAGTTTAAATAAAGTTTCTCCACCAGGGCTCCTTGGAGTATGGAAAGATTCCACGGATATTTTAAGATTCCCTCGGGGGCTACAAAGATTGATAACTGGTCTGAGCGAGTTACAAAACTAATGCTAAATAAATTACGTGCGAAAGTGATGCTACAACTTACATGTATATTAAAGCCAACCCGATCAATTTCCAGTGATATGGCTCATGCATGTTAAGTATAATACAATTTTTTGGAGGGGGGTCACCCCCACCCCTTAATGTACTCAGAAACTAAATTTTACCATTAGGTATTCTCGAATCATATGCTTTTTAAAGTTTGTTGTTCCATTATTCATCTTGAAAACTGTACTGTTGACTCTCTACGCTTGTATTCATATTTTATACCCTGAAGAAACAAAAGACTTACCCGGTCTTCTACCAGATAAGAGAATCAAAAAATATTGCCTAAGGCATGTAACAGGAAAACAGGGCTGATAGAGGAAAAAGACCCCCTCCCCCGAAAAGACCAAAAATACGTTGTAAGTGCAATAACTTAAATTGGTACCTGTTAATAAAACGGAACACACTCAAGAATTACGGTTAGATTACATCTCAAAAACCAGTTAAGTGACGGATGACCACATGCATTAGTCAGATTGCAACAGCTTTGTGCAATTCAGGCTATATTTGTCCACATTAGGGAGAGAGGGGATAGGTTAGGGGCGCTGTCCCCCCTACTATGATAATACTAATGATCCTTCCTTGAGAAAGTGAATCAGAATGAAACTGAGCTAATAAAAAGATGTGAAGTGTGTGTTAGAACATATAATTTTGATATGTCTGAGCCAACTAAAGGGCATGTATCTTCCCCGAAATTTCGATTTTGTTGTTCTACCGGCAAAAACACAAGCTGCGAACGTGAAAAGTATTAATTTTGATCACAATTTCAAGGAGCAAGAATACAAAAATAATGAAAGGAAAACAATCCAACTATTTCTTTCTTTCTTTTTACTTTAAAATATTCTATCCAAAAGTTAAGTCCCTTGTTTCAAATAACAAAACTAATTCAAAAGATGTTACAATACACCTTGGTGATTGAGTTTTTGTAGGATTTAAAAATATAATTCTATGTAGCGTTGGTTTCACTCGAAACGAGATTTGTCACTTTAAATCAAGTCTAAACTAAGGTTAAAGAATTATTAACACTTTGTGTTTACAGCTAACATAATTTTACAATTTGTAACAGTACAAAGAGTCACGCAGCCGCTTATGTACAAGAAAATCCGCGCCCATGACACGACGGCAAAAATCTACAGCGACAAGCTGATTGCCGAAGGACTGATTACCGCAGACGAATACCAAAAGATGCGCGCCGACTGGCGGCAATATCTTGAAGATGAGTTTGAATCCGGACAGGACTTCAAGCCAAACAAGGCAGACTGGCTCGACGGCGCTTGGTCAGGCCTTCGCGTTCCCGACAACGAAGACGAAAGCCGGCGCGGCAAGACCGGCGAAATATCTTTCATAGGTTGTGTTACCATATTCGCTAATTCTGTTACCAATTTGCCAAATCTGTACGTTTTCTTTGTTTGTATAGTTTTTGCGCAGTCCTATGGAGATAGTCCTATGGAGAAGCAACTATGGAGATAGAAAAAAAAGAATAGAGACCCGATTCTGAAAATAATGAAAATGAATGAAATAATGAATGAAGCGTAAGAATGAAATAAATAGCGAAATCTATTTATTTCAATGACGTTTGAATTGTGTGAAGGGCCAGGTAACTGCCGCATATATTTAACACTTGTAGATTTTAGTCCATCTTGAATTTAGTCCATCTCTCGAGTGGAGTTTCCCACTCGAGAGCAGAAACGTGGTTTGATGAAACGAATGCTTGGCTGCACAACTTCAGATACTCCTCTCTGACATAGGCTATATAACTTCACTTCACTTCGCACGCTATAGTCTCTGGGTCGTGGACAAGCAAAAACCATCCTATTTGGCCCCAGGCAAGAGTTCTGCGGAGCTTTCATATCATCATCAAAACCATATTTATTGGACCTTTAAACTATGTTGGACAAAATGGCTATCTCAAAATTTTTATAGGACGACTTTGGGGAGAGGTGGCCTATTGGAGAGGGGGGGGGAGCTAGCTGACCGTCAATCTTTTTGGTCACTTAAAAAGGGCGCTATAAATTTTAATTTTCGTTCAAATGAGCTATTAAACATGTCCCTACGATGTTCTGGTCACTCGCTAGCAACGGGAGAAAAAAGAAAAGACTGTGCAGTTGGGGGATGGTAAGTTAATGTACCTCCCTTGATTTTGAAATTACCTTTATGTGCTATATTCGTTAGAAACATCTTTTTTTGGTATTATCATTGAAAAAAGCAGAAACAACACAATTTTTTCCCCATTGATTTTGAGAAATACATCTAGAACCCTTTTAAATTTTCGTGAATTGACATCCCTGAAGAAATGACCGAACTGTGTTGTAATGTTGTTCAACAATAATAGGTACACAAAAGTGTGACCTGTTTGGGGGGGGCTCTTTTCCTATGTCAAAAGTTTTAGTTTTCGAGGGTAATAGCTACGTATGTTGAAAAAATGAAGGCACCTGTAGCAATTTCTGGAGATGTGGTCTCGCTACCCTTGCCACAAATGCTATTCACTGTGCCAACGTGAGCATGCTTAACTGTGTAAATTGGTTCATCCAGATTATCCACGTCCCTTAAAGAAAACTTATAAATGTAACGCAAATTCTTGATAATATGATTTTGTTTCGTTTTTTTTCAAACAAAAGTTCCGAGATCCTGGCTCACGGTTCACGATTCCTGGTTCCCGGTCGGGAGACCGGGAACAGCTAGCTGGGACCGGGAACAGCTAGCTTGGAGACCGGGAACAGTTAGCGGCAACCGGGAACAGCTTGCTGGTGACCGGGAACAGCTGGTTGAGACCGGGAACAGCTAGCTGGATCGACTAGCTTCTGGAAGCTGGATCTGGGTTTTCCGAGATCCTGGCTCACGGTTCACGATTCCTGGTTCCCGGTCGGGAGACCGGAAAACTGCTAAAAACCGATAGTGTATGCTGGTCATCAAAATAGCAAGCCTGCAACAACACAGGAACAATCTATGGGATAGAGTTGAAAATTTTTAATCAGTTTGGGGGCAAAGGAAGTAGGACACATACTTTAATTTTTTTGTACGGGTGTGGGGTGGGGGGTAAAAATGTTTTATCTTCCATCCACCTAGGTTTGTTCAATCTAATCCCCTATGGTACTTAGAAACTATTCGTGTTTACGAACCAAAGTAAATAATAAACACCGAAGAACTGTAAAGTGAGTTTACTCACTTTAAACTTATTTTTATATATCCTATTATGTAGATTATATTTTCCTCATTTTTAACCGAGGTTGAATTTTTTATTTTATTTTGACGCCTGATAAAAGCAAAGCTTTTTAACTGCATATGAAAGTCTTTTGGTTAAAAGTTTAATTTTCACTGTCCTCTCCTTGGCATTTTTAAATATGGCAGGCTGGCCAAATCGATGCTTAAGCCTGTCCAGAATTCGTCATAAGCAAAAAAAAACAACAAACATTAAAAGCTCTTTTTGCTAAGTTACGTGAAAATTTTGAACGCACATACTGTCTTATGCAACCCAGAACGTATTTATGAATTTTTGGTTACTACGGGCAGTAGTACACTCTATAATTGGTTGTAGCCACTACTAGCACCGTAATAATAGTGCCAAATGTAAGTGGCGTACATGCCTCTTTGAAAGGACTGATAAAATAAGATTTTGTGGTGATAACTTTCTTAGTTTATGAAGTTTCCGGATAGTCGAACCCCGCGACACGATGGCGATGCAGACGATGCCGGCAAAGGCGAGCGCGAAATCTTCCGGTGGACCGAAATTGAGGGCGAAGCGCGCCCGCACCGGGGCGCCGAAAATCAGGTAAAGACCGCCAATAAAACCGCCCATGGCGGAGGCCGAAACGGCAAGCCCCAGCGCTTCCCGCGCCTTGCCCTGGGTCGCCATCGGATGGCCGTCGAGCAAGGTTGCCGCGGCGATTGGCGTGCCGGGAATGCTATACGTTGTATACATGACGATGGATTCCGGAGCCGATCGTTTGGCTCCACGACCCCCGGACACCACAGGGTCCCCTCGACGGACCCGGAAAGCGAGACGCATGATGAGCAGGATCACTCCTCGACGCATCCAGATCTCGCCCCTTGTCCTTGCTCTTTCTCTGTGCACCATCCCCGCAGCCGCCCAGTTCGCGCCCACCGCGCCGCCCGTACCGGCCTTGGCGACCCTCGTCGCCTGGGAACTCGAACAGACCGTCACTACTTTACCAGGATTAGAAAACATGAAATTAGGCGAGATAACTTCATTCATTCAGGTAAAATGCTGAAATATTTAGTCAGGTAGTAGATCCAATACAAAATAAAAGCTCTTTGAGTCATGTTTAGGCTGGGAAGGAGATGATATTAAAAATTTAGGTCCAAATTCTGTAACTAAAAAGTGCAGCTAATAAGACATGGTTGCATACGCCTCTGTAGATGTGACTAACGAAGGAATAAATAAATTTGGTAAATTTACAAAGAGCATAAATTTTTTGTTATTCAAACGTTCAAAACTGTGCTAGAAGTCTGCAAAACAATCCTGTTTATAAAATTAAATTGTTTTATAATATGCCAGTCCATTGAAACACATATCTATATATATATATATATCGTTTCAATTAATAATGAATACAAAATGTCGAGAGGTGAAACAAAGAGAAGAATAAAAATTGCCAATGAAAAAGCAAGAAGCATAATACGAGGCAAACCGAGACAGAAAGTAGAGAAGCTACCTTAAAATATGAGCTTTGAGAAACGAGGTTCTTCTAAATATCAAATATCATTAAGATCCGATAACCCGTTCGTAAGCTAAGAATACCTCATTTTTTCTAGTTTTTCCGAATTAATCGTCCTTCCACCCCCCATACATTGATACTTCTTTCCCCAATACTCCGATCCAAATCAATATCAAATCAATCAAAAGTTTTTATTGTTTAATTGTTTTAAAAATCTGAATTGTGGGAAAGAGTCAAACTTTAGCGTAAAGAGCGATAATAATAAAAAATATAAACTACACAATGCATTTTCGCGATAGTAAATGAAAAACGTAAACGAAGAAAAAAGAGTTTTGCATTTGGTTATTTTTGAGAGGTTCTAATGAAAATTTCATATTTCTTTGAGCCAAGACTATGCATGTTCAAGTCATGGCGATAATATATGGCTGATACACCCCCTAGCGAAAAATCTCAGCGGGATCTCTTAACATCCAATTCCAACGGGGGCCTAAGAACCATTTCCAAAGGGACCCTGTCTGGACTGCGCGCCTCTTCCACCAGGCCGCGCAATCGCTCGCGCTCCTCCTCGTCCTCGATGCGCACGGAAACGCCAATCTGCGGGGCCGATGGGGTCAGCACCAGAAAGCGCGACGGAATTGAAATGTTGGTAGTCAGACGAGCCCCCTTGCTGCCGATGGGATCCTTCACCACCTGCACCAGGATATTGTGGCCATCGCGCAGCAACTGGGATATGGGCTGCAGCACGGCAGGCTCGCTGTCGTCTGTTTCTATTTGTTGCAACACAATGCGAATAAGGACTCTATGATGGTTTCTCCACGGATGGGCATCTTGGATGCTCATCGGCTAGCCCGTGAGGGTGCAACTGTAGCTCTGGGGAGTGCTCATGCATTAGGGTCAGAGGGAAAAGGGAAAACTGCTTTTGTGCACCTTAATCCCTTAGCAGCATTACCACATGTTCAGTCCTCTTCTGCGGGCTTATTGGTAGCGGTCGGAGTATCAGGTGTCTCTTCTTCTCAACTTGTTGTCATCGCATTATGGGCTTTACCTATAAAATAAAAGATTAAAAAAGCTAGGCGGTTTAGGAAAAAAAGATACTGATCTGATTTTAAAACAGCATTATATTGACCAGGTCTATGGCTGTCTATACGTAGCCCGACTACCACGTTTGGAGTTGCAAAATTCTTAAATTTCGGTTATTGTGGGATACTGTTCTTTCCTTACTAGTGTGTGTCTGACGCCAAACCCATGGTAAAGGTGAAGAATCACGATAATGCGCGCAAGGGAATTCAATGAGCCCCCCTCATAAAAATATAAGACCCTTCTTTCTATAAGAACCTTATATGCCCCCAGGGCATAACTTACAAACCTTCGCCCTGGGGCCTTTGGTATGGAGGGGGAGGGAGTTTAATATTCGAAGACATGATATATCGACCTTTCAACTACTCTGAACAAAATGGCTATTTCATAATTTTGATTGGATGTTTTTGGGGAAATGCAGGGCGTGAGGGGAAGCCTGGTTGCTCCAAAATCAGTTTCGACTACGCGGCGGCTTATCCGTTCCACCCAACCGGTATCGACGGCTCGCGAGATGACCACGTCATTGGCCCGGATGTCCGACAGCGCGAAGGGAGCGCAGGAAAGCCCGGCAACGGCGAAACTGGTCATTTGCAATTCAGGATAGGCCCGGCCCATTCCGTCGGCGTCGACCACCGGATAGCCGGTCAGGGCGGCCCCCATCATCGGATGCACCCCGTTGCCGCCGCCGATTTCCATGCTGATCACCGCGTCGAAAGGGCGATACTTGACCCTCTATCATTCTTCGCCCACAACTCTTAACCAAAACATCTTAACATTCCTGTCCTTATAGCCCAAGGAAGTTGTACTGAATTACATTTTTGTACAGTTGATATACGGTCATTGAGACAATTACCTAAAACTGTCACTAAACATTTCTTCTGTAAAACATACAGCATATATTCTTCAACCCGTAAAGCCCGCACTTCAGAGCCATTATTAGACAATATATTGCCATAGCTTGTAGCAGTTGTCAAACTGATTGGGGTTACACCTACACTTTTTGGGTGGCTCAGTGGACTGACGAATTTGGCCGTCGCAAGACCAAGTCGTTTTCAGCCAATCATTACGGGGAAGAAGAGGCTTTTCAAATGGCGGTGCGGGCCAGAAAGAAAGGCATGGCCGAAAGAAAACGCAATACAAAAAAGAAATAGGCAGCTGATGCTTGCTGCTTTTGGGCCCGATCGAATCTCTTCCTCGATCTAGACCACGTTTATGGGCCCGATTAACGGGATCAAGTAAGTATAGTTAAATTGATACATTAAATAAGTAAATAAGCTCATTAAATAAGTCGATCTATCAATTTAAATGTTGCTTTTCCTAAATCATAAAAAGATTTCTTAGGTTGTCGGTATATAAGTCAATAGCTTAAATCGATAATATAAATTGACAATATCGATTATAAGCCAATAGTAAGTATAGTTAAATTGATACATTAAATAAGTAAATAAGCTCATTATATAAGTCGATTTATCAATTTCAATGTTGCTTTTCGGTATGATTATTGTAGCTGTAATGTATTGTCATTGTGTTCCCCCAGATAAATCTTATGAACTCCCTTCCTCGTTCCTCATGGGCACTGGGCATGTGTGCACTTATGAAAATGGGCTTGGAATTGCTTTTTAGGCATATCTTGAAGGCCCTTTTGCCAAGTGCTACATTTGGATCCGTTAATTGTGCAAAAAGGTCTCAACAAGCTCAAAACAGTGGATAGGATCTTGTATTTAGAGGCGGGAAAAGAATCTGGCTAGAGCCCATTGACCCTGGACACCGAACTGTCTTACAATGATAGCTAAATCTTTGTTGTGCACGCGCGTGTCTCCCAATGTCGAGATGCGTTAATCGTTCATAGTAAGAGAGCGTGAACCTGTTGTTGGTATTGCTGCCTGGTGTACTCCGTACTATTCCATACACTGTACGTATACTTTGCAAGTCGTCGCGACGCGCTTCTTCCTTTCTCATCATCTATAGCTATCTCTCTTGGCCATGGTGACCCACTGACTTCTCCTTTTCCAAAAGTAGTTTAGCCTCTACAAATTTCCATATTAGGTCTTATCACAATACGTTTTGAGAAAAACTTTTGTTTTTTGTATAAGTTATTTTGTGACCTATATGTTTTCATAGTGGGTTATTTATGTGCGTATTATGTTGTCAGAATTGTCATAAACGTTTTTTTATAATATTTAGCGCGACAAGCTTGATAAAGCTTACCGTATTTTTCTATTAATAATTAAAGAAAAAAAACAAAAATCACTGATTCCTGTTCGGTCTGTCAATGGGGTGTGGAGCAACCGGGAACGGACCAGTACGTCCGCGGCTCGATTGAGGCAGTCGCAGGGTGGAATCTACGGCTTGCACAACAGTTTATTTACGAATGTTACGAACGCGGTGTCAACGGTCGGCTGTTGCCCTTTCGGCCGCCGGAGGATGTTACCGATTTCACCTCAACATCCGGAACCGATTTCATCGACTTGAGTTGGACCCCCTCGCTGGATCTTGAGGGCGACCTGGTCGGTTATCGAAAATAAAAACGCTACAAGTCCTAAGTTGGTGCAAAGTCACAGCACAATCTAAGGCAAGGAATGAATCAGAACAATAGTCATTTACGTCTCTATTAGATGCACAAAGAACCCAAATCAAAGCTGCAAATTTACTCTGTTTAATAAAAACTGGATTTCTCATGCCCTGAGCTTATAATTAGTGATATAGTGGGATTAAAATTAGTGATATTAGTTATATAGATATTACGAGAGCTAAAAAATCCTGTATTATAGGTATGATCAAATGATAGCTAATGCAGACAAATTCCATGCACTTGTTATTAGAAAGGATCGAACGAATACAAGTGGAGAAAATTTCAACATCCAAGGAAAAATAATCAAATCGGAAGAAACGGTTAAGTTGTTAGGTGTTCAGCTAGCTCATAAGCTAAATTTTGATCCGCATATCTCTGAGCTTTGTAAAAAAGCTGCATCACAACTTAATGTACTAAAAGGACTCAAAAGATGCATTGGCTTTGGTGAGAGGAGGGTTCTTTCAGTGACATAGTTACTAGATTTTTCGACTATGCTGAAAAAATGGCTATCTTAAAATTTTAATCGGGTGACTTTTGGGACAATATGAGCGTGGGAGGGGGCCTAGTTGCACTCCAATGTTTTCGTCACTTAAAAAGGACACTACAAATTTTAATTTCCGTTTGAATGAGCCCTTTTGAGACATTCTAAGACCACTGGATTTCACGATCACCCCTGGATAAAAAAACAAAAACAAATAAACACGCATGCGTAATCTTTCCCACGCATGCTGCGCTGGGGTTTGGCCTTTATGCGCCAGTGCACGCGACACCGGGCCAAGACTAATTCCGATGCCCTGCTGAAGTTGGCGCTTCGCTCCAGCGACCTGCTGGACGAAATCAACCGAGACCTGGACCTGAGCTACAGCTTCCGCGAGGCCGGCAAACTAGTGCTGCTACGGGAAGCTCACGAGCTTGCCGCGGCGCGGGCGGCGGCGGAAGGCAAAGTGGCGGCCGGCTGTGAGGTGTCAGTGGTCGGTGGTCATATGAACTTCGAAGGGGGCTCATTTGATTCTTAAATTGGAATTTCTAGTGTCCTTTTTAAGAGTAGAAAGTAATCGTAGGGCAACTAGTCCTTCACGCCCTCTTTTTCCAAAATGAATGCGATCGAAATTTTTGAGCGAGTCAATTGTTCAAAAGAGTCGAAAGAATATTATAAAACACCACCAGGGTTGGCACAAACGCCAAAAACATGGGGAAAAGGGTTATAATAATAATAATAATAATTTATTTCTGGATGAATTTGTCGCAATTTTTTTAGACACTACTGCTCACACAAATAGGTCCCTCCCTCACCACTCTTTAGCATGTCTCTTTCTAAATTGTTTGAGAAATACTACTCAAACATATTGGTCTCTCCCTCGATATGCTCTAGCTTGAATTTTTTCTAATTTTCTTAAGAACTTGTGCTCAAACACATGGATCCCTTCACCAACGCGCTATAGCTTGAATTGTTTCTCAATTTTTTAAGAAATACTGCCAAAACCCATGGCCTGGAGACGTTTTGACCACCAGAAAAAGATGGCGTTAGATCATTTTATGGACTTCTAAAAGTCAATAAATTGGTATGTCAACTAATGGAAGAGTGGACCTCCCTGCATATCATTCAATGAATTGAAAATAAAGTTGTTGATTGTAACTTGGACTGGACTTATCTCAGTTGCTCGACTTTTAAAGGAGTAAAGGACATGATGGCCTAAAAAAATGGCTTGGACAAATGAAGCAGATGTGTAATGAGAAAAACATTCGACTATTTTAGAGCTGGTTTAAATCTGCCTGAGATTACTGAGTGATATTAGTGACCCCCTTTCCAAACTCAATAAACTGGCAATGCCAGGAATCAAACCTGTACCCTGTGGACAAAGGATTTCTAACTGAGTGTTATCCACTTAGCCAGGAACGGAACACCAATATGACCAGAGTAAAACAACTATTTAAAAAAAAAAAATATTGAAAAAAAGCCAATTTGGATTTACAGGCATTTTTCAATATTCTTCCATAAACAGGTAACTCCTTAAAACCCTCCCCCCTCCGAACAAAATCCTGTATACACCTTGGCCAACTGTTAAAACACTTCTTTTCCCGTTTAGAGATGAAGCACAAACCTTTTCTTGTGGTTGTCATTTCAAATTTGGAGGTTAACTCCAATCTGACCCTTAAGACATTTATAAATGCCTAGATTGAAAAAACAATTTCACGTTAGGTAAGATCTGTATTCACTAGTATTTTCCATCCGGATTTTGACGGTGGCAATATATTATTTGATTTACAGTAACCAGGCTGCCATACCTAACTAAATTTATATATTGAATTATACCTGCATAGTAGTTTATCTCACTCTGGCTGAGCTGATTGTCTGAGATTGCACACACAAACCAGTATTGAACAGATTGAACTTCTTGAGTGCAGAATGGGATAACATGTAAGTACCATCAAAAATTGCATTCACTTCCTTGGTAAGACATCCAGAAGATAAAAAGATAACCAGGCATTAGATAGTACAATACTAATCATTAAATACTGGTGGAGAAAGGGCCGGTACCGGCTGATTTGCCTGCTGACCCGGCGGTTGACGCCACGCCAAAGTCGCGAAAGCGCCGCAGCTCTAACAGTCGGCGTGCCATTCTCCGGCCACCGAACCGTAAGAACCGCAATACCAGGCATTTTCCAAGGGCGCCGATGCCGCCTCGTCGAGCCAACGGCGCGCGGCTTTCAGGTCACCATGTTCCTGCTCTTCGAGATCGGCGAGGAGCCGAAGCACACGAACCGACCGTTGCTAATTGAAAAAATACTTATCTATAAAAATAAATGTAATGCACAAAAAGACTACAAACAATTTAAAATCTCTCAGAAATATAGTCTATCTATGTTTTAACCCTAAAAACTTCGGAAATACGTGAAAATTTTGGCAGTTAAAACAAACAAATAATTCTTGAAGCCTCAGAATTTAGAACGGAGTCAATTTAGGAAAAGAAGAAGATACTTTGACGGAATATTCAAACTTAGATAAGTCTCTTAATAATCAGACTCTTTTAGAATACATACAAAACAAAAATAGTCTTTCTCCGATCGGCTTTAAAATTACAATGTCTGTAAACGGAAACAAGGCAACCTCAATGCAGAAAAAAACATTAAAAAACACACCCCAAAATGAGCTAAACATTGTTACTCGCCGAATAAATTGAAACTTAGAGGATAAGTAGACTGAGCCAAAGGAACATCAATAAGCACAACGCATTTTGGAAGACAAATTTGGTGGTGTCAGCTCGTAACTTAAAAAAAAAATCAATTACCCTATTTTATGAAAATGAAAAGACCGGTATCCCACCCATGAGACCTTTGTGGCTGGAGTACCCCAAAGACTCAGATACGTTTGCTCTGGACGATGTATATCTGTTAGGTAATTTCCCATCTTCTAATTTTCACCTTAACCCTTATCAAGTTTTTTATTCATTCTTACCTGTATAAGTAGAGACAGTGACATTGTGTTTGCATTTTTCTTCCAAATATAGCTTTTCATTTAAATTTCGTCTAAAAATTAGCACCTGATTATGTATGATTCAATTCCATTGCTAATCTACACATAACTGCTAATTTAACAAATACCATGTAAGGATGAGTTATTTCAGTATATTTAGAATATAAGGGCAGCTTAAATGTGCCACGGAATAATGTTGCATTAATATTGCAGTATTTAATGCTCCAAAAAAATGAAAAACATATTACTTAGTTGGGATTAGGAAACTATAGATAAAGGAAAATATGGATCAAATTTATTATAAATGTCAAATAATGGCAAGATAATTTTTCATCACATATAACTTGTAACATTTTGTTTAGCCTTGTTACTTGACTTTGAGTATTTTAATGATAAAACACTGAAGGCACAAAACAAGGCTTAATATTTTGTCTCCCCTATCAGCTTTAAAATGTTGTTCATAAGTTTCTTTGCCAGTTGAACCTCTATAGGGAAAACAAATTTGAAACTAATTGTTGCTGCATTGAGGCTTATCATTGGTTTGCAACATACTGAACCTGGTAGACCTGAGTGAAAACAAAAAGTGTAGTACCTTACTTTTTGTCAACTGAAATGACACAATAAATGGAAAAAACAAACGTCCAGAAAATTATTCCTTAGAGCTAAAGAATAAATTTCATAGTTTGAAAATTTTATGTTTGGAGCTATGTACCATTACCAACAATTTTGATTACGAGGATTCAATAAGCGATTTCAAAACGTTAAAAGAGTGGTCAAGGTAATAGAAGTCCCTAACATAGTAAAATTCCCACTGGCATATCACTTTTTTTTAAAGAAGCGTTTTGAAGTTTTTCCCGGAAAGCTTTTTCAGAACTGACATCTTGTCCTGGCGAATAATAAAAAACACAAACAGCAATACTATCATATATACTACACAAACAGCATATTATGAAGCTAGAATCATGGCCAATTAACTCTCATCATGTCAGGACAAAATTAATTCCTATTTCCTTATGCCAGAGTTGTAAACCCAAAAATGAAAGACATAAACAAAAATAAAAACATAAAAACAGGCAAAAAATGTGCAAATATTAGGGGGCTACACCCCTTTTCCCACAGCAGAGCACAACTTGTGTTTTGACAGCTTTTCTTTGAGCAAAATTATTTTTATATGTAAAAATGGTATTTTCAGATAAAAACTGCCAAGAAGCATTGCTGCTTTATTGACCCACTTTTTGCATTGCGGCATAATAGTATTAGTAAGTATTTGAGTTTTTTAGTAGAATCAAGCTACAGGTGCCTTCAATAGATTGAAGCCTATTTGGAGAAGTAATAAATATTCAATGCAACTGAAGTTCCCCTACCAATATTTCGTGTGGTTGTTTTTCAATACTCTGGGATCCCTATTTGAGTGCCCCTATTTGAGCATCAATTTCTACCTCTCAGATATTCGGAACCCCCCGTTTGTAAATGAGTAGTACGCCGCAAAATTTCCGCAGCAGAACTTGCTGTTTATGTAAAACTAGTGGGGTAATCTCCTCCTTCTGAGGCAAAATTCCCCCCTTTCAAAGTCAAACTTTTATCGGAAAGGTAAGCATATTGAATCTTGTTTAAAGGGGATATAAGCAATATCACAGGCTGCACAACTTTATAATAGTCATATTAAATTCAAAGAAAAAGATTCAAAGATTCAAAACTAAAATTTCTAGTGCCCTTTTTAAGATTAAAAAGATATTGGAGGGCAAGCGACTCTTCTCTTGAGCCCGTTCATTTTCCAAACACATCCAGTCAAAATTTTGGAATTGCCATTTTGTACGATGGTCCAGCAATGATATTGGGTAATCCAACCCCTACAATCGTACAATTGGCTTATAATAGTAACTTATAATAGTAACTTAATAGTAACTATATAACTCTAACAGTAACTATATAATAGTAGTTAGCTAATAACTTAATAGTAACTATAATAATAGTTATTATAATACTAACTTATAATAGTAACTTAATAGTAACTATATAGTAGTAGTTAGCTAATAACTTAATAGTAACTATAATAATAGTTATTATAATAGTAATTATAATAGTAACTTAATAGTAACTATAATAATAGTTATTATAATAGTACCCCCATTGAAAAAATATGTGTTTCCCCATTGTTGGCTGTCTGCCGATAGATTTTGACCCTTAATAAGGAACATACAAGTTCTAATTTGTGACTCAGAGAACCCTTTCCTGTTTTTCACAATCATTTTTTCTATGTGATTTGGTTGAAGCAACAAAAATTACTTGTGAGAGGTTTTGTTCTGTCAAAGATTCAGCGGCGTTTACTTTATGTATTGGTGCAGTGTTTCGTCAAGACTAATACTTGACAAGATGTTTTTCGGGCGGCGCCTCGACGGGCGATCCGGCCTTTGGCGAATGGCGGGCCATGCGCGACGCGTTCACGCCCGCGCGCGAGCCGCTGAGCGGGCCGGTCTGCGATCTTCTGTATGACGAAATCGAAGCTATCTGGGCCGCGATCGCCGAGCGCGACGACTGGTCCGCCTTCCACGCCAAGCTGGACGCGATCGAGACCGCGCGGCTGGCCCGGATCTGACGAAGGGAGTTCCCATGACCGAAGCGGTGATCGGCGTTATCGGCAATATGAAAAAACTCGATTTTGTTAGTTTCATGACTAAAAGAACGTTAAATTAATATTGACAAAGGAATAATATTGATATTCTTGTGCAAACATTACCTAATGCCTACAACAAGGTTGATATTACAAAGAATTTTGCCTCTGAGGCAGAAACTGAAAAAGAGGTAAAACAGAAAGAGCAAGGGCCACACATTCATACAAGAAAAAATAAATGCGACGTAATTCAAGATAATTGATAGCGTGACCTATAGATAACCGTCACGTTATCTTTTGATCCAATTTCCTGAAGCATGTTGAGGACCGCTTCGTTTGCGCCGCCATGTGCAGGCCCCCAAAGCGAGGCAATTCCAGCCGCGATACAGGCATATGGATTGGCACCACTTGACCCGGCAAGCCGCACGGTCGATGTCGAGGCATTTTGCTCGTGACCGGCATGAAGAATGAAAATCTTGTCCAGAGCTCTACTGAGGACCGGGTTTCCTTTATAGTCTTCTCATGGCACGGCAAACATCATGCCGGCGAAGAACGAGACGCCGCACTCGCCGAGCAGGTGGTTGAACGCGCGCACGCGAGCTTGCCCCGCCAGCGGGCTGTCGCAGAGCACGAGGTCGAGGTCCGAGATCGACAGCTCGGCGAGTAGCCGATCGGAACTCCGATCGCCGTGAGCCTCAGGTCCTGTGGCCTCGATTCGAACACAACGTTGGTCGGAGTCGTCCATTGCGCGGAAGGCGTCACGGTCCATGCGTTCTAGTCGAGCCTGTTGCAGTCCCCAGCGGCCGGCGAGGGTGCGAGCCGCGCCTTCGAGCGGGAGCGGGCTCGCGCCGCGATGGAGACGCTGACCCGCGATCTCCGTGATGCCGATCTCGACACGCTCATACTCTGCGAGAGCGAGGGCTCGACCCCTGCGATCGACATATCGCCGTCGGCGAAGAACCGGTAGAGGATGTCGTTTCGGTTGGACGCCACCACGAGTCGCGAGATCGGCAGCCCCATCTGCCGCGCGACATAGGCGGAGTAGACGTTGCCGAAGCTGCAGTCTTAACTTTCTTCCCTAAGACACCATCAGCAACTTCATAAATTATTTTTTCTAAAATTATTCCAACAGTATCCCACATTGTCAAATTTTAAACCCTTAAGTTTAGCATTCAACTGTCCCTGGAAAGTTTCTCTCGAATTTTCACCCTGGAGTCTACCAACATCATAACTTCCCTGGAGGTTGTTTCGAAATTTCAGCTTTAAATTAACCCTAGAGATGCTGACCTTTACTTTTATCATCAATAACAGCACCAAACCGGTGGAGGTGCTGGCGCTCGGACCGTTATCCAATGTCGCCATGCTCTGCCAGGCACGTCCCGACCTGCTGGCCGCCATAGCATGCATCACCTGGATGGGCGGCGGCGCCACAAGCGGCAATCACACGGATGCGGCGGAGTTCAACGCCTTTGGGGCCCTTCACCATCAGCAATATTTTAGCGTAGGGCACGGTAGGCGCCCAGCGTATCTGTTCCGGTTGCACGTTTACGTGGGCAACGGGTGTGTCCATAAAAAGATATTGAAGTAAAAGAAATGGAATTTTATTATTTTTCTTATATATAAACATCTGAATAAACAATTTTTACTATATACATAATATGTTTAAAATTCATCGTAGATAGAGAGTAAAGGAAAAAGTTGCATCACGTGAAAAAGTTGCATCTGAAGATTTAACCCTCGAAAAATCGAATTTTTTGTGGTTGAAGTAACAAATTTTACGTTATTTTAGATACGTAAAATATATACCTTTATCTTTGGCTGTTACTGTCGTGCGGCTAGACCGCCACCTCGATCAGCACGACATGCGAGGCACACCCCTCGATGTCGCTCTCCCGCGGCTTCTTCTCCGCGTCGAGCTTGATTCCGTACACACCGGCGTCGCGCGGCAGCGCGGTCAGGAACCGGCGCACGCCGTCCTGAAACGCCTCGCTGTCCGTCGTGATCGCGCGCGCGGAGCCAGCGAGCCTCTCGCCGGCGATCTCGACGTCGACCTCGCGTGCCTCGCCAGTGAAATTCTTCCACCAGGAGATTAAATAAAAAACTGTACTGTTGACGAAAATCTATATTAAACCTACAAAATATCTTTTTTTTTCTGTCAACAGGTTAAACAAAATGAGAATGGCTGAAGTAACTGGGAAATGTGGAACTTGAAAATCCAAGTAACGAATGTGGCCCCAAGCTTGGCTCCTTATTTGAGACAAGGGCCTCAGTCTGAACTTATATTTTTATATAAGATACCTCAGTTTTGATCTTCATCGCCTTAGGCTCCTATAAAGATTTGTCAGTGGGTGCTGTACATCCTTTTTTGTTCAGTTTTTCACCACTTTTCAGGAGAAACCGACCATCCACCCATGTGCTTCGAACACACCTGTCATTGTATTCAAAACCGTAATTAAAAATGAATTACTTATTGCAGAATTGATTTAAAACTCGACACAAAAGCCATTAAATAATGTTTCCATCTTTCTGGAAAATTTACTAAAAAACTTACTAAATTTCAAATATTTAAAAAAAAATACTAAATTTGACCTCGATTTACCCCTTCATTGAAATTTTCTTCGCCCATGACAAATTCCTCCTTAGAAAGCTCCCCCGCATAACCTCCTCTCCTCAACCCCTCCCCCAACCAAAAAAATCCCCTTGAAAGCGTCTGTACACTTCCCAGTAACCATTACTATGTGTAAACACCGGTCAAAGTTTGTAGCTTGCAGCTCCTCCCACGGGGACTGTGGGGGAGTAAGTCCTCCCCAAAGACAAAGTTATTAAGTTTTTGACTATGGTGAATAAAATGCTCTCAAGTCATGCGACAAAAAGGTTTCTTTGACACTGACCGCCTCACCGTTATCAACACGGATGGCGTGGTATTCGAGAATGCCGTTGGCTTCGCTGACATCTTCAACTTTGAATTGCCAGCCCTCGTGGTGCATCGCGGTATCGCCAACAGAAAACCGGACTCGCGTAATAGGTGCATTCTTTTGTGCGTAATTGCGGCTTTCACCCGAAGCGGGGAACAATATAGATACTGTGCGTTCGTCCAGGGCGACAATAGTGCCAACCAACCTAAGGGAAATTTGCCTTTCTTAAAGCCAGAAGATGCGCATTATTTTGATAAGCTTCTTGTTGACGTTGATGAAGAAAGTCTAAGCCCAGAAGATCAAAAGGAGAGGAGAATTATGAAGTTACTATTGAAGATAAAAAATGGAACACCTCCCATGCGCAAAGCAGCTCTTCGTCAAATCACAGATAAAGCAAGAGAATTTGGTGCTGGGCCTTTGTTCAATCAAATCCTACCCCTTCTGATGTCCCCCACATTTTGAAAAATGTCTTTTTCTTTCTTTTCACTGAAAATGTCTTTTTGGGGTATTTTCACTGAAAATGTCTTTTTGGGTGGTGAATCCGGCCATAATATTTGTATGTCAATAATTGTTCTTGGTAATAAAATAGATTCGTAAAATAAATAAAATACAAGTTTTTTCAACTGAAAGTAAGGAACAATATTAAATCTGAAAACGAACAGAAATCATTATATATATGAAGGGGGTAGCCCCCTCCATTACGCCTCACTCTAATTAAAAATAGGACTTTTAAGCCTGGCTGGACGGGAAGGGAATCAAACAACAAGGAACTGGTACTAAAGCGCATTGGGTGGCAGAGGCGGATGGTGGTATCCGGGGTGCAAATGAGTGCAAAAAAATGTTCGTGACTTGTTGACTTTCCGTGAAATCGCACGCTTAAGTAATACCTAAAATTTGCCCAACTCTTCAATTTGACAAAATAAGTAATGGTTAGCTTAACCACTGCGGTTACATGACACACAATTAAATAGTCGATCACGAGCAAGAACCACATTTCCGTTGTGAACGGGCCCGCTCCTCGCATGCTGAATCAGTACGGATTCGTCGCTCGCATCGCGGACGTCTTCAAGCGTCACGAAGTCGTTCTCGATATGATCGCGACCTCGGAAGTCAGCGTGACGCTGACGACGAAGGAGGGAGCGCACCTCGAGCCGGTCGTCGCCGAGCTCGAAGAGTTCTCCGAAGTGAACGTTCTCCACGACATGGCCCAGGTCAGTGTCGTCGGTGCCATCAATATCCACGACTTTGTCCACCAGCAGGAAGGGGTAGCGATGGGGGATAATCCGTTGGATCAGATGGATATCGGCGGCTTTCAAAGACTCGCTCATGGTATCTCCTGCTGTTCTTATTGCGCGTGGCGCGCCTTGTTTCTGTCCCTAGCAATTGCCGGGTGTCAGGGCAAGCAATCAGCGCCTTGGTCAGTTGTCTTCAGCCGGGGTTTCCCCCTCGTCTGTTGCGGCACCATCGCCCAGAAGCAAATTTGTACTTAATTTGCCCGCGAAAATATGCTCATTTGCTTGGCATAAATTCAAAGTGCCAAGGTATTTTAATTTTCCTGGTCGCCTAATTGACAAGTTACCAAACATGGAACCAAATAGGAGGATAATTGAGTAGAATTAAAAGTCAGCCATGCTCAGAATTTGTAATGATTGAATTATTTGAAATTATTGATGACACGAAGCTTGCCTTACAGAATGGCTGGGATTTAAGGTCAATAGCAAGATATATAAGGTCAATATCAGGGCGGGACGGTCTATGGCGCGCGGGTCAATGACGACCCGGATGCGCGGCGGTTCCTCGACTGGCTGACCTCGGATATCGGGCGCAGGGCGATCGCGTCCTTCCGGCGCGACGGCGCCCCGGTCTTCGCGCCCGCCGACGCGGCGGATGCGGCCGAGACCGCCGAGGAAGAGACCGGCGACGCCAGCCTTGGCGAACGGGTCTCCCTGCGGCGCTGCGGCCGGTGCCATGTGGTCAACGAAAAGAACCGCTTCGGCATAAGCTTTTTTCACTTTTTGTCTTTTCGTTTGCTGAGTTTTGACTGCTTTTTCTGTGATTTCCTGATTTCACAATGTTTATGGCTCTCTTATTTCATCTCTGATAGCACATTAAAGTTCCAATATTTTTAGCACATTCAAGTTCCAATAGCCTCTATCACCAAAAAATGTGCTAAGAGCAACCCGCAACATTATCTGATAACACGTTTCAAAGAATTACTTAACAAACAGGTGCACTTAAAATGTGACCAATTTCTAGGAAAAGCAGCTTCAAACCAAAATTAAAGAAATTCAATTTCTTCAATATAATAGATATTAAGTAGATTTCTAAGTAAGATCTTAAGATATCTACTCAAACCTTTGGAATTGTGTTTTTCAAAATCCAGAGTCAAGGAAAAGCAGCTTCAAACCAAAATTAAAGAAAGACATTTTCTTTAATATAATCTTCAGATCTTAAGTAGATCTTAAGATATCTACTCAAACCTTTGGAATTGTGTTTTTCAAAATCCAGAGTAAGTGAATATTTTCGTAAATAAAAAGAAACCATCAAAAATAGAGTTAAAGCCAAAAGAGAACAAAAGAATAAACAAACGAAGCGATTATCTTGAGGGACAACGGCCTCTCTTCTTCAGTGCGAAACGAAAGTGCTGAAGAACAAACCAACTAAACAAACGCGGAAAGTCAATTGTGAAAAAACAAAACAGAACAAATGAAAAAATAAAAACTAAGAAGATGAATACAATTCAATAAAAGCCAAAACTTGTAAAAAAAAGAAAGCCCTTTCTCTTAACTGATTAAAAAAAAAGTAGATGGATTCTACAGTAGATGGATCCTAGTGTTACATCTTTTTGTGAAGATTTCTTTTTTATGCGACACGGACCTCTTTCAATTAGGAACCTTCTTTCTTTCTGTCTCTTTATAAGTTTAATATGGATAGTACCGTCATCAGGTAGAAGTTTTTTTGTGGTTTCACACTTTTTCTTTCTCTTGTTTGTTATTATAAAAAATAGTGCTATTTTAATTACGAGATTGCCTGTTCCAGAGAAGGCCACGTCGGAGTCGTCCAATTCAAGCTCGACGGTGATCGGAAGCATGCTCAATGGAATCATCTTACCCTGTGAGAGGAACGAGCTCAACAAAGTGACGACCACCTGCCTGCTGCCGTCTGCTGGAATCGCATCACCGGCTCCTGGAGAGCTCAGAGTGTCAGCGTTGTTTGGCTGTCCCCACGCTTCAGTAATGTTGTTGTACCTTCGTTGGGATGACAGGAGCTCGCTAAGAATCTCAGAGGTTAAAAATTGTTTTGAGAAACCATCCTTACCTTAGATCCTCCAGAGCCATGGGTGATGCACAGGGCGTCTATGAAACCTCGCCAGACATCTCGGAGCTGAGCTGCAGCCGTGACGCAGCTTAGGGGGAGGGAGGTGGGGGGTTAAAGTTCATTTCCAATGCAAATTGAATCGAATTTGAATTCATTGAACAGAAGCAAGAAAAACCATCCAATAGTTTTTAAACTTCTGTTAAAAAATAATAAGTTATTGTCCAGTCGTTGAAGGCGTGGGCCATCAGCGTGGCGGCCTTCACCTTCTCGAGCTGGTTGAGGTAGTCGCGCCCGGCCCAGAACTCGTTGTAGTCGCCGGTGAGCCGGTCCATCCCGCGGGTCATCTCGCCGGCGCGCACGCGCTCGCGCAGGACGGCAGCGGCGGCCTCGACGTCCCCCGATAAGGCGGACCTTTCCATTTCGCGTTGCCGCTGATCCATGAGGGCAGCGTAGCGGCGAGGCCACGGGATTCCCATGTGACTAAACTTGATGACAATTATATATTTAAAATTTGCATTAAATGCATTTTTTTTAATGTAACTATTGGTTTTAAAATTCCGTTTTTTAGGGTTTTGGTTACTATTGAGCTGGTTTTGGTTACCATGAACTGTTTGACAAGAAGTGTTTTAATAAACAGTGTCAACTTTGACAAAATATCAAAAGTTTACTAAACAAAATTTCACGTTTCGTAATAATTTAGCGTATTTTTCCACTTTGTAAAGTTTGATATATATTCTTCCCCCTCCGTTCTCTCGCCCCTTGCACCTTCTATCTCTCAACTTCTCCCTTCTCTCTTCTTGCCCCTCTTTAATACTTTCTAATTGGAATGAGACCTCTTTCGAGTCATGTTCAATGTGAATTTTTATATGATTTTGAATGCAAATTGAGCAAGTTTTATCAAGCTTTAGATGATTTAACTTCCATCACAAAAAATAAGGCAATCCACAAATAAGGCTCGATTTATTTAAGACCCCTAAAATAAGGACCCCAATCTTATTTTTACAGTTTTCACAATTTAAACACGGGTTCTAGATCACCCCATCAATTTACCCCCTTTTAAATTGAATTCACACCATTTTAAGTGAAAATTTTCGATATTTTTATAATTTCCCTTACTGACCTTTAACATCAAAATAGGTCTTTTGAAATTAGAATTCGATTAATTTATGAAATAAAGGTCTATTTATATTCCATTTTTCCTCTACTACCAATAAAATGTAATAATTTAATATCTAATGGATATTTCGATAATTTCCGACGCCGAAGGCCACCGGATCCGGTCTGATGCTGCAGCCGACTGGGCTGGCCATCCTCGAGGCCATGGGGCTGGCCAGTTGGATCAGCACTCACGGCGTTCGCATCGACCGGTTACTCGGTATCTCGCAACCTTCCGGAAAAACTGTACTCGACGTCCGATATAGTGCCTTGAGCGGCAATCGGTTTGCTCTGGGCGTGCAGCGTACGGCGTTGTTCGAGGTGCTCCTTGCAGCAGCCAAGAACGCCGGAAACTACATGTTCCGCAACGAAGGCGACGGCACGTTCGTCAACGTGGCCTGGGCGGTCGGCACCGCCAGCACGCTGGACGGACGCGGCACCGCGATCGCGGACTTCGACCACGACGGCGACCTGGACATCTTCCTGACGAACAACAAGGCGACCTCCCAGTACTTCCGCAACGACGCTCTGCGGGGGAACTGGCTGCAGCTCGACCTGCGCGGCAAGGACAGCAACACCCACGGCGTGGGGAGCCGCGTGACGTTCACCGGTCTGGTCACCGATGGTCGACACGATCGCCGCCAGTGGTCCGACCGCGTTGGCCACGTCATTCGCCCCATGAGCGAACGACAACAGCGCGGCGCCGACAATGAGCGGCAGATCAAACAGACCGTTGATATCTTTCTTGCGGTTCTGCAGACCCTGCAGCCGCTTGCGGATATAGGGACGAGAAGCATAGTAGGCGGCCGCGAAGGACCCGACCGAAAACAGAATGATCTCGGCCATGGACGGCTGCCAGATCTTTCACTAAACTTGATTTTTAGAGATTTCGTCGTTTATTTAAAAAAAACAATTCTAAATGCAATATTAGTTTGCAATTTCCTACTTCCTCTAATTAGGTTTTCTCACAATTAGGTTTGTTAGAGAAATTTGCAGTCAATGTTGGCTAAAAATTTTTATAGCTTGCTAAAATTAAATTTTTAGTAAAATGGTTAACTTACAATTTTGTAAGGACGGAGAAAAACGCCCCTAACTTTAACATGGGATAACGTTGGACAATCATAAATACTCCCAAACATAGGACAGACAGGGTTAAAATCCAGTTTTTTTCCAAAAGAAGAAGCTATATTTAATTTCCAACCTACGCCGCAGGCCTTAAAAAATAAGACAATTCTGGTAACTGGAGCCGGAGATGGAATAGGAAAAGCGGCCGCGATTGCCTATGCTGAACTAGGTGCCACGATCATTTTATTGGGCAAAACAGTGTCAAAATTAGAAGCTGTTTACGACGAAATAAAAAATAGAAACAAGGGTGATGCGTTTGGATGTTAGCAAGAAAAACAAATTCAATGTTCTCTATTCAGAAAGGATTTAGACAGTGTGAGCTAAATAATTTGAAACAAGATAGAAGCAGCTTCAGTGCTGTCAACATTGAGATTACACAATGAAAATTTGCTTGCATTAAGAGCTAAAGGGTTATACTATTGATACAGAGAAAATGTGGTTCTGCAATCCTTTGAAGTAATGATGAGACTACTCTTTCTGAATGAAACTGAGTGAGTATATTCCTTTCATAGGCATAGAAATTTGCATCTACTGAACAAGCTTATGCCTATTGAAATTTTGACAAGACAATATTTTAATTTTCAGTTATCAGTTTCTTATTCTCTGGTTTTAGTTCTGAAAATGCAATTCATGTTGTTTGAGTTGAATTTTAAACCAAATCAATGTATATGAGCCTCGTGTATTTGCTCAATAATTTATAAGATTTCAACCATCTACAAGTCTGTTTCTTAAATTTTGAAAAAAAAAACTTTTCAACTTAGGATAGCTTTGTCCATCGAATGTCTGAAAGTATTTTCAATGCAGATTTTCAAAAATTAGCAAAAAATATATCTCTCAAATTAGCTTTGAAATCGGCGGGACGGGACGGGATGGTTTTTTAGCTGTCCCGTTCATCTCTGTTCCAAGCTGTCAATGCTCTCGTCGAATTTACTCACGGAGCCGTAAAAACTTTATCTTTTGCTTTTTAGCTGTCTTGACATATAAGCCTGTTTTTTTAAATTTTCTGAGTGATTATAATCTCTTTGAAGCTTTAAGCCTACATAATTCAATACATGTGAGAATTTGGAAGAGAATCACTACCACAGAAAAGCATCTATTCCATGAAGGCTGAGAAACTTATAGAGAATCACTAATTGATTTCTCATGGCAATGTTCTGGTGCAGAATTAAATGCTGAGTTCATAGAAGTCACTCAGACTGCTGTAACTGTTGCAGGAGTAGAGATATTAAGCTTTAATCTCGCTATTTGCAATAGATGTGAGAATTTGGTAGAGAATCACTACCACCAGCCTCCACGACACCCGCCAGGTTGAAGTCCGCACCCACCAACACGACAACGTTGTCTGCTGTGCCGTTGTGCAGGGTGACGTTACTGTGAGCCGGAATATCGAGCAGACCCACTCCGTCGGTGTCCGCATCCGCATCCAGCACCACGTCCTTGTCGATGAGTCCCGAACCAGGAATGGAAGGGCCGCCGGTATGTATCGTGCTCTGGATTCCGTACTTGCGCGCCCAGGCTACCATCTTCTGTGCTTCCTCATAGCTCTTAATTTTTCAATTGACAGAGCTACATAACCCATAACCCATTGTTTTCGTACCGAGGTAAGACAGTCTATTACACCAGGTGCAGCAGCAAAACATTTTCACAAAATAAAATTGGAAGGAGCAAGTTCTAACCTTATATCAATCTTAATATTTGGAGGAATCCATTAAGGTATATTAAATATTCCGTGACTTATTTTCCCAACCCGTGCAAATCTTTAGTTGTCGCATTTTCAATTATATTGCTAGTGTCAGTGTTCAAACTTCCACCTCCAAATCAACATGGGATCCCAGCTGCACAAAATTTTCGTGATGCAAGCCAGGGAACAGCACATAACGAGATAAGGTCAGTTGGACCTTCTTCTCCAAGGAACACATCACGACCCATAGATATTGTGCCAAGAGGCCATGTAACAATTACAGGAATAGCGTATCCCCCACGCCTTCTTCTTTCATTTCTCCCTGCTTGCCATCCACCTTTCCCCCTTTTCCATCTATTTATACCAGTGGTCTTGTAAGCACTGATCAAAGTTTGTAACTTGCAACCCCTCGCACGGGGACTGTGGGGGAGTGACTTGTGCCCAGAGGCATAGTTGGGATTTTCTTTTATTATGCCCGAACAAATCTAATTTCCTTTTTGAAAACTTTTTCTATTGTTCAGCCAGACAAACTCTGGGTGTCGATGTTTAATATTTATGAAGTCTTTTGTGGTTTCCTATCGTAGCTTCTGCGGGTTTGTGGTTTTTATTACGCATGGTAACCCCACTCTCATCCTACGCACCCCCCCGGACAATATCATCTCCGCTGAGAATTCCCCGTGGAAAATTCCTGCGGGCAATTCTGCCTGGAAAATTCTTTACTACTTTCATTTAAAAAGAAACTTATTTTATTAAATTTCTGATTGTTTGTCAAATCATGCCATATATTCTCCTCCGTCGATATTGTTCCTGGAAATCACTCCAACTTCAAATTCAAAGTTGTTCCAGTAGAAAATACCCCCACGGAGAATTTTTCCCTTGCAATATTGGCGTTGCAGGAAGACCTGTCGCGGATCAGGCATCGCGGCTTTTCCTTCGACGACGAGGAAAAGACCAGCGGCATGCGCTGCATCGCGGCCCCGGTCTTCGACCTGACCGGCGAGGCCGTCGCCGGGATCAGCGTCAGCGGCCCCAGCCACCGGATCGGGCATGAACATGTCAAGACGCTGGGGGCCGCGGTGGCCGCTGCGGCGGGCGCGCTGTCACAGGCGTTGGGCGGACAGGGCTGAGGCTGGCCGTCCGGCCCCTGAAATAGCAGAAGTAAGCTCAATGGCGAAGCCATTTTTACTTCCATCATGGTTCATTGAAGTGAGCTAAATTACACCTGCTCCGCGCGCTTCGGCCTCCCTGGCCCATACCAATGCCTTGTTGTCCGTCCTCAAACGACCTCCATTCAAATACACCCACCAGTCTTCTTCCTCCTTTTTTGCATCAATAGCGACCATCACACATTGACTACCAAATTCAGCAGCTAAATCATTGATTAATTGAGGATTACGCACCGTCAACCTTGGTCAATTACCCGGTGTCACAATTAGGTCGAACCGCTGCCATGTATTTTCAGGGCAGCAATGGCAGCTTGGGCGGCGGCAACAACCTCGCCACCTACGCCGATGCGGTGCTGTTCCGGTATCCCGGTCTGCTGCCTCTGACTTTGACGGCGACGCCTGATTCAATCCCAGCCAACGTGCCGAGCTCGGTGCTGGTGTGCGTGGAAGATGCCGCTACCGCGCCGATTCGTGGCCAGTTTATCGGCTTTCACATCTAAACACAAACGACCATCCAAAAGAATAACAGTTAAAAACAAGCATAATAAGCAGGGCACTCCAATTGTTGCCAAAAGCACAGCCCAGGCCTCTTCGTTCCCTGAAAATAACAAGGTTAATTTTAATTTCGGTCAGAGGGCATAAACAGTTCAAAGAAGGATCCTATGATACAGCCTGTACAAGACGTTATACCAGTAGACCTATTACCTTCACTCTTCTTTTGCAGGAACATTTTTTCTTTCATTTTCCTCCGTTGGACTGCCGCTCTCCTTAAATCCCGTTAAAGACTAGAACTTCTTTTATGCTTTACAGAAAACTATAGGGTTTTTTTTATCCTGCCATTTAAAAGGAGAGAAATACCATTCAAGCTTCCAGAAAAAAACACATTATTTTCTAAACCAGCAGATGTGTGACAATCAATTAAGTTACAGTATCTTAAATGGACATTAACATTCGAACAATATGTGGATTAAAAGTGAGAGAGAAAGAGAGAGGGACAGGAATAACGTTGCCAAGGCCAATATCTTGATAGTGTCAATTCAGCATATAAAACGGAAAAAAACCGAAGAGTGGTATAAATAGGGAAGGGTCAGAAACTACGTAAGGAATAGGCTGATTGCCAATTGCAACATAAGGAATTACAAGGTGTTGTTGCAATGCCAGGAATATTTTTCTAAGCAGACTTTTATAGATTCACATAAACTGTCTTAATCACAAAAGTTCTTGCTGTGATATTTGCAAAGAGAACCCCCCACCCCCTTTCCGACGCCGGTGAGCCTGGGGGACTACATGGCAGGGAGCAACCACGTGCTCCCGACCGGCGGTCAGGCGCGGTATGCACCGGGACTCGGCGCGTACACGTTCCTGCGTCCTCAGCAGGTGATCTCCTACGACAGGGCCGCACTGGCCGCTGTCCGAGCGGGGGTCGTCGCTCTCGCCGAGTCCGAGGCGCTGCCGGCGCACGGTGAGGCGATCGAGGCGCGCTTCATCGCGTAGGATCGGTCAGATCCACTGCCCCTTTGCTAGAAGTGCTCAGGCCAGGAGAAGGGATCAGGTTATTTAAACAACTTCTGGATCATAAAAGACGGTTGTATCATACTACTAAGTCCACAGACAATAATATTTGATAATCTTTTAGAGCCAAGATACGTCCCGGAGGATTTTCAATTCAATGGATTTTTACCCAGTTTACTGCCAATTAATGGTTGTATTTTCCTTGTGCTACAGCAATCAGTAAAGTTACACTGACTAAAGCTACATGACGATATATTTTTTTTTTATATTATTTTATATAAGTTTATTCAAGTATTATATTTTTTCTATTACAAAATGTTATAGAAAATACTTCTATATTATAAAATACAGATAATATTATAAACTTGCTTGAAAATTCATATATTTTCGCATGTTTTCAGAGCATCTAAAAAAATTTTAAGAATCTAAGTTTTTTAATCTAAAAGTTTTTTAGTCTAAAACACTCATAATTCTTTTTTCATATCCATAAATAAATAGGAATACAACCCCTGGAGCACGAGACCACACATTCCTGGTCACCCATGCTCATAATAAAATTCATAGTCAATCAGAACATATCATTTAGTATAAGGAATATCAGAGGGTTGAAGTAAGAGGGTGCTATTACAGGTTTGAGAAACAAAGACGAAAAATAGATCACGGTTGTGTTTTGCTCTTGCAGAATTTTATTTTTTCATTGTGATCCGCAGATAATTCACGATATCAAACTATGGTTTACTGCAGTCTTTTCACAGATTAAACCAAAATTTTGCTTGTCGACAGAACCAAGTGTCAGCTTTGTTCCTCCAATTTTGTACATTGAGAGACTAATTTCCAGAATTGATACGAGTAATTTTTTTAAGGATCAGTTTTTTTTCTTGTTTTTTTTTTTTTTTAGCTTGAATTGAGCGGTTTCTAAAGTGAGAGAACACATAGATAACGACTTTCAAAACTGCTAAGATGGAATTCAGCATCAAGCACTTTCGTGAAAAGTCGTTGCAGTAGGATTACTTCTTCAAGCTATTCTTCATCTGGATAATCTCTCTTTCATCGAAAACAACATGGATTTTTTTTTTTTTTTTTAAATGCCAATATTACCATTTTCCGATAAGAAAAAGACAAATAATTTGGATAGGTCAAGGGTTTGGCAAGTTCACTTAGGGCAGCTGGACACGAACAAGGAAAGAATATCAAAGCATCGGCAGTAAAACCCTGAAATGTCTTTGCCTTTCCAAAGCTAAATCCAAATTTTAAAGACCTTAGTTTAAATATCCAAGCCCAAGGATCTCATTGGCACCGCGGTCGCGGATCCCAGAGCGCCACGCCCGGTAGTCGTCCTTGATCCCCGAGATCCCCAGGAGCAGAGCACCCACGGCGACCACAACGACGATCACGATGCCGATCCCCGCGACGATCAGGAATTCAGCCGAGAAGAACAACCTCCTAGTGCACGCCGGAGAACGGATCCAGCTCCTCGGGCAGCTGCTTGCGCGCGCTCTCGGTCACCTCACCGCCGACGAGGAGCTTGGTCCCCTTGGCGTGATAGACGAAAAAAAAGATACTAGGTTTTGCACACAGCGTACATTTTGAACACACTAAACAGAGAAATTGTCACAACGGATTTTTTTTCTTTAGGCTTTTGTAGAACCTACTTGCCTGTGACACATATAAAAACCTACGTAGTTCACCCTTACCAGAACCTAGATTAGGCTTAGCTCAATTGAGTTTCTGATGGGAGCTTGCTCATAAATTAATCTTTGGTATTAAAATAAATGGACTCTTGAGGGAGAAATTAAGTAGCTAAATACTGACGAAGTGGAAGGTTATTCTGTCTTTTGTCAGTTTCTCACTCAAACCATTTTTAAGTGAATCAAAAACCGATAGAATCTGTGTCACTTAAAAACGTAAATGACATAATTGGCAACCGGTTTAGCTATAAAATTCAGTCAATTAAAAACGCACACCCGATTGAACTCCAGCTACAAAGAAAAAGAAAATGATGTGCCATGCGAGAATCAGTTTTAAAAAAAGTACAATTTTGCTAATAGTGTTCGGGTTAGGTACATATAAGATTTTGGCTATGGGCATTTTTTAAAGATAAACTTTAATGTTTATGTTGCCATTTAGGCTTTTCTAGCTGAATTTAGATTATACCTTTTTTTAAGCAATACGCACAATCCGAGCAATCCATAGGCAATTTCTTTGGAAAACATCTAGCAAATCTTCATTCGCTTTTCGGAGCGTCCATGCTTCAGAGTCATATTTGACCACTGTCATCATTGTAGCTTACACTATTCTAATCTTCTTAGCTGATTTAGCTGTTCCAGCTGTTAAGCTTAGTTCTGACAGAGCAGAGAATGCTTCGCCTAGCGAAAACTCTTTCGCCAAGCCACAAAAAAGGTTTCTGAATACAAAACACTTCGCCAGGCTTCAACTTAAAGTTGAAAAAATCGTGTAGCGAGGCGATATTTTTAGAAAAAAAGAGTGGATGTTGAAAAGTCAATAAGAAGTAGCAGATAGTATCCTGGATTCTATGATAAACGCTGCAAATAATGCAAGAAACTGAGAATCAAAGATTTTAGATGTGTGTAGCCTGTTTCTAGCGCGTATCGTTTAGTTATTTGGCCAGTGTTGTCTGACACAAATACACAAACACTTGCACGAGAAGGTTATTTTAAATACGTCACTGTAAGATAAAAAACGCACCACTTGATCAATACTCCTTAGTATCCTCTTACTTCTGGGGTCCTCCCCCCTGGGTTCGTTTTTATTTCAAATACCCTTATCACGTTTCAAACTATTAAACCTCAGAGTTCCTGTTACTCTTTTATAACTGGTCTTGCTGGTCTGTATTTTCTGTCTGTTGGTTTGGTTTTCTGGTCTGTCTGTCTGTCTAATCTGTTTGTCTGTCTGTCTGTCTGTCTGTCTGTCAGTCTGTCTGGTCTGTCTCGTCTGTGTGGTCTGGTCTCTCTGGTCTGTCTGGTTTGTCATTTTGTCTGTCTTTCTGTCCGTCTGTCTCACTGTTTCTCTGTTCGTCTGTCTGTTTTTCGAGTCTGTTTGGTCTGTTTGTCCGGTCTATCTGTTTGGTTTGTTTTCTCAAAAACAGAAACAGTGCTGATGCTTAGTCCCAATCAGGGTATATAATTGCACATGATGGGGGTGGGGGTAAAGTTTATTTGTGATGCAAATGAAGGTTATGTTTAGATTCTGATTGCAATTTTGGGTATATATTTGCAAATTAAAAGGGGGGTGTATACACTCTGTTGATATAGCCTATAGGCTTTAAGAAATTCATGAATTTCTTTGAGAAACTAGAAAAACAAGGAAAGAAGTGAAGATAAAGGTTACGTTAAGTAAAATATTAGTATATCATAAGTAGCGCAATAGCGCTATCATGAAACTTCAAAAAGGGCTCATTTGATTGGAAATTGAAAGGGCTTGTGCCCTTTTTAGTAGTCGAAAGTGATTGGAGGGCAACTAACACCCCTTCCACCCCCACCACTTCCCCATACACATCCAATCAAAATTTTGAGATAGCCATTTTGTTCAGCGTAGTTGAAAGGTCCCCCAATCCTCCCTTCCAGCCCGCACCCCCCCCCCCCCCCTTTTATTAGCAAATATTACCGACAGAAATAAATACGTGATTTTTTTGAAACGCACAGAAACGCTTCTTTCTCCTCCCTGCCTATTTCCCCTCACCACCTCACTGCCTATCGGAATACCTTTTTTATTGCTTATTTCCCCACCAGTCATTCCCTCACAATGTTGTCAGATAATAAGATCTAAGTGTTTGCATCCGACCGTGCCAGAGTACAAGCACATGACCATCCGATAAATGGCGGAATCCATGGATATATTACAAAGCAACTGGTAGTACATGTCAACCCCCCCCCCTGTCCCAAGAATTTTCTGGCAAGGCTCTTCGCCTTGCCTTGCCCACCTTTTCCTCACGTTTTCCATGGGCGAGGGGGGACGCCGGGTCCTCGATTCAGCATAGTTGAAAGATCCAATAACTCTGCTTCTGGGGATGACATGACTTCCCTCAAGCCCCAGGGAAAGTGCAGTAAGTTTCGCACTTTGCCAATTCTTTCTATATAGTATTTGTTATTGGAGAAAATGACATTATAACGCTGATTTTAAATATATAAGTTTCATCAAGTTTAGTCTTACCCATCAAATGCTATGGCTGAGAAAACTTGCCTTATTTTAGAAAATGGGGGGGGGGGGGGAAACACCCCCTAAAAGTAATAGAATCTTACCAAAAATCCCACCATCAGATTCAGCCCAACAGAGAACCCTACTGGAGAAGTTTCAAGCTCCTATCTACAACAATATGGAATTTTGTACTTTGTCTCAGAAGACAGATCGCGGATATGGCTCTAAATTACTTTCCAACCTTTCTATTTTTGAAAGAAGGCCTTGATTAGCTTTGCTTGCTTGGTCAATTTGACTCTGAAGCTTATCTACTTTGAACTGAAGAGTATTATTGGCTCGATTTTGTTGATATAGGATGAACGACTGCAAGCTACTTACAGTAGTGAAAGCAATTATTGATAAAGCTATCTTTGTACGACTTTTCATGGAACTTCCTTATTTCAAAAGAGTTTTACGACTACTAGTGATTTTCTAGTTTCGAAAAGATAAGCGATTTTTTTATTGTTTGAAGTGGCGGATTGTAATTATCATGTATACAGTTTTTAACCAATATGATTGCAATGGTGCAGTTTTAGCGTGGTGTGGTGTACAACGGTACACGCTAAATCACAATTTCTACTTCAAGGAAGAATAAAGCAATCAATTACCCCAGGTCGTAGCATATTGCTGTAAGAAGCAGCCGATGAAATCTGTGACCACTTAGTATCACGTAGTGATTATTTGTCGCTTAAAGTCCTTCTCCAGCAGCATCATCGAGAGCCCCCGCATCCGCCGGCTGTGGCACGGCTTCCACGCCTACAGTTTCTTCGTGCTGCTGGTCAAGCTCATCTACCAAGCGCCTTTCATCCCCACCTTCGGCGACGACTCACCGCTCTCCTACCTGCGAGGCAAGCTCGAGCCCGGCGTGACTCCCTCCGAGCGCAACCGGGCGCTCCAGATCCTCACGGAGCATGGTGACTCGAGGGCCCTGGACACCCTGCTCGACCTCCTCGCATAGAGACAAATCCACATAAAGGGACAAAACACACACACACAAAACCAAACATCAGACACACAGGCACACAATCAGTCTAACAAAGGCACGGACAGAGAGACAAAACACACAGAGGGAAAAACACATGCACACACAACCACACAAAGTGATACACACAGGTACACAGAAACATAAACAACCAACACAAAGTCTGACTCACACGCAAAGACACAGTCAAACACATCAGCACGGAGAGAGCGACAAAACACACAGGGGCGAATATGAAAATATCGGCTTGCGCAGCTGTGTCGGCCTCAGGCGTCTTGTTGCTGCGGAGAGTTGTTGGTAGAAGTAGATCTTACAACTTGGTTTATTAAACATGTGACAAACTTGAAACCAGACTCCTATTCTGCATAAAAAACAAGTACATCAAATATCATTCAGTATTTCTCAAACAGATTTAAAAAAAAACTTTAAAAATCACAAAAAAATCGTTCATACGTTTTTACGAAGCAAATGCAATTTTGGGGGTGTGGTCGGAAGGAGAAACGACATACCTCTTCGTGTAGATATTGTCAGCGAAACAATCACTACACCACTCAGGATGGATAGACTTATGAAAAGAAGAATTGTGCCAATATATTTCGCAGTGCGATATCGCTGCCAAATAGGAACATCTCTAACAACAAGATTAATTATTGGTATGATGACGGTAACGAAGAAAAGAAAGAAGTATACAAAACTGATGGATTCTTTCGCGTTTTCTTACGTTGCTGCATAGAAATAGCCCAAAAGATATCTTGGAATTACCTCCAGACTAACCATCTAACAAACTGTTAATATCCCATCAACAAAAGGTGGTACTTCCCTTGACATTATTTGTACAAACATGCATGAATTCTATCAAAGACCCAATTCCCTCCTCCCACTTGGTGGCAGTTACCATTTTACGCTTTCGCTAAATCCGATACAAGATCATATCCGCAAGTATAAATTTGATATATTTAAGTATCGACCAATTACTGATAGTGGTCTGCTCAATTTTGGATGGTGAATAAAATGACTATCTCAGAATTTCGACCCGGTGACTTTGGGAAAAAAAGAACGTGGGAGGGGGCCTAGGTGCCCTCCAATTTTTGTTATCTTAAAAAGAGCACTAGAACTTTCAATTTCCGTTAGAATGAGCCCTCTCGCGACCTTCTAGGACCACTGAGTCGATATGATCACCCATGGGAAAAAAACAAATAAAAAAAAAACAAAAAAAAAACACAATTTAACACGCATCCGTGATCTGTCTTCTGGCACCCGTGCGCCATTTAAAAGGAAAACCTTGGTTCTCCTCCGCAGAGGTGCTTGCTCAGAGTGCTCAAACTATAACCCCCAATTTAACCCCCTAAACCCCAACAGATCGCTGATCACCATCACGTTCCAAGATGCCTAGGGTCATAGGTACCTCAAAATACCCATCTAAATTTCTCCGCTTAGAAGTGACCCGTACCTCATTCGTGGCCTGGTCTATAATGATGATTGGTACAAGCTTTGTGTAAATTTTTAATGCATGTTTCCTAGACAAAAGCGTCTAGACTTTGTTTACTGGACTTTGAACTGGATATTACTATAAATACGAGGGAGTAGATTTGTATTTGCTATTCGTTTTCGTCTTGATTATCGTTGAGATTGATGGATAAAAACTAGACTCTTCTCTTGGCTATGGACGAGACCTCGGAGCAAACAATGTGCTTATAACGCAAGAAGAATGGCAAATGTAAAGCTATGCCTGGCAGATTTTTGTTTATTTAATGCAGGAGCTTTGTGCTAACTATCAGAAAACAAATTAAAAGAAATTTTTTCAACTTAAAGTAAGCAGCAACATTAAAATTTAAATGAACAGAAATTATCACGTATATGAAGGGGTTGCTTCCTCATAGCATAAAAAGCAAGGTACCGAGGGGGGTCCAACCCCCTCATATAAGTAGTAATTTCTGTTTGTTTTAAGTTTTAATGCTGCTCTTTACTCTCGGTTAAAAAAAAAATACTTTTTTTTTCGGCACAAGATTTTTGGACCCGTTTCTGACAATCACTTATTCGCTTTTCCGATTTAACCGTCCCCCCACTCCCCCCCCAGATGGTCGAAGCGGGGAAACAACAATTTAGAATTTAATCTGGTCTGGTTACTGATACGCCTGCCAAATTCCATCGTCCTAGCTTACCTGGAAGTTCCTAAACGAGCAAAACCGGGACAGAGAGACAGACCGACAGAATTTGTGATCGCTATATGTCACTTGGTAGAGACCAAGTGCCATAAAAAAGGTTTGACAAAACAGCTCCAAACGAAAAACTTTTTTGTAGTTTTTCTTGATATAGTTTTTATTCCCATGTACAAAGGGAAAGGTATCTTTCCAACTCTATGGGGTCAACTATACCCCTCCCATCAGCATCCCTGGCGAATGCAGAAGCTGGAAGATTTTATTCTAATTCTGAATTGCCTATAAGAAATGCAACGGGACGCTACAAACGGAAAAAATAGAAACAAATCCGAAATGAAAATTCCCATGTCTGTAGAACGAACTATATAAACATTAAAGATATGTAGCTCAGTTGGTAATGCGTAATGTTCCAGGTTCTAGGTCCGAGTGGTTCCAGGTTCGAAGCTAGCCTTTAGCATGAGTACAAAAGAAGAAAAAACTAAAAAAGATAAAAACTACAAAAAAAACTAATAAGAAAATACTAAAAAAAAACTAAAAAAGCTAAAATACTAAAAAAAAGGGTTAAAAAGTTAAAAAATAAAAAGGTAAAAAAAACTAAAAAAAGGTAAAAACTACAATCTATTGGGTTTGGGATTTTGAAAACTTGGAATCGTTCAGCTGAAATTCATATCAAAAGAAAATTTGCACCTCGTAATTAAGTACAGTGTCAAAATAGAGTGCTGTTTGCTTCGAGTTACTACGCCCATAGAAGTCTAAACAGTGCCATAACTGCCAAGGTTTTGGTCACTTAGCACGCAACTGTACCGGCCCAATCAAGTGCAGCAAATCACAGTATCCGTGATCGAGTGTGCTTGGCGCAAACCATCAATTACACTATCTGTGGGGGGAACCACCAGGGGAGAAACAGACATGACAGGGGGCCAGTTGCCCTTTAATCTTTTTGGTCACTCAATAAGGGCACTAGAACTTTTAATTTCTATTCAAATGAGCCTTCTCCTAATGTTCTGGGACCACTGGTTTAATAGTCACCACTGAAAAAAAAACAACAAATAAACATATCCATGACCTTCTCTAATATGCTGAATTTGACAGTGTAGCTCTCATTAGTGGTTTTTTGGACTTTTAGGGAGTGTTTCCCTCCTTTTTCAAAACATATCCGTTTTTGTAATATCTTCCTGAAGATACAGGATACAAGGCAGTGAAATAGTGTTGTAAAGATTGACAAGGTAGAAAGGTAACTGCCCAAGTTTGTTGAAAACAATTGAAGCATATGAGGCAGGTATTCTGTAAGAACTGTGAGTGATTTGAAGACTTATGATAGTGGTGGATAGAGGTACCATTCAGGAGGTTTAGTTATGAAATAAAGTTCATTTTCATAAATTATGGGGGGTTAAGATTAAGTTATTGATTTTCATTTGGAAAATTTGTCATTGATGCAACAGCACTGCACTTTAAAAAAAGCCAAAGTAAGTTTTGAACGAATTTCTCCGTCGATAAATGATAAAATCAGTATAGGCGCGTGTACCCATAGCAATATATCGTTGATTCGTGATTGTATGAGGAAAAAAACACTTGATCTTGTTTCTACTAGTTCTTAATTTTTCAATTGCCAAAGCAATAGTACTCATAACTTGTTGTTTTCGTGCATGAAGCATTTCCGATGTGGGGTGGGGTTTTGCATCATCTGCCCGATCCTGATGCCGGGCTTCGGGCATTGGCAGAGTCGCTTAAGCCCAATGGCGGCATGGGGCTGATGGTCTATGGCGAGCTTGGCCGTCAGGGCGTTTATCACATGCAGGAAATGATGGAGCGCCTGAGTGCCGAAGCCGGCGGCGCAAGACGGCTTCATTTTGGCAAGGCGCTGTTTAATTCCCTGCCCGGTACGAACTGGCTGAAACGGAACCCGTTTGTCGGCGATCACATCATAGAAATTGTCAAGTAGCATGATCTATTTTAAGTTTTAAAAAAAGTTGTAAAAAAATCTATTAATAATAAAAAGGAATAAAAAAGTCTATAAAAAATCCAATAATCTAAAAGAAAAAAGAAACAAAAGATCAAGAGCACTTTTTTTTTATCATTCACAGTAGAAATTATAACGTAGCACGATCCCATAGCGAATTTAGGAAAAAAATGTAAAAAAATCTAATAATCTAAAAAAATATATATATAAGACAACCGAATACACTATGGTTTGGCTCCGAGAAGCAAGTGTACTCACCTCCACCTTTGTCCTTGCCAAATCTTCCATTACAAATTTCTAATCTATTTCCTATACCATATACCATATATACCAATTTCTCCCCTGGGTATTTGTTTGCATAGACAAGTCGTTAAATGTATTTAACCTTATAAAATGGAATTGAAGCTGAAAACAATTTTGTTGTACTTCACTTAAGCAGGAGATCTTTTTTGCAAGGTTTCACTTTTATAACACACATAGTAAGTCATTTGGTTATATTATCATGTAAACGCTTTGCCGTATTTTTCTGGCTAGGGTAGTGAATATAAAACGATTACAACCTGTATAGCTTGAGAGTATTGACCTCAAGTTTTGGTATTGGTATTTTTTGGTACGCTGCTAAAGAGGACACCCAGGAGCTACCATATCAAAGTTTCGAAGTGGGTTTGTCTCTCGGTATAAAAAATTAAATAAAAAAAAACAAGTTTTCTCAGCTAAAAGTAAGGAGGAACATTATAAAACAGAAGAAAATGCAGAATTAATTTTTATGGGGGGAGAGCAATAAAATTTTTACTCCCCCATGGGTTTTCCCCTTCACAGCCTGTGAGTTGTGAAATTTTTAACTCATGGGTTGTTTAAAAAAGTTTGATATTTTATCTCAATTCTTTAAGAACGACTCTTAAAACACAACAGCCGTTTAATTGGAATAAGAAGCTATTTTAAAACACTAAAAAACCAGCGTAAGGAGTAGAAGATTGAGGATGGGACAAATCCGAAGCGGTGCAGAACGTCGAGTCGATCTGTCAGGTGGAGGGTTTGACCGGGATCGTCGTGGGTCACGGAGACCTTTCGGCCGCCATGGGTCATCCAGGCGAGTTTACGAATCCCGAAGTCATCTCCGTCGTCGAAGACGTTCACTCCGTAATTCTGTGGTGGAGTCAACAGAGAGGAAGCTTAGTGGCACACCATCTGGTCTGCTTCACCAAAATAACCAAACTGCTGCTGCTTGTGGAACTCAGTCAGCACTTGACATATAGTATTTGTTATTGAAAACTTTCCAGGGGGAGAATTTTCAGGTGGAACTTGAACCGAGCAGATATTATTGCTTCGCATATTATTCCAGGTATATCTGCAAAACTAGCTCATATAAACTGACTCGTAATATTTCTCTATAATGGCAGAATTCTAAAAACTAGCGCTTTATTGAAAACGGAGGTTGCTTGAGTTTTAAAGAGAATAATAATTGTACTCTTTCGGTATCATGGCCGGTTAGAGACTGTTGAGAGCCGGCAACGACAAAAGCTCCTTCCCTAGCCCGACTAACGTTGTACTTCTTCCGCTGTTCCAAAATATAGTCAAAGGAAGCGATTACATGGCTCACTCTGCGAACCGTAAAAAGCATTAGTTTTACCTGCCAGTTAAGTCCGCTAACGCCGATCCCGTTATCGCCTCGAGCGCCTATAATACCGAGCACCTACTGCCCATGCCAATCGACCTATTGTTCCGGCCGGTCGTCGACAAAATTCCAGCCGTTTTGATCATCTAAAACAAAAGAATTGGCTGGTAGGGCTCAAGAAAACACATAACCGAATCATGGCGCTCGACCCATCTTGTTTCGCAGAGTCTGGTCAGGTTTTGCTTTCGCGAATCTGGCAAGAGGTCGTTATGGAAAGAATAGACTTGCTACTCCTTCATCTGGACGTCAGCTTCTCAACCTTGGACGACTACGCCGGATTGGCTCTAAGCGTCGTCGTACTTTCGTTAAGGTGATTCTCTTTGCTACTGTGGCAATATTGACAGCTTAACTTCCTTTAAAATTAAATAAAAAAAACAAGTTTATTCAACTGAAAGTAAGGGGCAACATTAAAACTTAAAACGAACAGAAATAATTCCGTATATGAAAAGGACTGTCTCCTCATCAACATTCCGCTCTTTACGCTAATATTTTAAAAAGTAGAGTTGTGACAAAGAGGCAAACTTTAGCGTATAGAGCAGGGCGTTGATGAGGGGACAGCCTCTCCACTGACAAACCCTCCACTGAAAAATCCTTCCTCTCAAAGTGTTTTCTAGGCACCAACGTCTATGCGCTGGACCCGGCCGGTGTGCCACCACCGCGCATCATCGCAGACGATCTCGGCCCCGGTTGCGGTCTGAACGGCATGGATTGGGGACCGGACGGACGGCTGTACGGGCCCAGATGGTTCGTTGGCGAAGTCATCAGCCTGGATGTGGACACTGGCGAGCGGCGGGTCGAAGCCACAGGGTTCAGCACACCCGCAGCGGTGAAGTTCGACAGCCAGGGTACGTTGCATGTGCCCCTCCTCAATCTCTTGATCGTTATGTCAGACTTTTAAGTTATTTGAAAAAGCTTCTTATTCCAAATCAACGATCTTTGTGTTTCGGCTTTCATTCTTAAAGATCTGGGTGAAATAAGTCCAAATTTATCGTAGTAAATAGCGAGGGATTGAGGCGTGGAAAACCTCCCTCATATATGGTATAATTTTTGTTCGTTTTAAGTTTAATTTTGCTCCTTACTTTCAGTTGAAAAAAGGTTTTTTATTTAATTTGTGGTGTTTGTCGCGGATCGTGATCCCTAGCGTGACGCCGCGCATCGAGCTGAGCGATTCCACCAACTGATCGATGTCAAGATTCCCGCTCGTCACTGCCTCGTCTTCGGAGAGCCGGCTCCGCACCATCTCCGGCGAGATCGCATTTTGTAGGTCCATCGCCATGATGATCGGAGTACCTTCGTTTTCGGTAAACGAGACAGACTCCGTCAGATACGGTGAAAGCCGATTGCGGTTGGTGGTCTCATCGATTGAGTTGAGCAGGAGAAAGAACCCGAATACTTTCATTTAATTTTATCCTAGTTTCTTTAGCAGCAGAAGGTCGAGCAAAAGCGTTTTTTTTTACCTTTTGACATAGTAAATCAAATAGTTCGTGGTAACAAACTGTAAGTATGGAGCGATGCAGCTCACTAGTAACCGAAACTGTAAGAAGCAGGGTCTTGACAGTAGCAGATACATCAAAATAATTTAATTTTGATGTCTATTCAAAATATAGAATCCATGAAGTGTTATGCTACCAATAGCATTTGTAAATTTTTTTTTATCAATAAAACATTTATGCACGATAAAAATTTGTATCTTTTAAATTTCTTCTTCCAGGATGAATATTCAATACGTAATCATTTTCGCAATGAAATATTTAAAGCCAATGCTATGTAACAACTCATTGATTCAATAGCTAACTTAAGCCGTCTTTATTACTTTAGAAAAGTAATAACACTGTAACATTCATATGCATCTAATAGTAAAAAACAAATGGCTTTGGGATACTTGTGAAATACCTCCCCCCCCCCGGAAAATATCACTTCCCACCGAGAATACCCCCGTGCGGGAAACACACCCCATGGAAAATACACCCCCAACCGTGGAAAATAAAGCTGTCCTAATTTAGGATTTTTTTTTTTTTTTTAATTTCCATTGGGGGAGGAATTTGGTATGTGTATTATGCGCCACTGACTCAAGTTTCCGCTGTGTAAAACTCGAGAACAAACCGATTTCTTTGCTATTTGCTTTCAGCTTGCCGCTAGACAAGTCATATTCTGTTTCATCAGGTAAATGCGTGAACCGTTAATACACCTGACTACTTTTCACTGCATTTACAGACATTAGGATATTATGTAAAAGCAAGAATCTTCAAAAAAACCCCCCAAAAAAATATACGTTGGACTACGAACACTAAATATAATTTTGGGAGTTAATTTGACTTTATTGGTCCATCTGTTTAGTTTTTTTTCTTGTCGATCATGGGTTTTGTTAAGTGATGCGTTGTGTTGTAAATTAATGAAAATAGCTGTGTGCGGGCGTGCGCAGACGTGTGCACGGGGAACACGGCTGGGACGTGCACGATCTGGACGGCAGCAACGTCAAGCACCAATGGGTGCGGCGCGTGCTGGCGCCTACTGTCCATCGTTTTGTTGCGCTTTCGCGGCAGATCGAACATGTGAGGATTCGGCGGTTTGCGATGGGGTTCATCCAGACGAAAACGTGGTGATGTCTCGGGTTGTTCTGCCATGATGGTTGCCTCACCGGGTTGCTGGTGTCGTAACAACCTACTACACTACAAGGAAACTATTAATAGAAGGTTTCTCTAACTTAATTGAAATGTTTTAAAAATTACAATAAATAAAGTTTTTATATCCTTTTTATTAACATCTAATCAATTAAGAATATTAAAAGCCTTCCATTTTTTGTCTTTCAAAACTTATTATGGCTTCTACTCATTTCTCGTCTGTATATCGTTGCTAGCTGTTATGTAAGATTGATTATCTTCTTCAACAAGATATTTGATAGGTATCTGAGTAGTGAAATTATTACGCATATAAGGGGTCTGCCTCCTCTTAATACCTCGCTCTTTATGCTAAAGCATTTTTAGTAATTTCAACTATTTATTCTACGGCCTTCATGATTCAGGGGTCATTCTTAAGGAATTGGGACAAAATTTAAGCTTTAGTGTAAAGAGCGAGGTATTGACGAGGGTTGAACCCCCTCATATACGCTATAAAAACATACGAATATTGAAGTTCGCTACGTAATTTAATTCGTAAGTTACGTATATTTTTCTTTTTACGTTTTTAACAATTACAAACCTAATTGATCCTACAATGAATATTGCTGCAGTTATTATTAGTATCAAAATTTGATTCTGAATAGGTACAGGAATATACGCATGGGAATTCGGGCCTTCCCCAGGAATATTCAGATATTTATTACATCCCTCATAAACATACAAATGTTATAGAAATCACCAAGTCTTATTTGTTTTCTTTTTATGTGAACCCCCCCCCCTGACTCCTCATGAACCTCTTCGTATCTTCTTCCATATAAAACTGTTTTCGCTAGCTTTCTATTAAACTGAAACACTATTTGCACTGTATAAAAGTGTTTATTATTTACTCTTTTTTTTACGGTTTATGTTGGTATTTTCTTAGTTATGGCTAGTTAAAGTTTTCTTGGAACAGAGCTAGCTTTCGATGGTTTGGTATCTGATTTAACCAATCAACTAGAAAAAAAAGAAAAAAAGAAATAAAAGAAATAAAAGAAACTAGACAAAAAGAACAACCTCTTAGTTTGTGGTGCATCAACGGTTAGAATAGTATAGTTCGATCGATCGAAATATTACATCACAGGAGCTGCTACTAGGTCTATTTTCAGCTTGTAAATAGCTTCTTGGTGAACTAGAATTTTGTCTTTGTTGACTCTCTGAGAGGGTTAGTGATAATTGCAAAGTTCGGTATATACCTTGCACTATAGTTGGCCATGACAAGCAAACTGCGCACCTCTTGAATATTTGTTGGAACTGTAGCATTAGTGAGATCCTCTGCTCTTTTGGGGCATCACTTTTGACTGTTAATAAAACTATAACTTTCAATATCCAATTTCCAATTAGATGAGCCTCCTCTAAAGTTTATACGACCACCCTTTCTGTAAAAACCATTTATCCCCCCAATGCATAACTTACAACCCTGTGAGAAAGTGGCTATCTCAAAATTTCTTTCAGATGTCTTTGGCGAAAAGACGACTTAGGGGAGGGGCTAGTTGCTGTTTAGTCACTTTTAACTCTGAAAAGGGAACGAAAACTTTTAATTTTCTTCCTTAAATAGGGATTTAGAAGAATATTTGCTGAATGCTTTATACACAAATTTAATTAAACATGACCTTACGAAATATTATAAAAAACCAATAGATATTAACACAGGACCTGTCACAACAGACCTATGAGATCAGCAGCGAAAAAGCTAAACTGGCATGAAAAACTTGTTTTTAAATAATTTTTTTTCATTTCAATGAATTGCCTTGTTTCATCACAATTTATTTATCAGTCCTGGTTGAATTTCGCTGAGGTAAGTCAACTTTTTCAATTTAATGCAACGTTTGATGATGACAGGTTAGGTTAGATTAGATTTGGTTAGGTTGAATTAATTTAGTTTAGGCTTTTAACCCATTTCTGATATTTTTATGTCCTAATTTAACCTAACCTAAACTAACGTAATCTAACCTAACTTTAACTTTTACCATCATAGCTTGCATAAGACTGAAAAAGACGACTCGCTTAAGTAACTGAATCCAAGCAAATGAATCTGGGACATTCACCGGTAAATGTCATATATACCCCCAGGGCATAACTTATAACCCTTGAGGGCTCTGGGGGGGGGGGGGGTTGTCATCCTCAAAGGCATAATTTCTGGACCTTTCAATTAAGTTGAATAAAATCGCTGTCTAAAAATTTTTATTGAATGTATTCGGGGAAATGGTGGGCATGGAAGGAGGGTTAGTTGCCCTCCAATTACTTTTGAATATTAAAAAGGGCAATAGCATATTCAATTTCCAATCAAATGAGTTTTTTTTTAAGCTTTCACGACATAGATATGCATCGAGGAAACTCTTCAGTATAGCCGCGGTGTCATGGGCGGGGATAACTTCATCCGGCATCTGGCAGCTCGGGCATTGTGATCACAAAACGAATGGCAAAGCCGGCCGGGCGGGATTACTCTTCCCCTGCCCGGCGCCATTGCGGGGCTGACAGAGATCGCGAGGGAAGAACCATGGATACCGAGAAGGGTGGCGTTGAATACGAAACCGTTGACCAATCCTACTTCCAGCAAAGGCAACTGAAGCGAATCGACTGTGATATCCTTGCGAGTTGGCAGGGGGTAGATTGCCCAGCGCTCCCACCATCTTTGCAGAAACCTATACGTCCGTAACATATTACGGCCGCTTGGGGGAACTACCAGTTAGCTTGTACATGTTACATGCACCTCTTTCCTTGATGTATGTCTGGTATTCTTGTATCTGCTATTGAGCCACTAGGGCTTCTGGAGCAAGGGCAATACTTAAATGTTTCATTCATCCCTAATTCGTATTTTTGCTGGAATGGGGGCGCACCAAGGATGGTCGGGCTTGCGGGGGGTGTAGGCCCTCACCGGCATTGCAAACGCCAGTGTTGATGCGGGGATTGGCGGGAACTGTGGCGGCACTTTGGCTTTGGCCCGTGCCGAATTGCTTGATAAAGTGAAACACACATCCAACACACTTGCGTTTCTGCAAGACAATATCCCCGGGTTTGCGGGCGGCGAGACTTGCCAGGACGTCCTTCAAGCCGTATCGGATCAACGGGTGGTTTCAGCCGCCGGAACTAAGTAAAAATACACTGTATATATGTGGGTTATCAACCAACAACTTAGTAATACTCCAGGAACGGCTTAGGGAGCAATAAGAGGGCTCCAGGTACGATGACACCCTACCCCAAGGGTTTCCAGGTAAAATGGTGATCACCCTGGGGGTTCCAGGTACGATTGTCCCCGGCCCTGAGAGTGTTCCAGGTTCTTCCGTCATCCCCCACCCCTCCCTGCCTACTACCGTCACCCCCTAGTGCTGCCATCTTTTAAACTCAAACAGTCTTTAGTGTGATATGAGCTAAAGTAATCTAAAGTACCGTTCTTTACCAGTGCTTAAGCTAAACTCTGATGCGTAATATTCTTTTACGATGCTGATCGGCCTCTTCTCTCGCTGCTTGTGTAGACAACTCTTGAAAGAAGGCATATGCAGTCACTATATTTGAGCTGTGCTCTTGGCTGCTCTACTCCGAGCCGGATCAGTCAACTTTATATCACTCAAGTAGCATGTATCTTTCGGGTATTTGGTTCAGCAACGTCAGGGTTTCCTTGCGGCAGACCGCAGCGATGGCTGCCCTCATCCCGGCGTTCCCAGTTGATTCAGGTAGGCGTCTTCAAGCGACAAGCGCTCGCGCCGCACCTCCTGCAACGCGATGCCGCAATCCAGCGCGCGGCGAATAAACGGTGCCGCATCATGCCCGAGCGGTACCGCAACAGCCAGTTGATCTTCACCCCGCTCAACCACACGCAGGGCTCCACCTTGGCTTAGCGTTTCCACCAGCGCCGGCGCCTTTGGAAAAACCCCACCAGGATCAAATTATAGTTAATTAACAAGATACGTGGATAATTTGACCTCCTTAATTGACCTCCTTGACCTCCCTTCATTGTAGAAACACATTTGGAATACATGCTGAAGGGTGGGGGGACAGCTCCCCTCTGATTACAGAAACAGCCCTTTTGATGGGGACATTAGCTTTATCTGTGAAACAGTCAAGCTTCAGCATAAATAAACATACTTTAAAATTTTCAGGATGGTAAATTGGATTCACTGACCCACCAACTAAAATCTAGAAAGATACTTTTAGTGAGTGACAGCGGTAACTCAAGTCGTACATTTGTTATTCATGGTTTTTACCCGAAGAAACTGAATATTTTCTTTTTATTGTTTTATTAGTTTATATTTTATTTCGTTACTGTCTTAATTTGGGAGGGGAGTTGCTATTGTACATTCGATTTTTTTTTATTTTAGATGTCTTCATTTTTTTTTTCTTAAACAATTTCCTGCTTTTTAAGAATTCTGATAGATCATGCGCTCGCCGGAGATGTCGCCGTTCTGCAGGATCTGCAGGGCGGCCAGCAACTGGACGCGCCAGAAGCCCTGGCGTCGCCCGTCATAGGCCAGTGTCGCCAGGGAGCGGATCACGCTGTGGCTGCCGATATTGTTGCCGAAGTTGCTTTCCAGGCCCCAGATGGCCACCAGTATCCGCGCGTCGACACCGTACTGTTGCTCTATGCGCTGCAGGACCCGGTTGTGTTGCGCCAGCAGGACGCGGCCGCGACATTTACCCAAACACATTCAATCAAAATTTTAAGATAGCCATTTTGTGTAACGCAATAGAAAGTTCCAGAAATTATGCTTTTGAGGATGCCAGCCCCCTACTACAGCCCTCAGGGTAAGGGTTTTAATTTGTGCCCTGGGGCATAAAATGTTTATATAGAGAGTGATCGTTTAAAATTTGAAGTGGACTTATTGGATTGATAATCAGTAGTTCTAGTGCCCTTTTTAAGATTCAGATTGATCGGAAAGTAGATCCCCCTGAGGAAGGCCGAGTGGGCGATCATGACCACGAGCAGGATCCCGAAGTACATCGTGCGCCCGGCCGCCAGGAGGGCGTAGAGCCGTCCAAACAGGACACCGAGGATCAGGCATTGCAGCAGCAATGCTCCACTCACGATGTGCGGATCACCACGTCGGCTTCGGGTAGAGGAACTCGGCTTCCTTGACGTCCTCGGGGAGGACGATCAGGATCTCGCCGTCGATCCACTGCTGGATCAGGTGCGCACCCGTGGGCTTTTAAAAAAAATAATTCTAGGCTGTCTATGGTAATAGATGGCTATGGTTATATTAGGCAATATATTAAGCAATAGATATCTATGAGAGTAATTTTGGGCCATTTACCCGTATTTATACGGATTTAAAGATATTATTGGGGGAGGAGGGATCCTCAGACAGCGTTTGATGAGTTCACTTCCTTTTTCAGTTTCTAATGTTGGTAAAATTATTGATTTTACTGTCTTTATTCAGTTCGAAGTGTTGTCCCTAACAGGCATCTCAGGATTAAATTAGTTTCTGCAAAAATCTTGTCAAAACCAAGATAAGCCTGTGTAATTCAATCATCCAAAGAAACAGGTAAGTTTTCTCCAATACGTCTTTGCCTTTTTTATTCCATTTAAATCAGCATTATTAGCAAAAATCAACGAAAATCAGCATTATAAGCAAAAATCAACGAAAATCAGCATTAAAAAAAAGTTGATATGTTTTCTTATCTCAAATATGTTTTGGTAAATTTTAGTTACACGAAAATTAATCTCCCATAATCCCATTGTAATGTGCTAAAAATTCGGCATTGCACGTGCGCGAAAGGTGGAGCCATGAAGAGATGAATGTGATTGATGTGTCCTAAAAACCTTTAATAGAGTATAGGACTTTTCGCTACTGTGTATATATACATTTATACTGAGCACCATTCCGCATCAGCGAAAAACTTCTGTCAAACTGCTAATAATAGCTCATCGAAATGGAAGACTACAGCTTTTTCAAGCATATTCCCAACCCAAACCATGGATATAGATGGCTGGATTGCAAATCGATATTGCGAAGACACAAGTGTTCATGCTTCTTCCTTACCCTGAAAATAAGATTTAAAGTGTCCTTTCCCTACCTTCCCCCAATACTCCCTGAAAATTTAAACTTGATTCTCCAATTTGTTGTCAAAATACTGAAGATAGGTTATTTTGAGAACCCGAATGCACATAAAGTTTTTAAATTTAGCTCTTGTCCCTCCACCTGCAAGTCAAAATTTGAGGTCCACTGAACCCCCCGATTAGCAAAAGATTATTCTACATAATGGATGCAATTTCTAGAAATATAAGAAAATAGACAGCAGCGCTTATCTCTTTCCAAGACAAATAAAGAAAGAAAATCCTCTCAGCCCATTTTTGACATACTGAAAAGCATCAACCTTACAGCATAATATAAGTTGAAAATAGCTTAAAGTAACTCTCAATGCACAAGAAATGTGTTCTTGGGTCAAATGTTCAGAAGAAGAAGAAGATAGGTACTGTAACATTGAAAATAACAACCGGCCGGCCGGCCGGCTCCCGGTTGCACGGCGGCGGCAAGGGGACCGGGGCCGACCTGGCCGAGCGCTACACCTACAACCAGGTCGCCGACCGCGAGGGGTTCCTCGTCGTCTACCCGGAGGGCGTCTGGTATCGCTATGACGGCGAGGACGATCTGGAGGAGATCCTGCGTGTCCACATCGCCGGCGGCCGGCGGGTCGAGCGCTTGATGCTGAAGCCGGGCGATGATCCGGACAAGGCCTGAAAAGATCCGGTAGTGGTAGTAATATAGCTTAAAATTCTACTCAAATCATCTGATTTGTGTTTTTGAACCTAGAGTCAAAGAAAAGTAGGCTCAAAATGAAATTAATAGATGACATAGTGTTGCCAAAGCTGTTCTAAAGTTAGAACAATTACAGAATCGTTATCTATGGGATTTCCTAAGCCTTGGAAATAGAAACGGTATAATTTAGGCTTTGAATTTATTACTGGAAGTTTCATTCTCCCAATATAACTATTTTCCAATACAGGCTCTTTCATATGACAAAGAAGAAAACTATTGACACTAGAAATTTCTGATCACTTCGCGTATAATCTAGCAAATATTTCGATAATGTGACTATTGTGAGAACTCATGGGCTTAATAAAAGAACCTTCAGGTTCTATGAGGTGAAGTAATTCCTTAAGGTTATTTTTCTTGGGCTATTTTGAGATCGATTTCAAATTTTTGTCATTTATTTAATACTTTTTCTGCGTCTATAAAAGAAGCTATTCTTGGTATTCGTTCTGGCGTTGACGGGTTGGGGATTCACTGCGGTCAGTCGGGCTGGGGGGTGGGGGGGTGGTAATTCTGAAAAATTAGAAAAAATGACGTATTTTTAACTTACGAAGAAGTGATCGGATCTTCATGAAACTTCATATGTAGAAGGACCTCGTAACTCAGATCTCTTATTTTAAATCTCAACCGGATCCAGTGTCATTGGGGGGCAGTTGGGGGGGGACCGGACATCTTAGAAAATACTTAAAGCGGAGAGATCAGGATGAAAGATCTCCCGGATTTGCATTTTCCAAAGCGTGCACGAGCATGACCAGAGCGTGAGCTGCACCAATCTCGCCGACATTTGCCTGCAGATTATCCGCGACCGCATGTTCATTGATGCCTGCTTTCTTGGCTATCATGCCAGCCACACGTTTCATGGCAGCGGGGAAACAGAAATGGTTTATTGACGATGCTTCAGTGTTGATTTTCGCAAGAAGTCGTTCAATTGAAGATGGAACCAGTTCCAGATACCCTTCGTCGCGTAGGGGAAAACTGGGGTTGGAAATGTCTTTGGGATACACAGGCATTATCCTACGAATATTTTTTTTCTAAGTAGCCTCCTGGACGAATTTTTTAAGGAAAAATTGTAGTCTGACATGTCTTTAAGATACATATACATTATTCTACGAATATTTTTTTTCTAATCAGCCTCCTAGGGGAGCACGAGAAATCCGACGTAGCTGGCTCTTTCTGAGAGGGGCTTTAAGGGAGCATCTTAAAATAAGATTGGGCGGAGAAGGTAATCCCTTGTTAAAGTTAAGTAAAAAAATAAGTTTTTTTTTTAACTGAAAGTAAGGAGCGACAAAACTTAAAACGAACAGAAATTCTTCCGTAAATGAAAGGGGCTATCCTCTCCTAGACGCTCCGCTCTTTACGCTAAGGTTTTTTTATTGTTTTAAAAAGATGAGTTGTGAGAAAGAGTCAAACTTCAGCGTAAAGAGCGGAACGTTGAGAAGGGGACAGCCCCTTTGATTTTAAGTTTAAACGTCGATTCTTATGCAAACTTTGCAACCATCCTAGATGATATAACAATTTCAGGTAATCCTCCTGCTACTACCAGGGGCTGACCGAGACTTCATTTCTGGTGGATGTGACACGCTGGGCTGATTCTGCAGACGCGGATCTGCAGCGGCTGGGAACTCACTGGAAGGCCATTATCAACCGCGAAGAAATGTGGCGGATGGCCTGCGAGCGAACCATGCATTTCCATCGGGGCCAGACGGAAAGCACAACAATCTTTTCCGAACCGGATCACGTTCAGCGCATCATCACCCGAAATGCGGATGACGGCAATGCCTCCCTCACCGGGTGGTGTGGCAACAGCGGCAATGGTTTGACCCTTTTCATAGGTGCGGTGTGTAAATTCCATGGAAAGAGTTTAGCACACCGCTTGATTTTGCAAGTGGTTAAATAATTATTTCATATAACTCACGAGAAACTTGAGGTGATCCACCGTCTCAGCTTTTTTGAGCTGCTCATCGAGCCCTGTTGGATCAGATTCTTCAATCACTATTTTGAAGACTGGAAGAATGATAGAGTCTCCTCAATCCTGCGGAGCCACCTCTTCTTCCCATATAGGGCAGGTTAGTTCGTGCAGCCTGCTGACAAGTGCTGTCCCTCCACACTTGCAAAGTTCTTCCAAAATAGTATTGGGACCAGGAGCTTTATTACTGTTCAGACAATTGCTCGCTTGTCAGATTTCATCTAACGTGGGGGGCGCCATTATCACGTCTCTGTAGATGCTACTGGGTGGGCTCGGTTGCAGCACGTGCACGTCACGATCCTCGGGGGCGATGTTGTAGTCGCCGAGTAGAGCGAGATCGGGCGAGCGCGCGAGTTCATCGCGCAGCCACGCCGTCAGCGCCTCGAGCCATGCCAGCTTGTAGCGATACTTGTCGGAAGCGACGCTCTGACCGTTGGGCACGTACGCGCAGACCACGCGCACGCCGTCGACGGTCGCCGCGATCACGCGCTTCTGCTCGTCGGCGAAACCCGGGATACCGAGGCTCAGATCCGCGGCGGGCAGAGCTATACAGTTACAAGAAGGCCCTTTTAAAATATTATTTACATATAATATATTTTTATAAAATATTATTATATATTATTTATTGTTTTTATAAAATATTATTTAAAATATATATAAAATATTATAAAGTATTATTATATTTATTTATAGTTATAAAATATATTATAGTTATAAAATATATTATAACTATAGTTATAGTTATATTTATAGTTATAAAATTTTATTTATATAGTACTTATTATTTTTCATTTATTTCAATTTAATATTTATGTTAGCTAAAGCACAAACCATTCTGTGCATCTTGTTTTCATTTATATTCTAGATTCTTCCCCCCTCCCAAAAAATCTACTTCTAGATCATTTCAAAAAGGATTTATACACTTTTTATTTTGATTATCTTTTACCTAGACAGACAAAGCTGGTAATAGAAAAAGGAAAAGCTTTTTCCTTTTTTTCACCACAGTAGTCAGTCTTTAATAGGAGGTTTACGCTTCCCAATCTTTTCGTACAGCAAGGATCTTATGCTTTATAACTCTCATTTTAAATCCCGACCAGATCTGGTGACATTGAAGGGAGTTGGAGGGGGGAACCGGAATTCTTGGAAATCGTGAAAATTGAGGTATCTTACGAACGGGTCATCGGATCTTAATGAAACTTGATATATAGAAGAATCTTATGTCTCAGATGCTCAATTCGAACCGGACCCAGGGACATAGAGGGTTAGAGGGGGGAGACAGAAATCTTGGAAACCGGAAATCTTGGAAAACGCTGTTCAACTTTTCCCTCAACACTTCCTGAGATGTTTATCTGAATTATTTTAGCTTAAGTAGAGTAGTAGCAATAGAAGCACTAGTTAGAGTTGCACTAATAGTAAAAGAAGCAGTGGCAGCAATATTAGTAGTAGTAGGCACATGTTGCTTCTTGATCAATTTATCTTCCCCTTTAAGCATTCCCTAAAAGTTCCAACTTAATACCCCAACCCTTTCCTGACTATTGACAATCTGCATGCACATACCGTGCTTTGATTTCTATTAGAATTTCTTGTTTCTCATTTGGGGTTAAGAAAGACAAACTTTCCGTACAGTCAATGTAATGTTGAATCATTCCTCCTACTATTTCCTTGATCTGTCTTGAAAGTTGTTTTATAAAAAACTCATTAAAGTGTTCTGTTTGATAGTACATCAATAGATAAATTTACTTTCCTAGTTTTGCTATGATTGTAAGAGGGTATTCATATTTTTCTATATCGTCTTTTTCTTTTACAGAAAAGCCTAGTGTTGAATTGTTTTCTGTTTCTTTATTATTATTAATATAAAATCTGATATTTGTATTATATTTCTTTATGTATCAAGGCTAATATGGCATTTGCAGTTGATGCACAAATATTAATTAGATGGTAGAGTAGATAAATGTCGTTACAACAGAAATTAATCAAACTGATTTAATCTTTGCTGCTAGACGTATTCTGAAGTAAATAATGGCGATTTAGAATCACAAGTAAATCCAGATGCACCTTATGCTTTTCTTTGTGAATTACAAACCTTGACAGTGTGCTGGCCAAATATATTGAAGATAAGCAACCTGATACTGATCAACATAGATTGCCTGCATTAATATCAAACAGTCAGTTAAGTCAGGGAAATAGCTTTCAGTCAGCTAGTCGGTCAAAAGAATGTGTATTATTATCAGAAGCCAATATATATAGTCAATCCACAGAAAGCACAATCACATTGAGCTCCCCAAGCCAGAAGTATTGGTGCAGTTCTCAAAGTGAATCATTATCCCAAGAACAGTTAATCCTGTTTATTAATTGCATTTTTATACTTTATTTATTTAACCTATTACACATTAATAGCTCTTTAGGGAATTACGGGTGTCATTGAAATTTTATTGAAGGAGGGGGGGTGACTAATCTCATGTTCTTAAAAATAAGACTGGTTCAAACATGAAAATTTCTAGATTGAAGTCTCAATGGAGTTTCTTGATTCATTGAATGTTCGAAATAGAATAAGTTCAAACTTAGGATATTTTTCGGGAAAAAATCAGCATAAAATACCATTTGTCGAAGAACGGGTCCATGTCCACCGCCAGATCCCGGATCACCTGCAGATTGCGCAGCGGTCCGATCCGGATCGCGCCATCCTTCACGACCCGCGCCACATGGGTGCGACAGGTCCAGCGCGGCGCGCCGTTGACGGTCATCGCGCAGCTTCCGCACATGCCGACGCGGCATGCGAACCGGTAGGCGAGGCCCGGATCCGCATTCTGCTGGATCCAGGAGACCACATCGAGCACCGTCTGGCTGTCATGCGAGGATTATATTTTAAAAACAGTCGTGTCGTGACAGACTAATTATGACATGATAGAGTGGGCAAGCTAATCACGTAACCACTATTCTCAGGCTTCGCCAAGGAGTGAATGCATTTCGTGGTAAAAATACAATCAAATTCGCTTTGTATAGGTATCGTTCTTAAACAGCTTTTGCTTGGTAACAAGTACCTCTGTTTGCCAGTTTCAGGAACAGCGGTGGGTAACTAGGTAGGATGTTTCTGACGGAATTGTTAAATTCTGCTCGAGAAAATCGGCTTCCCGCTTGTCGCGATCATCCTCGGCGTGGTGCTGGGCCCGATCGCAGAGAGCGAGCTGCGCCGCTCTCTGGCCATGTCGCGGGGTGACTGGTCGGTGTTCCTGGAACGTCCGATCAGCGCCGTGCTGCTGGCCAGCGCCGTGCTCCTGCTGGTGTTCACCGTGATCATGCCGATGATCTGGCGCCACCGCGAGAGCCGCGCGCAGACCCGCGACGCCTGACCTGCGGGCAAGGGCCCAATCACTATATAAAAACATGAGTTATCGTTAGAAAAAATATATAATTTTCTGTATTAAAAAAAGTCTGAATATCATGTTGTCTAAATAGCTGTTAATGTGGCTTCGTGTGGCTTCTAATGTGGCTTAATCAAGTGGCTTCGAAAAGTCGGTGCTTTTAAATAGTTTCCTCCATATTGACCCAGCGAAATATCAAATTCGGTTGACATTTTTCAATATAATTCACTTCTGCCTTGGAAATGAGGCTATGGTGTTACTCTTGACGATGCCTTACCTGAATTGGTATCGCAATAGCACCAGGCACTGGTGACGCGTCACTCAATTGCTGCTGCGCAGCAAGCTCTGCATAGTGTGTTTGCAAAGCATTCATTGCTCCTTCGTCGTTCAGCATTACAGGCAGACCCTGCATAAGAGCTGTCGTCAGTGCCACATTCGAATCATACGACACTTTTTGTCGTTTCGAGTCAGGCTCTAGATCTTCATTGGTGTTTTCTGTTTGGTTTGGCTCTAAAAGGAGTAAATGCACTTTTGCTATTTTACTTTTAAGTTATATTATATTAATCAGCTACGGATTTTCTTCTCAATTCAAATACGTAAGTGAAGTATTGAGTAGGCAACACATCTATTGATATTTCTGAAAGCCAGAAAGCGCGTATCGTACAATTCGATACCGCATCCTACTGAACATCATACAATACGGAAGTGTGCATCGCAGGATCACGCAAAAATACGACACCGTGTAACATCTATTTATTATGGTGCTTTCACACGACGGCTGCTGGGCGGCGTCAATGGCGGGCTGGCGGCGGAGCCGATCATCGCCTCGACCGTGCTGGCGGCGATGGTCGGCGTGATCGGCGCGGCGGTGGTGACGATGGGAATCATCGCGCTGCCGGCGATGCTCAAGCGCGCCTACGACCCGGAAATCGCGATGGGCTCGATCATGGCCGGGGGCACGCTCGGGATCCTGATCCCCCCCTCGATCCTCGCGATCATCTATGCGGTCGTGGCCGAGCAATCGGTGGGCGAGCTTTATCCTGTTGTACTTGTGTTTTATGTTGTTGTAGAGAAAATCCGCTCAGCTTTCGCCCTCTGTGACAGCAAATTAAAATAAAACAGTTATCTGATATTAGTTATTATAAATAAGAGAAAGTAAAATAGAAAAAAAAATAAAAATACAATAAAAATCAAATCATCTTCTCTTCTCACCGCCCTCTATTGAGTGGTAAACAATAAGCAGCCTAATAATACCATTAAAGCTAAACCCAGTTGAAAGCATTTGTCGAAGCAAACTTATTTTTATTTATTTGTTTATTTTTATTTTATTTTATTTTTCATTTATTATATCCTTTCCTTTCTTGGTTTCCCCTCGTTGGTGAATCTCTCCGCGGAAATACACACCCTCCCCCTGAAAATTTCACTTCATTGGGGAACGGGCAACACGATAATGCACTGAATCGATAGACAGGAACATCGATTTTTTTCAAACTTCATACTTTCCACAGTAGTTCCCCCCCCCCCCACCCCGCCCACTAGAATTTTTCCGAAGCAACCAAGTCACCTTTCAAAAAACCATGGAGAGAACATCTATCCAGCAATAAACAGACTTGGAAAGCCAGAAGTGAAAAAGGTATTTCATAAATTAAATCACTATGCGCTTAAATCTAATCGGCCTTTTTCATTGGTTTTAGAAATAATTAAATAAAAAAAATGTTTTTAACTGAAAGTAAGGAGCACCATTAAAACTCAAAACGAACAGAATAATTTCTCCCCTCCTCAATACCTTGTTCTTTACGCAAAGGGTTTCGCTTTCTAAGGAAGATAGGTGCTTTATTATAGATGTTTTAGACACATCTACGTACAGTTACCGCATTTCACCAGTGCATAATTAGGAAGCTTTCATCGATTGTAGACAAACTTTTGCTGGTCGAATAAACGATTTTTCAGATCAGATCGTAAACGGAACAAGCCAGATGTTCACCCATTGCCTCAATTTATTTTAGATTAAATAAAAAAAACAAGTTTTTTTTTAAATGAAAGTAAGGAGCGACATTAAAACGTAACACTCTTGGTATTTGCATAGAGAACTAACTGGGGAGAATGAAACATGTTACAAAAATAATTCTTACTTCATAGTATGCAGAATGATCATACTAGACACATTTTGCATGCAACTTAGCTACACTTGACTCATTCCTCCCCATATACAAAATATATATACTACCAAATTATATATTTTCAATGCATTCTGCCACCCATAATTTGTTTTCTAGTTTGTTTTTTTTTTTTTTCATCACAGTTGACTCAATTTACAGGTACCTCTAACACATATTCTTTGACTGACTTATTTGGTATTACCGATTAATTCTAGTAATAGAAAAATTGTTGCTGGATTGTTCTTTTTTCCTGCTTAGGGTCTACGCTTATTCTTTTTCTTTTATTTATTCAAATATAACAACAAGGATACGCATAACATCAAGGATGGATCTAAATCAGAGTCTTGGAGGGGGGTAATGTGACAGGGGTGTCAATAAGAAAAATATTAGGGGGGGAATGTGACAAGGGCATCAGCATATCAGGAGATGGGTCAAAAAGGAGGTCAAACAAGAGCAGACCAACTCGGTACTGAAGGTTATCAAGAGATGGGTCAAAAGGGTGGTCAAAAGAGAGCAGAACAGTTAGGTCATGAAGGTTATCAAGACATCGGTCAAAAGGGTGGTCAAACAAGAGCAGAACAACTAGGTCATGAAGGATATCAGGAGATGGGTCAAAAAGGAGGTCAAACAAGAGCAGACCAACTCGGTACTGAAGGTTATCAAGAGATGGGTCACCTCCCTGTCTCATCCCTTCCCCAAAAGATCTAGAATTTTTGCTGGGTCCCCTAAATGTGAGATAGAACAGGCTTACCCAGCTGCGTATTAAGTTTGTCACTTTTTAATGAGACTTACTGATTGTGTCCAATCTTATTCGACTCTTTCTTACAAGCCTACTTTTGAAAACAATTAAAAACTTTAGCGTAAAGAGCAGGTGCTGAGGAAGGGACAGCCCCTTTCATATACGGAATAATTTCTGTTCATTTTATTGTCGAAAGAATAAAAAAAATTAAAAAAAAATAATAAAAAAAAACATTGAAGAAAATAAAAAAAAAATGCATCAAAAATACGATTCAAGCCCTTGTCCCTTTCAGGCCTTGATGCATAAATTCTAAAATGCTAGGTCGCATTCTGATCTCCCAAACATGCGGACTGGAAAGGACGTTGGGGGCCACCTACAAAAAACAACTAGGGGGTCTCCCTAACTGTTTTTTTTTTTTTCCACAAAATACAGTTAGTAGTAAAATAAAGAGCAAAATATTTTTTCCTTTTAAGCTTGATTTACATATTCAATTGAAACTTTACTTGTTTTAAGCTCGCTTTTTGGGCGTCATATACCACTTTATGAGGGTCTTATAGTCAAAATTATAAAGGGCCGTTAAATATGAAATCAGTTTACAAATGAGCCAATAATTAACTCTCTATGATGTCCATGTATCTGGCCCAGCCTTTTCATTCCAAAAATGTTCCCCAAATAGCACTTTTGGTGTACTATGTGACACTTTGTGGGGGAAACCTAAAACTTGGAAAACACTTAGAGTGGAGGGGTCGGGATGAAACTTGGTAGGAAAAATAAACACAAGTGCTAGATATATGATTGACATAAACGGAACGGATCTGCTCTCTTTGGGATAGTTGGGGGGGGGGGGTTATTTCTGAAAAATTAGAAAAAATGAGGTATTTTTAACATACGAACAGGTGATCGGATCTCAATGAAATTTGATATTTAGAAGGATATCGTGGCTCAGAGCTCTTATTTTAAACCGAAGAAAATAAGAAAGGATTTCAATGTTCCAATTTGATGACATAAACGTAGTGCGAATAGCACGTTAATAACCAGGCTCCCAGATGTCTGAAAAATCTGAACCATTTCCCATTCTGAATGAATTTAAAAAAACAATACAAACTATTCAACTATTCAAATACTATTCAACTAAACAATACAAACTACAAACAATTCAAATGCAAATTCTTGTCAATTCAGTTCAACACTGATTTCAAAGATTAGTGAATTTTTTCCTGCCATCCGAGTCAATGTACCTCTCAGCTTACGCTCACACTCCCTACCAGCACATGCCACCAGCCCCGAAAACCGTCGACCACGGCACGAGTGTCCATCCCGCAGCCCCCCGTACCCTTAACAAGCCAGATGCGACTGCCGAGCACACGCACCAGCTTCCTCACGCCACAAGTTCCAACCAGCACTCAGCGACCGATGCACCATCCGAGTCAATGCACCTCTCAGCTTACGCTCACACTCCCTACCAGCACATGCCACCACGGAGCAGCTGCATCGGCGTTATGGCATTGGGGTATTAGGGCATTGATACCCTGATACCCCAATACTGATATTAAAAATACTAAATACTGATTTTAACCAGGTTTCGGTAAAATCAGTACAGATTTTACCGAAACCTGGCTGAATGACCACAGTCTCAGCTCTTTTAAATATTCCAGGATATAAATTTTACATTGGGAATCGACAGTTTTGACAACATGGAGGAAATGGTGCATATATTCGAAGCGATATTGAGGTGATGCAAATTTGTTGATATTTTCAGCTATTCTGAACAAAATGGGTAAATCAAAACGTTGACTATACATCCTAAAGGGTTAACAATTCACTGGATATAAAGGAAAAGTTCTAGGATGGGGGTTGGCTATTCTGCAATCACCTTTTACTTTGTAGAAGGCACTAGAACTCAATTTCTGACGAAACCTATATGACGAGGGCCAGTGGCTCTAAAATCACTTTTGGCTTTAACCAATAGGCACTAGAATCCTCAATTTATGAAGTTTTAATGCTGCTCCTCACTTTCAGTAGAAAAAACTTTTCGTATTTATTTTTTATTTTTTTTTGAATAATACTAGAAAATCCTGCGTCCACTCCACCGAAAGTTTCTTTCCCCATGACAAGTTCCTCTATGGAAAGATCCTCCCACTTAACCCCCCTCTCAACAGTCCCCCCAAACCCAGACAAATCCCCCTGAAAACGCCTGTACATTTCCACTAACCATTACTATATATAAACACAGGTCAAAGTTTGTAACAGAACAAGTGTTTTTTTCACAGTTGAAAAGATTTAGAAGAATAGGAAAATAAGTCTGCAGCCAAGATTAAAATATTGGATGCTATAGTGGTCAAGTATGGTTCTGAGGCGTCGGCAATGTAAGGATGTTAAAAGTAGAATGGCCAAGACCAAGGGTGATTTTTTTAACAGTTGAAAAAGATTTAGAAGAATAGGAAGATAAGTCTGCTAACCAAGATTAGAATATTGGAATCCATAGTGATGACATTGGTCAAGCATGATTATGGATTTCCTGCAGTAATTTCTTGTGTTTTCAAAATGATATTTTTTTCACAGATTGCTCGTATTTTCTGGTCATTTTATATAATTTTCAGGTTAGAAACAAAAATATAAGCAACAAGTGAAAAAACTGCTCGAAAACCACTCTAAATTACTGCAAGAAGGCCATAACGAAATAAAACCCTCTTTTGAAGCATTTTTTTTATTTTAAAAACTAGTATTCTGTTTTTTTTTTCTTTATTTGTCCTTTTTTGGTGATATGCAAACAATGGTCAAAGTTTACAACTTGCAGCCCCTCCCCTGGGGACTGTGGGGGATTAATTCGTCCTCAAAAACATAGTTATTAGATTTTTTGACTATGCTGAACAAAATGGCTATGTCAAAATTTTGATCCGGTGACTTTGGGAACAAATGAGCCGAGGAGGGGGCCTAAATGCCCTCTAAATTTTTGATCACTTAAAAAGGGCACTAGAACTTTCCATTCTCGTTATAATGAGCCCTCTTGCGAGATTCTCACCCATTTGTGAGATAAAGATACCCCAATTTTCACCTTTTTTCAAAGATTTCTGGTTTCCCCCTCCAACTGTGCCAATGTCACCAAATCCTGTAGGGATTTAAAATAAGATCTCTAAAGCACAAGGTCCATCTAGAAATCAAATTTCATTAAGATCTGATCACCCGTTTGTAAGTTACAAATACCTCATTTTTTCTAAATTTTTTCGAATTACCATCCGCCCCCCCCCCAATTCTTCCAAAGAGAGCGGATCCGGTGCTTAATTCCTTTATTAGGGCTTCTCCTACTAATTTAGCGTATGAGGAATGCAATTTTAAAATGTGGCTTTCAGGTATATATGTGTTTGACCAAAAGTGGTTAAATAAGGACACAGACTTAAATAACCAGGATTGTTTTTCACAAACTTTTGGAAACGTTTGCTGGCGGTATTGAATTTTTTATATTTATTTCTCCAAGCACTAATTTGAATAATAACTGATCTAAACAAGAAAGAGAAGCTGAATAAAATAAGGTTCTACCTCACAGACCTCCTTGAGGGAGATATTGTTCAAGTTCCAATTGATCGCCTTTTGAATGAATCAGCCAGGAAGTGCCCCCATAGCCCTGAGTACGACGAAACTTTGGTCTCATATGAGTACGAAATGCTTGATGAAACTGAGCCTGCTTATTCAATGACGTTCTTTGTTGCAGTATTGATAGCCGTTGGAGCATTAATTGTTGCGGTTGCTGTGATTGTCCTTGCCACAAAGATAATCGTGAGGCGCCGCAACCCAAAATTAGTTAATCGTTTTTATTGCAATAATTGGGAGAACAGAATTCACACAAGTGAAAATTGGATTAATTATTTTTTGTTAGACCGTGGTTGTTTTCAAGGAGAAGGGGTTATGCACTTCTACTGAGTGGTGTCTTCACTACAAACAAGAGTATGATAACTGTCCGTTTCTCTAATGGTGAAAGTATAAGACCTACTGCGTATTTGGCGCTTTACTAAAAGTGATTATAGTACAAACATTTTCTTTTGTCTTTATTGTCCTCTATGCAAGTATGTTCTAGTGAACGTTTATCCACTGATTGTATGTGCTGAGGCACACTTATTTATGATCGGAACAAATAACGCTTGGGTACGACTAGCTTAAAGGCTATCTTGTGTAATTTTAGCTAGAATATGCGAAAAAAAACCTGCTACATTATAATGATATTGAATATCGTCTTCGCAATCTTTCTAATGTATATCTTAGAATAAAAGTAGTTCACGCCGAAGACTTAGTACCCTTTGTTCTTCTCTCCTGCAAAATATTGCATAAAAACAAAGCTAACAAACCCAAACGATAATTCGTTACGGAAACTTTTCCAGCCGCAATTCAACCCTATCGAGTCAATATGGAAAAATCAACTCGGTCAATACAAGAATCTGACTTTTTAAGAGAGTTTTGAGACCATACTGGTTAAACCTAAAGAAACGTGAGGATATAGGGTATTGAAAAAGTCACAGCCAGTGAGAAAAGAGCGGAGACAATGCAAATATTATGGGGAAAATTTCAGCACGAAGATATTTTTTTAGTGACTACTATATAAGTCTAAAGGGATATTTCTGAACTATATGGAATCTTTTCCATTAGAAATAAAAATATTTGCTCACATTTTTATCACACTTAAAGCAAATAGATGGGAAATGCAGCAATATGTTAAACAGGGCAATATCTAGTATATTCTATTTCAGTAATGTCTCTTACTAGGTTTCTAGCTACTGCTGCAACCCTCAAAAGCATAAATTTAAGATCACTAGGTGATATAATGAGGAGATAAGCTCTTTTGACAAAGTCCTTGCACATAGTGTTTTTTATGTAGGTCAAATTTCCTGCCAATACTGTAAAGTTAATAGTTGGCTAGTAGCAGTTGTAGTAGTGTGCAAACAATGCCTTTTTAGTCAATTGATCCTCTCCCTTATCCTTTCCTGAAAGTTCTAAACTAATATTCCCAGATATTCCTGAATTATTCTCTTTTGACAATCCGTATGAACATAACGTGTTTTTATTTAGTTTAAACATCCCCTCAACACATTTGCCAAAGCAAATGTGCCAATCACTGCAATATGACATTGGCTCACACAGTTCCACAGCGAAAGAGTCAAATTGTATATTGAAAGTAAATTTGAATGTTGAATTGGCAAAATATGTGGTAAAAAAATGAACAGCTATCATATATATCCTTGTCATTTGATTTTGTGAATAAGCCCCCTCTCTAATAGAGCATTTACGGTATGCATAAGATAAAATGGGCAAAAGTCATTCTCATATCGTGGTGTGAATCTGTTAATACCATTACCCGTTTCTGAAATATCTCATATAGCCGTTTTGACGACCTGGATGCAAACAGTATCTTTTGACTTAGTTCAACATCATCCACATACCCTGAAAGTTCCACCGAAAACTATGCGGACGGCTTTGATGGATGAAACCCCTTTGACCTTAAATGGTAGTCAAATCGAGGACGTTCAATCGTTCAAATACTTTGGCTCAATAAGAAAAACAATCGGGGAGTCCTCAAAGGAAATTCCGAGTCGCATATCATTCTTTTGTCGTTTTGTTTCAGAAGTAAATAAAACAGCACAAACCTTTTATATAGCCTTGAACCCGGTCACGTAGAAAGTACTACGGTAGACGGCCCCAAAGATTCAATAGGTTAAAGAATGACACTAAGGAATAGAAATCAAAAACTGGAGAGGGGATTTTAGAATACTGGCTTACAATTAAACTATTCGAGACTCATAGTCTTAGCTGCCAGTTCTAGCTTGATAGGAAATAGCGCATCGACAAAAATGAATAAATAAAAAAAAGCCTTTTTGTGACTAGGCTTTTTTTCACTTTCGAAAAATTCGCAAAAAAATATTAGCAAAAAAAATTAGTATATTCTAAGGCACTGAATTAGTAGATTCGAGACCTTCGTGATTAAACTCTTCATATTTGTATAATCTTTTATTACTGTTTATTAAAATGATCCTTTTTTCAGTTGTATGTACTTATAATAATAATAATAAAAATAAATAAATAAATAAAAAAAAAATAAAAAAAAATTGTCTCGGCTACTAAATTTGATGAAACTTATATATTTAAAATTATTATGTTTTTTAGAGTTTCGTTTACTATTGAGCCGGGTCGCTCTTTACTACAGTTCGTTACCACGAACTGTTTGAAAAACTAGAATTTGGATGCTCAATGATTTGCTAAGCTTAAAAAAAAACCTCTGAGTTTTACGCTTTGGCTAAACTTACAAGAAGTGTTTTGATTTGTTAACAGATGAATAATTGGAAATTTTGCATCGATTTATTTCACGAAAAACTGCCTTAGGCATTGTGTACGTTTTCAGTGGCAATTGAAGAATCAAAATCAGAGCTACATCCTTGCCAAAATACAAGCAACTGTATTTTACCCTTGCGTGTTCGACTCTTTAATATCTTTTCATTCTTTCCCTACCTCCCCTTCCGAATCTGTTTTTCAAGAAGGGCCCGAATCTTGCCCACATAGAAGTGGACTATGTCAATCGCATCTTGGTGAATATTACCATCAGTCAGGATATTTAAGAGATTCCCAAACTCAGCGTATTAGAGGGGTTAATTTTTGACCAAAAGGTTATAATTACAACACTCCCCTTAAATGTGTTGTTTCTCGATTGTTCACAAAATCGTTAAAAACAGCTGTTAAGAGAATTGGCTTGAATTAAGCTAGTAACTTTTCTATTCTCGAGCCAAATTAATCTTATTTTCAGCTATTACTCCGCTATGTTTAAACGTCTCGCTCCTGTCCTATTTATATTTGTTTTAACTGCTTGTGGCGGCGGAGGTGGTGACAATGTTGTTTGACATAAGGTGAAAGCAAAATTTCATCAGGAACTGAAGATTATGAATGACTTTTTGCAAAAGGGGCTCAAAATATCCAATAATTTTAGAAGAACATTAATTAAACCCAAATATAACAAAGGGCGATTCGACTGATTGGAGTAATTATAGAGGCACTGGCTTGATTTGTTGTAAGTAAATTACTTAGCATGATGATAAGTGTCCCAGTTGTGGGGGGGGGGGGGCCTTTTTTAAAGAGGTTAACCAAATTTGCCCACTCTCATTTTCCCCCAAAGTCACCGGGTCAAAACTTTGACAAAACCATTTTGTGCAGCATAGTTGAAAAATCTAATAATTATGTCTTTCGGGGCGACTTAATCCCCCACAGTCCCCGGGGGAGGGGCGGAAAGTTACAAACTTTGATCATTGTTTACATATAGTAATGGTTATTGGGAAGTGCACAGATGTTTTCAGGGGGGACTTTTTCACGTTCAAGGGAGGGGGTTACGTGGGAGGATCTCTCCATGGAGGAATACACAAAAGTAGCACCGGGACTTCCAGTTTCAGTAATTTGACCAGAAAGTCTTAAATTGGAACTGCGAGTACTTGGGGTACTCAAATGTGGTTTTTCTTACTTTTCACTGCTGGTTCTTCATATTTTCAACATGGACTTCCTTTTAAATAGAATAAAACTAACTTTAGCTCCAAATCAGGTTACAATTGTTTCATAATAGCCACTATTGGGTGTAAAACACCCTTTTTAAGTCAGACTGATGTTTGTTGGGAATAACGAATATTTGCTGCAGATTTTATGCTGATGCAGCCATCATCAAATGCGGAAAAGTTCAAAGTTTTTTGTGTGTTTTCTTTCGTGAATGGAGAACGTTCCTAAGTTCTTGATTAGATAAAAAAACTATCTTTTGAAACGAAAGTAAAGAGCAACAGCAGAGCTTAAAATGAACAGAAGTTATTCTTATATGATAAGGCTGCCTCGTATTCAGCTCCCCGCTCTTTTTGCTAAGATTTTACGATTTAATAAAATACGATTGACAAGAGAACTTTCAATTTCCAATCGAATGAGTCCCTTTCGAAATTTCCATGACAATTTCTTAAATAAGAAGTGCTCTGGTCTGAAAAAAATTACACATTGTGCCCAAATCGCTCTTTACTTGGGCACTGCTATTGCGCTGCCTTTGATAAATTTTTTTCTTATTCCGTTTTAGGTCGCATGTAATCTTTTGAACATCTTCCCAGGAGGTTTTCCTCGAGTATATTATCTAAAATCACTATTGAATCAATATTTTAAGATTTCTGTTTTCCCCCTCAAGCCTTCTATGACACCGGATCCGATTCGAATTGAAAATGGAGCATCTGAGACATAAGATTCTTCTATATATCAAGTTTTATTAAGATCCGATCATTCATTCATAAGATACCTTTGTTTTCACATTTTACAATAACTCTGGTTTCCCCCTCCAGCTCCCTTCAATGTCACCAGATCTGTTCGGGATTTAAAATGAGATTTCTAAAGCACAAGATCCTTCTAGATATCATATTTCATTATGGTTATTGGGAAGTGTACATACGTTTTCAGGAGGATTTTTTCGCATTAAGGGGAGAGTCTGGGGGAGGGGTTTACGTGGGAGGATCTTTCCATGGAGAAATTTATCACGAGGGAAAATAATTTCAATGAAGGGGGTGTAGGATTTTCTAGTATTATTTAAAAAAAAAAACGAGAAAATAAAGGAAAAAAGTTTTTTTCAGCTGGAAGTAAGAAGCAGCATTAAAACCTAAAACCAACAGAAATTATTACGTATACTGTTCTTCTGAATTTTTCTGTGTGTCTTCTGTGCGGGTGCATCCTTGTTTAACTGTTGACAGAGACGAGGTGTTTCTTATGTCTTAGAACAGAACTCGCTATATTTATAGAGCACAAACACCCAGAGAAATTATCTTTTATGGAATTCCGTAGTGAAGTAGTGCCTTCCATAGACTCTGGCGATCCAGAGAGTCAAATGTCTCCTAAAAATAAATGAATATTGTACATATTTTCAGTATAATATTGTACATATTTTCGAAGATCAAGATCGCTGCGTGCCGCCGAGACTAATTCGGAACGGCTGCTATGGAGCATTCTTCGTGCAAGGCAACTCTGCCGGCTCAAGTTTCGACGGCAGCATCCCATCGGGCCGTTCTTTGCAGATTTCGCGTGTGTCGAACGACAACTGGTTGTCGAAATCGATGGCGACTACCACGAAGAGATCGTAGCGTCGGACCCGGAACTCGATGCAAGATTCCGAAGCCGTCGCGCGAGCAATCGCAGACAATCTCGGGTCGCCCCCAGGAGTAAACCGACCAATCCCCCAGAAAAAATAGCCAAAATTGTTTGAGAAATCACAAAGAAGATACTCTAGTGAGAGAGGCTTGGGCCAAGTCGGAAATCCTGCATGGTTACTGCAAGTCAAAGTATTGCACGAGATTCAAAATTCAAACAATACCTTAACCACGGGAACGGTCTTTCATGGTTTCATAAACAAACAGGCCCTGTCGACTAGTCGACAGGGCCTGTACATTGTGGGATTTCTTCTTGAGTAGGGGATTAAACTGTGTAACTTTTCGATATGAAAATAATTGCAGGTAAATTATTTGTTTGCACATCTGGAAAAAAGTTTATTTGTTCTATGATATTTGTTTTGATTAGGTAATTACTAGTAGTGGTTCTTTTCTTTATAATGTAACTAGCTGTTGGGGTGGCGCTTCGAGCCACCCCAACACCTATTTGGTGGGGGCACTTTGCCCCCCCCCCGCGTGCGTAAGTCTATGCGCCATAATAGTTATGCGCCATTGAACTAATAAGAAATGAAAAATGAGAACAGAGTGTAATTGCTTCTAGTAGCGGAAACCCAAGTACAATGAATGCCCAAAAAGGAATCGTTTCTCGAAGGAGAATGTTCACCAAAGACGATGGGCGCCAATGGCTGCATTTAGCGGACGCATTTCGAAAACCCGGGTTCCAACAAGTCATTGTTTTAACACATGCACGCGATTAGTTTCAACGCACGAATATTGTTGGAAGTGAAAACCTGTAGTGGTTCAACCCATTTGAAAATACCAGAAAAAGTACTATTCAAAATCTAGGAGAGGCAAACAACTAGGAGGGGGTTGCCCATCTTTCAGAGCAAAGATATAAAATACTCAACTAGGGCTGGTAATTGCTTTGCCATTCTGGCGGCAGAATTAGCGATCGACAAACAAAGGGTTGGTAGATGTTTGATAAAACTCAACTTAGGAACACCCGTTTTCTCTTAGATTTTCCTATAGTCCTTAATCAGAGAAGGCCAGCCACGAAAAAAGTGGTAGACTGCACGCGATTGCCGGGGGAGCAGCCGCCAAGCCGTTCGTGACGCACCACAACGCACTCGACATGGAACTGTACCAGCGGATTGCGTTGGAACTGCATCTGAAGCGGCTCATGGTGGGCGGCATCGAGCGCGTGTACGAAATCGGCCGTGTCTTTCGCAACGAGGGCATCGATGCCACGCACAACCCCGAATTCACAATGATGGAGGTCTACCAGGCCTACGGCAACTACGAAACGATGATGGACCTGACCGAGTCGGGGTTCTCTCCTACAATCACCACGCTCAGGGCGGTATCCCTGCAGATGTAGGCCAGACGCTCGGCAGGTAGCTCGGGATCGATGGGCAGGAAATGACCACCGTCTTTGAGCACTGCCAATTGGGCGATCACGGCTTCCATGGAGCGGGGCAGACTGATGCCCACGGGCGTCTCGTCTGTAATGCCCAGGCCGCGCAGCTGACGGGCCAAACGGTTGCACAAGGCATCCAGCTCAGTATAGCTTAAAACGCGGTCATCGCACATCGGTCCCTTCGACGACAACGGGTACACCATGGAAGAGATGAAGATGATCTGGGAGACCAGCAAGATCTTCGAAGACGATCTGATTCGGGTTAACCCCACCTGTGTTCGCGTGCCGGTGTTTTATAGCCACAGTGAAGCCGTGCACATTGAAACCAGAGCGCCGCTTTCAGCCGCGGACGCTAAGGGTCTGCTAAAAAACGCTCCCGGTGTTGAATTGTTAGACGAAGCGAAGGACGGAGGGTATCCCACTAATACATACATCAAAAGATTCGGATTTTTATGCTGATTTTAAATATATAAGTTCCATAAAAAATTTAGTCTTACCCATCAAAAGAACGAGCCTGAGATAATTAACCTTATTTTAGAAAATAGGGGGAAAAACCCCCTATAAGTCATAGAATCTTAATGAAAATCACGACGTTGCATTCAGCGTATCAGAGAACCCTGTTGTAGAAGTTTCGAGCTCCTTTCTACAAAAATGTGGAATTACATATTCTTTGCCAGAAGCCCCCCCCAAAAAAAAAACAGGAAAAATCAAGGGGGCTATTATTCTATATGACTCTACAGCTGCGTAAGAACAATTTATGGTCTCTATTTTGATTAGGGAACGTTGGCCTTGAATGGGAAGAAAAAGAAGTCTCCCAAAAGATTTTACTGCCGGCGATGCGAGCGGAATCTATTGTCGAAAATTTGCCCGATTCATGGCATTGAATGGACGGTGGTGCTGGAGCCATCCAATCACAAATCGTTATTGCCGCCTAAGCATAAACTAAAGTAACAAGAGGTAAAGTTAGATTTGAACAAACGCTTAACCTAAAAATTCCCATTGTTGAAACATGGTGAGTAAAATGTCCACAAAGTGTTGTTTCCCTTGTTTCCGTGATCTTATTATTTAATGCTGGCGTTACATTTTTTATGTCCTTCGCGGTTTACAAGCCGATTACTTAATAGTGAAGAAAGTTTTTTGTAAATTCTTTATTTATTGGTTGTGTAAGTTGGTTATCTATCATTGTAGTCCGGGAAAGGGAATGAGTGGGGTTACCTTTCAATCATTTTATGTCCTTAAAAACAACATTAGAGATTTCAATTCAAACTGGATAAGCCCCAAGAGACATAAAATGTATGGGGAGATAAAGATAAAACACAGAGTTTTAAGGTCTTTTTTTTTACAAGAAAATTTTGATTGATCAATTTTAGAGTTTGTTAAAAGAAATTAAAAAGCAAATGATAATAAATAATTGTGTTTGTTCCTTTGAAACTGTAGTAGTCTTGTTTCCTACTTGGCTGATCGGGTGGATGGTGCCATGGCGGCGGGTGCGGCCCGGTAGGGTCACGTCCAGCCATTCAGTTTTCAGCCGTTCGTCCAGCGCCGCCTCGCCAAGCGCCTGTTTCTTGGCGGCAAGGGCCGAGTTGATCTCGTCCTTGAGCGCATTCAGCTTGGGCCCGGCAACCTGCCGTTCCTCGGGCGTCATCTTGCCCAGCTCGCGCATCTGCAGGCTGACATCGCCCTTTTTTCCCACCGCCTGCACGCGCAGATATAGGTTTAGAATGCTTAGTTTTGACTACTATCTTGGCTGACTACAATCTTGGAAAACTTTAGATAATAAAGTTCTGAAATACATGCTCCCTATTAGGAGACATATTAGAATAAAAAAAGAGGGACATTTTTAAATTTATTTATTTATGTTCATTTATATTTTTTCCACATTTTTGATTATTTTTCCATAGCCCCATTCTAATGGTCCCGTATGACCCTAAGCTACGTAAAATAAGCTAAAACAACAATGGATCTTTTGACATTATTCTCTGTAATGGTAAGTTGAGTAAGTAAAAATACTAGCAAATGTAAAAAAAAAAACAACGAAAAGAAAAATAACTCAGGAAGTGAGCTTGAAAAAGTCTCACTAGAACTTCCAGTTTCCAATCCAGTGAGCCCCCTCCGAAGTTTATGCAACCACCCTTTCCATAAAAACTTTATATGCCCTCGGGGCATAACTTACAACCCTTGTCCTGAGGGCTCTGGGGGGGGGGGCAATCTTCAAAGACATGATGAACCTATAAAAAGTACCTTTTACGTTATTTTCAAATTCTGTTCTATTTTTAAAGGGCTCTTCCCAATCTAAAATGATTCTTTTTAAACTAAAGGGTGGCTTAGAAATTTACCAACATAATTTTCAAGCTGAAAAGAAAAAGAAAATCATAGTCTTGGCTCTTTTTTGGGCGAACTGCTATAATTTCTCAGACCGTTCTATATTGGGATCTCATTGGATTAGGATTTTATTATAGAAATTTCAGGTGGATGGTAAATTAGAAGATAGTCCCCAGAACTTTTTAAAATTCATAGCTTATAAAGGAAAAGCAAACAGATTTACTTTAAAAAAAAAAATACAAACTGCACGTTATTTATAAACATATAAGACTTTATAAGCTACATAATTCGGAAAGAGACCCAAGCTTTGAAGACTCCTGTTTCAGTGTGAAAAAAGCTTCAGCATAAAGGTACCTTCTATTATATGATTCCACCATAATATTTATTTGATGAAAAAATAAAAACACTATGACTATATGACGTTTTAAGCCTGTTGCTTGACACTTGGCACTGTTACATTTACTATTGATCAAACTTTTACAGGAATTTTATTTTCTCATGTTCAACTTGGGAGTAATATACTATTGTGTTACCAAATACTTAACCTCTTATGAATTATGTAAAAGCTTCACAGATACGACTGTTTTCAGGTTATAATATCTTGGACAAAAGTTATTTTTAGTAGTAATTTTCGTTTGGTGCAATGATTTTCACGGCTTTTAACATTTGATCTGACAGGAATGTATTGGATAATGTTGAATAGTTTTGACACACAAATGGTATTGGATAGTAAGCCCTTGAATTTACCAGTAACGGCTCAGTTTAATTAATTTTGTCGTTTTTAATATCAAAAGAATTAAATGAATTTCTTTAGTTAATTGAGTCAAATCCATTCCAAAGGCCCCATATTTTACATTTTATGTTAGGCTTTGGTAAACTAACAGTTTTATGCCCTATGGAAGTAGTAATATCAATAAGATGACTCACGAGCGACTTCATCCATTGTCAATCCATAAACGCAAACACGACCGATAATGGGCAGTTGAATCGTTCCATCAGGTGAAACTCGAACCGTTTTGACACTTCCGTTGGCATTGAATTGACCTTGCACGGCATCCAGCAGATCCTGCAAGGCAGTGTTGTTCTTGGTGACGGAAATCGTAATCGACGGATCTCGGGTTCCAGCCGCTGAATAGGCATTGGTCAAAATCCGGTTGACCTGATCGACAGTTTTTCCAGCCACATTAGCTAAAGCTGACACTTTGAAAGAGTTCCAGAGACAGGGTTTGGCCAATTTTGGCAAAGGACTGTCGAAATTCTGTAGCATGGACTTCGCTTGTTTTCCCATTGAGTTGGAGTTTCGATCATTTTTGGGCCGAATCAGTCCACGACTTGAATTTATTTTACTTTTACACTGTTGTAGGATCTGAGTTTATTTTTTATTTTTTTATGAATTCGAGACTTTCCCATTTTCGCATCGAATCCGGACAGGCAGCCCATAGAGCCTTTTCAATTTTTAATCAAATGAGCCCTTTTCAAAGTTTCTACAACAACTCCTTTGATATGAAGTGCCCTGGTCTAAAACAAACCAAAAAATAAATAAATGAATACATTATGCCCACATCATTCTTTTCTTAATCATTATTGCACTGCCTATGATATGACTACACTGGGTAACTAACAGATATTTTTTAAAAATTGTCCAGTGTTTTCAAGCTGAGTTAGAATGAGTCATGAGTCCAAAAATGAGCTTGGTTTTTGCTACCGGACGGTCGCCTGTCCCGCACCCGGCCGTTTCGCGACCCGCATCACTCCAGTTCTGTGCCGGCGCTGATTGGCGGCGGCCAGCGCGCCCGCCCCGGCGAAGTCTCGCTGGCCCACAATGGTGTGCTGTTCCTCGACGAATTGCCAGAATTCGCCCGCGCCACCCTGGAAGCGTTACGCCAGCCGATCGAAAGCGGCCGTGCCGTGGTCGCCCGCGCCAATGCGCATATTACCTATCCCGCCCGTTTCCAGACATAACCCTGGAGATAGAGCATGAAATAAACGCGGGCACTATAAAGTTAATCGCTGCCTATCAGGATTATGACTATGTATATCGTTTTCATGGACTTGATGGGGGTTTTGGGAATTTTTTTCGGGCAGTGCGAGCTGAAGAATACGATAGTATCATTACAGAGCTGCGTTTTACCTCAGAAGCAAACGATGTGTTTGATTATATTGCTGGGTTCTACTATGAAAATAGTGACATAAGTCGACGCCAGGATTCGGATAAATAAAACTTAAAAAAACTTAATGTCAGATCGTGGACGATGAAAAAAAGCATAAAACGTCTGATAAGAATAATTCATTGATCAGTAGGCAAAAGAAATATAGCTCCCCGCTGTCAATACTTCCAAGGTATTATATTTAGTTAATAAGAAAGATTTGCTATTTCACAAGGTAAACAAAATAGATCAGAACTAATTTCCGACGAAACTGTTACGTCAATATTAATAGAAAATGAAAATTGCACGACCACAAGGGTAACAACCCCCCCCCCGTTAATGCTCCCTGAAGATATCAACCCAATGCCTTACGCCAAAAACTTCCATTCCCAATTTTTTTAGGTAGTTTATTTGGACAATAAGGATGCACGCAGTGTCTTGATTTATTTCAACAGTCCCTGAAAGTTTAAATTTAGGCCGAGTCTTACCCTTAACCGTACCTGAGATTTTTCTGATGTGCCATTTTAACGACATGACAGCGTATAGTATTTTTTTTTATCAATCTCGTTGTTTGGATATGACTATACATAGGTTAGTCCATTTAGGACATTAAAAAGTCTGTTTTACAGAAAGAGAGAGTTGTTTTGAAGACAGAAAAAAGGAAATTTATGGCTTCATGTTTTAAAGATTTTAGCGAGGAAAAGTTCTCTGGAATAATTTCAAATCATATCTAGGGGGACGTTTGTATAGTGATTTAAAGCTCCCAATATGGGAACAGAAGTGCAAGTATTATTTTAAACAGTGCACTGTTTGATTATATAATGGCTATGCAGAGACACTACAATGTCATGAAAACATGCCGTTTTTAATGAAAAAAGATATTATATTTAAAAATAATAATGTTACAAAAGGCACTAGATATAGCAATTTTCTTTAAAATGAGTCATTAAACAGCTCTCTACGATGTTTCAGTACTAAGCTATCTGCGGCGAATAAGAACCAGAAGAAAAAAGCTGCGGTTTATGCAGAATATCGTGGTTACTGCCACTTTTCTTGATTCTCAAGCCAATTTATTTTCCCTTGCTATTTAAGCCAAGGATTGACATTAAAAGAAGTGAGCCCTACACCCCTCCCCCCAAAAAATAACTATTGCCCGCCCTCTAATCCCGAAAAAACACAGCTCCAAGTTTAACCTGAATCCCGCATTCGCTACTTATTACGAATACATGAATGACGGATTTTGTGATAAAAAAAATGACCTTGATTGACTTAGAACTTTAGATAATCCTGTTTTCAATTCTCCTCTTTTTTTGACGTGAGAAACCTTTGTGTGTGCCAACGGGACAGAGACTTTCTACTTCTAGAGAAAAGATGATCATTACTTTTGAAAATTTAGCTGAGGCCAACAATGACCCCATGACATGGATCACTGTAAAGGAGCTTGCACAAATGAGCTTCATAATCACAATAGTTTACAAAAACACTGAAATTTCATGGTGGGTGAATCCACCAGTCAAATCAAGCAAACAAACAATTTTACGCAGATTTTATTAATAAATGTCAATTTAAATTGTATTCTGTTTTCAAGTAGGCTTTGTTGAATATTTAGAATAATCCTCAAAAGCGTTTCTTTTCTATTTGAAATAACTTCCAACAAGTGTATATATTTCGGAAAAATATTTGATCGGAAAGTCATTTTATAAGGAACTTACAAGAGCAACTTATTCAATAAAGTGGTAATACATCATAGGCAGCGCAATAGCGTTGCCTATGTGAAGAGCGAACTAAACTCGATGTATTATTAATTTAAATTAAACAAAAAAGAAGTTTTTTAACTACAAGTAAGGAGCGACATTAAAGCTTAAGAGTGATTCCGTAAAACCAAAGAATTTTCCATATTGGTCCATGATGGACTGAACCAAAGGCTTTCAGAAAGTATGTGAAAACCAAGATGATCTGTAGCTGTCATGCATTTTATTCTTCATTCATTCAGTATCCGTATGTTGAAGATAAAGTTGCAACATGATCAATTTGGTCGAAAACCGTGTTGTTCATATCTTAGCACAGAATCTACTTGTCCTTGAACTCTAATTAATGTTATGTGACAGACTACCTTGCTTCCTTTGATTGGAAGTGTTTGGGCAAATGGTGGGTGTGGGAGAGGAGTTAGTTGCCCTCCAACATTTTCAACGATTAAAAAGTACACTAGCCCTTCAATTTCCAATCAACGAAGTCTTTTCGAAGTTTCTACGATAACTCCTTCAATACGAAGTGCCCTGGTCTAAGACCAAAAATAAATAAATATTACACTTTGCCAACATCGTTCTTTACTTTGGAGGTGCTATTGCGCTTCTTTTGTTTTATTGTTTATTTGCCATTTTATCAGGTGCATTTGGGAGAAAAGGGCAAGGGAGCTATTTGCCCCCCGATGACTTTTGACTCCTAAAAAGGGCAATAACTTCCGATTTCCAGTCAAACGAGGCCCTCTGAAGTGTATACGGCCATCCCTTCTATATGAAGCGCTCTGGGAAACATATCGAGCGCTTTATGGCCTTGAGTTTGGTGGGGGGAGGCTAGTTGCCTTCGGATCACTTGACTCTTAAAAAGGGAACTAGAATTTTCAATTCTATATCATTCTGTTTGGAGGATTTGACCTGATTGATAAACTGCTGCAAATGAATCAAAAAATGAGAGGCATTCATCCAGCCAGAAGTATTTTCTGAGCCAATCATCATGGTTTCCGGTAAAGCTCCCTCGAGTAAAGTTTCCGGACGCTATTTTAATGAGGAAATAAGTAGAGGAAGGACTATGTTCCCAATGCATTAACACCAGGACAGATCTTGGTCAATTGACGTTTTTCTGCTGACGTAACCTTCCCTACTTACTTCTGGCGTAAAAACATTTTTTTTTCCAAATTAAGAGGTATACCAGTGTTTCGATGATTATATATATAACTTTGACTAATTTTATTCATTTATATATAGATGAATCAGACATAGGTAAAGAGAACCCAAATTTAAAATAAACATGTCTATAGCTCTACCACATGCCACATCTATTAAAATCTTTTTAGCAGAGCTCCATACCATATTTTGAACCTATAATGCCTTAATTAAATTCAATGCCTCAGCCACAGTGTAGTGCTTTTTAATGACATGGCGGACACCATGTATGACGCGCCAGGCATTGGGCTTGCGGCAATTCAGGTTGCTGAACCGCTTCGTGTGCTTGTGGTCGACTGTGCGGAACGCGAAGATAGCGAAGAAGAGAGCGGCGAGATTGATCGCGAAAAAACAACAGCGGACGAAGAGCGTAATCCCATCTTCATGATCAACCCGGAAATCGTTGCCGTTTCCGAGATTCCCTCCACCTATCAGGAAGGTTGTCTTTCCATTCCCGATTACTATGGGGGGGACTTGAGGTATAGTCCCTAAAAACTCTAAATTTTCCCAGAATTACTGGGATTTTCTTATTCAAAATTTTAAATAAAAATTTTTTGATTATTTCCCACCTCCCTTTCGAAAAGGAGATTCTTGCGAACGCCCCTGGATGCTTTAAACTATATTGACCAGAGACTCAACAAAAAAGAAAATATTATTGCAGTAATTTCTGCATTCCTTGACATTGCTGGCTGAAAATGAAACACATTTATTTTGTCAACTCCGCCAAACAATGCGGTTTTGTAGCCGACTGTCTTTAGCACTTCGGCGACCGTGATTTCCGCGGGGTTCAATCCCTTGGGATCTCCTGCCAACAAAACTCCAAAGTTGGAACCGGTTGCCATGTCAATTCGCTTGGGATAACACCCAGTCATCAGCGCGGCGCGAGAGGGTGTGCAAACCGGCGCAGCGACATAAAAGCTCGTCAGTAGCGAACCCACCGCGGCCATCTGATCGATGCGAGGTGTATGGACGTGGGTTCGGCCGCCGGGGACCTCGATAAAGAGATCGTGCGCGGCGGCACCTATCTGGTGATGGAAGGACCGCATTTCTCCACCCGCGCCGAGTCCGAGCTATACCGTTCGTGGGGCTGCTCGGTGATCGGCATGACCAACATGCCCGAGGCGAAGCTCGCCCGTGAGGCCGAGCTCTGTTCTGCGACGGTCGCGATGGTCACGGACTATGACTGCTGGCACGAAGACCATGACGACGTGACGGTGGAGCAGATCATCGGCGTTCTTTTACTTGTTGTTGTATTATCCATGATCATTCTTTGACAAAAAATTTCGGGGGGGTTTTCCGCGTGGGATGGCGGAGGGAGGGTCCTGGAAGGAAACGGCAGTTCCCGTCTTTGAGACTGTCGGCTGACATTGAGACTCGCAAGATTATTATAAGGTATCGAATGACCATAAACAGTAAGGGGATTTCATTCAAATCATGATGAATTTTTTAGGCTGTTATGATAACTCAACCCTATTTTCTCTCGCGGCTGGGGGAAAGAAATTCTGCGTATTTTAAACCTAGGGGGGGGGGGAGTTTCTAAGGCATGTTCAATCATCTTTAAGTAGTTGTGCCTTATTTTCACCAATAAACAATATCCCAAATCAGAAGGATTTTTTTTTCTATTTTACAATATCTGACTTTCTTGCTGGCCCATTCTACTAATTACTAAAAAAAAAAATATTTATAAGGCAAATTCGCTTATTTAAACACAAGAAACGGACTTCAAGCGGAGGATGGCATATATTCTCTGTGCTTCACCTAAAGCAGCATCCGCTTCCTTTCCAGTAATATTTTTATTTCTAAGATCGATAAGCATCATATGATTATCGGTTCCGTTAGAGATGATATTATATCCTTTAGATACAAAGGCCTGTGCCATTGCATCGGCATTCTTCTTAACCTGTAAAATACTGATGCCGAACTGGACCGCGCTCTCGCCGTTGGCAGACGGCAGCGCGGGCGGCGCGAACAGCTCCGGCAGGATCCGGCCACCGCTCGCTTCGTCCTATTTGGCCATTTCCTGTGCCAATATTGTCAGATTTGTACCAAATATGATATCATGACCGTTCGCTAGATCAATGTTGCCAAAATTATACCCTTGGCTAGACCGTTATAGGCCAAAATTGCAAAAAGGATACCCTTGGCTAGACTAGAAATCCGAAAAAGTATACCATCTAGCGCGGCACATTCTCAGGTACCTTGTCTATGGACGAGTCCCCCCGTGGATCTTGTCCACGCTTTATAATGGTCTTGAAAAATCTTTCGAACAAAAAAATAAAGGGATGTAGTTAGGGTTGTATATCGGTGGTTTAACCATGACACGTATGTATCTATGGCGAGATTTCAAAAGTTTTTCGAAGAAAGATCCTCCGGATATACATTCCCTGTGTGTAATAGAATTCCTGCCGAATTGCGAGTTGCTGGTCTCCTGTCTTTTAAAATGATCTGTTGTTCTTTCGTGAAGTTTATCCTTCTTCACATGTAAATGTTGGTTAGCAAAATTATGTAAGCCTTTAAAATTATGGCAATGGATATGAATTAACCAGCAAACCCAGTGATACTGATCCCATGTTACAGCGTGTCAAAGCCATTCGAGTGCGAGATCGGTTGTTTATTGATGGATTGCAGAATAATTATGCGGCATTTTCTGCACAGATGAATGAAAGCTATTTAATGTGGCAGGAACAAAGTCTTCTCGAGATTCAAGCCAAACGCGCAGCAAATCGTAAAAGTATCGGACAGGCATTGGGCGGGGCAGCGCTGATTGGATTAGGTATTCACGCTGGAAGACGACGACGATGTCCGCTGCCTCGTCATCACCGGCGGGGACGAGATGTTCGCGGCCGGCGCCGACATCAAGGAAATGGTCGCGCGCGGGCCGGCCGGCACGTCGAACAATCCGAAGCGGGTGGAAGCGTGGCGCCGCATCGAGCGCTTCGCCAAGCCGATGATCGCGGCCGTCAACGGCATCGCCTTCGGCGCCGGCAATGAACTCGCCATGGTGTGCGATTTCATCGTCGCCGGCAGCAACGCCCCACCAAAGACATAGTTATTAGGTCTTTCGACTATGCTGAACAAAATGTCTATCTAAAAATTTTGATCCGGTGACTTTGGGAAAAGATTTAGCGTGGGAGGGGAACTTGGTGCCCTCCAATTTTTCGGCAACTTAAAAAGGGCGCTAGAATTTTTATTTCCGTGATAATGAGCCCTCTCGTGGCATTTTAGGACCTCTGGGTCGATACTATCACCCCTGGGAAAAAAAGCAAAAACAAACAAACACGCATTCGTGATCGAGGACGGCAAAGGCTTCAACCTGATGGTGTGGGAGGCAGGCATTCCTGGCGTGGAAGGCGTACGTTGCTTCTGCCTCTTCGTGGGAAAGGAGAGCATCGCATGCGCGTATCCGTGCGAACTGAGCAAACATCCCTCCACAATTGCTGCAGACGGACTGGGAAGGCGGAGTGTACCCTGTGCGGCTGGAGTTTCCGGATGAGTATCCAGCACGGCCGCCCAAGGTGCAGTTCAGAGGCGGTCTCTTCCACCCAGTACATGCTATATAACATGTCTTGTTTGTGAATTTATTTCTCAGAATTTTTACTTGATAATACTTCTGCTCTTTGAGTCTCCAAGTTTGGATTATACTTTCCCTAGCACTTGTGCTGTAGGCTATATATACTTCTGGAAGTTTCACTTTTACAAAATGAGGTTTGTCAAAGTTCACAAAGGGTCATGGCTGTTTAGAGACAGAAGGGGTAGAGATAGATACTTAAAGCAACTACCTTGAAACATATTTTTGACCCTAGCTCGGTAAAATTTCTCTCCCGCCAATAATAATTATATTTCCAATATATTGTTAATGTATTCCCCCCTAAAGCTAGAAAAATATGTGGTTCATCAATACCACTTAAATTAAATTTATTAGGTTCCCTTACCTCTTCATAATAAACTAAAGAACCAAATAAGCTTAAGACAAATCGTATTAATTGGCATGGGTACTAATTAATAGAAATTGTTAATGATCATACATTGACCTTGCAAAATCAGAGCTAAAATGGTAGGTAATTGTTTCGTGAGAAACCAGGAACGGAAAAGATATAATCAATGAAAAAATCAAATAGTTGGGAAAATAAGAATTTTGTCAGCCAGTAGCAAAATATGAAGATGAAAATCAAGCAAATATTTCAACAAGGACCTCCAAATAATGGAAGTGTTTTCAAACAAAATGAAGTGGTGAGGGTTATTGTGCATATGTTGGGCCAAGGCAGAATCAAAATTCTTGGGCCTTTGGTGCAAACTATGACTTTGTTGATTGAATATTTGATACTTTAGTAACAAAATTATGGAAACTACAACAAAGAATTATTTAGGGGTGCCGCAAATTGTCTGATCTGCAGATCCCAATTGTCGAGTGTGTACTGGATAAGAAACAGGTACCTTGAAGTCTTCTGAATTCAATGGACTACGAATTGTGCTAATGTTCAAATGAACTTAGAAAATAGCGTTACCGTTGTTTAGTAGTGACAACTTGGGCAATATACAGAGGAGCATATTATTAGCAACCAGAAGGGGTGGCCATGCTGGCCATACAACAGCGTTATGGTCAATTGACGCTTAGAGCAAATCTCCATGAATTATTAGTGGCTCATCGTACTTGCAACAACAGCACCATTCTAGAGGCTGTAGCAACGCATTTTACAGATAATTGATGAATATTAATGATTATAAAAGGGCCGAGATTGAATCTTGCGGAACCCCACAATTTATCAACTGATTATAAAATCATTCTCACCCACGAAAGATTGTAATCTGTTTTCAAGATATTTTCGAAGCCATAGGTAGAGGTTGCTCGTCTATGCATAGGGCAACCCGGGGATCACGACGCAGACAAGCAAACCACTCAGACTTTTCGCGCGGGGTGAAATAGATACTCCGGTCTTCATAGATAAACCAAATAGGGGTTACCAGTGGCGTTCCCTCTGCGCGTGTCACTGCGATCCGCATCAATACACCAGGTTCACTCAGGAACGCGTCGCGTTCCGCATCTGTCAACTTCGGCATCTACCCTCCCCGATGGTATTACCGGCAATTGGAGTAAGGAAAGGCCGTATATAACTTCAGAGGTAGCTCATTTGATTGGAAATTGAAAATTCTAGTTACCTTTTTATGAGTCAAAAGGGACAAGAGGGCATCTATCCCCCCTTTTTTCCAAATGCATCCGATCAAAATTTTGAGATTGCCCGTTTGTTTGAAGTAGTCCAACGATCAGATAACCAAAAAATCGGGTCAACATACGCCCACCCCCAGATCTCGCGAGAAGGGCTGTAACTTAAGTTGCTGGGGCATGTAAGGGAATAAACAAATTCAAAAAATTTCTTATTTATGGAAAAAACTAGAAAATATAGAAACTCCCGGGATAAAACCAGTGGAGAATATTCTAAATTCAATGGAAGAAAATAATAACGAAAAATATTATGGATTTGCGGTACGAAAAACTAAGATTCCCCCTAAATCAATGCAGAGAGTGCAAATATCACAAATGTTGGAACCAATAAATGATAAAATGAAATTTTGGTAGCCTCGCCGTCGGAGGATATCCCAAAATATTAGCAGTAAAAATATGATGACTGATCCCTGAAGGTATGAACAGAAATTCGTAATCAATAAGAAATTGCTTATTTTGTGCCAATGAAAGGTAAAACTGAACAAAAGACTAAAAACTTACTAAAAACTAATAAGTGCATTTCATTATTTGGCAGGGGGCAACAGGGCTCATAAGCTTTCCACAGTATTTTTTGAATGAAAAACGGGCTTTCCACTCAAACTTTTGAATGAAAAACGGGTATGTGCCTGACAAGAACCAACGGAAAACACTCAGAGTGGAGGGATCAGGATGACACTTGGTGGTAAAACTAATCGTAAGTCCTAGATACGTGATTTAAATAACCGGAACGGATCCGCTCTTATTGGGGGAGTTGGGGGTTAATTATGAAAATTTAAAAAATGAGGTATTTTTAACTTACGAAAGAGTGATCGGATCTTAATGAAACTTCAAATCCAGAATTACCTCGTAACTCAGATCTCTCATTCCAAACCCCGACCACATTCAGTGTCATTGGGAGGGCTTTACTAAAAAGATGATCAGAACCTTAAAACTAACAGAAATTATTGCATATATTAGGAGGGTCGCTCCATCTTCAACACCTCACTCTTTACGCTAAAGTTTTAATTCTTTAAGAACGACTCCTAAAAGCAAGGTTCGTTTCATTAAAACAAAAAGAAGCTTTTTTAAAAGTTCTAAAAAAAACTTTAGCGTGAAGAGCAGGGTGTTGAGGAGGGGACAAACCTCCTCATATACGTACTAATTTCTGTTTTTTTGCGGCGTGCCCCTGCCCGAGCCGCCGCTGCTCTGGGACATCGACACCGACCCGGTGCTCGCGGGCACCAAGCTCATCGCCGAGGCGTGGGACGCGGCCGGGCTCTATCAGGTCGGCAGCTTCGTCGGCGACTTCTGGAAGGAATGGAACGGCAAGTTCCGCGACGACGTGCGCGGGTTCGTGCGCGGCGAGCCGGGGCTGGTGCCCCGCATCGCGGATCGGTTCTTGGGCAGCCCGGATCTGTACGGCGGCGCGCCCCGGTGGACTCTGATAGAAGAGGGAAAAATGGATTTTATCCTCTAATAAGTTATGGTTTATGAGTACCACAATTGTTAAACTACAACCAGGCACACCTCTAATCTTCAGGGAGGGAGACGGGGAGGATGAAAAAAGTCATCAATGAGAGTTGACCAAATTACTGACCCAACAATAGAAAACGTGGCCCAAAACGCACTTGTCTGGCCCTTCTCCTTCTGGTTGGGATCTCTTTTCACCAATAATTCTGAACTGTTTTCTTTTATACTTCGGATTTGTTGAAATAGTGTAGTGGAGTTTCGCCGACCCAAATATCCCCCCCCCTGTCTGTAACACATTGGGACGTGATAATACGATCATATGAATCCACTCAAAGTGAGATTTTGCTAATAATAAAATTTAGCTGGCTGACTGGCTGGCTGGCCAGCCATTGACTGGCTGAATCAAATATCATTGTACAACGGGCGTTAAAATAAACTGTTTTAACTATTCCCGAGCAATCCCCGGCATCCCGAGTGGGTACAATTTAGAGTTCCTGTTACTGCAATACATTTGGATATTTTCTGGTACAATACAAGTATTTTCAAGTTTTGGTCAGTGGCGTAATTTTGCAAAATCCTCGGAGGGGCAAAGTTCGAGCCAATTTTCCCAGATCAAGTGAAAATGACAGTAGAAACTAGAAAATGAGCTATTTGGTACCATGAAAGTACTATAAAGATGCTTTCTAGTACTGCAAAAGTAAATATATACTAAAGAAAACTGATCCGCTTCTGCTATAAGTCAGAAAAGTCCTCATTTCAATTTTCAGTTAAAAAGTATTTAGAAAAATATTGATGGTAGGAAAAGTAAAAGTATTGCGAGCATCCACAGATGAGGACAAAGAGGTTTAGGAGACTTCATTAGAGCCGCTGTTCAAACTATTTGCTGGAAAAACTTTATATATGAAATCTAGAATTGGAAGATTACACGTTGTTTTTCTTAGTACTTATTGTTAGTACTTTCATTTTTATCTCATTTCTTATCTTTCCTTCCGTGGGCGCTCCGAAATGCGGATGAAGATTTGCTAGATGTTTTCCAGAGAAATCGCCAACGGACTGTTCTGATTACCCGGCTCACTGACCGTATTTCAAACAGTAGGCTGTACGAAAAATGTGGCTCAGTCCCGCTTTCTAAGGCTATAATGAAAGATAGGTTGAGATGACTCGGCACGTTGTACAGATTGCCGAAGATTGTCCTTTTCGGCAAACCGTCTAGGGCTAAACGGAAAGCAGGTCGTCCTCGTCTTGGGAAACATGTTCATGGTACGGATAATGCCCGTTGCCTGATTTCACTGGCATTAATGACGGGTCAAATTGGGCGTCCGGGTACCGGCCTGCATCCATTGCGTGGACAGAATAATGTCCAGGGTGCATCCGATATGGGACTTATCCCAATGCGTCTGCCGGATTATTACAAAGTCACTGACGATGATGCCCGGCATAATCTGGAACAATTATGGGGCTCCGAGATTGACTCAAAACCGGGGCTTACCGTTGTGGAAATCATGAAAAAAATTACAAAATTCAACATTTTTGCATATAAGAGCTTGAAACTTTCAAGATTTTTTTTTGAAACTCTCTGATACACTGAATCTTATGGTGTGATTTTCATCAGAACTCTTTGACTTTTAAGAGTTTTTCGCCCTCTTTTTCGAAGATACGGCGTTTTTTTTTAGGCTCGTAGTCTTTGATGGGTAACACTAAACTTAATGAAACTTATGTATTTGGAATAGGCGTAACAAGCCAATTCTTCTTATATATACCTCTATTATATTATCCTATAATATTATAATAGGGTCTATAAGCGAATAAATGTGTTTAAATCTAAACCCAAAATAGCAAAGATTACCTTTTAAAAAGAGTGGAACTCATAGCCCAAAATAACCTCCTATTATATTATTATAATTATATTATCCTATTATATTATATTATCCTATTATATTATGCTATTATATTATCCTATAATATTATAATAGGGTCTATAAGCGAATAAATGTGTTTAAATCTAAACCCAAAATAGCATGGTGCGATCCATTTCCTGGGCACCGGCATTGGTTGTCATAATCAGGACAACGTTGCGGAAGTCAGCCTTACGGCCGTTGTTGTCGGTGAGAGACCCGTGATCCATTACCTGCAGCAGCAGGTTGAAAACCTCGGGGTGGGCTTTTTCGATTTCATCTAAGAGCACCACGCTATGCGGATGTTTGGTAACCGCCTCCGTGAGCAGTCCGCCCTGGTCGAATCCGACATAACCCGGAGGTGCACCAATCAAACGAGACAGTGCTCTATTTGAATATTCCCCTTTGGATATAAAGATGACCAAGGTAAAAAGAAGTAAGCAGCATATTGAAAAAATCACAAGTGTACAATTTAGGTTCAAATCCTCCAATAAAAAAAATCAGGCTTGAAAGAAAAATAAAATTAAGCTCGTAAAAAATGATACAATAAACAAGAGATGAATAAATTGAAGCAGATAATATAGATTGATGCAATTATTATAAACTAGCAAATATTTTGTTACATCAGTAGCATACACGGGAAAAGGAAGCAATGGTTGGAAAGATGGCAAGTACCACAGAGATTATTCACGCTGTCACACAAACTTTATTGTTTAATAAATTCAAATTTATCCAGACTGTTATTAATAGTTAAAAATAAACAATGAGTTATTATCTTGGCCAATAAATCAAGATAATATCATACCTATGGGTACTTTTAAAAAGTAAATAACCTCATATTAAATCCGAAGCTCGTTACCAGAATTTTGTCGTTTTATTGAAAAAACAATTACCCGAGACAAATAGAGACAGAGAGAGACAAAGAATAAATTAGCAAGAGAAAGATTTATTATGAGTGGCAAAGTAACTCAAAATTCTGAGAAAGAGCTGCTAAAAAGAATCAAGAGAACACAGATAAACTTAGGCTTGAAAAGGATCGACTAAGGCTTCAAGCTATAGTAATCAAAAGTCGGTATTTTCTAGTGCTACAAAAGTTGTGAAGCTTAAATTTATTCTATTCATTGTAATCCTTACCAGTTTAGCATAAGCTCTAATTTATCCATTGCATATTTTCATTTAAAAAAAAAAAAAACTTTAATTTCTAATCGTTTTCCGATTACTCCTTAAATCTCCCTTCCGCAATTTTTTTTCCCGGAAATCAAAAACCACTGAAAATTTCCCCCAGAGTATCTCCACATGCAAAATTGAGCTGGCAAAGAAAAAGAAAGACAAATCGCCTTTCCCCACGGGCCGTGGGGGACCATGTTACCCCTAAAGGCATAGTTATTGGATCTTTCAATTATGCTGAACCGCAACCTTCAAGGTTGTGCGCCAACGGACAAATTACTGACTACTTATAAAGCGGCACTAGCTCAGTTGGTAGAGCGCAACCTTGCCAAGGTTGAGGTCACGAGTTCGAGCCTCGTGTGCCGCTCCAATTTCTCACCAAAAGAAATTGGCTTAAGTTTCAAGGGAAAAGTTGAAAGCATTAGCTTGAAACTAGAAACTTGCAGCTTACAACTTATTTATGCGGCACTAGCTCAGTTGGTAGAGCGCAACCTTGCCACGGTCAGCGGGTGCGGGGACTGGACCTCGCGGCCGCGGGGGGTCTCGAAGGGGTATTGGGTCAGCACGGGGTGAATCGAGGCCCCGCGGTCGGACAGGTTGGCGGCCAGAATGTTGGTGGCCAACAAGACCTGGTCGAGCACGTCGCCGGTCACCTCGATGAACAGCACGCTCATGCCCTCCACGACGCGCCCCAGGCCGGCCGAGTTGATGATCGGCGGGAAGGACAGGACCTGGCCGTTGGCGTCGACGAGGATCAGCGAAAAGATTTCCAAGAGTGTCAAAAACAGTAGCCTACAAGCATGGTGGAGTTGTCTGACACCCTTAGTGTTCTGGAGTGTACACCAGGTGACGTAAAGTCAGTACCCCTTGGTTTCCACTCCATTTAATAAAATGAATTCAATAGACACTTAAAAAATTTTAATCTTGTTGTTTATCTTGTGAGTGCCTTTACCAGACGGGACTAAGCCGTCCAAGGTTAGGAGAGGTCTCATGAGGTCTTTTGACATGAGCTTCCTTTGTACATTAGGAGGAGTGTAAATTTCCGTGGATCTACATGCAAAATAGGTTGGCTACAATTATTCTGATATTATGAAGTAAGAACCGTTCTCTGACTTTACACTGTTCAAATACTTTACCCCGACACCCCTAATGTGCAAATATACAGCCCAAATTATATATATTTCCCATCTATTCTGTCACTCCTCTTTGTCTTTTCTCGCGCTAAGCTGAAAGAAACTTGCAAAGGAAACCGGTTTACAGTGAGTCAGCGGTGAAGACATCCAGGTTATAGAATTCGAGCTCCATCCGACACTCCAATAGTTCTGTGCATACACCTTGGACGCGCCATAAGTCAGGGCCGTACCTAACCCAACCGGAAGCGCAACCCAAGCATTATCTAGTGGCGCACTCCGAACTCGACTGAAGTAAAAGCTGCACATATCTCGGGACGAGTTCTGCTCGAAGAATCTCATCCGTCGAGAACCATCTCACATCGTCCAATTCAGGCGTCTCTGCCAGGCTTTGATTAAAAAACTTTTTCATTTTCCTCTATGTCTTTTTCTGTAACTCTATCCCGGTGTAGCAAATTCTCAGAACTTTCTACCCATTTCTCTTAGACTTTTTTCTCATTACTAATTGTGTAATGTTCCTATGTTTAACTAGGACAAGTCCACATTGACTACTCCATCTCAGTTCATGAGCATACCAGTAAAATATTTTACTATTATCCCGTTCAGCTGCATCTTCCAAACCCTTGGCAGTTTGATCCATGGTCTCCACTTCACATCTGTCGCGTGGTGGCTACATCTGGTTTGCCCGCTATGCCGGTGACATCGTTGGTTGCGTCGCCTTGGCAAGACACAGTGATCAACAGTATGAAATCTCTAAGATGGGCGTTAAAGAAGATGTGCAGGGCAGCGGGGTTGGCCGGAAGCTCATTTTAACCGCACTAGAAAAAGCTCGACAGCTGGGGGCTAGTGAGGTCTATCTCGAGAGTGCAACCAAGCTGGAGCGAGCGTTACGCTTGTACCGTAATATGGGCCAGCTTAAGTTTTGTTTGCAGAAATTAATTTGAAATTAAAAACAAACACAGGTTTTCGCAGACTAACTCCAGCAAATTTTATAAGAGAGCAAAGTGAATTAAAAATAAAATTCTGTTCACTGAGAAGAGGAGAAGATCATGCGAAGAGGAGTCCCCCCTCCCAGCAGCTAAGCATTTTTTTATAGGCCCTTCTCCATAAAGCTCAAAATTTAGTGTCAAACAGTCTTACTTGTTTGGCTAATAACGAAGACCTTTTTTAATATTCCAAATAAAAAAACAACTTTCCTGTCTGTACTCCGGGTGGCAGCGGTAGTATAACAAATAATATAATATAAAACAAACTTTTGACCATCATAATATAGAACGATAAGTAGCCTATCGTTACGGAAAGGAATATGAATGGGGGCATCAGCTCTAGGGATTAAAAAATATGAGAAATCCAGGTTGTAGTGGTAGCTAGCAACCTAGCAGGCGACAATCAAACTTCATAGTAGGAAACAAAAAACCCTTAACTTATATGTAAAGCATATAAAGGAAAAATGTTGTAATTTACGGGTAATCCGTAAATTCCACGATAATATTTTACTTATAGCTTTTACATGGTACTTAATGATAAGTTTTCGTCAGTAATAATCCCAAGGCTCTTAACAGAACTTAACTGCTTAACAATTCCCTTTGGTCAAGTTATTTCAGTAATCCAGGAATAATAATTTGGAGACCGTGAAAAGATAAAAAAATTGACTTACTTATTTATAGGTCAAGCCGGCTTACGTATTTAGGAGGAGATGAACCACTCATATACATAATAATTTCTGTTCGTTTTAAGTTTTAATGCTGCTCAATACTTCCAGTTGAAAAAACGTTTTCATATTTATTTTTTCATTGTTTTTTTCTTTTTCTAAATAATGCTAAAAAATCTTGCACCCCTTCCTGGAAATTCTCTTCCCCCACGACAAATTCCTCCATGTAAAGATCCTCCCACGTAACCCCGTCCCCTCAACATCCTCCCCAGCCGAGAAAAAAACCTGCTGAAACACAAGGTTCGTTTAATTAGAACGATAAGAAACTTTTTACGAGTATTACAAAAAACTTAAATGTGGGTTGTTGAGGGGATTTCCTGGTACTATTTTAAAAAAACCATCAGAAATTAATTTTCTTTTTTCACTTATACTTAAAAAGATATATATTATATATAGAATATATATTAAAAAGCTTATTATTTTAACTGACGGGCCGTTTTGCTTCAGGAGTCATTCTTAAAAAATAGTAACAAGTCAAACTTTAGCTTAAGGAATTGGGACAAAATTTAAGCTTTAGCGTAAAGAGCGAGGTATTGACTAGGGGGGAACCCCATCATATACGTAATAAAAAATACGAATATAGAATTTCGTTACACAAGTTCATTCGTAAGTTACGTATATTTTTACTAATAAAAACGTTTGTAAAAAATTAAAAAGTCTAGTTGCCTTTTTAAGTAACCAAAAAATTGGAAGGTAACTAGGCCTTTTCCCTCGTCCCTGTTCTGCTTGAAATTGGCCCTCCAGCCCATCATATGCGTAATAATTTCAGTTCGTTTTAAGTTTTAATGCTGCTCCTTATTTTCAGTTGAAAGAACTTTTCATATTTAATTTTCATTTTTTTTTAATAATGCTAGAAAATCCTGCGCTCCCTTTATGGAAATTTCTTTCCCCGTGACAAATTCCTCCAAGGAAAGTTCCCCTCTTCTCACCCCCCCCCCCAAACCAAAAAAAAACCCGAAACCGTCCACCTCGAAAAAAAAAATAATACTTTACTGTCTGTTATCAGAACCCTCCCAAAGCTCAATTTGAGTTTCTACTCCATCCGTCAATCCCAATGATTTTTCTTCTTGTAAAAAAAAAATACAAAACTTCACATTTTTGTACGAAGGAGCTTGAAACCTCTACATTAGGAATACCTGATATGGTGAATCTGATTTCCGTTCAGATCACTTGATTTTTTGGGGTTAATTCCTCCATATTTCAAAATTAGGCAAATTTTCTCAGGCTCGTAATTTTTGATGGGTTGTTTATATTTTAATAAAAAAAATATATATGATACAATAAATAATTAATAATAAATAATAAATAATAGATAATATATACAAAAAAAAGAAAGACAGAAAGAGAAAGAAACACTGTTTTCCTACTTTAGTAATTAATATAGATCAGTACTTGAACGAGGCCTTAACCCTACTCATCCATCCAATTACATAGGTCAAACAGCATAGCCATACACAATCAACCGCAAAGAATAATCCATGGACAGGCAGTCGTGTCGTAAGTCGTCATATACAAGGCCCGCGTAAGGTCTGCATAAGGTGTTTTTGGATGTTTTTGGTTGTTTTTTGGACCACCTGGCCTTTTTGGGCCAAAGTTGACCCTGAGACCCCTCTAGAAAGACTCGGCGTTGCTTAGTGTCGGTTCCACCAAATATCAGCCCTGTAGGCCTCATCTAGCCCTGTTTCGTGACTTCACCGTGTTCCAGCCTTTGCTCGCAGTGCAATGCACCAAAACATCGATGTGCGTAAGGTACGTAAGGCTATGCATAAGGGGTGTGTCCGAAAAGGCCAAGCTTGTTGTGTTAAAACTCCAAAGAATGTTTAGAAGAATGTTAAATAAATCAAATTTCGCTATATACACGCAGGCTATCAAAAATACACATACAAAAAATTTTATGAACGGCTAAGAGTACTAAGTCAAAACTTTTCGTGCTACGACTACTACTACTAATACAACTACTGCTACTACTACTACTACTGCTGATGATATTACCACTTGCACTACTACTACTACTACTCCTACTACTAAAAGGCAACTAGTCATTCCAAAAAAGACAGAATCTGTAAACAATCCATGCCCTAAATGTAATGCCATGGAGGGAGAAGCAAATGAACAGGACATTGTTGATTATTTGGAACTTTTAGCAGCAAAAACAGGTTCAGCACTAGAAGTAATATCTGGAAAAGCTGAACATGGAAATATGCTTGCAAGTCTTGGAAAAGCAGGTGCCATTCTCAGATATAACCCAGGTCATGTCAAATAAGGGCGCTACGGATTTTTTTACGCGGATGAAGTATGGTACAATCATTGCTAGAAAAATACATTCACAAATGAGTCCACAATGTTGAGAACAACAAAATAATCTAACATGGGTATACTATGAATCAAACAGGTAGGAACAAAATTCGGAACGCCAGTACCTAAAAATGTCTCTATTCGATATTTTCTTCAAATTCAAAATGCTGAAATGTCTGCTACGAGCAGGCACTCAGAAAATCCCTCACAGAGGAATGGGGTTTGTTCAAAGGCATCTAAATTTGTCTGAAAGCGTCTGTACGCTTTCCAATAACTATTACTATATGTAAACTCTGGCCTCAAAGTTTGTAGCTTGCAGCCCCTCCCACGGGGAATGTGGGGGATTATGTCGTCCCCAAAGACATAGTTATTGGGTTTTTCGACTATGCTGAATAAAATGGATATCTCAAAATTCTGATCCGGTGACTTTGGGAAAAAATGAGCGTGGGAGGGAGCCTAGGTGCCCTCCAATTCTTTCGTCACTTAAGCAGTGCACTATAACTTTTTTGTGTGTGTGTGTGTTATTGATTTATCTGTTTTTGTTCTATTATTGTTATTTTTTGTAAGTGACCCTAGTTGGTCTTAAGTTCAATAAATAAAAAAAAAATATTTGAGGAGGTACAATAATGAATAGTAGGCCACCCAAAGAAAACAACAGATTTGAACAAAAATCATTGTTAGCCTTATTTGTGCTTCGAGATGGAATGAGAGAGAAGGGAAGGAGGAGAGAGAATGAGAGGGATGGAGGGAGAATGTGATTCTTGCCCTCCAATCTTTTTAGTCATTTAAAAAGGACACTATAACTTTCAATTTCCATTCGAATGAGCTCTATCACGATGTTCTAGGACCAATGGCTTGCTACAATCACCCCTGGGAAAAAGAACAGAAAACCATTAACACACATCCGTGATGTTTCTTCTGGCAAAAAAAAATTCAAAATTCCATATTTTTGCAGATATGAGCTTGAAACCTCTAAAGTAGGGTTTTCTAATACGCAGAATCTGACGGTGTGATTTTGTTGTAAATTTTTTATTGGTATTTAGTTCAGATGGCTTAAGTGTTCCTCTAAAGTGTGTGTTATTCCATTTTGTTTCACTCTTGAAGAGAATTGTCTTCGTAATATGATCCAGATTTGCTCGCGTACGGCATTGACTCTAATTGATAGCAGAGCATCGCCAAGTGTGGAAAATCATGCAGTGACCAAGATGGGCCGGCCCAGACTTGCAAATGGCTTCCATTAAACTGGAATTCCCTGGGACGTCTTTCTGTCCGGTAAATACTGCAAAAAACTTACTTTGAGAAGATATAGAATTTCAGGTCGCAAAGCCAAGTCAAGTTTATTATTACATAGTTCTTGCATTCTGCTCTTTAGAATTTCTTTCATTAAGTTGTTTCTAAAAACAGAAAAATAACGTTAAAAAAAGAAAACGGAACAAAAATTAAGTCCCATAAAAGGGAATCTTAAACATTTTGTGGAAATAAATGACCGCGTGGGTCTATGATACAGGCATGCTAAAATAATGATGTTTTAGTGTTATTTGGTTCGTGAACCAGGAATTGATCAGAAATAAAGAACTGTAAATTTAAACAAAGCTAGGTCAAGCGTCTGTCCACTCAATGAAGCACAGTGTAATCCTTGGAGTGCCGCATGTGCCACAAAGTTCTACCTCATTTTACACTGTTCTTCTGAGCATGGCGTAAAAGTACAGAATTGGGCCTCTTCAGAAGCAAACACACTAGAAAAAAATAGGCACATTTTCACATTCCTAATGTTTTGCTTACTCCCATAGGAGGAACGCGTGAAGCCATCGATCCAGTACGATTTCTTACCAATCATTCATCGGGTAAACAAGGCTATGCCATTGCACAGGCGGCGCTTGATGCGGGTGCTGAGGTGATCCTCATTTCCACAACAAAGTCACTGCCATTGCCCACTGCCAGCCAGTGACTCATATTCAACGTGAACAGCGCAGCAAAGTTTCTCGGAACACGCAAGGCGAGAAACGAGAATGTAAAAAATAGAAAGAAAAAAAAATTTATCAATGGGATAATTTAACCTGACAAGTTCACCCCCTGGAAACTTCCTTACCCATGAAAAATTCCGCCATGAAAAAACCTAAAGCTGAAAATTTGCCCCTCCCCCACCCGAAAATGTATACATAGCTTACTTCCCAATAGCAAATACTATGCGTAAACAATGGAAAATTTTATGACTTAAAAATCTTTCTCCTTTGGCTCTGGGGGTTCATGTTACATACAAAAGCATAGTTATAGGGTCTTTCAACTGTTGTGAACAAAATGGAAATACATCCTGCAAGTTCCCGTAGGTTTTTTTTTATGTTTGGTGTCTAAGGATGAACCAATACTGATTGTCATTTTGAAGACTACAGATTTGATAGCAATTCTGGTGTTGGTGCATAAGCAAATAAAATTACTGACTTGTAATGCTATTGGAATTTGTCTCCATTGGAACTACTCTCCAATGAAACTGTCTCCAATGGAGACAAAATTTGAAGATGCCTGCGCAAGTTTTGATCCGGGTGATGACAGTTCAATTGTCCAAAATGAGAATTAAATTTGTAAGCAAAATCCTCACCAGTTTCACTGGGTCTCTCCAATCTTATTGTCAATAGCTAGCAACATAGATTTTTAACTGTGGGAATGTGATTAGGTATTATTCAAAATAAAGACCATATGATAAATTCAGAAATCCTGCTATTTCTTCCTCTAATACGGAGAATGTCAAGCTGTGACGCGGGTTTATGAGGTAAGTCTATAATCCTGTCATTCCAGGATATCTTCACTTGTGATTTGTCCATATTTTTCGAAGGCTTGTGTTATTGAGTGAGAGTAATCTTCTTTTCAATTTCTGGTTCAGATTCCAAGCGAAGTGTGGAAACAGGACTAAAACTCTTTATTCGTATACTTTATTAATGAATTTATATGATATCGTAAAGAAAGGGGTTTTAACTATTACAGTCGAGGACAATAAACCCTTGTATTGTTGTATTCTCATGAACTGATCAATTGTCGTAATTTTATTATTTAGTATTCCGCTTGATTGTTTGAACAATTTTATTTGCATAATATATTTTTTCAGGATGATAATCAGGTTTCACATGCTTGCTTGATCCGTGGCAGTTCTGTAGTTCGTCAGACTTTAATAAAATCTGAAAGGTCTCGTTTTTCACCACGGCATAGCATTATGTATAATAGGAACCAATTCCGTGGTGATGTAGATTTGAATAAATCCCTGGTTAATGATAAAATTAGGTTAAAGAAACATTTAATCAGTAACTATTCATTTAATTTAAATTCTGGCGTGGAGGCCTGCAACTTCCGCGGCGAGGGTATCAGTACACCCAACTACTGGGCGCCAGAGGTACATGTCTTGATCCGCCTTCTTGCTGTTTCCGACCACCTGCTTCAGCTGACAAGCCCCCCGTTGTCTAGGTGTACGCCAAGTCTGAGGGAACGTATCAGAAGGCGGCCGTCTGGTCATTGGGTGTCACGCTCTTTGCCATGATGACCAAATGTATGTCATCCAACGCACACACACACACTCTCTCTCTCTCTGCCGCCGACCAAGTCTAGTTTTACCAATAAAAGGCGAAGAGCTTGAGAAAATTTGCCTGATTTTCAAAAAAGGTGGGACACACCCTGAAGTGATAGAATCTCAACGAAAATTACACCATCAGATTTAACGTATCAGAAAACCCTACTGTAGTAGTTTCAAGCTCCTATATGCGAAAATGTGGAATTTTGCAATTTTTGCCAGAAGAAAGTTCACGGATGCGTGTTTATTTGCTTGTATTTTTTTTGTTATTTTTATCCAGGACTGATTGTCACAATGCAGCAGATGAATTTGCTAGAATGTCCAGAATTAAAATTTTCGGAGTCAAAGAATGAGCAGAGTCATTCATCTTTTATGCTCATTGCTAGTACTTCCAATATTTCTGAATTTTTTGGGATTTTCCTGAAAGAAAATTGGGTGCTCTGAAACATTCCCGAAAGTTAATGCTCGTAAATGCACCAAAGATACTGCGAAATACACTTATTAATTATAAGCAACATTAATTTTTAAGGAAATTTAGGAAATTCAGAACTTTTAATTTTTTACGAATGTTTTTATTAGTAAAAATATACGTAACTTACTAATTAACTTACGTAACAAACTTGCTATATTCGTATGTTTTTATTACGTGTATGACGGGGTTCATCCCCTCGTCAATACCTCGTTCTTTACGCTAACGCTTAGAAGCCTCAAGAATGACCCCTGAATCACAAAGGCCATAGAATAAATAGTTGAAATTAATAAAATTACTTTAGCGTAAAGAGCAAGTTATTAGGAGGAGGTGACTAATAAAAATGTTTGTTAAAAATTAAAAGTTCTAGTTGCCTTTTGAAGTAACCGAAAAATCGGAGGGCAACTGGGCCTCCTTCTCCACCCCTTATTTCTCAAAATCGTCTGATCAAAAAAAAAATTAATATGCAAATTACATTTTAATAATTTATGTGCGAAGAGCCAAAATCAAACATGCATTAATTCAAAAGCGTTCAGAAATCAAATAAAAAAAAATTGTGTTTTTAACTGAAAATAAGGAGCAACATTAAATAGAGTGACTTAAAACAAAATATGTATATATTTTTTTTAACGATTTACAAATTTTGTTTGCACGCATAAGCGGTACCAACCCATTCCTACTCTCGGCCCATTATCTATTGTTATCAGTTTTATCGTGCAGCGCCAGAAGACTAAGCTTTGCTTGTAAAGGAAATTATAGGCATAAAGACGTTTATCATTCCTTGATTTACACAAGAAAAACTTTTGTGGAATTTTTTATAGAGTTGCTTTTTTAAAGATACGAAGAGAAAAGGAATAATTCCTGTTGGTTTTAAGTTTTAACATCGTTCTTTACTTTCATTTGAAAAAAGTTTTTTTATTTAATGACAAATAATGATACTGTTTAAAACACCTATTTTCATAAGTAGAATGTAAATGACACCGTCTTCTTTAGGATGTTCTAATAGCTGTGAGTCCCACCGTTGAGATAATTTTATTATTTTAGGTTAAACTTGATTATTCGTTTTAATTTCTGTTCATTCCGATTTTATTTTCAGAATCATAGGTGGAAGGAGGCCTAGTTGCACTCCAATTTTTGGCTACTTAAAAAGGCAGCTAGAACTTTTTATTTTTTACGAAGGTTTTTATTAGTAATAAATACACGTAACTGACGAATTAACTTACACAACGAAATTTTATATTTGTATAGTTTTATTACGTATATGAGGGGTTCTTCCCCTCGTCAATACCTCGCTCTTTACACTAAAGCTTCAATGTGAGTTGAAGATACAAAATTACATTTAATTGAAATTCCTAAATATACCAAGGAATCACAAGAACAACGTGAAACAGGCTTGCGGCTCAAAGAAAAATTACCAAAAAAAATCATGCCGAGGAACCACAAGAACAACGTGAAAACAGGCTCACGGCTCAAAGAGATAATGCCAAAAGAAAGCGTGCTGAGGAATCACAAGAACAACGTGAAAACAGGCTTGAGGCTCAAAGAGATAAAGCCAAAATAAAGCGTGCCGAGGAATCACAAGAGCAACATGAAAATTATCGCCTGGCATTCAGGTGCATGAATATCACAAAACATTGTCCTCTGTTCAGAAAGAAAAATAAATCTTCCTCTTGTTCCCAGAATTAAACCTGGCAGTTCAAAACTTAAAGCAACAATGAAGAAAAACCGAAGTTAGTAAGCAGCAATACAATACAATAAAAGGTGCGTTCACAACTGGCAAGAATATGTCCTTTACTTCATACACGGTTTTTCAGAAGTGCAAGGCAATTAGTAAGATAAGAATTTTTTTTTAGTTTTTTTTGCCGTCCCTGTTTTGGTCCCAGCAAAACCCCGTGATCGTGCCAAAACCTGTTGGACATTATCATACCTACACCAGTTAACACCATCACGCTTTTATTTTTTTTCATTCGGAAGCGGATGGAAGCATCGACACCATCGTTTCCTTCCTTTTTCCCCTTGGTGGCGACGGAAAGACAAAAGTCATTGCCGTTCTCCATTCGATTAGATGTGCATGACAATGCTTGAGAAAGGGTTGGTGCTTATCGCTGGAGCCACTCTGTTGGCACAGCTGGATTCTGGTTTTTATGCCATTACAAGTGTGCGATTCCAAAGAAATATCCTAATGAAAGAAAATTTCAAGCCTTTTCCTAAAACTCCTTTTTCGAGTTTATTTCTGATATTTAAAAAAAAATTATGAGGGTGGCTTGGTTGTCGTGACAAAGTAAACAGATAGAAAAGAGAGCAAGTGATTCTCAGCCACAAGATTGAAAAGGAAATATTTCCTTTTTCTTCTCTAGTAAAATTTGAACATGACCTCCAGTTTTATCACAAATTAATAAAATTGAAGAAACTAAAAAAAAAGAAAAAACGAAAAAGAAAAAACTAAAAAAGAAAAAAAACTAAAAAAGAAAAAAAGATAAAAAGTAAAAACTAAAAAAGAAAAGACTAAAAAATTAATTTAAAAAGAATAAAACTAAGAAAAAAAAAACGAAAAACAAAAAAAATTAAAAAAAAACTAAGAAAAAACTAAACAAGAAAAAAAGGAAAAACTAAAAAAAGAAAAAATGAAAAAAGGAAAAAATAAAAATTTAACACAAAACCAGCTGCTAACCTCATTTCCTACCTCAACAAGAAGTTTGAATTAGAATGGAACTAATTGTTGAAATAGCTAAGACATGCTCTGAAATAGCTCTGACCAATTGAGTCAGTAGCAAACCTAGCATTAATCCCTTCCTTATTAAGATTGTATAAAAATGAGGTTTGCTCATTTGTTATTAGATATGCCTGTCTATTATCCGTTCTTGCGTTATTTTTTGAAAATAAAGAGAAATATACATTGATTTGCGGCCAATGATGACGCAATGATTGCGGCTGATCCTTTGCAGTCGATCGGTCACTTCAGACGCCTCGCCGTTGTCGTTTGCGGCCATCCTCCCATTCAGCATGTGCGTCCCGTACCGATTTGCTGGCGCTGACATACGGCGTTCCGACTTCCCACCAAGCGTGACCTTCGTCGGTCCAGCCGTCGTATGGATCGACCTGGAGCGCAATCACATAGGTTCTGTCGCACTGCTTCGCTCGCTCGAAAGCGGCCTTCAATAGCAGCTGGCGATGGTCGTGCTTAAAGGTTTGGTTTTTTGGGGGGAGGAGGTGTGGGGGCAGGAAGACTCATTTGAAGTGTGTTGTATCAAGACAGAGAAAGAACTGACACAAAAACTAAGCCAAAACAAATGGAAGGCCATTCAAAATTAGATTGAGCAAGAATCCTTTCCCTACCAGTCAATGCAGCTGTCGACTGGCCTGGTTAGTGTTAACATTGTTAATTGATCTTTGTTTATAATGAGAAGAAATACTTATCTTGCTCTCCCAAAGAGAGTGGATCCAATCTGGTTATGTCAATCACGTATCTTGGACTTGTGCTTATTCTTTCCACCTAGTTTCTCTCCACTCTAAGCGTTTTCAAAGATTTTCGGTCCCCCCAACTCCCCCCAATGACTGGATCTGGTCGCAATTTAGAAATAAGAAATCTGAGGTACGAGGTCCTTCTAAATATGAATTTTCATTAGTATCCAATCACCCCTTCGAGAGCTTAAATACTTTTTTTCTAATTTTTTACAGATCCCGGCATGCTTGGCCATCAGGGAGGGTCACCATTCTTGTACCTTCAGATTCCAACCGAATCACATGGCCAATCTCAAAGGCATCACGGGTTACAGCCGTGGTTGGAATTATCACAGCCATCATGGCCGGGCCTTCCGGATGAAGTAAAAAGTTGTAATCCACGAAAAGAGCTAGCATGGCTAAGACTAACAGTGACAACTGCATTCCATATGCACAACCGATCCAGCCCGCAACCCAAGCCAATCGTAAAAGACACCATTTTCAAGAGAAAGATTGACGAGTCTCGTGAGGGCAGACACGATGACAGGAAGAATAAACTTGACAACCTTAGTCGATTAAGACGATTAAGAACCCCTTAAACCATTGACAATTCTGGCTTTTTCAGCTTGAGAGACAGGTTCCAATGCCATTGATTTAGGAAAAGGCGGTCCAAGATAAGACATAAAAACGGGTAGAGAAGAAGAAGGACTTACAGAAAAGGCTGTAGTTTTGCCAATTTTAGCAAAAGTCCACCAGGCAATGCAGCGGAGCGTCGCGGAAAACCTGTGGGCCGCCCTATCCGGCTTTTTTCACACGGCCCGCACCGAAACAAGAATTCTGGCCGGCGAGACCCGCGTCGCGGATGCAAGAATCGTTCGCGAGATCGAGGGACTCGACTCGGATTTCGTGCTCGATCCGAAGAAACTGGAAACCGATTATCCGCTGACGGTGCATCCGCCGCGATACCCGGCGCAATTGCACGCGGTCGTCCAGCAGGCTCGGCGAATACTACTGTCTTTTGCAATTCATTCAAAAATTAATCTTACCAAATTATTAAATTTCATCCCCCCTCCCCAACTGCCTATTTTATAGTGCTAAAACCAATAAAGCTACTTGCCACTTTGCCACTACCACCAATGAACAATTCTTGTCAGCATTAGGGCGCGTGACGAGTTAACTGCAATTGACGATGGGAAATGACAGAATTATTGATCTTATAATCATGGCCGTCAAAAATGAGGAGGTAAAGAAACCTCTGGATGAATTAAAAAAAACATTTTCCAAAAAAGAAGTTCTTCAAAGATAAGTAAAGGCCATATTAAACCTAAAATTGGAAGAAATAAAAACCTACAATAACTCAAACTCAAAACGACCAAAAATTACTATCAAAGAATAAATGAAACCCAAAACAAACAGATACTTAATAAACAGTCAGAGGAAAAAAAAATACAACGGGTAAAAACGTAAATTAATGAATAAATCTTCAATTGAGTAAAGCTTATTTTGAATATGCAAATCTGAAATTTAACGGAAAAACAATGGGAATTTGTTTGTCCGGGTAGACTTTGATGGTCTCGAATCCACGAACATACAGCTGGTATGGCAGTGTGATTAGGTTTGCCGTGTGGTGGTCGACTTTTTGTTGCAGAGAGAGGATATACTAGCTATCACAACGACGGCAACGGCAGGCTCTTCCCCTTACGATTTGCCCCGGTTGAGTTTTGTTGATGTTGTGCAGAAATTGTAGTTCGTTGGAGGTTGTGAACGTCTGCGTGTCTGATACCTTTTCTCTACAGCAATCTCAAGTCCGAAAATAGATGGTAGCACTTTCGGACTCACGGGAAAATGCCACATTTTTGGTTCTGTAAATTTTTTTATTTATCACTCAAAGAAGATATATTGGTTGTGGGGTTTGGTAACTGCCGCATATATTTAACACTTATAGATTTTAGTCCATCTTCAATTGGAAAGTGATGCCTGCCTGCTTGCCTGCTAGAAAGGAGCTTTCCACTCGAAAGCAGTAACATGGTTTATTCAAACTTTAAAGTAAAGAACGAGGTATCGAAGAGGGGATAGCCCCGTTATCAGTTTTTTACCACAGATTGTTTGAACACAAGACCCACGCAAAAGAGACAAGAATCTTTAATTTTCGCATAGTCAAAAATAAAGAAAAAAACCTGTATGGCTTCAACTCTAAAAAAAAATCCTATTTTTTAGTAGACCCTCAGTTTTGCATAATTTGTGGACATAAATAAATATCATCAGTTGCTTTGTATATTTTAAATCTTATAGTAAGAAATAGGTTCTCACTTTTATGACTTTTTGTGGGGCTCAAATTGAAATTTGCATGGAACTAACTTGTAACATATATTTTAAAAAGAAACCACATCAAGTGATGTGTTTATTCTACTTAGCAAAATAATGAAAAAAAAACTATAAAATTACTAAAATTATAAAGATAATTGTAAAAATCTCCAGATTTCTGGAGAGTATTGGACCTGAAACCTTTTTCCAGTATGAGGGCATGAATTCATGAAAATGAAGGGAACTTCTGATGGCGGACGAAATCAACCGCGCCAGCCCGCGCACCCAGTCGGCGCTCCTCCAGGCGATGCAGGAGCGCAAGATCGCGGTCGGCGGCGTCAATCGGCCCCTGCCGACGCCGTTCCACGTACTCGCCACCCAGAATCCGATCGAGCAGGAAGGCGTCTATCCCCTGCCCGAGGCTCAGCTCGATCGGGTCCTGATGGAGATTCGGATCGAATTTCCCGACCTGGACACCGAACGCAACATTCTAATGGCGGACGAACTGGATCGCCTCTCCGCGCGTGAGCAGGAGGTCATTCGGCTAATCGCCCGCGGCTACGCCTACAAGGAGGTCGCTTCGGAGCTCTTCATCTCGATCAAGACGGTCGAGACGCACGTGTCATCCGTGCTGCGCAAGCTGCAGCTCTCCTCCCGCCACGAACTCACCGCGTGGGCGTCGGAGCGCCGCCTGCTGTAGTCGTGACGCAGGATCGGCTTGTGCGTCGGTTCGATTCGCGAGACTCTTGCCTGGAAAATAACCCTGGGAATAAACAAAACAAAGAAACAAGTATCGACGATGTTTCTTCTGAAAAAAATGCGAAATTCCACATTTTGAAGATTGGAGCTTGAAACCTCTATGGTAGAGTTCTGTGATATAATGAATCGAATAAAGGGATTTTCAATAAGATCGCTTGCTTTTTCCAGCGTGTTTCCCCTTTTTTCGGAAATCAGGCAAATTTTCTCAGATTTTTGGTTTTGGGTGGGTAACAATAAACTGAAAGAATTTTATGAATTAAATATTTAATATATAGAGTTGGTATTTTGGTTAGGTTAATTTTTTTTTTTTTTTTTTTTTTCTTCACATACAAAACCAAAACACATCTTCTAAAAAATGCTGCTGCACTAAGAAAAATTTTACAGTTTTGTAGACGTACGGTAGCAACAAGTGATAATATATATTCCATTACAAAATAAGATATAACCATAATCAACTCAAACTTCAAATCAATCTCTGTCATTTAAACAAACAACACAATTCAACCCCCCCTGCGATTTCATGAATTAGCCATCAATGAAGAGCTTTGACGATAGAATAAAAGAGCATTTGTAACTTATCCAAGCGGAAACTGGAGCTTGTGTCAAAAGAAAAACTATTAACGCCACCTAGCGTCTAGTAACATATGGCACTTTTAAAGTTTTGTAATTGTTTTTCTGTCAGTAACTGAGATCTGATACTTATTACTAACATAAATTTACCAGTTATACCAAGTATTTTAATAACTCTTTGTAATACCTAAAACTCTTTAACAACATGAGATGATATAACATACTGATCTTTTCATAAGAGATGATATAATTCTGTTGAGGAATAGATGAACTTTTCTTGTTTTATTACGGAATTCCTTATTATATTCCTTCCATGTCCAATCAAGTTAGGGTCTGGTAAAGAAATCTAGTCGACCTTAATTCGATTGGACTTGCCCCTCCTTAATAGAAGAAGTAAAGTATGCCTACTCCCCTTTAGTTAACTAAAGTTGACATCATTTTTTAATCTAAAGAATCCCGGTCTCTGCGCGGCAGGAATTGCGTAACGCACATTTTCCGTAGATACGGCACAATCGTTATCGGCGGAATAACCGGTACAGCTTCACATTTTTCGCACCTTGACGCGTCAAAGACTGGCAGACTTTGCCGATCAGTCGCTCGTGCAGAGCCCGGCGACCCGTTGCGCGAGGCGGTCGACCACCTGCGGGGGAATCGTGTGCATCCCCTGAAACGGAATGAACTCGACATTCATCCCGGCTTCGGTCAGCAGGTCTTTTCATGCACTACTATATTTTATTTTTCGATGTCATTTAGAATGATTTTCTCAGCAACTATGTAGACAATTTTCGATTGAATGACTTCATATTAGAAAATACACTGTTCCACCTGTATTAAATTGATTTCACGACCCTAAGAATAGAGTGTTTTATGAATATATGTAAATTTGTTTATTAATTAAACACATATTTACAATAATAAAGTCTTTTGTCCCCATCTCTTAGATTTCTTCTTCTTTGTCATTTAGAAAGTGCGTAACTGGTAGGGCGGGGTAAATATTTACCCAATAACTAAAATGCTTGTATATAAAAAAGAAATATATCAGATTGTAACATGTAGTGTGACTTTAAGCAAATACAGTCAAATATAATATGTTTAAAATAAAAATGAACCATCTAGACTCATTCTGGACACACTTCGTTGTGATGGTCCATGCAGCATTCCTTCTTGTAGATGTCATTGACCCTAGTCGTCTTTCGTTCAACTGGACGAGGACAGAGACTGCACCATTCATTGTTAATAAATTTATCAAGATTATCTTCAAAATGCTCTTTTGGTAAAAGAGCGAATTCAGTTTTAGTCAATTTGTAAGGTTTAGCCATTTCTAGAGAATAATGTTTATGAGTCCCGCGATTATCAGCAGTAACAATGAAAAGAAACTATCGCATGCTTGAACGAGCCGTTTTCTTTTAAAATCTTTTCCTTTCTTTTTGCAAGCTAGGACACGTACAAGTGAACGATGTTGCTTTGTCTGTCGCCTAATACCTTAGTCAGGGTGGGGGTTAAATCTAGGATAACTTTATGATCCTTTAGAAAACCTTAGGGGTCGTAACCAGAATTTTTGTGTGTGGGGGGGGACTAACAAAAAAAGGAATTACCCCGTGGACTTAGTCTAACGGTCGACCATCAGTCCATCCCTTGCGAACGAGGACGCATCCACTAGGCATACTTTTGTATCTTTAAGTTGCATCTTCTTTCTTCTTTTTAACAATGTCGCATTAAAAACCAAACATATTCATACATGCCACCTTGATACTATGTTATAGGCTGAACATTTTTGAAACTATAAATTTGAGCAAACAATATCAGGTTCGAGATTTTTCGGTTAAGACATAAAGCGACCCATTTACTTTAGAAACGAAAAGCTCAAATTTGACATAGAAGTTGCCAATAAGATGACAACGGTATTGATGACTTTGTTCTGGCAATATTGTCATTGTGTATCTGGCAATTATCTGGCAATATCGTAAAATATGACATTGTATGATCATGATAGAAATCAAATGTTACCTTTTCACTTATTCCTAGCCCTAGCGACTTAGTCATCTTAATATTATTTTTCGAACCTATCACAGCACATCGCTCATACTTACATCTAGGATGCTTAAATCATAATGTTTAGTTTAATTGTGCCTAATGAATGCATCGATATTTGGTCGTTCATTTGACCTTATAGTCGGTTTGATTATAAACTGGTTTGTCTACACATAAGGGTGGAGTAGGCATTTAAAAGGATAGAAAATTTCCCTCTCAGAAGGAGCTTTAAAGTGAATAGTGAAATTTATTCACAAGATGATATAAAACTATGTTATTGACTACAGTAATGTTGTTTTATGTTTCTATTCTTAAGGTTCTGATATCATTCGTTACTTTATTTTTTCTGTTAACTTTCGAAAACAGTTTTACTTAGTTATTAAGGCAATATTCAACGCTTGTGAACTTATTCTATTGACCTATTACGAATGTCAAAATTTGTAGATACAACTTAAACTATCTATATATATTTATCCAGAATAATTAACAACGAGAGCTCAGACCGAATCATTAAAGCCAACGATTTAAATATGTATAAACGATAACTCTTCACAATATATTTCTTTTTAATTCAGATTCGCCACTCATGATATCTTAAAATAATTGGAATGAATATTTTTTTTTTCTTTTAAAGTCAATGAAAATAGCAGTTAGAAGACAGAATTATTATAGCCAACGAGTTAATTATGTATAAATGATAACTCATCACAATATATTTCTTTTTAATTCAGATTTGCATTTTAAAGGAGCTAATTCGATCCAAAATTAAAAGTTTTGGTGCCCTTTTTAAGAGTAAAAAAGATTGGAGGGCAAGCAGCGCTTCTCTCAAGCCCATTCATTTCCCAAGCACATCCAGTCAAAATATTGAGACGACCATTTTGTTCACGATAGTAGAACGGTCCAGCAACTGTATCTTTAGGGGTATTGGGTATGCCAACCCCCCACGATCGCAGAATTGGCCCATTATGCTTTAAAACTAAATGTTGCTGTAAACGTAGCCCAGTCGGCCAGAGTGATCCATATCCAACATGGCAATCATGCTGCGACAAGTATCCTTACTAAAGCCTTCAAATTCAAACTCTAAAAAACATAAGACATTAAAAAGATTAGTAAAGTAAGAGAGTTTAAGAGAAAGAAAAGAACAAAAGATTCAAATTTCTAAGTGTTTAAATTAAAATTGTTTAGTGCTTAAGTTTAAACGCATAGAAAGTGTTTAAGCGTGTTGCATATCCATGGTCTTACAATTTGTTGGATGCCGTTTTTTGAATCTTCATTTCAGCGATAAAAAAAAAATCATTCCCATGCTACAGTGTCGATAATTGGCACCCCTTTGTAGGATTAAGGCTCTGTCACAAAGCGGCAATTTTGCGAAGGCCCGCACGCTGTAATTTTTTCTTGGTGGGAGGGCAAATTTCAGAAAGTAAGGAGGGACATTAAAACTTATAACGAACAGAAATTATTCCATACATGAAAGGGGCTGTCCCCTCCTCAATGCCTCGCACTTTACGAATTTCTTGGACCGGATCTGTACTGCCCATGATCTTGCGAATTCTTCTGCTCCTAAGATCCTTCGTACTTTGCGTCATCTTGATACGATTAAAGCCAAAGGTCCTGACAACATATTAAATTTTGTCCATTAAATCTTGTATTGCCAGGGTATCTGGACCATTTTCATTTGTTTTACCGGATGTGCTTTCGTTCCGGAACCTTCCCAAAGACATGGAAATCCTCCCATACTATACCTTCCCTAAGGCCAGATGTCGATGTCAAATTTTTACCAGGCTTGATTAATTTTCTAACTAAAAATTACCATTTGATGGCACAGTGATGCTATTTTACTTGCTTTTGTTGACTTCAAACAGTTCAAAATAAACAAACACAATAGGTCTACTATAGGCCTAGGCCTGAATGCAATTCGACCAAGCAAGCAGCAACCCTCAGATAAATCATCTTTGTTTGCTACTTTTCCTGCGGGATAATGGAGGGCTCCGTAGTGAATACATAAAACTTTGAAAGGTCCCTCGAGAAATCTAAATGATCTTGGATTTCTCAATTTTATTCTACCGAAAATTAAAGTATAGTAAAATAAGGCTTCTATCATAGCATCATCAACATTTATCAACACTACAAACAGCAATCCTTTCAACTCCTAAGAATCAAATGATCATATGGCGGATATAAAGTTGAACAAACTAGTTCGAGAAACCTACCGTCCCCTGAGGGCATTCTCGCCAAGTATAGCCAAACAAATCAAGGAGTCTCTCCAACTCTTTTCTAGTAATTATCACAAGTATCTTCAGCTTCACTCCCGCAGCTATTATTGTTGTTGTCGAGTAGATATTTTGACATCAAATAATCAACATTGTAATCATTTTTGTTGTTGTTGTTGACATTGCTATTAGTGGTGTTTATATCAATTTCAAAAGGTACTGTTGTTGTTGTTGTTGTTGATTGTGTCATCGATTGAATTTGCATTGGAGTATTCGCATATGACTGAGGTGGAAACAACAATGAGGAAGATGATATTCTTGAGGTCAGGGATGCCATGGTCCAGTCACAAATTGCCATGGTGGCGTGAATTGCCGTGATGGGCATCACGTTTAGGTTGGCTTGTAAAAACACGAATCAATGGATATTAAGCTTAATTTTATCAAGGAAATATTTGAAAAATGTCTTAGTGATAAAAAAACGTTTCATAGGTATGTGACGGGAGAGGGACGCATTGCCACCGTGGCGAGAATTGCCATTACGGGGTCATGAGGTTGTAGTCGGCTTGTTAAAACACAAATCAACGTTGAGCCTGCTCACTTCAATACCTGCACGGCTTCTTAAAATTTTAAGATGCTGGATTTTTTGCTTTATTGTCACTCACACTCCATTTTCGCTTCTCAAGAAAACAACACCCTTCTAAATTTTATATACTTCTTCAGGTTGTTTTCAAAACTCTGATTACGCCATAACCAAATGCTAGTTCTATTATTCAATACAAACTTGGAATTAAAAGGGAAATCCTCACTGGCAACATTGTTGTCAAAGGGAGAAATCACTATAAAAACAAAAGAAGCAAATTCTCGAGATTAATTGGCAAATTGGCAAAATTGCATTAAAATCGAGCATGTTGTAACTCGAAAATTAATTATGGAACTAATTTGGGTTTGAAAGAATTACTCCCTCTTTTAAATTTCAGATTATCAGTTTCACTATTCGGCAGTACGCAATAGGTGTTTTCATAATACAAAATAATGGGGAATATGGTAGCACACTGTAGGCAAGAAGAAAGCTACGAGAAGGCATTGATAGGCGTTAGCACGAGCTTGCCCTCGACACTCCGCAGGGAGCGATCCGTGGGCTCGAGCTGGATGATGTTGCGGGAAATCGCGTCACTCCCGTCCATCGCGCCACCGGTGAAGTTCGGCAGGTGGCACTCATCGATCATCCCGCCCGGACACACGATCGCCGCGTGCTCGATCGCGTTCTTGAGCTCACGAACGTTGCCGGGCCAACCGTACTCGCACAGCGTCTCCATCGCCTCTTCGGTGAACCCGGAGAGCGCCTTGCCCATCTCTGATTAAGAATTGTTTTCTTAGCATATTTCTTTATGTTACAACCACAGAAGAAAGAATAATGAGGACTTCTTTCCCAAAACAGTGAACCAACAAAACCTATTTGAATATTCGGCCCTAATTCTGAGGGCCGTCATCAGTAAATAAAATAATAAACAATAAAACACTGACAATAAAAGCTCTCGGCTAAAAATCCACTTTTTTTATATAGCCTTGGCATCATTACTTCTTAAAGAAAAGTTCAGCCACGACTGTGTGCTGCTTCATCATCGCTCTCCCATGCGACGCAACTAGCTCACCAAACATTCCCAGATAGGCCGCAAGGAGGGTACCGATTCTTAACGACAAAAGCAATTGCGGCATCAGGGCAAAGAAAAAGGGCACCCAACGCAACGCCCGTCACGTCAGGTGCCCTGTCAAGAGCAAGAGGAATCGCTCTATCTTGAATCGTTTTACTGCCGGGTGGCAATCACGCGGTAGAATCGCCCGGGGGTTTCACCGGCGACCGGGTCGGTAATGATAACTGCGATTAGGCCCATCTTTTCCAGCCCGCGTTGTCGGTCGGTTGCAAGTCGATCTGCCCACTTGTGATTGTCGGCCAAATCCGCGTTGTCGGAGTCTTCCCCGAGATTTGCATTCTTGGACATAGGGAAATTCCTCAGAGATTGAGGCTTTGCCTCGCTCACGACTGAAGCACAGCCAATTCAGTCAACCGCAGACGGGTTATCGAAGTCGACACGAGCACCAGCCGGGCACGCCACAACATACCTTACAAAATATACAAAACTGTAGAAGAAAGCCTAACGAAACCAAGATTTCAGAAGGAGGACCCAAGGCCCCCATCCCTCCATGACAACACGTTCGGTTACATAAATTTCAGAAAAATGAGTTTTACTTTTCACAATTTCATCCAACTTTGATAAAAGTCGAATGATTTTTCTGACAGAACAACTTAATGCCTTACCCCAAACAATTTGGAGCCATTTTAGGTAACTTTAAGATAAAACTGCTCTGAAGATACGTATGACCATTGCATATTAAAATACGGAAGAGTCAAATTGGAAAAGGGAGTTTATTACATTGTGTAATTCAAATTTTATTGTGAACCAAGATTATAGCATACTATATTATGATGTTTCCACGCCCCTTGGTGCATGAACTAGTGTCTAAGGCCTTTAATGATTTTTTAATCTGGTTTATACATTTTTGTTTTAATAATTTTCGTACTTTGTGTTTTTTCTATGGCAGATTAATTAATTTTTTTTATCCCACTTCATTGCATTGGCAAAAAGTTTCGGCGATAGGCTAATGGAATGTAAATGGTGTTTTACACCATTTAGAGTTTAAAAAAAAAAACTCTAGATATACCACTTCCCGCTATCTTTACCATGTTTCGGGTCAGACAATACATCTAAAAAAAAACCCTTAAAAAAGATGGCGGAATCCCTGGTTCCTAAAAGCATTCTAAACAAAATTATACGGTCAACATTGTCGAATGCTCTAGTTAAATCAAGAAAAGCCAACGTACAACTTTCCGTTCCCCTCTTTCGATGTCGTGGAGATACTAACATTGAATTTCTTAGCATTTATGGTGACAATCCTCGATTGAACGGCTTTTTAAAAATGTCTAAAAAATGTAAAAGTTTTTAAAATATTTGTTAATTTCTTACTAATAAAATTTCTATGTACAAAAACTCTGTGTCCTCTGGATTTCTTCTCCCGTGTATAGATAATCATTGGAAACGATAAGTAGCGGAAGCTTGTCAGAATTCAACTTGTATTATCTTAGGATGCAGTCAGTAGTGACGAAATAATCTGTATACTGTATTTACCAATAATTTGAAAATCATAAATCTCCTAAGTTCTGGTAAAGATAAGACTCCAGTTACTCGCCAAAGAGGTGTCTATCAAATACCATGCGACTGTGGCAAATTCTATCTAGGGAGAACCCACCAGAATTTCGAGAAGCGCCTACAACAACATAAAGATAATATCAACAAAGCTCTGAATTCTAATATTACTTCTGTTTCTTTTGATTCTGCTTTAAGCAGCCATGTGGGGCTCCCACTCAGGTCCAGGAGAGATCGTGTTTGGAGAGGGGCAGCTCGCGGATGCGGTGCCCGGTGGCTGCAAAGATCGCGTTGGTGAGCGCAGGGGCGAAGGGAGGCACGCCGACCTCGCCCACGCCAGCTGGTAGAGCGTCGCTCTCCACGACCTCGATCTCGATCTCCCGCGGTGCGTCGTGGATGCGCGCCATCCGGTAGTCGTGGAAGTTCGATTGCTCGATGCGGCCATCCTTCGCCGTGATCTCGCCCTTTAAATCGCCTAAGAAAATTCATCTTTAGAGGAAATGTAGAAATTTTAACCAAGACAACCCACTAGATCTCGAATAATTCATACCCATGACAAAAGCCGTTTTACAGACTGGTTCAAAGATGTGAAAGGACCTCCAGTGTGGATCCTGCATATTAATAAGAAACAAAAAAAGGTTCCTGCACATTAATTTAAAAAAAAAACGTAATTTGTCTGTTTCCAATCTACTGCATCTTCTTTTAATGTCGTCTTATTGTGAAACAATATGAACAGGCTCCAAAAAAAAATTGTCAGAGAAAATATTATCAAAGAGTTTGTGATAAAAAAAAAAACTGCAAGTAAAAAGTGGCTTGGACCAATATGCACCCAAAATTAAAAAAGGGAATTCTCATGACAATTGCTACACCGGCAGAATTGTCTTTTTATGATAATCCTAATATATACAATTCTTTCAGTTTATTGTTACCCACCCAAAATAAAAAAATTTAGAGAGTTTGCCTGGTTTTTGAAAAAAGCTGCCGGGGATGTTATGTGAATAGTTTTAAATATGTAAAGGTAAAAAATTATAAAGAACTTGAACTTAAACTCCTCCTCCTTTGTAACAATGACTTTTTGTCACATTAGAAAATCCCTAGACTAAAGAATACAACTTTCAGCAGCAGCTACAGCCCAGGTAGAGGAATAGAATCATATTCACAAGATAGTGCCACCACCTCTATCTTCTTTCAAGTCATGAAAGATTCTGCTAAGGAATGTTTGTGGCAGATATGGAGTACTCTTTATACGTCAACTGTAATACCGAATATTTGAACTGGTTAAATGAGTATTTACAGAATCTTATTTATCTTAAAAATTATGAAAAATCAGGAGTTTAACTTTTAATAAAAAATATCTCTACATGTAGCTTTGGGTAGTGGATGCCAGATTTAAAAACAGAGAGTAAGTAAAGAATCAACCCCAAAAATGTAAGAGCATCCGGCATCAATCAGCTTCAGAAGATATAGATTTCCTTTAAAAGCTAGGTGGCTCGGTGGGTCATTTTTACCGACTGTTTTTGTCAATAATTAGCATAATATCTTTTTTGGATATAATATGTAAATCACTGCACGAGTTGGTAAAACCGCTGCATTCACCAACCGAGATTTAAATTTTTGCATATAATGTGTCACTTTTTTAATGTTGTTTATTTAACTGAATGGAAAAATACGTCATTATCAGTAAAATCCCTGAAGGAGTCGGAGAAACTGCTGCCTTTACCGACCAAGTTCGAAACATCGATGATATGTATGGAAAAGGCTTAGATTGGAGGGATCGGGATGAAACTTGTTGGAAAAAATAAGCAGAAGTTTTAGATACGTGATTTACATAATTGGGACGGATCCGATCTATTGGAGGGGGGGAGTTAATTCTTAAAAATTAGAAAAAATGACGTATTTTCAACTTACGAAGGAGTTATCGGATCTTCATGAAACTTCATACTTAGAAGGATTTCGTGACTCAGATCTCTTATTTTAAATCTTAACTGGATCCAGCGTAATTGGGGTCGCCAGTAAGCAGGTCGCGGCGATTCCGATTGCACGGCGCGTGCGCGAACTCAACGTGTACTGTGAGATTCAGCCCTACGACATCTCTCCCGAGGAGGTTCGGGAACTCGAGCCCATCGGTCTGATCCTGTCCGGGGGGCCGGACTCCGTCTACGGCGAGGAGTCGCCTCAGATCGATCAGGCGGTCCTGGAGCTGGGGCTCCCGACCCTCGGGATCTGCTACGGAATGCAACTGCTCGCTCACCGCCTCGGCGGGGTGAGAGAAATATTAACATGGCTACGACATGTTCTGTGGATGAAAGGTGACAGATTGTTAAAGATCGTTTTTGTCAGCTAACCATCTAGGGCCTGACGGACAGCAAGCCAAATGGGATTGGAGGATGTCATAAAGAAAGGATTAACGCAAATGGGAACTTCTGAGGAATCTGTAAAGACAGAGGCTATGAACAGATTGGGATGGAGGAGGAGCGTGCGTAGCGGTGTTGGCCTCAGGCGGATTAATGCTGCAGTGAGAATGTTTTGTCCTAAATACTCAGTAGCTTCCAGAACAGCAAAACATAAAGAAATATGGATAACACTACAGCAGCATAAATTTGAGAATACAAAAGTATAACAGTATAGTAGATGAGGTTACAGTGACACATTTAAATTTTGCTTAGATGGAATTGGAGCTCCATTAGGAAGCCCAATTCTTTTCTCAATCAACATTCGCATATGCTGTAACTTGTGGAGTTTGATCAATTGAATAACCCAGATTTACAATTGACTTATTATGCCCTGGGGCCATATAATGTTTTGATAGAAAGAGTTGCCGTATGCAGTTCGGAGGGGGCTCATCGGATTGGTAATCGAAAGTTCTAGTGTCTTTTTTAAGATTCAAAGCGATCGAAGGGCAGATAACTACCCCCCACACACTTCGTATTTTCTCGAATTGCATCTGATAGACATTTTGTGATGGTTTATTTGTTGTCGTAAAAACTTCGAACAGGGCTCATTCGATTGGAAATTGAAGGGGCTTGTGCCTATGCAATAAACAATCAAGTCAAACTTAAAATCAACAAAAACTACTATTAACGGGATCAGGCTAGTGATCTCTATGGTAACTATGAAAAAACAATACATTTTAAGCATTTTATTTTTTATAATACTAATAAATCTAAAATTTCTTAGCCTTTCAGGAATGAACATCTAAATATGTTCTGTCAATCTGAATTTTATTGGTTCTTTTCAGTAATCTTGGCCATAATGATGATTATCCTTTTTTTACGTTAAAATATACAATACTTTTACAATAGGAATGTAAACAGAATCTTCGATCTCAGAAAGAGATACAATAAGAGTGAAGATGCATTTTATTGTAGAAAATGTGGCCCTGACTTTGTATACCAGGATGAGTAAAAGTTGAATCCTGACGAGCTGCCAAAACTTACCTTTTCTGATCGTTACCTACACGTGGAAGAAGAAATCTAAAGGACACAGATTTTTGTACATACAAGTTTAATTAATAAACAAATTCAAGAACATTTTAAAAGTATTTCACGGTAAGCGTTTGGTTCCGTTGATCGAAGAGATATAGCAAAGGTAGTATCCTTGTAAAATATACCTGACAAATACATTAAAATGATTAGTGCTATGTACGGGAATAACACTGCTGCGGTAGGAAATGAGGTTAGCAGCTGGTTTTGAATTAAGTCAGGAGTTAAGCAGAGTTATGTTCTATCCCCCTTTATGTGAATCATTGTTGTGGACTTTGTCTCAAGGGGCACAGGAAAGTCATTGTGAGACCACGGAATTGAATGGGTCAAATCTCATTACCATTTTATTTTTAATTTCAAAAATGCTAACCTTTTGTATTTTTATAAGTGCAAATGTATTATTTGTGTAAGTATTTGTTGATATCGTTCTATTGTGCTGCGAAACCACGCATTCCATTTCTTGTGCTATCATAGAGGAAATCCTTTCATAGAGCAAAGTTGAAGCCAATTTTCCCAAATTAAGTGAAAATGACAGTGAAAAATGAAAGATTAGCCGTGTAGAATCATAAGTGCAAAGATAGATATGAAAAAATCGCACCCTCCTCCCTCGCTAGATTTAGAAAATACTTTTTGAAAGAACTTGGCTTGCATTTTGGTTCCCATTCCCCAGCCCGTGTAATATGTAATGAACTACTTCTGCAAAACTGAAGCAAACAGATTGAACTCTGAACAGTCTGAGTGATAGATCTGTCTGACCAATGTTTTTTTGTGTAAAAAATCCTGATGAAAATGACGCAAAATTTCCTTTTTTTAGAATTAATGAAAAATCGTAACCTATGGTTTTCCCTTTCTAACGTTTTGCAACAGGGATGCTTTTAAAGAGATGGGGGTGTATTTTAGCGTATGGGGTTTCTAGACATTCCTTGGAGGGATGTATCTATCACCTTGCGTATAGCTAATAAAATAGAAAAAAAACCAGTACCGTGATTTTCTGAGAGTAAATGAACATATTTCAAATAGTTGATATTAAATTTGGAAAGAACCTGAGTTAGAGGTGGTACTTTCTCTACTTGAAAAAAAAGGGGCAGTTCATTAAAGTACTATGCAGGTATATTTAAGTTAAATATTTAATATATAAAAGTGGTTAGTTTAGATTAGGTATTTAATGTAATTTGATTTTAGGTATTTAATTCTGGGCGGCGTGCTTTTCATAATTCTCTGTCTTAGTTTCCATAATTTTGTTACCGATGTATTATATTTTTATCATATTTAGGTATGTTATCAACCTAACTTCACTTCTTTAGTTGGACCGCTATAAAACGTAAGTACCGTTTCATATTCATAGCTCTACATCTTTAGAATAACTATAAGACGCCGTTCCTCCATTGATACCGCCAATGATAATAAAACCATCGTCGCTATTCGGGCAGCTCTCATGAGTTATAAGCGGCGAAAAGGAGATTTCTGGACAACTGGGAGGCCCGGTAAAGCAAGCGGAAACGGAAAAGGTGCAAGGAAAGGGATTAAGACTTGCCGGAATGTTGGAACCCTGAGGAGGGTGGGAGTTCGTTAAATACCAATTACTTACATTCGATACCTCTAGTAAAAGATGACAGTTCAAAATCTTTGGATTTATTTAGAAGCTGTTTTTGTTGGAGGAGATATTGCTAAACAACTGCCCAAGGTACATTATTTTATCTTATTAAAAAATCTCTGCTGGTCAACTTTTTACTGAACTCATATATTGCAGAATCCCCTTTCTGCTTTTCTTATTTGTGCTAAAAACAGACGTATTTAAAGAATCAAATGGAATATCGAACCCTTATGTGATATTTTTATCTGTCAGGAAGCAAAACGTTTTTCTAGTTAAAAATAACAAAGATGGTGGCCAAAAATCGTCCACAGCCCCAGGAAATGTCCATATAGTCTCTTTGTTCATTCCACTGAAAGTACATTCGGATCCCATCTTCTAAAAATGTAGAAATCAAACAGAGTCTAGCTATTGTCGGTAAAAATAACTTTGAACGCCGTAGAACCTAAAAAGATGAAGGCAACAATGAGAATACTGAAGGAAACAATGAACTGAAATAATAAAAACAATAACTAAAGATTGGTAAAGCTGATGATATTAGTTTAAACCGAGAGAAAAATGTTATTTGAATCTTTTGATATAAAGTTATTTCGAAGTATTGTAAATATCAAGTTATTAAGAATTACAATTCTGGAAAGGATAAAACTGACCATATTTTAAATTTTTTTTAAAAATTTTAATAAAATTTTAAATTTTATATTTTTTTATTTTTATTTTAAATTAAAAAAAAATGTTTTCCTCTTTCTTTTTTTCTTCAGCAGAGGCTCCATGGCCATTTTAGTAGAAGTATTGAAATCCTTGCCGATAATTTTTCATATTTTTATGATGCATATATTTTATGCTGTATGTACATAGAATAGACAGCACTTAGTTTAAAAATTAGTAAGATAACATGCATTTTCTTTATTTTGAAATGGATTCTCGCTAGCTTTTCAAACTGCTGAAACATTTAAGATCCCTATCAATTTTCATCAAAATTGCTTTGCGAATTTCCTGTGGCAATGGAAAAACTTTTTAATGGGCCTTTGGTCTTTGAGACGGTCAGCGACAAAATAGACGTGTCATCCTCGACTTCCAGCCCGACGGAACCGGAAGTTCTGGACCGGAAACTTTTCAACCAGATTCCTGAGAAACCCGTCACCAAGTGGGTGAAAGTCTCCGGTAACAATGTTCCTTTAAGGCAGGGGCCTGGGGCGCAATTTAGAAAGGTGGGGCTCGCCATCAAGGAGCAAGCTTTTCAATTGTTGAGCGTGAAAGAGTTTCCGGGAAAAAAAGAACCCTGGTACCTAGTCCAGAACGAGGAGTAAAGTGAATGAATTTTCAATTTTTTAAGGCATCAGGGTGCAAGTACAAGTTTGGAAATTAATGTTAAGAAACAAAGTTGCATAGACGATTAATAAATGAGGTTGAAGATATGTTAATTAATAAGAAAATGAATAAAGTGAATAGCTTTGTTTACTTATGTAGTATTGTTAGTAAAGAAGATGGACGCATTGAAGATGTAAAAATTAGAATACACAAGCCGCAGGTTTTTCAGATAGAAAGGTGGAAAAAGTTTGGTGGTCACCGGAAGGTCTCGACCATCATCCAAATGTTGTCTCGCCAAAGGCGGCATCTGGCCGTACACCTTTCCGCCCTTCAAAGCATGACCGATTAAGAAAAAGCAGGAAGCGCGACCATGATCGGTACCACCGGACCCATTTTCAGCAACGGTTCGGCCAAACTCGGTCATCACCAGGACTTGGGTACGGTTTTGAAAGCTTCCCAAATCCCGCCAAAAAGCAAATAAGCTGTCGGAAAGTTGGGATGCCTTGCCCATATTTCTAATGTTGCACTTTGAAATGCAGATGGAAAAAAACTGAAGCTCAAAGTGAAGTTGGACAAAGAGGGCAACAAAGAACTCGTCAGTGTTGAGGACGGAAAAGAAACCTCGCATAGAACATTAAGAAAATCGGTTAAAAGTTAAGCGTCATGTCAAGGTTAAAGAAGAAATACGTAGAAGAAATTAGAGCAGCTCTAAAAGAAAAGTTTTCCCTAGGCAACGAGATGGTCATCCCGATGCTGAAGAAGATTAAATAAGTTTGGGTTTACAGTCTTCTGAAATTCCCAAATTGATTGTCTCATTTTTTGTTTATTGAAAACAGAATATATCTTAAATAGTTCTTGCTTTTTTATTATAAGATTGAGAAAACATAATGCAAAGAATTTCAGGAATTTCACTTTTACATTTAGTATTTTGAAGAGTCAGATCAGTTCTACTTGTCTAATATAAAATGAATATCTGTTAGTTTCGGGCGCTAATTTAATGAAACGATTTTTCGATATATCGAGAATCAGATTCTTTTAGAGTTAGAGACATATGATGTAAAAATTTAACAAGCAAATTTTTGTAAAAATTTGTAAAAATTTGTGTCAAGTACAGACACTACTCTTAGCACACAAGTGATATACAAGGGCCTTAAATAGATGAATAAGGTTTCTACCAAAGTCAGAGAGAGATGAGTTGGATTCATTTTAGAGTTAGAGACCTATGAAGTGGGAATTAATCAAGATTCAGTCAAACACAGGCGTTACTACCAGCTAACAAGAGCTGATTAAAGAATATGTCATCCATTTTTTGATACAAAACTCCTTCATGAGATATACTAGTTTAAAAGTTTCAAGGGATTGACAACTTCAGTAGTAGGGTACACACTGAAACAAAAAATAAGCCGATACCAATTGTGAGACATGTAGGGAACTTGTAAGGAAAGGTCGGCTGTTAGCTCATAATCATTTTTGGCAGTGAGGGGTTTGCAAATTTTGCTATTTGGTATACCTATTATTTATTTCCAGTGTATTTGACCATACTCGCGCGCCAGATCAGAGAAAGTATTTTCTTCACGGGTAAATACAATCTGCGGCGCACCGATGATGGCCTGGTCAGCCGACTGCAGCTCAAAATAGTTTCGGCTGACCGGCTCAAGTCGCGGCATCTCTTCAAGCGGAGTTGCCGCCACCGGTTCGTCCGCGCGCTCACTGCCAAGTGGTCCGAAAAAATCCTGCATGCCGGCGCAGCCGGACAGCGCCACGGCAGTCTGCGTCAGGAATATCGTAGGTTTGTCGGCGTCGTACTCCTCGAAGTCGAGCAGGCACGCGAGGATGTGCGGGTCGTAGGAGAGCTCGTTGGAGCTGTAGACGCGCTCGCGCTTGATGTGGCGGTAGACGCGCTTCGCGGTCCGCTGCGAGACCCTCACGAAGGTGTGCGCGTCGGCGTGCGCGTGCACGCGGTAGGCGGAGGTCACCTCCAGGAACTTCGCGAGGACGATCTGCTCGACCTCGTCGCGCGCCAGCGGCCCGGGCTTGATGCGCCGCTCGATGAGAGCTGCACTTTTTCTTATTCAATTCAGGTGACAAGTTTCCATTTCTTCTACATCTAACGTCCTACGGTTGGGGGCACTTCGTAAAGAACCGTTTGATCTCTATTTTTTTTTTTTCCAACAACTTCGCATAGAATGGGTGGTGGCAGAAATTTAGAAGAGAGCTCAATCGATTAGAAATTGAAAATCTAGTGGCTTTTATAGAGCCAAAACTGACTCATTCAGTTAGAAACTGAAACCCTAGTGCCTTTTATAGTGATAAAACACTAAAACTCAAACCACTTACAATAAAATACGATCTCAAAATAAGACAGTCCCAGAATCCCCACTTCAGAAAAGTTGAACCAGGACTAATAGATAAAACGAATTGAAACGAGACAATTCATTCAAGTCAAATAAAAATAATAAGAGCACAATTTCAATGCTTTTCTTGACTCTTTTTAGCAGCTAACCTCAAAGGTCTTTAAGTAACAGGTTTAATGGTTTTGACTACTGGATTTGTAATATACTTCGTCCTCATCGCCGACCGTCGAGACGTTCCCCGTCGCCTTGAACAGCCCCTTCGCGGAGCGTGGCGGTTTCGGCGCGGTCAGTGCAAGCGGCTCACCCATCGTGCAGCCCCCGCAAGTTTTCTGTTTGCGGGCTTTCGCGTCCGGTCGCTGCGCTCCCTCCCACGTCCCGCTGGTCCAATTCCCCGGCAAGCGCCGCATACCCGCAAGCGTCGATATCGTGATCCGGGTCCGCCCCGTTCGCCGCCCGCGCCGCCTTGAGATTTTTCCAACATTATTTAAAAAAACGATCAGAAATTAAACAAAAAAAAGTTTACTCAACTGAAAGTAAGGAGCAACACAAAAAGTTGAAACAAACAGAAATTATTACGTATATGAGGGGGGTTGCTTCCTCTGCAACACCTTGCTCTTTACGCTAAAGTTCGAGCTTTGTCCTAATTTTTTAAGCACAACTCCTGAAGCACATGGTTCGTTTAATATAAAAAGATAGAACAATAAGAAGCTTTTTGAAAAGTACTGCGGCACCCTCGTTTCCAACGATCGTTAGCCGCGCGGTACATACGGCTTCCAACCGGCCTGCATAGCTTCACGCTCGTTGCAGAACCAGCGTTCGCCTTTTCTCGTTTCGATCTTCGTCCGCTCGTACCAGGGGCTCCAAGGCATGTGGTAGGTGCGGCGGCCCGAGCGCGAGATGTTGCCTTTGATGGCACAACCGGCTGGCGCCGCCTCTGCGCCGTTGCTCCAGCGCGCTTCACGATAAAGCCAGGCAGGGCGAAATTTGAGTGACAATTTTGGAATGGAAATGGGGGGCCAGACACATGAACATCATAGAGAGCTAGCCCTGTCCTCATTTATAAACCAAATTTTATATTTAATTGCTTTTTATAAATTCGACTTTAAAAGGCAATTGTAAACTGACATATGGCACCCAAAAAGTGCGCTTTGGGCTGCTTTTTCATTAAAAAAATTAAATAAAAAAATGTCGTCCATTGAAAACATTTCTCCCTATCCCAGCGGAAATTATCCTCTATGTGTGCAAAAAGATCCAGCATCTGAAATAAATATTTATAAAAATATAGACAAGAACATCACAAACGTTTTCTTGTTATTTTTTTCCCCACATTTCCGATTCACCATTTGAATCGATATTTAGCGGTGTCATATCCACACATTGCAAGTCACAAGATGTAAACTATTTGAAAGAAGTCAAAAATTATTTTTAGTAAAAAATAAGTTAAACAGACATGGAATAATTTTAAATTGTTTTAAAAAGTAGATATGAGAGAAAGACCAGTCCGTAGGCACCTTGGTCTGTCTTTAGTCCTTCAATCAGCAAATCGCGGACTTCATTCCAAGTTTCCTGCTTATGCTTCTGATTGATCGATCGGTCCGCCAGAATGACCACGGTGCGTTCAAACAGAGAAACGTAAATCAAGATTCCCGTCGCATTTTCTGTATGCGAGATCTGGAATTGCAAGAATGCTTGATGGGCCGCACGACTGACGCGTAAATTCAAAATTCGATTCGGGATAAAGGCTCTTCTCAAACATATGTGTTCCTTGAAGATTAATACATTGTAATAATCTGCTTTTTTTAAATGTACTCACTAAAGCACTACATAACTCAGAACTCCAATCTATCATTTGATTACTAAGATTAAGCTCCATACATCTCCCTTCAGATGCTAAAAATGCTTCTATAGTATTTGATACCCTACTATTATTTTGTTTTGACTTAGTAAACCTTGTTTAATTTTAATATGAATTTAATTAAATTTTAATCGAGAGTTTCAAGCAATTTAAGGGGGCGCATTCTTTAAAAATAAAATGAAAAAATAAATATGAAAAAGTTTTTTCAACTGGATATAAGGAGCAGCATTTAAACTTCAAACGAACAGAAATTATTATGCATACGAGGAGGTTCACCTCCTCCTAATTACCTCACTCTTTACACCAGAGCATTTTTTGTAATTTCAAGTATTTATTCTACGACTTTCGTGATTCAGCGGTAATTCTTAAAAAAACTAGGATAAAATTTAAGCTTTAGTGTAAAAAGCAAGGCGAACGCGGTAGAGAAGGTTTCCGCGTCGCAATTGGCCGGACTGACCAGAAAGAGCCGACAGCGCGGGTCGCTCATGAATCACGTCTTTCGTTCATGATCCGTCTCTCATGTCCCCGTCCGGCCGCGCACGGCGATTTAAAGCAAACGTTAGGCAAATTCAGGGCGCGCCCCGTGCCTGGAATATCAGTATTGCGGAGGAACTGTCGTAACCCCTCCGCAAGTTTCATGCAGCTTCTTCGAGCGAGGCGGACCACTCTGCCCTCTGAATGCAGCTAAGTAGCTTTGGGTTGTAGTGGGCACTAAATTTAAAAAACAGGAACCTGGGTGAAAAATAAGAGAAAAGGCTAAGAAATACGGCTCTAAATAGCTCAAGAAGATGTAGCTTCCCTCTGAGGGTATAGCTGCCCTCGAGAATCAACAGACTGTTAATATTTGAGGGTTTACGGACAAAACGGATTGTCAAATTTAACTAATTAGCTTTGCTTATTTATTTTCATGTTTCAACATGACAACTTTAAATGTGAATTTAGATGTGAAACCTTTGTGTGATCTGCTTCCGTTCGGGGACTCACAGTATAATGTCATTATCAATCGAATAATCCTGGAAGCAACAAATTCTTTTATCAAAAATACGAAAAGGTTTTCAAATAAAATTTAAGCATAAAACGGCAGCAACATTTTCTTTTTATTTGTGGTATTTGTAGCGGGTGTCTTGTAAAGAAGTACTCCCATTTGTATCACGAATAGCAGATCTGATATACTACATAATCAAAAAGTTCCAATTACCTTTAAATCCTTTTTTCGACCTTTTCCCACTATTCAGGGACGAGAGCTTTTTGTTTGGTCCTAGACAGATGACCAAAAAGGATGATGTTTAGCCATCAGTCATCCCTCATCCACAAAAATGTCTCTACAATCAACCTTGCCCTTATTTTAGCCGTAGAAAGGGGAGTAGAGCCAAATTTTTCGAACAGAAATCTGTGCGAAATTCCGTCCTTCAAATGGATAACAAAAGCCATCAGTAGTCGGTGTAATATTAAAGGAAATACATATTTGTATACATAGGTTTTAATCCTCACCTTTGAATTTCGGTAGCGATATGTTTTTTGGTAAGCAGAAAATTGCATTGTATATAGATTGTGCAGTATTGTTTAAACAACTTTGTGAACCTTGGCTAGATATGTCTGTATCAGAGGCGACGCTATAGCATTGGCAGTAGTAAAAAGCCAAGGTTTCAATGTTGTTTTTAATTATATTTTTTTCGAGAGGCGCTTCATACGGAAACAAACACACAAAGAAAAACACAGAGACAGACGAACACACAGGCACGGTGAGAGAGACATAAAAAACACACAAACACAGTGACAAAATGCATACAGACACATACAGTCAGACACACATACATGGTGAGAGAGAGAGAGAGAGAGAGAGACAAAAACACACGCAAACGCACAGTTAGACACACAAACACACAAAGAAAAACACAGAGACAGACGAACACACAGGCACGGTGAGAGAGACATAAAAAACACACAAACACAAGTGTATTTTTGTCTTCAAAGTCTTGAACATACGCGCGGACCAAGTCTCCAAAGCTCTGACGCTGAAACAGTTTGTTTTCTTGAAACAACTCTTTGGATTTCGCCAACAGCTGCGACACCACTTCTTTAGGCTTTACGACAGTTGCAGGTTTGGAACCGATCGGGTCACCCATGATCGAACTTAGGCGACTGACCGTCCCGGAATCCTGTTGTCCGACGTGAGCCATCAGCTTCCCTTGCTGAAAGACCACCCGGTCGGGAACAGCCCCTTTTATCTACGGAGAAATTTCTGTTCGTTTTAAGTTTTAATATCGCTCCTTACTTTCTGTTAAAAAAAACTTGTTTTTTTATTTAATATGACTCCTTAAGTCGTGCCAACATACTTAACCTCTCCCCACCTCTAATGGTTAAATTACTTAATGTATAGTATTATACGCAATGGATGCTGCCAACGCTGAATTTGCTGTTATTTCTCTTGTTTGCCCTTAAATCAATTTGGAGAAAATATTCCTGATAGAGAATTTGATGTAAAAGTATATACAATAGGAGTGGGTTCTACAGGGGATGCCTTGACGCCTGTCAGCCGTCGTAGCGATGGACGTTATATATTTGGTTTGGCAAGAGTCGAAATTGATGAAGCATTGCTCGATGAAATTGCTAAAATGACAGGCGGTCGATATTTCCGAGCGACTTCGGTCGAAGGACTAGAAGCCATTTATGCAGAAATTCACCAATTAGAAAAAACGGAAATCGAAGTCACCGCTATCAAACTAATAACGGTAATATTTTGTGCTAGAAATAACCTTGCATTAAGAAAGCATAGAGGCGGTGATTTGATAAACTATAAATTTTAACGAGAAGAATTACTGGCAGGCAAGCAAGCAATCTTTCAAAGCCTCTTAGGGTTGAGATTAGTATATTTAAAATATCGCTTGGGAAATGATGGAGGAACGTGTACTATGATAAGTAAAACGTACTATGATAACGTGTACTATGATAAGTAAAACGATTCAAAATAAAATAATCGAATAAAAGTCATACCATATCAATACACCTTTTCGAGCTTTTAACAAATCTCACGGCCCACCCCAAGCACACGTGGGGTATTCTCTGACCCTAAGTCAAATGACAAAAGGTAGAGCTACGTGCACCTCTGCTCGTTCAAATTATTCATTCCTTGTTCAAGCATCTTAAATTGGTTCTCAAAATAGGTGCTTCTTTTAGGTGCAAAAAACTTACTTTTCTTACTCGGAAAAATACTTAATGACAAGACAGTAAATTTTAAGGCAAAGCCTCGGCGAACAGATCAAGTTCGTCGTCGGGAGCTGCAGTCACCCGAATACAGCGGTCTTCGCCGGGCGCCATCGGCTTGCGCACGAACACGTTGTGATCCGACAGCGCGTTCAGAACGGCCATCGCAAACGTGGCCATGACAAACGACGTTCGCGCAGATCGGGTCAAGGACATATGGCCTTTTGACGAAAGACTGCGGCAAGCGCAAGACCGGGCACCGGACCGGTGAGCCAGCTATCTCTATTCCGTCGATGAGGAACAAGACACCGGGGAAGAAGACTCCATCAAACAAGACACCAACGAAGAAGGCGCCAACAAAGAAAAAGGCACCGAAGAAAGGTGGGAGGCAGGTGGAGAGGGAGAGTGGCGAGGAAGAAGGCGAAGACGAAGGGGAAGGGGAGGGGGAAGGGGAAGGGGAAGGGGAAGGAGAAGGAGAAGGAGAAGGTGAGGGTGAAGGTGAAGGTGAAGGTGAAGGTGCAGGTGAAGGTGAAGGTGAAGGTGAAGGTCTGCCTTGAAATTGACATAAACAGTGAATGCCTGCTGGTGGAGCTCGTTCGCCTTCTCAATGATTTGTCTTATGGAGAATATGTTCTCTATCGTTGATCGGACAGGCATAAAACCAGTCTGGTCTACTTTGTGCTTTCGTTAGAGGTGCGCAGAACATCACCGCAACAAAACCATAGAAAAGACCTTGCCTAGTAATGAGAGGAGCGTTCTCCCTCTGAAGTTTTTGCACTCTCTCTTGTAGCCTTTTCTCTTCCACATTATTATCGCATATTATGCATTTAATGTCCAAAACCTAGAGTAAAAGAAAATGAGACTCAAAACGAAATTACGGAAAGATTTTGCTTCTCAATATTGTAACAGATATAGAAGGAGTAGAGATAGGAACTTAAAAACAGCCTCCAAGGGGATATTTTAGGCTCTTATTTCATTCCTGGAAGCTTCATTTATCTGCCCTAGATCAACAGCTTTCCAGGATCTCAAAACCTCCTAAGGTGGAGTTTTGCCACGATCCTCACGTAAAGTTCACTCGTAGAGGTATTCTGGAGCTCCAGTCTACGACTTAGCCCAAAAGCAGTGTTCACATTATAGTAACTGTTCACACAAGTATACCTCTACTGACTCATGTCTACCTTGAATGGCTATGTCAGATGGGTTCATAATCAGATGGGTTTTTTCATAATCAATAACATATGTATTTATTTTCGGTTTTTTCTCAACTGCAACTGCTTTTAATTTAAGCTTTGTGCTTTTCAGGTTCGTTTTCGTCTTAGGATCTGCAGTCAATTGATCCGCTGGGCGTACTGCCGGCGTTTGCGGCCTACACCGAAACGCTGATGCGTGATCCGGCCCGGCTGCTTGAAATCCAGCTCGAAGCGTGGACGTCCTATATGCAGATCTGGCAGAACAGTGCCGCGCGACTGTTCAGCACGGAAACCCTGCCGCTGCACACACCAGAATCCGGCGACCGCCGCTTCAAGGCCGAAGACTGGGATAAAAATCCGTTTTTTGATTATCTGCGGCAAACCTAATCGTAGAGCTCTCCGAGCTCGTCGGTATAGACATAGACGTCGTCGTAGATGTTTTCGTCGCTGCCATGGACGGTAAGGGTCACCTCACGCAGCAGCCCGGTCACGGCGTCGCCATTGCGGTCCGTCGCATCGGTGTTGCGGTTGTAGATGTCGAGGGTCCAGGTGCCCGCTGCCATCTCGCCCATCGAGGCGACGGAGGTGAAGGCAAAGTCCTTGATCTTGCCGACGCGGTCGAGGTCCGGGACTTCGACGGCGAGCCCCTATCCTGGCAAAAATTCTTGTGTCTGTCAAAAATAATAAAAAATGGAAGTGCTTTGTGTCACAATATATTTTGCTTTACACAAAGAACATTGAAATCTAAAACTTCTGTTCAACTTTGCCCTCTGTGAATTCTCAACGAACACAGGGTACATAAGGTCAACCCTGCGAAAAACAGTAAGTGGGACCTCTGAATTTCTTGATTGGTTAGATTAAACTGAACAAGCATCTTAGAAAAAATCCCTACTGCATATTAAAAGAAATCAATAGACTGTTTACAATATTTTGACGTAAAAAATAATTCTTTTTGTTCGAACAGTATATAATTTTACAGTATATATTGTTCGAACAGTATATATAAAATATAATTTTTCAATACAAAAAATTGTCCAAAACATATTTTGTTTTTAGTCAAGCACAAATAACGCCCTAGCCCGTAAAGGTTTTGAGAGATTGGGAGCCCCCTCTTACCTATGTCAATTTCCGCTATGTCAAGTCAATTAAGTTTGACTCGCGCAAGGCGCCAAAGCCTGAAACGGTCAAACAGTTCAGCACGCCGCGGAGATCGGCTCTTCTTCGGCCCGATCAAGCCGCAAGCCACACGCCTACAGCCCAACACCATGATCAAGAAACTGTCCAGTCACTGAAGAAGGCGAAGGGACTCTCGTTGCGGATCGAGGGCTTGTTGCGCGAATCACTGGTCACCGTGCCTTCTCTGGTACGTTTTCCCCACTCCGCGACGCTTTGTACGGATGCTCATCTCTGCAAATGGGAATGCACAATGTCTGCTGCCATTGTTACCAGAGTAGTTCTATGAAGGTCTTCTGTACATTTTCTTAAGAATGAAATAAATGTTCATAAAATTTGTCTTCATAAAACCAGCAATAGATTATTAGTTACTATGTGGTTTGTTTCTATGTTAGTTACTATGTTGAATCGCGCTGCGCGCGGATATTAGGCGGACTACAGAAGAGACAATAAAGGTTGACTTCACTCTGAAAACGGAGTCTGACAAAACATCTTATTGTAATTTTTGCTCTCAGTTTTATCAACTCTCTTGTAAAAAGAAAGAATAATGATGCCTTCCCATCCTTTGGGAAAGTGTTGGCTCTCTATACTTGGGGCACTGTTTGTATATTTCTGGGGGGAGACCATCTTCGCCTGGAGCTTTGTTGTTCTTCAGGGCCTTAATCGCTTTGAGTATTTCCGCTCTTGTTGTGGATAGTATGGGCCAGCTCGTTACTGAAAGGTTTTTTTAACACAAGGGGGGGGGGGAACAACCAAGAAAATTTCTCTCGGACAGTTCCCCATAACATTGCGACACATAAAACTGAGTTGGCATAGAGGAATTACAATAAATAAAAATAATTTTGTATAGGGATTCCTGCAAATTCCCTAGTATAAAATTTAACTTGGAAAATTCACTTCCCAGAAGCTTCCCTCCCCACAAAAATTATCCCCGTGAAAAAATCCCCCCCCCCCCCTCTGAAAAATGTCTATATTTCTTAATAACAAATAACATACTGTGGGCAAATACAGTAAAACACTGATCAAAAACTAGAAATGGATTGATTGATCAAGTCCTTGAAATTCCTGATTGCCCTTAATCTTTGTTTTAACACTGTATTTTCAACTCTACTTTGAAAATGTTTTACGTTTTATAATTACAGAGTCTGAAGGCATCTGATTAACGATGTTTAATAACAGAATTAAAAAATATTGTTCTTATTGCTTCCCAACCTTTATGACATCGCTCAATGAAACTAAACTCTAGAAATTTCTATCCAATTTTTCATGTGAACCCGATACTGGCCCACGGGGACCGGGCCGTAGACGAAGCCCTGCTCGTCCTCGGCACGCACCTCGCAGCTATGCACGATCGCCTGCGTCTCTTCGACAATGCCCTTCACCTCTGCCCCATCGTCCTGCATTCCCTCGCCGCTTCAAGCGAGAAAAGGGGTGTTTGCGCAGTCAGGGGAGGACGAGGACGGAGAAAATTGCCAAAGAACGCGAATCTGAGCGGCGCAGACGAAAGAGACGGAAAGTCAAAGACGTCCTTACTTTCAGTTGAAAAAACTTGTTTTTTTTTATTTAATAACGGACAAGCATCCCAACGAAAATACTGTTTCCTATAATGCGCAAAAAACGAAAATACCAAGTAAGTCCTTATTTAAATATTCTGAATCTAGTAAAATCATACACATGTCTGTTTAAGGCAGGCTATTTATCTGTGAGGCATTGCACCCTTTCCATAGATACTCAGTGGCCAATTTTGAGATTCCTCCTCAATGAATTTTGGAGAGCAAATTCTATAAGACTTCTTCCTAAAATGTGTCCATTTTCTCCATGCACTTCAAAGTGCTTAGCGTACTAGCCGTAATGAAGAAGGTAATGAAAATGAGATCTAAAATCTGAAAACAATCCATTTATACAGAGGCAGTAATTTTCGAGTAAGCGAAATCAAAGTCTGTTGCTGACTCTTACAAAGGGTTTTCACCTTTTGAAGCACCATCTTTTTTCTTATAATATATAATTATATATATATATATATATCTTACATAAGAAGTCAAAATAAAAGGGATTTGGATCTTTCCTATGTATTTTAAGGTGTGAGACAGGGTAGCTTAACTACCCTTCCCTTTTTAACAACTCAGTTTCTGATGCTCAAAATTCTGTTCATTGCATGTGTATTTATGGTGGAATCAATGTTTCTTTATTTACCTATGCTGATGATATTTTGAATCTAAGTCGCACCTTTTTGGGAAGTAAGAGAGCTTTTTCCAAACTCCAGCATCAATATCAGCAAATTAGTCTGGATTTTAATGCTTTACGATGCTTAACGAGCAATAATAAAAAGAAACTGTGATTCATACGGGGGCTGTAAATCACTTTAACAGAGTATACTTAAAGCAAACATTAATTAAAATCTGCTCTATGAACTCTCAATTTAATAATAGTCCTTCAGAAAAGGCAAATGCTACTAAAATCATGTTATTTCAAGACAAATGAAATAATTAAAAATGACCTGAAGATATTAACATTAATTCCAAATAAGCTTTGACTTGATGAGCAAAAAAAAAATCTGAAACGTTCGTAAAAAATAAAAAAAGCTAGCTGCATTTTTAAGTAATCAAAAATCGGAGGGCAGCTAGGGCTCCTCCCCCACTCCTTTTTTTTATCAAAATCGTCCGATCTAAACTATGAGAAAGCCATTTAGCAAAAATAAAATATGCAAATTTGGTTTTATTTATTCATGTGGCGGTGAGCCACAATCAAAACATGCATTAATTCAAAAACGTTCAGAAATTAAATAGTAAAACAAGTTTTTTGAACTGCAAGTAAAAAAAAAAAAATTTTATTTAATTTCTGAACATTTTTGAATCCATGCATGTTTTGATTTTGGCTCTTCGCAGAGGAATAATTAAAACGAAATTTGCATATTTATTTGTTTCGGCTAAATGGCTTTCTCATAGTTTTGACCGAATGATTTTGAGAAAAAAATGAACGGGGGAGAAAGCCTATTTGCCCTCTGATTTTTTGGTTACTTAAAAAGGCAACTAGAACTTTTAATTTTTTACGAACGTTTTTATAAGTAATCCTAATTTTTCAGAATTAACCCTCCCCCCCCCTCCCCCGAAGAGAGCGGATCCATCCCGGTTATGTCAATAACGTATCTAGGTCTTCTGCTTATTTTTCCCAGCAAGTTTCATCCCGATCCCTCCACTCAAAGCGTTTTCCAAGATTTTAGGTTTCCCCCCTCCAACTCCCCCAATGTCGTCCGATCTGGTCCGGATTTAAAATAAGAGCTCTGAGACACGATATCATTCCAAACATCAAATTTCATTAAGATCCCTTACTAAGTAAAAAAAAGTGCTAATTTATATCTGCTGTTTCGAAGGTTTTGCCCCCCCCCCCCCGAAAAAAATTCCTGCGTACGTGCCTGTACTTCATATAACGTCAGTCTGTAGTAAATTTCGACTAAATGGAATTTTTAGTGCTAAAAATGACTGATTCTACCCTTGTGTTTATTAAATACAGGGTGAACCAAAAAGGCTATCTCCTTTGCTCATTTATTACAGTAAAAGACTTGTTTATAGGTGGATATCACTGACAGAAATTTTGAGATAGCCATTTGTTCAAAAAAAGTCCAAAGATCACATAGTAAGGGCTTTAGGGTTCCCAACATTTTGGAAAACAACGCCAAACAAGCCGGCGTACGGGACTATAAACGTTATAAATCTCAGAACAAAAATAATTAAGTACACACCGCAATTTGCGGAAATGACAACAAAACGCCCCGCCAAGTGGTACGGGGCCATAAGGCTGCCTGTGACTTGGATTCAAGGTGGTAGATCGCGATGCAACGAAATATCAAGTTTCATTAACCTCTGGTCACCCTTTCGTAAGTTACAAATAACTCAATTTTCAAAATTACCCCCTCCCTAACTCCACCAAAGAGAGCAGATCCGGTCTGGTTATGTCAGTCACGTATCTTCGACAGGTTTTTATCCTTCCCATCCAGTTTCATCCTGATCTCACCGCTTTAAGTATTTTCTAAGATTTCAGGTCCCCCCAACTCCCCCCCCTCCACCACCCCCCTCCCCCCCTGGGCCATGCCCGCCACATTAATACCAGAATAAAACCTCAAACTACCAAGGACATCATAATCAAGGCCGTATCCAGGAGGATGGATTAGGGAGTTTGACCTCCCCCTTCCCCCAAAATGTGTGTCCGGCTCCTAAGATCGTAACAAAAAGGCATATAAACAAATTTTGATACGTTTCCAAAAAAATTATAGCCCCTCCCCCCCGAAAAAAATCCTGCATATGGCCCTGATGGGAACAAAAACATTTTACTCCATGGACTGCTCATCAAAGAGAATTAAAAATAAATCTGGGGCAACAGACAAATCTTGGGGGGACCCCCCACCCCTGGATCCACGAGTGTACCAAAGACAAAAAACAATTTATTTAGGAATATTTAAAGCTTCTGAACATGTGCTTCTTAAGCCTAAGCCTTTCAAGTTTTATGAAGGGTAAATTTTAGATAAGCTTTCCATAATCAAAAAAAGTTATTTCAGCGATCCAGTACAATATTTAAATGGAAAAGAAATGCTTAGCTGATTTTGACCAAAAGTTTTGGGTTCGGCTCGAGCTTCTGATACGTGTTCAGTTCCGTCCAGAAATTCATTTGGAATTTTCATCCTATATAGGCGTTTAGTATTTGGGTTTGTTTGAGTTTTAGATACGTGTTTAGTGCAGTCCAGAAGTTCGATTGGAGTTTCCATCCTATATAGGCGTTTAAATTTTGGGTTCGGTTCTAGTTTTGGATACGTGTTTAGTGCAGTCCAGAATTTCGATTGGAATTTCCATCCTATATAGGCGTTTAATTTTTGGGTTGAAATTGTTTTACTCTTGCCATGTAACATCAAATTGAACATTTCGACCTTGGCATTTCTTTCGGATAATCTGCAGCGTTGGAGTCTGCAATTCTGCTCAGGGCAGAGAAAACGAGTATCCTTTTTTAAGCAACAATTTTTGGTGAGCGTTGAACTAATTTTAAAGTTGTATTGACAGTCGGTGGAATAAACTATTCTGTTATTGAGATTAATTTATTGAAAAAAGCTATAAGCATTCTCCTCATTTTATTCTTCAGGTCTTCGCCAAACTGCAAACGACCATAGGCGTGCGGCAGCGCAATGGTGCCTTTGATATTGGCAGCCACCGCTTCGGCTGCGGCGTTGGAGATATCGTCCACCGGCAGGATGACGACGTGGTTGCGGACGGCGACACGGCCGTTCTCGCGGCGCCAGGCCTGAACGGTCTGATTGGCGTAATCCATGGTCGTCGCTCCCCCTACCAGCGCTTGGTCTTCAGATTGTGCACGTGAACGTGCTTGCCCTTGGCGGCCTACCCATGACGCTATAGTCTTTACTGAGTAAAGGGAAGTAGTAGTTTTGATTTCTTTTGTAACGTATGGACGTTCTGCTGAAATACGTTTGTTGATTTTTTTTTAGGAAAGTATAAATGATACCTACCCATGACGCTATAGTCTTTACTGAGTTAAGGGAAGTAGTAGTAGTAGTAGCAGTAGAATAATATTATTGAAAACAATAATTTTATATATAATAGCATAGCAAAGGCGGAGCTTGTGTGGATGTGCTAAACGTTCGCGCTGCTCAGCTACGTCACGGCGTGGCTGAAGTGCCATCACCACGACACGTTTACCTGCGCGCTGCTCAACGCGTGGCCGATGGGCTTCTACCAACCTTCCACGTTGGTCGAGGACGCCAAGCACCACGGCGTCGAGGTCCGCCCGGTCGGCGTCGGACACAGCGCCTGGGACTGCACACTCGAGCCGAGCAACGGCGGCCCGCACGGGCGCGCGATTCGCATGGGCCTTCGCTATGGGTAGGGGCTCGGCGCAAATACTTGTCATGGACCGAAGTGGGTGGAGGTGGCAGACGTCACTCTCAACGCCAAGCAGTGCCCGGCAGGACACTTAAGTAAGTAAAGTAAGTTAAGTATGTAGTATTCCATTCTCCTTTCCAGCTAACCAAGGCATAAAATTGCGCCAAACTCTCACGACAACCGCCATTTTGAATCGCAAATGTAAAATCGGGCCAGTAGGAGTCACTAAGACAAAAAAGGCTTATTGTTAGGAATAAATGACACTCCTCAGGAAACTAAATCACTAAGACTAAGAATAAGTGAAGATGAAAAGGTTATACTGGGTAATAAGATTGATCAGGTGGGCAGTTTCACTTACCTTGGTAGCATTATTAGTAGACACAGCAGGAACAGTGAAGACAGTAAAAGTAGAATAACCAAGGCTCAGTGTGTTTTCATAGTTAAAAAGAAGTTTGGAAGAATAGGAAGATAATTTTGTCAAACCAAGATTAGAAAATGTTTATTAAAAATGTGGTTCAATCCCACTTGGCTCTAATTATCATTTGTATTTCGTGTGAATGCAGGAATCAGATATTATTTTCAATTATTCCTTCTTATGCAGAACTGTAAAACATAAGAAAACCATGTCTTTGCTGTTCATTTGCTTTCGGCTTATGTTTTCTTTCTAATAGTGAGCATGGCAATTATATTATTAATTATTTTTTGACGCCAATTTGCCACCTATAATTTACCACCTGCCAAGGAGGGTTATGGCTCCTTACAGAGCCCTCAGACCCGTATTTAGGTAGATAAAATTGGGGAGGATAAGGAAGTTAAACGGATAGGAACAAGTGGAGTTGAGAGGAATTTAGAGGAAACTAATTATGCCAGATAATAGAGAGTTTAGAAACTTATAATTTAGCAAATAGAGGAATAGCGAAAAATAAGAATGAGAAGGGATTTTTTGATGATTATTGTGCAGAAACAAAGGAACTGGTGGAAGCACTAAGAAAGCTCAAAACGAATAACAAGGAATCTGCTCTTCTGGTATATGGGTAGAACGGGGGCTCTTTGCTGTCCAATCTTTGTGCTCACTTAAAATGGGCACTAAAACTTCTGATATACATTCAAAAGACCCCTCCCCCGGTCCTCTAGAGCCATTGGTTCGATAAAATTTCCCTTGGAGAAAAAAAACCAACAAATTTCTGGTAAAAAAAAAATAAAAAATAAATTCCACATTCTTGCAGAGGAGCTTTAAATCTCTATAACAATGTCCTCCCATATACTTAATCTGACGAAAAGATTTTAAATAAGATTGACTCTTCGTCGTTCTCCAGGTCTAAGCTTGCACAAATTCCCCTCCCTCCCTCCCCCTTACCACCCCCGGATCGTATAACCCGGCGGGTTGGCCACCAAAAATATTGGTGGCGCTTATAATTGATTAAAGTCCTCGAATTGCTAAAGGTCTGTGTACAGAGAAGTCTCTGTTGATAATGATGATGATGATGATGATGATAAAAGTTTATGTATAATAAAGTTCCTATTTTGATCAAGTGAAAAAGCGCTGAGAGGGAAGGTTGATCTTTCAGATAGATGACAATATTTTGGTGATCTAACTGTCTTAAATTGTCCTGAACTCAATTGTTAAAAAAAAAATTTCTTTCATTTGTACATTCAATCCTCAAGTACGTATGTCATGTTTGTCATCCTGGTATTTCTGATGATCTGTCTGACAGACTAGAGGCAGTCCAAAGACGGTCCTTAATTATTATCTTCAATGAAGATGGTCTCTTTTATCTCTCATCTTAGGAGAGAGTATTTGGTCACCCTCAACCCGGCAGATGCGCAAATAAACGATAGCCCGGTGTCGATACCGAACATACCGGGGCAATAAGGGAGTGCCAAACTTCAGTTTGGCACTCAAAAACCAAAGGGAATAAGATTAAAGGATACGGTATGAAAAAAACGCCACTCATCTTTGCAGCGATTTTATTTTGCCTAATGATCTTCAACTCCAAAATTCTGGCGCAGGATTCTCCGCCGAAAGGCATCTACATCATCTTTGATGCTTCCGGTTCCATGTGGCAGAAACCGTTTGATTCAACAGAATATTTATTGTTATATATTGCGTTACATACATTTTTTGACGTCTCATCAACGAGCGCATCCTAGCTTTCATCACTGTTATTATTACGCTCAATGACTGCAAGTCTGCGTTTACCATCGTTAGCACTATTAACATCTGCAGACGATTTTTTTCATCAATTCAAATTTACATTCATTGGAAATATCATCTGGTAATGCACTTTTTATTTTTAATTACAATTTCAAAGTCTATTATTATATTATCCCCACGGACGATGAGGCGGTTGTTGTTGCAGTTGCGGCAGCCGACTCAACGTTCTTTCGCTGTTCTTTTTCCTGTTGTCTCCATTCCTTCAAAAGGGCCACAACTTCATCCACGTTGATCGTGTTGCCCTTGCGAACGTCGTTGTTGTTGTCGTTTAGTTTCATTGTTGTTGATTCCCAATTCAATATCATGGCAGACAAGAACTTGGGTGGTACAATCTCAAAAGCTTCATCGGTGTAGTTTTCGGTGTAGTTATAAACAATCGGACAATCTTGCCAGTGAAACGGTCTATTACCAAAAAGTACGGAAATTAACCGAGGTCTGATTGAACTAGCTGACTGTTTTCGTGTTTACCAGATGTAGTTTAAAAAAAAACAGTCTTTGAAACCAATAGAAATGGCTAGACTTCTGTTACTCCAAGCAGTGCTTTTAGATTTTGGAGACTTTGATTCCTGGATACCGTGTTAACTCAAGAATTTGGATATATTTTTTCTAAAGGTTCTCAATTCGTTTCGCCATCAAAGGGGCTACAAACTCACTGATGCAGGAATCATCATGAACGAGGCCCTACCAGATATCGATTCTCAATTTTTGGCCCTAGAAGATAAATTGCAGAGTATCCAGCAAGACTTTAGTGGCAAAATTAGAATAACTACAGTTACCTCTTACTCTGCACTCTTAGCGCCAGCCCTGCAAGCATTTAGACGACAATACCCCAAGGTAAGAGTAGAGTTGCTCGCGACTGACGAGGTCATTCCAGCGCAAAGTATCAGTAACCAATAATCAATAGTCAATATTTTATATTCAATATTCATAAATAATCAATATCTAAAATCAATAATCGATAATCAATAATCAATAATCGATAATCTTTACTCATTAATCGATAATCTATAATCAAAACCAATAATTAATAATCACAGTTCAATATCGATAATCAATAATCAGTGTTCATGACCATTACATTACAAAATGATATTTGCCCGTTATAGTCATTACAAATCTTCGAGATCGGAACAAGTTTTATAACATATTTTCTTCTCAAATGAGAAGTGTGTCAGGTTCTTTTCATCAAAATTAGGTTTGGATTATCAGTTTGATTAAATACATGCTAATCCAATATAGTCATAGCCTATTTTATTACCCAAGAATCATATAACTTAGTTTATCATAAATAATTTCTTAAGCTACACTGCTTTTCCATTACAGAATTTCAAGGGCAAACTCAGGGAGGCATAACAGGGATACATACCCCCTGAAATTTGGGAAATGTGTCCTGTAGCGTGTTCTTTTACTTGTCCGATTACTTATCCGACTAATCCAAGGGTTTTATAAGATTAAATGACGCCAGGGGTTAATCAGATTACCCATTCGAACGCTCAGGATTACTTGTCCGTGGGCTTACACTTGCTAACACCGAAAAAAAAAGATTACTCAAGATAAGCGACCTCAATGTTACAGAGTAATGAACTGAACTGGTTATTCATCAGTGATATGGACTGTAATATTAACTCTTCATCAGTGCGGACTGAGTTTCTTCATTTATAACATTTACATATAATCCATCTTGGGATTAGATACAATAGCTTTTACATCTTGGACATTCGCCGGTTCATAGACATGACATTACGGCCCGTGTCTTCCGGCAAAAGTTGCTCTCCTTCATCTCTTACAGAGTTATGGGAGAAATACAAATCGCAAATGGCAGAGAATATACTCCACCGAACACGGCTAGAAAGGTCAAATAACTAACTGCATTTTAGTTATGATTGAAGATTTGTGCTGGTCTGTTGCAAAAAAATAATAGAGGAGCCATGAAAAGGGGCACATGCAAAGGGGTCTAACAGAGCTAATTGATCAGATGAATTCATTATCCTTCGAGAATAGTAGAAAAAATAATATCCAAAATGTAAATTTGCCCGATAAAGATGATAAAAAAATACGAATTAAATGAAATCAATCATTCATCATAAGTGAAACCACTTAGAAAAAAAAGACAGAAAAAAATCTTCAAATTAATTCAAATTGGTACTTTTGGACGTTCTGTGATCAACCCCCAATAAAAATGCTGGAGATTCGCCCCTGTTACTTGATAATAAATGTAAGGTAAATATTTAAGGTTGGGCTAAATAAATAATACTAGCACCATTTAAATTCTTTATTTTATGCTCTTTACAAATTTCATGGTTACTTTTTGACAATTCCCCTCCCCCTCATGTTCCCATATGTAGCCTTTAATTATATTTCTCCATTAATTGAATGTCGTTAAATGTCATAGGTTTTTTATTTAAACAGATTTTCTACTGTCTCATGTGGGACTAAGCTTAGTCGTGAGAAGGGTTTCAGCCCAACAATGGTTGAACTGCCAATAGCTAAAACTTCCGTTCCAATGAGTTTTGGCCAAGAGGATACTTTTCAACCTTTTCTCACCTTCGTTTCAGGTGTATGTTTTTCTGCTACATTCTCTTCGCTGTACATGTCTTCTTGCGTTATTATATAAAGATCATATACCAACGTTAATGCTATTGATTATCTTTGAGAACTTAGGTAAACCGTTACATCAGCCAAGCGAATCCCAGCTCTTCAGGTCATCATACAATAAACCAACCGCGTCAGTCATCGACGGGCCGGCAGCTCCGGGCCAGCGAGCCTCCGCTTGCCCGGCTGCCTCCACGGCAGAAAGCAATATTTCAGGTTGTGACGCTCCATCGATGGCTGCCGAGACGGCCGCGGCCGTCGCCGACGCCGCGGCGATAACGCGAGATCCTCCGTGCGTGGGAATGGCCGCCTCGTAAGCGCCTGCTACGATCTGCTCCAGCTGATCCACTACTTTAGCGTAAACAGCAAGGTATTAGGAGGAGGTGAGCCCCTCACATGCGTAATAATTTCTGTTCGTTTTAAGTTTGAATGCTGCTCCTTACTTTCAGTTGAAGAAACTTTTTCATATTTTTTTTTTAACTACTCTTTAAAAAAATGCTAAGAAATCCTGCACCCCTTCATGGAAGTTCTTTTCCCCCTTGAAAAATTCCTCCATGGAAATTTCCCATCACATAACCCCCTCCCCTCATTCCCCCCTCCTCCGCATTACTCTCGCTAAATCGATTTGAAACCTATTGGGAAATTACCCCTGATAGCAGTATTCTATAAAACTTGGCACCATGAGTACAAATCAAATAATCAATGTTTTAAATTTGGATCCCTACATGTCCAAATACAAATCTTATTTTATACCCTCGGATCTCCACGACCATATTCAAAAAGTTAAAAATACACTTATCATTGTTAATAGTGGCCCATAAACTGTAAAGACCAAGACCATATTCAAAAAGTTAAAAATAGGGGGCAAAATAATATCGAAAAGACATAAAAAATTGCTTATATGCATTTTTGTTACGTTTTTATCAATCGGACAAAAACTTCGGAAGGTAGGGGGGAAGAGGTTCAAAGCTAGTGCTCCCCCCTCCCTGAATAAGGCTTTGGTATACATATACACATATTCACCGGATGTGAATGACGTTAATTTTTTGATTAGTTTTGTTTCCATAACATGTCTATGCGTGTGAATTTAAATATTTCGCAGCACTTCATCAGCCCTGCTATAACAAAACACTTGGAATTCCAGAATAAATATCAACTTAGCTCTATAAACCACGCGAATAATGCTGCTAAGTCTCCTTTGTACATATCTCTCTCTGGTGAGTCGAGGCATATTCAAAGGGCAGATTTAAAATTCTGATGTTTTGCCAACAAATATGAAGAATTGCATAAATTTTCGGACTTCTTTCTCGTTAATAATTTCTGTAAGAAGAGCTTTTCGACAGCTGCATCTGATCGCTCCGAATTAGAATCCTAAATAGATTTTCCATTAAAAAAAAACTTTTTCAAACTCTGAACTGAAACTTCAATGAAAATTTTGAGAGGTGGAATTGAATTTATGATTTCAGAATTTTGGGATTTCAGGATTTCAGAATTTTTATTTTAAGTATGCTTCTACGAACTGAAATAACTTTGGCAGATCGTTCAATTACACCCAGTGCAAACTCTACTTTGCTTAATTTCAGCCATAACTTAATTCCAAAGCACCAAGAATACTAAAAAAAACCTCCCCCCTCTTGAAACTGCGAAGAACGTAGCACAAACCTGAGACAATTGACGCGCAAGAAATGCATCAATTAGACCTTACAGCTACCTATGATATCTGAGCCATAAAAAGTGGGAGGATATAGCAATACAAGAGAATTAAGATGTCGTCTCTTGTTTAGAATCGTCTCTTGGAATTGGACCAATATCCAATTCCTATATTGAATAAATACATCAGAAATATAAGGAACTTGGCCAATGAAATATAATATGTAAAAACTATTCTTCTCGCCTCGTCACAAGTGACGTATGAGCTCTTAGCGCTTGTTTATATTAGTAAAACATTGGATATAAGATATATATCAAATAAGTAATAAAATGGTATTTTAGTAAATAAAAAAATAAAACAGAAAAACAAATTGAATAGAATGTGGGGGGGTCCTACATCTCTAAACAATGAAGTGAAAACAACATACGTTTTCACACGACTTAAACTCACCCCGATCCCTTATTTATCAGAAAATAAAATGTTAAAAAGGCAAGGTCGACTGATGCATCAGATTTATTTCTAATGCAAAATTTATCAGGTAATGCGACTACCTAGAATCTTATAATAGTTATTGATACCATAAAAGCAATAAATGTTCTTCGATATAGGAATTACTTCAAAATCAAGATGTTGATATGGAATCTGGACAAGAATTGAAACAGGGAAAAATATTGGATTATGCTTTCACCGTAAAAAAATCATGAATTATATGGCTACTGTTACAATTGGGACCCGACAGATCTGAGGGTCACCCACCCCTCTCGAACATCTCTACAAGTAAAATTGAGTTGCCAAAGGGAAATCAAGACAAATAAAGATCATTTTGTATAGGAATTCTGGTTAATTACCTCTGACATTTTCTCTGGGCATTTTCATCTCCGTGGAAAATGCTTCCCTATCCCTGCTAAAATTCCCCTCCCCAGAAAAGGGAAACATCCTTATAGCGAACACAATACAAAAATAATGGTAAATTTAATAACTTACAGCCCTTTCCTCAAAGGCTACGGGGATTTGTTATTGGTGTTAGATAATATAGAGACCAGCTGCCTTTGTGTAAGCATTTACATCAGAAACAATTCTTATTTATTTTTGGCTAGGCCTAGTTCAGTAATCTGCAAACAACTAATAGCCTATTAACCTAGGGACTTGAACTTGAAGAACTAGTAAATATTAGGCTCTAGGCCTATGTGAAGATGACCAAATTACATAGCTTTCAGATCTTCCCCAAGGAATTATGGGGAAGTCATATCATCCCATAGACACAGCTCGATGAACCGGTGGTCGAGGTAGATCACCCCCGAGACCTTGCCGCGCAGGCGCATGGGGCAGCACACGATCGACTTGACCTGCCGCTCCTCCACGCTCGTCACGCCGAGGACGTCGGCGTCCTCGTCGCTGGAGGTGACGAGCCCCCGGGTCTCGCGCTCGAACACGCGCTCGACCACCGTCCGCGACAGGTCCACATGCTCGTGCGTCTGCTTGTAATGCCCCACGCTCACCTGCGAGCCAAGCCTCGCCGCACAACAAGCATTAGCGAAAGTGCATAAAAGGGACATGGCTTATGGTGCTTTCACACCTCGCCGTAGAAGCTTTCACACTAGCATACCATAAGGTATAGAACAAAGATGCCCAATTGACCCATCTTGCAATATTAAAAATAAGGGGTCGTATATTAAACGTGCATTGAAGTAATTGGTGATGATGCCACGGTGTGTCGAATCACAGTATTGTCATGTTTGTTAAGCGATCAATCGATTCAAACATCATTTCATAACTGTTAGAAATATAAGAGTTGAATAATATTCGCTGCATAAAGGTCTTGTTGGCCCTGCCATCTCTAAATCTTAAATTTGGTGAATAAGAAATGTGCTCAAAAATTTTTTGTTGTTTTTTGTGTGCGAAGTTCTCCACTTTAATTGAAATCTGTACGGATATTTGATAGAACTCTTATGCAAAATCTGTTAGACAAGTTGATTTCTTAAAAGCTTGAAGTGAATTTGACATTTCTATTGAATACAGATGGCTCTCAAAGAACCGGCCATCGTTTCTCGAATTTCTATTGTCAATGAGTTCGCGTATCTTTTGATCAGTCAATTCCAAGTTCTTATCCGTTCAAAGGAGCGCTTGACACGACTCGTTTGGCACTATTTGGTTTCTTACAATATTTATCCACTTTTTCACGATCTACCCGACGCCACTCGCGTAATTTCTTTCCTGAACACCCTGATGCAGTTCGCCATTATCGAAGTCTGCATCGTCGTTTCGACAGTGACGATGTCGAATTATTCGACCTTTATTCAGTGAGATCCCTGTGGTTGATGCTTCTCGACAAGTTTCTTTATATTTGGTTCTAACGATGTTAATGATAGTCGAAGATCACCCCTTTTCACAATGTCAAATCTATTGCGAGCTTGTGATAAAATTTGAGAAACACGATTAAATACCGCTTCAACAAGATAAGATGTAGGAAAAGCAATAACGTAAAACTGCGCTTTATTCCCGAGCAAAGGGTACTTTGTAGCAACATTATTTGTTTTCCATATATTGTACCTATAAATCGTGAGCAGGTCCCTTTTTTACTTTTTTTTAGATGGTGACAAGGAGGATTGTTTTAAGCGGGTAAATATTGAGCGGACAACCATTTTTATTGACCAATGGCGACAGCGGTGGATCCATGAGGACCCTGCCCCCCCCCCAGGGATTTTTTTTCCGCCTTCATTGTTTCTTTTTTTCTGTTTTTCACTCTTTTTTTAAAATAAATTTGTTAATTTGGTCAATATTTGGCACCCTTGGCACATTGGCCCCCCGGGAAAGCTACCTATTTCCACCATTATGCATTTCTCTTTGCGTCAATTCTCTCATGGCATTCCCCTTCCTGCAACCAACCCCCTCCTCCCTAAAAACTAAAACTATGCACTTATGAGCAAAGCCTAATTTGCTAGTCTAGTCTGAAGGAAAATGCAGGAACCCAACAACAGATTTTGAACTCTAAGAAATAATAGCATTCACGGATTCTCTGCTATTTTAACATAGAAACTAGTCGTCCATCTTTGAAGCATTGTGTAACGATTCTAGTTTGATGGATCAAACACGTCCATGAGTTTGGCTTCGATTTTTATATTTACGTTGTCACTCTGCTGGAGTGAATTCTGAATATTCTTGAAAAGCAAAACTGCATTTTCGACCGAAACTGTCTCCACAAATGGGTTCCCATGACACTTACAGGGCCTTAAGTGATATTTAATTTTAATTCAATATGGAATCTAGAAAAACACTTTAAACAATAATAGCAAGTATCCCCTTGTTCCCTTTACCCTCACTCTGTGGCAGAAACAACAACAACAACCCAAACAAATAAAAATGATCGTCAACAACAAGCAACAAAGAAACAAATGATTATTGATTGGTTACATAATGAAGGGAAAGATTCAGAATCAATTCTAGAATTTATGAAAGGATTCGTTCCATTATTACAATCGGTTGCCAATATACCGTTACATCGATTCTTAATTGGTACATATTGTATCCATCCACAAGTCACGGCATGGAATTTCAGATACCTATCACCCGTATTACTAATCAGCTCGCGTTATATATACATTTCTGTCACCTTAAACAGGTTCAGGGTTATTGAGATAGGTCGGTGTTGGTCGCAAGATTTGGGACCCTTCACTTTGGGTATGACGCGAACGTACGCTCTCTTCCAAGCACTAAGGAACACTAAATCCTGGAAACACTGGTTATTAACAGAAGAGAGAGGCTTGGCAAGGAAAATAGCGAATTCATGCAACGACTCTAAAGAAAGCTCGCCAAGGTAGGACGCACAGTTCCTATTGTAATTATTTATTGGTTTGAATATCCATAAGGAAATAGCCTACTTTAAAATGATGAAAGCTACTTTAGATATTTAATAATATCACTTAAAAACCCTTTTTTTTCTTTACCCAGCCACATGACTGGATAAATATATAGGCCAAGTTATGCTTAAGTCTAACCTACTCTTTGTATTTTCAATAAACTAGTGCAAGTCTTTTCTTCCAAATGCTTACTTACTGTTGGTCATTATATTCATAGAAAGTACTAACAAAAATAAGTGTTTTCAATTATGCGAAATACCTACGTCGACTGCTCCTCTGGACTAGTAAAACAGCTTTATCTAACAGATATGGAGTCACTAGCCCCTTAGATGCTATCCGAATAAGAACTGAGTCGTTTCAAAAGAGGCTAAATTTTGATTCTACTTTCCTAAAGTATTTCTATGGCTTGTCATTGGCTAAGTGTTGATTTTATATCCATTATTTTGCTGTCTTTTTGTTTTTCCTAATCTGTCAGATTTGTTTTGGTTCTACCATGGGTCATGGCTCACTGCGTTCGCTGTCATGGGTCATGAGTATTTCAACCCTCACTCATGACTCATGACAGGGAGCCGGAGGCGACCCATGACTCATGACCCTTCTAGTGGAGCATACTTCTTACGGTCCAGCACCGCATACATCACCGGAATAACCACGAGGGTTAGCGCCGTCGAAATCACAAGACCGCCGATGACGGTGATGGCCATGGGGGCGCGGAGTTCGGCACCGTCGCCGAGGCCGATGGCGAGGGGACCACGGCCCTGATTGGGTCCCAGCTTGGCACGCATGTGAGGATGGTCACGCACCGCTTCAAGCAGGCTTAGCACGTTGAGGCCAGGGCGCAGCATGTCTTCAATGATTGCGAAGGCGGCGATTGACTTCTCGTGCAGGTCGATTGCCTCGCGCGGCGGGTCGCCGAGCCAGAAGCTGCGGCAGATGTTGACGTGATAGCGTTTGAAGACGCCGCAAAGGTCAACATTGACGCGCTCGCCCTGGGCCAGTTGCTTGCCCGTAACAAATCTTCAGAAGCTGCAGAACATTTTAAAGAAATTTCTGAAGCTTATGCTGTACTTTCCGACTCTGAAAAGAAGCAAGTCTATGATCAACATGGACATGCTGGTGTGGATGGCAGATACTCCAATGAAGATATTTTCTCAGGAGCACAAGGTGGAGGTTTTGATTCTATTTTCGAATCTATCTTTGGTCGTGGAGGTGGTGGAGGATTTGGATTTGGTCAACAACAGCAACGTGGCTCTGATCTTCTCTAATTTAATATTTAATATGCCTAGCTTCATATTTGGTAGCTATACTCATCAAGATGTATATTTCATTCGGGATTCACTTTTTTACGACAAAAACTAGAGAAAGAATATACTCTATTTTGGTGTGGGTAGGGGTCCAGAAACTGGTCCAAATGACCATAACCCCCATGAAAACGAGAATATTTTTTCTTCAAATTAAGATCACCCCCTTTTTATCAGAAAAAACTTAGTTACATACAAATTTGAACGAATATTATCGTTTAGATTGGCTGGAAAATAACGCACAGAAATTAATACTTATATAGGCCATTATTTAACAAAATTCTAACTTTAATAGCAAGGTACTGACGAGGGGAGGAAACTCCTCATATAAGCAATATGAGGAGGTTCACCCCTCATCAATAACTCGCTCTTTACGCTAAAGTTCAAATTTTGTCCCAATTCATTAAGAAAGACCCCTGAATCGCAAAGGCCGTTTAATTAGAATAAATCTGTATTACTTCCGTCTGTATACTTCCGCCGGAATCTCCTTCATCAAATTTCTGAGGCGATATGCTGTTAAAAGCTAGCGCTATTGATCCCTGTTCATGCTTCCTTTTCACTTCATGCCTCAGCTCTCGTTCCTGAAAATATAAATCACGTATTAATTCCGCAAATCTTTCTAGGTCACAACAGTCCCTCCTGAACACTGGACAGTGTCCCCAAGGTTCATGGCGATGAGGCAAACATGACGTAAGCTCATTAGCCTGAATCATATCCAGCTGAATCACATCCAGTGCAAGGAAACAAATTGTATTTAAAAATAATTTTAAAAATTTAAAATTTAAAAATAAACAGACTCAGCTCCATAAGCAAGATCAGCAATAATAAGATCGTAGGTAGTGCAAAAGTACTGCATAAGTAAAGGGTGATAAGGCTTCAACTAGCCCACGTGCCCCCCTCCTCCAATTGATGCCGCTGGATCTTATGGTAACGAACCCCCCTTTCATGCTTTTGATTTACTTAGCCGTCTGCATTTTAACCTTAAAAGATATCAAAATACAAAATACTCATATGGCTCTTCAGTAAACTAACTTCAATCGCAAATTAAAACCCATGCTGTTGTTGAAGTCTCCCCAAAGATGCACGAGGAAATATTAGTCCTATCCTTTTTTCTCTCCTATCTAGTCTCAGCCCTACTAATGCTACGTTATCCAATGTTCTTTTGTTTTGATTCTAGCAGCTAAATAACATTTTTTTTTTTTTTTTTTTTTTTTTTTTTTTTTTTTTTTTTTTTTTTTTTTTTTTTTTGCTCATTATGCACTGCAACAAAACCTAAATCACAAAAAGTCCCTACTATAATTTCCCATCAGCTTCCAATTCCAAATCTCAGGTATCAAGCAGCAATATGAGACACCCCTTCTTGTAGTTTTTTAAGTAGGACCACTGAAATCTAAGCTACTTTCTGATTGGTCATTTCTATTAAGCGATTTTAACTGAGTCAGTTGAAATGTACTTGAATGCAAAACTTTTTTTTAGGATATGGAAAGAATTGAGTCTAGACGATATAAAAATAAAAACTTGAAGATAGCCTTGCAGTATTAATCATTTTAGAGGGTAGGACCCTACCACCAAAAATCTGGTGATTTGGAAGAAAAGGAGAGATACACCAATACTATTGCGGAGTCCTTCAGTGTCACAAGTGCCAGAAATATGGACACACTCAAAAAGAATGCAGAGTTAAAGAGTCAATATGTTTAAGGTGCTCAGAAAAAACACAAGTCAAATCAATGCCCACTGAAAACAATATACCCAAAAATTACAGCTCGGCGTGCTGGACGAGGCCATCGGCCAGCCGATGGTGCAGGCCGCCGACGAGGTGATCGACGGCACGCTGGCCGAGCATTTCCCGCTCGTGGTCTGGCAGACCGGCTCCGGCACCCAGTCGAACATGAACGCCAACGAGGTGATCGCCAACCGCGCCATCGAGATTCTGGGTGGCGAGATGGGCTCCAAGAAGCCGGTCCATCCCAACGACCACGTCAACATGGGCCAGTCGTCGAACGACACGTTCCCGACCGGGTTACAAAAATAGCTAACATTAGCAGCTAATACAAACCAACTGTAAAAACGCTTTAAAAAAGTTAAATCTACTACTGTACGGAAATACTAACAGCACACAAGCAAAGTTATTAATGGCTAATATAATTAAGATATAAGTACATACACAAAAAGAACAACTGCATCCAACCTTACTTGCGAATACTTAATTTGGAACGTTAATAAAGCCGATGTTGGGCATGATTTTGCAGTATACTCATAACCTACGTCCTCAGTGAAAAAAGACCTTAAATTACAATGTGTCAAAAGAAAGAAATGTAGATTTTCCGTTTCTTTTTAGCAATCCTCCATTGTTTGAATCTTTGTACATTGCTGCCGATTCAAGAAATAAAGGACAAAATCAGCCACCGAAAAACTACTTGAAGTACGTGGAGGGGTGGGGAGAAAATTACATTTTAAATGGAGAGCTACAACTTCTTAAGTTGTACCATGCATATGTTTTTTGGTTAATTTTTGTTAATTTTTCGCCGTCGTCTGGGGGTTGTTAATTTGGAAAAATTAGAAAAAAATGAGGTATTTTTAACCTAAGAACAGGTGGGTGACCAGATCTTAATGAAATTTTATATTTAGAAACTCATGTCTCAGAGCTCTTATTTCAAATCTCGACCAGATCTGTTGACATTGGGGGATTCAGAGGTGGAAACCGGAAATCTTGGAAAGTGCTTATAAATGTCATAGACATGATTGATGTAACTGGACTGGATCCACTCTCTTTGGGGGAGTTAGGGGGTCGGACCAGATTTAAAAGGTAGGCGAACAAAGTACCCAAGCACCAAGACAAAAATCTAAGCTGCGGGTTTTATTATTCTATTAAATAGAATGTGATAATGAGAGTTTTATAAACATTTTCGGCACTTTTTCCCTCCATGATACTCTATTGGCACAGTATAAGGTAGAGGAGAGCGCATCATGACAAGTTCTTTCGTTTTGCTACGTATTTCTTTTGGAGCAACTCCGGGATTCAGGGGTATCATTTCGAGAAATGATACATCATAAGTAGGGCCTCGAAACGAATAGTTTTCGCCACCGCATCGATCAAAAGCTGAGAATCTAATTCCTTGATACGTCGTTCCATTAATATCGTGAGGTTCTCCCTTTAAAATAAATTAATCCTCAGTAGAAATGTTGAACAATGCTAGGATATCTTACAACTTTTCAGCGGATTCTGACGCCAAGACAAACTCATTTCTTTAGACGTTAAATGTGGCTCCTTTTGCCACCCTAACCACAACGACAATTTTAATATGAGCTCCCGCAACGTGCGCGAAGCGACCCTGGTGCCCACCGAGCTGGCCACGGAGATCGCGCTCACCAAGAGCCGCGCCCTCGAGTCCTGGAAGCACGCGCGCGCTACGAACGACTTCAAGCACTTCGCTCCGCTGCTGGAGAAGACCGTCGAACTGGCCCGCGAGCAGGCGCGCATCCTCGCCGGCAAGCGCGGCAACCTCTACGACGCGCTGATCGACCACTACGAGCCCGACGGCACCAGCGCCCAGTTCGACAATCTCTCTTGCTAGTTGGTTGTCTGTTATCGAGAAAACATAGGTATAAAAAGTAAGAAGAAAAAGAGTATAAAAAAGAGCACTAGAACGAATGAGGTTGGAATGATAAAACTGTTCCTCAATGTTCCACATATTTCAAAGTGTTTTCAGATAACGGCATATTAAACAGAAATATATAAGATACTATATAATTTTTTTAATTAGTAGCAAGTGTTGACAAGAAAAACTTAACATACACAAATACCCTCCAAATGCCAAAAAATTACAATTCACGTTCAATAAATGAACTACACATCACAATTTTGTTTCTATTCCATCTATCAAATAAGATACACTGATAACAGTGTAAAAATTGACCAGGCACGAAATAGCTTTTTTGACTGAAAATTGCTTTGTCACTTTTCAAAATTAAGCATTTTTTACTACTACTACTACTATACTACTACTAATAACTCACTGCAGCACCTAGCTGCTTGAGGCCAACACAGCTACGAACGCTGCTCCTCCATCCTTCAATGAATTATGTAAGTGTACTTTCCTTGTCATTATTAATTGTAGATTAGTCTAATATTGATTCAAAGTCTGATCTAACTTTATTGACATAGGTTAAATTTTGTAAACAATTAAAATAGTGATATTAAAAAGATATGACTAATACCTAAACAAAAACTAAATTATTTGCTAAGGTTATGCCAATTGATTTTTTGAATGCTCAATTTGTCAAAGATTAAATTTTTTTAGTAATAATGATTATGCAGTATACCTTGCCAGACGATGATCACCGGGCATGACGCGACTGGAGACGTTACCGGAATCGACTGGAAAGCCGTGGCCAAGGGCGCGCCGGTGCTGGTGATCTATATGGCGATCAAGCATCTGGAGCGAATCGCGACCGAGCTTATGGCTGGTGGGAGGGCGCCGGATGAGCCCGTGGCGCTGGTCTCGAACGCATCCACCTCGGACCAGCGGGTGCTGGAGACCGTCTTGGCACGTTGCGCGGCCGACGTGGTAACCGCGGAACTGACTCCACTTCAACTTTAAATCCCGATAAATTTTCAAGTGACATTTCTAGACTTATTTTGAACGGAACGAAGTTCGACTCTTGTCACAATCTTGCATAAATTTCAGTTCCTGAAAAAATCTACTGACACTTCTAGACAAATTTCCAATGGAACAACGTTCGAGTCTTGTCATAATCTTGCTTCAATTTTAACTCCTGGGAAATTTCTAGCTACATACCTTTGCAGATTGACTTCGTTGCTCACGATGAGCTTCCATACACAACGCAGGCTTTGTCGGCCGTGTGGTTCAGCTGCCGAATAGGAGTTTATTTTGGTTGTTATGCACTAGGGTTTGGTTGTTGCATCGTAGTTTTTTTATTGTTACGAAATAGGAGGTGTTAGAGTCCACTGGTCAAGTGGGAGAGTTTTATGAAGACATTTTTCTTCAAGACATTTTTCAAGACGTTTAAAGGTATTTGACATAGTTTGCATACACTAGATGCGTACATTCCATGGTGCACAAAGCGTTCAAAATAGGCTAGAGGACAACGACGATAACGATGAAGATGATTGATTCATGATGGATGGCGTATCATGATCACCCTCATCACCACAATGACCATGATCATCATGATCACCACGATCACCATCATCATCATGATCACAATTATCATCATCATTATCACTATCACGACCACGATCATCATCATCATCATCGTCATCGTCATCGTCATCGTCATCATCATCATCGTCATCATCATCGTCACTAGAATGTTATTAATAGTATTAAATGAAACATTCTAAGCATAATAAGCTCTCAAATTCATGTGCTCAGCTGAAATAACAGTCAGATTACAGTTCTATTAATTTTGCAAATAAAAAATTCTAATGTTGGAAGTAAAAAAAAAGCATTAAACAAATACATCCAAGCATGCTATTTAGGAATATATTTGGTGAATCATCAAACTTGGATAAATATTGAAGAAACTGATAGAGCTTGGCGCTGCTATATTAGCCTCTACTGGATTTGTGCTGAGGTAAGTATATCTGTTGCTAATTTTAAAGGTAATATCTTTATTGATCGAAGGGTAACTGATAATTATTTGTAAATGGCGTACGAGTGGCCAGAACAGTGAAAGGGGCTGTGCGCGCAGCGGTAGCCACGCGTGCGCAAATATTTTGGTTTGCACTCTTTTTTAACAGCTTACACTCCTTTTTCGATCTGATTTGCACCCTTTTTTGGCGTCGGCGGCTGGTAATGGAGATGGGATGCAGATGGGAACCCCCAAGACGGATAGTGAACCCATGTCTGATGCTGTGAAAGGGTCACTATCCCCACGTTTCTGGCCGATGTGTGGGGCAATGCGATGTGTTTTGTTCCTGGCCGAAACGGTGACTCTCAGGAATACACATCGCACCTTGGATGAACGCAAAAATTCACGATGAAGTTTTATTCCTGGTTAAAGGCCGGGCAGACCTTGGCCCATGGATTCCGCGGTCCGAGAAAACTTATCGAATGACGGCCTATCCATCTCGCTCGAGAAGATGGATTGCCGCCGCAAATTCCTCGTCATCCTAATAGCAAAAAATAACAACAACTAACTTGATGACGTCAGTCGACACAGAAACATGACGTCACCTGACTGACAGACACACAGACAGACAACTTATTTTTATATATATAGATAAAGCCAATCAGCTTGGTTGAATCCAGTGTTGCCACCGTATAACATTACTTCTTTTGCAACTGGGAAGTCTAAAATATAGGTATTGATACTTTTAAATCAGTTACCTCATCAGAATTTTAAATTGACTGCAAATTCGTCTGCGGTAGCCGTGTCTGGCGAGCACTTCTGCGATGGTGACCGAGTCGAGACTCAGGTTGATCGTAAACGGCGGTGCCAGCAGCGGCGCCGGGACCTGCTGCCGGCCCGGTGCCTCCTTGACCACAAACTCGAAGCGGTTACGGGCCGTCGAGTTTCCGCACAACAGGGCTGCCCGCGAAGCCGAGCAAATGGGGGCTGCAGCATACGCCTGAGTAAACCGCATGGCTAGAGCCGACAATCGATCGAGATGCAGCGTCCCAAAGCACCCTGCTCGGCCAGGCAGCGCATCGTGCAGATTTCGCTACCACGATCCGATTTGACCACCACTTGGTCGCCGTACCGATAAGCTTGGCGGGCCGACATCACACCCAGCACACGCATCGATCCACAACGCACGACGTATTCGAGCGTTTTTTTTGAATCCGCTTTGGGGGACGGTTCAGCGACCGACGGGTCACTCATCCTTTTTCTTGTCCTGCTCGTTTGGCTCTTCGGCTTTTTTGGCTTCGGCAGCGCAGTCAAACATAACTGATTGAAAACGTACAAATTCATGCTATAAATATACAACATATGGAATGCATGATCACCCAACCAGCTATGCTTGATGTATACTAAAATAGAACGAATGCGATGTGCAAAGTGTCTTGGTTACAATTCTGTCATGCAATGTTTGCAATGTTTATGTGTGTACATCAGAAGCTATTGTTAGGCTCACCGTCGTGGGCACAAACAAATACACATGCCATGTTGCATGAAAAAATACATTACACTTATTTGTTTCTCTTTTTTAGCAACAGTCGAAGAAGAAGCCGTGAGTATTATTCAGTACTATTTCAGGAAATGGAAAAAGAGGTCGATGTTTCAGCAGTTAATGCTCTATCGACAAGAAAAGCAACAGACGCTAATATACTTTTGCCAACAGGTAAAATTATCCCTTGAGTTGGTGATTTTAACCTAATGTAAGCTAATATAATATAGGCTAGTATAATATAATAATATCCTAATAATGTGTATATATAAACTATACTCGGCGGTCGAGGACCATGCTGCCAGTTCCTTCGAGGTACTTCTGTCGGTTCTCGAACCCGGCGACCAGGTCGATCTCGCGGCGCGCGATGAAGCCCAGTCGTCCGCGCACTTCGTCGATCACGTCGGCCCGCCGCTCGAACCGCCGGTTCGGTGCGCACATCGGGTAGAGCACGAAGGAGCCGTCCTCGTGGAACGAGACCCAGTTGTTCGGGAACAAGGCGTCCGGAGTGGAGGTCTCGGGGTCGTCGTCGACGACTGTGGGACACGGTGGTCAACGTGCACCTGCGCGGCACCTACCTGACCGCCAAAGCCGCCTACGACAAGTTCATCGAACAGGGCAACGGCGGCCGTATCATCATGACCAGCTCCACCTCCGGACTGCTCGGCAACTTCGGCCAGACCAACTACGGCGCCGCCAAGGCCGGCATTGCCGGCTTCATGCGCTGCCTGTGGCTGGAAGGCCTGAAGTACGGCATTACGGTAAACGTGCTGGCGCCGACGGCGACCTCGCGTCTCTTTATATTGGAAATAACTTCTGTTCGTCTTAAGTTATAATGCTGCTCCATACTTCCAGTTTAAAAGACTTTTTTTTTGTTTTTTCATTTTTTAAATAATGCTAGAAAACCCTGCGCCTCCTTCATGGAAATTCATTTTCTCATGATAAAATCCTCCATGAAAATATCAGCCCAATAAACCTCTTCCTATCGACCTCCCTCCCACCACAAAAAAGTCCCCCTGAAAAAGTATGTACACTTCCGAATTACCATTACGAGAGGGGCTCCCTCTTCATATAATGTCCCTAATGTCTGATTTTACAAGACTCTTCAACCATTTATCGGTTTCTATTTCCCGACTCCTGTTTTTTTTTGTATTTTTTTATATTCAACAGTTTTCGTTTTTTGATATTTTTTCTTTTTGCAGAGTCCATCTTATATTTCTTACATCAATTAAAAACATGTGTCAATCAAGTCAATTTTTTGCTATATTGTGTGACAAAACGAACTAGAACTAAACAATTGAAGACACTTAGATACATGATTGAAATAACCAGAACAGATCTGCTCTTTAGGGGAGTTTGGGGGGGGGGAATTGGGAAAAATTAGAAAAATGATTTCTAACTTACGAACGATTGATCGGATCTCAATGAAATTTGATATTTAGAAGGACCTGTTAGCTAAGATCTTTATTTTAAATCCCTACCATATCCAGTGTCATTGGGTGGGGGGGGGGCAAAAACCTTTGAAAAAGCTTAGAGTGGAGAGATCGGGATGAAACTTGGTGGTAGCCGGTGATCCCGCCCCCGATCACGAGCACGTCGAAGGGGCCCTCGAGCTGGTCGACCATCTGACTGCGAGTCGGCATCGCTAGCCATGTAGCACGGGCCGCGCAGCGGATCTGGGGCTAGCGGGTGATCTCGACGAACTCGCGCGGCCGCGCGAGCTCGCCGTTGCCGACCCGGCCGCAGTTCGTCCCGGTGCCGAACAACGCGCCGTCGTCGCGGATGAGGAAGCTGGTGAAGCGTCCGATCTCGACGTCCACCCCGTGAATGCCAAAGATAAGGACGGCATCACGGCATTAATGGAAGCCTGTATTATGGGACACATCAAGATTGTTGAATTTCTTTTGGAGAATGGTGCCGACGTTAATGCCTCAACTACCTTTGGGGTGCACGCAGTGTGGTTGGCCTGCAGTGAAGGAAGGACTGACGTGGTCAAACTCTTGCTATCCAAGGGTGCAGATCCGACCAATACGCGGAACGACGGGATTAGTGCCCTAATGACGGCCTGCACAGGTGGACATATCTTCTACTAACACAGCAACTACCAGGTTTACCCATTCTTGCTAACGGCTTCGAATTGGCTTATTTTTGGCGACTTGGCTTATTTTAACGTACTTTTTCACAACGGTTGTTTTAGCGTATTCCTTTGGATTCTTTTAAATTAGCCCTACCTCATTTTTGCAAGCTGTCTAGTTTTTTAGTGCGTCCTTTTTAGTTATTCATCTTGCCTCTTTCAATTAGTCCCATCTTCCTTACGTTATCGCCTTTTTTCACTTCAAGAAAGACCGCCCGATACATCAGTCAAACAGGCCGGTCTATCTTCTTTCCGGTCTGATGAAATGCGGCTGTTGCGGCGGCAACTATTCAGTGAGTTCGAAAACTCACCTTGCCTGCTCATCTGCACGCAACAAGAACACGTGTGACAACCGCAAAACGATTAAGCGTGAAAAACTCGAAGCAATGGTCGTCAATGCGTTGCAGCAAAATCTGATGGATGAGGAACTTTGTGCGAGTTTTTGTACCGAATATACGATATGTACACAAAATTAATTATAGAAAATATTATAACTCAAAATAAAACAAAAATAGGAACGAACGAAAACAAGCCCAATCCCAAAAGAACTACAAGATTAGCTGCAGAGAAGGCAAATATCGCAATAAGAAATTATTCTTGATGAATGAACTCTTTATTAACTACTAAATTACAAAAACTGTAAATACACACAACCACTCGGGGAAGGCTCAAACAGCCTGATGTTGGACGGCTGCAATCCTCTGATTCTCAGCCCAAAAGCACTAACAGCAGCAAAAAAGAAACCGTGACAATGATCAAGATTACAGAAAAAAAAACAATTCTTACAGGCATCAAATTTGTCATTTTCAATTTAATTTGAAAATTTTTAAAGGACACCTTTTGTCAAAATTTTCCTTTCCTCCTATTTCATTCAAAAACATAAAAAATAATGTCCAAATATTTTTTTTTTATTTATACATATAATTTAAAGTAGTTTGATCAACCAAAATGTTGGTCTTAAGCCCTCATTCTCGAAACCGGAAATTTTGGAAAACGCTTAGAGTGGAGAGATCGGGATAAAACTTGGTGGGCAGAATAAGCAAATGTCATAGATAGGTGATTGACATAACCGGAACGGATCCGCTCTCTTTGGGGGAGTTGGGGGGAGGGTTAATTCTGAAAAATTAGAAACCATTTGGTATTTTAACTTACGAAGGAGTGATCAGATCTTAACGAAATTTCATATTTAGAACGACCTCGTAACTCAGATCTCTTATTTTAAATCCCGACTTGAATTTGACTCATGTAATGTTATTGGCGACGACATGTCAGACTGGTTCTGATGGATACTTCTGATGGAGATTTATGCGTTTCGACAAGCGGCAACTCTGATCAAGACAACTAGAAGACTAGACACTACATCTGTTCAGCGATTGAATGAACTGCTGCCTAAAGAAGGTGCGGTCATTAATAAATGATTGTAACTGCAAAATAAGATGAATTCTCTTCCGGATGAGATGAGGACTCCGAATGGTAATACATCTATTGATTCACACTGTACAATTGCTCTTTTGCGCATTATGTAACGATTTAAACAGCCTTGCGAACAAAAGTATCGTACTTTCTTGTGTTCAGTAAGTTCTGTAATACTATAGGGTTTGTCCTTTTCCTTGTCCACTAGCTTTGAGCATGTATCACAAATTTCTGCAAGAAAAAACAACAGTCAAGTTTGGGAAATTGAGGGGGAGGGGTCATGTTTAAAAGAGTAAAGACGTGCTTCTTTTAGGTTGTTGTATTGACTTCAGTGTTTGATTTCAAATCAAAAAGCATCTGGAGGAATTAATTCAGTCTGTAAAATCGGCGGTTAATTGTTGACGCTTAACTGACGACCGATTGTTCGTAGAGAAATATCCGCCCAGGTTTCACCATCCACGTGCAATAGCCATACGCCATCGGCTGGGCTAGCAGAGTCACACCAATGACTCCCACACCAAGTCAAACGATTTGCTACACCAGGACTCGAACCCTTGTCCCAGAGGACATAGGAGTACGATTCCAGCGGAAGTGAGCTCAACTGAGATGTTCTTTTCACTTTGTGGCAGCACAGCACGATCACATAAAAGATTGAAAGGCACTTTGATTTTGCTCAGCGTCTCGTCACAGCCTTTACTGAAACAAGAAACAAGACTCACTTGACACATTTTTCCAATCTCGGTAGGAAAACCAATTCGATTCTTTATTTTGAGCCATAGATGGGGATGTGTAAAAGCAAGTAGAGATAGAAAGGTGGTCAGATTAGAATCCTTCTTTAAAAACTTTCTTTGAAACATAGTGTGTAGCCCTTAAAAAGATTTTTATGAAAGTAAAATTAACTTTTCTGATAAATCCCTGTTTTACTAATGACATTATTATCACGCGCTAATTATGATAAGATTTGTATAGTTTGTAATGACTAAAGATTATTCAAAGCCAGAAACACGGCTTGAACATGACATGGACAAATTTGATCTTTGATACTAGTGAGTGTAATTTTTATTCATGTCGTCTTTTTGTTTTTTGACACAGTTTCAAATATAGTATAATCTACGCGTCGGAGCACGGGCTTGGAGGAGGCACCAAGTTCAGACCTCTGTGCCAAAAGCTTATCATGGGCAAGATAGGAGTTTTCATAACTGTATTGGTAACTAAGCTGTGTGAAATACTAAATCTGAAAGAAATTACTTTCGTCATTTGAATCCAATTACTTTTTGTTATAAAATGAAGCTGTTATTTTCGTATTCCATCCAACTTTATCTACATATTCTTATCTTTAATAATAATTTTATTACTATCCAAATAAACGATTTATAGCTTGAACCGTTCGTTTTTGTTTGTCACAAGATCAAATCACAATACTCGTAAATCACTGATTATTTTTGAATTTTTAATGTTGTTTTTATTCCATTACTTCATTACTAATGGAAACCAGATTTGTTGTTTGTAAGTCTTCATCTATTTCAGTGGGCAGCTTGATAGACTTGATTTCCTAAAAGGCGAAGTTACAATCATGTGTCGAATTGAACCACTCCATAGATGTGAATAACTTTTTTAGCATGTGATTAATCACGCCTCACACCATCGGCTGGCGAGTTGGCGGAGTGGTGACGCAGCGGATTGCAAATCCGTGTACACCGGTTCGATTCCGGTACTCGCCTCCACCTTCCTCCCCCGCCCACGATACTGACGCCAGTCCGGGCTTACTTTGGTCCGTTTGCCATCGCGGGCCGGCGTGCCCTCTTCCCCTTGCCCGTCCGCCGCGCCATATCTGCGGTATGACCCATGGCATCTCCTATTTCGAAGACATCGCCGTAAATACGTAAATAAACAGGTATATATTTGCTTTAATTATCATACAATTAAGTAATTTCTGAGAATTTTGGAGCATTGGCGCAACAAATCATTTCTTGACTGGGGAGAGGGGGGTGTCCAATTGATGAGACGGGGAAAATGATCGTAAAAGCAAGAGAGAGCGACCTAAAACGAAAACGTCAATTTAAATTTGAATGGTGAATTCGTGGTAGGCTACTGACTAAGCTGATAAATTCAGTTCTCCTCAGAGTTTACAAAAAAAAAAAAAAAAAGAAAAAAAAAAAAAAAACAAAAAAAAGGAAAAACGTAAAAAAAAAATAAAAAGAAAAAACAGAAAAAAGAAAAAATAAAACAACTAAAAAACAAAAAAACTGCAAAATAAAAAAATAAAAACTAAAAAAAGGGAGAACAACTAAAAAAACAAAAAAATACAAAAAATACAAAAAATAAAAAAGTGAAAAAGAAAAATGAAAAAAAACTAAAAACTGAAAAAATAAAAAAATAAACAAAAGTACGGCAAGTTTCACAAAGAAAATCAATCTACGGGAAGTTTCAATTATAAAAAATCAAGATGCAAAATGTTTCACGAAGACAAAATCAACATAAAACTTGCTTTGCTAAGAGAAAAATCAACATACAGCAAATTTCAAGAAAAAAAATCATCACGCAACAAGTTCCATAGACAAAACTGGTTACACGAGGAGGAAAATCAATATACAAGTCTTACACAGCGAAAAATCAACGTGCGACAAGTTTCATGCGTAAAAGGAGTGCTGCGCGAGCGGGATGCGCTTCGGGAGGCCAACAAACGCCTGGAGCATCTCGTCGCCGAGCTGAACCAGGCCATGCATGGCAAACGGTCGGAGAAACTGAGCGAAGAGCAAGCCATTGATGCGCCATTGGTTCGAGCGCAATGGCGGCCAGCAGCTAGCCTTCGAGGACCTCGCGACCGCGGTGGCCGGGGTCGAGACGCAGCAGAACGAGCAGACGTCCACCGGTCCGGCACCGCGCAGGGCAGTCCGCCGCAATACATAAATCAATTCTTAAGATGCACTATTTTGACAATCTAAACGCACATAGGATCTTTTGTTAGTCCAAATTTGCCATCAATATTCTCTCATATTTTACCTTGATAGACTTAGCCTTAATAGAACTATTATCACAGTAGTTTTGGTGGTAGTAAGAGTAGTTGCAGTGTTAATGCTGTATTAGTAGTAGTAGCAGCAGTAGTATTAATAGCAGTAGTAGCATGTGCATATTGTCTTTTGGTCATTTGAACATTGATTATTCAAAAGAAGATGGTTTTAAATTTCAGAGGTCGCACTAGTTAATTGGAAATTGATAATTGCTTTATAAGTTGATTAAATGTGATTACTTTGAGTATTCCTATTGCAACTGGAGCAGCAACTGGAGTCCCTTCAGCTCCAGTGTTATAAAATAGTGTTTGGTCTACATCAGACAACCCATTCACACTTTCTGAAAGGTGATATATGCCTGTTTTTTAAAGCTACGTAGGTATATTTTAATGCTTAGATTCTGGGACGTCGTTGGTTTGGATTCCTTTTGGCACCAACGGATCTTATCTCATCCTTCCTCCTTTCTTCCTCGCTGCCTCTACTGCTAGTGACATGGTCAAAGAACATGTATCGGAAATGGAATGAAGTAGCTCAAAAGACGGGGGCCAAAATTATTTCCTTTTGTGGTCTCGACTCTTCACCTTCAGATTTGAATACAGCAGTATTTGCAGAGATTCTTAAGGAACAATGTCACGATGATCTTATACAGGTATCCTTCTGGACAATTCTTTTTTCTGGGGGGGGGGGCAAAGGGAAGAGTATGCACCAATTTATACTAAAAAACAGCATAGCGCATCTGATAAAGATAGCAGAGCTAATAATAAAGAATAAGCCTCTATGATATGCATTACCAGGTTTATCTTGACATTTTATATATAGGTCTTCTTTGGTTACCGAAAAATTCATTTATGGATTATGGTTGTTGGAATTGTCAGGGTTGCAATCATTGTTTTTGTCATATGCCACATTTTTCTGTTGGTAAAAATATAATTTCAATTATTTATGAAGACTAAATGTTGCAGCAACTAAAACAATTAAGCTGTAGCATATTTATTCAAAGGCTCTCACGCATGATAGCCTTTGAAATCAGACGAAATAATTATGGAAATATAATGTGAACAGCGTGCTGCCAATGAGACAGGGCCCCCATGACCTCCTAATACATTAGGCAGATGTTCTACCATTGAGTCGTTTATGAATTCAAATATTGCTTTGGCCAGTAAATCGAAAGAACACTTAATGTAACAAAAGCATTTTTGTCCCCTGGACTCATCATCTGAATTCATAACCGAAAACCGTGATTTTTAAAGATTTTTCTTTTGGCTGTATCAATTTTACGAGGCCTTAAAAACAATACCACATTTCGTCAGTGTTAAAGTGCTGTCACCGCGGAAAATAAACAAGCAAAACTCAGTAGTGAAATTCGACAGCTCTTTTCGTCTGTTGAAAATTATACATTAACGATTTGTTTATTCCCGGAAACTACTAAATCCTGGCCATTAACGGTTTTGTCCTCTCCACCACAGGCAGCCAACAGTATCCCAACGAGTAGCCAAACCCCAACGCGCAATCTACGCCGCACGTTAACTCACATCCAACCAGTAACTTCCAGGCGACAACGCCTTAATGTGTCCTGCTGTCGGTGTGGCGAAGTGCGTGCCTATGATCAACACGTCTTGATCAACATACTTTTCCAACAACCCCACTCTGGTTGCCTGACCCTGGTCTTGGTCATAGTCAGCGGAACTAGGACTCTGAAAAAGCGATTAGCCTCATGCATCAACTGAAAGAGATGCGTATTTCATTGACCCTTGCTGATTTCGGTACCGGCTATTCATCACTTAACGACGAAAGGGAATTCCCGGTTGATACATTGAAGATTGATATCAGTTTTATTCGAGATATGACCAAGTCTGAAAAAGATAAAAATATGGTGGCATCTATCATTGGCCTTGCCCATAACCTTGATCTAAAAGTAGTTGCCGAAGGTGTTGAAACTGATGAACGAACGCCGAAACGGTCATCTATCAACGCATGTAAGCCGACGATTGGGAGGGAGTCTGCCGCGGTCTCATCGAAAGCCACGCGGCGGACACGCAGTCGGATTGGGCGAGCCGGATCCTGAACGAGTGGGGCCAAGAGCGCGACGCCTTCTGGCAGATCGTACCGAAGGAGATGCTCGAGCGGCTCGAACACCCGATCGTGAGGTCTATCGGTGCTGCAGAGTAGCGCGCGGCCTTTCCATTTCCGGCGCAGCGAATAATGTTTTGCTCCATCTTCTATATTTATGCAAATTGTTTCATGCTAGCTACCTTTTATAAGTAATTTCAAGTTTAGTGGATCTTTAATGGTTAGGTTTTTTCTTTAGCTTACTAATATCTTAGGTGTTTTGAAGCTTTCCAGAATACCAGGACTAAAACATCAAATGTTGAAAGGTCATTAAACAAATATATAATACGATTAAATGTAAAAAACAATTAAATGTAAAAAAAAAAATTTCTACTGAAAGTTATGAGCAACATCAACGGCTACGACTCGAACTCGCGCATCGCGCAGAAGCGGCCGAAGGCGGCGTTCCTGAACAGCGTCATCGAGTGGCCGTGGAAGTTGATCTGGCGTCCGCACATGCCCCAGGCGGCGGAGCTGTTCAACCTGCAGACCGACTCGAAGGAGACGCGCAACGTGATCGCGCAGAACCCGCAGGTCGCAGCGCGCTTGCTGAACATCCTCGTGGAGCGCAGCCCCTGGGTGACCGAGCCCTTCCCGGTGACGGGCGAACCCACTGGTAGCTTTTTTTGCCTACGAATCCGAAAATGACCCCCACGGGTGATTAACCCCTTGTAAAACTGGTAAAACTAACCCCTTTCAACCGTTTTTCCCTGCATAATCTATATATATATATATATTCCTAAGCGTGACCAAAGTCAATATTGTTTTATTTGAGATGTTTCCTCTATTCAAATGCTTACTTAACTGCTAATTTAGTTGTGGTTAACGCCCAGTTTGGTTATGCCCACTCTGACCATACCCGTATACTTATGTATATGTAAGTTTAATTATAAATTATCATCTCTAGACACATTTGCATCCTCATTATAATTTGCTTTTTGGATTGTATTTTAAATTCTATCACCCTTGTAAGGGTGACACAATTTAAAGTAACCAAAAATTATCCCATTTCAGATGGAAGTAATCCCCCCTGAATATCCACCCCCAATAAGTGAGGGTAAAAATACTTTAAAAATACCCTACTCACTAAGAATTGTATTAGAATCAGGACTGTGATGAAGACGTCGGCAAACCGCGCCGCCAGTTCGCCGAAGGTCAGACGCAGGTCGCCGTCGACCAACGCCTCGGCATTGGGAAACCGCGCCGCCATCTCGTCGGCGAGGTCACCAAATCGACGTTTCGGATACCACTCCATGCGCGCGTTCCACCCTCCGGACAGAAAACGCTAGCATGCTCGCCGCGGCGCCGAAAACCCGGCCAGCAAAGCCAGCGGCAGCGTGATGAAATCCCAGCTTTCTAGGAACCGCCGAACAGTCGCCAAAAGAACTACAACTTCCGATTTTCAACCGAATGAGCCTCTTCTAAAGTTAAACAACCATATCCCTTCCATAAAAACCTTAAATGCCCCGCGGCACAACTTACAACCCTCACCCACAAGCTTTGGTGGTTTGTATCAACCCCAAAAGCCCTGTTATATGACCTTTGGACCATTTTGAATAAAATAACTGTCTCCCTTACCCTGAGAGCTCAGGTGAGGGGGTGTCTTTCAGACTCTTCAACTACAATGAACAAAATTAAAAAAAAAAAAAAAAAAAAAAAAAAAAAAAAAAAAAAAAATGACATGATACTAAGACGCATAACAGGGTATACAATAACAACAATGAACAAATATCACAATTGCAAAAAGAAAACAAACACAATAAGGCACCTAATGCCATAAAACTAACATAATTACACAAAATATGCAGACATGATCAATATATTTTAAGTACTTTAAAACTACATAAATCATGGGTAAAAAAAGAAAAAGATCTCTAGCGGGGATTTTATTTCCCCTAATAGACCTCTTTACAGCTCTATCACAGGTCACATTTGCTTTATAGAAGGTACTCCAAAAAATAACCTTTTTTTTTAAATTTTATCCACAATAACAGAAGTGATATTAACTTGACTTTTTAAGTCCCCCCCCCGTTGTCGTCTCCCAGGATTCAATTTGTAAGATGCAGGTATTTGTTGTATTTGTTTGCTTCAGAATTTAACGGAATAATTTATCTAAGTAGTCACCGGAACAAAGTTCTGCTGAGCACTTCATAGTTGTGTTCAATGTTGAAGAAGAGCTTAGACCTTAGTTCCTTCGGAGCCATTACTGGCGTATAGGGCGTCGACGGAGCCTCTCCACTCGTCATTGGTAAAGACCCCAGCTAAATTGAATTTTATAGTCTGGTCAACAGTCCAATCTGATCTATTTAGCTCTTTAGCTGAAACTTCAGATTAGCATTGTCACTTACTTCTATCAATATTTGTGCATTTTTCGAACGCAGAATCGTGCAAGTCTTTTTTTTTTTAGGCCCCAAGCGTTGCGACCCCTTAAGTCTACAGGATTTCCGGCGATGTTGGGTATCAGAATATGCAAAGAAGTGGCCCAGCCCCGCGGTTGCCGTCGGCTGCTGGCTGGCATTTTGGGATAAGCCCCGGCCTGGATTTCAGGGGTGGGCGGTGGTGTCGTCTCCAGCGATCGGGTTCTTGCCGGCCAGATGAAGCCCGATAATCGATTGAAATCGTAAGCAGGATTTGACGCTCGGTGAAAATCCCAGGACGCCGGGCATAACTTTGTCTTCTCGGACTTGACACACTACGCTTTGAAGCCACTCGTAGAAGCCTTTGAGAAGTGTTCCTTTCAGAAGGGGGAAACTCTTATTCGGCAAGGGGATCCAGGTGATTATTTTTACGTTATTCAAAGTGGTGTCGTGACCTTTCAGGTGAACCAAGTGACTGTTGGGAAGGCAGGAAAGGGGGCATCCTTTGGAGAACTCGCATTGCTGTACACGTAAGTGTCTTTTATTTTTTGTTTTCGTTGTGGGAAAAGAAGAAGAAAAACTGTCCTTTTTAAATAGACCCGAATAGAGCACAAGAAACACTGAATTAAATAAACAAAAAAACACAAAAAAATGATATTTTTTCTTAAAAATATTTGAATAATACTTTAAATGGAGATACTGGAGATATTCCTGTAAACCCAATTTACAATAACTTAAAGTTAGAAGATTCAATGAAAATTTTCCCTCAAATTAAATTAAGATCATCTGATGGAACTTTTAATAATAATCAGGTCAGTAGGCTGGGGTCTATATCTGATATGAACGGTAACTAAACTACCTTCCAGGAAGCATAATGTTGGTAGAATTCAGAATGAGAATATGAGACAAAAGTTCCAAGAACAGTTAAATATTAAACAGGGAAGAGTAAAATCTGACAATTTAGAAGATGGAATTTCTTATATAATGGATCTAACAGAAGATACAAAGATGGGGTATTAGTAGATAATACTTGGGACAAAGTCGTTTCAGTGTAGGCCTTTCAAGTCAAAGTCATTTCATAGAACAGGCATCTTCAGAACCACTACTTATTTATATATAACAAAGTACTGAAAATCTACTAGTATTGCGTAATTATAAAAAATAAACAACGAATAAACAATAGTAAAGTCATTAGAAATATTCAGGTTTTGGAGGTTAACAGGTCCAGTGCATCTCCCCCTTCCGTGTATGCTGGCCTCAGTTTGCCATACTTCCTGTAAAAACAAGAGACTACGGTAGAAATTTTTTTGGGGAGGGGTGATGGTAAAATTCCTCTTGTAGAATATTGCAGAAAATATTGTAAAGCACTCGAAGGTTTTTTAGGAGGGGAAAGACAGAGGGTAGAAATATCATGTGCTTGCCCTCAGATTCAGTTTCCTAGTTTTTCCACCCTCTGACCGCATCAGATTCTTAAAAATATGCAAAATAGCTTAAAAAAATCAAACTTGCTTAAGTGTCTTATGATCAGGATCTAAGAGATGTTCAACATCTTTGTCTTAAGTAGCAGAAAACTCCTTCCTTCCACCATGAAAATAAGGATGGTACCCTGAGGAACTCCCCAGTGTTTCCTGGATAGTGGGAACTTCGAAAGTTTGAGTTCTTTTTTATTCTTTCGGAATCATACGGTAATCTTTTGTTCTGGATCGGTTTGGTAATCTTTGAAGGAAAATCGTCAGAAAACTAGGGCTTACTAAAAAACGAAAAAATAACATTCCTATAGTATAATTGCCATATTAGTGATATTGGCAGTGATAATCTTATTTTTAATGCTAAGTATGCCAGCATCGAAAATAATTAAAGTAAAATCATTTTGCCCATAATCATTTTGCCTTTCATTCTTTTAACGAATATACGGCAACATTAATTATTTTCCCCAACTTGCACCCGAATTCCCTCCGAATGCGCGGTAAATTCCGGGGCATACATACATTGAATGGTGGTGATACCATTAGAAAAATCGCCGTGGTGGGTAACGCGCAGGGGGTATTCGAATACATACGTGCCTTTGGGCAGCCAGTCGAAGAAGAAGTTGGTGGAAGCATCACGATCGTTGCTATCGGTGCAGGCGTGATAGTAGTGATCCAGAACCTTTTGTTGTTGAGCATTCGTACTGTTGTTGTTGAGTGTCATTATTTGTCGAACCACACTATCAGCGTAAAATGGACCATTGTTCGGAATGACGGGCCAACACGTATTCGTGTTATTGTTACTGTGAGGCATCGACGACGGCGCGATCGATGGCGCAGATGTTGATGAAGACGAATCACCACCCGTACTACGATTACGGATAGTCATACTAACAGCCTGACACGATCTCTGCATCCATCGTGGAAAGCAGCTCATCGACTCGAATCGGCCACGGTTCGTGCTCGGAAACGAGGTGTTTGTCGACAGTGAGAATTTCGATCGACTGATCACTCACCGACCAAGACGCGACCGAAACCGATGACTCGCGCCGTACCACCGACATCGCCGTTCCCAACGCCTCAGAATCGGCTTGTTCGTCTTGCTGAATCGATCGCCACGGTTGTTGTGGGACTTCAGCTTCTGCCGATCCGCCAAGTCAAATAATCTTCAAAAATATATAACTACCTGAAATCACTATCAATAAATAAATGAAACTCAAAACAAACAGTTCCGTCCTCGCTGAAAGTTCCACCTCCCTCAAAAATTGCCTGTGGACAATTCAGCCTGAAAAGTTTTCCCTTGCATTCTTTAATTTGAATTAATTTAAAAAACTTTTTCCACAAATCAAGTTTTTCAAAGAAAAAGTAAAGAGCTCCATTACGCCAAGAATAAGCAAAAATAAAGTCAAATCTAGAAAATCCTGCGCCCCCTCCACTGGAAGCATCTTCCCTCATGAAAAGTTCCTCCATAGAACTATCTTCCAACTTAACCCCCTCACTCTCCTCCATACCAAAAAATCCTCCTGAAAACGTCTGTACACTTCCCAGTAACCATTACTATATATAAACACAGGTCAAAGTTTGTAACTTAAAGCCCCTCCCACGGGGACTGCGGGGAAGTAAGTCGTCCCCGAAGACATAGTTATTAGGTTTTTCGACTATGTTGAACGGGGTCTAGGATTGAAAAATTTGCAATTGACCTCTCAAAAGAAATATTTTCCGACATTGTGACGGACAGAGACGTTGTCGCACTGCAGGTACGTCTGTCATTTGATGAATTTTCCGGGTAAGAGCTGATTTGATAACCGATTTTTTTAAAAGTATGCATTTGATTCTTCATTTCACAGAATACGTTCCTCACATAAAAGGATTTTAAAGAGCCCGACCCGCAGTGTGATCTTCTAGCTTTCCAGAAAAACAACACGCCAAACAAAAACGACATCGGCAGTAAGTTCGACGAGCTTGTCCAAACACATGAAGAGGGGTATTTGAAAGGCAAGAAGGCGAAAATAGTTATCGACATTCTGTTGAAAATTTATCAAGACGATCAAGACTTCGTGGATCCGATTTCGTCTGGCTCGACGGACAGGAACGTGACGAAAGAGGAAGAAGAGCCGTCGAGTCTTTGTGGCGACATCTCTGCTCCTTGCATCATTTTGTAGCGTTTTACCGGCTGCATGGCAGCGGGGGAGGAGGCCTAGTTGCCCTTCAATCTTTTGGTTACTTAAAAAGGCCACTAGAACCTTTAATTTCTTACGAACGTTTTTACTAAAAAAAAATATACGTAACTTCCGAATTAAATTTCGTAACAAACTTCTATATTCGTATATTTCCATTACGTGTATGAGGGGGTTTGCCCCCTCTTTAATACCTTGCTCTTTATACTACAGCTTAAATTTTGTCCCAATTCTTTAAGAATGACCCCTGAATCACAAAGACAAACAATTCGAAAATCTTAAAAAAGAAAACCAAAAGACTGAAGTCTAGTAAATATCGTTGTTAGAAATCGGACTTCTTTCAACAATCAAATATCTTTGAAAAGACATTTGTATGAAAAGAAATCAAACTGTCTCAAATTGCATGTGGTTTGAAGACAAGCAACAATAAGAATTCATATTTAGAAGCCCGACGCGTTTCAAATGCTGGGTCTCGGTGGCTAGTAATTGCAAAAATATTTGAATTGTACAAGGAGCTACAGCATCGTTCACCAACAAGCATTTTGGTTAATACTATTTCCATTAAATAAAAAAACAAGTTTTTCCAACTTAAAGTAAGGAGCAATATTACATACAAAAACGTAGAGAGATTATTCCGTACATGAGGGAAGTTATCCCTTCTTCAACCCCCTTCCATTAACGCAAAAGTTTGACTTTAGTCAAAAGTCATCGAGAGCAGCTGTCGAAAGACAAGAGCCGTTGAATTGGAGTAATAACCTTTTTTAAAGCAGTAATTGAAATGTTCTTGCAAGCACAACACGTCACAGTTCGAAAGTAAACCTTTTATCACGGTTTTATCAAGTTTGACTAAAAGTCCACATTCCACAAAAGGACAGCTTGTGCAGTAGTTGATAGATCCATATCATACCGTGGGTCTTGCTAGTTTACTGTTGTCATTGGGACAATCTACACTATAATAAGTATGGCCGGCGACTTTACATTCTAGACAGATCATTTTTTCGGAAAACGGAGGCTACTACTGAAAGATTATTCAGACGTGGACCAGCAAGCTGACACTGGTCACCACCACCAACAACAACAGCGAAATCGGATCGATCAGCGTCCCGAGCGAAACGACCAGATGATCCTGATAGCGCAACCACTCGATGCTCCACGTCACCGCCCCGGCACCCTGGCCAGCCCAGCGCAGGTAGGACACTCCCAGCCAACAAGTCAGCAGGAACGCCAAACCGATCGCCGCCGAACCGATGATCCCGGCCACGGCACGGTTTTCCCCGCGTGCGAACAACAGTAGTTTTGTTTACAGTTTTTTTCCCTATCTGGATAAGATTCAGGTATTAGCCAATTAGAAAAGCTTGTGAAAGGAAAGATTCTGATTGGTTTGGCCATAACAAATATGAAATTGATTGAAGTTCACTTTTGGCTTTGATCCAGTTCTAGACACTAACTAAATCTCGTTTAGATGACGTGTCTCCAATTGTTTCAGATAAAAAGAAAGCAAATACTTTTACTGACATCTATAAAAATGACCAATCAGGTTATCATACCCTCCCCGAGCTTTCCGTTCGCGTCGACCGGAAGATCGATGAGCGCGTAGTGCCACGTCGACCGGTCGATGTCAGTGAGGTCCACGGCGGCCCAGCCAGGGCCGAGAGATCCCGGGGAGAGACCTCGAAAGTCCGTGGAGACCTCTGTGCTCTTGTCCTTGTGGCGAAACACGGTGTCGATCTCGATCAGCGCCGAGGACGTTGGCGTCAGACGACCCGCCGTCACCGTGGCCTCGAGCGCTGACAGGGCATCCGCCAAATGGAGAAATTAATAAGTCAACCTAAGAAATAAATATATTGTAGATTTAAATTCTAGAAAAATGAAGGAATTACCAAGTCAGCATAAAAAATGCATGGATTCTAGATTTAAATTAAGTTTCAGGCAAGATTAACTCCTAGCATATATGCTGGTGGTATCCCTAAGAAATCTAAACATTTTCATGAAATATAAATATTTACTGTATTTTCTAAATGGGTCTTAGGATTTTGGCACTTTTTATCGAATTTCTGCTCCAGGAAACACTAATTGAACATATGCAAGCCGCTATGTCCTGCGAATAGCTGACCGGGTCCAATCGTCCGGAGTGGAGTAAGGGATTTCAACCGAGAGGCAAACCGCGTTCAAACGATGAATATCAAGACATTCCTGGCGGGAGTTGTATGCGGCGCAGCAGCAATGGCTGCCGTGGATATTCTACTGCTGGAGAATCGGTCTCCTCTCAACGACGAACCCGGCAGTTCTGACGTCGCATCAATCCTCCCCTCAAAGACCTAAGGATACTAGCGGCCTTTTTTCACTTTTCCTTGTCCTTTTTTGGTGCCCGGTGTTTGCCCCCCCAGATAAAAAAAAAAACACAAAAAGTACCCCCCCCCCCCTGAAAAAATCACCCCATGCAGCTAGTTGGTCTCCAATCCTTTTGGACTTCAAAACAAGAGCTAAGAGCTCACGATCCTTCTAAAGAAAAAAATCCTTCTAAAGCTTTTTTGGTAGATGGCGCTGTTGCGCTAGCACAGCTGCAGAGCCCATCCTGGACTAAATAATAAGAAAAAATATTGTTAGAAAACTCACTTCCGAGTTAGAAAACTCACTTCACGAATACTTGATTCAAGCTCATAGGGCCCGAAATTACAAGTAAGCTGTTCAGATATGCCTGGAAAAACCAAAATAGGAACATATTCATGTTTAGGTGATGAAATAGGATATTTCCTTCCAAAAACATCTCCACTAAAATCTCTGGGAATGTTTCTTCGACTTCTGAAAAAAATTGAAAATGAATCAACATTACTGGTTGCAATCCGCATCGGAGATTTCGTGATGCTCACCTTTCCTGGTGAACTGACCGTCCGGATCGGACTGAATCTCAAAGATGCCTCACCTCATCAAGACACATTCATCGCCGGTTACACCAACGGCTATATCTATTATGCGCCGACCGCCGAACAGCTGCTGAATGTCGGCGGAGCCCAGGAAGACAGTGACTGTCTGCTGGCGCCGGAATGGCAGGAAATCTTCGAGACGAAGGCCCTGCAGATGCTGAGTGAGATCCGGCGCTCGCCGTCACGCTGCGAGATCACGCCCAGCTGCAGCCAGTACCGCAGGACGCGTGCCCCGCCGGCGACGGCCGCGCTGTTATCCAGGTCCAACACCTCTTCGAGCAGGTCGACGTTGACGCTGCCGTGGGCCTGGTGGATCCAGAGCCCTTCGAGCATCAGCCGGGCGTAGTCCTCGCCGTCGTCGTCGAGGTCTTCGAGCCAGGCGTCGAGCAGGGGCAGGACGACCGCCGGGTCGGCACGTTGCACTTGCCCCCGGGCTCTGAGGTGGTGTTTCAACACCGACGTTTTTGCTATTTTACCTATGAACTCTTTTGAACAAATTGGCTATATCAAAATTTTGATCGGATGCATTTGGGGAAAAAGGGCCTTGCGCGAGGGAGGGTCTAGTTGCCCTAGGATCGCTATAAACTTTAAAATGGCACAAAAAAATTCCGATTTACAATCGCATGAGCCCCCTCCGAAGTTTATACTAGCACCCCTTCCATATAAACCTTGTATACCCAAAATATTTGTGCTTAGTTTTCATTTATTCACACCGTTGACTTCTTTTGTCACTGGAGAAATATTTCTTGAAAATAATTACCTCACATGTACACATAAGGATTTATAGTGCCATCTATATGATGGTAAAGCTTTTTATTAGCATGAAACCTAGCAAGTAATTATCCCATTTTTCAAAGTTCATGCATTTCCTGAGTGCAGAAATTAGCAAACCATATCCCAGATTTTCGATGTTGTTAGTTTCTTTCGTAAGCTTTCATGGCCATGTAAGTAGGTCAATGACCAAAATAAAATAAAATAGTTACTAGATTTGAAAGAGAGATTTTTGTGTGTGTCATATGAGTGAACTTTTTAGGAGGGTACTTGTGCAGCAGGCGTTACACTTGTTTTAAAGTAGAGGAGGGAGGGGGTGAAACTTGAAAAGAGCCACACAAATTTTCATTGCTGATCAGAAATCCTGAAATTAAATTAATGATCAAGCCCAATTTATAAATAAAAGAATATACTACAACTAGAAAACTCCTTTTCCAGCTATGCATAATGAATTATTACTGTTTACACCCTTTGCACACACCCCTAAAATACCTAAATTATCTTGCATATCTAGCATAGGCTTATGCTAGATAATTTATTTTATTTGTTTTGTTTTTTTAATTAAATAAGACACTAGATGTAGCAATTTTCTTTAAAATGAGCCATTAAACAGCTCTCTGTGATATTCCAGAGCCTCGCTAGCTGCAGAGAAAAAAAGCATAAAAAAAGATGCTGTCGGATACGAACACTTTGAGAGAGTGCGGCAGATTGAAAAGGTTAGCGCTTTGTTGGTCACGCATGACTTGCGTGAAGCCCGTCGCCTGGCACAACAATTAATCATTCTGAAAGACGGCCAGCTGCAACAAAGTGGTGCTTGTCTGGATGTTCTGGAGTCGCCTGCAAACGACTATGTAGCGTCTCTGGTTGAGAGCCAATTGCAATGAGGTTGTTGCTCGCCATTCTCATCCTATGCTTCTGCATGCCGGTAAAGGCGCAAGGGAAAATAAAATTCAAAAAGTTGTAAATAACATCCGCTATTACAACTAAAATGTCGAAGCTTCTAAAATCAAGCACTTGCCCGTTGGACATCCCAATTTATTTAATGAAAGAATTTTCAGAAAAACCAAACCAAAGAATTTGGTAAATTCCCGAGCTACCAAAACATGGTTTTATAAAACCTAACCCGAAGTGATCTAGTAATCTGAGTTTCACCAACGTTAGCCTCCATTCACTTGCTACAGTCTTTTCAAAACATTCATTCCTTGTATATGATTATTTTTCTGCTAATTCACTATTTTTATGATTTTCTTTGTGAATGGTGGAATCTTCCTTACACTATTTTTGGAACAAATTGCGCCCCGGACCACAACCCATTGTCACTGAGCTGTTAGAGAAATGTAGACATATGGTTGTGGATTCACTCAAAGTTGTATCTTCAAAGAAGAATTATATATTTTTATCTATTTATTCATATCGTTTACGGTTTTTACTATTTAATAGACGGAATAAACCTAAAGCTTCAAAACGTGCATTTTCTGGACAAAACGTTTATCTTTTCTACATTTCTTCATTTGCAGGAATACACATTGGACTAAGCGCGTTGACACCCTTACTGTCGAAATATTGCTATACAAAAGCTAGGATTTAGCATATGGACCATGGAATGTTATGTTTTATCTTGAACAGAGTATATAAACGACCAGAAAGTAAAATAGAACAAAATTCTTAAATTCAAATATTCCCAGCAACCAGCGATTGCCACGCCCAGCGGTCTCACGATAGGTGCTGCGGTTTCCCCGCCAGAGATCCCAGACCGAGTCCAGGATGATGGCGCCAATGAAAAACAGACTGGCCAGTTCGAGCGCGCCAAAGGCGGTCCCGAAACTGTCAAAACGCTGTTCGATGTCGGTCACAGGAAGCTCCCGGAATTCTATTGAATGAACGATCGTTCGTTCATATAATGTAGATATCAACGAAGACAAGAGGCAATCGCATGAAAACGGTGAGAGAGGACAAGACCGAACGTGTTTTACCCCCCCCAAAAAAAAAAAATCATTTTTAACACCCCCCTTTTCCTGTGGTCCCCAGGACTAACATACACCGAAATAAAAAGCAGTTAAATTAATCTAAATAACACAAAAAGCAAGACAGATCGGATTCTTGACAAGTTACGGTGCGTTTGCCTTTTGTTAATGAAAAAACTTTAAGAAATTATTTTAGAATCCGAACTGGGACCTTAGAAACGACAAAGTGATGTTCTAAAACATTAGAAATGACTAAAACCAGCCCCCCTCATACACGTAGTGATTTTTGTTTGTTTTAAGTTTTAATGCTGCTCCTTACTTTCAGTTAAAAAAAAACTTTTTTTAAATTTGATATCTTTAACAATAGCAATTTTGACTTACGTTAAGCCATATGGGAAAGAGACACCAGTTTTTAAGAATTGGGGCAAACGAAATCGAGCGTTTCCCCAGTTGAGAGTTTTTTGCTAATTTACAAGTTTTTTGTGCTAGAAAAAATAAAAGCCAGCAATCAGCTACATCTTAGGACTATTGTACCAGAAAACAGTGATGAAAAATATTTATTTTTGCGATCAAATAAGCCATACCCCAAGTTTCTACATAAGACCAGGCTGAGGGAAAATAAAAATAATAGCCTACATGGGAGACGATAGCTTTTTAGTAAGCCTATCGCACTGAGTATGCAATACGACTATAAATATATCCTATAAGAGAACAAGAAATGAGCAAAAAAACTCGTAAGATTCTACCTTTTATGAAAATGAAGTCTTACATAGAAATGTTATAAGATGTACCTCTTAAACTCTAAAAGCTCTATCATTGCTGAAGAAATTGGAGCTTATCCTTTGCTCCTTTCTAAGTGGTGACGTTAGAAAGTTGGCCTAAGGCAAAAAAAAAATCAACTTTGAACTAAGACAGATAGAATTTTTTTGACGGCAATCGATAGCTCTTGATGAGCTGATCAAAGTATTTGACATCCATTTTTTGGTAAAAAATTCCTTCATGAGATATACTAGTTTGAAAGTTTCAAGAGCGCGCAAAGGAGATTTGGAAGATAGCCGCAAATATGTAGAGCAATATTCAAAATACAAACCCAGCGAGGACGTTTGGAGTCATTATTATCATTTGTACAAATTGCAAAACTTTAATCCGCAGGGGATACAGACTTTTGCTAAGGATTATCCCAATTATCCTTTTCCCGAACAAGTACAAAAAGATTTAGACTTTTTTACCGGTAAAAGGCTAGAAGCTCTTGCCGGCGCCGGATTTAATCCCCAAAAGGCTCAGGGATGGTCAGGGGATATTGACAATATGATGATTTTTTCTCCAAGTTCGGGGGAACGGGGACACTACCCCTCTTGCAACCCCTAAACGACCCTATATATGTATATACATCAGGGTGTATTTACACAGAGCCATTATTATTACATAAATAAGGAAAGTGACAGCAATATCAATCCCTAATAAATAGCTAATTAAAACCAGTAGCTTAGTAGGGATTTCCGGTAGTTATACGTAGCAAATGAGGGAGGGGTCATTACTGACGGCCTCGGCGCCGTTCAGTTCCACCACCGCCATCAAGATCAGCGCCATCGGCACATGTTCGGCGAAATTGCCATGCACGCGCATCCGGCGGGTCACGTCGCTTTCACCGCCGTCCAACACATCGACCAAAAGGCGGCGCCGGGCCGCGATGACCCGAAACTTCAACACCAAGAGCATCAGGCCCAGAAGCGCCGCGTAGATCGCGGTGACCCCGACGGCAATGTCCTATGCTCCGAGGGCGTCGAGGCGCGCGTGAAGCTCTACCGTGGCGAGGCCGGAACCGAACTCGCTTCCTTTCTGCGTGAGCTGCTGGCCTCCGATCGCATGCCTGACACGGCGGTCACCGATTGGCCCGATGTTTTTGCGGCCCTGATTGCCGGGCAGGTGGTCAAACCGCGCGCCGGCGGTGACCCCCGCGTAGCGATCTGGGGCGCACTCGAAGCGCGACTCCAGTCGGTGGATACCTTGGTTGTCGGCGGCCTGAACGAGGGAACCTGGCCGCAGCATGTCCAGCATCCATGACACTGTAGCTCTTTTGTAAAATTTTGAGGAGTTATTCTCGTTTCGTTTTGACTGATTTTACCTTAAGAATTTTTTTTTAATATATATATATATATATATATATATATATCTTCGTTGCTGGATTCTTATGCTATCATTTAGTAGCTTTCTTTTACTTTTACTTGGCTGGTTTGTATAAATGGGAATAAAAATACGCAAAATTAAACTGCATTCATGGCAAGGAAGGTGGTTTTTGGACTTGAATAAACACCATTCCTCCATTATAACCAGGGAACCATCAGAATAGTTTTCATCAAATATTGCACAATCATTCTTGCTTCGAAATAATTCTAGAAATTGTCTTTCACGGGGACTTGGTAGTAGGTTCGTCTGATATGTGGAAATTGCGGGCTTGTTACTATCTGATATGTTCTTCAAGATCAGCGCAAGGTAGTCAAGACTGCCCTAGAAAAATATGGTAGAACTCAATTTTGGGCCTACCCAAGAACATTTAAGCGTACGCGTCGATAAAACCCATAGGAACCAAGAGCTTTGCACAAACGGTACAACCTTTGAAATCCGCGGTATCGGATACCCTACGATTTGCAGGGTTAGAGACATATTTTACGGTGTCATAATAAAGGTTCGTACGAATTTCTAGCTGACCATCTCAAATTATGAGGTAAACCCTTAAAATTAATAGACTAAGATCCTGGCGGGTATTACCCGCAGAGTGGTTTGATGATAAAATAATAATCAGGTCAAATGATAATAAGTCCTCTTAACTGTAGCGAAATACACATTCAACGCCCTGGGCTTAGTGCTGCGCCGATCCTGTGCAGACATTTATCTGGGGTCACAAATAATTTGTTGGTCAATCTGGTTTCCAATCTGGCCTTGCAGAAAAGCTGTAAATCTTTAAAGTTGTGGCTGCAAATATGGAATGATTGTGACAGGCCAAAATCTGGCGTATTAAATGCCTTAACATTATGTATATGCTAAGCGGGTAATCTTGCGAATAGCCTTCCCAATCATAAAGATAACACAAGTCCTAGATACGTGATGGACATAACCGGACAGGATCCGCTCTCTTTGGGGGACTTAGGGGAGGGGGGAATTTCCATTGTTTTGGCGAGGTTGGTGCTTCTGGGGTTGCTAGGACGATGAAAATGGGAAGGCGTGTCTGGGACCTGCACAAATTGACTTGATAACAGTCGTTTCCCCGATTCGACCATCTGGGGGTGGGGCTGGAGAGAGGAGAAATCGTGAAAATTGAGTTATGTTTATCTTACGAAGGGAGAGAGCCCAACGGAACTTCGTCCTGGTCCAGGTCATCGTCATCTTCCTCACCAATATTGTCCTTCCGCTTGCCGCCTACGGGGAGGTCCTTCACGCGTCGATCGTGGAAGGCCAACGTCTCGGTCAGCAAGAGTTCGGGATGCTCAAATCCCCACACCGAATCCAGTCCTTGCGCCTGCAGTTGCTGGTCGGTGCTGAGTACGAGCGTGGAACTTGCCGGGTCTTCGTTCAGCTGATCATTGAAGGGCGTGGGGTCACATGCCGACGAGCTGGCTCATCGGCTGGATAATCTTGTTGGTCAGCATGTTGGAGGCGATCAGGGCGCCCATGGTGAGTTCCTGATCGATGATCGCCAGCGCCCCGACGGAGGTCATCATCACCGTCGCCAACAGGCCGAGTGACATGCCCAAATGGGAGAACGTATCGGTCAGGGTGCCGCGCCGGACGGCGCTGTCCACCAGATCCGCCTGGCGCCGCTCCCAGCGTTCCGACAGCGACGGGGCGATGCCCAGGATTGGTTGGAATAAAAGTTTATTTGTGTGTTTTTTCGAAAAGATTATTTTCAAAAATCAAAGAGTAAAAAATTCCAAGATAAAGAGCAAAATAAACGATATAACGGCCAGTAGATGGAAACGACAAACTAAACAACGAACATTTCGTCTGTATAAAACAGGGTGTCTTCAGTTCTAAATATGGAAGTAAGTAAGTACTAGAACTAAAAATAAAATCTAAAATAATATGTAAAATTAAAATGAATAAAAACTGAAAAACAATCTAAGAAATTACCACGTTAACACCATTAGTCTTAGTAATATTAGTACTGACAGCAGTAGTAGCACTACTACTAGTAGAAGTAGTATGCATATTGTGCATAGTTATTAGTTCAATATACTCCTCAACATGCTCTGAAGTTTCAACTTTATGCTCTAAGCCGTTCTTGAGATACCGCTGATACGGCCTTTCGACAGCCTGCATACACATAATATATCCAATAACAAATATCCAACAACAAAACGAAAAAAAAACAGATCGATGGCGTCCTCTGTCGAATCGACGAAATCGACGAGCGGGTCGCACCGGTCGTCACGCGCTGGAAGCCAGAGCGCATCGCAGCGATCGACCGAGCGGTGATTCGCCTCGCGGTGTTCGAGCTGCTCGAATCGGGCGACGTACCGCCGAAAGTCGCGATCAACGAGGCGATCGAACTCGCCAAGAAATTCAGCACCGAGCAATCGGGCAAGTTCGTCAACGGGATCATCGACAAGATCTACCGAACCCTCGACAACTGCTGATGATAGATACCATTCCGACTGATAGATACCATTCTTGGATCTGTGTCAGATGGTGATTAGTATTCATTTGAAGGGAACAACCATAAATATATATAGATGTAAGAAGAGCCTTTGGCATTTTTTGGTTGGAATAGTAAAGAACAAACCGCAGGGATCAGGCAGCAGAGTCACTCAAATATGGCATCATATCCAAGAGAAGAAACTTTTCAAAAGATAGGAGTGTTGCATTACTTTGTCAAAATACACACGATAGAAGATCTAAAGTCTCACAGAATTTCCATCCATACAAGCAATAATACTACTTTTCATCCAGCCAAAATTCTCTACTAGTAATATTTACAAGGACTTTTCACCAAAATTACAATTCATTGTCAATTTTGTAATTATATTCAAATTCTATCCGAAATTGAAATTGCAAATTTAAACGTAGGACGATACTAATAAACGTACAATTAATGATTTACACATTTTAAAAGCAATTAACCAAAGACAAAAGGAACCGGTACATCAGAAGGAGACTACAAGCCAACCCATTGACAAAGACGTGTAGAGAGAAGCCCAGCCCAGTAGAGCTATATAATGCACATTCTACTATGTTATTAGTTACATCAGAGTATAGCGAACCATGTATGCTTTAATTGCATCAGATAGAGGCTGAAGGCCCAGTCAATGTGTTAACTTTACCAAGGAAAGCCAAGCCCACAGATATTTGCAAAGACTTGTGCAGTTTTTCATTATTAACATCAAAACAAAGACATGACTCCGCTCTTCGCGGGCTGTGGCCTGCTGAAGAACTGCCGCGCCGCCGAGGGACCCATCTACGGGTCCCAAGAAAACTACGAAGCGGCTGTGGGCAATGTCTTCTGGCGCTGGATCTATCGCACCATCGTCTGCGTATCCGTCCCGATCACGTTTCTCGCCACCGCCGTGATTCTCGCAATTGTCCTGATCCTAGTTCTCGTAGTCGGCTTAGTGGCGCTCGGCGTCGGCACCATCAGCCTTGGTCTCCGGTTTATCGCCCAGATGCGGCGGTTCCCGCTGCATGGCGATGGTGACGCTGTCCTTGGCCCAGGCGCCGCCCGCGGCCAGGGCCAGTGCGGAACCCGCCGCAAAAACAAATGATTTCAGTGCCATTGAATAACTCCCCGTGTACAATATGCGGGCCGTGTGCGGCGCCTATTGGAAACGAGTTTCCCCGATTCCCAAGCGTAATCAAGGGCGGGGGACATTTCGCCCACTGGAAGCACGCGGCGTTAATTGATAATCCGTGTCCACTCAGTACATTAAGTCCTCCGGAGCTTCTGACCAAGCTTCAGGATCCCCGGGCGGAGGCGAGCTTTCTCACCGCTCTACGGCGCTGGGCGGGGCAGTTTTCGCCCTGGGTGGCGGAAGAGACACCCAATGCGCTGGTGATTGATATCACCGGCTGTGCGCATCTCTTTGGGGGGGAAGAGCCGCTGTTGAAGCGGATTTATCAGGAATGCTGCGATCTGGGGCTGACCCTGCAGGCAGGCATGGCTGATACGGTGGGTGCCAGGGCGCCACTGTGGACCAGCAGGGCAGTCGCCGACTGTGTGATGTCGACATTCTCGAACTGCACATATGCCCCGGCGATCTCGACACCGATCTCCTGATAGGGCTCACCCACCGCAGCACCTTGGAGAATCAGGTCTCGGAGCACGATGTGCTTCTGTCCCTCTGCCTTGTTCGAGGTGATCGTGAGCGGTCCGCCGGTGAGAGCGTCGCGTGCTCCAGAGAAGAAGGTGCGGTCATTCGGTGTGGTGTCTTCACCAAACGATTACTTTCAAGTAAAAGGTGAAGGTTTGAAGATACTTTTCAGCATGAAAGTATTAGGTACAAGACAGAAAAGGATTGGCCCTTGACTTGTAGGTAGAATTAAGGGTATTTAGTTTATTAGTCTATGGGCTTATTTTAAATTAGCCTGTAGTATAAAATGACTAAAATTTCTGCTCTGAAATAAATGTAAAATTGCATAATTATCCTAATAAAGGTACATTACGCAAATCTATTATCTTTTCAATCAATTGCCGTCTCTGCGTCGGCGTATTCCTTCGCCCCGACCAGGCAGAGGGCGAGGTAGTGGCGGGCGAAGATGCGTGCGTTGCCCTGGATGCCGAGCTTGTCGTGAGGCGCGCAGATCTCTCGCCAGACCTCGATGGCCGCGACGTAGTCCTTTCGGCCGCGCAGCACGTTGCCGAGCATCCACTGAACGCGCAGCAACCGGGCGGGTGACTTCCTGGGCGCCGCCTCGAGCTGTTTGCCCAGCTCGCGCGCGCGTTGCTCGAGTTTAGGTTGGATTAGGTTCTAAATATCAGCAATGGGTTATAAACCTGAGCTAACCCAGCCTCACCAAACCTAACCTGTCAACCAGTTCCAAAAATTGTAGGGAGGTATATGAACTAACAACAAGTCATTTCACCTCTTTGACTTCTTCTTCAGAAATACTAGCCACTGGATGCGCTATTCTCCTCCAGTATGCAAACAAACCTTGTGTCATCATCAAACCTTGCATTAAACTAAAAAAGTTGACTGGCAACACTGAGAGCTGTCTGCATCAAGATACCAAAAAATTAGTCAGAGTATCTGATAAATCCTTTGTTTTTTCTTTGTCAAGGAAAGTACAGTGCTGAGGAAATAGGTATTGCAGTGACTCCAGTAACTTTCTGGAACTAAGGAATGGCTGACACAGCTGCTGTAGAAAGTAGTCCATAAATAGGATAAACCCCAAAAGTTTGTAATACATTTCAGGATCATATGATGCTGTAGTGTAATTATTCCTATATGTTTGTTTTTGAGCTAAGGACTCAAACTGCTTCACCACTTCCGTCTCACCGCATTCTGCCAAAGCGGTCCGGATCACCTCTTGCAGTTCATTCAGATCGACCGGTTTGGTGAGACAGTAGTGGGCCCGTCGTGGGCCTTGCAAGGCTTCCATCTGCTCGTGAACTTCGAGAGCACCGGAGACCACCAGAATTGGGACATGGGGTAAGAGTTGCTTGAAATCCGCCAAGAAGGTAAGGCCCTCTTCGCCCGATTCCAGTACGTGATCCAGCAGAACGACAAATCCAATTGAAACGCCGATTCGGGTTGGCGATCGGAAGCGAGCTGAGAAAGCAAATAGTTTGCGATGTCGACGGCCTGCCAGTGGTTCAACGTCATGTTGGGCATACGACCCGAGGGACGCACCGAGTGCGGGTCTTCCAAGAAAGCAGACAATGAATCAACGTTGAACTTTTCGTGCAGCGGTCCCATGGCGACCGAGTTTTTGACGTTCTGTTCGACCGCTTGCTGGTCGCGAGGCGAATGACAAGCACTGACTGTCTGATTTTGAATTACGATTCAAGTCAGCAGCCTGTTTGCCCTTTGACTCTTGCTGAGTGTTCGCTGTGCGGATTTGATTTGCACCGGCAGGGCTCGCTGTGAGCGGCGCCTCGTAACTCTTCAAAGCATTCAAAGAAAGCGGTGCCGAGTCCGATTCATTCGACTTGAAAGGCGTTTGGCAGCCGATATTGATCGTCATCAGGCATGCAACAAGCACCAGCAATGATCCGAATTGGTTATTCACTTTGGTATAATGACATAATTGCAAAGAACATTGTATTTGCAGAAGGTTTCGGACTAAAACGAAATTCGTTATTTGATCACCTGCCGCTTAATGGTACCAAAGGTGAATTACTCATCATTCATGCACCCGAATTAAAGATCGATTTTGTATTAAAGTCTGGTGCATTCTTAATTCCTTTAGGAGAAGATAAATATATTGTCGGTGCTACCTACGAATGGAAAGATAAAACCAATAAGGTCACCGAAGCAGCTCGAGAGGAACGCCCCAGTCGGTAAAAACGCTCCGCTCGTGACGTGGCTGGTGACGGTTGAGCAAACGTTCGTGGCGACGGATCCTGCCAATTGGGCCGAAGTCGTGTCTCGGTCAATTGTTCAAACGCATTTGCCGCAACACCTTGCAGAGCATGCCCGGAATTCGTTGGTCTCGGGGCCGACCGCAGTAGGTACTCATCCATCGCTTGAAAGTCGTGAATAGTCACGGTCGCGGACATGCCCGCACCGGACGAAGCACGACCAAAAACCATCTGCCGAACGAGCGGAAGATCCTTGGACGCCAGCTGTTCCTGCAGGTTGATCGTGTTCGTGGATACGACCGTGCGCTCGCCGTTCTCCTGGGCCCACCGCGCGGCCGGGAGGAGGTAGGCCAGCGACTTCCCGGTGCCGGTGCCGGCCTCGATCACCGCAACCCCACCCTCGTTGAAGCGATTCACGACCTCCGCGAGCATCTCCCGCTGGCCCGGCCGGTCCTCGTACCCCTCGAATCGATCCGAGAGCGCCCAACGGGCATTTTTCCGCCATGCCACTGGAATTTCAACGAACGCTCATACGGATGGATCAGGCGGTAACCTTTCCATGTTTGCGGATCGACTGCAGGTGGTTTGTGACCGGTTTCGCCAACAAAGATCGCATAATCGGCATTGGTGACCACATTGACCATGATGTGAAAAGCGCCGGTTTCCCGCGTCTATCGCGCAAGCTCGTTTTCATACCATTTATTGTTGCGCGTCACCGAATGACCGTAAGCCTTCTCGTCATAGGCAAAATAGTAAAAACTCTTCATCAACAAGACCGCTCCGGACGAAATTTCTTTGAAATGATGTGCAGCAAATTCAGCAAGATTTGTCAATTCAGGTTATGGTTTTGTGAGCCAAAGTTTGAAGGAAACCGATATGCCGCACCAAATCACCTATCCCTATCAGGATCGCTTGGACCGCATTATCAACTATATCTACGATCATTTAGACGAAGATATCGACCTTGATCATTTGGCAGAAATTGCTTGCCTCTCGCGCGATCCATAAAGGATTAAAATACAAAATGGCTAAGAGCGTTTTTACCAAGGTTGCTTTACGTTTGCTATACGCTCCTGTCTTTTTAACGATCCAGTTAAAGTAGTTGGGAATTTCAAAGGCATAAAGCGTAGCACCTACCACAACCATTCCCAGCAGTCTGCTCCAAACAAACTCATCTAACAACAAGGCCGCAATGGTATCTCCAGCGCTATAGATCAGTGCGCCTTTAAGTATATTTCTCCTGGTAAACTCTAACGAGCAGGCTTCCGGATGTGGCGTCAAGACTGAGGAATCCTTCGGCACGCAGAATGCGGACCAGACGCGCCCTGTGCTTGCGACGTTCAGCTGTCTGCTCACGGATTTCGGCATACCGTTCAATTCGATCGCGCAGGGCATCACCGTCTTCACCGATATAGCGCTTTTTCACTTGGGAACCGATGCGGTAGGTATCATACCAATAGGCACGCCCCTTGCGTTCCACCCGCGTTGGTGTCCCGCGGATGTCCGAAACCCCAAGTTTTCATCCGTCTCGGTGTCTACGATTGAAAAAGAGTTGTTCAACCTGCTGCAAAGTCAATTTAGTTCCTTCTTTCGATATCATTTTGTAGTTGTTGTTTTTTCAACGCTGAGGAATAGCCTTTGGTCATGTGATAACTGATTGCGCTCTTGTTTGAACATACCGTTTTAAAAGCTTCGATAGGCTGAGAACTTCATCATTTAACCGATAGTGAAGAAACAAGCACAAACGAGAATGTAAGACAATGAGATAAGCTCGTGCGGCTGTACATTTTTTGGAAGTACACCTACCGCACCCAATGCACGCGCCTGGCCGACATATACCTCCCCTTCCCGCGTGGTGTACATCATCACATGGATGGTTGCAGTTTTAGGGTTTGCCTTAATGGCGCTAACGGCTTCCAAGCCATCCATACCCGGCATGGTGTGATCCATGAAGATCACATCAACCTGGTGTTTGGCGTTCTGTTTCAAGAACTCAAGCGCTTCCTCCCCGCTTTCGGCGAGGGACTCTTTACACTAGAATTTTCATTCTCAACAATTTTCACAACTCGCACCATCAACAACTACTTTGCCAGATTTCTCTATCAGGTATTCTATAACCAAAATAGAACCATCATTAACACCATCTACATCATTTTAAAAAATTAAAAAATAACATTATATAAAAAAAGAAACAATTAAAAAACAAATAATAACCATTAGCTTCATTTGACGTTGCACTATGCGATTTCGTGATGCCTCAAATAATTGATGATGCTTCTGTAATGTATATATAAGTGATTAGGGAGCAAGGAAGAACTAGTTTCAGTGTAGATCTGGTATGTGGGCGGAAGAAGATAGACAATGATAGCCTGTAGTAGCCAATGAAAGAAAATGACTTTGATTTGATTGCTCCCATCTAGGTAAGTGAAGTTTGGGAGACAATGAAAGGAATGAGAGGTGGGTGGGCCTCAGGTATACATGGAGTACCAGCCGCGCTTTGGAAGAGGGGACGGGTGTGGCTGCTGCCTGTTATAGCAGGAATAAAACCAAAGCGAATATCTATAGTGAAACCATGGATCACTCTCCTCTCAATAATCAGTGTATAAATGGGAATCTATTCAAAGGGAAGACTGTATTTACTTGAATAAACAAAAGAAGGTCATATAACCCCAGGTCCCTCAACCCCAGCTATATCTCACAGGTCAATCAACAAATTCATGAGTTATAAATTAAATGGATTTTTTTGTTTGCTAGTTTAGCTATAGTCCGTTGACTTTTCCCAGCTTTGATCTCATTGCCGTCCTTACTACAGTTCGTTACCACGAATTGTTTGATTGCTTGAAAAAAATTGATTTTCATATGAATTGTAAAATAAGAGACTGAAAGTATTCTGAAATTGTACGCGAATGTAACATAGTCAGGGTTAGGCCAAGGTTAGGTCTGTGAGGCTTGAGTCCCTTCTCCCCTGCTGACGTATAAAATATTACTGCCAGTATTTGTTAGCTATTTTTTGACCAAGAAGCATCCTTCATTGTTGACCCTTCCCCCACTGAGTCTCATGACCGGCTGTTGCTACGGCAAAGCCTGTTCCTTGCCTTGGGGCATTCAATTTCCCAAAGACCACATTTCACACCCGCACATCGTGCACCCCACACAGATCTATGAGGCGCTCCTCAACCTGGGACTCTACGCCGCACTGGCTTGGTTCTATCGAAAGAAACGGTTCGAAGGGCAAGTCTTCGCGATCTACCTCATGAGCTATGCTTGGCTCCGGGCCTTTGTGGAGTTCTTTCGTGGGGACTACCAAGACCCTATGTATTCTTTGAGCCTTTCAGCAATGCTTACCACTGGTTCTAAAACTGGTTTGAATTATATATGGTTAGTTTTTTAAAAGTAACTTGACTTATATAAAGAGTAGCGTCAGGACATTATGTCTTTTTAATCGGCACTCTAGCAACGATTTTCAAAGCAAGACCTGTCAATAGAACTAAATTTTGTTAGCCGAAGCAAAGATAAAATACTTCAAGAAAGTAAATATTGCAAATAAAAGATAGAGTTATTGGAGCAAGTGTAGAAGAATTGATCTGTTTATTTTTATATGTTTCGAAGAGTTCATTTATGTAGTCCAAAATATATTATAGATTATGTGTATTAAAAGAAACTATGGACTATGATAGTTAAATTCTAAAAGAATATATTTTAGTATTAAATTCTTGAGTCCTTTATTGTATATCAAGCATGGTATTCGAAAATATATTGTTCCTTGAAGTTTTTAAATCTTTATATTTTTCTAAAGTAGGGGAAACGCCAAATATAAATGAACTTACCCTTTCTTGAAATAAACAGATTTGTATACTTTTACCTTTAAGTTAGTTTTGATTTTCCTTCTTTTTTTGGCTCTGAACTCCTACACGTATGGGTATCCTTTTTTACTAAAAAAGGAAGACATACAACCAGATTTGTATAATTTTGTCCTTAATCTAGTTGCAATTTCCCTAGTTTATTGCCCTGAATTCCTAAATGTCTAGGTATCCCTTTTTCTACCCAAAAGGCAGAGATACAAAATAGATGAATTATATCACCTGAATTTGGTTGCCATGAGTTTCCTGAAGAGCTAATTCAATCATAGGACGTTCTACCGCGTGAATCAGTGTGGAATATAAGCTCCGAGCAGAACTTGCCTTCATAGCCCGAACAAATTCGCTAAACTTCGATTCGACATAGTCCTCAAGCGTCACATTTTCCATTGATTTATGGAAGTTTACAGCCGTTCCTTTTCCCAGCAGCCCACTGATGGTAGTGACAATATCCGGCACGGCTAATGAACCGGTCAGCACGATACTTCTGTGCAATATATTTGGAATGGAAGGGGTATTAAGTTATATTTTGAGGGAATATTAAGATAATCAATCAGAAAACACCAATTTCATGCAGTTTGTCACTAGAGCGTATGTAAAATATTTCAAAAACGGCTAGAGCAATAATTTTGAACTGTCAAGGAATTTGCAGAGGGATGCTGAACTAATTTAAACCACTGTATTTGCATTTTGGTTGTCAGAAAAACAACTTTTTAACTCTGTACCTATCCTACAGTCCTGGGATGAAGCTGTCTACCTCTCACAAGGAGATTGATTTCTCGGAACTTAAGACACTGGACGCTGTCGATCTTCCTGGTGCTGTCAATACGCTGACCGACAAGCCCGTCTCTGACGAATTTGTCGAAAAATATACGAGTTTACGTTCACTTCGAAACAAAATCACTCACCTTGGTGAAGCGAGTGTTACGCTGGATCCCGAAGATATTTTGCGCCAGGTCATATCGCTATATTTGATGATGTGGCCTGGCAGAAAATCTACAATTGCTGATAACCTATGACTACGATCAGTCAGCAATGGCGGGGCCGCCGTTTTCAATTCCTGAAGCTGATGTTCGAAACACTTATAGGGACAGTCATGAGGTTTCGGAACTCGCTCGACAGAAGCCGGAAGGTGGGGTTAACGGCCTGCTTGAAATACACGAAATTGCTTGGTTGTTGAGACCGGTCTAAACCCGCCAGAAGCGCGGCATGAACAGAACCAGAACCGTGAACAGTTCAAGCCGTCCCACCAAGGGTTTCCTGGCCTTCCGTCCATGTCACCATCGAGTCGATAGCAACGAAGCCATCTTTGCGGATGCGGAGGGTGCCATCGGTGCCTGTTACTTCGAGGGCATCAAGCGGGGTCGTGCCTAGGACGGTGCCGTCGAGGGAGACTTCAGCTTCTGCTGGGACGGTAGCAATGCTGAGGGTTGTTCTGGGTGCTGATGGTCCCAACGCCCACAACAGGATCAGTGCGATGACGCCTAGTCCCACGATACCGCCTGCGGCTATAATGTCTTCCCCACGTTCAAAGCGGTCAATCTGCTCCAAGAGCTTCGTGGTGAGGAATCGGTTGCCGGCTTCCCACTGATTGAAACCGTCGCAGTCATTCACCATCAGGTGACGCAAGTGTTCGTCAGTATAGGGTGCCTCCAGATTGACCGGAGCAGAAAAATGCCGAAAGAGCGAAGGAACAGAGTCGGGAGGGACATCATCAAACGTAAATGTGTGCGTCGCCTGTGTCAGCTCTAAGACACGGGGCATCAAAATGTCGGGCTTCTGAGTGCCTTAGAATCCAATCAACTATCCTTATCAAGATCCAACTCCAGCAACGAACGAGTCGATTCTGTCTCCTGAAAATCATCTTTGAAGGCCAAATCTTTGAAGCCACGGTTCTCGTCCTCGTAGTTACCCACAAAGACGTGGAAGTTAAATTTTACTCCTCATCGCCTTTCCGACCTTCTTCACCTTACAGAAGACCGTGAGGCATACAGAAACAGAAGACATTACGAAGAAAGAGACCAAGCGGCTGATCTTTTGTATGCTGGACTTGCAACACACTACATACCATCGGCCGATTTGGAACCTCTGGAAGATGCCCTGTTTGAAGCAACCAACGATTGGACCCCACCAGACGAAGGCAGCGATGACAACGAAAATAAGATCAATAACAGTACCAGCCCCGAGAATAGCTTAGCTCCTGTCCTTATGTCATTTCATCAAACCCCACCCGATGATCCCCAGGATTCCTTGTTGGCAAAGGAACAAAAGACGATTGATATACGTAGAATAGGTAGCAGCACAAAATGACAATGTTCAATTGAGCGTTGCTTGCGCAGATGATCAAGCAGCGAGTGGCCAAGTGGTTGAAATAGTTCAGCTAGCCGAGAAAGAGGCGTGACGTATAGGAGCGTGCATGTTGCTTGCCGGCGTGATAACAAGGTTGTGTATGAGAGAGGGCGGGCGCTGGCAGAGGAAGGCAGCGGTGTGCGAGCAAGTCAGTGATCTGTGTGACGTGTTATTGGTAAATGAGTTGAACAGAGGTCAAATATGGCTCTGATGCATGGGCACTCCAAAAAGCAGATGAAAATTTACTAGATGTTTTCCAGAGAAATTGCCTACCCATTGTTCTGGGTACCCGGCTGACTGATCGTATTTCAATCAGTAGGTCATACGAAAAGTGTGGTTCAATCTCGCTTTCTAGGGCTATAATGAAGGAAAGGTTAAGATGGCTAGGCCACGTTCTACGGATGAAGGATGACAGATTACCAAAGAATGTCCTTTTTGGACAACCCGTCTCAGCGTCAACCGGAAGGGCGTCACGCGGTGAAGGAGGCTGACTTGGCATGTCAGCCATTGTAGCCTGCCGTCGCGCCAGAGCAGGAGCAAGACCAGGAATCCGGTCCGGGCGACGGAGTCGAACGATGTCTATTCATACCCATTGGGGTTCTGAGACTGCCAGCGCCAGCTATCGGCGGTCATTGCGGCTAAGTCGCGCGTTGCTTTCCAGCCGAGTACCTCCACCGCCTGGCTGGGATCGGCGTAGCACTCCCAGTCAAACCAGAGACCATGTTACTGATTTCACCGGGTCGGTAGTGAGCGATTCTGATGGGGGGGTGTGGTCAGCTAATCAAGTGGGGAAGCCCTGAATGTAACAGACAATTAAAAATCCTCCCCTGACTTGTTTCTTCAGAGCCTATGGGGATTCCCTGCTTGTAACCAAGGAGTACACGCATTTAGGGTGTTATGTAATGACGATGCAAACGTGGGTCTTATGTAATACTTCCAAAGATTTTTCTCTTCGGGACCTGTACTAAAGCCAGTTGCTCTTGTTGTTGATAGCTCAGACCGGTCACTAAACTTTCGGCCTGCAAGGTGTATTCTTTCGCCGGGTTGTACTCGCCATGAGGTTCAAGTACAGAAACAAACTGATGATGGGACTGCCCTTGTACCCGACGTATAAAAGCAGATTCATTGCGCAGATTAAAGTTGGGATCATTAGCCCCTAATTGCGTAAACAGAAAGTTTTCGTCACCAATGGTAAGGCTGGTGTGGGTGTAAAAGCCGTCTCCATGGTCTTCAGAAGGCGCGAAATCGCTGGCCGGGCAATGCCGATATAGCTGGCGAGCCCGGATGGCGTGGTGACGCCTTCCATGCCGACGCCTCGAAGGACACACCACATCAGCCGCGTGATCCCGTGCTCATCGATCTGCTTTTCGAGTCGTGCTTCCATCAGCCGGGCCAGTCGCGTGACCTTGTAGCCGATGCGGTTGTGCAGCGTGAAATCTTGCAATGCTTCTCCTCACGAACGCCGTCAAATGCCACAAACTCATCTTGAAAAGCAAAACCAAAATTCAGATCATTTTCCGTTTTGGGAATATAGAATCTGAGAATGCCTTTTTCAATAAAGGAAAGATGCTTTTCCACTTGTCCTTGCCGTAGAATAAGGCTCTTTTTGGGATAGGCTTGTTTATGGAATTTAGAACGAATGAAGGCCCAATCTTCCTCCTTTAATTTCACAAAAGTTTCTAAATAGGCTTTCATCTTTTCCATAAGCAGGTATTTTCAGTATGCTAATAATTCTGAATCTCAAAAAGGGCAATAAAACTTCTGATTAGGAATTCAATGAGCCTCCTCCGCAGTTTATATGATCACCCTTTATGCCACGAGGGCATAACTTACAATCCTTGCCCTGAGGGCAGTGGAGGGAGGGTGTTCATCCTTAAATTCATAATTTCCGGACCTTTCATGTGCGTTGAACAAAATGGCTATCTCAAAATTATGATTGGATGCGTTTGGGGAAAATGGTTGTCGTGGGAGGGTTTAGTTGCCCTCCAACATAGAGCAATGCAGAGTCGAAATAGCAGATATCGCGAAGACGGACCTCTGACGCCTTTTGGATGAACTCCGGCCGAACAGTACGCACTTTGGCCTCGGCACAAAGCCGATTCACCTCGTCTGCCATCTTGCGAAGGAAAACGTGATATGGAAGCAGCGCCTGTGCAATGACCGAGGATGGAAGAAGTGGGTTATTGTGTGTGTATGTGATAGCGATGAGAGAGGTTCTTGGAAGGAAGCTTTACCATCGTTTCGCGTATCGAATCGATGATTGCCATGGGCGGGTTCAATCTTCCCTCAAAAACCGTGCGGGATATTATCACCGGGTCTGTAGATGTCATAGTACAAGCCACCCGGTTGCGCGATGGTTCACGTCGTATCACCCATATTACTGAGGTTCTGGGCACCGAAGGCGACATCATTACCACTCAGGATCTGTTTGTTTATAAAATGGATGGTGAAGACGGCCAGGGCAATATTGTCGGCAAGCATGTATCCACAGGGATTGGACGAAATTGGATCAACTGTGACAAAATCGAGATAAAAAAAAAATGCATAGCATATGTGTAATTTGGGCTATATATTGCCATATTAAGGTGATTTAAGGATAAAGTTCACTAGAATTGCTGTCAAAATGTGTTAACCACTATTATTCTATGCATTATGAAGTAAGGATTATTTTCTTAACATGTTTCCTTCTCAACAGCCTCAATTCTATGCTAATACCCATGTTTATGTTTCCAGATTTTGTTGACATTGTGTCTTTGCTAGTGTTTTCTTTTTCAATTCGGTGCCTTTTATACGTAACAATATGGTATTTTGAAGGTGCAACAACCGAGGATTTGCCGCCAGGTGTTTTGTATCGAGTTCGTGCTGCGTATAAATACGATCCGGAAGATGAGGATGAATTGCAACTCGAGATTGGTGACATCGTACGTGTGATCGAATATGAAGATCCTGAAGAACAGGTTCGCTTCTTTTAAGACATCATCTCTCTCTCTCTCTCTCTCTCTCTCTCTCTCTCTCCCACCTCCAATCTCATCAAGTTTCATTGGAATGGCGAGCGAATCGAATTGGACCGAAAGTATTGGGCGGATCAATTCGGTGGAAAATCGATCAAAGACCTCGTGACCAATATCCAAAGCGAAGTCAAGAAAGCCAACTTGCCAACGAATTGGTTCAACGCCGGTGGTTACTCTCTGAACTCCGTGAGACATGAACACGTTTTGTTTGAACACATCCGTGGCAAGATCCCTCCGCAGAAAACCACCAATCACTATTCGCGGACCGATATTGCCGATCCCCAAAACCGCGGTGCCGTTGCTTATAACCGCGACGAGGTTTCCCCGCGCCGTATAGGGGCTGGCCAAACCGGGATCCTTGGCGATCTCCTCGCAGGCTGCGGCGACGCCCGGCGAATAGGCCAGCGAGAGATCGCGCTGCGTGGTCAGTGGTTTGGTCGGCGCGACCTCTATCTTGCCCGGATTGGGATATTGGTGATAGGCGAGCGCGGCATCGCGTATTGTTTTGTCTGGCATGCAATCCAAGTGTTTTTCAAGTTTTAGGTTTCCCCTTCCCAACTCCCCCCCAATGTCATCAGATTTGGTCTGAGCCACGATATCCTTCTAAATATCAAATTTCCTTGAGATCCGATCACCTGTTCGTAAGTTAAAAATACCTAATTTTTTTTATTTTTCAGAAATAACCCCCCCCCCAACTATCCCAAAGAGAGCAGATCCGTTCCGTTTATGTTAATCATGTATCTAGCACTTGTGTTCATTTTTCCCATCAAGTTTCACCAGCCTCCTAAGAATACCTATGAATAAGTACTCGTTTTACAGCTTTATCAAAGTGTTTGTGGTAATGAACTGTAAGTAAGGAGTGATGCGACTCAGTACTAACCGAAACTAAAATTTAGTATTTTGATGTCAATAAGCACATCAGAAGAATTGGCTTATTATGCTGATTCCAAGTATATAAGATTCATTAAGTTTAATGTTGCCCATCAAAAGCTACGAGCCTGAGAAATTTGCCTGATTTTCGAAAGAGGAGATCTGAATTCAGGGGGTTTCATTCTACTGCATACGACACATGTGGAAAAAAAATTATCAAGAAGACTTGGTCGCTGTGACAGCTCCGCAAACTTTAGTAATGGACCACAGTTCTTACAACACTTCACATAGCCTTGGCATTGAAAGTCTAGCTACTCAATATTTATAGGCACAGAAGAGATTTATTCTGACATAAATTCTGTATTTTTGCTGTGTTACTAGCCTATATTTAGGTTCATTATGCAATATGATTCATAGACACCTCGATGGCGATGGCAACGCACGCGTCCACGAGGGAGACCTGAGCCTGCTGCTCGAGCAGCTCGGTCGCCTGCGTGCAGAGCAGGACGCCGCGCCGAAGCGCCCCAAGAAGGTCGTCGCCGCGCCCGCCGAGAAGCCGCGCCCCCGCAAGCTCAGTACGCGGGAGAAGGAAGAGCTCGGTGGTTTGCCGGCCGTGATCCAGGAGGCCGAGGCCGCGCTGGAGGCGATCGACACGAAGCTCGCCGACCCGGCGTCGAAAACTGTGATGCCGGTGATGAGCAAACCTGTGCCCGCCATCTTGTAGACGGCTCGTTAGCAACTACGATGTGTGGCAGTGGGTTGTGCCCCAACAACGACGAAGGCAAACGAGGCTTCTTAGATGCGGCAGAACGGGATGATCTTGCCGCCTTTATTCTCAGCATCCCCTATCCACCAGCACCGGGGCGGCTGTTAGACAATTCTCTTTCAGCTGCCGCCAAACGCGGCTACTTTGAATTTAATTTTGTGAATGATGTATTTTGATCAACCCAAGCCTTTGGACAACACCGGTTTTAACCAAGTTTTTAGTCAAATTGGTCCAAATCTATATATAGCCGGTCAACCCACGGAAGAGGGCATCGCTACAGCGGAAGCCTTGGGTGTGACAAGGGTCATCAACCTGCGTACCGATGTGGAAATGAACGACCGAAATCGAGTGCCTTATGATGAGGCCAAGTTGCTCGCCGAGAAGGGGATCGAGTACATACGAATACCGGTGGGTGGACCACAAACAGGTGATTTGGTGATTTCAAGATGCAGCTAGAACCCAAGTTAATTTTTATAAAACCGCTTAAAAAGATGTTTGATAATAATGAGTAGACATAAAAGGGGTAGAAAAAAAGGTAATACACTGAAATCATTAATGATGCGTAACACGCAGTTTGTCATGACTAGACCCCGACTGATAAATTGGCCAGCCGATAAGCGGGTCAATGTCCTTACTGGATATGGAAAAAAACAGAACTCAGTCAATTTTTTTTTCTTATGCAACTTCTGTATAATTGAAGGGTAATTACGTAGAATAGAAGAACTGGACAAATAGAACTTCCGGCCCACCAGAACACTTCGCTAAAATTTAATTAGAAATAAAACGAGTTTTTTTTGCGCAAATTTGTAATTAAAAAAAAAGTTTGTTGTGGTTATTTAGCGAAGATTATAATTAGTCATCATAAAAAGCCGCAATTCTCAAAACCTAACGAATCGGGTGATATAGTGGTAAATGTGCAAAATAAGGGCGTCTATTCAATAAACATAAAATTATTTTTGGATAAGAGGAAAAAGGAAATAGAAATTGATAGATAATTCCTCCCGATTCACGGGGATATGCACGGGAGAAGCCTTTTTATTGATGCTGGGGGAGGGGGTAATAGCGCCCTTATGAATTTGATAAAATTTTTCTATGTAGAATAAACTATTACGGTCATATACTTAGCGGTGCGGAAGTGGACGAATTAATACGGGATATTATAAGCATTACCGTGAAATATCTTAAGTTTTTTTTGCAAAGATTGTAAAAAAGTGTTTTAGAAATCTCGGGTCCAGTGCCCGATCCCTTGGCGAGCGATTGAAATGTAGATAAAGTGGAAATGGTTTTAAAAGGTCGAGAAATACTGCATAACGTATCAGTGTATTCTGGTCAGAAACGATTGACTTTACTGTTGACAAGGAAGAAGAAGAAGAAATCAAGGAAGAAAATCGTTAGATCAAAAAAGGATTTCTTTTAATAATCTGAAATAGTGTGTCTACCGCATAACGATTCAATGCTTCGTACTATCGGCTGATGCCCGACAACCCTCGTTACTATCAGGACTTTACGGGGTGTGGCAATACGCTGAACATGCAGTGTCCGCGCGTTCTGCAGCTGATCATGGACAGTCTTCGGTACTGGGTCCAGGAGATGCATGTGGACGGGTTTCGTTTCGACCTGTGCAGTGCCCTGGCCCGGGAACTTCACGACGTCGATAAGCTGAGTGCTTTTTTTGACATCATTCTGCAGGACCCGGTGCTGTCACAGGTAAAAAAAAAAAAAAGGAAAAAAGAAAAAAAATGAAAAAAAAAGGAGAAAAACAAAACTAAAAAAAAAAAAAAAAAAATGGTAACCAATTCAGAAATGAATGTATATACAGACCGGGACACCGGGACACAAATGACGACCGGGACACAGGGAATATAAAAGACGAGACACAGGGACACAACTACAACGGGGACGCCGGGGGACACAGGGGGATTATAAATGACGACGGGGACACAGGGAATGTTCGATTAGCAATCACACTTCATGATGTCGTTAGAGAAGTCAGAGAAGATCAAGTTCATTCTCACCCGTCATGAGCAGGGTGCTGCTTTCATGGCCGAGATCTACGGCCGACTGACCGGCAACCCCGCAGGCTGCCTAGGCACACTGGGACCCGGCGCTTCAAACCTGATCACAGGTGTGGCTGACGGCAATATGGACCGCGCCCCCATGCTTGTGCTGACCGGCCAGGGTGATACACAACGTCTGCATAAAGAATCGCACCAGGTGATGGATCTGAACGTGTAGTCCGCACCATCGATCTGCGGTAGGACGTCCGTGAAAAAACCGTAGCCCATGCTGACACAGAAAAGCGGCTTCACCTCAGCTTCGGCCGGGGCGGACTGCTCTCGTCCGCAACTCTCCAGCGCCGGCAAGAAGAGCACGCAGCCTGCGGATCTCAAAAAATCGCGACGTCTCATAACGTTCGACCTCTCATGGTTTGCAATCGTGTTGCAATTATGCACGCCTAAGTTGACCGCAGTATCTTACCCAAATTGATGTTGCCAAACGAAAGCTGAAAGAACTATCTCCCCGTGATGAAGGATATATACCGGCATTAAAAGAGATGCAAGAAGCAATGGAAACCTTAAAACAGTGGCAGAGTGTTAATCCAAAGGAAGAATGATGGTTAAGGAATAAAAATGAATGTTTTGAAAACCACAATATGGAAAAATACCCCACCTTACAAAGGAGGGAATTTTTTCTATTTATTTCTAAATTTCTTAAGATATACGCCTTTACGAATGAATGAAGTTACGTTGTAATGTAGGAAATTTGACTCTGACTTCATATGCCAAGATTATTATAAGCTGAAGCCCAGTGATCTGCCTTCACTAATTGTTGTCGATGATCACCTACACATTGAAGAAGAAATCTAAAAAATGAAGACCAAGACTTCTAGTTTACAAACAAGTTTACAAATATTATTCAAACACCCTCTTCTTAGGGCACTAAAATCAATATTATAGACGTAAGAAAGGGTATTTTCCACTAGAAAGTCATTCAATTCGAACGGAAATGAAAAGTTCTAGTGCCCTTTTTAAAGTGACCAAAGAAATTGGATGGCACCTAGGCCCCCTCCCACACTCATTTTTTTCCCAAAGTCGTCGGATCACAATTATGAGATAGCCATTTTATTCAGAATAGTCGTAAAACCTTGTAACTATGTCTTTGGGGACGACTTACTCCCCCACAGTTCTCTCGGGAGGGACTGCAAGATACAAATTTTGACCAGTGTTAGTATATAGCAATGGTTTTTGGGGCAAGAGTAATTTGTTTTTTGAGGAGCGGGGGCAAAAAAAAAAATATACCAATCATAAGAAAAATATATAGAATTAGAAAAATCACGGAAGTTCGAGGTCTCACGAGGGGGCTTGGTCTCGAGGCTCTCTCTCCTCTGCACAGATTGCAGAACCAGCGAAACAAAAAAGAAGGAAAAACAGTTTAATATATTTCTAATTAAAAAGAAAAATGGTCAACATTAATTCCCTTCGAGGTAAAGTATCGCTTCTATTTAATGTAATGCGATCGATGTAAAAAATATTTTCCCGATTATAAACATTGGTTACGCTCGCGTTGAGTTCCAGTTCGGCTAGATTAGCGAGTTGGAAAACCCTTTGCAGGTTGAGATCCAGGCGATGATACCAGGGAAAGCGACCGCCGTTTTGCTCATCCGCCAAAATCGTTCCAAGATCGAAATTGCCGCTCAGGACGTCTGTTAATAATCCCTGATCGAAGTTAATTTGTTGGTAAAAACCCTGGGTTTGCGTAAAGGGAGCGGGAGTTGCCCACTTCGCTCATCTTTGCGACGAGCCGATCTGGATCAAGACGGCGGTCCGGATAGCTCCGCCGGAGCCGGTCGAGTTGATGTTCCCACCAGGTGGGTTCCGGAAGCTCGTCGGACCATTTGGCGTCTGGCCCGTAGACCATCCAGAAGTCCCAGGCCGGCATCTCGAGCTCCGGAACAAACCTCCGCACTTCGCTTCCGACGAGTCGACCAGGATCCCAGAAGTGCTGCACTCGGTCTCCACTCAAGGGTTAATTCCAGAGAGGCCGGCAGGCGACGGGCGAGATCCTCAAGAACGGGTTGGCCTGTCGAAGCAGACACGCCGAGATTGCCGTTCACGAGATTGACCACATAGATCCAGAACTGTTCCGGCCAACTCTTGTCGAGCCCCAACGACTCCCGAACCTGGGCGATTGAAGCCGCATCGGCGGCTTCGCCGGCAAAGTAGACCGCCGGATCGCCCGGCAAGGCCCGGGTGAGCACAAAGGAGATAACGATAACGCCGGCTCATTCTAACGGAAATTAAAAGTTTTAGTGGTCTTTTTAAGTGACGAAAAATTTTCCCACGCTCATTTTTTCCCCTAAGTCAGCGAATCGAAATTTTGAGATAGGAGGAATCCTTTCCTTGGAGGAATGTGTCATGAGAGAGGAGAATTTCCATGAAGGGGGCGCAAGATTTTCTAGCATTATTTAAAACAAAACAATGAAAAAATAAATATGAAAAAGTTTTTTCAACTGAAAGTAAGGAACAGCATTAAAACGATGCTTCACATTGATGGGAGGTGAAGGAACTTAGTCCAAACCTTTCCCTTGGTACGTCCTGGACGAACCTTGGCCTCATATTGTAAATGTATGTTTTTCTTCATACAGGATGCAGACGTTTTTCAGGATATAACTGTTCTACTCTAAGGATTATTACTCGTCTAAGGGAAAATTTAAACTAAGATACCAATATATAAAAAAGCATTTCAAATCACGGCAGCATCCCAGAAGCAACAAAATTAGACAAAATAATTCCTGAACTAAAGGTAAATGACATCAACATCAGTAGTTTTTCATAACAAAACATGAACAACATTAATAAATCGCTGTAATCAACCGTATTTCATGCATATATGCTATTTTAGTCTATGATTTACAAGCGCTGCGGTAAATACACATGAACTAAAGGTAAAAGACATCAACATCAGTAGTTTTTCATGACAAAACATGACTACATCAGTAAATCACTGTTATGAAGTGTATTTAATGGATATATGCAGTTTTTGTACATAACACGCACCCGTGATCGGTCTTCTGGCAGAAAATACAAAGTTCCACATTTTTGTAGATAAGAGCTTGAAGCTTCTACAGTATGGTTCTCTGATACGCTGAATGCGATGGTGTGATTCTCGTTGAAATCGTATGACTTTTAGGGGGTTTTTCCCCTATTTTCCAAAACAAGGCAAATTTTCTCAGGCTCGTAGCTTTTGGTGAGTAAGACTAAATTTGATGAAACTTATGTATTTAAAATCATCATAAAAATATGATTCCGCCAGTGTTGTTCAGGTGGTGATGTTCATTACGCCGATCATGTTCCTGAAGGACATGCTGCAAAAACGGATCTACATCGCCAACGTCAACCCTTTCTACCATATGATCGAGGCCATCCGGGCGCCGCTTCTGGGCCAGAACCCGGAGCCGATCACATGGGCTTTTCTTGTCGGCGCCAATGTGCTTGCAGCGCTGGCGGCCCTCTATCTGGTCAAGCGAACCGGCCACCGAGTGCCGTATCTGGTCTGAGCGAACAATATATATATTCCCGGACGATATTCTCTAAGTTGGGAGTAAAATAGCAAAAAAGATCGACTTGGCCTTCCTGGCTACTCAATGTGTATCAGAAGATGCAAGTGCCCCAATGGTGCCTGTTCAGGCTAGTTTGTTGAGTTGATATGACGAAGTTTCAGAAGTGAATGCCAGACATGGTTCACCAGCAGTTGTTTTTATCACGACTTCACAGATTTTCAAAACATTATATATAGCTGAAAGGAAATCTAATCCTCTAAAAGGCCGCTATACACGACCGGAGGCCCGGCGATCCAGGTCACGCAGAAAGCTAGAAAACGAAACAACGCGGCCAGTCCGTTGAAGTGTGCACCAGAGCAGAGCGCTGCGAAGATCGACGGTACGAGCGAAACTCCTACGAGTGCGATCGACGTGATCAGGAGCGCCATCAATCCGATGCGAAAACCGGTCGCCCAACGAAACGCAAAGCTCTCGGTGTGAACCGGCCCTGCCCCATCTCCGTGACCTGCCCGCCCGTGCAGCAGGTCGTCAGCGTCGAAGCTCATCACGTAGGCCGGGCGGCTCGCGATGGCGCCGAGTTTGTCGCAGAGCGCCGCCAGCTTGCGCCATTTGTCATTGCCGGGGGTGGGATCGTCGAAGGGCAGCCAGCTGATGCGCTTGTCGTCGGCCAGTCCCTCGGGCAGCGGCGGGCGCTCCTGGCAGCAGATCACCGCCCGCCAGGCACCCTCCTGTCGCCGGAAGCTCTTCCGCGTCTGTGCGGGCCGTGCGACCACCGATGATGTAAGTTCCCTTCCTCTTGTTATAAATGCTCTCCGCTCCACTACGTGTCACTCTAACTCTATCATCTCCTCAATGTCTTGTGAAGGATCCTTATGCTGATGACTGGTATCCGTACTACCCCGATGATTGGTACACTGATGTAAGTCATTTTTGAACCCCTTTCCAAGTTGTTAGCATTAAACAAAAAGCAGGCCGTACTCAGTGTCTAACCTTTTCCTTCATAAATCATACACGCGTTCAGGACACAACTGGCCTCCAGCGTCTCGACCGCGCGGGTGAGCCAGGGATTGCCCTTGCGCGCGGGCTGGGTGACGGATCGCGCGAAGCGGTCTTCGCCGCCGACCTTGAACTTCAGCGCCTTGCCCTTCTTGGCCTTGATCTTGAGCTTCGGCCTGCCGTCATGGACGGCCCGCGCATAGGGCGTGTTCGCCGCGAGGAGCGCGCCATCATTGCCGAAATCTTCGGCAACGTGGGCCTTGCGGAGATCGCCTTTGTCGTAGGGCGCGCCGCACTGCCTTGGAAAAAAAATCCCTGTTGTTTCTACTTTGTGTTTGTTTGATATAGAAAGGCAGTGTGGTCTTCGTCACTATTTAAAGCAAGGGCCCTATAAGGTCGGGATAGGGATCATTTGAACAAAGATTTAAGGTTTAAGTACGTTTTTAAATGACCACTACTAGGACTGAGACCCCCCCCCCCCCCCCGCCCCCGGAGCAATAATAAAGCTGTCAACTGAAAATATCCTTGCAAACTAAGAAGAATTAGACAAAACGAATATCCCATTGCCCGGCTCTACCGCGACAGCCGCGTTCAGCGGATTTACGGCGGCACCAACGAAATCATGAAAATGCTGATCGCCCGTTCGCTCAAGACCTGACGGGAACCGGTCACGCCTTGAAGGAGGCTCAAAATGTCCGATTGCTATATTTACGACCATGTCCGCACCCCGCGCGGCCGCGGCAAATCCGACGGATCCCTGCATGAGGTGACGGCCATGGAACTCGCGGCGCAGTCGCTGCGCGCCATAGGAGAAGCAAATAAAAAAGGCGGGGCTAATTAAATAATTTCTCAAAGTCAGCATTGGTCAGGGGTATTTGGATGAAGCGCCGGTCAATTTTCAGCAAAGCGACTTCTATATCGGTTTTTTCCAATCTTTCCAGAATCAATTCTATTGGAACAGCTCCGAGGTTGTCCATCGTTATTATATTTTCGTCTAATATCACTTCTAACAAATTATCCTGCAAACGATACGAAATCGATGGGTTTTTAATTTCACTAATGATCATATACTTTTATCAGCTCATCAAGAGATATCGACTGCCATCGAAAAAAATCTATCTGTCTTAGTTAAAAAGTTGACTTTTTCGCCGAAGCCGAAGTTTCTAGCGTCATCACTTAGAAAGGAGCAAAGAATAAACTCTAATTTCTTTAGCAATGAGAAAACTTTTAAAGCTCAAGAGGCACATCTGACACCATTTCTCTACCGCAATCCCAAGTGCAAAAAACCGAATGATAAACTCAACTGAAGTCACAAAGAGAAAAGTGATCCACAACCAAAGTTTCACGAACAAAAATCAGCTTGCATAATGTTTCACGAAGAAAAAACCAACATGTAAAAAGTTTCACGAAGAAAAAGATCACGATAAATTAAGTTTCACTAAAAATAAAACAAGAAACAACTAGTTTCACGAAGATAAATATCAAGATAAGTTAATTTTCACGAACAAAATCAGCACGCAACAAATTCCACGTACAAACCGGTATCACGAGGAAAAATATCAACGTACATGTTTCACGAGTTGCTCACCTGGGAAATTCCAAATTCGGTTTATTAATTGTCTTGATAGTCTTGGTAGTGCTCACTGATGTTTTTCCACTTGCTATTGCTAAATTCTTTACCGCAAGTTCTCTTTCAGCAAGAATCTGTTTCTCTCTTTGTTTCTGCATTCTAATTTCCTTCTCGATAAAAGTTTCTGTTGGGTTATCTGTATTTTTAGCTATTTCGATTAAACTTTCTGATTCTTCATAATTCATTTTCTCTTCACTTTCATCATACACACAATTGTCGTTATACAATCGTATGTCATAGAGATGGAATGAAATCTGGACAGAAAAACAATTTTCGGTGGCAATCCCCTAGCGGTGACCTTGCGGTTGGCCGTTATCTCTCTGATTGTGGGTATTGTGCTGTCCGCCTTTGATATTACGCCATACAATCTCTTCTATCGACTGAATATTCTTGCGCGAAGAATTTACGACCTTGGGTTTGGCGCATTTGAATGGATCCTTGGTTACCTCTTAGTCGGCGCCGAAGAATGAGCTTCTGGACAAAGCATACAAGACTAAGAGAAAGAAAGGAAGCTAAACCTATTTGACATCTATAGCAAAAAATGAGTTAGATAGACTTGATGAATCATTGCAAGAAAAGGAGCCTCTGAAAAACAAAAAAAGAGCAATTATTCATGCCTTCTTAAAAAAAGGCACCCATCGCTTACAGAGAGCAGTGGCTTCAAAAGAGTCTGTGAATATTGCCTTACTTTTTTTATGTTTTAAATAAATATAACTTAGATTCACTTTCTGAGGGTTTGCCATTTTTGTCTTGCCATTTTAAATGCTGGTGGTTTATCAGATACGCCCTCATCATGCCTAGTTTATTGCTAGTCAAGAGAAAATGCAGATGCTTTGAATGAAAAGACTTAGTAATTTATTGTTATTATCTTGTGAACTGGCAGCCAGAAGAATTTCATAATTTATGTATTTTTATGATTCGCAGTTAAAGTAAGGAAGTACTTAGTTTTATTGGCTTTATCATTTTGTGTTTTTTCAATACTTTTATATAACTTGTGTATTTCATAAATTTTTTAGTACTCTTTTATATAACTTTTTGCAAACTTGATTAATTACCGCTCCAACCTGCTTTAACTAAATTGCACATCGATTATGTATAGTTCTTAGCTATGTTAAACTTTTGCGTATTATTGTAAGTGAAATACTTACGGCTGCAGAAGGTGGGGCTACTCTAGTTTCAACCTGATTCGTTGGTGCTTCTGGTAATTCGTAGAGTCCGCTTGGGGGTCTGTCGAAATTACTTCTGAAATTCAATATTTCCGAGAAGATTATTCAAACATTAACCCGATGGGAAATTGTAGATTTGGTAATCATTTAAGCATGTTTCTCCTCGCATGAAACTGATCTTCTCTAGGTTCGAACATTGTCGACTCAACAAGCCAAAGAGGGATACGCTGGAGGTACTATTACGAGACAATTCTTTTTTTGGATTCTCGTTTTTTTGGTTTAGGAATGATGAAATTCGCTCGTGGAGCAAAAAATTTCCAAGCTCTACGTTATTATTTGGTATTGGTAGCAAAATTCTGCGATTTCATTTAATAATTTCATTAGTCGAAGATTTTTAATTAGGCAAAAACTGGTGAATTATACGAAAGAAAAACCAGCAAAATACGGGGGAAGTCGCAAAAATCTTGAAATTTTAGGGGAGGGGTGGAGGTACAGGTTGATTTTCTTCAAATAACAAAACAAAATAAGACAGGAAATTGTGGGGACGATTTGAAGCCATCCAAAATTTGCCCGAAGGGTTACATAGAAAATGTCTTCCAAGAGACGCAAGTACATTTTACCTAAGTCTTAAAAAAAAAAAAAAATAACAAATAAGAAGGAAAACTGAATTGTATTACAAGACATTAGATACTTCTGAGGCTTTCGAGGCCTCAAGTACTTTTGAGACTTCGATTTAAAAACCGAAGGTGAAACGATTTAAAAACGATTTAAAATCGGATAGGTGAAACCTTTTCTTCTGGAGAGTCAAAATGTCAAAACAAAGTAAAAAATAAAAATAACAACCAGTTTTTTCGAAGACTTTCCGTTTTGTAATCAGTGGAAACACAAAAACCAACTATAGAGATCATCTTTCAGTTCCATGGATTTTCTTTCATATCTTACAGCCGACTTTCTATGAAATTCAAAAATCTTTTCACACATTTCAGATGTTAGGAAAAAGAAGGTATGAACAAATGATATATATATATATATATATATATATACATATATATATCTATATATAAAAAAATAAGTTGTCTGTCTGTGGAGGTGTGGGTTTCACTGCTGATTTCTTTTTTCTCTATAGACTTAATTAGGGGTCTATAAAGGGAAAACATCTTGTCGGTGGGAGGGGGTGTCTTTTGTCCTCTCTTTGAGCTGAGTATGAATACCTTCTTTTATAGATTTTTCTAAGGGCTAGGGGCCTCTGCCAAGCTCACGTCTTATAGCCCTGTGCTGGACAAAGCAGCTACCTCTAAATAACCAAGGTATTAGGTATCCTCTCTGCAAAACCATAGCACAATGGTGGATTACTTGCAATCTCTGTTTATCGTATTATCTATGGTCTTGTCAGCTTCATTCCTTCCAAATGGATTTGACGCGCTCATTTGCACAGAAAACTCAACTCACCTTGCCTAAATGCTGCATACACATCTGGCTTTTCCGTTGGGAGCGTTCGCATGTCATCTAAGAAAGGGAGCAGATATCTCGCATACTTCTGCCGATCATATGCGAATGTCCAAGGAATTACTTCCTCTACACAAGAGAGATAGAACTCCCAATCTCCTACATGGAAATTCTCTTCTCCCATCACAAATTCCTCCATGGAAAGATCCTCCCACGTAACCCTCCTTCTGACCAAAAAAAAAAAAATCCTGAATATCTCTGTACACTTCCCAATAATCATTACCATAACCAAACACTGGTCAAAGTTTGTAACTTGCAGCCCCTCCCATGGGAACTGTTGGGGAGTAAGTTGTCCCCAAAGACATAGTTATTACGTTTTTCGACTATCCCGAATAAAACGGCTATCTCAAAATTCTGACCCCACCGAGGAGTTCAACGGGCGCCAGCATCGGGTGCGCGCCAGAATGGAGGCCGAGGGCATCGACCTTCTGCTGGTCTTCCACCCGACCAACATCCAGTACCTGATCGGCAGCCGGGCCAAGAGCTATCAGGAGTTCCAGGTCCTCTTCTTTCCCCTGGAGGACGCCCCCCTGACCATCCTCATGCGCCTGGCCGAGGTGCCCGAGCTAAGCGACCAAAGCTTGGCGGAGGATGTGCGCGGCTGGGGCGGGCGCGAGCTTCCTCATCTGACCCCAGAAGTGCTCCGTTGAGCCCGGCAGTGGCCAAATTAATCACAGCCAAATAATTAGGCATACTCTTCATGAGGCCAACACTTTTCAAAGTTCTAACAAAAGGGGAGAAAATAGATTAGAATACTTGAGTGCAATAGGAAGAAATCTTCCCTTGGCTCCTCCACCACGACACTAAATCCGACACCTGGTTAGACCAGCACCAACAAAGACTGAGTAGATAACTGAAAGCTTTACTGCTTTCCATCGAGGCGCTGTCGCTGCAAGAACTCAACCGGCCCGTATCTGTCTGTGAGAAGCGCGCCGCGCCGGATCGCCTCGGCCTTTTTCGAGAGCGATATGTCAAAGTGCACCCAGGACGCCTTCGGCGGAGATTGCAGCCATTTCCGGTCGACGCTTATCGCATCGGCCATGGCCAGCAGTTCGTCGAGTGAATCCGACCACATATGACACATGACCATCCGCCCGAAGCGGTGCCGGACATCATCGACATAGACGGTCAGAAAGCGGAAAGCTGGTTAATGGATCTGTTGCAGCAGGCTGCAGATTTCATCAGCGAAAAAGCGACATCACAACAAGTCGAGCAGTTATTTCTGGCACTGATTCGGCGCGGTGACCAGGTTGACGTCATGGAAGACAATACCGAAGAGCCGGAAGAACGCCTGATCGAGCCGATCCACCGTGTTGTCGCTCTCCTGATTGAATGTTTGCAAAAAGTCGATTCTCCACAGTACCGATTCGCACCTCTTTTTCACTCGCACAAAAACACTTTATCTAAAAGTTTGAAATCTAAAAATTAGAGCTTCAGATGGATGAAGGCATGTTTTGCAAGCCAAAAACTTTATAAGTATGAAAAACAAATTTCAATGCAAGGTTGTCCGTCGTCAAAAACTATCTAATTATTTCACCCTTTGGAGTTTTAGACCTCATTTTCTGTGAGTAAGGGAGAGAACATCGGATACAGCTTCAAACTAGCTCTAGAATCACACTGGCAAGGCATGATAGACAGGGGAACAGCTTTGCCAACACTTTGTCGGGGGAGGTGGTGTGTGTTGGAAGATTCCCCGCCCTTTTCGCAAGGATTGTCTGAATTATGCGTAATTACAGAGGGTCAACGCCATGCCGCTTTCTATAAAGAAAGGGGCAAATGCAGAAAAACTTTCATACTGGGGACGTTGTAGAACGCTCTTAACCAGCAAAAGGGAATTTCATGTTCACCCGATCAGCATACGTGTTCTCATTTTCTAACCGCCAATCAAAATGCGTTATTTCACAGGACCAAACTTGTTAAATATTTTGTCGTAATTCATCAAATTTATCCTATTGTAATTGAACGCAATTTCTATTAATCTAAAGTATGTAATTCCGTTGTGCAAGGACTAAACTTATTAAATATTTTATTATAATTAATCAAACGTATATTATTATAATCAACCCCAATTTATATTAATCAAAAGTATCTAATCTTGTTGTGCAAGGACAAAACCTATTAAATATTTTATTACAATTAATCGAATTTATATTATTATACATATGATAGATAATATTTAAAGAAAGAGAAAGTAGGCTATTTAGTATGGCAATTAGATTTTTCATTTCAAATAAGCATTTTGACCAATTTAACAAACGTTTTCCAAAGAAAAGTAAAGAGCCGTATTAAAGCCCAAAACGGCTAGAAATAAAGCTTAACTGGGTCGGGCGTTACCGACCCAGTTGCGGCTCTCATTAAGTTTCAGACGGAATTCTTAAGTTAGTTGACTCCAGTAGCTTTGCCATTGTGATGCGTCCTTTCTTGTGCGTGATTTACTTTTCATCAACTTCATGGTGATGTTCCCTCAGCCCTACAAACTACTCCTTCTTTCGTCACTGATAAGTCTGTGCTTTACCTCCGAAATTCAAGGAATAATCATATTTTGTTTACTCCATCGGTGATATCTGACTTCAATCATTTAATTGCTTGTCATATAGTTTGGAACAGCCCACCTGATTCACCTCAAGAATGTCCCTCGTTTGGTAGTTTCAAAAGAATTTTGAAAATTTTTTAATAGAATTTTAATTAAAATGATACCAGCAGAAAATTTTATTGTAGAAGTTCCAAGCTCCCATCTACAACGATGTGGAATTCAGCTTTTTTGCCAGAAGAAAGATCACGGGTGCGTGTTTATTTGTTCTTGTTTTCCAGGGGTTATCGTATGGTACCAGTGATCATAGAAGATCAGAAGAGGGCTCATTCGACAGGATATCAAAGGTTCGAGTGCCCTTTTTAAGCGACAAAAAATATTGAAGGGCAGCTAGCCCCCCAAGCAGTTCGCCCGGTGGAATGCCCGCTGGATGTGCTTTCGCAGGTCATCATTTCCATGGTTGGTGTGGCGGAATGGGATATCGATGAGTTGTACGCCTGCATCAAAACCAGCTTTCCCTATCGCAACCTGGCGCGGCAGCAGTTCGACCAGGTGCTCAACATGTTAGCCGGGCGCTACGCCGACCGACAGGTGCGCGAGCTAAAACCGCGCGTTTCCATCGACCGGTTGGATAACACGATCTCCGCTCGCAGTGGTCGAGCATGAAAAAAAAATATCTACTGGAATTCAAAGAACAGAGTTGAAAGTTAAAACGAGCAGCATGTTTAGAAGTCACTTAATAATTCATAGTTGAAGAGGGCAACCATTCTTTCAGTTCTGATTAGTGGTGGGATTTCCCTTTCTGTGATCAGAATTCTTAGATCTTTAGAGTTCTTAGATCTTAGTTCTTTAACTTATAAGCATAAACCAAGTCCAGCAAAGTTTTTCCTCCCCATTTAATTCCGTCTTCTCCCGGTAGGATAGTTTGAATCGACGCCCATTTGGAGGTAGGATAGTTTCATTCCAGTGTAGCGTTCTGTAACTGGTTGTGTTTATCTTTTTTTTTCTTGCATAAGTTTAATCTCAAATTTCATAAGATTTACGCCTCAGCAAACTGGTATGGTCTTTCATTTCTCTCTCTTTTTTGGAAACATTATTCTGTCATCTTGAATATATAATATTCTGATGTCTAAAATTAAACGTTTAGTAGTTATGAAGAAATCGTCATGAAAAACAAGCATAAAAACGTTGGCTAAACTTTGTGAGGAACGAACACAGCCAACGTTTTTGTGTCCGTTTTGAACCGATTAGCCTCCGAGCCTGTCGATCCAGTATTCAGGTTTACGATGTAGATTAGCTACAGCTATGATAACAATTGAGTTGTTGTTCACAGTATAAATTAAACCGAATGGAAAGTTGTGAAGTAAACACCTTCTCGTTCTTCTAGTGATCTTCTGCCAAGAGGTGGGATGAGAGATAACTCGTTGAACACTCATTTGACCTCATTTCTTCATTGTGTGAAGGTAGGTTAAATAGAAACATACATTTTTGGTCTTGCGTTTAATAAGTTGCCCCCCCCCCACCATCCCTTTCTACGAACTTTCAGAGGAGTCTTCTGATAAACAACGTTATTTTATTCTCATTATTTCTCAGTGAATGTGCTTGCTCAATAATTTTTTTGGAAGAATATCTGCTTCGCCTGTGTCATATTCATAGGGGGGGGGGAGCATACATATTTTGACGCGAAGGAGGTCGGGAAGAAGCGTGGCACGCTCTACGCGCTGGCCCTTCTGCAGGACCAGACGCTTGAGGACTATCGCATCGAGGTCGTCCTCGCGCGCATCCTCGCGGACTGGCGAGACCGTCGAGCGATCCCGTTTCTGCTCAGGCACCTCTTTCATATCGATGCGAGCGCGTCGGACATCGCCATCGAAGGACTTTTGGTCTTTCGAGACGATTCCGAGCGCATCGTCGAGGCTCTCGAGGATCGAATCTCCGGTCCATGGTGTAAATCATCTGGCAAAAAGTTTTTCGATTAAAATGAGTAGCCTGCTAAATCTTCTTTTTAAAATTAAATAAAACAAATGAAAATTAATTACAAAGTATTTTTCCTACATCTTGATGCCAATTTTTACCTAATCTTATATAATGAAAGCAAATTGTTTGTACAAATTTAAGAAATAATATCTAAGCTTACAATAAAAATGATTATGATTTTCGAAGAAAAGTGACAAAACAGGAAGGTCAAAAACTCTAAAAAATAATGACCTAAATCATCAAATGACATGCTCTAATTTATCAAAATCCCCCATTATATAATTAGAGCTCTATGATATTATTTAACCTTTACATAACATTATCGGAATTTTGTAATTTATTAACAAAATAGTGCGTGATTTTTTGAAAATCTTACCTGATATTAACAAAAACATTTTTCTTGTAATATCAAAATATGTCTGATCGTGTCTCCTTTTACCTAAATTAATATTATGCGATCAAATCGTGTCTGGCATAATCGAAGTGCAATTGGATGAGATTCACAGCCCCCGGGTTGAACTGAAATCTGGCGGTTACATCATCATCAGCCCGACGGAAGCCCTTGTTTCCATCGACGTAAACTCCGGGCGTTCGACGAAAGAACGCAACATCGAAGGCACCGCCGTTAAGACAAACCAGGAAGCGGCAGAGGAAATCGCCCGCCAATTGCGGTTGCGCGACCTTGGCGGCCTGATCGTCATCGACTTTATCGATATGGAAGAAGGCAGGCACCGGCAGGACATCGACCCCGAGTTCACGCTCGGCAAGCTCGCGCTCACGCGCGAGGCGATCCTCGGCGAGCTGCGTCGCCGCGGCCTCCAACAGCGCAATCTGTCGCTACCGGTGCCGACGCCGGCGCTGCGCATCGGCGTGCTGACCAGCCTCGACTCGGACGGTTGGAACGACTTCCACAAGCAGCTCGCGAGTTCGGAGCTCGGCTTCGCCGTCAGCTGCTACGACGTGCGGGTGCAGGGCCGCGACCTGCGGCCAACTAAACTATGTCAAATATGCGTCATGAGCCTATTTTGAACGCTTTGTCCACGATGGAATGTACGCATCTAGTGTATCCAAACTATGTCAAATATGCGTCATGAGCCTATTTTGACTGCTTTGTGCAACATGATATGTACGCATCTAGTGTATGCAAACTATGTTAAATATGCGTCATGAGCCTATTTTGAACGCCTTGAGCAACATGTAATGTACTCATCTAGTGTATCCAAACTATGTCAAATATGCGTCATTTGTCTAAGAAGAAGAAATGGGGTGAAAAATCAGCAAAAAATACACTAGAACATGAATTGTTTTTTAATTAAATTAGTTTTGCTTGATTATTACCACGTCTCAATTTGACAGCACTGACAAAAATGTAATTCTTAGCTAAGTTTGAAACGAGCAAAATATAAATCTTGAAGACTCGATGTTTACAGGTAGACTTAAGATAGGTCCTTAAGACGGGACAAAAAATGTTTTTACTTTAATATTCCTTTTATCTTAACGGACCTGTCCAAACCCAAAGCCTGTTGTTGGTTTTTCTCATGCCAATAACTTTAATTAAGTAGTTGCAATGGACCTTCACGAGATTGACCACAACTTCTATTATCTACACATTATTGACTTGTTCAGTAGATTAAGTGCTGCTGCTATCATTAGAAAGAAAGACTCAAAGCTTGTTGTGGAGAAGTTTATGCAAGTGTGGGTCACTGTGTATGGTGCTCCAGAGATTGGCGTTTACACAGATAATGGAGGCGAATTCGATTCTCACGTTTGATTTGCTAGTTTTCCTTTACTTATACACAGAGCCAGCTGTTTTTTCTTGCAAGTACACGCACAAGCATCTTTATCCCATTCCCCAAAAGGACACTTTGTGGAAAGCGTTGGGCATTCACAGTTACATTTAGACTGTCTCCAAACTTTTGGGACAGGACACAGATTCGGGGATGGGTTAGTTAAATATTTACATTTGCATTTACAGGTTGGTTTGTCCCAAGCTTGAAACTTATTGCAAGGTCCAGTGGAAAGATATCTAATAAGATAACGTCAGGTTCACTCGCTACCGCCAAATTTAGCGCTTTTTCTCCATTGCCTTCGACCGTACAGTTAAACTCAAACTGTTCAAAAAAATCCCGGGTTAGCTCTGCAAGGTGCTGATCATCTTCAACAATGAGCATACTGTATTGGCTCATAAAGTATCTCCTTAAAAGGTCAGTTCAGCACCCATCTGTAGGATGCTTTTGTCACTGTTTATACCGCCATATACATCTGAATTTCTGAGTGCCAGCACCCAATGCTCAGGATATGTCATCTTCTGAAGTAAATGGTAGCCCAATGAGTGGTTCTGGCGCCAATCGTTCCGCAAGAGCGTCCTCAATTAGTAACCATGAAGCCGAGTCTTCTAAGACGAAGACTCAACGACATGAGGACGACACAACAATACTAACTCCCGCAAAAGAACGCAGGACAGATCAGAATGAGGTCTATTCTTTAAAGGTCAAGAAGGAATATGTCCTTACGTCAAGGCCCCCATCATTACCGCGACGCACTGTAAACCGGATTTTTTTTTTAGTTTCTTTCTTTCAGCTTAGTGTGAGAAAAGACAACGAGAAATGAAAAAATAGATGGGATACATAATTCGGGCTACATATTTGCACATAAGCGGGGAGGGGGTCAATTATTTGGACAGTGTGAAGTCAGAAAACAACTGGTCTATTTGAACCGAATCTGTAGCCGTTTTGCGTATCCTCACGCTGTGCATATCAATTCCTAACTTATTCAAATTAATACGCGTATTAACCGACCCATTTTCCACTGCCACTAAGGATACTGTTGCTGCTGTTGTTGTTGTTGCTGTTGTTGTTGTTTCCATCGACAACTCCGAAAGCGGAACGGATGGAATCGTAATACGACGAGAGGGAACTGGTTCCGTCAACCTTGTTGTTTCCTTGTTCCGTTGCGGGTGGACTCGTTGTTGTTGCTGTTGTTGCCGCGGAGGAGGAGGATGTTGTTGATGCCGAGAAGAACGATGATGGAAGCCATGCAGTCATCCAGGCAACTATGCGAGCAATGCACGCAGCAGCTTGAGCATGTCTTCCCTCAGAGATTTAAAATTTCTTCTGAATACCAATGTAGAGTTTAATATGTTGCTATTAAAATTTAATATTCAATATGAAATTCCATATATAAGCAAAACACAAATTACATTAAGTTAAGACAAAAGACATATAATGAAAAGCTGCTCTGACTTATTATGTCGCACCGAATCAGCTATTCGAGCAATGCAAACAACAGCTTCAACATATCTTCTCCACCTGTTTGGACAAGCGATTGTTCACAAGATTGGCCATTTCTGCTTTGGCAATCGGAATCTCTGCCGAACCAATCGCCGTACCTTGATGCTTGTCGGGCAGAAAGGCGTTGCCATAGTTTTGGATGCCACCATGTCCCCTTGGCGGCGAAATCGTCACAAACGCTGGCAGGTTTTCATTGGCCATGCCGAGACCGTAACTGACCCAAGCTCCGACACTCGGTCGCACCAGATTGGCGCTTCCCGTGTGCAACCTTAAAAACAAGAGATTGGGAAAAAATAATAAAATTTGACTCACCAAGATTAATCTTAAGCCTATTTACCCTCGACAAGGAATCTAGCCTATCCACATTATTTTTCATTGATGTCAGGAGTAATTCTTCCCTCTTTGCAGTGCTGATAGCCACAGTGTCATCCGCAAATAATGATACAGTTTCATTCTGAAGACTTTCAGTCATATCATCAACACTAAAACAACAATTAGGCATATCATTAATAAACAAAAGGCAGAGAATTATTTTCATTAAGATTTTATAATTTTAAAGGGGGTGTTTCCCCCCTTTTCAAGCCTCGTAGCCTTTAATGGGTAAAATTAAACATAATAAAACATATATATTTGAAATCAGCATAACAAGTCGATGTCGCTTTTTCCTTACAGTTCTTTACCACAAACTGTTTTTTTTTAAACTGATGTATTTTAATCTGATTGCTTACTATATCAACTGTATAAGAAACTACTTTATCAAATGATTGAAATCTTGAGTTACAAGTCAACAGACTTTTCGACACGAAAAAAAAGATTAAAATTTTATTGCCATCAAAACATTGGAGCAATCATTAAACAACTTCCGACTCTTACACAGAGAAAAATCAATCCAATATAAAGCACAATAAACATACACCGGATTTAACTGTACCTACAGTACCACTGGGTAAAAAAAAACCTATCCTGCCAATTACCAATATTAATAATTTATTATCTAATAATATTACCAAAATTGTCAATGACTGTATTCGTCTGATTTAAAATCCTTTCTGAACTCGGAGGTAGTACTCGCGGATCTCAGCGGCGACGGCCGCCTCGATATCTTGACGGAGTCGCTCGAACCCAACATCACGTTCGGACGCCCCACCGTCTACGAAGGTTTAGGCGACGGCACGTTCGGCCCCGCGGTGTACCTGTCGGTGATCTCGAGTAACACGACCAACACCGTCGGGGACGTGAACCGCGACGGTCACCTGGACGTTCTCTCCGCGTCCGGAGACTTCAACCGCGTCACCGTCGTCACAACAATACAACCAGAAAGAGAAAAAAAATTAACTCGCATTCCAAATAATTCAAGAATTGTAAAAACTGTAATTGTCTGCCTAATCACTGACAAATGTATGTCACTAGTACAACAGATATTTCTCCTCTTTAAAGTCAGACTGACAAATGAGATCTATTAAGAATAAAAACTATATTTATTCGAAAAACAGTTCATAAAACCATAGGTCACCACGTCTGATTGGATTTACAATGTTAAAAACATTTAAACTGTATATACTTTAAGTCTAAAAACTGTCCTCAGACTCACGCCACCCTGTTATAGAGAAAAATATGGGAGAATAAACTCTGAGTATTTGGATGGCAACTCAAATTCAGTCTCAATACTGATCCCAGAACCCCTAAAATTTCTATTATCTAGTCTCAGAAGAAGTTTGAGCATCAACAGCTCGGTTAGTCTTGCTCGAACAATAGCTTTATTGCAAGTATTCTTTACGAAGTATTCAAGCTTACAGGTTACGTTAACAACACTAACTCTCTCTCTCTCTCTCTCTCTCTCTCTCTCTCTCTCATGTAACAAAACTCCGGGGTCGACACAATCCCCAGAGTCCGGAGGCAGGCGCTGTAAGTTATGCCCTAGGGGTATATATGGTTCTTATAGAAGGAATGCTCATATAAACTTCAGGGAGTGTTCTTCAGGAAATTAAAATTTCTAGTTCATGTTCTCAAAGTCAAAAGGGATCGGAGGGTAATTAGCCCCACCCCCAAGCCCTATTTCGCCCTAATGCATCAAGGACCACGGCAAGTTCGCGATCTTCCCCGCGAAGAGCATCGTGCCCATGGAGAACACGGTCTTCGACACCGAGGAGGAGGCCAAGAAGGCCTTCGCCGGCCGCGACGACAAGGACGACGTCGAGGTTCGCAAGATCCAGCCCTCGGGCGGGTCGCTGACCGCGCTGCCGATCATCGAGACGCAAGAGGGTGAGGTCTCCGCCTACATCCCCACCAACGTCATCTCGATCACCGACGGTCAGATCTACCTTGAGCCATGGATTGATGGATCTGGTTTTTTAACTAGATATTCTCCTTTTTTGACTGCCATCTCTGATAATTCCCTCTGTCTGACAATTTCAAAACCAACTCATTTCAGGAAAGGGCAAGTTTCCAACATTCTTGACCTGGTTATTCTAAGCAATCCTGACCTTCTTTTTAAATATGAAATAACCACACCCATTGGTAACAGCAACCCTGCTGGAATTATTTCATAGATTTGTTTGCATACTAAACAACCCTCTTCCAAGCAGCAGGCCAGCTCAGGGAGGACAGAAATATGTAGTCGAATGGGGTTAGAGGGCAGCAAATTCCTCTTCCGTGCCCTATTTTGCTACTCGACCCTTCTACCGTTACCAGATAAGTGGCTTGAAATACGATATTCTGCATCGACAGCATATTTTCCTTTTTTTTCTCTGCAGCTAGCGGGGCACTGTAAAATTTTATTTTATGGCAATGCAATGCCTGTATTAATCAAATATAAAATCCCTAAGGTTTTTCGTTGCTATCTGCTGGTAATCAAAGAAAAATGCTCAGTAATTTTTTATCCGGCATGTACAATGAAAAGCTCAAGCCTATGACACCCCGAAAACTGTTAAGATTTCTTTAATTTTTTTTTCTCTAAAATCTACTGTATTTCGTGTAATTACTTATTTTATAAAGTTGTGCCCTGGTCCTAATTCCATGTGACATCCATGCCATAATTATCATTCGTACGTGCTTTGAGGTGGTTTCGCACAATTTCATTTATGTCAAAACAGATTCAAAGATTTCAGCAGCGTATTCCAAGAAAAAACCAGCACCCCTTCCATTACAAAAACAAATAATAATCAAAATATCCCGCTAGTCTCTCTTCTTCTTTTTTTTATTGGACAACGGTGCAGCTCATTTATTCACTTGTTTTGCACCCCTCCCACTGCTTTTATAATGTCCCTTTTTAACTTTCTTTATTCAATTTTTTTCGTCTAGTTTGACAAATTTTTATCTTTTTAACTTTAAATTGACATTTTCCAGTTAAATTATTGAACGCTGAAAAGGTCATCGGCCCCATCGCCAACGCCGTGATCACCGTGCCGTACTACTTCAATGACGTTCGTCGCAAGGCGACACAGGATGCCGGACGCATCGCCGGTCTGAACGTCGTTGACATCATCAATGAACCCACGGCAGCGACGCTCGCCTATGCGTGGGGACAGAAAGTGCTCGGACGAACCGACCTGAATGACGAAGAACGCACTATCCTGGTTTATGACCTGGGGGGCGGAACCTTTGACGTTACGATCACCGCCACGACCGTGCTTGGTCTCCTGCCCATGGCTTCGGGCATTGTATCCAAAGCCATGAACACCGACCTCATGAGACCGATCATCCAATGGTTTGACGAAAAGCTCATCGCCTTGGAATGGACGACCTTTTCCGAACTCTTCAGTGCCCGCGGCGCAGAAATTCAACAACCGCTCGCCTTGGTCATCATCGGTGGCCTTTCTTTGGCGACGATGTTGACCTTGATCCTCATCCCCATTCTCCACGAAATTTTCTCAATTGCAATAGATCACCCCTTTCCCACTCCCAATAGTGGTTACATAAATTCCATCATTAATTCACGTGACCGGAGACAAATTTATATTGAACTTGAAAAGACAAACTAAAATAAACTTCCTGGGGCGTCTAAAATAATCCACAAACGGACCACAGCTTGTCTTGCGTTAATATGTCAAATTTCATTAGTATTGTACAAAGAATCAACACTAGAGAACATACTACTGCTACTATCACTACTACTACTACTACTACTGCTCACACCGATATTACATCATAAATCTAACTCCTTTTACCCACAGCGAGAGCAAGAAACTGCGACTATTTAAGTTCATCTGTTTTTGAGGTAAAAAAAATCACAAATCAATTTTTTTACAACATTTTTGTACAACATTTTTGAAGAAAAACAAGTAATTTATTTATCGTCCTTTGAGGGTTCGAGCCCATAAGGTTGTAGGCAAGTGAACTATCCACAAAACCACGACGACTCGATTGCCTATTAGTTTATTTTGGAAGAAAGCAAACAGTAATATATTAAAATAAATATAAAATGCTTACTATTAAAAAAAAGTCATTATAATTTTCTATTTAAATGGTAGAAGCATCTTGCTGTAAAGTTACTACAGACAGTCTGATCCTCCTGAAAAGATATCCAAGCAGCTTGTTATGGGTAGGTCTTATCATAGAAGCAGGAGAAGGTTTTGAGTGTACTCCCTCTAATAATGTACAGGTTTTTTAAATTTATTCCATCTTCCTTTAGTGTATCAAACAAAAAAAAAAGCCAGTAAATACCTATCTGAAAAATGAAATAATAGTCAATCTTGGACAGTGCATAACACGAAGCTTTTATAGAAATAAAAGAAGTTATATGGAATGAGTTATTTTTTGAAGTGATTAAAATGAAACATAGGCGAATATTTCGGTTGCATAAGTAATAGCCGTATTCAGCAAAATATAATGCAAAACAAATAAAACAAAAAAATGACGAAACAAAAATAACTATAAAAAAAACTCTTCGATAAAATGAAGAAACAAACACTTCCCAAAAAGGGTACAATAATTTACTATGCCCACCGTGAAGTATAAGAATACCGCCTGGACGTAAAGGGCTTACTTATAACAAGGGACTATTAAAGTGAGATTTGAACAACTTGAACAATTTGTAGCACTAGGCGTGCTGAGGCATTTCCGCCAAGCTGCAGAAAAAACCCAAATTAGCACTTCAGCGTTAACTCGCAGCATCCAAACGCTTGAAGATGAAATTGGCTATGAACTCGTTACCCGCTTTCTGTTAAAACAACTTTTTTTTTTATTTAATGTAAGTTTGAATAAGGTGAACCGTCACCAAAGCAATCTGAAAGAGTGTCTTTATAAATGGTTGCACGAAGGTTAAAACATAGAACCTCAACGACAGGTGGCTTTAAAAATATCCACCAAGTTCGAATAATTGATATAAAAAGGAAAATCAGCGTAAAAATTTTCAGGATATACTAAACAGATAACAAAGGAGCTCTAATGTTACATTATCAATTGACAGATTAAAATTCATGTCAAAAAGACAGGTGTCAAGGGTCAAGAAACTGTTGTCACGGCGGGAGATTTGTTAGGTGATGCCAATGTTGAAATTTTGAACAAGGATTTAGTTATTTGTACCTTGACCGATGAAATTGAATTTAAAATGGAGTTAACGATTGAAAAAGGAAGAGGTTTCCGTACAGAAGAAGTTAATCAAGAAAGTGGTTCTTCTCTCGGTTTGATTTCGATAGCCAGCAGTTTTTCACCCGTTACTCGTGTGCGTTAGGCCGATACCAATTGTGAGACAAGTAGAGGACTTGTAAGCAAAAGTCGACTGTTAGACCATAATCATCTTCGGCAATAAGGGGTTTGCAACTTTGGCTATTTGGTGTACCTATTATTTGTTTCCGGTGCATTTGATGGTAAGACCAATTTAGTTCCAGTGGTAAGACATACAGGGGACTTGTAAGTAATAATCGTCTGTTAGGCTACAATCATCTTCAGTGAAAAGGGGTTTGTAACTTTTTCTAGTTGGTGTAGCCACGTAGCTCTTACCCTCGAAAACTAAAACTTTTGACATAGGAAAAGGCCCATAGCCAAACCAAAGACCTGTTTGTAAAATTCACCTCTAAAACCAAAATAAAGATAATGTTCATTTGCAAGGATAACAAATATTTATGGGACGGAGGGTGAATCCCGTCTTAGGAATCTTATGTAGACCATAGATCTTTGGTGCGGAAAAATCTCTTGGACAAAATTTATTATAAAATTGTGGGGTAATGTGTAAATTATTTTTTAGAGAGAGAGAGAGAGAGAGATTTAGTTATATTAAGTTTTAATATAATCATTATTTACAGATTGGAAGTTCCATGAAAAGTGTGGGAGAGGTCATGGCTATAGGTAGACGGTTTGAAGAGGCTCTCCAAAAAGCATTAAGAATGGGAGATGAACACATCATGGGGTTCGACTCAAGAGTTAAAGGCGTTTCAGAAGAGGAGCTAAAGGACCCAACTGACAAGAGAATTATGTTCATTGCATCTGCCTTGAGGTAAAGACGATTTTGTGAGGAAGAATTAGTAACAGTACTAAAAGGATTAAAAAAAAAAAGGCTCCAGGTGCTGATAGTGTGGTAAATGAGTTTCTTAAATGTGATGGTTCTGTGGGTAAAATAAATTACTGAAGATAATAAATATTATTTTTGAAAAAGGGGAAGCACTTAACAATTTGACAAAAACCTTAATTAAATCACTGTATAAGAAAGGTGATAAGAGAGTGTTGAAGTCATTGAGGCATTAGTCTGTTCTCTGTAGGTAACCGCAATTTTAATGCACCATAAATTATTGGAACTTACTTAGATCCTGTTAAAGGTTATATACAGGAAAAACAGAATTGAATCGTATAGATGAAAGTTTCTTTCTAAAAGACCATTCCATGGACTTTTTATTAAAAGAATGAGACACTATATGCTTATTGTATTCTGTTGTATAAGTGCTGTAGAGGGGAATTCCTTTGGGGAGAGGATCTGAACTGCAGAAAAAACTCACGTTTCTGCCGTTTTTTCCATTTTTCCAGAGGTTGAATAAAACTATGAATTAATCTAGCTAATATCAGAGTAATGATGCTATTGTTATTATTTGTCAGTCCCCTCCAGAAACATATATTTTTTCTGAGTGATTCATGCACGAGCAGGCATCTACAAGAGACAAAAGATCTTTTTGTCTTTTTTTTTCAGTCTTAACACTCTTTTTTGAATATTTGCTACTCAAAAAAGGCAACCTTGAAAGCATAAAATCCAGTATAGATTGCCTATACTGGCTCAGTCACCCGCCCGCCGCCGGTCGGTCGTTTTCTTGCCAGCTGGCTCTGGCGACTTCGGTGGTGCGGATTCGTTGAGAGAGCCGGAATCCGAAACGATCGCGTAGCGATCGTACATACCAGAGAGTCTGAGAAGGTCCGCGAGCTTGGGTGGCGGTGAGTAGAGTGTGAACACTCCGCCCTGTCGCTGAGAGCGAATCTGCAGAGACTTCATGAGCCGGAGGACGCCTTGGTCGAAGAGGAGTGGTTTCTTCTTGACGCCGGCCGGAAAACTAAAAGTTCTAGTTGCCTTTTTAAGTAACGAAAAAATTGGAGGGCAACTGGGCCTCCTCCCCCGCTCCTTTTTTCTCAAAATAGTTCGGTCAAAACTATGAGAAAGCCATTTAGCCAAAAAAATAAATCTGCAAATTTCGTTTTAATTATTCATCTGCGGAGAGCCGAAATCAAAACATGGATTAACTCAAAAACATTCGGAAATTAAATAAAAAAACAAGTTTTTTTTTAACTGAAAATAAGGAGTGACATTAGGAAGAGTGCAGTATTGATCGTCTTTCAAGCATTTCCAAGCATTAACACGACAGCATCACACAGAATACAATATTATGTTTCCAATTGCAAAACAGTCAAAAAAATATTAAATAAAGATTAAAATAATGATAATAACAATAATAAGGGGATAAAATATTTTTGGCCTAATTTATCATGATTTAAAGTTCATAAAAAAAAGGCAATATTTTTACAATTTTTAAGTTCAATTTTATCACCGAAGTTGTCCTTCCCTGGAAGTCGATTCGTCTTTAGCGCCCGGCTTTAACTATCTCTACGGCCACAACGGCGCTGGTAAAACAGCGGTTTTGGAAGCTCTGGCGCTGGTCGCTCGCGGGCGCTCTTTTCGAACAGCTAAAGCCGATTCTCTGGTGCGAAGCGGTGAAAGTGATTTTCTCGTTCGGCTTGAAGTGGAAGACGAGCGCGGCATCGTGCACCAACTTGCGGTACGACGTCATCTCGAGGGCAAGCGTACCGAGCTCCGCTTGGATCAATGATTCTGGTGTTCTTCCGCTTCCTGAATAGTTATTTCCCTATTGCGACAATGTATTGACGAATCTGTCTGTAGATGTGTCAAAATGATGACTCTCTATAATGATGTGCCGGTATTATGAGTAAACCCAAAAAGCCTCATCCCTCTTCTCAAGAGACCTCAGCTGACATTACGTCTCTGACTCAACATTTGCGTGGGGTACAGCAGCAACTTCAAGTATTGGCTCAATCTCCCAAAGGGCTGTCCTCTGACCAAGCACAGTAACAAAGCGACGAAAGAAAAAGCGACAGACCAAAAAGAGGAATCCAAAGTCAAGAATAAAAAAAGGAAGTATATCCTCCTCGGAAGAAGTTTGCGAACCTTCCCCAGCAAATTCGGATACAAGTGAAGAACTTGCCGTTGTTGACGATGAAACCCAAGATGCTAACAAAATTAGCAAAGAGGCTCTTGGTAAGTTATTTTTTATGGCGCTTGGTATTAATCAAGTGACATATAGCAATCGCCAATTCTGTCGGCGAAGAAATATTTTTGACCATTGAAAAAGAAACAATTTTAGGAATGGACGAAATGTTGGGTTTAATACATGGTACCTTTCTTTCTCTAGAATGCCACTGTTTCTAGTACAACCCTTTTTTTCGTAAGTTCTTCCACTAAGTTTTACGAAGAATCTTACCAACATTTTTTGAAAAAAAAACTTGTCTAAATGATCTGAAGAACATGAAGATTTCTTCTAAAAAGAATTAATCTTTTCTTTTTGAACCTTAAGAAGAAAAGCGAAATATTTGGACCGGTAGTGCTCGTTTATACCTACAAAGATAGACAAGAAGCGATCGACCGAGCCAACAACGTTCCATTCTCATTCCAAGCCGCAGTATTCACTAAAAATATAGACACTGCATGGGATACCGTAAGTAAACTTAACGCCGCCGCCGTAATGGTAAACGATCATACGGCTTTTCGAGTTGATTGGATGCCTTTCGCGGGACACAAAGCCTCTGGACTCGGAGTTGGAGGCATGGTTTATACAATAGGAGCGTCATCGAACTGTACGCATGGCGGTTTTTGGGCGACGCCGACCTGGGGTTTCGCGGCGCAAACCGCTCGGGCTACGCGAGTAGTGGTCACCTTCTGGTCACGGCGGCCGCCGACCGTCGGCACCGGTCAGTTCGGGGGCCGGCCGGCGCCCGTCGTTGACCCGTCAGGCCACCCGTGTAATTTGTCGCCACAGGAGGGAGCCCTTGGCCGCGGAGACCATCGATGCCGTAGACCTCGCCGCCACCGCGCGCAAGCATGGTTTGATTGTGCGGCTTTACCTGAAGGTTCATACCGGTTGTTGGACTGGCCAGGTGTCACTCGCAAACGTGACAAATCGCGCTGATTTGAGCTGGTGTGCTAACCGAGAATCTCAAGTCCGACAGATGCAAGCGCCGCATTGGCGACGGCAATGTCCTGTTCGCCGGAGCCGGAGCCCACGCCAATTCCGCCGAGAACGGCGTTCTCATGGATAATCGGCAGCCCGCCCGGTAATCCGGTCACCGCACCCCGCCCAGACGGTCCAGCACGAGCTGCGCCTCGACGCCTACGGGAAGGTGCAGGACATGGACCTCGCCTTCTTCGAGGACCGCAGCACCGGTGGCTTGATGTCCGTGCTCAACGACGACGTCAACCAGCTCGAGCGGTTCCTCGACAGCGGTGCGAACGAGCTGCTGCAGGTCACGACGACCGTGCTCGCGATCGGCGCGGTGTTCTTTTACATGGCGCCCGAGGTCGCGTGGATGGGCATGCTGCCGATGCCGTTCATATTGGGAAACATTCACCAATTTTTTTACGAGAGAGTATTTTGTGGTGGGAGGGATTTCCATGGGATGAATTTCCAGTGGGGAGGAATTTTTTTAGGAGGGATTTCTTTAAAATCATATACAGAATTATTCTTTTTTGTCTTTCTTTTTCTTTGGATGCACAACTTAACATTTGGAGAGTGTTACGTTGGAATTGTCAGGGGTACATTTTCAGCAGGGAATGATGTACAAGTATGAGGCCTTATTTTTTAAGCCTCAAGAGAAATAATGATGGGAGATATCCATGGAAGTGGTTAAATGCAAATGAATCCAATGATGGTATGAACAAATTATCAAACAGTTCGTAGTAACGAGCTGTAAGTAAGGAGTACATGGCTCAATAGCAACCGAAACACTAAAAACCAGAGTTTTGATAACGTAGATACATCAAAATAATATATCAAGTTCATTAAGTTTATTGTTTCCCATAAAAAGTTACGAGCCTGGAAAATTTGTCCAAGTTTTACGCGGGGGGGATGTGAGTTCACTCAGAGACGAGCATAAGTATTTAAAAATACTGGCAGTCTCTGGTTTACATGATTTTGGCGCAATTATATACTAATTAACTAATTTACTGTTAGCAGTTCGTCTGTTTTTTTAAGACCATTTTAATAAAAGGCTCTTCATTCTGAATTTAAACGTAATAGTTCGAATTTTTGTGCATCCGGTTTGGATTCACTTCACTCTGACTACTCTTTAACTTGTCGATGTAAATTATGGAAGAAACTTGACACAAACTTTATAGCCAACTTCATCACCACCTATATGAATCACTTTTGAAGGGAAGAGTTCAAACATTTCGTCCAATACATCTTTTACAAATTGCACAACTTTAGGGTTGGTGACATCGTAATTATCGTAATGGCGTCCAAACTTTACGGGAACTTCAATGTCTTTGCCAGAAGTGCCCAACCAGGTATACGCTGCAATAGCCGCACTAGAATGTCCAGGCATTTCAAATTCTGGAACAATCGTGATATGTCTTTCGGCAATTGGCCCTCACGCCCACGATGCTGCAGATCCTGATCGGTCTTTGGATCATCATGCGACTTCCGCGGCCGGCACTTCGCTCCTTGATGGGGCAAGACTTGGCGGGCACGATTTGCCTCGTTGTCTCCGTGCTGTTGGCGTTTTGGCTGATGCACCTGTTCGCACAAGTGGCTCTCGGGAAGTCGGACGCCAAGGGCCGAGGTAAAGCGTCGATGGTACTAGGCATTGTGATCTTGCTGATGTGCGGCGTCGTGCAGGCGAAGGCTTCGCCGACAACGAGTTCCTGGGCCACGGCACGCGCACGGCGAGCTGGGCGCGCCTCGACACGCCGTCGGACTGCGCCGTCCCCGACCGCTTCGTGTTCCGCTTCGACCGCCGCCTGACGGCGGGCGAGATGCCCGAGGACGCCGTCGCGGCCGTCGAGGGCCTGCCCGCGGTCGCCAAGGCCCGCAAGGACGGCCTGACGGTCACGGTTAGCATTCCGCAGTACACCGAGAAGACCGGGAAGGGCGACAGATGCGACGCGGTTTGGTCGAATTAAATGGAGAAGGGGAAGTGGCCGGAGGCATTGTCATAATGAGGTATGGCGAGAATGCATTAAAAATCATCCAAGGAGTCAAAGATAAATTGGAGAGCCTCAAATCTGGTCTGCCTCCAGGAGTAGAAATTGTGCCTGTTTACGATCGATCTGGTTTGATCGTTCGAGCGATTGATAATTTGAAAGAAAAGCTGATCGAGGAATTTATCGGCGTTGCAATTGTTTGCGCTTTAACACTTTCAAAAGAAGGTCGATCCGTTCGCCGTCCACAACAATCCGGTGTATGCGGCGATGGTGGCAAGTTTGGATGAAAGTGTGGGCCGAATCGTTCAGCAGCTCGAAAAAAACGGACTGAACGAAAACACGGTCATTGTGTTTACCTCGGACAATGGCGGGCTGACACAGCGTTACGGAAAACACGACGGGTTTACTGAGAACCGGCCGCTACGTCGAGGCAAAGGTTCTGCTTACGAAGGTGGCGTCCGCGTTCTAACTATTAAACCGGTTTTTAGGTAGTCTTTTTGGAAAAAATCTAGATATTGGAACCGGTTTTTAGGTGTTTTTTGTGCCTAACTTTAACCGCGCGAACTTGCTATGTTTTTATCATTGTTTTACACATTGCATAGTTAATTTGAGTAATTAAAATTTTCCTCATAATATCAGCTTTAGAGTATTTGAGTTTGTAACGCCTTCATTACTTCCTCAAATCCGAAAAATGACCTTGGTCCTTAGACCCTATTCTAAGTACACGATCCACATGTTTTTGGACATGTCTTGGAAAACTTCGTTGCCACCGAACTACTCAAGCAATTGTCGTGCTCAGAGGAACGTGCGGAGTTATATCACTTTCGAACCAGTGATGGAAAAGAAGTAGATTTTATCTTGGAGCATCCAAATAGGAAACTATCAGGAATTGAAGTTAAAGTCAGAGATGCTGTCACTGAAAGAGATTTTCACGGCCTCAAAGTGTTACGTGAGCACACTGGCGATGATTTCATTTGCGGGGACCGTGTCCTCTTCTCCTCGTACGCGGGCTCGGAGATCAAGATCGACGGCGAGGACTACATGGTCCTCGGAGAGGACGAGATCCTCGCGATCATCTCGTGATCGAACCGGAGTGACTCCGCAGCAACCGGCAGTGCAGACCACAGGCATTCCAAAGAACCACTGAGCGAATCATGGCAGTCAAGAAAATCGCATACGACCAAGAGGCCCGTGAGCGGATGCGCGACGGCGTCAAGCAGCTGGCTCGCGCCGTCAACAGGGCGGCGGGGAGGTCCAGGCGGACCGGGGTGTCGGACTTCTTCACTTCTGTCTCCAGGCGGGTTTCTCTTCGGCTCGCCCCGAGGGCGGCGGGGGGACCGTGCCGGTCTCCGGCGGGACGTCGGTCCTGACTCGAGGGTCCTGACTCGAGGAAACTCGAATCAGCCGTCTGGGATAGCACGAAGGCCGATAAATCTCAAGGAGAGCCCGCGTGGCTCGGGCAAGCCCGGGCGCTGGAGTCAGGGTCGGCTCGCCAACTCAATTTTCAACTTCGAAGTCGCTGGCCTGTGTATCGGCCATCTCGGCCACCTGCACCACAAGCTGAGCGAAGAGCATTTGGCCAAAATCGGGAGGCTTGACGTGGTGATGGTTCCCGTCGATGGCGGATTGACGCTCGACCATACTTCTGTCCGCGAATTGCTTGATCGCCTGCGCGCATCAATCGTTTTGCCCATGCATGTTCGTTTCTCCGGTGCGTTGCCGCGCTTCCTTGCGCATCTGGGAGAAGGCTTCCAGTTCACAAAAATGTAGGGGCTGAGGGTAAAATATATCTTTCAAAATCTTTTTTTTTGGGGGGGGGGGCAATTCTGTTGTTTTTTCTATTTTTTCAACCAAAAAAAAACCTGCAAAGCTATGAATTGCCAAAAAAGGTATTTTTCAAGATCTAAGCGGAACAAAAAAAAATTAGCGTCCCCCTGCCCCGATTGAAGCCCTTGCTTTCTTTATTATTACGATTCTTTGTTTAATTCTTTAGTTGTTTTTTTTTGTAGAAGGAAAAAATCTCTATGAAAGGATGGGTTTCCGTCCCAGCTGTCACTTTGTTGAGTACAGCTTTTGATAATCACAATGTCAATTTCCTCGATGCATATAGCCTAAATTTGCAGAATATCATATACTCTTTGGGCACGCACATGTAAAGGTGACAGATGTCTGTTCCGGTAATTGATTTGCACTGCGATTTACTTGCCTATTTGCGAGTAAATCCAGAAAAACACTCTCCGTTGGATCCCATTTCCAACTGCTCAAACTAGATAGCACGCCAAAAATTGGCAGCTACTTGGGCGCGCGCAATGCAGTTTTGCAGCTCTTTACCAACGCAACCGCGCTACCTCGAACCGATGGGGGCACTGCACTCGCTGTGCGGCTCGGGGCACCCGTTGCGGATGATGGCACCGGTAACATCGCTCAACATGCTTTTTCTCCGCTGGGTTATGCTATCTATTTGATACAACCCTTACCGGGTGATGGCAGTGATGCCAGTTACAAAGCAATTGCCTTTACGGAAGTTTGTCTTACTTTCTCTTTTCCGATTCAATTTTATATCTAGAGGTGTTCCGGGGAAACTGTCCAGAAGAAGTTTTCCGAAAGATTTAAATTGTCTAGGGAATTCTTTCGTGGGAGGGAGTGATTTCTCACGGGAAAAATTCTCGATGAGGAAGTTTTCTGTGGGAGAAATTCTTCATAGCGGAATTTTCTGCAGGGGATATTGTCCATGGGGAAATTTTCTGAAGGAGAAATTCTTCATGGGAGAATTTTCTGCACGTGTATTATTATAAACCATGTACTTCAAAAGCACTATATATTATGTTGTAGTTGTCACCAGATTACTCTAGTCATTAGGATGAGGCTTAGACATAAGAAAACAATTTCAAAAACTGTTCTATCCTGAGACTAATGGTGCGAGCTTAATAAAACAAAATAATTTGAAAACTTTACCTTGACTTCAAATTTACCTTGGTAAATGTACTTATAATTTGTTTTTCCTCGTAAATTACGATAAGTTTAGACTTAAGTGTAATGTCGCTCCTTACTTTCAGTTGAAAAACTTGCTTTTTTTTTAATTTCTGAAGGCTTTTGAATTAATGTATGTTTGATTTTGGCTCTCCGCAAATGAATAATTAAAATAAAATTTGCGTATTAATTTGTTATTTTGCTAAATGGCTTTCTCTTAGTTTTGATCAGACAATTTTGAGCAAATGGTGAGGGAGGAGGCCTAGTTGCCCTCCTATTTTTTTGGTTACTTAAAAAGGCAACTAGGATTTTTAATTTTTAACCAAAGTCTAACAATGTTTTTTGTTATTCATTGTAACCAAGCTCATGATTTAACACCTTTTTTAAATTTACACTCATCTGATTGGTTAATTTGTAATGTTGTCATAGGGATCGGATTTATGTTGTTCTCATAATGTAAGTTCGTTGGCTGTGTTGGAAATTGACAAAAAATGCTTAGAACTGTCAAGGCAAAGACGTGTATTAAGATATATGAAATTTTCTCTTGTTCTGCTGTTCTGTGTCAGCGATTGGGGCGATACAAAGAATTGCAGACTTAGCTATCATTTCAACTGACAATGTCAAAGAAGGAAACGAACAAGTGCGGAAAGCTATGCAAAATAATGCGGGCTCTAGAATGGTTATCCTAGTAGGACTTATAGTTCTTAGTCTCAGTGTTCTTTTCATAGATTGGTACAACCCTTGAATATCTTGGTTTTGTGTTGGTTTTAAAAACTGCTAAATTTTTCTAGAAATATAGTTTGAACACCTACCATCTCAGAGGGGAATTGAAAATTCGAGAAAAACCCAAATGCTTTCATTTACTTTTGTTCTAATTACTTTAGCAGCAAAAAGGTCGAGCAAAAACGAATTCGTTTTTATTTGACATTTTGACCTAGAAAATCAAATAGTTAATGGTAACAAACCAAATAGGAGCGATGCGGCTCAATAGTAACCGAACTGTAAGAATCAGGGTCTTGATAACAGTAGATACATCAAAATAATTTAATTTTGATATTTATTCAAAATATGGAATTCATGAAGTTTTATGCTACACCTGCTCGTTGGCGGTGGTGATGACGACATTGCCCACCGCATCGATGCGGTAGATGTCGATATCCTCGGCCTCCGGGTCATAGAACGCGCTCAACGTGTCGGCGCGGATCGACACGTCGCCGCGGGTGGCGGTGGCATTGCCGCGGGCGATGTAGGCGCCGCGGTCGCGCTGCCATTCAATGCCGTTGATCGCCTCGATCTGCACCGGCTCGCCGTCGCCGCCCAGGTCGAGGCCCTGGGATACCGCAGCGCCCATCCTTTATGTTTGGTATGTTTGACGCCCTTAAGTACTAAAACGAAAATATTATAGAAAATCCTACGACGGCCAGTCGAGTAAAATTACTTTTGGGAAGCGTGCTGCCACTTTAAAAAAAGGAAGATATACCTGCACATAAAAAGATAAAAAATTACCTCCCTTCAGAGCCCTTTCTCTATTTGATTACTCCTTTGAATAATTCTTTCAAGTTAATAACGGCATTCAGTGTGGCCTTTAAACAATGTAGAAAGCCGACGATCACACAGGCTAATGATCTAAGAAAGTTCCTGAAGAGAAAATTGAGAAAGGCAGCTTCTCAGTATTACAATAGTAAGGTTAAGGATCTGTATTCTAACAAGCTCAAACAATGGTACAGGAAAATTAAAGAGATTTGTGGAAAAACCCTGTTGAAGTTAGTTTTCATCTCCCTGAGCCCCCTTACAAGATAGCCAACAATTTGAACCTGTATCTTGCACCTCTTTCCCCCAAATTTCTCCCTCTGATGTTATAAATAATCTCCGTGGTCGTGAGTGCGCGCGAGAGCCACCACTGCACAGCGAGAACACCCAACGCGAGATTGTCTCGGTTATGCGGTGCGCGGAGCGCGTCGGGCAGCGACAACGCCCCGATGCGTTCACGAGTGTGCTGATCGAGTACCACGACGGTGGGCGGCAACTCCCCCGACATTGATGTCAGCGTCGCAAGAGTCTGCGGCGTACACACGAGCAACTCGCATCCATCGCCGAAGATGCGCGCCTTGTCACGCCAGTATCGGTAAAAAAAAAAAACCTGAGAAGATCCATATTGAAAGCCAAAGGTTGGGATCATCTTCATGTTGCTTATGTCTATCCAGAAGATGATGACTCTACATCGCCGACCATTCTAGTTACAGATTTATGAGAGATCGGTTCAAATATCGAGCATGATGTTGACTAAATCGGTTATATGGTAAACAACAGCTGGACCAAGGCCCTAGTGGTCCTTTTTTAGGTGTGAGGAAGATCACTAGAGTTCCGTTTTCCCTCGAAGCGCTTTCCTGATGATGAATCAAGGCAACGGATTATGGATGGACGTCACTACCGAAGCGATTGGCACGCTGGGCATGGTTACCGACGCCGCCTGGACCGATATCGATCTCGACGGAGATTCCGATTTGATTGTCGTTGGCGACTGGATGGCCGTTACTATTTTCAAAACGCAGAACGGTCAGATACAGCCGCCTGAAACCATTCCCGATAGCGAGGGTTGGTGGACTCGCCTGGCGATCGCCGACCTAGACGCCGACAACTGAGGTTGAGTAGACAGTAGTAGCAAAGGAAAATATAACGGGTGCTAATATGGGTCAGTAGATTGCGAGTGGTTACTGTTATGGAATAAATTAAACGCGAAACGAAGAGAAATTAAGTAGACAATCATGGCAAACAATTGTACAATAGGTACTGAAATGGATGACTGAGTGGATCTTGTAGCGAGTTAGACTTAATTGGTTACGTTATTTGGACTTGAGGCGGGCAGGAGTCACTCCGAAAGGGGGTTTTGCTTGCCAAGGTCTTTCAAAAGCCGATGATTGTGCTCTTCACAGGATCTGATTGGGATGAATCGTCAAAAAATTTCATTAGTAATGTGCTTTATGAGAATGCTTTTTATGATGTGCTCAAAAAAGAATTTGTGTTTGCGCATGTTGATTTTCCTGAACTTGAAACTCATGATCCTGTTCTCATCGAAAAGAATACCGCACTCAAAGCCAAATACCATGTCGAAGCCTTTCCAATGCTTGTCTTGCTCGACACTGAGCAAAAACATCGGCGATAATCAGCAAGGCCAGCAAGAAGACCCACCCAGCCGAGAGCACGTGCGCCCATCGCGCAATTGCCAGTTGTTGTCTCATCACTCCTCCTCAGTGCTGATCTGCCGGTCAGCGTAGGGGCTGCGTTATCGTTCCGCAACATTTTTGTTTATCGATTGATAATTTAATGTATCAAGGAGACATCGCCGTGATTCAGACGGGCGCAAATCCGCGTGACCCGGCTGCAAGGACACGGCACAATCTCTCAAGATAGAGAAGTATTTGGATATTGTCAATAGGAAGCTCGTGGCAGATAAAAGCAGCAAGATTTTTTTAAGTTCAATTCTTTTCGCGTGGAAATAAGCTGGAATTTCAAACCGGTAAAATGTGTGATTGTAGTATTTTAATAGTCTTTAGGAAGGACTGGGAATTAGCTTTGTGTTCTATTATATATGTATGTAAATATATATATATTTATTTCCCATCAAAAGAGACAGATGGAGTATAAGATAATAAAGCAAAAAACAGAACACGATCTTGGCTGCGCCCTCGGCGCCCATGACCGCGATCTCGGCGCTCGGCCACGCCAGGTTGACGTCGCCGCGGATGTGCTTGCTGCTCATGACGTCGTATGCGCCGCCATAGGCCTTGCGCGTGATGACGGTGAGCTTCGGCACGGTCGCTTCGCAGTAGGCGTAGAGCAGCTTGGCACCGTGCGCGATGATCCCGCCGTGCTCCTGGTCCTTGCCGGGAAGGAAGCCGGGGACGTCCTCGAAGGTGACCAATAGAAGTTATGTTTAGACTTTAACTTGACGAATGTGTAAAAATTGGCTTCGGCAGGAATTGACCCTGCGACCTTTGGACTAGAACACCAACACTCTAACCACTGCGCCAAGCACGCTGTCAAGGACACAATTTTAAAATTGTTTATGCTTTATTTGAATATCTAGGTTGCAGCGGTAGCTTGCAACATAATAAGAGACGATCACGTCCGATACCAAGAAATACAATAGCCCATAGCTCCTAAAAATAGAGTCAGATCCGAAGTGATCTTGCCGGCTGTGCAGCCACATGAAAATGCCTTTCCCACACTCTGGAAGGCTCCCAACGCCAATCAACGCAAGACCTATTCTGACACACTGGCGCGAAGCATTGAAACCTGGTTTGGCCCGGGCAGCACCATTGCCGCGCGGCTGGAAGCGCGCAGTGGGGACCTTGGCGTTCTGCGATTGTCATTGGATACAAAGCACACGAACTATACAGAGGAGCTGGATAGTTCCATTGCGGACGTACTCGACACAAAATGTCACATTCTACATGCTAACTCCTTAAAAAGCCATAAAGTGTGGAAACCAACTAACCTAGGTTCAAAATGGAACTTTCACCTTAGTGGGAACATAACAATGAGGTTATTGCGCCTGCGAACATTTGCTGGGAAACTAAGCCAGCATATGAAAAAAAGTCCGTATTTGGACGAATATTCACGTTGCTTCTGTTTCATATCAGAGATGAAAAATTCAGGCTCGTAAAAAAAATTTCAAGGTACCAATGAGATAGAATCCCTTTCTTTAGATCAAGGAGAGGTATTCAATATGTACAGAGAAGTCAATAGCATCCACCAAAAAGATGCTTTTGAAATGAGACTAACAGAAGAAATTCTGCGCACAGACTTCACTACTGACACCCTTGAAGGAAAGCAAAAATTCCTAGAGAACCTCATCGGTTTTTACGTCATCATGGAAGGAATCTTTTTCTACAGTGGCTTTGCCATGATTCTTTCATTCCATAGACAAAATAAAATGACAGGCATTGACTAGACCCGAGGAATCGGACTTTTCTAAAAGACTGCTGTGCTATTTCGAATATTCAAAAATTCTATGCAAAATCTACATTGCAAGTCGATGAAATCCTAGCCTCTATATTTCGTAGGAAAAAATACTTATGCCCGTTGCAGCATATAGACACGAGTTGCCAGATTGCAGTAATGGGCATCATAGGTTCAAAAATATTGACTAGTTGAAGCTGGGCGTATTCAAAGTTTAAATCTAGCTTAATTAAGTTTTTCGATACTCTGGAGGCGGAGACGCCGATGTGGAGGCGTCGTGTTTCCTTTTCCTTGAGATTTTTCTGGTCTCCGCACTTTCTCCGAAAATCGTAAGCGCTGCAGAGCCAGTCGACTTGCCCCTAGTAGATTTTAAAGACTTGCCCTTCGGATTCTCAACAGGGTGGTCAGTATCATTAAGGTGTGCAGGAGACTTGCCCTTTGATTCAGCCACGTCTTCGGGCGACACAGCCCTTGAAGACTTTTCTTTCGTGCTAGTATCAGACAGACCAAGGCCCGCCGTGGAAAAAAACAAACGGTCATAGCCCCGCTATTTCCAGGCTACTTATTTTCAAGATTTGATTTGGGTCGGGATTATCGCAAGGTTACATATGCTCATGGAGTAGCGGATGTGGTCATGTTTGGATCAACCCCCGCCAAAGTTGATGATTCCATCATTCAAGGAATTCGATCCAGAATGGAGGATGGATTCGTGAGTTTGGACTCTTCCTCCTTTAGTCCTGGGGAAACCGTTCAGATTCGTGGAAATTATACATCCCTGCGTAACACCAAGTCTACCCCTAATAACCCTACATAAATCCTTGCCTACCCGTACTACAATCTTAACTACATTTTAAATAGATGCTATAATCTTAACAAATACGCTTGGTAGCCCTAGGTACAACGACTCTACCATTAAGTTTCTACCCACTCAATCAAACTACCCTTTTAAACCAAAAAATGCAACAAATATCCTGCTCTTTTTTCTTCTAGCCTGTTTCCTAATCATTCCTAATAAATGACTCTTAAAAGTTAACTAGAACTTTCAATTCCCAGTCAAACGAGTCATTTCTTAAGCTTTTTTCGACCATCCTTTACATAGAACCTTTTATGCCCTCGGGGTAAAGCTTACGATACTTTCCCCCAGACTCTAGGGGCATTTGTCGACCCCGGAGCTTGTTTTAATTTTTAAACTATTTTAAACAAAATAACTATCTCAAAATTTTTATTGGAAGCATTGGGGAGAAAAGGATCTTGTGGAGAAGGGGCTAGTTGATCTGATGGCGCGATTTTTGCTAAGATCGCTTGACTTTTTGGGGGTGTTTTTCCCTTTTCCGGAAATCAGACAAATTTTCTCAGACTGTTAGCTTTCGATGGGTAACATTAAACTTAATGGACTTAATTATATTTGAAATCATCTTTTGCTGTATCTACTGTTATCAAAATTCTGGTTTTAAAAGCATCGGCTATTATTGGGCCAAACTGTTTGATAATAATTTTTGCTCTTAGCTAAGGAAGTAGTAAAATAGGAGGGCGTGAGCCTTGCTGCTCATCCAGCATCTCGGTTACATTACTGCCATCTGCCTGCGCCAGGATGCGCAAGGCCTTGTGATTTATGTCTCTGCCAGTTAATTCTTCGCGATACCAGTCATAACGATATTGATCAGGCGTCATCTGCCCGGCCACCAGGGCTTCACCCAGGCCGAAGCAGGCTTCAATCACCATCTCTGTATCATGCCCGCTTTGCGGATTGACTGAGAATGCCACGCCACGACAAGGAATGAGTGTAAGCTGCTGGATCAGCATCAACTTCATCATCAGCACAAACTGCACAGCACTGCCCTAATGGAATGTATTCTTGCGTTTGGCAGTCCAATTCTGGACACACAACTCCTTCACAGTTGTTCCCTGAACCCCCTGAAAAGTTATTACAACGATAAATATCAATAAACATACTCATGATATTGTGTTTAATATCAATAACAGAGTAGTAAATCAAGTAGAGTATAATCTATTTCAATATTATTATCGTAGACTGTGAGAAGAATGTTTGGGCAGCGCAAAAAGCTGCACACACCGTGCATGTCATACAAACAGACGTACGATGGGAACATAGTCTCATCTAGATAGTATTTCATGAGGTAGTATACGACTTGGTTGCTGTACCAAGGGATTCCATATTCCAATTCAACTAGCAGAAACAATGCTCTTCTAACTCTAAATGTGTCCAACAATGCGCTGCAATACAGACATCTACAAGAACTGCTTTGTACCAAGAAACATAAGGGACTGGAATTCATTGCAAGTACAAAAAAATTCTTTCAGTTTCACAACCCTGCTCAATCCTAATTTATAAAGTTTTAAAGAAATGCAAATACATTTCCTGAACTTTGAAAAAAAAAACGTTGATACGGCTTAAAATTCTACTCAAATAACAGGAATTTCGTTTTCAGAACTAAAGCCAGAGACAAAGAAACTGCTAACTAAAAATTAAGGTAAACTTTTGTTTTGTTGAAATTTCAATAGGCATAGACCTGTCATTTAGGCAAATTTCAGGACCAGAGGAATGCATCCTTTTTCTTCCCACAGCATTTGACACAATGGGAAAGCTAGGCCAACAACAACAGACAACTTTGTCGGGAGATTTCTCGAAAGCTCTAAGGAAATTCACGAAAATAAAACGATATAAAGCAAGCGGACCTTCGAGGATCTGTTCGTGAGAAAGAATCTTTCAAAAATACGCAATTTCCTGCAAGCAAAGATCTAAAGCAGTATAGCGGAAGGGCCTTTTGAATCGAAGATAGAAATTCGTTTAGACGTTATTTCTCACTAGCCTTGAGAAAATAGCTGTATATATCTTTCCAGACATAGAAAATTGGATTTGGTTCCCAAAGCGTCCTTCATAGGGCTTTTAATGGCCAGCTCTAAAAGGAAATTTGGAGTTATAGAAAATAGAACTCGTGTTTTACTTAGATTTCTACAAAAAGATGGACTCCAAGCAAGAGCGTATCCAGGATTTTTTTTAGAGGAGGGGTATTTCTTTTTTTTTGGGGGGGGGAGGGGGAGGAGATATATTGGCTTTATTTCTACTCATTTTGGCTTAATAAGGTTCTTCACTTTTCTTTAAAAACTTGTTCCATATGTTTCCCTTTACCAAATACTATCTCTAAGTAATTAAATAAAAAAACAACAACAAGTTTTTAAATTGAAATTAAGGAGCAGCCTCAAACCTTGAAACGAACAGAAATTATTACATATATGAAAGGAGTCACCTCCTCTTCAAAACCTCGCTCTTTACGCTGAAGTTTTTCTTATCGTATTCTAGAATAAAAGTGAACTTTTAAGATTCAGAGTGATTGGAGTGTGGTTATCCCCCCCCCTCACACGCACACACCTCGTGTTTTCCCGATGTGAGTCTTATAGAAATTTTGTGATGGCCATTTTTTGCCATAGAAACTTCGAAAAGAGCTGATTCGATTGGAAATTGAAAGGGCCGGAGCCCTTTTTATTATTCAAAAGTGATTGGAGGGCAACAAGCCGCTCTCCCAAGCCCACCATTTCCCCAAACACATCTAATAAAAAAATTTAAAGAAACGTGCACTGGCCGCCATGTAGACCGAAGTGCGCGCACCGAGCGAATGAACCGCTTCGGTCCAGCGGAACACGAAGCCGGAGTTGTGCGCACCGTTGCGGGTGACCAGTGCGTAAAAGCGGCGGTTGTCGGCCTCGCCGGACAGAACGAACTGCCGATCCTCGAACTTCTGGTAGGTCACGTTTCCCAGGTTCATTTTCGAGGCCATCAGGCCAAACAGAAGCTGGAACGGGACTTCGGCGTTGTCGAAGGCCCAGATTTGTGTCCCACTCAGTCGGAGTATCTGTCTTAGCTTTTTCTGCAATTAGCCATGGCTTAATGACCACATCTAGTGGATTTTAATTCAAAGGATCTATTAACAAATGAACTAACATTAATTTTATACAATCCTAATAAGGGAGCTAATGCCAGATTTGCCTCTCACTCAATCAGACTATCTGTCTTGGCTTTTTCACAATTACCCATGGCTTGATGACGACAACTACTTAATTTCAATTCAGAACTTCAAGCAGGAAGAATAAGCACAAGTTTTAGATACATGACTGACATAATTGGAACGGGCCCGCTCTTTTCGGGGGAGCTGGTGGGGGGCCTTAATTCAGAAAAATTAGTAAAATAGAGGTCTTTTAACTTAAGAATGGGTGACCGGATCTTAATGAAATTTGATATTTAAAAGGAACTTATGTCTCAGAGCTCCTATTTTAAATACAAACTAGCTCTGGTGACATTGGGGGAGTTGGAGGGAGAAGCCGAAACTCTTAAAAAACGCTTCGCCAAGATTCTCGCTCTTGTGGCCGATCAGCACCGGAATGCCTTTCGCCCGCAGCCGCTGCACATTGGCATTGTCCGAAATATCGGATCCCTGCACCCGGTGTCCCAGATTGTGCAGCATTTCGGCAATACCGCTCATGCCGATGCCGCCGATACCGACAAAATGCACCAGACCGATATTTTGCGGCATTTTCATTCTTGCGCTTCCCGTTCCCTCAGTGGCGATCCACCGCCTGCCATATCCTCAACGAGAATACTGCTTCGTACAGCCACAGACTGAATTTCTCTTTGATTAGGAAAACCAGTGCAGCGGGATATTTTTGATTTCTTGGTTTGTTATTCTAAGTCGCATATTCAACGTGTTGAAAGGAACAGATAAGAATTATTATGAAAAAAACTGGTCAAGGCTGATTTCTTCCAAATTCGAATGGGTGTTGTAAAAGAGGTTTTTACATTTTGAAAAGAATGGCCTTAAAGCTCAAAACCGGTGTATGAACAAATGATATTTAGCCGAACGTCACTTTCACTTGGACTAGGGACGGAGCGACAATCACCTCCAACGACCGTATATCCATCGATGACACTCAAGTCGATTTGATCACCTGGGAAACTACACTCCAGATATCCGGAATTCGATCACGTGACCACGGGTCTTATGACTGTATCGCAAGAAATGAACTTGGATTTAATAGGACTGTGCTAGTTTTGAGTGGGACGAGCAGACCCGACCCTCCTGTTTCCCTGGTAGTGCTAAATACGACCCATGAGCCAACGACCGCCGAGAAATCGGCAAGCGTTGATCAATTCAAATTGTACTTGTCCAAAATTGATCGGCAGCAGGCGATTGGGAAGTTAATTGAGTCGTTGATTCTCAGCACAGAATTTGCCTACCGCGAAGAGTTTGGTGACAGCAGCCCCGATCAACTTGGCCGGCGGATGATGTCGCCTCGGGATGCAAGCTATGCCCTGGCATACGCTCTAACCGATTCCAGCCCCGATGAGATACTGGTCAAGTCAGCCCAGCATGGGCGCGACCCGGGTCGACTGGCATTGCTTCGGGGGACGGGTGAAGCTCGCGCGCCGCATCGCGGCGCACGGCCACTGGTTGAGCATCCCGGCCAACGCCCGCCGCAACGAGGCGTTCACGCGGATGTTGCAGACGCTTCCACGCGACAAGGTGCTGCTCGAGACCGACTGCCCCTACCTCGGACCGGACAAGGGCGAGACCAACGAGCCCGCCAACGTGCGGCGGACCGCCGAGTACGCGGCCGAGCTCTGGGAATCGATTACTTCTGCATTGATTTGAGTTGTCGAAGAAGTTTTATTTTTGTTTTTATTTATCTTTGTCCATAACAGAACGACGAGAAAAAAAGAAAGAAAAAAAAAGATTGACAGTTCTCTCTATGTATATTGTTTGATGACGCACAATGAAACAAAGAAACGATAAGATCGATCGTTGTTGAAACATGTGAAAGAGATGAACATACAAAGACATCTTAGAAAAAAAGCAAACATCTGTCCAGAAATTTCATCGATCCCGCCACGCTAGTCAAACCGGCGCCGCTGGGCTGATGGTCATCCCACGCGTCTTATCGCGTGGCTCGGCGCCCGCAGCCCAGCGCCACCATTTTGCGGACATCCTTAACGCAGCGCCCGAGCTTCCAGCTGTGATTTACAACAGCCCCTATTACGGCTTTGAAACCCGCGCTGACCTTTTCTTTGCGCTACGAGAGGAACACGCCAATCTGGTGGGTTTTAAGGAATTTGGTGGCAGCGCCGCGCTGAGTTATGCCGCCCCTTTTTAAGTGACCAAAAAAATTGGAGGGTAACTAGACCCCCTCTCACGCCATTTTTTCCAAAATCTTCCGATCAAAATTTTTAGATAGCTATTTTGTTCAGTGTAGTTGAAGACCCAATAACTTTGTTTTTGGAGATAGCATAACCCCCAAAGCACTGGGGAAGATCTTTAAGTTATAAAATTTGTCCACTATTTACGTATAGGATTTGTTATTGGGAAGTATGCATACATTTTTCAGGTGGGGAGGGGAGGACATCAACGCTCTTATCACGCGAGCTGGACCACCTACGACGATCACCGTTGGCTCTGCCAAGATGTGCCGACGCTGCGCGTGCGGCTGGAGAAGGTAGGCCACACGGCGACCCGATTTTGAGCATTTGCTAGCTTTGAATGATTGCTATCAGCCGGCTGAATTTTGGAGTGCTGCGACTTGTCGCAGCTTTTTCTTCGAAACGGTCTCCGGAACCGTCAGATTTTCACTTTCAAACCGTTCAAAATCTAAAGCGATGACCCATCAAAATCTTTGATTCCTTCGATGGATACGACGTTTTCAGCGAGTCTATCCCATTGCCGAAGATGAGCCAGATATTGTTCTGCTCGCAACTCAAAACCGCTCAGACTCGGGCATGTGAGTCCCAGAACACCGAGTTGATAGCCAAAATCGACGCAGTTTTCGACCAGTTCATCGACTGCCTGCTCAAAACGCCGGATACTCCGCCTTTTGGGGTCGAGACTGTGAGACGAAGCCAGCAGTTTTCCAAAACTGGCCGCCGACGTATTGGCTCGCGTCTCACCCTTGCTAGAAGGGTTGCGCGAGCAGGCGCAAGAACGAGTGCTCCTAGTTTGTCATGGCATCGTCTCCCGGGTGATCCTGAGCCACTACTTAGAATTGACGCCCAGTCAAACGACTCAACTGCGTCACCCAAATGGGTTGATGTACGCGCTGCACTTTCATGCCGACCATATCGAGGTGGAGCACATCGTCGAAGGCTCCGATCGACGGCCCGGTTTGCTTCGCTTGGATCCACTATAAGAAATTAACTTAATACTTACAAAATATAATTTTAATACAAATAGAGATGCAAAATAATTTTGACAGTTCAAAAAAACTTCGAGAAAATCGCTATTACCAGTTTAAATTGCCTCCGAAGTGACAGTCTAGGCTTTATGTCCAGTTATTTATTTCACCTTCTGATCACTAGTGTTATGTTTTAAAAGGAAAACGATTTCCAAAAGTTGCTTTATCTTGCACACATCGACAGTTATGGACAAATTTGTAAAAGTATTGTAATAAAATGCAAATTTGACCAAAACTGCATCTTCATAAGCAAGATGATAAAGCACCTGTATTTTTTTAAGAAGGGGTATAATACCATAGTATAATTGATTCTTTTACTTGATTTGCTGAAATGTCGTCACGTATGCTCTTTAAATGACGTCATATATGGCAGATTACGACTATAAATGACGTTATTAACAGACAATACTAGATTTCTTAATGAAATCACAAGAAACTCACAGATTTCATATTCTCTTTACGGCGTACCAGGGACCGGTCGGAAGAACGATCTGGTTCGGCACAAGGCCAACCTTCTTCCACTGACCCAGCATCCGGATGCCGACAACCTTATACGGCTGATCGACCGCACGGTTCAGAAGTTCAACCGTCATGCCGGAAGCGCCGGCATCCGCCAGAAGCTTCTTCGCTTTTTCCTTACTGCCTTTCAGATCATCCGAATAGCCGATCATTTCCTGCAGTTCGGCCTTCGACGCCGCCAGCTTGTGGTTCGGGAACAAATAAAAGAATTTAGAAACAAATTATCTTATCAATGCATACTTTTGGGAAAATGAAATGCCTTAGAAATTGTAATATTTGAGGGTGCCATTTTTTGGGGATTCTCCTCTAAGCAGCACAAAACTAGGCGGAGTCGCACGAAGAATTTTATTTTTTATGAGTTACACCAGAACAGTGACTGAAAGACTCTCAACTTTGAAGGATGTGAATCCAATCAGTTTGTGGTAACAAAAGATATTTTGGTAAGTAAGTTTGATTCGGATGAAGCTTAGACTGGGGCCCGTTCGTTTCCTGCTGGGATCTTTGAGACTTTGTCTGGAAAGTGCATGCGGATGAAGTTCCGGACAGTGCAATGCAAGCACAAACCGCCAAGACTAGATTAGAGGTATGCTTTTGATTTGCTTGGGAGTTGAAATGCATTCAAGATACTTGGGGGTGAGGGGGAGTTTGCCAGGAGTCGTTCTGACTGCTGCAAACATTGAAATCCCCCCGACGTCCAAGATGTGCGTGCTCAACACTTTTTTCAAAACGCGGTTTTTAACTTTTGGTTACTATGGGCTTTAGTTCACTCTTTACTAGGTTGCAGTTACCACTGCAACCATGATGGCGCTAATTTACGCTATGGGTTACCGAAATAAGCTTCCAAACCCATGTCAAGTTTATGGATCTAAACAGGGACATGCACATTTTTTTTTTTGGGGGGGGGTGTAATTTATTCGTAGGGAACGATGACTGGGCTATTTTGCTACCAGATCGAGGAGAAACTTCTCAAGCACGACCGAGAACCTGGTCGCCTACGCCGCCGGTGGCAACATCGTCCACGGCTCCTACCTCATGGGCCACAAGTGGGACTACCAGCAAGTCACCGGCGACCCCGCCGACCCGGGGCAGTCGAACGGCAGCTGGGCGCTGCAGGAGACGGCGTGGTGGAACCGCACCGAGCTGACCCGCGCCATGCCCTACTTCGACCCCGTGCGCGAGATGCCGACCGCCGACCCGGGCGACGTCGCTGGCGGCAACCCCAATCCCGTCTGTGTTTAGTGAAACTTTAAGGGCATTATTTCCTGGTCTACATGTCTTTTTAAAAGTAGAAGAAGTCTCTCATGAATTTCAGTTTAGGTTCTTGGCTAAGCATTCATCAGAAGTCTAAGATGCCATAGTTTTAAGTTTCTGCATTCAGCTTTTGTTTCGGGTCTTATTCGTGTTACTATATTTTTGTATGACTGGAATGCTTTCCATTCGTTGACCAACCGAACTCTTCTTTCTAATTTGTTTCATTACGGATAACTAAAATTGGTTAACAGTTGTAGCAGTAACTCAAAGAAGCAAGACATCTACCACACATATAAGGAACTCTACATGCAAAAGCTACCAAACTTGCAACCCAAGCCATTTAAAAACACAAAATATCAACATCATTAGCAATCAAGAATATAAGAAATAGCCGAAATAACCTATAGTATTATAACTAGTGAATTGAAACATCCAATTAACGTTTTGATAAGAAATCTTAGTAAAGATAAGGGATCTTAGTAAAAATTACAATTCACCAAAGTTACAAAGAAAAGAAATAGTATACATAGAGAGATCAGTTTCATAAATCAAAGATAATGAAGACCCCGAAACAGAACCTTTAGGAAGTCCAGAATAACAAACAAAACGCTCTTGAATAGGGTATTTTTATTCCAACTTGAAAATATCTTTCCTTTAGTTACGAATCAAAAAGGTTTATTGATTAGAGTGAGTGATTGAATTTACTTCTTACTTGCAGGCAAATTGCTGATTCTATTTGCGACAAATAAGCCCACCAGTCAGTAGATAGACGCCTTTCTCGCGCAGCGGCGGCGGCGATAAATCCGCATCCGGCAAATGGATCGGCTCATGGCTCCTCAGCCACCGGCGCCCTCGCCGATAGGCCACCAGGGGCTCGCTCCGATCGGCCGAAATCTCGGCTTCAAGCAGAACCGCGTGCCCCGTTGGATCGAGACCGGGATCCAAATCAATGAGACGGGCGGCCAATCCCGGATGTTCTTGCGGCGCGACCATGACCGGCGCGCGCTGGTTCAGAGCAGCGCCTGGAGTGATCTTGTGGGCGAAGTCCAGCGCGACGATGCCGCGGCGCGGACCTTGCCCGTAGCGAACGCCGCCTACCAGATGGTTGCTGTACCGGTTGTGGCGCCGGACAAGATCGCCTGGCTGTTCATGGGATTCAGCGTCGATAACGCACTGGCCGCTGAATTCAAGCGCCTGACAGGGCGCGACGTGTCGTTTTTTACGGCCGGCGCGACACCGAGGGTGCTGGCATCCACTGTGAGATTGGGGAATAATACATTGAATGTAGGCACTGGCATGGATAATAATCTGACACTTTTTTTCCGGTAAGATTGTTTCGTATATTTTTACATAAATACGGGGAAAGAAAGAAGCAGAAAAGAACTGAAAATGCATCAAGTGATGATGGCCCATCAAACCGTTCCATGTTTGATATTTCGGATGCATCAAGTGGTCCAAATTCAGTGTTTTCGAAAGCTAATGATGAGTTATCTTTAAAATCTTTGGCTGATAATTTCACTTTTCGATTTAACAATTTTTACTCTTGGTAATTTTTACTCTTGGTTTCTTTTTCTTCTTCGACAAGAGCAGTTTTTTGCGCTTCTTGGCTGAGTTGAGATTGATGAGTGATGAGGTGTTTCTTGCCTTTTTAAAACTTCCCGCTTTGTCTTGATTTCCGTCGCTTGTGCAGGGATTGGGCACTGAACCCAAGATTTTGTGAAAAACTCTCTTTAAAATCTTTTCCATAGCCCCAATCGTGTAGAGTAGAGGATGCACCTCGCTCTTTACGCTAAAGTTTTTTTAGTGCTTTTAAAAGAGGTAATTATTCTAATTAAACAGCCTTTGTGATTTTGGGGCGATGCTTAAAGAATTGGAACAATTTTATTATAAATATTGGAATTTGTTCTAATTCTGAAACAAAAACCCGTTTTTATTTATTTATTTAACCACAAAATTCCTTTCAATAGATGGGTTTTTTCAGCATTCATATTCCCAAAGTGTCCTCTTTTCAAGCATGTAGATTGACTCATACCTTTCTTCTGGCAAAAACATAAAATGCAACATTTTTGCAGACTGGAGCATAAAACACCTACAATAGGGTTATCTGATACGCTGAATCTGATAGTGTTAATTCAGGCAAATTTTCTCAGGTTTGTAGCCTTTGATGGGTAGCACTAAAATTATTTCCCCCTTTTTCAAAATTCAGGCAGATTTTCTCAGACTTGTAGCCTTTGATGGATAACACTAAACCTAATGAATTTTATAAATTCGGAATCAGCATAATAAGCCATGGTGCTGGGTTTAACGTTGTCGCATGGTTTAGTTTCGATGCGGTGATTGGATACAAAGTATTGTTAACTAAAGTCGATTTACCAGAACCTGACACACCGGTTACACAAGTGAACAAACCAACAGGAATCGTCAGGTCTACATTCTGCAGGTTATTACCGCTGGCGCCGCTCAAGGTAAGAACTTTTTCTTCATCGTATGGTGTTCGTTCATGTGGAATCTCAATGCACTCTTTGCCCGAGAGATATTTTCCGGTGAATTATCCGTAAAAAAAAGATCTAAGCCTGTAGCTGACACACCCCTCGTCAGTTCCTCAAAGACTGAAAAATCAAATCCTCTAATTGAGCACCAGGCCGAAGTGCCACATTCAATAATATCTCCTTATTATAATTACTAATTCCCATTAAAAACTTTCCATCTTACCTCCATTCCAAATTACTAAATCATCCCTGATCAATACTTACCAAAAATCCAAGGCCACCACGATTCATTATAGACCCAGATATTACTTCTACATAGGCTAAGATAATGGATAAGGTATAATAGCCCCTTGGGGTTGCTAGATAAGTGAAAATATTTATGTGTGACCTTATTTTAATCTGAAACTCAATATGAATATTTGTAACTACTTCTTTTATAGATTTTGTAACATGTGGTTGTTATTAGACTTCATACAGCCCTTGGGCTGTATGCTTTGTATGCTTGGTCCAAGGGAATGTTGTAGTGGTTTTGAATAATCTTTCTGTAAAATCACTTTGTTGATATACTTCCCAGGGTACGGGAACTGATGGCATGGAGCCTGAGGGAGGCGGGCATCGCCCGTCGGGTCGGAAAATGAGCGGTTTTCATGGCGGTGAATTCGCTCTAGAAGCGGCGCTATGACACTGATCGATCCGGAAACAGACCAACTGGCGGCGCCCGACCATGACGGGAAACGACGCGGGCAACCGCGCCGCGTTTTCGTCAAGACCTATGGCTGCCAGATGAACGTCTATGATTCCCAGCGTATGGCCGACGCGCTGGAATCGATAACACCTACACCACTGCTGCAAAAATTATTAAGATTACTTGAGTAGCAACCCCGGAACCGTTAGAATAGTCGGCTTGAGATGTAAAATAACGAGGCCGCGCTGTGACTAATATCAAAATACCTGTTTTACTTGTTGCCGGAGCAATTGCTACAAGTTGTCATGCTGATGATTATATCCCGTCAGATCTAACTTATGAGATCCAAAGTGGTACTACCGATTTAGATTTTCGGATTCGTTATGAAAATGTCAAGACCAAGACGTATCGTGTACAATAGCCAAGGCAGTGTGCTTTTTTCTCAGTTGAAATTTTTTTGGAAGAATAGAGAAATAGATCTACTCACTAAGTTTATAATTTTGGAAGCCAAAGGTTTTGGAAGATGTGTTAAATATTTTCAAGAAGAATTGTCTAAGAATAATTTCAAGTAGTCGTTTAACTGACCTTTTATCAAAAGTGTAGCCTGCACGAAAAATTTAGTTCGGTTCTACCCGCTGTGTCTAGTCTAAGAAAAAAAAACTTTCAATAAACTTACCAGCTTTATTTGCTCTTTTATCCCCCCCCCACAGAAGGCAGAGGACATTAAAATCTCCACAAATAATTATGTTTTTTAGCATATTAAAATTACTTATATAACTGAACAAATCCATGGCACCTGTAGTTTGGCCATTAGGATTATAAAAGCTTATAATGTAAGTTTTGTTATTATTCAGCCAAACATTCATTCGAATCATACCAACATTATTTAAATATTCTGGAAAGTTAATTTCAACGCCTGAAGACGCCATCGCCGCCATGCAGGAGATGTGGACAGTATGCAAGAGCTTCTCTACTTATGTTAAAAAGTTACGTCGACTCATCCGTTCAGGAGAGAGGAAACATACGCGTAGTACTGAAGACGAAGACCAAGAAATCAACCAAAGACCAAGGACGACTGAGCATTCTAGCAACCTTACTACTCTACTACTCTAGTTTCCACCGACGGTCAAAGAAAAACAAGATTCTTGTGTATTGAACAATGACGGTGGACCACTAGGAAAAGATGTAGAGGAAAATAAAATATTCTGGGATGTGAAGGGAGATATATTTTGTGAGGAACGTTTGGTGACCATGCTAAAAGAATTGAAAAACAATAAGGCCCTAGGTGGTGATAGTGGGGTTAATGAGTTTCTTAAATATCGTGGCTATGAGGTTAGAATTAAGCTTCTGAAGATTATGAATATAATTTTTGATAAAAGGGAAGTACTTATTGAATTTGGTTAAACCTAAAATAAAACCCCTGTATAACCTGGCCAAGAAGGGCAAGCTGGGCTCGGACCTAGTGGTGCAGACGCCCTATGGCGACAGCGGCCGGACCACCTTCTTCATCAAGTCGCGCAAGGACTGGGACAAGTATTCCGCCAAGATCATCGACCAGAAGCTCAAGGTGATGAAGCGACTCAACCACCTGCCCGGAGCGATCGAGGGCTGCGCCACGCGGCTTGGCACCTTCGTCGGCCCGGTGATGACCGACATCACCGGTTTTGCCGAGGTCACGCCTTACAAAATTATAGTGCCTTTTATAAGAGTTGAAAGTGAATTGAAGATGACCAGTCCCCCTCACATGGCCATTATTTTCCAAAACAAGCATCCAATCAAAATTTTGAGACAACCCTTTTGTTCAACATTGTAGAACAGTCAAGCAGCTATTTCTCTAGGGATTTTGGGTGTGTCAAGTCCCATAGTTTTGCAGTTGGCCCAATATGCTTTAAAACTAAATCAAAAGGCGTTGTTTGTCAATAAGAAACCTCAGCAATATATTGCATTACTTCAACACCAAGCACACGGGCTCACCGGCACCGACCTGGACCTGGCTGGCAACGGCAATCCTGTTCGTCGCCATCATCCAGCTGTCGATGGCGCCGCTCCAGCAGGACACCTGGGAAGCCTCGGATGCCCGCCCGCTGACGCAGACCGAACAGGTGTTCGCCAATGCGGAAGGCATCGACGATGTCATGAACATCGTCCCCGGACGCTGCGGCATGTGCCACGCCCGCGAACCCTTCTATGAAGGCATCCAGATACTGGTGTAACAACTGGTGAAATCACTGTATTTCCAGGAGACTCTATTACATGGTCTAATGCTGATACTGCATTTCATACTATAACATCAATTAGTCCTACGGGTGACCGAGTACCTGGACCTGATGATGAAGATGGATTATTTGATAGTGGATTTTTCACTGCAGGAAAATCATACACTCATACATTTGATGATCTTGGTGACTTTTACTACTATTGCACACTACATCCTTGGATGAGTGGGGTTGTACATGAGTCCCATCAAAGAAAATAAACAAACTGACTCATAAACCAATAAATTACAACGCATTTTAAATTTAGATTTTATTTTGTTACTGTGCTCAGAAAGGTAGTTGTTAACATACAAATTAAAATGGGGGTAGTCTTCATCCGGAAAGTATACCTTTGCTAATAAAGAAAGGTATCTATATGATGATTAGTAACGCCCCCTTGCTAAAAACCTCCAAAATATGATGTTTTAGAGCAATAAATTAAAGATTTTAGGAAATGAATATTAGGAAAGTAGCATCAAGGTGGTAGCTGCTAATACTGAAACTGGAACTCGTGTAATAGCAATTGTTCATGCCTGCATCATGACTAGAAGTACGCTCCAACTAGTTGGATATTAATTTTTTTCTTTCACATGGCCTTACAAAGATATTGATCTTCTGTATATGTAACCTTCTAGCAATCAAAGCACTTTCGAAATACTTCCCGTAAGATTTTTATACCTTGTGTCGTTCTCCCCATCGACTCGTTAACCCGAATCATAAGGTCTTTTGATTTAGGACAACACCCTCTCAAAGTTCCCCGAAAGTTTCCGATCAATAACCTTAGCCGTTCCAGAGAAATTGAAGGACACCCTTTTTACAACCTAAATGTACATAGACTTTTGATTTAAGGCCGTGATTAAATGAACTTGAAAACATCGAGATTCAAAATTGAAGTTAGGGTAGCCTTCTGTCTCTGAGACCGTCGATTGTCAAAAACCCATCAAATAGCACTTATTCATTGGCGGAAATGGCAACTTTAGAAAAAGTCAAGACAGTTACTCCGATTGACTGAGACGCAAATCTGGTATAAGCTCTTATTAGGATTGTAAAAAAATGATGTCAGTTCATTTGTTAATAGATAAGTCAATCTATGATCCATCCATTCGGTAGGGACTGCAGTAGGTTTTTTTTTTATTTGGTAGGGACTTTATGTGAGGGAATGACGAGTCAATTTCTAACAGAATGGATGGAGGAGGAGCAATCGTAAATTGTTGCTGTGATGAGTCGTGAACTGTTGACATCTTCAGAGTAAGTAAATGGGTTAATTATGTAAGATCTTTTAAAAGTTACAAACAAAGACTTTAATGTATGGAGCGAGGTATTTAGGAGTGGGCAATCTCCCTCATATACGTTAAAATTTCTTTTCGTTCTAAGTTTTTATGCTGGTCCTTGCTTTCACTTGAAAAACTTTTTTTTTTTATTTTGTTTCTGATCGTTCTTTTAATCAATGCTAGGAAATCCGGCACCCTCTTCATGCAGAATTCCCCCACGACGCAGATCGATGATGAGGCAACGGGGACTGCGATGCTGTATTCATCAGGTACGACGGGTCGCCCTAAAGGTGTTCTGCGACCGTTGCCGGAGAGTGCTTTTGGCGAACCTCAACCCGGCGGTCTCGGTGATTATTATGGGATTGGTCAAGACTCGATCTATTTGAGCCCGGCACCGCTCTATCATGCAGCGCCTTTACAGTTCACGATGAGCGTAATTGAAGTGGGTGCAACTGCCGTCATCATGCAGCACGGTTTGCGGTTTATCAGCGGTAATACTGATTTTTTCACCGACTAGTTTATTTAATAAGGTTGATTTGCCGACGTTCGGCCGTCCGACTATCGCAACGAAACCACATTTAGTCATTATTATCTACTCCAATTTGTTTTAATACTGCTGCTGCGGCAGCTTGTTCAGCTTTACGCCGGCTGGTACCGGTTGCGGTGATCGGATCTAAATTTAATTCCGTCGCACAGCTGACATGAAAAGTTTGATTATGTTCTTTCCCAGAGGTGATTCAAATTTCCATTCACATTGTTCTTTTTATAGCAGAGACATGCAATAGAAATCGTCCTTGGAGAAGCTATGAAGTAAATTCCGAAATTAAAAGTTTTGAATAGGCAGCATCGAAGGCTAATGTCTAAGACATGGAAAGAACCTCTCAGGAATCAAATGTAAACGCTGTATCGTGCCATATCGGACGATTTTTTTCAAATTTTAGCTAAGGAGCTCTTCATTTGTAATTTTAAAGCCCGTCAAATGTTACCAAATAGGAGCTACATCTCATCCTAAATACATTTCATCTATCTTATCTGATCTGAAATCTGTCCCTGAAGAAATGCGTATGGACGTTGATTTTTTTGGAGGGGGTTTTGAGAATCATAAATTATTTTGGGATGTGATCATTCCTGATGGTGGTGGCACTCCAGGTGGCAAACTTGGAGATTCCATCGAAGTATATTTTGATAACTTTAAAAATTTCAAAAAATTTTTTTCAGATACTGCAGCATCAATACAAGGAAGGTTTAGCATTTAGCATAAAAAAAGATACTCATATGATATACACCCTACCTAATGTTCTACTAATGTTTCTCTGACACTCAATCCTAATGGAATATACAAAAAGTTAGATAAAAATATAATATTTTAGAAACAAATTTGGGCTATATATTTGCACATTAGGGGGTGTGGGTAGCAATTGTAAAATGATATTTATTTGTGCATACTTATTTTATAGAGGTAACATTTTGGTTAGCGCAGATAAAGGTTGTTCGAAAAAAACCTTTTTTGATTATTTTTCTTATAATAAACTGTCTTATTATAACTTGTCTCGTCATGGCTGCATAATAAAGCTACTTAAAGAACTAGACTGCCAAACCCTGACAGAATAGTTCTGTTTCAAAATCAATATTTAACTAACTGAAACTTTATTTTAATGTAATAAAAACAGTAAAATTGATTTGCCCAACACAGGGAAAGCTAATGCAAACAGGAAATTTATGTTTGCTAAACAAAAAATTGTTACCCTTTTCAAAAAGATGGACTTTGTCCAAAGGAGCACAGCAAAAGCAATGGGAGAACACGGAGTCAATTGTAGAAGTAGAGCTCCTTAATTTATATTATGCTAGTGATTTAAGCATCCTAGATGAAAATGAATTAATTTTACAGTTTTTGAGGGTTCAGGATGCAATAGTGGGTTCGAAAATTTATACTAGAACTACGTTGTCTGAGCAACGTGAAGTGTTGCGGCAACCTTTCTCCGGCTTCGCCGAATAAAGTGTTGCGAGACCAACAGACGCCACCAGGGACAGTACGCTGTGCGCTCTCACTGAGTGCGGTTTGTGGAAGCAGTGCAAATACGCATAGCCACATTGTGTGCCACATTTCTTTGGGAACTCTCATAGCCGTGCTACTCCTTGTCTTCATCGGCGCTTGTTGCCGTGGCGGTAAAACTGGGCGGACCAGTTGACGTGATCTGACTGGTTACGATGCCGTCGTGTATAGCAGTTGTGATGGTATCGCCGGGATTTAGTTCCTCTACACTCGTGATCAGGGGGGAGGTCGTTGTTAGAGCGTCGATTGTTAAAGCGAGTAATGGCCTTTTGCAATTGAAGGCTGATGTTATCGATACCGGTATTGGCATCCCTGCAAACAAATTGAACAAGCTTTTTAACTCTTTTTCTCAAGTGGATTCTTCGACAACCAGAGAGTTTGGGGGGACGGGGTTAGGGTTAGCCATCAGTAAGCGATTGTGTCAGCTCATGAATGGGTCTATTAGTGTTCAGAGTGAAGAAGGCCAGGGTTCTGCAGTACGGCTGAACCTGAAAGCCCTGTGATGATGACCGGATCGAAAGATCAACTCACTTACAGATGCATCCGCTTGAAACGCAACTTTGTGGCGGTTGACGTAGCACTTTCAGCGGCAAAACGGCGCTGCTGGCCATGAAATGAATACCGGCTCTTAACGTAGGCATGTCGCCCAGAACACCAGTGGTCAATCCGTTTCGCTCGAGTTGCTGATCTTCGAAGTACAGCGGCTGATGATGGAACGTTGCGGCAGCACAGAGAAGGAGAGTCTGAGGAGGAAGGAGAAGAAACTGAAGCAAATAAATATCTCACAGGTATCATTTAGAATCTTATTATTTCAGAATTGATCACTTGACAAAAAAAGGAAATATTATAGATACTAAGCTGGGTAATATCTAAGCTAGATACTAGGTAATAGATAGATCTGGGTAATAGATACTAAGCTAAGCTAGGTAATGTGGTTCAATCCCGCTTTCTAGGGCTATAATGAAAGAAAGGTTGAGGCCATGTTCTGCAAGGATTTATCTTCTGACTTTCCTGTTTTAGAGAAATTGTTGATGTTAAACGCTAGAAACAAGGTTGAATCAAGGAACGTACCCAGTGAAACCTTTTTTAATGGATTATTAGCAGGTGTTTATTTAGATTGGACATGGGGTACCGATAATGAGGTTGACTTAGGCAATTTGAAATGGTTCCTGCATAAAATTGGTAGGTTATTAACAAAAGATTTTTTTCAGTTGTATATTTTTCTAAGGGAATCATAGATCAATAGATGCGAGATAAAATAAAGTTTACATTTCGTCCATTTAAGAACAGGTGTGAATCTTCCGTGAATATTTTACTTAGACCATCATTTGCATAAAGAATAAATTAACTGCTATACGTAGGGTATAAATTTCGCCATATATGGTTGAAATGTTTTACTCTCTTCAAGACAAAAAAACCTTCTGGCAAGAAAACTTGTTTCAGACAAGGGGCTATACACTATTTGATTTCGAATACAACAGAGAGATTGAGGCAGAAATGGAGAGCGAGGATCATAAAATGATATAGTTGAAATCACAAAAAAATACGTCTCAAAATATTATAGAGAGCATCTGAAAATCTGGGCTTCATATTGCAATTAACAGTGTAAAGGAGGTGTGCATCCCAAGAGTTTATACCCCAAATCGGCGATACTTACCTCTGTTTCACGACCCTTCAGCCACGAAGTTCAACGGGTTGGGAACCAGCTATCCTAAGCGGTGTAAACAAGGGGAATCCAACAAAGGGTAGAATTAAAGCATAACTGGAACTTGTATCATAGGTCCTGATGCTGATTGTATGGTGAGAGAATCTACTAGAAAGCAAGGACAAATTTATGATGTTGTTGAAGTAGATGGATTAAGTCTAAATGTAAGATATAGTGGCCCTGATGTACGTCTTGAGAAATTTAGTATTTTACCTGAATCATCTATAGAATTCTTACCTGACGCAAATTGGAATGTAGAAGTAATAAAAGATGATCAAGTGTCTCGATTTTATTATAAGGTCACATACAAGACAGAAGCACCGAACTCGCTAAAGCACTGCAAACCCCTAACTCCCCCAAAGAGAGCTGATCCATTCCGGTTATATCAATCACGCATCTACGACATTTACTTATTCTACCCAACAAGTCACATTCCGATCCCTCCACTCTAAGCGTTTTCCAAGATTTTAGGCTTTCCCCTCCAGCTCCCTCTAATGTTACTGGATCCAGTCGGGATATAAAATAAGAGCTCTGAGACACGATATCCTTCTAAAACTCAAATTTCATTACGGAGACAGGCGCTTATCGCGACCATCCGGCCATTCCTTGTGGGGGAAATGCATGGCATATTCGTGGCCATAAATTTCCATACCCTTCTGGTTACAATAATCCTGGTCACACCAGTTGCCGAAGCGACGCGGATCACAGGACCACATATCCCATTCTGTTCCACCTTCCGTGACCCATTCCGCCAGCACCTTGCCGGCACCTCCAGACTGGGCAATACCGAAGGTGAATACACAGGCTTCAAATGCATTGGGAACACAGCGAGCCCAACCCATACTAGCAGTGCTGCTGCTGCTATCCCTTATCAACCTTGCGTTTTGGGCTTACTTGTTGCTGGCATCATATTGGCTGTGACTTTGGTTGACCCATACTGATGAGTATTATATCAAAATGAGTTTCTGGGACTCCAGGATTCAGTCGTGGATGGATGCTCTGTTGGATATGGACTGCATGGTGGCTACACAATACCACATTGATGATTGTTAGTTGATTCATAGGTGAATGTTGGATTGGTAACTGATTCAAAGAATAAGTATAAGATAAAAGTTTTATTTTCAAATGAGGCTTTTAAACTTGGCTCTCATAAAATGAGACGACTCAGCGGACCCTGTCATTTAAAGTATTTGTGCTTACAAAAAGCAAGCTTCAGAAAGCGAAGTGTGTCTTAAATAGAGTTATCGATCGCCCCCAGGATTTTTTTTTACTACTCGTTCCCCGCCTTATTCATCAGAAAAAGAACCTTATATTGATTGAAAATTTCATGTAAAGAAAAGGTTTTTGCGTCAAATATACTACTACTACTAAGGAATGAATATACATTGCTCAAAATAAAAATTATTTTCAGTAAAATGCAAACTGAGTTCAGGTTTTTTTGAAACTAAAGGGTGACGTTAGCCCTATTCCTCATTGTGGAGCTCTCTGCTCATTTTTGGTTTGACTTGGTTATTAAATGAAATTTTTGCTTTTTTCTGGTTTCATTATCATATTGATAATGATTTGTGGTAGGTTGAAATATTGTTGAATGTGCAAAACGATAGGCTACATGCATAACTTGCAGCACTTGCACCGTGGGTTAGAGGAGGGAAACTGTCAAATCCAGATTGTTAGTTATGAGAATTTTGGAGTATTCTGAACAAAAAGACAATCTCCTAATTTTGATCCTAGGCATAGGAGGTCATGTGGGGAATTTTTTTTTTTCAGTGTATTTCGATTCTTAAAAAAGGCATTTAAAGGTTTCAATTTGAAACATAATGATTCCCTTTTGAAGTCCCCAGTACCATCTGTTCGAACACATGTTTTTTTTTTTTACTTAAAAACAACTCCACTTTCCTTAAAACACTTTAAAACATTTTTTCACTACTTTTACATAACCAAAAAAAAAAATATAACACTTTTTTTTTATTATATCACATTTCAACACATTCTTCTTTCTCGTGGACCTTGTGGTATTGGGTAGCTACAACAATCCTAAAAAAATCCCAAAAATTAAATATTTCTCAATCCAGGCGAATTGCATCCCCTTCAACACATAAAATAAATTCCACACTAAAAAAATAATTAACCATTTATGCAATCACCAATTCCAAAAGAAGGTATCAGACTGATCCCGACATATGTCGTGATTTTTCTAGAGCTAGAGACTTTATTTTACTGTAAGTCTAAATGCCTAGGAATTTAACTGAAAATTAGGCTGTATTGAATTCAATAATATTTAATTCTTAAAAATTAAACTGAAGATGGTAATGACTGTAAAAGATTTAGTCCTTTCAGCCGGACAGCTGAAACTCTAGAAACGATAAAACACTTAAGACAAATTCCAAGGCTTGGTTTTAAAAACATACTTCGGGCTGGTTCATGGTTTTAAGCGTTGGAATCCTTTTCTTCGTAGAAGTATTATTTTAACTGATAATGGATTTGGGAGAGTTTTTTGTTTCAAATTACAAAAAAGTTGAATTTTTTTGTAATATGGGCACCTCTATTTTCTGATTTAAGTTTGTCTTTCTTTTTCTTGGCCGCCTTGTTGCCTTCGAAAAAAAATCGTTGTATTTTATTGGCGCCATTCTCGTTCTCCCTTCACGCTTGTGCTGGTGCGCACGTGCATACGCACCCACCTCCTCGCATGCACTTTGGTCGCGGTGCCCTTGGCGGTTAGTCGTTCTCTTGTGGCGTATTGGCCGCGACCGGAGGGCCTGACAAGGCGCTCCTGTGGCTCGAACTATAGCCCGCCAGCCAATTTGGTATACAGATTTCGTGCCAAAATCGGACCAATTCCTGACCGGTTTGTGGACCGATCAGAGTTTATTGGTTCAAATTGGCAACCAGATCTGGTGTCATTGAGAGAGTTGGAGGAGGAGGAAACCAGAATTCTTGGAAAATGTGAAAATTGAGGTATTTTAATCTTACAAATGGGTGATTGGATCTTAATGAAACTTGATATATAGGAGGATCTTATGTCTCAGATAATCCATTTTCAATTCGAATTGGATCCAAGAACATGGGGGTTGGAGGGGGGAACCAGAAATTTTGGAAACTGGAAATTTTGGAAAATGCTTAGAGTGGAGAGATCAGGATGGGCTTAAGTTTCAAGCTGATAAGGAATAAAAAGTTGTTTGACCAGTTCAAGTACCTCCAAAATCCTCCCGTTCCCAATGAGAAATGTATTCTTCTTGGCCCAAGGAACGTTCTCTGAAAGTTTCAAGCCAATAAACCACCTAATATCAGCTAAGGGCTCTGTTAAATCTGTCTAAAACAATGGAGAATTTGCATATTTTATGACCTTCATCCAAGGAGCTGTGGGATTATGTATTGAATTATAATATTAAATTGGAACTACCACGTCGGAACAAAGCAGCCGTAAAGCCACAAGTAAAGTTACCATTATACATAAGCCAACATTTGCCCATTAGAGACATCGTTAGATGACACGGTAGAACCTGGTTCATCAGGGTTGCTACTAAGTTTACAAGAAGCTTCTAGTTCGACCGAATTTATGGGGCCAACACGTGATATTAATACTACTTTCCGGCCAAACCCGATACAGCTCCCTCAAAATTAATCTTCTGAAATGTATTTAGTGTCAGTCCAGCATACGCCTGTGATACCTCAAGAAAATAAATACTCCAATTGACTGAAGTGACGTCAATTGGGACGAGAGGCAGCACGTCTCACTTTTGGATATAAAAAATAACCTGTTAGGTCTATTTCATTGCTATTCTATATTTCACTAGAGTGTTATATTGAATCAGATAGACTTGCTGACTGGCTGTTTGAACTCGATATCCATATGCTTTACCCACAATTTTTACACTGGTTTTTATGGATAAGTATTATTATTGGTGCGTTCCTGTGTATTTATTTCTATTATTTTAATAATTGTTCAAATCTCATATAATACCCTCTTTTAAGCATGAACTTATAGGTAAATTATGGATACAGGGTTAATTGGCGGAACAAATAAATTTTACCATCCAATGGAATGGGTCAACGACAAAAAAATTCAACGAATTGGTCAGATCTCATGTCACGTCATTGACCTGAATAAAACCTGCAGTCGCTATCTCTCTTTAGCAACTAAATCTTTTAATTTAGTCAGCCTTGGCCATCGCCGCCACGCGCTCTCCGCCACTGGCCCCCTCAGCCTCCAGGATCCGTTTGAGGACGAAGAGCACCGTCGCGCTCGACATGTTGCCGTTCTCCCGCAGGACCTCCCGCGCCGGGTGCAGCTGCGCGTCGCTGAGCTGCATCCGCTCCTGCACCCGGTCGAGGATGCTGCGGCCGCCGGGGTGGATGGCCCAATGCTGCACCTGGTCCCCCACCGTCCCAGCCTCGAAGGCTTCGGCCAGGCCATTCTCGGCCGATATCCAATCTTCGATAAAGCACTAGTGTTTGGAATTCTACAGATATTGGAAAAGGCTGCGAGTCAATTTAATTATGCTAGTTTTGTAGACATATTTTGTGTACTATGCAAATCATGATTTTTGTTCGTTTTAAGTTTCAACTTTGATTAAGAAATTTCTTTTTAATTAATAAGGCAAAGATACGTGTCTTCTTTTCGACATTGCGATATTACTCAAAATCCTAGAGACGAACGATTTGGGGTTCATTGAAGACACCAAATAAAACGCATTTTTTTTGTGCACTGTCTTATTTAAAATATTTACTCCATATTTTCATTTGTTTAATTTTGTCGTCCATAAAAAACAACACAAGAAAAAAATCACCCTCTAAAAGGTCTGAATTTCGTTTTGGTTTTGTTGAAAAATAACATAAAAAGACGAATCGCCATGATAATCAAGATGACTGGAAAGAACAAGTGAAAGTAAACTGATTGTCTAATATAAGATTATAATGGTATCAATACTTGTGTATTATAGGGCACGTGCCAATGCAAACTCCTCTCACATGCTCGTTGATGACATGGAACTCCCCGTGAATATCTCGGACCTTTTTATATCAATTGAACAGTTGACACATGAAAGCACCAACGCTGCCAATTGGAGCAATGAACGATTGCAAAGCGCTGCGCGATTGCTGGACGGCCGCAACCAAAGTGATGACTCCAAGCATTTAGGCCTCGTAAGGCGTATGGTGCATGGTGAACTCTCACGGCGGGCGCTCACTCAGTGAATACACACTCCTTAAAAAAAATTTGGCAGCCCTGCTGGCGAGAGCTATCTCTTTGGCTTTAGTCAACAGGAAGGCATCCTGCTGAAGCCGTTATTGTGTCAGTTTTAGCGGATACAAAAGTTTTGGGAATCAAAACAATAGCAATTCTTTGGACGGATACTAACATTTTTGCAATTTTCTTTAAATTCAGCGCTGACAACCAAACAGGTATTGCATATAAAATGATGGATTTAATAGCAGCTTTATATAACTTTCTTAGCCTTTCAGGAATATCTCTTAATATGGCTAATATTTACCTCTTATAACATCTCTCTCCCTCTTCCTGGAATTGGTTGCTAGGGTCTTCTAAAATAAGGCACATTTTCTCAGGCTCGTAACTTTGAATGGGTAAGACTAAACTTGATGAAGCTTATATATTTAATATCAGAATAACAATGCAATTCTTTTGATGTAGCTATTGGTATGAAAATTTAGTTTTTTGAGTTTTGGCTACTATTGAGCCGGGTCGCTCCTTACATTGCATCACTGTTTGCATTTCTTATTTAACTCCTTAACATCTGGTTGGGCCACTCACATGAGGATAAGTTTTACTTATTCTAAATTAAATTATAACATCTATATTACGTGATTTCTAGGAAAGGAGTCCCTCAAGGACAACATTAATTTAGTATTAAGCCCTCCTGATTATTTTGATAATTGTTAAAATAAATAATTGGTAAAATGAGTTTGATATTTTTTAAGATTAAATTGGATAAAGTTGAATAAATTAAATGGATCTCTCCCTCTATCTCCATCATCGTTGTTGTTGCTGCTGTTGTTAGGTATTCACTTTAACCTTAGTCCTCTTCACTTCGCGGGACGGACACAAGACTGCCATCGTATGCAGCTGAAATGTGCCGCGCCAACGCATCTCCGCCCACCCTCCGCCATTGCTTGCTGTCGCGATGCCACTTGTGCACATGGCCGTCTGTGGATCTTGCCCACACAAGCTTTGAACTGCGCGGTACAGGCAGTGAGGGACAGGACAGGAACACGATCATCGAGCGCGACGGCATACGCATCGGGGTTATCGGAATCATGGGTCAGGATGCAGCTACGGCCATTATTCCGTCGTACATCGCGCCACTGGATGTGCTTGATCCTGCCACAATGGTGCAAAAATCCGTCACGGAATTGCGCGGCCAGGTTGACCTGATGGTGCTGCTGACGCACCAGGGAAAAACGGCGCCTATGCAGACGGACGCTGAATCCGATCCGCGCCTGCAGCGCGATATCGACGCGGATATCATCGATAACCGCCGAAATTACTCCTAAAAATACATTGGCGCCTGTTGTAGACCAACCACCATATAAAACATGAGACATGAGGTTTAAATAGCCCAGAAATCCAAGCCCACCTACGCACATCACAATGCCATAGAAGAATAGCAACGTATCCCACTCCGCACGCGAGACTTTGCTAAACACATCAAACGGTACAACACTACCCAGTTTTTTGAGCCGCTCTTTATCCCCTTCTCGTTCAGCCATTGCCATTTTACGCGAGCAAACGCAGGCCAGTCTGGATGGCAAACTGCCCTGGATTTGCGCTTACCTGTCCATCGATGCTGATGGTGACGTTGACGGAAACGGCTCGGAAGCCGTGCTCCTGAATGGCCAGTCCGTGGGTCTAACAAGCTCCGTTGCCTACGGTCATACCGTCGGAAGCATTCTCGCATTTGCCTATGTCAAACCCGAGGTCGCAGTTCCAGGAACCGAGGTCGAAGTCGTCCTCCTCGGCGAACCGCGTAAAGCCCGCATCACTGTACCACTGCAAGCCAGAATACCTACTTAAGAAATTACACCCCCCCCCATCTTCACCTACAACTTTTTCACATAGGGATCAGTGTTGTTTCTTTTTTTTATCAACTCCTGCTTTTCTTCATCAGCACAAGTGGGATGCTGAAAAATCCTAGATAGATGTTTCTGGGCTCATTTTAAAGGAAATTGCTGTATCTACATTCTTATTCTAAGAAATATATCATAAGATTAAGAAAATTATTTTTTATACCGCTCTGGCTAAACTCTTCTTAGCTAAATATTCGCTAACGACCCAGGCTGTGTGAAAACTCAAAATTTTCTCTAAATAGAGGGTGCCTGGAACCCCTTCCTAATATACCGGTCATGTCTCTACGGGCTTCTGGTGAAGTCGGTTTTCTGTAAGGAGTCTTGCTTTCCGGGTTTTCACACAGTCTGGGCCACAAGTAGTCGCTCGTGTGGTTATGCCGTACAATATGGAAAACCTCCGAAATTGGAATTTCAATCTATGAGTGATAAATGTCATCACCGCACCTTTCGAGGTTGCGTATGCCGCGGCACCAGGTCCGCCGCCATCACGGCCAGCCTGCGATGCTAAATTGATGATCGCACTCCCGTCACCCATGTGCGGGGCAACAAACTTCGTGGTAAGGAAGGTGCTGGTGACATTGAGTTTCATGACGCCTTCAAAAAATGCTTCGTCCATTTCCGCGAGCGGTTTGCGCGCGACCAGCCCGCCGACGACGTTAACCAGAATGTCGATGGCGTCACCGAACATTGCCCACCTTTTCCCTAACGCCCTCAACAAGACTCACCTTGTTCGCGCTTTCAACACCAATCTGACTGACTTCGAAAAAGAGGTTTCGGACCCCATCGGGAGCCCGTTGGAAGTGTATGAACAATGCCGAGACGAGATCGTCGAAGGCATCAACCAAATCATCAAAACCCTTAACCTCATACCGGACAACGCAACCCATCCCGCATCGACTCCGAATACACCAGCGAAAATAGCCCTTGGTTCCGATCACGCCGCCCTCTTTTCACAAAACAAATGTCATTGAAATTATTAGACAACAATTTTGTTCAAAAGGTCCAAATAACATATAATAATGCCTCTAGGATTGACACCCCTTCAGCACCTTGGGGTAGGGTTGTAAGTTGTGCCATGAGGGCATATAAAGTTTTTACGGAATGGAAGGTCGTATAAACTTCAGATGAGGCTCATTTGATTTGAACTTGGATGTTATAGTGCCTTTTTTAAGAGTCAAGGTGATTTGAGTGCAACCAGCAACGCCGAAGCTTGTTGTGAAAATGGAGAATCCATCAATGTTTTTGTTAACTGAGGAGGGGTGTCAAAGAGTGCCGAACAGTGGAGAGGGGACAAGTTCTCATTGTTAAGGACGAGGAGTGGAGAGTTCTCTGCATCTGTTTCTTGTCCTACCAAGAGTTCTGCGAGTTTGGTTGAATTGCGGTCCACGAAATTGTCTTCCGTCGTGTTCTTCTTTGCGTTGGACATGAGTAAGTGTAGAGGTGTGTCACCATTCTCATGAATGATGAAAACCCTCAAAATCCCGTTTCATAAATGAAACTATAGGATTAATTATTTGTTCAATCAATAGAAAATTATTTTCTCCTTAGTTATTAATCATTGCAATAACTTTTAATTTTTCGAAGTTATTTCTATGTGTATCTAAGTTTGATTAAAACCCATTAATAAACGGAAGCAATTAATTCTGCCTCCCGCCCTTGATTTTGAAAATTAGTTTTTTTAGTATTTTATTGAAAAATAACCCTTTTCGGCAGCATGGATGATTCATTATTAATTCAGGTCTAGGCTATTAATTCCAGCGTTGGTAAATGTAGCTGTCCTGAAGTCCAGTAATAAAATTTATGTGCTTTTATTATAATTGTGTAGTGCCGGTAAAAAATTGTTTGAATGATTTTTCATGGTAAATATAACGTTACTGTGAAAACCGAGAGTTATTGAAGCAAAACAAAGTTAGGTGGTTTTGGTTTACATTGGCCATTATGAATAAATAGGAGTTATAGGGTATATTAAACTAGTTATTGATTGCATTTATTTATCTTAAAGCATTCTTTTTAAAGTAAAAAAAAAACACAAATCTTTAAAAAAGAAGAAGAAATCGAGAAAGAATTACTAGACATTATGTTAACAACAAATCAAAAATACTTTTTATCAAGTCCACAGAGTCCCTTCTCTAGTCTAACCAGAGGTGTCTTTCAAGCGAGCAAGAAGAGGCCATGATTTGTGAAAATGAGCAATAAAAAAACTTGCCATAATCAGTTGAACCCAACCATATTATGCCTAGCACTACAACTCGTGCTCAGGGTTGCCACCTGTAGCACGAAAGTGCTATTTTAGTACTTTTTTTTTGTTTACTGTAGCACCAATCATCGCTGTTTAGCATAAACATTTGGGCAACTGTAGCACTTTAGGAATTCACCGTGGTGGCAAACCTGATTGCAGTGTTGGAGGGGCAAAGAATTAAGGGATATAGTTTCAGCGCTCTATTGATATAGATTTAAAATTTTGTTTTGACCAGGATTTCAACATCCCTAATATGCGGTTGACAGAGCAGCTCTAATAGGAATTTTAGAGTTATTAAATGCACTGACACTGGCTTCAAAAACGGATCTGAGCACACATTAGTAAAGTTCTCACTGGTTCCCTAAGAAGCAGCGTAAAAACAAGTTATTCCTCCTCACATAAACGAGGTAGAATACCTGGTTGACTAAAAAATCCTGGAGTAATTCTGCTTAAAGCTGTTTAATGGATTCAGCCTCCCAGTTTGATAACGAGGGATGTTGAAGATTACGAAGGAATGTTGAGAAGGGGAGGTGATCTGAATAAGAAAATGCCATCTTTACGCAACTTTTCAAGAGAGTGTGGCAGTAATTTCTTAGGAAGTGTTCGGTTTGCGAAGTTGAAACTAACATGGCTTTTTGTGGGGGATGTTGAATTAGCCAAAAGGAAACATTCACATCCTACTTCTACGGCTTCTGCTCATACTACTGCTACTATTACAAATGTTTCTATTACTACTAATGCCACTAAATCTAAGGTTACGGCAGATTCGTCGAAGCTGAGCTGTTCATGCTCTTGGGGTCGCCGGAAGCTAACCACCGTTTGAATGTTGGCTTCGTCGGCCAAACGCTCGAAGGCGGCTGAATCGGGCTGTCCACCGAAGTAGAGCGAACCGTCGCGGAAAAGGTTATTGACGCCGTCCCACCCTTCTTCGGGTGCAGCCTCGCCTACGGCAGTGGTAGCGAGACGCTGCGAGGCACAGGCGCTACCCAAAACGAGTAGAAAAACGAACAGCGATAAGGGGCAAAAAATCTAGGGGGAATAAGAGTAAATACTTCTTGGCCCCTTCCAATTGATGCCATTGGTTGGAGAAAAAGCTGTTATCGAGTGAATAGCGAACCACTATCAAAAGTAATCAAGAACTACTAAACACGTTTTAAAATAAACTTTCAAACGTAAAAGAATTTCCATTCGAAAATGACTCAGGAATGATAGCCATTATCCATGCTAAACTCAAAATAAAACGTAATGTCGAAAAAAAATTATGAGAATTTCCAGATCCCGAGGATTAAACAGAAGTAGACCATGATCCCGCGGAGCATGGCGGGGTCGTCGGCGGTCGTGCCGCCGATGCGAACCAGTCGCACGACGCGGGGGCGATACGACAGCTCGATTTCGCGGAGCAGGATTTTGTAGAACAACACGTGGCGGATCACCTTCATGCCGCCACCGGTGCTGCCGGCACATCCGCCGATGAACATCAGCACGAGCAGGCTGCCGCGGGCAAAGTTGTTCCAACGATCAAAGTCCGCCAAAACGTGGCCAAGCAGATATGGCAAAAAAGAGAGCAAATCTTTATGCAAAATACATTCCATTAATTGCAGAATTTTGTACTGAATTAGCTGGAAAGAAAAAAGCACCAAATTTCCAGAAAATTTTAGATGAAAATTCAGTTGAAACTAAAAAACCAATAGAGGAGGAAAAAGAAATTGAAAACAAGTAAGAAAGATAAAGCAACAATAAAAGAACGTAGCAAAAAAGCTGATGAAAAACAAAAGAATATCCTTGAAACAAAGCAAGCTTCATGAGCAGCTGCATCTATCACGGCTCTACAGATTCTCAGTAGGGAGTCTTTAGTTCCAAGAAAAATGATCCACTCAAGTCGCGGAAGTCTCGTAATACGAGTCTAAGAAAAATACGAACGTCATAAAATTAGTATCCATGTCCGCCACCAATGTCCTTTCTGAGAGTGGATTCTAAGCCTCATCAGTTAATCATATAGTTTGTGGTAACAGTCTGTAAGAAAGGAGTAACTCGGCCCAATAACGAGGCTGGCGACGGTGCGCTATCCACTGCCATCGACATGACGCCGATCCTGCACCTGCACCTGCACCTGCAGCGACCGCGCCGCGCCATGCCCCAGATGCCCTCGATAGCCCATGCGGTCTTCACAGCATCCAGGTGATCGTCGCCCCGGACTCGCCCGCCGCTGCGGCGACGCCGAGGCCAGTGCTCGACCTCGGCTGGCCGCAGAGCGGAGGCAGCGTCATGCTGAGCTGCCCAGGCATGGCCGGCGATAGCAGAACCGCTCGCGTCATCGTCAACCGGATCTGGCAGGGGTATTTTGGAACGGGGCTCGTGACGACGCCCTCCAACTTCGGCCTCCGCGGCAGCCCACCCAGCCACCCGGAATTGCTCGATTGGCTCGCCACCGAACTCCTGCGCCACAACTGGTCCCAAAAACACATCCATCGCCTCATCCTAACGTCCGCAACCTACCGTCAATCGAGCCGTCACGATCCGTCGATGGCCGCGATCGACCCCGACAATCGAAATTACTGACACACAGTAACATATACACATAGTTACATACATATACACACACAAACACACCTAGAAACAAATACACACACGCACAAACACACACACACGGAAACAAACACACACACACATACACACCCAAAAAACATACGCACACACAAACAAACCCACATATAAACAGACACAAACACACACAAAAACACACATACACAAGCAAACACACACACACAAACACATACACGAACAAACACACAATATCCCACACACAATCACTCACATATATTTGCGCAAAAGGGCACGGAAATTATCGTTTCTACCGTTCAGTGCCCAATACCCAGGGCTACTGCTAAGATTTGTCACATCCATTTGTACTGTTACAATTTTACAAAAAAAATTAAAGGGACAAAGAGTTTTCTTAGGGGGCTAGGGCCTAACTCTTAAAGGGCTTGTCAAGGGATGAAAAATACTGTAATGCTTTGAAGAAATAAGTTGGGGGCACGGAAAAATTTATCCCAAGTTCCATTTCTGGCTCTGCCTTGGTGATAACATGATTAAGAGTTCCTCTGACCTAGATAACATAAAATCGAATGACAATGAATGTGAACGAAATGTGAAGACTACTAAAGTAAGCAGTCATGAATTAATTACAGATAAAGGTAAATGCAAATATGACTTGAATGCTATTTGTAAAAAAGGAAAAATGTAAATATCTGCATGTTTGCAAAAGTTTGAATATTGAGGGTGAATGTAAGGTTCCTGACTGCCAACTATTACACCAAAAATTTTGAAGCAAGTTCCAGAAGATGTCGATAGGCGGTTTCCATATCAACGGAAACGCGCCCCGGGAGCCGGTTGGAGATGGCCACCGATTTCTGCAGCGACGCGTAGGCTGCATCCCATGCTGCCAACCTGAACAGGCATATTCCTTTCAAGCTGTAACCCAGCGCGATCAGCGGGGTATCCGAGTCGCCTCCCCCTTCAAGCAGGGCGAGAGCCTGTTCATACAGCTCGACGGCTTTTACACAGTCGCCCTGAATCTGGTGATTGTAGGAGCAAGGGCTGTAGGCTATGTAATTTACCTATTGTTTACATATAGTATTTGTTATCGAAAAATGTGGGAAGGTTTGGCCTTTAGTATTCAAAAAATAATTTGCACTTTATTGAAAACGAAGTAGATTTAAATGTTTTTACTTTAATAAATCCTAAATTATTAAGACCTTAAGGAATCAATATATGCATATTAAACTGACAATCACCATTCTTTTTTCTTTTTTTTTTCCTTCAGTAAAGTCCAACTCAGTGTGCGATTAGACATTAGAAGTGAAGATTAAAATCAGTAAATGATTCCCAGAGTAGATACCCTCCTACTCCCAGCCGACTTCGATCATTAAAAAGCAATCGATTTAATCTATCTAGTTATACTACAAATTATATTATAAAAAACACCAAGTCCTATTTTCTTTTTCAATTATTTCTTTTTTTCATTTAGAAAATTATAACTAATGTATAGCTACCTTCTTATTTTTCAATCATTCCATTTCTGTTCTACTTGCAGATGTGGAGTGCGCATCTTGAAGATCACATCCATCGGATTGGATGTTGTGTAAGTTGTGGTTCGTCGAGCTTGATTCCCGACAACGGTTTTTGTTCGAACTCAATTCGAACATTTCGATCCTGCCCCTAGGATTTCGCGATAAAAACGCGGTGACAATTAACTAGTCGATACTTAATGACAAAAATCATGAAATCATCCGAGAACATCGGCGATTTTGATGATTGGGTTCACAAAGCAATTCGTTAACAACGCAATCCGGATAGAGTTACGTATATTTATTACCAAGAAAGACGTTCGTAAAAAATTAAAAGTTCTAGTTGCCTTTTTAAGTAACCAAAAAATTGGAGGGAAAATAGGCCTCCTACCCCACCCCTTTTTCTCAAAATCGTCCGATCAAAACTATGAGAAAGTCATTTAGCCACAAAAAAATTAATATGCAAATTTGTTTTAATTATTCATGTGCGGAGAACCAAAACCAATCCATATCTTAATTCAAAAACGTTCAGAAATCAAATACAAAACATTGATTTATGTGATGGTTTTCCAAACAAATAGTAATTATATTTCTTTGTAGAGAAAACATTCAATGAGCTCTAATTTAGTTGCCATTTTTGATAACTCCTTTGGTCGCCTTTGGTCGTCTGCACATCCTCAACGCTTCTAGCTATGCCATAGTTCAAATTAATTCTTTCATCTTTCAGTTGACGAAATGATTAAGCACCCATATGAAACGAGATCTGACAGTTTCTACTTCGCTGATGATAAACTAATAATGCACACCCGGGGGATCATTCCGCTGGATGGATTTCATGTGCCCCGACGCCTGGCGCGTGCCGTGCGCAGAGACGATCTCGACATTTCATTCGACGCAGATTTCGCGGCGGTTATTGATGCCTGCGCCGAGAAGCGGGCCGGCCGCAACAGCACCTGGATCAATGCGCCGATCCGCCATGCCTACCGGCAGCTTTTCAGGCGCGGCCATTGCCACACCGTCGAAGCGCGGCGAGACGGCAATCTGGTGGGCGGCCTCTACGGATGAAAGGTGCCAAGTGAACACCCAAGTTTCATTTTCAAAAATTAAATATGAAACTGTAAAGAGAGTCGACGAGATTCATCTACTGGGGAGTAACTGCTCTACCAATATTTCTTGGAATAACCACCTTGAGCTAGTGAGAACCTCGTGCAAAAGAAAACTCAGAGTGACTTTTCGCTGCAGAAACAGTCTTCCATACATCCCTATTATCCCAGTTCAGAAATGCTATATTGTCCGTTATATGCAGATGCCTATAAAAAACGTGGGCCGCCGACGTACCGGTGACGCTGAACGCGCCGGTCGCGCGCATATCGTGGGACACCACGGGCGTTACCGTCGAGTCGACGAAGGGTACGGTCCGCGCACGGCGCGTGTTGGTTACCGTCTCGACGAACGTTTTAGCCTCAGGTGCCATCACGTTCTCGCCATCGCTGCCAAATTGGAAACAAGACGCCATCGCGGCGCTGCCGCTCGGCGTTCACAACCGTATCGGCATCATGCTGAACGACGACCCCTGATACCAGCGGGTCGAAAATGCTGCTGGATCCAGAGACATCATACCCTGTGTAAACGAGAAATACGGTTCCACATTAAACGAAAGTGGGATGATAATCAGTACCGGCAGGATCAGGAATACGAAGATGAATGTACAGATGGTCAGATAGATATATTGCCATATCCGTTCGCCCACCGTCGCATAAAGCGGCAATTCATTCATGAAAAACATGGGTGTGCCGAACAAAAAGGCAAAACCGATTACAACCGCCACTGACCATATTTCAAGCTGTTCGTTTTATTTGTCTTATCATCAACGAAAAGGAAAGAAAATCACTATAATAACGAAGATTACTGAAAAGAACTAATTAATGTAGATCAACAGTTTAATATATATTGATATTCATGCATGAAAGTCAGGAATTTTGGATTTTTTAACATTGTGAAAGAGAAAAAATTCAAAAGAATTTTTTTTCAATAAGGTGTAAATGACATTATGGTCTTTATAAGGCACAGGGAGCATTAGCCCTGCTCCCCTCGCGACCGATCTGCTTGATCTCGTAGTTTGTCAGCTCGTCCTCCGGAGCCGTGATGCGAAGCGCGACTGGCGTCGCGTTCGTGCGAGAGAGGTTCAGGCTGTACAGCGTGTCCCAGACGTGGAGCACAACATCCGAGCCGTCCTCGGAAACCGAGAACGACTGCACATCGATTCCATCGAAACTCGTAAGCCGCTTCGCCCGAGCATCGGGCTGGCCGAGATCGATGGTGTAGAGGTTGACCGTGTCGAGTTCAATCAAACACCATCCCGAACACGCGAAAATGATTACTCGCGCCGCAGAACTGGCCATTCAACCCACGAGCGACAAGGATGAAATCGACGCCATTGCAACACCTATATATGGGTTTTTAAAAGTGCTGCGCAGCGGAGTCCTCGATCTGTGACGCATAAAGTTGGGCTAATCACTCGATGGCAAAACTCGGCAGGTGAACGAATTCGCATCGCGTTAAACATCAAAAAAGTCCAGTATGAATATGTGCCTATCACGGAGCTTGACGACATTAATAGTGACGTAGCTAATGAGCGAGCAAGAAATGTTGTCATTTTCTTTAACCAAATCAACTAGACGACATTAGTGACGTGGCAAAAGACAGGGACACGGAATATAAGAAAGGAGTGAACGAAAACAAATAAAACTTACTGCATCGAATGCTGGCATATCTGGAAGTGAATGGAGAAGCTATGGAGGCATCACCAAGCTTGACAATGTGACTCTGATCTTGTTCTTCAATCTCTTTCAACAATTCCATATTAAGAAGTAATATCCCCTGCGTATATATGTGAAGGACCTCCCACAAAAGTTTGGTAGTTTTTGCCCTAAAAAATTTCTCTGTTCGCGTTTCTCCATTCACCGAAAAAAACTTTAAGATTACACCCTTAGATGAAAAGGCACGGAGAGGGTGTTTTTACTCTGTCATAATTTCCAACTTATAGAAAGGTCACTAAAAATTCTATATAACATTCAAGAAAACCCTCTTCTATTATTCTATAACCAAAATTTTGCTGTTCCTTTCACATACTGGAACATGTTTTAATGCCGCCAGATGAAACACCACATTGATGCCCGACATTGCGTGCATCAACGACTCTTTATCGCGAACGTCTCCAATGACAAACTTCATGCGCGGATCGTCGAATTTCCGATCCATCTCCACTTGCTTGTGCTCATTGCGAGACAGCACAACAATTTCCTCAACCTCTGGCATTTCCAGCAGTTGACTACATAATTCATGCCCCCAAGAACCCGTACCGCCGGTTACGACATTTGCTTCCATACAGCATAACTGGGAGGACATTACTGTTGAAGATTCGAAGTTTTAGCCGCTCTGAGAACTTCTGTGAGTGCCAAATCTATTTAAGCCCGGTAAACAAGCCACTAGTCTGTCAGATACAGGTCTGTCTCTTTGTCTATTGCTCCTGTATTCTGTACTGTGTTTCTCATATATTTAAACTGGACAACCTGTTCTAAATTCTCATTGCCGCATAGAAAAAAGTCCTTTTTTTATTCTTTTGTTAATACGGGGACTTTAGAAAAACGAGCGTGGGAGGGGGCCTAGTTGCCCTCCACTTTTTTGCTCACTAAAAAGGGCACTAGAACTTTTAATTTTCCTTCGAATGAGCACTCTCGCGAAATTCTAAAATACAAATTTCAGCATCTGTGCAGATGGGAGCTTGAAATCTGTACAGTAGGGTTCTCTGTTGCGCTAAATCTGGTGGTGTGATTTTTATTAAGATTCAATGACTTTTAGGGTGTGTCCCCCCTTTTTCCAAAATAATGGTGGTTAGGTCAGAGGTCCAATGAAATTTGATACTAGGGCCCCGCTTGAATTGGATGCTAGGGCCGCTTGTGATTAGGTTAACACTCCCGATGAAACTGGATGCTAAGGCCCCGATAGAATTGGATGCTAGGGCTCCCATTGGAATTGATTGCTAGGGTATCCCCGGTGGTTAGGTTAGGTTAGATTATGGTGATTAGGATGAAGTTGGATTTTAGGACCCCAATGGAATTGGATGCTTGAGGTAGGGTCCACAAAACTTAAAAATATAGTAAAACAAATGAAAGTACCTTACTGTATTATGGCTGATTTTGAATCGTACAGTAAAGAATTTAGTCAAAAGAAAGTTAAACAGACTTTTAAAATATCAGAGCAAAAGCACTTTGCTTATGGATTCCAAGTATGTTGTTGTTTGGATATAACACAAAATAAATATTACAAATGATTTTGTGAAGATTCTAGCGGGTATTTTGTAACTACCATAACAGAAGTGTGTGTAGAAATAGCCAATGAGACTTATTAAAGTCAGAACAACAACAACAGCCTTACACCGACAAAAACTCACAAGGCTTGCTTCCAGCAATGGAAACTGAACAGGGCACACTAGCGCAATCATTAGCAATATTGGAATGGCTTGAAGAAACTCACCCAGAAACACCGCTTCTGCCAAGTGACCCATGGCAAAAAGCACAAGTACGTAATTTCAGTTACGCTATCGCTTGTGATATTCACCCAATCGACAACCTTCGAGTGCTTAAATATTTAGCAAACCTTTTTCCAAAACCAAAGTATCTCTTTTGCAAGGGAGAAACCCTGCAAAAAATAAAACTCATTTTCCTTTCACCTTTTCAACATGGGGGATTCCATCTTCAAGGTACACCTCCGATACCCGCGAAAAATCATATTGCTCATAAAATTTCTGCAAATAATCCTGCTCCGATATTCGGATAGCAATCCCAGGCCAGGTACATTGAATTTCCTTCAAGGTCTTTTCCATTAACTGACGTCCAAGGCCATTTCCCCTCGCCTACAAAATTGTGTTAAAAAATTTGTCTGAACAAGAAATGTTCTTAATCTATAGCACCCAAATTTAACCTACTAAAGCTTTTTGTCTTGCTAACCAATGTTCTGCGTACCTCAGAACCGATCTCCTTGATCCAGGACTGCGATGCGTTGTTGGGGGCAAATCATCCGACGCTTCTCGTGTTTTTCCCTCAGATTTTCCCATTCACCCATTTAGAGTTAGGTTGACTCTGGCTGAGCTTACAGAGTCACAACGTCGATACGATATTGCATGATGTACAGTCATCCATCGACACCACGCCGTTCGACACGCCCGCAAACTTGCTGCCGGGTGCGCCGCGCGCGCCGGTCGATCATGAATTTCTATATGGAGGCAGAATCATGACACGCAAAACCCTCACCGCCCTGCTCGGCTTCATTACCGTACTCGCCCACTCGTCGGCCTCGGCCGCGTCCCCCGCCGATTGGGGTTCAGGATTCCTGTTCGAGGCCACCGGGTCGGTGATCAACCCGGCCGTCGGCGGTGGACCCGTTCCAGATGGGCGGTCAGGTCGGCGGCAAACGGCTCGGCGTCGGGATATCCCATGAAGGCAGCGATGTGGGCCAGGCCCTCGTCGTCCTCCGGCACCGTGTGGGTCTGGCGGTCGTCGATCATCTGCAGCCGGTGTTCGAGTTTGCGCAGATAGGCGTAGGAGGCGACCATCTCCTCGGCGGTCTTGGCGCCGATCAGGTCGGCGCCCTGCAGGGCCGCGATCGCCTTCGTCGTCGCCGGCACCCATGAGGCCAACACAGCTACGCAATCTTTTGTGTTTTAGATTTTGGTGGAGGGTTAAAAAAATTGGCTTCTTTTCTATTTAGTTGAGAAAGCTCCGTGGCAACACCACCCGAAAGGTTTGTCTTTTTTTTCAGTATTCTTGTATTTCCACTTAAACGTGACTTGAAACAAGTATGCAATATGAACTACAACAAAGGCTTGTACAAAAGACGTGACTAAGCTGACGTGATCCAATTATATTTTTTGTTGAATTTCAAGACCGATGACACCGCCACCGGCGATGCCCAGCGTCCTGATCTCACGCATGTTGCTGATCCTTTAGACGAGCTTCTTGAGGCCGAATTTGCGCCGCGCGCCCTCGGCATCCACGACCGTCGCGCCCATCAGCTCGATGAGGTTCTTGGCCTTTTCCACAAGTTGGGCGTTGGAGGCAAAGACACCGCGCTCGAGATAGAGGTTGTCCTCCAGCCCGACGCGGCAGTTGCCGCCCAGCTACACCGCCTGGGCCACCATCGGAACGCTTATGGTCAAAAACGATCATCAGTACCTTTATCTGGCGCTTGACGTAACCCGCGATCAAAATAACGATCCAGGTACGAATGACTACTTTTGGTTTTGCGTCGACGTAGACGGCAATCAGGCCGTTTCGCCTAATGCCGACGCGCTCTTTAGCTCCCGACCCGGCCATCCCAATCAACTTCGTCGCTGGTTTTTCCTTCGTCCTAACGCCTGGAAACCGACCAATACCGCAACGGATCTGATCAATTCTATCGCAGGTTCGGCGGCAGCGAGCTACCCGGGCCGCGGTACGGCCCGGGCGCGCCTTCGGGGCGACGGCGCACGGTCGGCTGCGCGTCTTCCTTGTCCTCGCCGGTCGACTCGATGAACACGCGGTTCCAGTTCTCGTCCCGCGCCGGGCCGTCCTGCTCGCGCAGGGTCGAACTGCCGTCGCCGTGGCCGGTGAAGTGTCCGTCCCGGTAGCCCCGCTCGATCGCAGCCGTCGTGGCGCCCTCGCCGAAGGGGGCTTCCAAGCGTCGAATCTTTTTCTTTTTGGACCATTGTTTCGATACGACCACCCTTGGGAGAAAAAACTAATAAATAAACACGCACCCGTGATTTCTCTTCTGGTAAAAAATAGAAAATTCCACTTTTTTGTATATAGGATTTTGAAATTGCTACAGTTGGGTTTTCTGATACGCTGATTCTGATGGTGTGATTTTTATTGAGATTCCTTGACTTTTAGGAGGCGTTTCCCCCCGATTTAAAAAATCAAGCAAATTTTGTTAAGGATCATCGCCAGCTCTCCGGATCGATCTGAGAGAACTCGTCGTCGATGACCGACTGGATCGCTTCGATCTCCGCCTTCTTTGCCTTGCCAAACACGCTGCGCCAACCGGTCGCTGCGCCCGGCGGCGTGCGCAGTTGGTCAAGACGGCGCCGGAGTGCATCGGTGACGAGCTCCCTGAGACTCTGCCCTCGCAGAGCGGCCGTCGCCTTCGCTTCCCGGAACAGATCCGTCCGGTAGATCGATCGTGGTGCGCATCCCCGAAGATCGATCAAAATTTTGAGATAGCCATTTTGTTCAACACAAACAAAAGGTCAAATAGCTAATTACTCTGGGGATGACATGACCCAACAGCCCCTGTGGCAAGGGCTGTAAGTTATGTAATTTGCCCATTTTTTACATATTAGGATTTATTATTGTAGAAATAGCGCCTTCAATCTTCAGTGGCCAAACAGGCTAAGGAAATTCAAGTTAAGTTTTTCGGGAAAGCTGAGGGAAGCAATGAACTAAATCAAAAAGGTTCGGCAATATGTCTTTCATAACGACAAAAGACAAGCCGAGGCAAAAGAACAAGTTCCCGCCACCTGAACAATTAAAAGAAACAATGGTTTTGCAATAGGTCTTTCATAATGACGGAAGACAAGCCGAGGGAAAAGTTTAAACTCCAATAAAAAACCGTAGTTTTACAAAGGCACTATTTCTAACTAAGGTCCATTTGGTCGTCATGAAACTAAGAAAAGGCTAAAATTTTCTGTGTTTAGAAGATAAGCAACCGCCAATATGCTGCCGCCGCTGGGCGCGTTTTTTGTCGCCATGTCCGACGGGCTGCCCCTGGGCTGTGGCGGGTTGAAAGGTGACGGCTCTGAAGTGGCCGAGGTCAAACGGCTTTGGATCGACCCATGCGCCCGCGGCACCGGGTTGGCACAGCGTTTTATGACTGAGATCGAGACCGCCGCCCGCACCCTGGGCATCACAACCCTGCGGCTGGACACCAACTCTGCCCTGCCCGAGGCCGCCAAGCTCTATCGCGGTACAGTTCCCGTGGAAAATAAATAGTAAACAAGCATGGGTCCGCGATAATTCTTCTAAAAGAAAGAAATCATTTTTTTAGATACGAGCTTGAAATTCCTGCTCTAGGGTTTGAAACATTTTTAATTGCATGATGTGCTTTTCATATAGATTACACCTCTCTTCAGTGGTATTTTCTTCTGTTTTGAATTCACGCCAATTTCGTCATGTTACTAATTTAACAAAGGGTAAAAATAATATTAGAGAATTTAGTATAACTATGTAATAATATGTAGTAATATTTAGTAATCTGTCGGGTGCAATGTAGTAATCTGTAGTAATGTGTAGTAATCTGTCGTGTGGTATGTAGTAATCTGTCGGGTGCTATGTAGTAATCTGTCGGGTGTTATGTAGTAATCCGTAGTAATGTGTAGTAATCATTCTGGTGCTATGTAGTAACCTGTAGTAATGTGTAGTAATCTGTCGGGTGTTATGTAGTAATCCGTAATAATGTGTAGTAATTTGTCGGGTGCTACGAGGGCAAGTGAGCGCAGGCCATGAACGCCAGAACTGCGGCCGCCGTGGCCCGCACGTCCCGCTTCACCTCCGCACCGTCCTTGCAACGCGAACTCTTGCTGGCGCAGGCCTCGGGCAGGCCATCGCTGACCCAGCAACCACTCGCGTCCTGGTGCTCAGCGAGCCACTCGAGCGCGAGTTCCCGGGGCGCGAACTCCCAACTGTCCTTCGGGTTCATCCGCCCCCCGAACCTCTTGCCCTGGGCTTGGAGCTCAGCCCAATCTTATCGAACCGGTCGTTGCAGCGGTCGAGCGGGTGATCGACGAAAGCGGCGAAGCGATGAACATTATCGATGGTGCGCTGCGCGGAAGTACGTTCGAGCCGAGTGCGCTTGAGGAGGCAGAAGAAAGGCTATTCGCATTGCGGGCGGCAGCGCGCAAGCACCAGGTTCAGGTTTCCGACTTGCCTAAACTCATGACCCGTATCGATGAAGAGCTGCAATCGATCGATCACGGCGAAGAGCGCGTCGTTGCAGAATCTGCAAAATCTGAAGCTCAACTTCGGTTAAGTGTTGAGACGGCTGTCGTGGCATCGAAGAACAATCCTCAAAGGTGTTTGGCGAATTCTTTCGCTATTGTTAGCGAAAGAATTCGCTAAGTCAACACATATTTCTTTATTTTCGCTTTTAGCCGTGCGCCCTCGATTTTCCCCCGAAAAAGCGGCAGATTGCTTCGCTATTTGTTGATTTTGGCCGACTCCGATTCTCGCCATGCCGCGAGAAAATCTCGAAAGCGCCATACGGTAACCCTCACCATGCAATCGGCACCGGAAACGACGGCAAAACCAAGTTATCGCTACGAAGTCCTTGCCGACTTCATCATGTCGCTGGTTGACGACGGAGTTCTTCGGCCCGGGATGCGTGCACCTTCGCTACGCAAGATCTCGGAGCAGCATGGGGCAAGCATGTCGACCGCGCTTCAGGCCTATCGGCTGCTTGAGGATCGCGGTGTGCTTGAGGCACGACCAAAGTCCGGCTTCTATGTTTCCGGGGACTACCATCCATTCTCGAGTTTAATCAGACACCAATAAACTGAAAGTTAATCTTGAATGGTTTTGAAATTCAGGGGTTACTTGGGCCTCAATTTCTCTGAGAAGTTGGATGCACGGGACTATTTTTATGCAGAACATATGTGCTACCCACTTGTGGGTAAACTACCAACAAGTGGGTTGTTATAGCTATCGAGAGCACAGGACCATTTATAAAGTTATATATAGTTTATTTATACATTTATTAAGAGTTATACCCCATGGCAAAACAGGGTTTAAAAATCCGTGATTTCCTTTCATCCAAGGGTGGTTGGACTACAATCGAAGGGTCCACCCATTGCGGATATGCCTATGCGGCCAGCTTTCTACAGGTGAGGAGGACCCCAGGTGCAGGAAGAAATTTCCTGGATTCGTCAAATTCAGCGGGGCGATACGGACAAGTTCCAGTTACTGTACGCCAAGCACCGACAGCGGCTGTGGTCGCTATGTTGGCGATTCACCTGCAATATTCAGGCATATCGATTTTCTCGAAACTCAGCTCGACCTGCTGAACACTCTGGGCGAAAAGCACTATGGTCAGCTCAACGCCGGATCAGCTGACGAGGCGGAGTAAGAGACATCTTCCGGCATTGGCGTGCACCCATCAAACCAGTGCCGGCCCTTCGCACAATAGTGCGGGTTCCGGTTCAGGTCGCGCCATTGCCAATACGTGGGTTTAGGTCGTTGGGTGCACTCCCGCCGGTTACGATGGCCTGGGCTTCCTGAGCAAAGGGGTATTCACCTGCCGCTATCTGGCTCAATTCAGGTGGGGGAGACAGAACTGACTCAAATGAGTGAAGACCGTCGCCGCAATTACCGGTTGGCGAAGATGGGCTTGGTCTTTCAGGAATTCGAGTTGCTGGAATACTTGACGGTCAGAGACAATATCAAACTGCCGTACCTGATCAACAAGTCATTGAGGATAAAAGACCTATCCAATTCAGCCGTCGAACAGCTCGCAAACGAAGTGGGTATCAAGGACAAACTAATATAATATTATGGTCAAGCTGAAAGGAAGGAGGAGTGCAACCGTTTGCAAGATAATTGCACAAAAAACTTTAAAGAACGCATCAAAAAATTATCTTATGCACTTATATTACGTTTTTACGAGCCAGACAAACATTTGGAAGGGAGTTACACCCTTAACCCCCCTGGATACGGCCTTGCAAGAAGGCATCTAATAGAGGAAGTGAGAAGAGGCAAGGGTGGGGAGGCGAAATCCATCACCAGCTTGAGCTATTTCACAAATACGTCTAAAAGACTCAGAAGAAATTAATCTTATAGCGGCCTATATCATAACGTGAATAAGGGGCAGAGGCTGACATCCTTGATTGTAAGGGAATATTGGGTACAAAGTTTTGATTTTTGAAGAGAGGTTTGAAGCTTCTATCAGAAAATAGTGAAATTTTGCATTTTTGCCAGAAGAAAGATTACGGATACGCGTTTATTTGTTTTTGTTTGTTCTTTTTTTTGCCAGGAGTGATAGTATCGAACTATCACATCATAGTAAAAGCTAATAATACTCTCAAAAGACCGGAACTAAAACATTCGGAATTTACCAACTACGAGAGATTGTCGTACTCAAAAGTGGTTTTATTAAATTTTTGGTAGTTATTCAGCAAGAAACACACGCGAAATTTATAAGCTAGCTGATTTTGTTGTACTCAAAAGTGTTTTCAAAAATTTTTGTTACTCAGTCCTGCTTTAATAATTAAACGCTCCGACTCTTCAACAGTTAGGAAGGGTTCTCTTCTTGCCTCCCTCACTAAAAATCCCCCCTTCCATTCCCCCTGGATATTCATTATGTTCAATTAGAAATGGAATTTAAAGTTCTGCTTACCTGTTTGTGTGAAACAAAAGATATTACCTACCACTCATAGTATAGTGGTGTTTCCTGCAATTTTGTGGTGTAAAATGACAATTTTAGCCCAAAAGGGTGTTATAAAGGCACCAAGTGAAAATTCTGAGACCAGTAATAGATTGACTTAAAATTGTAAAAAAATATTTTTTGTTAAGCCTTTTTCATAAGTCGACTCGGTATCATCAACGAAATATTTTGCTCTGTGAATCAAAAACTGGACGAAAACTGTTTGCGTCGTTTGGCACGAAGATGTTCAGGAATGTGGTGCTGACAAGGGCATTCATCAAGTTTATTGAAAACTTCCCGGGCATTAAATTTTTCGAGTTCTTGACTGACAACTGTGTAGCACGGAATAAGAATTGGACAATTTTCACAGCTCTTACTTTACCTGTGAATGATCATAGCCACCTGGAAATTATTGGATTGTAAAATAATACGTAAGAAGTCAGAAAAGAGAAGTCAGAAGACAGATTACCAAAAGCTCAATATCAGGATATAAGCTTTCCATAATATTTAATTTGACCGCTTACTTAACAAAGTAGAATTAATACTCATTTAAAACAGGTTTTTAATCGAGTATTACCTGATACAAAGGTATCGGTAAATATTCGAAAGGGCAATTTTGAAAGCCCAATTAGGGCGTTACAAAAAGTAAAATGTTAGCGACTAACGTTTTCCGGCCGTTTCATCGGCAGCGGTGACGAACAACCGATCACCCCAGACGACCGGAGATGAATTTCCGGTGCCGGGAAGCTCCGCCGTCCACAGGTAGTCGTCCTCGGACCATTGACTTGGAATCCCGATGGACGTGCTGAGTCCCGCGCCGTTGGAGCCACGAAATCGCGGCCAGTTCTCGGCAAAAACGAACGAAACGTGACAGGCCGCTGCAACCACCATGCTTTGCAGCACCATCCGGGACATCCAGCCCAAACCATCTCAACTTTTCTCTCATTACAGTCCTGGAAAACGGGATAGAACCGCATTTTTCGTACAGCCTACTGTTTGAAATACGTTCAGTCAGCCGTATTTCAGCCATAACAGCAGAGGATTTCGTTTCCAGAGCCTCTTTACCGGTATGGTGGTTTATTTCCCTTCCAATAATAATTGAAATGAAGCTATTTTGTTGTTCTGGACTTACGTAATATCCGTACCTTCTTTCTAGCTTAAATGATAACAGTTCTTTCATTGTTCACCCGGTAACCGGAAAAAGTGAAGAAAAAACCTTTTTTGATGCTTTGACCTATGGCGTCAATTTCAAGTTCAAAGAAGTCGTTTGGAACGTTCAAGTTGCCGGAGACGCAAATAAAACATTTATCCGCCTAAGTTCAGAAGATACACTCCGCGCCTATCTCTTTGAAAGTAACGGCTCTAAAATACGCCATTGTGAACTTTTAACTTCTCCAGCAAAAACCGAAGATCAGCCCCTACCAGAATCATTTGAACGCACAGTAAAATAAATAAAATAGCACTTTTGTGCTACAAGTGGCAACCGTGCTACTGCACCTACTCTTAACTCTTTAATAATCTTCTTTTACTATAGTGTTAATAATTCTGCGAATAAGAGGCTTAGCAGGAAAATTTAGTTTAAAAGTGATATTCTTGAAATTCTTGTCACACGGCATTTGTAGAGTATTTCCTCAAATCTATCTTTTTTGTGACTTTTATACTATATGAATTAATATATCCTTTGTTTTATAGGATAGAGGGGACACTTCCCCTTAAGGCTAGTCAGAGAGACCTTTTCAAGAAAACCAAAAAAGTTCGGCGTTTTTATATAACTCCGTTTCTAAGTCCAGAAAGCATTGTGGATTGCTGCCCAACAAAAATAAACACGTACAAAGCTTGCAGTCGACCACACACAAAAGAAGGACTAGAATGAAAGACACAAAGAAAGAAAGAAAGAACACACAAAAGAAGGACTGTGGATACACACTAAGTCTGGTTGGAAGGACTCCAAATCCCTACTTTTCTTCATTATTTTTATTTGGCTTACTCTCCTTTTGGCGCCTCAATTTTACATGTTGGGACAATTTTTTGTGGATTAATTATCTGGGGGAAATTTTCCGAGTGAAGGGGGTGAAATCAGCTGAATACAACTTACAACACATAAAAGGAACAAATTATTCCCGTGACCTCCACCCAGCCTTCCTCAGTGCAAACAGAATAATATATAAAATTAAATAAATTATGCAAAACAAAGGACGAATCTCACCTGCATGATCTCGACACTTGATACTAATCAAACTTCTTGATTCCGATGATGAGATTATGCAAAAGCTTCTTGATGTTAATCCATCAGCACTGATACATCTGCATGATCTTGATACTTGATACAAATCACGCTTCTTGATTCCGATGATGAGATTGTGCAAAAGGTTTTTGATACTAATCCATCTGCATGATCTTGATACTTAATACTAATCATCCTTCTTGATTCCAATGATGAGATTAAGCAAAAGCCTCTTGGTAAATCTCTGTTCATTTTAAATTTTAATGTGGTTCCTTACTTTAAATTAAAGAAACTTGTTTGTTTTTTTTTTATTTAATTAAAAAACTAGTTTTTTTTAATTTGACAAATCATTGATCTTTGTATACCGTTAAGTATCTTGAACCGTTTGAAAATAGTGTACATAATCTTCTTTAGAGCAACTTAGAACAGTGATACAACGAAATACAAAATACATGGTAAGAATTGTACTAGTATTAATTTCTTTTTGCCAAGCCCAATGAGCGCGATACCTGCGGCCGCTGCGCCGCCGCTGAAGATGGCGGTGGCGGGCCCGCGCGCCGGGGGGGTCGCTGCAAAAATCCCGCATGCGGCAATGCTTAAGGCCGCCACGGCCAACAGCGGCTGCGCGGCCAGAAGCACGCTGGCGACCAGGGCCAGCGCGCCGATCAGCGCCGGTACCACGATGTGCCAGCGGCGCTCGTTGCGCCGGTCCGCGCTGCGCGCCACCAGCACCATGGTGACCGCCGCTGCGCCAGGCTAATAAACGCTGGAGCTGGCAGACAATAGCCGGGATTTCAGGACTGATAGTACTGATAATTTCATTTGTTCTGCTGATTGCAATGAATGAACCGCTTAATCTGCGAAACACCCCCAAGACATTATCTGTAACTGAATATACAGCTCGTTTACATAAGCATGAGCTGTCTGAACTATCTTTGAATGTATCCGCTCAGGGCATTAAAAATCAATATGAAGTACAAATAGTACATGAAGATCTAGTCGTCATAGATGCGGCAGAAGCAGTTGAAGCTGCATTGTTGACGCTGCTGTTATTGCCCGTGACGACGACACCGGCCATCACACCAGTCGTAGCTGGTGTCGTCGCAGAGCCGCCACCGCCCGATCCAGAGGATGATGGTGCGCCAGTAATGTTACAGGCAAGGCTCACAGTAGGAGGTGCTGCTGCACGGCCACGAAACACAACCGGATAACGCTGCGCCAGTGTTTCCTTGGACCACGCCAGAACGGGCAGAACGGGCTGAACCGCGTAAAAGTATTTGTGTAATTTTTTTTATTGTTGTTTTTTTTCGCTCGCTTTGCTTTAGGCCAGATTTTACAGAACTACTTTTTCCAAAATGTTATAAAGGTTACATTAGTTATAATTGTGCACAGTTATGTTTAACTAGATTAAATTCTGTGTATTAACCCAGTCCTAATTATTTTACAGTGAAAATTAGTTGCAAACAAAAGAATCTGCGCACTTTGAATATTGAAAGAGTTGATAAATATACAATTTGTATACCACAGGAGATGGCTCATTCGAACGGAAATTAAGAGTTCTAGTGTTCTTTAGTGACTAAAAGTATTGAAAAGTAGCTAGGTCCCCTCCCACGCCCATTTCCTCAAAACTATCTGCTCAAAATTTTGAGATATTCGTTTGTTCATCATAGTTGACAAGCCCAATAATCATGTATTTGGAGACAACAGGACCCCCCCCCCCAAATATACCACAAAAATGTGCCATACTTCTAACGGGTCCACGCCACCTTTACTCTTTTTACCAAAAATTTAATTTCCTTAAAAAATTGAATTTCCTTGGAGTAATTTCCATTTATGTGGCATCATCAACATCTTGTGCATTTGACCTGAAGTGTATCACGTCTACTTTGCTCGAATCTTTCATAACGTCAAATACCCCGTCACAAGCTTACACATTCCAAAAGGTAGGTAGGAGTCGCTTTCATTAAAAGGCTTGTTTCAATAGCATTCTTTCTTCTCATGTCGATTAAAACTTCTGGCTTCATGCATCTTCCCATCACCACCTTCGCGTTGAAGGCGTTGCCGTCGGGCAGGGTGAGGAGCAGCAGCGTGCCCGCGATGACCAGCAGGGCGACGATGGCGGCAATGCCGAGCGCAATCACCCGGCCGCCCGCCGCGCGGGCTTCAGAAACGGAGATAGTAGGGTCCGGCATCGGCCTTCCTTCGGTCGAGCCCCTCCGGTCCGAAGACCGACAGGACATTCAGCAGGGTCCAGCCGCCGGGTGCGATCCGGGCCTGGATTTCGGCCCTGGCATCATGAAATTTGATATTTAGAAGGAACTCATGTCTAAGAGCTCTTATTTCAAATTCCTACCAGATCTTTTGACATTGGTGGGAGTTGGAGGTAGAAACCGGAAATCATGGAAAACGCTTATATATGTCGTAGATACGTGATTGAAGTAACCGGACTGTTTTGCGCTCTTTGGGGGAGATAGGGGGTGGGGTTCAGTGCTTTGGCGAGTTTGGTGCTTCTGGACGTGCTAGGACGATGAAAATTGGTAAGAGTGTCAGGGAAGTGCCGCGTGCATACCTGACGGAGGCTTTTCTCCTAGTTAGTCCAGAAAAGAGCACTAGTATCTTTTATCATAATAATCAGCATTTGATATGCAAAAGGAAATCTTACTTCATGAAGAAAAAAATAGTCTTTACAAAAACACGGTTGAATAGCGTGAGACCAAAGTTGGACGCCTATGAAAAAAGAATAATTTTTCAAAGTGAATATGACATGGAACCAACATTTAAATTTATAACTGATTTTGATTAAATGATTCAATGTTTGTCGTCAGTTTATGTGCGCTAACTTTCTAACTTTTTTAAGGCTAATTTAAGAAAGATAGGGTTAAAGTCCTTATTGAATTGAGGGTGAATAGTTTGTCACTTGGGTCAACAAGAAAATAATAGGGAGAGTGCAAGGGCAGGGGAGTCTTTACTTTTGCCCTGTATATGGAGATATAAATGAGATGGTTGGTCATATAATGAGCGAGTATGAAGAATTGAGTTGCGAAAGAAATTGTATGCGAATCGTAGATAAGAAAATGCAAAATTCGCAATAGAAATTTGATCTTGGCACTGATCAAGGCTGTGTTCAAAAGATGAATCTCCTTCCCCTCGTGAAAAATACTCCTCTCCTGATCAAAAATCCAAAATACGGTCCTGGTGCTGAGCTACACAAATTTCATGTACCATATGAAATTTACCATAGGCCTACTTCATGTTTCGATTTCCCAAACACAGCAGGCAAAGAAACTCTGTGGGTTAGGTTGACCCTTCCTAAAAAGCATGTGAATATGTTTGAAATTTTTTCAAGTTATCTATTTTGCTTCAGGATTTGCTGAATTTGAATGCTCAACTGAGTCCAACGGAAGAAGAAGAAGCTGCTATCAACAATTTGATGACTAAAGTGCGAGGTATATTGGACAAGTTTATATTAGCTCCTGTGGCTGAAAGTTCATGTGTAAGAATTTCCCCTTTTGTTTTTCTTTTTTTAGTTTTCCTCTTTTTCTCTTTCCTTCAGTTTTGGCGCTTTTGCCTTGATGTCACCAAACCGGACGAAGAAGAAGGTTCGGTTGGAATTCTTGACAAGGATCCACCACGGACGGTAGCAGAACAAGACAGCAGTTTTACTGACGGCAAGGAGGAGGAGGAGGATGAATCATCACCTTCTACCAACAAGGCCAAGCCAAACATGGCTAGCGTTTCTGAAGTCTTCTCGTTCGCTCAAACTCGCAAAACTAGGATGTATATCTTTGCTGCCTTTTGTTGCGCAATCATATCCGGTGCTGTGTTTCCAGGTAAGTTAATAAATCCTATATCCCCTAATTTCATGCTTCCTACCCCTGGGATATGAGTTCCTGAATTCCGAATAAGTCCAGTTTGAAGCGTCTAAATATGTGAGACAATATAATTGTTATTTTTTGACGTTAAAGCATTCCAAGTTCCAATTTTCATATTGTTTGTCATAGAAGTTATTTGGGCCTTATAAAAAGTAATGGTACCAGAACCAGTGCAGGGACTAACATATCTTTGCAAGCGTATGCAAAGTGTTGAAGCTGGCTACTGTCTATTGCTACCTGTCTTTATGTAGTACAGCTCAATCAAGCGTTAATTAAGTCGAACTGTCAAGAAAGACATGGTGATTGATGGGCAGGCTACCCAGAGGGCTAAATTTTGATTCCTTCCGTTTCCTAGCGCTGAATGGGTGATGATGAGAAAACTAATTTCCTATTCTATCGAAAACCACCCAAGAGTTTTCCCCTCAGGGTGATTCTTAAGCTCTTCAGAAATAGTGTGTTTTACTTTTTATTTTTGCTACGTGTGAACTCATCCGTTTCGAAGTCGAGTTGGCCGGCGTTCAAGCCGACGGACAAATTGTTGGTCACATGCCACAGCGCTTCCAGTTCGATACCGGAGATTTCCGTTAGATCTTCGTTGTTGATGATCGTGGTAGTGCCCGGAATAGAACCCGGTGGCAGAGTAATAATATCGGTACGCTGCGCAGACTCTACTTCGATATAGAAATAGGCCAGATTCAACGTCAGCCGACGATCAAAAAACTCGTTCTTGGAGCCAATTTTCCATGGGGAGAGATTGTGCTGTTGAATTTTCAACGATGGAAATCTTTTGAAGATAAATTTTTGCGGGTTAAGGAGGGGGGTATGTTTTTTGGGATGGTGGGAGAATTTCTACGGTGGAAATGTTTTCTGCAGGTGAGAACTTTTCAGGGGGTAGATTGTCAGCTGGGAAAATTTTCCAAGGGAATTTTTAAATACTTGTGAATTTAAAAATACGATCGTTATTAACACAAGGGGTTAGTAACCCGTTAGGGGGGCGGCGACTACGTCTACGACGAACGGTTCGACCAGTCCTACACCACCGACACCGTCACCGACAACGGCCCCAGCCGAACCATCACCCACGCGACCGGCCAAACCACCGGTACCAAAGAAACCACGGGTAACAAGAAAAGCGGCGAGTTCACCATCGTTTCCGACTCCGTTTCGACCGGCGATTCGACTTCCACCACCAACAACCAGACGATTCAATCAACCTCGACCACGCACACCGAAACCGAATCGGAATCCGACCCAACTCCAAACCATCCAATTCGATCTTCTCTTGTAAAAAGGCAATCGTCAGATGGCCACAAAATATCTTGAGCAACCATACTTCCAATTCCAACTGTTTCTGTCCAAGCTTGCATTACATATTCAGCACCAGTTTCAACTTGTTTATATACTCGATAACGTCCAATTATTTGCCCATTTAAAGGAGCTTGATTATCTTCAATTAATTCTTTACAAAGATGAGAAGTAGTAGCTGTTTCGCAGTCATATCTTTCTAAAACAAGGCATCAAACTTACAGTAAAAGTTTTAAAATGTATTGATTTTAATTGAAACATTTATGAATTGAAACGCAGGCAATTATGTTAGTATATATATTTACATGTAAATATAAGCAAGCATTAAGGCTACAATTTCTTTCCAACTTTTCAGAAACATCTTTACCCCACCTTACATGGGCTTTTTGGCCCTTCTCATACATGGGGGGGGGGGGGGGAGTAAGGCCCCCTGCCCTTTGCCAAACTAATATTTTTTTGATTTTCTCAGGCTCATAACTTTTGACGGGTAGCATTAAATTTGAGGAATTCTGCATATTTTGAATACACATCAAAATTTAATTTTTTGGGTGTATCTATTGTTATCAAGAATCTGTTTCTTAGAGTTCCGGTTACTATTAAGCCGCATCGCTCCTTAATTACAGTACTTTACCATGAACTGTTTGATTCAGGGCGTTTCATAGAGTATCCCTTTAGAAACATGGTTTTTATATATACTATCTCTCTAATTGGAATAAGAGTTGCGAGCACCGGCAGACAGCATTGGTATCTGCCGGGATCGAGGATGCCCGAAGCCGTCTGTATCATCTCAATTTCAAGACCCAATCCGTCCACCTGGTCACGGATATTCTCGGTGTGGCGGCGATGGCAATCCTCTTCACCACCGCCCTCACGGTGCTGAATTTTGAACATCAAATCCTCATATCCACATTGCTGCCCTTCCTTTATGTCCTTATGCGGATCATTCCTCTGGTGCGAATGAGCAATAACGAGACAATGGCCTGCCTGCTCGCTCCCTGAAACGCTGCAGCGAACAAGGTGGATTTGGAGCGCAAGGTGTCTGAAGCCGACGGCCGTGCGTTAGCGAAGGAGTTCAATGCAGGCTACTTTGAGGTGAGGGCGACGTCCACTGCTTTGTGCCTGTGTGCCTGTGTGTTTGTTTACTCACGCACGCGCGCGTGTGTGTGCTGCGTGCGGCGTCAGACCTCTGCAAAGTCGAACACCAACGTGACGGAGGTGTTTGTGGACCTGAAGGAGTGCTGTATTTTCCAATATTATTTAAAAAACAATCAGAAATTAAATTTAAAAAAAAACAAGTTTTTTCAACTGAAAATAAGGAGTAACATTAAAACTTAAAACGAACAGAAATTATTACATATATGAGGGGTCACCTTGCTCTTTACGCTAAAGTTTTCTTAGTAATTTTAAAAGCGATAATCATTCTAATTAAACGGCCTTTGTGATTTTGTGGTCATTCTTAAAGAATGGAACAGAATTCGAATTTAGTGAGTTCAACTTCCGTCTAAACGTACCCTGAAAATAGCCTTAATGCTGTTAGATTCAGGAGAAGAAATAGTTGTAGTGGTAGTAGCAGCATTAGTATGCACACAGCCCCTTAGGTTTTTTTCAACATCCCCTCATTACACGCTGAAAGCTTCATCTTAATGCCATAAACTGTTTCTGAGGCATTGCTGATACGACCTCTGGGCAACCTGTATGCACATCATGTGTTTTGATTTTTTTATGGAATTTTTCAACATTCTCGAAAACAATGTTGAAAAAACGATTTTCAAAAAACACAAGTGACATATACTAAAACAAGGAGAAATATAGTATTGTAATAATGAAAACTCAAAAAGAGAACCGCAAGTACTATGTATAAAAAAAATAAGCAATTTATGAAAACTCCAAAAAATACTCCAGAACCTCTTAAAAATGGCTTCAGTTAGAAGTGAAAAGTACACCATTGGAATCACCATGGTCGAAAACCCTAGAGAGGAGAATCTTATCCCTCCTTGAGCCCTCAAAAATTTTTAGTTATTTTTTAGGTTTGAATTTAAAAATTAATATTATTATTCAGACTCCACAAATATTTTTGCAGTTTATGTACTAGCTTTAGCGATTCTGATATCAAAACTATTATATAAATATTGTATTCACTCAGTACTTCATATATGGTTACGACCTACGATTCTGACGTCATTCATGAAGCTTGATGAAGCTTGTGCAGTTTTGTTGCAAAAAGTGATACTATTGTCGAAACTTCTTATTTTTAACTAAGCACGGTGAAGAGCAGCTCCTCGGAGCTCGGCGGCTCGAGGTTGCCTTCGGCCGCGGCGGTCGCGCGGCGCACCGCGTGGATCTCGAAGCGCTCACGCTTGCCGGTGTCGGAGATCGGCGACGGACGGCCCGTGATGTGGCTGACCCGGATCTCCGGCGAGCTGCGATCGGCGGCGTCGTCCTGATTCACGGCGCGCCTCCGTCGGTCTCGTCGACGGTCGGCTCGTCGGTGGCGCGATCGAGGTCGAGGATCTTCAATATGTACATAATCTCTGTATCTATTATATAAATATCGTAATTGGCGAATGTTGTCTATTTTACGTTGATATATTTATATGTATACAAGTATATATACAGAATTTCTGCTCAATCTGTAATCAACAAAGCGTATATACCTTCATATACCTACATAAGTACTGTACATATATATACATATATATATATAGACTCTCAAAAGCCGTCTACCACCTATGCGTATAAATATTATATAAAGCTCACAAATACACATTATCTATCTATATTTAAAGATCCTCTTAATATTGTCGATATTCTGCTTGGCTAGGGCTTCAGTAAATTCCGTAACAATGGAAAGGCTTCATCAGCAACAAAGTAATGAGGAAGTAGAGTTTGTTTCATCATTTCGCAATGGAGAAGGAAAAGGAATATCCAAACCCCCGTGATTTTACCAATGGGTCATCGCACAGACTTTGTAAATTTCTCCATCGCTGTTACGACCAGCAAACCCTGGTTCAATCAGGCATCGCAGCATGGTTTTCAGGGGGATTTTTTTGGTTCGGGGGTTGATTTGAGGGGAGGGGGCTATGTGGGAGGATCCGTATATGAAATGAGTTTTCCCCTCCGCAATCCCTCGCTCTTTACGCTAAAGTTAGACTTTTCCACAATTCTATTTTTAAAACAATTAAAAGCTTTCAAACAGTTCGTGGTAACGAAATTTAGTAAGGAGCGACCCGGCTAGCAACGAAAACTCTAAAAACTCAAAAGAATCGCATTTTAATGCTGATTTTAAATAGATCTTGTTTCCGAATCGCCTGACCACCCGGATGCGCTGAAAGTCATAGTCGACGGCGGTGAAGGCGATGCCCTGGGTGTGCAGGATACGCCCGATGATCTGCCCGACTCTCCCGAATCCGGCGATGATCACGCGGTTCTCGGCGTCCTCGATCTTGTCGAATTCGGGCGTGGCATCGGGACTGTTCCCCCCGGCGCCGGCATGCGCCGGCAGCTTGTCGCTCAACCGATGCAAGAGAGGCGTCGCGATCATTGAGTAGAAGACTCCATGGCAAGTTTTGAATTGGCAGACGAAGCAGATAAAGTACTCTTTATATTTGTCTCTAGCGATCTCCAAGAGGACTGTGCTCTGTTAGAGCTTGCAAGTGAAGTTGCAATGGCGTAGTCGGACTTAGAATCAATAACCCTTGTGCTATAGGCTGTCGAAGTTGAAATAGAGGATTTAGATGAAGAAAAAGCCATTTTTGACATCAAAGCATTGCTGCTCGAAGCAATATTCTGCTTGCTTGTGGGCTTCAAAATCACTTTCCCTTGCGGAACTGGGAAAAAACATATCCATCCCCAACAAGCTAAAAAATGAAATCAAAAAACTGGGTTTGACTCAACCAGCCGACCTATTATCGGTCAAAGGCTTGAAAGCAGTAAAAGAATCAGGCCTGAAACCTCCCAAGCAGGCAGAATTTTTGTCCGCCATAAAGTTTGCCGCCGCGGGAGCACAGGGAAACCTGATAAAAAATCTGCAACAGTCCGGCGTGACCTCTTTGTTTCAAGCTGCTACCCTGGTGATATATATCCATTGTTAGTCATTGCTTGGATGAATTTTTCTTGAATAACTAGTTCTTAACCGTGCTTTCAAAGTCCAAAAGTCAAATTTTAATCCTCTCCCCGATATATTCTGGGTATACCCAAAGTTGTTAACTATTTGGAGATATATGTAAGTTAAAATAAAGCTTAATTGTATATACTTCAGACGTTGGACGGCAGGCTTGCTACTTGTCTCTTTAAAAAAGACCTGGAAACTGAGACATGTGTAGGCGAATAGATCTGATGATCCACCCAGAGCCATCTTTGATGCCCATAGGTTTCTTCCCATCCCACGCTGCCGATGACAGTGAAGGCAACACCATTGATATCGCCTTTATCGCCCAGCGCCAGGCCTGATGCCGGACGATCGAGGGTCTGGCGTTCTTTGATAACCTTGAAATCATCCTGAGCATCCAGCGCACTGCCGCAATAGGAACAGACAAAGGTCTGGACCCGACCGCCACCCAGAATGTCCTGCCAGCACGGGGGGATCAATCCGAATAAGTTAATAAACGATTTGGTGGGAATCGCATAGCTACGGTATCTGACTATTCTGAAAGCAAATTTATTCAAAATTAACTCCGAACATTGAACTGTTACTTACTCCAGCAGAATCTTTTATATACGATTTGTTACACGATTTAGGAGGAAATCGCATGGCTTTGATACTCTGATTATGGACATCCAAGCAAAATTGCACTCTCTGATGAAAACTAATCTGCGGCTCCCGAGTGCTACCACATCTGTTTGTAAACCACAGTTGCTACCGCGAAAATTGAAAAGACGTCCTATTACAATAGGTTGCTGTCAAGTACCCTTCTGCATGTATGGACAGAAAAACATACGTGGCTCTTGAAAATGGTAAAACCCCCTACCTGGTCAAAATATATACATAACAGAAAGCAGTAAAGTGAACGAACCGTTCTCTATTGAGATTTCAGAATTCTTATAATTTCGGAGCAGAAAATTAGAAATCCTTGCTTGAATTTGATAACTTCCTTAAGTCCCTATTCAAAGAAATATTATTATTTAATTTGAGACTAATTTCGATTTATTCCCAAACCACATGTTTTATCCCCAAGCCATTACTGATGAGCAAAGATTTTTCAGAAAGTATCATGGGGGAAGGACTAAAAATATGTGCCAACCTAAAGCAGAATCAAAGGACTAATTAGAACTATTTGAAATTAATGCCTTGTTTGTATCTTTTTTACGCCGGTATAGCCGTTTTTTAGATTCTGAAGGGTCCTCAAAGGCGGGTAAAGAGGCATCCGTAAGAGATGTCCCGATACGCTCGAATGCTTGCTGCACAGGCCCGAACATGCGGACGGCAGGCACTTGCTCGCGTACGGACTGGCGCACCTCACGGGAATACGGAATCCAGCCGAGGAAGGCCGGTGCGACATCCAAAAAGTGAGTGCAGATTTGTGAGAAGCGATGGGCGACGCTTTGCGCTTCGGCCTCTGTATCGACGTAGTTGATGAGCATGCTGATGGGATAGCTGGGAATAGAATTAGTTTTCTTTGCGTTAATGTGTAACAGCTTGGTGATTGGCATAATTTTCCTTTAAGAGGAATTGAAGTGCTGACTTTTCCTTCTAGGTCAGCAAAGACTTTAATGGTAATAACATGGAACAAACTACATCGTATAGAGTTTCTCTTTTTCTTTTTTTCCTTTGATTATTATGTAATTCTTTTCTTTCCTTTTTCTTCTTTGACTATTTTAAATTCCTTAAGTTTCTATTTGCAAGCCCATTTTCCTATCAGCGTTTTCAAGATTTTAGGTTTCCCCCTCCCAACTCCCCGTAATGTCACCAGATCCGGTCAGAATTTAATTTAGGGCTCTGAGACACAATTTCCTTCCAAACATTAAATTTCACTAAGATCTGATCACTCGTTCGTAAGTTAAAAATAGCTCATTTTTTTCTAATTTTTCCAATTTAACCGTACCCCACTCCCCCCCCCCCCAGATGGCTAAATCTGGGCAACGACAATTTCTAATTTAATCTGGTCTAGTTCCTGATAATCTAATAGATTTATAAATCTTATCCATAATTTCTCATTTAAGGAAGATGTGAATTATGTACAAAAATCCAATTTTTGTAACACAAACTTAAAACACAAACAAAAACACAAACACAAAGTAAGGCCACTATTTCATAGTTCATTCATCAAAAGGCAATTTGGAACTAAAATATGTTCAATGGTAACTCTCTGCGTTATTAGTTCTTATCAAAATGATCCATCAGGGGTGAAAATCTTGAATTTTAATCTCGCAGGACTTTATTTCTGCTTGTCTCAGGTTGTAATATCGCTTTTACTTATCTTTGAAAAACTTTTCCCAAAACATTTTTAAATAAATTTTTATTTGTTTCTCATGAGATGGCGCTGAGGGATAAACCAAGTATCCAATTAAAGCGCCCAAACCAATGCATAATCCCGATCCCACAGAAAGAAACTGGCTGTTCCAGAAAACAGAACTGTGATCATGGAGGTTGGAAATCACTTCAGAGCATGAAAGCCATGAGGCATGTCCAAAATAATTTCATTTCGTCTCTCACTTCAAAGCTATAATTGTCTCCTGGAACCAAACTTTTTTGGGTTAACTGTTAAAATTTGCATCTCTGTAACGTTGTCCTATATTTCCATAGAAAATTACATAAAGGATCAGTGTGATATTTCCAGGTTGCAGCGGTAGCTAGCAACTTAGTGAGAGACGATCACGTCCCATAGTAAAAAATAAAATAGCCCATAACTCCAGAAAATTAAGTCAAATCGAAATACAAAGTACAGTATTAGTTTTCGCAGCTGTTTTTCAGAAATAATCTGTTTTTATAGTATTATTGTCAGTATATAATATGTGTTAATCTTAGCCACACCCCAATTTTCTCTAGTTTTTCACCCTTATATTTCTGCTTGACTCTTTTTTTCCTCAATCATATAGAGCCTGAGAAATAGTCCCTTCGCCTGAGCTTCTGAGTTAAATCTTAACCGAGTCTAGTATTCTAAATTTCTCTCTTTAAATACCATCATACTCTGATCATTCCAAAAAATTTAGAAAGACAAAAACACAAGTTCAGTTACATCAGGCTATGCCTTTTTTTGGTTGCAACTGCTCTAAATATAAAAGCAACGCACAAATTTTTGTTTTGCTTTGGGACAGCATAATATTCACCATCCTCAAGCTTAACACAGTGAAATACAGAACCAGATAAAAAAAACACAGTTAGCTACATGCACAAAAACACACAAATTCGCCACATGAAAGAATTATATCTTGTGAAATGTTTTTATTTTTTGATCTTACCTCATCAGCGACGTTGTCAAAATCCGCTGGATCGTTGATCGTGATGATCGCTGATTTGCTGCCAATACTTCCTTCTCGGCCGGGAATGACTTCTCCGTTGTCACTCGTTTCCGTGCCAACGACAATACTGACTTCATTGCCGATGATGTTGGCCAGCTCCGTGCTGTCCGAGTTGACGATGGCGTTGCTGAACTCCGCCAGCGGAAACAGTGTTTTCATCAGCCCGGGCGAGATGGGGTGTTCGAGTGCCGCTTGGCATGTTTGCAAAACTTGTTTTATGAATGCCTGAAGCTGTGTTATTTTGAATTATTTCAAAACCATCTTAAACTTCGCACTAAATAAATTATTCCTTAACATTTAATTAATAAGACTAACTAACTCGCCATTGTCTGTATTAAATTTTCAGCTGTGCCACAACCTAGCTTAATCTGAAAATGCTCTGCCCGTTTATCCTTTACATTTTTTATCGCTAATTTAGACAAGTATTCCCTCTTCAACCCCTCCCAAGAAGCTCTGACCAATAAGGACAGCTAAAGCAAAGGGCACTTGCAAATTATCTGAAGTAATGAAAATCCAAAATGAAGAAGAAATGAAAATGGGATTAGAAGATAAGTGATAGCAAGAATCAAAACGAACCAAAATTGAAAATGATAGTTATGATGACTAGGTTTAGCATTTTGACATGGATAAGGTCATCAATGCTTACCATGCCTTTGTTCAGAAAAGAACGGTTCAGCATTATGTTCTTTATAATGACAGAAGACAAGCCAACTCAAGTAATCATATTATACTTAAGGACCGCCCGGCGGTTCGCGCCAGTGAGGAATATGGCAAAGCGATTGAAGCCTACCGTGCAGGGGAACCTGGTCATGCCGCATTTTATCTTGGTGCGGCAGCCCATTACATAGGTGACTTATCGCAATATGGTCACACGATTACGGGGGAAACATATCACGCTGAGTTTGAGGAATGGGTCGGCAGAATGACGCCTTCCAAGAATGGTGGAGGCATGTTCGAAAAGTTTATTACGGATTGGGCTGCCCCAAGCAAGACGTGTTTGCCGCTCGCAATCGCGATCGTATCAACGGCGTCCAAATTTGCGTTGGCGCGGCATTTGATTTTCATGCCGGCATCAAACCCATGGCGCCGCTGTGGATGCAGCGTCATGGATTGGAATGGGTGTTTCGGCTGGCGTGCGAACCACGTCGGCTGTGGAAACGATACCTGGTGACCAACGCTATTTTTCTTTGGAAATTTGCCATCGCCATCGCCAAGTTGCCTTTGACGTACAAGTCACCAATTTGTTTGGGATTGTCGCCTTCGCCCAATTTCCAACCCTTGTACCATCGTCGAATCGGTTGTCCGCCCAACGCGTCGAAGACGACGATCACGTTGTCTTTGCCCAAAGCCTTCTGAACCGCCGGCGTAAACGACTCGTCCGGCCGTAGCCCCTGCATGTTGGACTGACCGGACAGAATGAACAGGTGCTTTGCGTTTTCTTCCGCCTCGGCGACTGAAAACAACGAAACCGCCAAACCAACCAATTTGCCCCTTCCCCAAAACCTCATTTTAATAACTTGACACCACTGTTTCCACACCTTAAATTTACGTACTTTTTACAAAACTTTTTGTTGTATTCTTTGAGTTTACCTAAAACAGGATTTAACTATGTTGATAAAAATTGCTGTCAAGAATTTATATAGCACAAAAGAACATATGCCTTCCTTTGTTATTTCTATTGTGCGAAGTAAACAAAGGTCTTCACATGTTTTGACCTTTCTGTTTCCCATGCTGGCGATAGGAAAACGTCTGTAGAGTGGTGATTCTTTTGATGTAAGCAGTAAAGTCCTAGGACTTTAGGACATTAGGTGCAAAGCCTGTTTTACAAGTTAAATCACTGCGGCACTTCGACTTCCATATTGATTCTAATCTTTCGTGGAAGCATCATCGCGACATTATTTCCGCCAAGCTTGTACGGGGAGTTGGCATTCTCAGAAGACTGAAGTATATTCTGCCGGAACGTGGTCTTCGCACGATATATTTTGCAATAATCTAGAGAGAGGAAAGTTTGAAGCGTAGTTAGAAATATTAGCTTTAAGCTTAGTAGAAAAGAGGAGGGGTTTGTACAAGAAATGTTTGAGTGACTGACTATAGGAGAAAAAGAGCAAAGTGAGGAATATATCTGTATGAATATATCTTTATTTAATATCAACAAGAGTTGGAATCCTGCACAGACAATCCCAAGCTTATTACCTCCGACTCTTTATATATTCATTCCTACAAATATTATGCTACTACGGGGGGCAAGGTACCATAATCGCATGTATTTGTCAGGGTACTTTGGTCGTGATGCTTTTGACTTTGGAGGGAATTTTCAGAGCGAATACGGTAATGCCTCCGGTAACTTACGTTGGAACCACATTTTTAACGATCGCTTATTTTCAAATTTATCATTGATCTATAGCAAGTATGACTATGCCTTAACCTTTGAGTCGTTTGAATTTGATTGGGTATCATCAATTACTAATTACAACATAAAGTATGACTTGAGCTATTTTGTGAACGACAAACTTTTGCTCTTTTGTTACCTGATCGTCGGTAACTTTAATGTTGATGTAAGGCATCTTTTTTATTTTTTAAATTAACAATACAAAGTTCTGTTGAATGAGATGAAATTTTAAGGACGTATATCACTAATTCTGAGTGATGTATGTCACATTCAATACTATCTACTTATTACTTAAAACATATTTACCACCTCCAGTAAAGAAAATGGCTAAAGCTCCGAATAAATAAAATGCTTGTAATTCAACAGCCCAACCTCCAACACCGGATATGGTCGGAATTTAAAATAAGAGCTCTGAGATACGGTATCCCTCAAAATATCAAATTCCACTAAGATCTAATCATCCATTCGTAGGTTAAAAACACCTCATTTTTTTCTAGTTTTTCCGAATTAACTTGGTTGATACAAGTGCCATAGAAAACACGTACATACTACAAAAAAAAGGATTTTTTTTTTTATATTCATTTATTTCACATTCACTTAATTCGAATTCCATTGCTATACGTGCTCTACAATAAACGAAGGAGTGATCGGATCTTAATGAAGTTTCATATTAGGAAAACCTCGTAGCTCAGATCTCTTACTTTAGTTCCCGACCGGATCCAGAGTCATTCAGGGGTAGGGGGAGTTGGGGGGAACCGGAAATCTTGGAAAACACTTAAAGCGGAGAGATCAGGATGAAACTTGGTGGGGAGAACAAAAACAAGCTCAAGATACGTGACTGACATAACCGGAACGGATCCGCTCTGATCCGGCGACTTATGGGAGAGTTGGGAAGTTTCATCCCGATCCCTCCACTCTAACCGTTTTCCAAGATTTTAGGTGAAAGTAGTCATCTTTTTAATCGTCATCCTATGGATGACGGAGAGGTGTTCAAAGCTTGAAAATCCGGTATGTTTTCATGGATATCTCTAGTTTTTTCGAGAAGTCGGGAGCAAATTTTCGAGAAGGAAATACTAATAAAAATAACATAGTAGAATCTGAAATACCCTTCCGAAGAATTCAAAATTCAATTCTTAAACTTCATAAGGAAAAAAAGGGGGGAATAACTGATCCTGGAATTCCGTTTTTGTGAAACTTTGAGAAATTATTTTCTTGATGAAATGAAAAGGAGAGTGGCTAGTTAGCTTTGCCAGTAAGCGTAATAATAATATTCTTTAAGAAGCACAGAAAACAATTATGTAAAAGGAGGAGATGCAACACCCAACAGCGCTCATATTGCAAACTCATTCTGTAATTTTTAGTAACCCAGTTTTGTGAGTAACTTTAAGATTAATGCATTTTATATGAAAAATTGATCTCAAAAACGAAGCAGAAAGTTACATTTACACAACTGAGAAATTAGTCAATCATGATCTCAAGGATAAAATTTCCCAAGAACAAGGAATTAAAATCACTGATGCCGTAAAAGAAGTCAAAGAAGTTTTAGACAAAGAACCTGAGGAATTAAAACCAAAACTTGAGGCATTACAATCAATAGTTAATGAAGTAACTACAGAACTCTACAAGAATGCTGCTCCTCCACCTGGTGCTGATGGACAACAAGAACTGAATCACCAAGTCAGTCAAATGAGTATTATTATTGACATTAGGATTAAAACTATAGGCAACACGTGATACGTGATTCGCTATTAGACAACTGAATCACCAGCATATATTCTGATGACTATTATTGACCAGAGTAACGATTTGACATACTAGGAGTAAAATCATAGACAACACATGAGACCGTGAGTGGTAATCCTCGACGAGTTAACTGAATCAGAAGTTGTCTCATTTTAAGTACTATTATTGACTATACAACACAGTTCGCTTTCAGTCTTAGGAGTTCCTTATAAACAGTGAATTCAGAGACTTCACATACGTCATCAATCCCTGCACCAGCAATGTAAGTATCAATTTCTGATTTGGTGATTGATGGAACTGTGGTACAAATGTCAGGAAAAAAAGAATTGACTTCATTAGCTGAGGTCAAGGTACCGTCCTCTTTGAGCAGCCTTAGATCTCTGACTGTTGTTTTACCAGTAAGTCTTTTTACTGAGGAATGCCATTTGTGGGGGACCTACTTGTACATGATCTGGCCGTTTGACGGGCCCCAGAAATCAGTCCAGTCATAGGTCGGCACGTTGTCGAGATAGCTTGCCTTGAATTCGGCTGCATCGTCAGGCGTGACGAAGATCGTCGGACCGTAGAATTCGCGGTGCTCTTCCGGCTCGTCGGACGGTTTGAAGGTGCCGACGGCAGCATGATAGGCAAGTGCAGCCGTGATGCCGCCACCCCAATGCGGATTGGTGAACACGGTCGCGAGGATCTTGCCCGCCTGCATAGTTTGTTTTTTTTTTTTTTTTTTTGCTTAAAACTGGCATATTTACATCCCTTGAGATATAAACGATTTAAATTGGTCACAATTTTAAGCAAGAGACAGTATTTTTCAAAGGGTGTTTGTATTGAACTTAAGGTGACGCCTTGACATCAAGAAGAGGCTCACATGGTCTGCGGTTAGAAGACAAGTGACAATTAGAATCAATATATACAAGACTACCACGTAATCGTGTGATAATGAGAATTAACTCACATCTGGGGGGGGGGGTGGAAGGACAGTTCTTTCGGGAAAATTGGAAAAAATGAGGTTTTTTTAACCTACGAACAGTTTATCGGATTAATTAAATTGGATAGTTAGAAGAACCTCGTGTCTCAGAGCTCCTGTTTCAAATCCCGAAGGGATCCGGTGACATTGGGGGGAGTTGGAGTGAGAAACCGGAAATCTTGGAAAAACGCTTAGAGTGGAGAGATCGGGATGAAACTTTGTAATAATTGCCAATAAACAAAGAATATTATCAAATAAAAGGTTGATTCTTACTTTCATCACCTTCCGTATTCCTAAAATCTTTCTAGGCTTCAAATCACTTTCCTATGTGACTTACCTATTTGATTATTTATTCAGTGATTCCAAAATGTTTAAACAAATTAATTAATTGTTTAATTGATTAAATTATGTTTCATTTTGGAATAAAAGAACCCACCTCCAAATTCTAAATCTCGAATGAAGTTATAACCACCTAAAATAAAATGAAAATAATTTTAAAACTGGCCATGAACAAGTTCGAAACGGGCAACGAATTGGTGACCACCTGAAGGGGTCGACCAGCAAGTCGTTGAGCTAACTCAAAAGTTGTGCTTCCGCCATCGAGCAAGATCGTGTCTCCGTCTTCCACCAATTCTGCGGCAGAGCGAGCGATCTCACGCTTCTTATCGATGTTTATTGACTGATTTCGCTCAAAATGTGGAATTTTAGGCTCAGATCCGGTGTAAAAGACGCCGCCATGAGTCCGTTTGATTTCGCCAACAAAAAATGAGATAAGAAAAGAATGAAATACTTTTAGAGACTTATGAAGTGAAGAAAAATTTATTTTTGGGGGAAGAACTAGAAACAGCTATAAAAGTGTTGAAAAATAGTAAGACTGCAGGTGCTAATAGTGTAGTAAATAAGTTTTAATCCCTCCATAAGAAAGGTGATAAGAGTGAATGTGGTAATTGTAGAGGCATTAGCTTGGTGTATCTAGGAAGCAAAGTACCTAGTATGATATTTCTCAGACTTAGAGATAACCGATTTCGACTTCGCCCTCCTTATTGGGCGGGCCTTTATAACCGCAAGTCCCGATTAAAACCTGATCGGCGCGGTGGACGATCAGATAAGACCACCAGCCAGATTCCGCCGGACGATCTACGATTTGACGATAGGCATATTCCAACGGAGTTACGCCAAAATGCGTCCAAAGATTTGGTATAGTAATATCGAGTCGTAAAGCTAAGGCGGATAAATCCTGGAAGATCAATTCAAAAACAGCGGGGGTACAAGGATCAGATGGCTATGGTGAAAAGAAAGCATTAGATGATGGCTAGATGCCTTCAAATCTCTTTTGGACCCTTAAAAAGGGACTTTGGAAATGTTTTATTCCAGTCAAGTAAGTCCCCTCCCGATTGGGATCTGTAGTTTTATATGACTGCCTTTGGGATAAACATACAAAAGACACCAACAAATAAACACACACTCATGATCTTTCTTCTGGCAAAAATTGCAAAATTTTATATTTTTGTATACAGAAGCTTGAAACCCATGGCCCACCGATGGGGCTTGACAATATTTTTTGTGGGTTAAAGCACAGGACGTTCAACCTTCAACTGACTCTACCCTAGAGCAGGGGTGGCCAACCCAAATTATCTTGCGGGCCACTTTGGAAATGCATCACGACCACGCTGGCCAGCAACTAAAATTGCTCAAACTGGCAACTATATTGCGGCGATGGCGTAACTCTGGGTTCACACACATGTTCACACAGGAGCAAAAATCGCCCATCGCCGCAATTTAGTTCCTAACAAAAAAGTTCTGCTGATTCTGGTTGATGAGCACTGAGCACTGTGCTCAATTGCAATCACTTTGCTCAAGAGCTAATTAGTGACTTTTCTCCTGAATGCAATTATATTCTCCTGCACTCAAGTTGATCATTCAATGAGTACAATTCAAGGCCCCTAAAAGTAAATGGAATAACATGCTTCTACTAAGTAGTAATCAATTCAAACTCTTGAGACATAGTTTAATGCGATTCAACTTTAAAAAAAAGGAGAAAACCGTTATATCGCCTATAATTGATCCTGAGAAAAGAAATCCTGCGCCCACTTAGCAGCGCGGAGCAAGAAGCCCTCTATATGGCAAACTGCCGATATTATTCAGCCTCGCCTCGAGGCAAAAAGCCGTACCTTCCGTACTTGTCATTGCCGGTGAAAACGGTTGTTGTCGACATTTGAACAACCCAATCGGGCATCGACACGTTCTCAATGATCAAAATCTGAGTATCCTCCGGCCAGTTTCGCAATGTCTGCAAAAAGCAGCAAGAAATCGTAGAAGCAGCGCTGGATGCTTGGTTGGTCGCCCACGGCTATCTGACACCGCAAATAGCCGATCAAAATTAGTCGATCGAAATGCGACGCATGTGACGTGAAGTGATCGTGAATCGCTAAGGGGCAAAAAGTTGAGACTTTTCGTCCACAAATTTCACGGAGCCCGCGATGAGTCTTCTGCACGCCTAAGCAGGAGAGATAAATGTCCGACGCATCAAAACCAAACACGCCAAAAAACGTCCAAGAATTGCCAGGGTGATTTTATTAATAAATCCACACCGTTAAAATCTGTATCCCCACGTTGCAAGGGTTTAATTCGATAGCTTATCTCGGTAGCTGAATTCGCGGGTAATGAGAGTTCTACGGGTTGTCCTTTGACTTCCAAATGCTCAGGATAATAATCGTGTAAGAGTAAACGTATCTTTGTTTTATATGCATGACTTATCCTGATGGTGACCTCACTCCATGAGTAAATAGGCAGATTTTTATTAACTTTTCGTATATGAAGAACGCCGCGGCGGCGAGCATCGCCCACTCCCGGAATTCCCTGGACGTCTCCGGCTAAAGGCGCGGGTCGGCGAACACCTCAACTGCCGAAGTGCTGGAGCAGCAGGTTCAGATCCTGCAGGTCGACGACGCCGTCACCGTTGAGGTCGCCGCCGATCGATTCGAGCCCGAAGTCTGACAGCAGCAGGTTGAGGTCTTGGAGGTCCACCGCGCCATCGCCGTTGGCGTCGCCGGGGATGTCTTCGTGTCCCACGCGCTGGCTACTACTCTCAAGGACCTGGCAATTCCATGTGCCAGGACTGCCCTGAGGGATACTATGTTGACCACACTGGTGCATCGACGTACAAGATTTGCCCCGCTGGCTCATACTGCCCAGGGGACACCGCTGCGTCCAGCTGGCTCGTACTGCGACGTGCTCGCAACCCCTCTCTAGCCGATCACGAACTCCAGCAAGAGTCCTGTGATTTGTATCGAGACAAGTGAGCAGAGCAAGGTACTGCTGGTCAGTAAAGACGATTATCCCGGAAAATGTGGAACGCTTAGCTCATATTATTAACCTCTGTTATAGGTATAGGAAATTTCATTATGGCTTTAAAGCCGCTAAAATATACATGTTACGTAAGGGAGTTGACTCCAAAAATCAAATAATCTTCGTTCAATTTTGATTTAATCGGCTTTTTCTAAACTAACTGAATATTGTCTATATAATTCAATTTCGTTCTTAAGAAGGATTAATTTTTATTTCAAGTCACAGTTTGGTTTCAAGATGGCTTGTGGTTTGGGCCTTCCGGCCACTTTGCTCAACAGAGGTTGCTGGACCAGTTGAACCAGCAGGAGCAGAAAGTGCTGGTGCTCCGCGAACGCAACAAAATTCTCATGGCCGAAGTGGTGGCGCTGAAGAAAGACCACAGTGTGCTGGAGGCGCGCGCGCGCCGCGATCTCGGGCTGGTGAAGTCGGGCGAGGTATTTTACCTCATCCCTGAATCCTGATTGCCAGCAACGTGCAAATGGCAGAGGCTGAACAGGTGAGATGGCTGAAAACCAATTCCGTGTTGGTCTGGTACGTGTTGAGCGTGCGGTGAAAGAGCGTCTGAGCATGGCCGATTCTGAAGGCCTGATGCCACAAGACATGATTAACGCGAAGCCTGTCGCTGCAGCGATTAAAGAATTTTTCGGTAGCAGCCAATTGTCTCAGTTCATGGATCAAAACAATCCACTGTCTGAGGTAACTCACAAGCGTCGTGTATCAGCATTAGGACCAGGTGGTTTGACTCGTGAACAGCAGGCGCATGCCACTTCCCTCACTTCCGTTCGCGTTTCGAGTCCCTTGCGCAGTGCGCTGCGCGCTCGATTCAGACGCGAGCGGACGGTCCCGATGGGGATGTCGAGCTCGAGGGCGATCGCCTCGCCGGCGCGGTGACGGTTGCGGAAGGTCGCGCCCGCCGTCTTGCGCCAGGCGCCATAGAGCTCGCAGAAACGGCTATAGCTGTAACCCTGGGGCTGGACTTGGCGGTACTCCTGCCAGAGCAGCGCAAGCCCCCGCGGGCAGCGGGGTGAGGTCTGTATTCTATATTTATTTAATAAACCTCATTAGAGGTTCTTTCTTTTTTTGGGGTTTTATCACTCATTGTTGAATAAATATAGAATACAGACCTCGCCCCGCTACCCGCGGGGCTCATGGACTAATACGCTTCGCTCTATAGGTAATGTTATCTGTAAGCAAGCCCACTTTACACATTTTTAGTCTTGTTGGAGGGGGATTTTAGAAAGCTAAATAATGGATACACTTCCCTAAGTAAGTCAAGAACTAATTTGTCTATAACGTATTGGAAATCTTCAAAATGGGTTTTGTGTTCATCTGTGCGCTTTATGTTACATTGAAGGATAAATTATACTTTGATATTAAATGGAATAGGTCCATTTGAACGCAAAAACATCTGATATGGAATTTGGGTCATCCAAAGTTCAATTATCTTTCTAACTTAATAATAATTTTTTAATAATATTCATTTTAAACATTTGACAGAAATATATTTTCTATGGAACCAGATCACCGCAGCCACCGTACCTCCGCGCCTCAGCCCGCACCGTACGCTCACCAGCGGCGGTGCCGGCGCTCCCACTCGTCCTCGACAGTGCGGCGACGCCCTGCGACGACGCCCGCGGGGATCACGACGACGAGCACACCCGCGATGACGAGGAGCGGGATCTGCCAGCCATCGGTCGTCTCGTGGAGCAACCCGATCAGCAGCGGGAACACCGCGGCGATCGCGTAGCCGATGCTCTGCACGAACCCGCTCAACGCGACCTTAGGGTACCAAAAGATTAAGGATAATGTAAATAATTAAAAAAAGACAGTTTTGTCATAGAGTTTGTTAAATATTTATCCAGGATTCATATTTATGCAGCCACATGGGTTTTTTATTATTATTATGATAAGATACACATATAAAATTTGGGCTATAATTATAGTCATAGGCTATTTGCACATCAGGGAGAGCATAGCCTAGTAAAATTAAAGAAGGTAATTTTAGAAATATAGGCTAAGTAAGTATTTCAGAATCTGGAAACTTCCATCTTCACGGAAGATTCTACCCTTTGAATTTTTTTACAGATGGGAGCTTGCAACCTCTACAGTCGGGTTCTCTGATACGCTGAATCTGATAGTGCGATTTTCATTAGATTCTTTGACTTTTTGGGATGATTTCTACCTGTGTCAAAATCTCGTATATTTTTACAGGCTCGTAGCTTTTGATACGTAACACTAAACTTAATGAACTTTTATTTATTTGGAATTAGCACAAAAAGCCAATCTTGTTAAGTTAAAGGTTCTACTAGCCTAAATTGCCCTTTAACGGGAATGGTTGTTGCCTTAACCGAACCTAGATTCACTAAATCCCATATTCAGTATATAAAAAAAAAGAAGAATAATTTGTAATGTAGGCGAAAAACGTTGAAAGTTCGAAACATTTCAACAGAAATAAATGACACATCTATTCTTAGTTTCAAACAGTCCATGCCAGCGAGCCGTAGTAAGGAGCGACCCGTCTCAATAATAAACGTAACTCTAAAAACGGAAAAATTATTAAATTGAGTGGCTTACATATCCATTTTTTTTTTCATTAGAAAGTGTAGGCTTGCCATAATAATATATATTTATGTAGGAACGTAGACTTTAATGAATGTAGTTTATTTGAATATTTATGCTCCATAATCAGTGGATTAACTTTTTCTCTAGATACAGAAATTGACTGGAATGCATACATGCAGGAAGTCGAAGGGTTCCTAAAAGGTGATTTCAACTACACAAATCTGAAAGGAGATACTGGTCCATTGGATAAAGTTTTAAGAGAAGAACAGTGCGGTTTTAGGAAGGGTAGAGGATGTGTTGACCAAATTTTCATTCAACCGAGAAGGGCCTGAGAGAGAAAGATGGGTTTATTAATATAAATAAACAAAACAACCAAATGGCCCGAAGCAGAGCTTGTTTGGGATTACAGCCCGAGTACACATACAAATAAAAACAATACGAAAAAGGAGAGGAAAGAGAAAAAAAAAAGAAAAAAAGAAAAAAAGAAAAAAAAATATTCAGTGCCCTTTTAAGTGTGGGTAGGTATTTATGCAGGACAATGTAGGATATAACAAAGGCTATACGATCCGTGGGGTTTTTACAACAGCTTAATTGGCAAACTTCATAATCGCGTATGTAAAATGTATTGAACGTCATCTATAAAACGCAAATGATGATTTTTGCTGGACAGCGAACGTCTCTGGGTCAGCCGGCAAATGGAAAAGCTCACTTGGACATATGTTTCAAGTAACTTTTTTTAAAATGGCAGTCGCAGTTGCAGTTAGAAAAACCAGTTTTTTTTATGTAATTACATAAAAAAATCGCATTTTAATGCTGATTTTAAATATATAACTTTCATCAAGATTAGTCCTACCTATCAAAAGCTACGAGCCTGAGAAAATTTGCCTCATTTTAGAAAATAGGTTAAAACACCACCCAAAAGTCATACAATCTTAACGAAAATCACACCATCAGATTCAGCGTATCAGAGAACCTCATTGTAGGAGTTTCAAGCTCCTATCTACAAGAATGTGGAAGTTGGACAAAAAGGACAATCTTTGGCAATCTTTCATCCTCAGAAGGCGCCCTAGCAATCTCAACCTTTCTCTCATTATAGCCATAGAAAGCGAGATTGAACCACACTTTTCGTGCAGTCGGATACCAAAAATAATGTTTCTTTAAAACATCTCGCAAATCTTCGTCTGTTTTAACATCTGGCCGATGCTTCAGAACCATACTTGACCACTGTCACTTTCAATTATTAAAATTAGTTTTAAATGAAACTAAATTTTACGAAGAAGATTTACCCACGCACGTAATCACTTACCTCGAAGGCCTTCATGGCCCTATTCAAAAATTCCAAGAAGGAAAAACCACTCTTTTATACAAAACCGAAGATGACAAAATTCTCAAAGTGTTGCGTCCTTCCTATGCCGTAAATAAGGATGTTGTGAAGCGTTTTGCCAATGCCGCAAGGAAATTTAGTGCTGTTTTTTCTCCTTTTTTTATTCGAATTTACGAAACAAATGAGAATGAGGCATATGCTTTATAGCTCGATCGATTGGCCGCCGCGGCGAACTTTCAACAGACCGGATTCTCGATCAGTTTCGCCAAGTTGCCCATTGAATCGCGTTCACGAGCAAGCGAGTAAAAGAATCGCTCCCAAAGTCCAGAGGATGCCCCAACGACGTGTAGAAGACTCGACCGCCTTGGTACTCATGTGTCCAGGCAACGGGCTCCTCACTAGCCTCCGGTACAGACCCGGCAATCAAGGGCTGGCCCCCGCTGCTCAGCGGAGACACCTGATATGGAAACGTACCTTGAAGATAATGAAAACCATACGGAAAAATTATAAATAAATTTTGTTTTTCAGGTGTTTTAAAAACTTCATTTTTAATTGTTTGTTATAAATTGATATGGACAAGTAATGTTTTATCTTTTTTATGGCACTTGGTATCTACCAAGAGACATATAGCAATCGCAAATTCTGTCGGTCTGTCTGTCGGTCGGTCTGTTTGTCTGTCCCGGTTTTGCTAGTTTAGGCACTTCCAGTTAAGCTAGGACGAAATATTTCAAATATTTTTATCTGAAATATTTGAATATTTGAAATATTTGATATTTGAAAGATTTTAGAATATTTGATATTTGATATATTTGATATTTGACAATTTTAGGAATATTTGATATTTGATATATTTGATATTTGACAAATATTGCAATATTTGATATTTGTCAAATATAATTTTTATCAAATATCAAATATTTTTTAAAAAATATTTGATTATGCTCATCACTGAAGAAAATATATCTATTTATGAAGATCAGGCAAAAAAAAAATATAAAATCCCACATTTTTGCGGATAAAAGCTTGAAACTTCTATCAAACGGTTCTCTGATACGCTAAATCTGATGGTACGGTTTTCGGTAAAAATTTTCAAATGTTCTCAGGCTCGTAATCTTTGATGGGTAAGACTAAACTTAATAAAATTTATATATTTGATATCAGTATAAAATACAATTCTATCTGATGCATCTGTTGGTATCACAATTCCGTTTTTTAGCAATTACAATTGAGCTGGAGGCTTCGCGATGAATGACTTTTCGAGCCATAGCCAATGCTAGCTCAACGATATCGGATTCCGCTTGCTTCGCTGACTCCAGACGAAGTTGGTCAACCTGAGCCACGATATCTAATGCTCGTTTCATTTCAGCTTCAGCCGGACCTTGGACTTCGGCTCGACCTTTCTGTCGCCCAGCTTCACTTCCGGAATCATACGCTTCCTGTTGCAGCTGAGAACAATCATGAGGGGGTTCCTGTTCCTTCTCCGCACGCTCTCACATAAAATACTTTAATTTAGTTCAACTTTTCCCTCAATATTACGTCATATTTTCACTTCAATATCCTCAGCCTTTGTAGAACTCGCTACAGAAGTAGTAGCTGTAGTGGTGGTAGCAGTAATAGTAGTTTCAGTAGTAGTAGTAGCAGCGTGCAAATAATGCTTTTTTGGTCAATCTATAATCCCACTCGTCATTCCCAGGAAGTTTTAAATTAACATACTCAGTCATTCCTGAGTTACACCCTTTTGACAACCAAGTCAATTTTGTAGAAACAGCGGAGACATAACCCGCTAAAAATACCCTACGGAGTGCTCAGGCCCGCCGCATCTCCTGGGTCCGTGGGGTCGTCGGTCGGCAATCGGGTATTAAATGGCCTCCTCGTACCATTTCCGAACGCCGACCGACCCCTCTCTTTCCATACAATTTGATTGTGTATGATTGGAAACTCTCGCGGGTTTGCCTATGCCTGAAAAACTTTTACAGTTTTTCATGGGCTTCGACGCGCGCTGATTATTCAAAAAGCGGATTATTTTTTCAAAATCACGCTTTATTAACATCCCGAAGCAGTCCAAAGTCGATATTTGACATATACAATATATAGTGCCATATTTATAGGTTCCCACATTATATTGGGGTATAAATGTGAATTTCAAGCGAATTCAGGACGAAGCAACCAAAATACATAGAGAAATCTGGGACAAGAAGCACTTATTGTGGCCGTCTAAAGAGGTAACCCCTTATCAGATGCTAGAGCCAAGGGCGGCCGCTGCTTTCTCTCAATCCTACTTCATTAAACAGTAAATAACTTTAGCGTAAAGAGCGGGACGTTGAAGGAGGAACAGCCCCTTTCATACACGGAGTAATTTCTGTTAGTGTATGAGGTGGTTTGCACCCTCGTTAATACCTCACTCTTTATACTAAAGCTTTAATTTTGTCCCAATTCTTTAAGATTGGCCTCTGAATCACAAAGGCTGTAGAATATATTGTTTAAATTACTAAGAACACTTTAGCGTAAAGAGCGAGCTAATAATTTTTTTTCAAGGATGCAACTGAATAATAATATTAATTAAAACTTTTCTCAAGCTCTATTTATCATTGTACAAGTGCGCCTCCGCTGCAGATGCGTGATATGCTGCAGATATGCGTGACTGTTGTTAGACCCCTGCTGCAAATCTCAGTGGGCATACCATGGGCCTAGCTTGGTTTTTGCGCAGAATATCTTAGAGTGCTATCTGAACGGAATCGCTCACCCTCTTGAGCAGCTCAGTTGTATACTTTCCTTGCAAACAAAAAAGCTGTTTTTGTTTTTGGTATTCTTTTTTTTTTTACTAGATGATTTGTCTCTTCTGAAAAATCTCTTCTCACAAGATGTATGTATATCTTTTCTTCTGCAAGAAGAGATCTATTCTTCTCATGCTGCTGCTTTTTAAAACTTGTTTGACCTAAAAGCTCATTGAGTTTCAATGTTGCTATGTGAAAATTATGTTTCAAGTCATTTTTATGGTATGTCCTTGTGGACAAGTTTTTACTTACCCCTTTTCAATAACTTAAATCCCTTAAACGTGGGTTTGGCTTTAAATAAACCTATTAAAATAAATGGAGTAAATAAAACTAAAGAGCCAGGGAAAAAGATTTTTACAAGGTTAGGGAAAAAATGAATTATCAAATCAATTCGAGATGAATAATTGTGCATTTTTAAATAACGGTCTCCCGCAATTGTCAACATATCTTCCAATAAAGGCGAATCAGCGAGCAAAGACAACAAATCCATACAAATAAAAACGGAAAGTATGTATACAAACTTTTTTTTGTTTAATAAATAATTATTAAACGGTATTCAAGGAGAGGGCGCGGGTTCATCTTGATAGTTATGTAAAAAGGAGACTTTAGCCAGTTTTGCCAAGAATTAGTTCTGTATAAAGTTCTCTCAAGCTGTCTGATAAAAAAAAAAAAACATTATTATTAAGGATATTCTAATGGGAAATGGATATGCCGAAAATATGATTTCTTAAATAATTGAAGAAAGGAAAAAAAGCTAATGGAACCTGTAATACAAAGTATTTAGGTAAATAATGGGGAAATATCTTAGGCATGATTCTATTAAAGAATGATAAAGCTCTTTAATAATTGAAAAAGGAAAAAGGTACTTTAATCGATGTAAACATCCTAAAGTTTGGCTAATTTTGTACAGAGATGATGATCAGAATGAATACGGAAAGATAAACACTCATCAAAAATAATCCCCAAAGATCTATAGGTCTTAACCCTTCTAATCCTACTCCCAGAAAGTATTCACTCATCAGTCCCAACTCTGTTCCTAATTTCTGTTCTGTTTTTTTTTTGTGAAAAATAGAAATCAGCTGTTTTTATAAGAAAATAGCTGCTTTGAACAGCATTTTTTTTTATTTTACTCTTTTTTAAGATGTTTCACCCTGTCATCTATACTATGCAAGTTATACGCTGTAAATCCCAAACTTGCATAAAGAAACCATCTTGAAACCATCCCAAATCCACGAATCCATCTTCTTTTTAATCAACTATATGTGCATACAATACGACTCCGACTGCTCTATTCGTCCGAGCCCCCCGCCACCACGCCGGGCACGGCGGGTGCGGGCGGCAAACAGCTGTGGCGGTTCATCCAGGAGGCGTACGCGCGCGGGAAGATCCCGGTCGGCTACGGCAACATCCACATCGACGGCGGCATCCCCGACGTCGACCTCGACAACCTGACCCTGATGGGCGGCGGCCCCGAGGCCGCGACCGAGCAGCCCATGGGCATCCGCTTCGGCGACGACGGCGACGCCGACGACGACGACTCCGACATCCCAAAATTCTGATTAGGAATGTTTGAAGAATTAATGGGCCTGGGAAGGAGGCTGCTTGCCCTCCTGTCACTTTTTACTCTTGAAAATACCACTAAGTCTTTTAATTTCCGATCGAATGAGCTCCTTTAAAAGTTTTTATCATAGTGTTACACTGCATATGATAATGCTTATATATCCTTTTGAAAACATGCATGCATGTTGATTTTTTTTGTTTAATTGAAGATTCCACATAAACCTTCCCTAAGAATTTCAACCGTTAATATTGACTGAGCAAAGGCTGGAATAAACCATCCTCCTCCTCGTCTATCATCAATCCTATCCTTTTGAGCCATTAGCCACCTTTTCGAATCTTCGTCCATTTTGCAAGGCTCAAACTCTGTTCACTTGTATTATATCCTCCGCACTGGGCACTGCGCCTGAGCCTGTCCGTACTGAGCCTATGGTTCAAGCCTCCCTCATTGGCTGCTAGTGCACTCTCCTCTGTATTGTGTATATCTTTGTGAAGGATTATGGCCTTTTGATACCTGCCCAATGTTATATTAAAATCCAATTGGAATTTTCTAAATATTTCCTAGCTCAATTTTGCAATGAATTGCATTTCTTGAAAACGGCATTCAAATCTAGGATTTGTGGAAAAGTCTTTTTTTTGCTTTCTTTGACATTCAGAGAACACTTAAACAGTATTTCTGTTTTGTTTACTCTTGCAGTATTTATTTTAGGCTATAAAACCAGCTACGTTTACATAATTTAGCTCTCTTTCTATGAGCTGCATTTGAACATGGGATGGATTATTGCCTTCACAATAGGCCAAAAAGGTATGTCCACGCTATAATTTTTTTTTTTGCTTTAAAATTAGAAAAAAAATATTACTCAATCATTTTAAGAAGAGTTTCAGTGCATGGCAAAAACAATGGTCTCATTGTTAAATCGAAAGTAATTTTTTTTATTTTAAATTAAAGCAGAGAAATTTGTCGTTTTTATAAGGGTCCCTGCCCTCTTCAACACTGCTGTTTGTGCCAATGTTGTACGACCGCCGGGATATTCCGGTTGACGAGAAGACCGGCGCGACGATCGGTATGTTCATGACCGAGAAGCAAGGCGGTTCGTACGTACGCGCCAATTCAACCCACGCCAGACCGCTGGGCGCGGCAACCGGCATCGGCGCCGAATATCTGCTTACCGGCCACAAATTCTTCTGCTCGGCCCCGATGTGCGACGCCTTCCTGACGCTCGCGGGGACGGACGCGGGTGGGATCTCTTGCTTTCTGGTCCCGAGGTGGCGCATCTTTCAGTTTTTGTCATTTTCACTTGATTTGGGAAAATTGACTCCAACTTTGCCCGCGTCCCCGGGATTTTTACGAAATTACACCACTGAATAGTCATTAATCATAATACATAGTAATTAGATCGATCTGCTGATTAAAACTTAATGTGGAATTCATGTAAAGATTTAATAATATTGAAAAAATGGTGACTGACAGTAACCAAAACCGAGTGGACAATTCTTTAATAAAGTTATAAATTAAATCAATATCTTCCTTGTAGACAGGTCTTGCTAAGAACAGAAGCTGACACTGATTTTCAAGAAATAAATTTCCTTCCTAGACTTTTTTTTTATTTTGAAGTTTTGATTTTACAAATTTCATGCATTTTCTTAAGCAAAAGGTCCTAGCTGTTAAATTAAGCTTCTTAGAAATAAAATAACTTTAAATACTGACAGAACTTCATAATACCCCTTGCAAGAATGGCGCAAAGTTTCTGCACCTCTCTATCTAGGGGGGGGGGGGTATGCCGTACCCTACCCTCCTTTGTATTTCTAACAAACCTTTTCAGATAAAGAAGAATGTGTATACAAAATTATTATGTTTTTTTGGGGGGGGAATATGCCTATATTGGCCAAATTTTTCCTGATCAAGATATTTATAATAACAGACCTTACTCTAGATACGAGAGATGAAGCCCAAGTTAGCTTGTATGGGTAAAAAGAAAGTTACAAAAGAAAAAACTGTCATTTATCCATGCACTTCCAAAATCCTAAATCCAATAGTAATAGTAAGGAATAGCTGATACAGCTGCTGACAAAAGCAGTTCATATCTAGGATAAACACAGAAAGACGATAATCCGTTTAAGAATCCTCGGACACTGTTGCGGAATTATTCCTATACGTTAGTTTTCAACGTGCGTTTTTTTACGTTTTTTTTGTGTGTTCATCTGGGCACTATAATCCTGATTTCATAATCTTGAACCAGTTCAGTCCCTTCAGTAAAAAGTTAATGAAAAGCTGCACTCCTCTCTCTCATGTCTCTAACAAAGATTTCGCTAAGTATTTCAAGATAATTCTTTCAATATTTATTTAAAAGTTCGTTATAATGAAACCTAAATTTTTTAAATTGCCAAGTTAATTTATTTGCAAAAAAACCTCTTAAAATCAATTTTGGCTTGAACTTTTAAATGGATTTTTAAAATCAAAGTAACTACTACAAATCCTTGCATATCAAAACAACTGTGAGTAAAATGCCGAATATGTGATATTTGAGTGTATACATTTTATTATACATTTTTTATACGCTGGCGGCGCGTTGCGTGGCGGGGCGCTGGAATTCTAACGGGACAGTTGGCAGTGAGCATTGTTCCGCCTATCTTCCGCCTATGAAACGAGACGACTTTTTTACAATGATCGAAGGCTGGCTCGCGCGCCTGCCGATCCGCCGCTTCCGCGACCCCGCGCCAGTGGTAACCGTGTTGAGGCTGCATGGCGTTATCGGCAGGGTTGGGCCGCCTGGCGGCGGTATGACGCTCGCGAAGCTGGAAAAAACCATCGAGCTGATCAACCGTTCGTAAGTTAAAAATACTTCGATTTTTCCATTTCTTCCGAATTAACGGGCCCCCCACTCCCTCCAGATGGTCAAATCGGGAAAACGACTATTTTTAATTTAATCTGGTCCGGTCCCTTATACGCCTGCCAAATTTCATCGTCCTAGCTTACCTGGAAGTGTCTAAAGTAACAATGTCGCTTTATGACATTTGTCAATATCTGTATATACGAAGAACCAGAAGGTTTTAGCGCCAAGCTTTTCCAGATCGCTACGATTTTGCTTGGCTACCGATTTCGGATAGCGACATCAATAGCTACGAAACGCTTCATTGTGTGCCAGAAGCCGATTTAGGATTGCGTGTCGAGCCTCTAGAAAACCACATGTATCTCGCCCTTGGATATCCGAATTCCAAAAACAAGAAACACGATAATGTGGACAAAAGAGTTACGCCTACATATATGCAATATTTGGCGCCTTTAGCGCCCGTGGATGAGTTTTTGCAGCAGCGATACGCCAATCCGCGGTGGCCATACGTGTTCCTCGATCACCATCGAAGAGTGCGCCGCCATCTCCAAGCCCGGCCGTCTCGGCCGACGAAAGGAACACGGGCGCCCCAGAAAGATCGAGCTGGTCGGCCGTCAACTGCGAGACCAGCATGCAGCTCAATGCCAATGCTGCAGATACCATTTTCTTCATTGTTTGCTCCCCATGAATGCCAACGGCAATGTGGTTGATATGGAACCGGCGTCGCAATCGTTATAGTCCGGTTAATCGTGACTCATCGTCCGTACACCCTTACAGCTGTTTTTCTCATGGACCTAAACCCTTTCTGAGATAGCCTAGCAAGAAGTCACTTAACTAGAATTTTACCTGGATATTTACCCGGTTTTTATCTGTTTAGCCTTTTAAGGGCTCATAAGGCAATTTCCCTCAGAAGCAATTAGGCTAGAAGAGCATAAATAAGGCATCAATCCACTACTTTCTTAAGCACCAAAAATCCTAGGCTACCTTTAAAACCTATCTTTAGCTTTCTTAACTTCGAAACTTTTGACCGTCTACTAGCCGAATTTGACAGAAGGTTCACAGATAATTTGCCAGTGCTGAGTAAACTCGAAACCTTGGATCACAGCTCAACCAAGTTTATGGACATAGAGCTGCTCAGGCGTTTCTCTGCTCTTTACGGCGAGCTGGATATCGACGACATTCTTCTTGAATCTCAAGCTGGTAAGGAAAACCGAGATTTTGGTTACTACCCTCAACATAGCAATGAAGATTACTTTCACCGACATATTCTTTACAAATTCTAATTTCATCAGCCAGCTATTAACATCTGAACAAATATCTAGTCTATTGCTTCATTTACAATTGTCTTAATTGTAAACAATGGAATTGTCTGCATCTATGACGAATGTTTTCCAAAATCAAGTGAGTCAACAGCGTCCTAGTATGCAACCTATGCAGCAGCCCATGATGAGGCCGCTAGTGCAAGGACCAATTTGGATGTCTCACCCTCAGCAAATTAACCCAGAAATGTTAAGTCTTCCATATCATCAAAGTTTCCAAACCGCTGGAAGATCAGGCGACATTTGCGCTCAGCAAGGTGGTCGCGAACATCAAGCGTGGGACACCGATCGTTCACTTTCCCGCCCTTGGCCTGTCCGAACTCGGTCTAAAAGGATCCCTTTGCAATGCCGGATACAGCGGCAAGGCGACGATGGACTGGGGCGGCGGGACGTCGGACCTGGGAAATTGGCGGACCGAACTCGGCGAAATTTTCTACGACACCCTAAGAGACAAGTCGCTAAAGGCGGCGCGGCTCTCGATGCGCTCTTGAAACGTCTCCTCCAGCGCGACGCCGCAGCCGAAGGCAAACGAGTCACCGAGCACGACGACCGAGGCATCGCCCGGCCTGGGAGGTACCGCCTCGTCGGCGCTGTCGCGTCGCCCGGCCGCGTTGATCTCGACCCGCACCCCGGGAAACTCGGGGTGCATGTAGGTGCCGGTGAAGTTCGGCCGCAGCACGCGCATCTGCGGCTCGACTTGGATGATGCACTGACCCTGTCATCGCAAAATTCCTTGTGGGGAGCATGCAGGTGAAGCAGCTTGGCAAGAAGTGCCGGGCGAATATCGTGCCATGTTGCAGCGTTTGATCGTCATTCAGGGTGATACGGAGCCGGGCTCGGTCGAGCAGCAGCGTTTTCTTGGTCTTACTGCCCCCTCTCTCTATGATATGCGCAACCTCTTTCAGGTAAATGTGGAAGAAGGCCGTCACCTCTGGGCGATGGTCTATCTGTTGCAGAAATATTTCGGCAAAAACGGCGGTCTTCATGAGTGCCTCTTCCTATTAAACTACACAGGGAGAACATAAATAGAGAGAAAAGATTAAACTCTTTTAGATTTCATGTCAAACCGTACAAATAGACGCCAAAGTACCATAGAAAAATGGATATCCGCATTCTTCATAATGGACAGTATATTGTGTGAACGCTCTCTTGAAGTTTGGTTATCTTCCCGTATGTGTATGTGAAATTATGCCGGACGGTCTGGTCCTACATAGGAAGCTAACTATGCCACTCGTGCCAACGGGTACTCGCAATCCCTTATGGAAGGCTGATCCTAAAGTAAAGATGGCAAAATAAAAAACTATGTTCTGGTTCAGCATGTGATAGCTTGCGGCCGTCCTCCTTCTGGTTCAGCCCATCAAATAAAGCAGAAACCAAACTAGAGTACAAGTATTTCCAGCTTGGAGCGAGACTAAATGCCTGAGATGGTCCCTGCGATGAGAAATCCTGGAATTGTGTTATAAACAGTGTAAAGTGTTCACCTCCAATTAACATAAAATTGCAAACAGAGCTAAAATTGGCCGTCTTGCTATTTCTCCAAACTCAACTTCGAAAATGTTTGTGCTGGTATGAAGCCATATCGGGTAAACAGTCAAAACCTTTTTTATTGCGGGGTATAGGTGATCCCACTTCAACTCGGAATATATTTCGTGAAATACGCATTAAATCCAATAAGGCTTTATAGGAACAAATTTAATCGCTCGACAATATTTATCAATTTGGTCTCATAGATTAAAACGAATGAAAGGGATGAAACTATCTAAAATTGGTTCAAGAACCACATACCATCGCTGTATCAAGGAATTAAATCATTGGAGTTATTTCGAGTATTTGCCATCTCACAACTCATTTCATGGGAGCAAAATTAGGATGTTCAATTTTTGTACTAGTGGTGAACAAGCACTGGACTCTAGCCAGACCAAAAATTGGACTAGAGATAGACAAGCGCTGGTATCTATAAACAAACATATACAAACAGTAACAAACAAAAAAAATAATAACAAACGTTTAACTTTCTCGATTTTTATGGAAAGTGTAAAACTCAGGTTGGATTGACGAGTTCGACACTACATTTTGGAAAGCTGCGTATAATCTTTGCTTGGGACCTAAGAGGATGATTTTTGTTAGTGATTGAGCCAGAGTGTATGAGTTGAAGAAGAGTTTTGAAGTCTGTTTTGGAGCGGACTATCTGAGGTAAAGGAGCTTTAGATAATCTTAATCAAGACAGACATTTTTTTTTTTTAATATATTTTTAACCAAGACTAAGAATTTTTTGAGTGGGGAGTGGACAGAGGCAGTTCAAAAAACTACTCCTTAACATAAATTAATGTTGTAAGTTGCCTTTTCATATCCCCATAATTGAAGCCCAGATATCATATGCTAAATCGACGGGCTCACAAGAAAGAAAATACAACCAATCTGCCAAAAAAAGAAAAAGAAAGAAAACACATTCTGAAGATGAAGAACTAGCAAGCAAGGTTAATTATATGATTAATTTTTCATGAAAACGAGGTTTATCTGCCTACAAGCGATGCGATTAACATCACTTCGAAGTATAAAGTCACAGGAAGTTCAAAGCTTGGAAACGTGAGTCAATACGTTGTTATTAACGGAAAAATTCTTTCGTTAGGTGACACTTTGGATGGAATGAGAATTACAAGCCTCAAAGAAAATTCAATTTTTCTCGAAAAAGATGGCATTAAATATCAGGTTAACTACAATCAGCAATAAAGGTAACAACTAACTCTAGAGGTTATTTGTCCAATGTTTGGATTAGACAATACCGGGCGAAGGTACATTCAAAATTAAATTGAATGTTTTAGTTCCCTTGTTAAGCTATGAGGCCAAAAATATTTTGCCACAAAAAAATGGTATTTTCTGCACAAGACAAAAATTTTACTCAAAGAGGGCCAAGAAGTTATAAAGGGAAAACTCTGAAATTGCAAATCGAGTTAAAATAATTAAAATGCATGAATCGATCTTTCCAGTTTCAGAAGTAGCAATGCAACGTGGGAGTGCATTTGCTCCAGAAGACGAATTTGTTGTCTTGAACGACTTTGTTTATCCGTAAAGACAAACAATTCTTTAAACAAACGAATATAGCAACCACAAATATAGAATGATACAAAGATGCTTAACCAAAATCCAGCGCTGCATATTTGAGAAGTATAACAAAACCTATTAGATATAAGCAACAAACAAGACTATTACCGGACTTTGGACTATGAGTTTGCGCATCTTCCTTTAATATTGACCCTTTTCTTCACATATTTGGTCAGTTCATTGACTTTATTCTGCATGATTCATATGGATTGACGAAAATGGTGCTATTGGTCTCGAGTGGATAACTTTATCCCTTACCATGAAACAATTTTGCTAGTATTTTATTCCGATTTTAAAAATGAAAAATTTTCCGATAATCGAGCTGCTGATGAGACTCTCTTGCAGTTGAGCAGAGAAGACGCAACGGGTTTTAATACTCTAATTGGTGCCTTAAAAGGAATTCTTGCCAAGGTAAAGAAAATCCCAGGAGGAAGGGGATTATGTAGCAATTACCCAGTACAGGTTAGCCAGCATCAGTATCCAGATGACCGGCGGCAACGCGTTGGTCTGCGCGGCAAAAGCCATCGGACTTCCGAAGCTGAACGCAATGCCGAGATAAGCCTGCGGCATGGCAAAAAAACGTTTGGTAAACGGATAAGAAGCAGCCAAAAACAAAGCGGGCACCGACAGTGCTATTGTCAACAAATTGAGCGGTAAAATCAAAATAAACGCGACAAGGCCCAAACCTGCCGCGAGCAACCAGTTGACAGCATCGACAACGTCTCCTTTTGCAGCAGTGGCAAAGAGGTCATTCTTTTGTTCTCATTCTTTTTTTCTGAGACTGACTTATCATAAAGGGAGGATCCAATGAAAGCACCGAACTTGAGAAGACTTTGTTTCCTTGCATGGACCTACAGGTACCATGCTTTACCATCAGCCAATGCCTTTGTTCAATCATCCGAACTAAGACTTGTCCCTGCCTTCTTGTCGTCTACGTCGTCCCCGACAATGAGACCGTCCCCTAAAACCGCCTCCTAACCGCCCTCGAAGGGAGCCTTCAATGCCACTCGTCAGAAGTCTCGCCATCATGATCTGGGCTGGATGTTCGACGATCTGGATCGTGCTGGCGGCAATCTTCGTGGCCACGACCTGGGACAGCTCCACCCGCGAAATTCACGAGGTCTTCGAGGAGCGGGAGCGGCGCTGTCAGTCCCGGTACGCCGAGCCCGCCGCTCGGGAGCGTTGCCTAGCCATCATGGAGCTTGAGCGCTTTCAGAAAGAAAAGGAGACTAACCTCCAGGCTCTTTGCTAGTACTAATAAAAAGGGGGTGTCCCATCTTCAACGCCTAACTCTTTACGCTAAAGTTTGACTCTTTCTCACAGCTCTATTTTTTAAAAGAATAAAAAAAAGTTTGGCGTAAGGAACGAGGCGTCGAGGAGGAGACAGCCCCTTTCATATACGGAATAATGTATGTTCATTTTAAGTTTTAATGTCGCTCCTTATTTTTAGTTAAAGAACTTGTATTTTAATTTTTACCAAACACTCACTTTTAGACCAGCAATAATAGTCTCTTGCGATAGGTTGTATTGTTAGTATTATGGAGCTAGCATGATTATAGAAGGTCATCTTTTTCTGTCAGTCATTTATATTTTATTTAAAGCATGTTCAAGAGATCAGTTATGCAAATAAGATTATTGATTTCTAATTACAGACACAGTTCTAGTCACGAGTCACTTCTAGACACAAAAGAACTTGAGCTATGATCTAGCATTTTTTAGAGATTTAAATGCTTACATCATAGGAAGGACCATTAAACTACCACAGAATGACCACTATGCAAATTGGGCGGCAGTACATTATCAAAACTAGTCTTCCGATAATTATCAAAAGATATACATGTGTAGATGTATATTTTAGTGTTTTATTCAGAAAAGAGATTCTATGTCAAAAGGAAGGACGAAAAAGCTAACATACAATGTCAACTATCCAAATAAGGTGGCAGTCTATTGTAAAACTAGTTTCCCGAAAGTTGTCGCAAGATATACGAAACGCGGTCGTTCCGAACAAGTGGTGCACGATGGCGAGCTGCGGCACCGGCGCGTAGAGCGGGCTGTAGAACGGCAGCTTGTTCAACGTCTCGATGAGCAGCGCTGGCCTGGAGACGGTGCGAAGCAATCGGCGCGCGCGCGCCGCGACGAGCAGATAGTAGGAGTAACGATTGCCGAGGCGATGCACGTCTACCCCGCGAATGGTCGCGCGCGGCGCCGCCCCCGCGAAGCCGGCGCACAGCATCGTCACCGGATATTTAGACCGTGATGGCTAATTACAACTAAACCTTCCACACAAACACAGAAACAGACAAGTAAACAGTCAAACATGAATATCAAGCATGATTAGAGAGAAACAAAAACTCACACATACACAAAAAGTCAGAAAAACATAACTACAAAGACCAACACCAAGACAGGTAAACACCCCGGTGAGAGAGAAAAAACACAGACAAACACACAGAGTTAGACAAACAAAAATGCAATGACTGACACAAAGACAGGCAAGCACATGACTACGTATTTGGTAAAGGAAAGATATCATTATTGGTGCCCAAAACCACTGATCTCTAAAAAAAGAGATCAGTGCCCAAAACTTGGTCTCAACTCTCAAAACATAAAAGTTCACGGTCCCGCAACCACTTGTGAACTTTAAAGTTGTTGGAAGGTGGGGGGGGGGGGGGGGGTTTTTGTTTAAGCCCCACCGAAAGCGCAACTTTGGGGATGTTTTTCTTCCGGGGACCCCAAACAGCTAGCTTTCTCCGGGGGGAAATGGCTATCTGAAGATTCTATGTCAACTCCTTCGATACGAAGTGCCCTGGTCAAAATTAAAAAATAAAATAAATAATAGGTTGTGCCCACATAGCTCTTGATTAGGAAGCGCTATTGTGCTGCCTATGATACCTTGTATTCCCCCAGGGCATAACTTATGCACCTTACCCTGAAGGCTGTGGGGGGCCAGTCATGCTTAGAGACATAATCTCCGGACCTTTCATTTGTATCCTCTCCATGGTTTTAAACATATCCCCCAAGAGTTCAACCTGTAGAATTCAACAGTCTGCCAGATCCAGTCGCCAGGGAGAGTAACATAACTTGTGTCCTGATCCAAGTACATGTAAGGAGTAAATATCTAACATGACCTGTTCATCCGTACGAATTACTCATAACTTAAGAAGTTCGATTTTCATAAAACTAATTTTGAAACCATTTTGTATGGAACGTGAAAACCAAAGTTCGAACCAAGTTCGATTTTCATAAAACTAATTTTGAAACCATTTTGTATGCGTATAAAGCCCCTTTTGCGAGATAGAGGGACTAGTTACACTCAGCTCTAGACCTTTACCCTTGCAAAATTACATCCAAACCAAAAGAAGTTGAACTGTATGAAAATCTATGCCTTTTTTTTACGTAACAATAACTTAGATTACTTCGAAGACCATACTGCCTCTTCAAGACGAAAGTATAACAGCTCAAAATAGTTCGAAATGTTAGAAAATATTTTCGAAGTAGCCAGTTAACAATTTTATATCTGTTTACTGTCAATTAAACACATAACGTGTTTAATTCTTGGAAAATTGTCCTGGAAAATTTGACACCACAATTGTTCATTTTTATGATTATAACTTCTGTCTGAAAAATAAAATAATTCTGGTGGTCCCTTCTTCTGGCGGCCGTACCCATGTCAGCAATGTGGTGTTCCTTAGAGGGTACACAATATTATAAAAAAAGGCACAGGTATGCGAATATTCAACTTAATTACAGTATTCTTAATAAAGTATTAATTTATCTATTAAAACACATTTCAAGCAGAGTTTGAAGTTATGTTTCAGTTTTAGCACGGCGCTATATGCTTTAGAGGAGTAGTGGGTGAATTAAATTGCTGGCAACATCAGCTTAAGCAGGCCAATTGCATTTGCAAGTTTGCTGTTTCATACCTATTGCAATTGCTGCTGCCGAAAGAACATTTAGCAAGCTAGTTTGCTAAGAATTTGCCGAGAACAGCCATGGTTGATTTTTGACTAGATTCCTTCTGTTGTAGAGGAACAATATAGACCCTGATCTCATTTTCATTTTTAGACTTATGGTTGAAGAGTCCACGAAATGGGAAACAAATTTTTGGCTCTTCAATGGTTTGGATAAAATCAAAAGATTTTATGGCAGATTTTAAATTATAATGGAGTACAGGATAAACTGGTTAAGATAATAATCACACTCTATGTATATAGTGAATGTTGTGTGCGCACAGAAAATGGGGGTATGCATTTCTTCAAGATAATGTCTGGTGTCAAACAGAAATTGATTCCAGAAAAGGAAGTATCATCCCGGTCCCTCCACTCTAAGCATTTTCCAATATTTTAGGTTTCGCCCTCCTTCTTCCCCCAATGTCACCGGATGCGGTCGGGATTAAAAGTAATAGCTCTGAAACATGATATCCTTCTAAATATCAAATTTCATTAATATGATCACCCGTTCTTAAGTTAAACATACCTAATTTTTCCGAATTCACCGTCGCCCCTTCCCTCAGATGGTCAAATTGGGGATCCAACAATTTCTAATCTATTTTGGTCTTGTAGCCATTACTGTTTTCTTTTCCTACATCAAATCCGCGCCATCTTTTCCTACGCCAGAATAACAGCTATTCCTATTTCTACCGATCGAGGCGTTAAAGTCTCCAAACATAAACACCATATTTCAACCTAGACCTTGTAAATTTGTTCCAGAAGTAAGGAAGATTCATCTGAGTCACCACTATCTCCGTCACTCGGTTTTAAAGGGGCATTTACTACTATGGCTAATACCCTGCACTTTTAAATCATAAAATGAGTAGGGCACCTAGGCCCCCTCCCAAGCTCATTTTTCCCCAAAGTCATTGGATCAATATTTTGAGATAGCCATTTTGTTCCGCATAGTTGCAAACCATAATAACTATGTCTTTGGAGATGACTTACCCCTCCCCCCACAGTCCCTGGGGGAGGGGCTGCAAGTTACAAACTTTTACCAATGTTTACATAAAGTAATGGTTATTGGGAAGTGTACCGACGTTTTCAGGTTTTTTTTGGTTTGGGTGTGGGGTTCAGGGGAGAAAGTGATTAATTTCCGGTTTAATACCCGTTTAGCTCAATCCCATTGAAATCACAATGGTTTAACTCAACTTTCATGAAACTCAACCCTTGTGCAAGTCAATCCCCATTTAACTCAATCCCCTTTATCCCTACCCCTATTTAATGTAACTTTACGGAACACATATGACAGACCACCACCAGAAAAATCCCAAGGAAAGAAGGATAAAAAGTTTTAATTAACCTTCTAAGAATTCTAACAAATTCCTTTAGGCCTAAGTAGTTTCTGATTATTTTCCAAATCATAACCAGGCCCAACCAAGATATAATTTTAGGCACCAGTCCCTTAAATCCCTGATTAATTGCTTTTAAAATGTGTAAATTAATAACTGTACGTTGATTAGAACCGTCCTACATTTAAATTTACAGTATTAGTTTTGGATAAAATTTGAATATACTTGAAAACTTGGTGGTGAATAGTAATTTTGGTAAAAATTCCTTGTTAATATTACTGCTAAAGAATTTTGGCTAGATGAAAAGGTATCCAACGATATTCGTTATTATTGCAAACGAAAAAACTAGACAGAATTGTTTGGCCGGTCTGAGGCTTGTTTTTTCAGATTTTGATGCGTTACACTTTTCGAGGGAAAGAGTATGAATATGCAGCTAAAATAATGTGCTCTGGTATATGCTTGTCAGCAGTCACGGACAACGAACTCCCCTTGCTTAAAAATGCAATGCTAAGGTCGTAAATACTTTTCCATAGTTAAAATACATTTCAGAAAGTACTCCTAACCGCGGCCAGAACATCTTCAACCGTTCTTTGTGAGCGCCCAAGCCGCGGGAGTGCTGTTTCAAGAGACTCGTCGCTGTAGTCCAGCTCATTTGCCTCCGCTGCCGCCATTACGAAACGCCGCCCGAGTTCTGCATACTGCGCGCGAACAGCCGCGCGCGCAGCCCGTCGAATGGCCGAGCGCGCGCGCCCTGTCACTGCAAATCCTTCCCAGGCTATTGGCGGGACGTGATCGCTGTCTGTTTGAATTTCAACCTCTTCAACTTGTTGATAAATTCCGACTGTTTCCATTGCTGACTGGGCACCTAAAAATCTAATGAAAGCATATGAGTAACAAAAAACTCACCTATATGATAGATTACATATGTATTCTTGCGGGTTGAGTACCAAACACTTAATAAAAGAGGTTAAGAGTATAACAGTCTCAGCTAGGTGGTAACTACCGAAAGTCTTAATTACTGACTGAGAATAAAAGCAATTTAATAAAAGCCCTTTTGACTACAGCAAACTAATCTCTTGTGAATGTGTTGAAAAAACAAAAACAAAAAAGGCAACAGAGTGTCATAATAAATAGAAGCAAAAAATATAATTGCATGAGAAAAATGAAGAAGGAATGAAATAATAATTGGAATTGCCTTGCAGGCCAACTGCTAGAAGCGTCGAAAATCAGAATCCCTAGAAAGCATCACAAGGATTTCAAGGTCAAAAAGCAACCTAAATCAATAACATTCTAGATGAAATATCCTTCACTATCTCAAAAAGTAGCAGTTGGTTCTGTTTTAGTATCTGCACAGGAGAATTTCCTAAATGCCTCCCCCTAAAAATAGAAACAACTAAAATTGCTTCTACAGCCTTGGATTTCCTTTGTAATGTTTTTTCTCCCCCTGTTTTTGATTTTTATTTTTATTTTACACTTTTCAAGGATCTTATTACCTAAACGTAGATCCAATGAGATATAACTAACACTAAGATTAAGCAAATTTCAAAATCTACAAATATCTGGCCACATTTAGTCTTGTTTTATTTGTTGCTGAAAAAATTTGTTTTTTAAATTTAAGTTCTGATCGATTTTTAAATATTGGTGGTAATTAATCAAAGAAAAACTTTCCGAAAAAGAAGTTTTTTTAATGAAAAGTAAAGGCTATATTAAACTTAAGATCAGAAGAAATAACAAAAACTACAATTACCTAAAATCAAAACGACCAGAAATTACTATTAAAGACTAAATGAGACCCAAAACGAACAGAAACTAAATAAACAATTATAGCAAAAAAAAATACAACAGGAGATGTTCTGGTGAAAATTACAGAGTCATTTTCTATACAGCATACGCTCAACTCTCTCCGTATTATTTCAAACATGTCAGCTTGTCAGGAACGAATTTTTTCAATAGGGCCAAACAATCAAATTTACTTTGTTCTTAACAACATCAGTTTGTATACTTTTTTCTTTCAACTCACAAAATTGTAACATAGTATTGGCCCAAAGGAAGAAACTTTTTTCAATCTGTGGACCAGGGGTCCGCGCAAAGGCAGATCCCCACCTTCCAAGCGTTTCTCTCCCAACTAGAGTTACAAATAATACAGCTACACTAATTGATAATATATATTTTTTTTTCTGTTAATTCAGTTAAAGCACTGAAAGCCTCTGTGATTTTACCTGATATGTCAGACCATTTCCCAGTGAGTGTTCTTCTGGATTTAGGGAGAGTTAATACACGTTCTTGGGATGCTAGAGATGATACTTCACATAAACAATATGAGTGGATTGATTTCAAGCTACTACTTGAACTAATTAATAATATGAGCTCTTGGCTCTTGTTTTTTTTTTTTTTTAATTCAGCACAAGTTACAACAAAAAACAGCTTAAGTGCATATGAAAGTTTTTCAGAGGCAACGGTATTGCCTATGATAAAGGCCAGGCGGCTCCAATGTATTATTTTTTTCAACAGGCACTTCACATGGAAGGAGTCGTCTTATAAACTTTGAAGGGAGCTCATCCAATTGGAAATCGTATTTTCTAGTGCTCTTTTAAAGAGTCTAAAGTTATTGAACTAAGGAAGCTCGTTTGATTGGAAGTGTATAGTTCTAGTTCTCTCTTGAGTGTCAAAATTGATGTAGGGTAAGTAGGGGCCCAAATGCATCCAATCAAAATTGTGAGATAGCTTTTTTTTCACAATAGTCCAAAGATGATATAATAATGGCTTCAAAGCAGACACAATCCTCCAGAGCGAATTGCAAAGGTTGCAAGTTATACTCTGGGCATTTGAAAGTGAAGGAAGGACAACTAGCTTTCCCCATAATTCAATAATTCCTAATTGTAAACGCTTAGTATGACATCGAATATTTTGTCTGTAAACTTAGGCTTTTTGACTCAGTACCCGTTTACACTAAGCCGGTACGAAACGAATACGGTATGAAACTTTCTGGCCTCCTGTTTACAATATGACGGCACAGTTTTGAGACGACTACGGTATGTAACGAATACGATACGCTAACCGACTTCGTCTGAATACGGCAGAGTTTAAACGGTTGAATACGGAACATTTCTATGCCGAATAATGCTTCTATGGAAGAGAAAAAGTGCATGGCTTTTATACCTTCAATCAGGATCGTTGGATGGACCAGGAGGCGGCAGCCACAAACCCAAAAACAAAAATGTCGATGAACTTTGATAAAGTCATAAAAGCAACGGGAATAACTAATAAGATTTTAATACTTTGGGAGAGTCTTCCCCTCTCCTGTCGTCCTGAAGATTGCTTCATTTGTATAATTTGGTATAAATATTAAATTATGTATTAACCTGACACGTTGACATTAGCGATGGCAAGACAAAAAATCAATCTAAATATTAAACTCATTAAGATCTGATCACCCGTTCGTAAGTTAAAAATACTTCATTTTTCAATTTTTTCCAAATTAACCGCCCCCCCCCAGATGGTCGAATCGGAGAAATGACTAATTCTAATTTAATCTGGTCTGGTCCCTGATACGCCTGACAAATTTCATCGTCCTTGCTTATCTGGAAGTGCCTAAACTAGAAAAACCAGGAAAGACAAACTGACAGACCGACAGAATTTGCGATTCAAACATAACAACAAATTTCATTTTCATACTATTTTATTATATCAACTAAATCTTGATATTTAGGAATGCTATTTCAAGTGGTCCATGGCCCTCCCTTTGAACAGCGTGTAATACCGAGTTGGAGTAGAAGATAATGTGCGAAATACTATTGTAGGTTTTAATGGAATAATTTTCCTGGATTAGGGTCAAACAAGAAAATACAATTTTGCATTTCAAAAAATCTTAATTTCATGACAAAAGCAAAGGTCCATATCTGGGATTTTGATACGCAATAATTTTGTTTCTTTTGACCTAAGCAAGTGGAGTTTAAAATAAGTGTTTGAAAAGAAAAGTTGTTGAAAATATACATTATCCAGATAAAGCATAATTGAGAGTCTAACGTCGTATTTTCAATGCGCAAGCTCACTACTGCTACTAAAGGTAACAACAGAAACAAGCCCCCTACGGCCAATGCAGATACGCATGCTCCTCCTCCATCTCAATCTATTCAAAGCCGCCCCCTTTACACCTTCCAGAGCAGAAGCGTTTCTATCTATTCTACCACCCGGTTACTCAATTGCACCGAAAGTCTGAAATTATTCGTTTATTTAAACTTTGGGAAGGACTTCTAATCTTGACCATGTAGTCTTTCTCCATCCTCACAATTCAGAACTCATTGCTAAAGTCCGTTTGGAAGGTGAATATAGCAACCATATCCTTTTGTTCCTGTCGATCCCCATCCGAGATACTCCCTCTTTTGAAATTTTCAAAAGGAAATCAAAATGTTTACGCATTCATTACTTGTTATAAGTAAAGCTGATAACAAAGGGCAGTTAATTGTGTTTTCAGTAAATTATTAGCGTAAAATACGTCTCTCTAGCTACCTGTCAATTTCCGACGAAAATAATTTCTTCAGATATAAGAGGCCTCTGTGTTCGACATGCCCATAGCCTCCGAAAAATTTGTTTTAAAGACTCAGTATTTCATAAGGTCGCCTTGAAGACCAGGTGAATAGGTAGTTAATTACAATTTGTGGTCTTGGAGAAACCCAAGCCCTTGTTGTTCCTTTGCCTTTGACCTTTACTGAACAGCTGAAAGCTGTTTTGGCTGCAGCGGGTGTCAAAGTGGAAGCATTTTTCACGAAGGAAAGTTTTCAAAAGTTAGAGGATGAGGGTTATACGTTGTGGGGTGCTGCTGGGTGCACAGAGGCCAAAGACCTCTTGGACTGCGGGTTGAAGAAAGACGCGGGGTTCCTTGTCCGGCATGCCAAATGGCCAAGAGAGGAGGAGCAACAGCCAAGGCAACAACAAGAAGCGTGTACGCCGAGCGAGTCTCTGGGGGATATTTTTTGGATTTCGATATTAAAAGCGAAGAAATTGCGCGATACGGGCTCAATATCATGGACGTCGGCCGGATCATCGAATCCGCCATCGGAGGAGAGAACATCGATACCACTATTGAGGGACGTGAGCGCTACCCGATCAATGTCCGGTATTTGCGTGAACTTCGCGATTCCCCAGAAAAGTTGCGCCGTGTACTGGTGAGTACACCGACCGGGACCCGACAGCATTCTGCTTTTTTACCCTACTGCATTTTGAAATTCTTGGAACAACAATAATGAAGCTATTTAAGATAAGCTAAAAAAAATACCACAAAATCGCCAACTGCTAGATGGCGCTGTTGACGTTTTAAATACTAGCGCCAGTTTTCAATCTTTAAATTTGACACAGCCTTTCGTTGCAGACATAAAAGAAGAATAGAATGGGATGGTATCATCCAATTTATGTCTCTTTGAAGTTCAGCAAATACTTTTACAAACTTCTATTCAGCTGAGTCTTATCGCAAAAATCTATCACCTCTGGTTTGGTACAATCATCGATTGCAAAAAAGGTAGACGGAAAAAGGGAAGAAAAAGGCAGACGGAACAGTCGTGCTAAAATGCAATTTTCCTCGGTTTTACGAGAGGGAGAGGGAGTTTTAACCTCCATTTAAGGGTTTTCTACCATGACCAATCTATCGGCTCAGAATTTGCAGTCTTTTACCTCTGGTCCTATTTTGGCCAAAACTGATGTTATGCTTCCCGACTGCTGCTGTTGAAGTTATCTCCTCTTGCTGAGCAGCAAGGTCTTTTCCTAAGAAAAAATCCGGGTATTGTTCTAACAAATTGCTGGTGAGTTCTTGAATGTTTCTGCATTCAAAAAAAATACTGGTACTAATACCCACAAAATTTTTAGAAAATGCTCTTTGCAAGTTACCAATTAGGATAGAGTCTATTCCCATTGTTTCAAAAGTAGCTTTTGTATCAATTTGGCTTTCATTCAATTTTAGAACTTCCAAAATTCCCGAAAAACAGATAATAGAACAGTTGATAACAAAATCTGGAAAATTGTAAACGACGTCAATGCAAGATTTGAATACGCTATGCTTCCAGATAATATTGGATATTTAAAAGTAGTTGGCGTCGGTCCAAATGTCGACGGTCAAAAAGAAGCGGAGAGAATAAGAAATGCTATTAAAGTATTGTATTATAAAAAAGTAGATAAATGGATTGTCGATCTGCGGTACAATGGCGGAGGTAATGTTAATGTAAGTCGCAGTATGAAGCAGGTGCGCGGGGGGAAAGGCGGGGGGGAGGGGGGGGGGGAGGGGGTTAGTTGCCCTCCATCACTCTCGATTCTCGAAAGGGAACTAGAAACTCTATTTATCAACCAAATAAAGCACCTCTAAATTTAAACAACCTTTCCTTCCATAAAAACCATGGGCATAACATACAACCCTCGCTCCCAGGCTTTGGTAGTTTGTAACAAACCCAAAAGCCTTGCTATATGATAATTGGACTATTCTTATATCCACCATGGAAAGATCCTCCCACGTAACCCCCTCCCTTGCCCACCCCAACGCGAAAAAGGCCCCCTGAAAGCGTCTGTACACTTCCCAATAACCATTACTATGTGTAAACAATGGTCAAAGTTTGTACCTTACTGCCCCTCTCCCGGGGACTGTGGGGGATTAAGTCGTCCCCAAAGACATAGTTATTAGGTTTTTCGACTATGCTGAACAAAAAGGCAATCTCAAAATTTTGATTCGTTGACTTTGGGAAAAATTCATGTTAACACAAATCTTTTTAGAATAATAGCGTCTTTCCTATCCAGTAGAACTCAATATGTAAAGTATAGGAATGTCTGTTCAGATCTTCTTCCAGTTTACTGTGGTGTGCCCCAGGGTACCACTTTGACCGGCTCCTGTTTTCAACTACGATAAATGGACTAGCTGCTGAACACTCTGACCGCTGAAATTTCTCGAGAACATGCCCTTACTGGAAAGAGCTCAGCCATGGAAATCATGGAAGATATTTCCAGTGGCTGCCGGCGTCTTCGCTCCCGGTTTCCTCGCTCTCCTCGGAGGGCATGGCGAGGATCTTCTCCATCGCGGCGACGTGGTCGGTCACGTCCTGCTCGTTGGACGTCCCGACCTCCTCGAGCAGATTGCGCAGGCGATCCACGGCCGCGAGCAGCTTGTCGATGATCTCCCCGTCGGGCAGGAGGTCACCGGCGCGGACGCGGCTGAGGACGTTCTCCACCGCGTGCGACAGCTTCGAGACGACGTCGAGACCGAGGAAGCAGTGCCAGCTCGTCGAGAACGAAGAAAAAGACCACGGCGGCCGCGGCTCGCTCGGCCGAATCGTCGAAGCGCATTCTACGCGAGCTCAAGAACGGCCAGTGGAAGTTCGACCAGTCGACCGACTTTGACCCAGCCAAGCCGCCCGTCAGCCGCGACTACTCGGCCGAGTCGATGCTGACGCTCGAGCAACGCATCAAGGCCGAGCTGTGCTCGATCGGGCTGCTGTCCAACGAAGAGCCCATCGACCTGAGCCATGTACTTTTGGCTCAAGTTTTAGCAGCAGGTTTGTAATATCACATGTTTGACTAAAAACACAAACTTTAAGATACAAAAGTTCTCAACCTCGTGTTTTTTAAAGTTTACTTTATGCGCCTTATAAACTTTATCAGTCAGTCACTCTTGCAAAAATGAAAAATTAAATAGGGAATATACTAGCAGTATGGGATTTTTAGTGATAAAAAAAACTGATCGGTTTTGAAGTAGACGCATTATATTTAATTATGACTCATGCGATAGTCAAGGGACATGGGCTATATAATAATTTTTTCTCCAAATACTTTGGAAGCAGCCTCCCCCTCCCCCAAAAAAATGATGCCCCTGCCCCTTTCCCTCTGCGAAAGAAAAGCACATGCGCCTTAGGAAAATCCTGCAAATAATATTGGATGCAAAATCCTGCAAAGGACCATGCACGGTCCTTGCTTGGTTTTAAGGATATAATTTGCGGTACTTAAGTATTATACGAGAAGTGCAGTTATACGAGAAATGAAGAAATGGTTGATTAAATAGAACGGGAACTTTAACAAGCATTTTTGAATTAAAAACAAAACCCCATTCATTTAGTATTGATTTGTATTGATTTGCAATTTCTAAATACATTTCTTCAAAAGAAATTTTTACATTTGGGCCGGTTTCGCCAACCATCACTTCTAAATTTGATGAGTTTTGGCCAGTTTTTGCTTCTGTCGTATAATTACCTATTTACTCTACGCCCTTTCGGATTCAGGGGTCATTCTTAAAGAATTGAGAAAATCTCACGATTCAAATTAATTCATGCAAACAATTTTTGGATCTTTATTCATGAGAGCTAAAGAGGAGAGAACGAACCAAAGAAAAACCTAAAGCTTGGAAAAAAAATTGAAAAGAATATAATTTACTATGATAAAAGAGAAATGCCATAAAAAAAATAATAAAAAAAGATGCCATAAGACTTGGAGATGTTTCGAGGGAATCGTCAGGGGGAAATTTTCAATGGGGTTAGATTTTTCAGTGGAGAAACTGTCGAACTAAAGCATAAATTTTTGTCCCAATTCCTTAAGAATGGCCCCTGAATCACAAAGGTCGTAGGATAAATAGTTGAAATTAATATAATTACTTTAGCGTAAAGAGCAAGGTATTAGGAGGAGGTGAACCCCTCATATGCGTGATAATTTCTGTTCGTTTTAAGTTTTAATCCTGCTCCTTACTTTCAATTTAAAAAACTTTTTTATATCTATTTTTTTAATTGCACTTAAAAAAAATGCTAACAAATTCTGCGCCCCCATTAAAGCTTAAATTTTGTCCCAATTATTAAAGAATGGACCAAGAATCACAAAGGCCGTAAAATAAATAGTTGAAATCACTAAAAGTACTTTAGCATAAAGAGCAAGGTATTTAGGAGGAGATGAGCCCCTCATATACATATTAATTCCTGTTCGTTTTAAGTCTTAATGCTGCTCCTTACTTTCAGCTGAAAAAAACTTTTTCACATTTATTTTTCATTGTTTTTTTTTAAACAATGCCAGAAAATCCTGCCCCCCTTTAATTCGGCCAGAGAAAAGTTTTTCAGTGAAATCTTGTCAGTGTATGGTATTTTCCTGGGAATGACCGTACTAAACAAGTGACCTTAAAATCTTGAGAGAGGGTTTAATTGAAATGAAATTGCAATCTCTAGCTCCTTTTCTTATGTTGCATGATAAAATTTCACACGTAAAAAGTCCTTCGCCGGGACAATCCCCCCAACAACAACAGCACATCTCGAATTGCGTCTCCAAAGAGAGAGTAAGACAGATAAACAGGAATACCCGCTGATTCTTGAAATTCACGGCGGTCCTTTTACCGCCTACGGTCCACACTTCAGCGTTGAAGCGCAGCTCTATGCCGCCGCCGGATACGTCGTTCTATATACCAATCCACGCGGCTCGACGAGCTACGGATACGATTTTGCGAATGAGATTCACCACACCTACCCCGGTCAGGATTATGACGATCTGATATCCGGTGTCGACGCGGTTATCGAGCGAGGCTATATCGATACCGATCAGTTGTTTGTAACGTAATAAAAAAAAAATAAATAAAGAATTGCGTTTGCCACTTTCTGTCGATTCACAATTCCTACCAAAAAATTAAGGTTTATTTTGTGCAGTCATACTAGGGAAAATACGAAATATACTTGCCCAATGGGACACAACAACCAAAAATAGGAAACAATAAGACATCTAACTTCTCACAAAAATAGCAAACAATGGGATCTTTTGCTTAGTTTTTCAACGAAGACGAAGAAAACTTAAAATTTAAACTCTCTGTCAATCTGAATTTGTTTATGTATCCGAAAGAGTTGCTATGATGCTTCTTAACCAACGTGCTGATTTTACTCAAGCCGAATCATATTTAAAACTTGCACTCTCATATTTATCATCTAGACAGCAAAATAAAAAAAAACAATTTAATTTTCATGAAGAATCTAGTACAGACGCACTTCAAAGATCATTACAAACAAAGGTTCAACAAAGATTAGCTCATGTTTTATTAGCGGCTAATCGAGCAGAAGATGCAGCGAAATTATTAGGTCGTTGCCACCACGTAACAAGGAGCGTTCTGGCCTCGGGTTTAGTCGTGTCATAACGAACAAAAGAACTCCGTTGGAAAGGAGGAAAGGTAAAAAGGTATAGAAGAAAAAGTAGAAAAGACAACATTAACTGTGAATCCAGTACTTGCATACGATGTGTACGGCACGCAATTTCGTGGGAAGCAAACTTAATAGGGGTTGAATATGTAAAATGTAGTTGTTAATGTACCTCCATAGCTCACAACTGGCCTTGAGCGCCTGATATCACCCTAGGCTATATACAAAACGTTTGCTCATCTGGTTGTTTTCAGGAGTTCCTGTACTTATTTCTGATCAACAGTTGGTTTATAGTGCTATTTGAAAAAGCGTTGAATGGGAGATCAAGCAGGACTATTCTTGTTATTAAGCCATGGTGTTTAGTTAAAAAGGGGGGTAAATTTTTGATGTTTCAACTAATCCACTAGTTAAAAGATGGACATAGTAACTAATCAATGTACCTTCTAATGGTGAGGAATCATCATATCCTCTGCCGTATCCTCCACCATATCCCGCCCCGCTGTCGTAGCCAGTGACGCCTGTGTAGGCGGTACTATGTCCGCCTGCCGTGCTGAGCTGCTCTGCAGGCGCTTCCACCGTCCGCCGCCCCTCGGCAGACTCGAACACGGGATTCGGCGTCGAGTCTTGCCGTGTGAGCGGTGCGGGCCGGTTTTGGCGCGGTGGATTCGGCTCGTGGACGCTATTGCTGGCAGAACGAAGGGCAGCCCAGTACCTTGCTGTGACGCTTCTAGGCCCAAGCGTTTTTGCCGCTCCGTTTTTGCTAGATTTTCGGGGAAATCTCCGAAACTTTGGGGGAAGTGCAAGCACTGAAAAGAACGCAACTGACGAGCCACAAATTAAGAAAGGGAAAGGTAATACTGAACTCTCAGCTGTCATTCTTGGGAGACACCTGGTAGTTTAAAAGTGGCCACGAAATTCCTGTGTTGTTTTAAAATCACTTTTCTGCGTATAGGCAGCGTGGTGGTAGAGTGTAACAGGTGTGAAAAAAAATGCAGCAAATACTCGTAGTTGAAGATAACCCTGATATTGCATTACAGGTACAGCGCTTTCTGGAAGCGAATGGCTTTAAAACCCATCATATTGTTAAAGGCGATGACGTGGTTGACTATGTTCGGGAGCAAAAACCCGACCTGGTGATCATGGATCTGGTGATACCAGGCAAAGACGGTTTGCAATGCTGTAGTGAAATTCGGGAATTCTCCAACATCCCGGTTATTATGCTGACCGGTATTTCAAGGTGTGCGTCAAAGGGTTAAAGAGAAATGCAACTCCAGTCGGCGACAAGTAGTTGACCCAGTTAGTACCATGACCGATATCCGGACATTACGGCCGTTAACCGGATATCGGTCATGGTACTAACAAGGCACAACGGACGGTTCGGACTTCCCCATAAATAAAATGTAACTGTTAAAATTGAAGTGACCCACACGTAAATAATTCTAAGAGAAAGTAATGAGTGAATTCTTAGACGATCTTAAGTTTGTTAAGTCAAGATTTATGTATAGGACATAAAACACTTCCCCTGGACGTCATTAGTGCTTTAGTTTTTAGTTTTAGTTTTTTGGTTTTTGAAACTTTTGCTTTTAGAGTACTAAGTTTTCCCAGAGTCATCAAAGGTCACGGCTGATTAAGGAAGGGAAAGAGGTGAAGATAGATAATTGAAAAGATCTTTCTAGGGGCTAATCCAGATCCTCGCTTTTTTCCTGAAAGTTACATTGGCTAGGTCGACTAGGATTCGCCGGCAGTTCCCTTCCTTCGTAACTTCATTGATACCATGTGCATTTTCTGCGGCTTTCCTGCAAAAGGAGCCATGACAGCGCATATGCTGTATATCTTGGAGCGATTCTTTGAAGAATCCGCTTGCTACTCAGTGCCGATTGGCGGTACCTGCGAAATGGGGAATACTTTGGTCCGAGGTCTGGAAAAGTTTGGAGGCAAGATCCAACTAAATGCACACGTGGACGAGATCATTGTTGAGAACGGCAGGGCCACGGGTGTTCGAACAGAAATTACTCCGTAAATGAAAGGTGCTGTTCCCTTCTCAACGCCCCGCTTTTTACGCTAGAGTTTTTACTGTTTAATAGAGTAGAATTGAGAGAAAGAGTTTCCAAAGCAAAAGTTCCCAAGCAATAATGCATGATACATAATCAAAGTCATAGAGAATAGCATTTGAGTAAAAACTTAGCTTTAAAACCATACCAGCTTATTTCTCTATAGAAAAAAAATTCTGCGCCTCCAAGTATCAAGCGCAAGATTAGGAAAAAGATAACTTGGAACAGAAGACAGTCAATTTTGACAGACGAAAGTAGCTAAACGGTGTAGCTATGCAAACCCCGGGTTTGAAAGCCAAGGTAGCAGCGTCAGATACAACTTAGTATAAGAACTATTGTCAAAAACAGTAGGCTACTTATAACGCAATCAGTTTTTTTTTTTGCTGTTTATCGTTTTTGTTTTTGTTTATTTATAATACTCCGTACTTTGTCTTTTTTATACTTTTACGGGAAATAAAGTTCCTACAAGTGATTAAAAACTGTGTGTGAGACCACTAACACAGATTTGTGAGTATTCGGGTTGTGACGTGCGACACCAACTACTTCTCGATTCATTCGATCTAGAAATACCTGTAATAGGTGAAGTACAAAAATGGTTGCTTCTTAATTAATTTCGAAAATGTACAGAAATATTTCTTCTTGATGCTATAAAAGACACCCAATATAAAGTTTCATTTAAGATATTTACTGATGCTATTGGTACTTAGCTCTACCAGGGCAGTCATTCCATTTAAGAAATCTCTGGTCTTACGTTCTATTCCTAAAGCGGACAAAAAACATTTTTGGGGCTCCCTGAGGAAAAAATTCATGAATAAAAAATAAGGTGAAGAAAATGTCTTGAATATAAAAATCTGGAGAAAACATCTTGAGAAAAAAAAATATTGATGAAAAAGAAATCGAAGAAAAATAAAGCTAAAAGAAAAAACGCTTTGAAGAAAAAGAAATCTTGAAGAAAATGAAATCTCGAAGAAAAAACTGGTTTTTTTAGTCATATTTTTGTTCAAAAAATGTAAATGCGTTTTCTTTGAACTTTCTTTTGTTTTTTTTCCATGGCCTTGAGAAAAAAAAATTATAAATCCACTCTTATGGCAGGCCAATCTGATTTACTAAACAACAGCTGTGCTAGAGACATGTTAAAAAAAAAAGAAGCTCAACGGGCATCCTAGAATAGATTTTAGAGCTAATTGCTACAAACATGACACTTAAAGAGGCAATTCATTTGTGACAATAGAAAGAACTTACGTTTACCATAGAGAATCTTGCCAAGGACACGAAAGAGGAAAAGATTAGCATCTTTTCCTCCAATGGGAGCCAAAACTTCATGGCTTAGCTTTTTGATGGACTTTTTCTTGGTTCCTTTCTTCTCAGTTTTGCTTGAAACAGGAAGTTGAGAATGGAAAAGCTTATCCAAGTTTTCACATCCTGAAAAAAACAGGAAATTTATGATGGTATTGCGTAAGTAATTAGAAGAAATGCTGAAAATTAAAATCAAAGTTAATTCAAATAAAAGAAGGTTAAAGAACTTTTAATATTAATGACTTTGAAAAAGTTTACACATTTTTTAGTTTGCTACTCTGCTGAAAGTACGATTTCTTCTCAAATTTGCATTAATATTTTCCAAGTTTATTTGATCCTTCTTACCTTAACTAGGGAAGTTCAAACTTTTTCGGATTTCTTTAGTTTATTTTGTCCGCTGTTTTAACCAGTTTTAACAGTTTTTTTATTCTTTTTTTTTCGTCGAAAAAAGAAATCTGTCCCGAAATCGGCTTCGCTATTGACGCTCAACCAATCTTCAAGACTCTCCGGCTCACCGTAGTTGTTGGTCGTCTCGGTGCCGGCGACAAAAAAGAGTTTGGCATTCAGCCAAATTGCCCACGCACAAAGGGGTAAAAGCGCCAAATGACCGATCAAGGCTACGATTGCCAACGATGGGTTCGCTAGTGCCGCGTAAGAGAGAACGATGAATGCAATGGAGACAACAAATATGCCCAAGAAAACGAATTGAATTGTGTCTTTGAGGATGACATCTCCCACAGCCCTCAGGACAAGGGTTGTAAGGTATGCCCTTGGGGTATATCATGTTTTTATAAAAAGCGTGGTCATGTAAAATTTGGAAGGGGCTCATTGGATTGCTAATCAGAAGTTCTAGTGCTCTTTTTAAGAGTCAAAGTGATCGGAGGGCAGCTACCCCCCCCCCCCACGCACACACACTCACAAGTCGTATTGTCCCGAAATGAATCTGATATTTTCAAAATTTTCAGAATTTGAAGGCCGAACATCGTCTCTCCAAGCGCAAAATCATGGCGTCGGTGTTTGGGAATAGGCATGGTGTTTTTTTTGGTCGACTTCATGCAACGGAGGAACCACTATCAACGCAGAAGCATACTGTCTAATCCCCAGAAAGCTCCGCAGAGCGATTAAAAAAATAAAAAAACTTGGCATGCTGACAAAGGAAATTGTCCTTCTTTATCACAATGCAATACCTCACACTACCGGTCAGACCCGTCATTTGTTGGAGCGGCTCCGCGCATCCAGACCAGTCCGCCACCGGCAGCAACGGCAACGGCGGTGATCAATGCGCTTCGTCGTGTCAGTCCGGATGTCTGCGCCGTCCTGAGATCGGACAGTGTTCCTGGCTCACACGGCGACCACTGAGGATCAGTTGTCATGACTCTGCTTTCAGTCCGTCCGTTCTCTGACCTGCCTGTTCGGAATTGCTACGAATACGTCCCATTCTGTGCCGTTTCCGTGACCTGATCTGTACTGACGCTCACATTGTAAAGAAATATTTAAGGGAAATGGGAACTTACTACGAGGGTATAAAGAGGAATGCTTTGAATAGATTAGGATGGAAGAGGAGCGTGCGTAGCTGTGTTTGCTTCAGGCGGCTTGGTGATGTGGTGAGTTGTTAGTAGTAGTAGTAAACACATTGTCCTAAGAGCTTAATGGGTACTTCTTATACATTTTATTCCTCTTTTTTTCGAAATAACTGAACTTATTTCAATTTAATTCATGCCTACATTCATTGCCACGTCAAACAGTTAGTGGTAACAAACTGTGGTAAGGAGCGACCCGGCTCAATAGCAACCGAAACTCTAAAAAATAGAATTTTGATATAAATAGTTACATCAAAAAAATTGCATTTTAATGCTGATTTTAAATATATGAGTTTAATCAAGATTAGTCTTACCCATCAAAAGTTACAAGCCTGAGAAAACGTGCCTCATTTTAGAAAATAGGGCGGAACACCCTCTAAAAGCGATACGATCTTAAAGAAAATCAAACCATCGACTAATAATTTATACAAGTTCTAATTAAGTTTGTGATATACCTACTTAGGAAGAGCTCTTTCAGCTTGACGTGCTCATTTTCCAGACTTGAACACCCAAGAAAGTGGCAAAAAATTATTTTTGATTAGGGAATGGCATAGTGTGTAATACAATTTGTTCAAATAATTATTGCATAAAAAGAACATTGCAAAGAATTATTCAGTATATTTAAAACTTTTGGATAACTAAAAGGCAAGCTAATTTATAGGGGAAGTTATTTTCGCTGAAAATTACCCTCCCTGTAATTTAGCTTGTGGAAGATTCAGCCTGAAAAACTCTTCTTAGCATTCTTTCATTTGAATAAGACATTAATTTGTAATTGGTTTCTCGATCACTACAGAAATGCCCCCTTTCCTATAAAGTTATTTCCCAGAAATCAAAAATCGCAGAAAAAAAGCCCACAAAAAATTTCCCCAGAAAATCTACATATGAAAAATTTGGCAAAAAGAATGTAAGACATCGTATAGTATTCTGTTTGTTGATAGAAGCTTGAAAACTCTACAGTAGGATTCTCTGATACTCTGAATCTGATGGTGTGATTTTCGTCAATATTCTATGACTTTTAAGGGACGTTTCCCCCTATTTTCTAAAATAAGACAAATTTTCTCAGGCTCGTAACTTCTTAGGGGTTTGACTAAACTTGACGAAACTTGTATATTTAAAATTAGCATTAAAATGCAATTCTTTTGATGTAACTATTGGTATCAAAACTCTATTTTTAGAATTTTGGTCGATCAAACCATAAAACATATCTGATCAAAATTTCAAGGGAGCTATTTTGCTTAGCATTGTTCAAAGGTCCAGCATGGGGAATGTCAACCTCTCCACAGTCCACAGTCAAGGGCTGTAAGTTAGGCAGTTCGTTCATTGTTTACGTGTATATATGTTATTGAGAAAGGTATGCATGTTTGAACTTTACTCTCCAAGAAGACGAAGGGTATTCAGGTGAGCCTTTCAGAGAATGTTGAGGGGGGGGGTGTTGAATAAAACCGCGCTTTATGCGCTACGTGCGCAACTCGTAGCTCAGATTGACCCGTTTAAAGCTGAGGGGCGAGCGCTCCAGGACGTCTTCTTGGAAGTCTTCAACGACGTGAACGAGCCTGCTGAAGAGGAGGCCAGTGCTACGCGCTGGTCGGTTTGTAGAGACTGTGTGTCAAAGGAGAAGAAGCAGGGACGCTGACCTTTTACACTCTAACCTCTACGATCCGAATGAGAACTGTACTCTTACTCTGTGTAGCCTTGGTAAGTTTTACGGTTTGAAAATTTTATTTTATTCATTTTTGGCTTAACGAGGCTATTAAATTATGTTAGTTAATTCTGTTAGTTTTTAAATAATACCGAGAAATTCAGCTCTCTCTCTTTGAAAGATCCCGGTACCTGCGTAATATATGCCACTCACTCAAGTTTACGATGTGTAAAACTCGAGAACAAACCAGTCTCTTCGTTACTACAGAAAAAAAATTTGGGCTATAAATTTGCAAATTAGAAGGGGGGGGGGGGAAGTAGCTAATTTAGCCTGTTTGAAACATCTCACAAGCCAACACCTGATAGAAAACACCTTTGAGAATTTCAATTAAGAAAAAGACTTTTTAGAAACAATTCTAGTACTACAAAAGTAGACCTAAGCAGCCAATTTAGCCTGTTTGAAACATCTCACAAGCAAACACCTTATAGAAAAACCTTTGAGAATTTCAATTAAGAAGAAAACTAACTAGAAACAATTCTAGTACTACAAAAGTAGACCTAAGTAGCCAATTTAATAGTATTCCGCCAACCCCAAAAACGATCTAATTTTTCATGTTGTAGTGGGATAGCGACATTTCGAGTTGCCTACATTTTTTCCTGCAAAGGAACTATTGCACCAAACCGATTTGGTGCCCTTGGTACTAAGTTCGGGTGCTGCACCCTCCTACATTTTCCTCTGAATAAGGTCATCTCCACCTTTCCAAACTTGATTCCTAAATCGATGGATCTCCACGTTCCCTAAAGGAACTCGAAAAAAATGATGTTGCCTAGCACGCCGAACAGCCGCAGGATCGCCCGGACGAGCACCTGAACCGCCGAGACGACGGGCGCGAAGATCAGGAGCACGAGGCCGAGCGGGCGGGCGACGCGGCTGGCGAAGGTTTCGGCGTTGGTGATCGCGTAGGTCTTGGGCAACACCTCGGCGAAGATCAGCACCAGAAGCGTCATGACCAGGGTGGCAGCCGCGACGCCGCTGTCGCCGAAGACGCGGGTGAGAAGGGCGGTGGCCAAAGAGGTGGCGAGGATGTTATTTGTTGAATGTTGAAAAACTAGCTTTCACTGAAAACACAAAACCCACGCAAAAACAAAAATGTTTTAGGACCAGAAACATCTTTAAACAGCCTTCAGATAATAAAAGATTAATTCATAAGACTCCTGATAATTTTTCAGTGGCCATGATATCGACATGGGTTGAGCGTAGAATTTAAAATCTTCTGCAAAAACTCAAGCAAAAAAAGAAGAAATTTTATTTTTGCAACCAAAAAACTCATAAGTAAAAAAAAATCTGAATATGCAATCTACAGAAACTCCCACGTGCAACATTTCCAAATCATCGGGGATGGGTAAAGTATTGCAGTAATGCAAACTTATTGTTTGGGATGAGTGCAAAATGGTGCACAAAAATCGCTCAAGGCTCTCGAGCGATCATTGCAAGATTTGCGAGGAAATTTTAAGCCCTTTGGCAGCAAATTAATATTGCTTGCAGGAGATTTCAGGCAAAACATTACCTATTATTCCTAGATCGAAACCTGCGGATGAAATGCATGAGTTTGTTCATATGTACAAGATTGGTAAGGAGCAATTCATCATTTTTGTTTCGACAATCATTGGCGTACTTGCGACTGACCTGCTTTCTGGTATATGCATTGGAATCCTGGTTAAAGCCATTATTCATGTTTTCAATGTCGCTCCTATCGGGTCATTATTCAAGCCCAGTATCACAGTTGAAAATGAAAGTGAGGAGCTGGCGACAATCAAGGTGGAAAAGTCTGCTCTTTTCAGCACCTGGATCGCGCTTACTAAACAAGAATTATCTGAGTGAGATCATATGAAAACAAAAGGAATGTAAAGAAAGTAAAGAAAGCATTAAAATATGAACTAAGGAGGTGAAGTGGAGGCCACGGACAAAATTACCGAGGATTTGGAAGATGCAGCTAGACGGAATAACAGTAAAATATTGTACAGCAATATAGGTACTCTAGGTAGTCTATAGGTAGTCTTAATCAATCTATTAAGAGTGAGTAGTTAATCAGGACTTGTCCCAGTAAAACGTTTTATTGCCAAATATGACCTGTTCCTGCATAACCTCATCGACTGAAATCGGCTTGGTAAACAAGGCATAAGGATTTTGTGCCGCATGGTTTCGACTCTTTACCGCCACCTGCGCAAAAAGTTCGGGTGAAGCATCATATTTCTCCAGATACGCCGCGCCGGCTGCACCAAACTTGCGCAATGTCAAAGGTGCATCCTCCGTCCCCCATTCGCTATAGCAATCCATCCACTTTTGATGGGGCATTTCCCTGTCATCCCAGTCTTTACGCTAAAGTTTTTTATTGTTTTAAAAAGTAGAACTGTTACAAAGAGGCAAACTTTAGCGTAAAGAGCAATGCGTTAAGGAGGGGACAACCCAATTTATATACGGAATAATTTCTGTTCGTTTCAAATTTTAATGTCGCTCCTTATTTGCAGTTAAAAAACTCGTTTTTTTATTAAATAATTGAAAAAGGGCCACTACTTGAAACCAGGCGAGGAGCCGCAGCTTCGATTTTCATCTGAGTATTGTAATGACGGTCGCTCTTAAGGCCATGGGGCCAAAAAGCCAAGCTTTAGCGTAAAGAGTGATGATTCAGAGGAGAGTGGCAGACTACCATATACAGAGTGATGTCCGTATCAAGAGGGTATTAAGAGGGGAGGGGCAGACCACCATATGTATGGAATAATTTCTATACCTAAGCTCTAGTTAAACTTCATTGGAATGAGTGGGTGGTTGAGGAGACAGCTGTAAACAAGTAATTAGAGTTAGTACAGTAGCGTGTAAGCCGTTTGTAATGCCTGCCGGTCTAGGGGTAAGATTCTCGCCTAGGGTGCGAGAGGTCTCCGGTTATAATTCTGGACCACCCCAATTTTTACATGAAGAAGATCCGAGACTAGATAATTGATCAATATAGCGATCAGTGAAAGTTGGCGAGCGTATCAGGGTCTGGATCAGATTAAACTAGAAATAGTTGCATCCCTGATTCGACCATCTGGAGGAAGTAAATGGATGGTTAATTCGGAAAAATTTGAAAAACTGAGGTATTTTTAGAGCCCCAGTCGGAGACCAACCCGGAGGTCACGAACGTGACCGAGCCGGAGGTCACGAACGTGACCGAGCCGGAAGCCGAGCCGGATGTCACGAACGTGACCGAGCCGGAAGCCGAGCCGGAGGTCACGAACGTGACCGAGCTGGAAGCCGAGCCGGAGGTCACGAACGTGACCGAGCCGGAGGCGGATGAGCTGGAGGTCACGAACGTGACCTCGTCGGAGGTGACCGAGCCGGAGGTGACGGAGGTCACGTACGTAATGAATGCAATGAGAATAAATAGTAGCTTATCTTTGAGTGGGACAAGAAATCCAGTAATTTGTAAGTAATTACAAGTAATCCAAGTATTTCAATGCACGACTCAGATGATAATAGTGCTAACTGAGAGCCCCAATCCATAAATAATCCTTAAGCCGTAATCACATATAAGTTTATGAATTTATCTAACAAGTTTCAATTACGAGTTCAAAAGTATTTCACTTGTTATTTAGTCCGAACAGGTACAGAGTTAATCTTCTTGTATCAAATACCCCCTACCTAATATTGTATCATATACGTTTCACTGATGCTCAACCTTAATGAAATATACCAAAATAATACTAAAATTTAATACTTTAGAAACAAATTTGGGCTATATATTTACACATTAGGAGGGGCTGGGGTAAAGCCTAGCAGGTATATTTCTCTGACGCTCAATCCTAATGAAATATCACAAAATATGATGAAAATATATTACTTTATTAACTAAATTATAAAAACTACGGAGGTACTTTGTACTTGTGCCATTCAGGTGTGATAAGTTTATCAAGACCTTTATTGGAAAATCGGGTTTGGTTGTACATATGAGACTATTCTCTGGAGAAAAACCTTATGAATATGATGAATGCAAGATATTCTTTGAGATAGATTAGTCTTGGATATAGACTAAAGAATTCACACTGGCCGAAATTCCAGTGATATTTGACCTCCCCCTCAAAATATAGATGTACTTAAGCCATTCAGGCGTGATATGCCTATCAAGACCTTTATTCATTTAAGTGTTTAGTTGAGCCTAGATTGAATGCTATTGGCATTTAAAAAAATGGGGATGTGGGAAGGGTTGAAAAAGGTGGAGGGTTTGAGGAAGTACTGGTCATTATAATATATTTCTATTGGTAATCGAAGCCGTAGGCAAAAATTGTGCTAAATACGAAGCCGTAACCATGGTTACGGTACTGTACGGAGCCGTACCCCGTATTGTACGGAACCGTTTACGGACCGTACTTCCTAGATTTGTCAGACACTAGTGTTGTTTTCCGGAGAAATTGCCTACGGAAGGTTTTAGGTACCTGGCCGACTGACCGTATTTCAAACAGTAGGCTGTACGAAAAATGTGGTTCAGACCTTTTTTTTTTAGAGCTATAGTGTAAGAAAGGTTGAGATGGCTAGGCCAAGTTCTGCGGATGAAGGATGACAGATTGCCGAATATTGTCCTTTTCGGCAAACCGTCTAGGGCTAAACGGACAGCAGTTCGTCCTCGTCTTGCGTGGGAGGACGTCATAAAGCTGCTGCTTCTACTCTTACTATACTCTTCTTTCAGTTCTTTGCAACACTTAAGTAGTCTAGTTACATGTAACACGTTACTAGTAACATACTATGAACATATATATGTGACAACTTAACGTAATTTATTAGTAACTATTTTGGATTGGTGACCATGGCTTCAGCCTTTGCAATCTTTTCTTCGCCCTTTTTGACCAACTCTTGGCCTTGCTTCACAAGCTTTTCTCCCTCTTTTTTCAGTTTTGCCTTGTCCTCCTCATAATGGGCGGCTGCGGTGCTGCCTTCGACGTTTGTTTTACCGCCTAATGTGTTAGTCACAATATTATCCTATACACCTCTAAGAAACGCTGGGCAAAAAACGCCGAGTGTGTCTCGGACCTTCTGGTACCATATGTTTTTAGTATTTTGTTTGCTGATTTTTCCCACGTTTCTTTTTTATTTTTGTGCCTGCTCATGATAAAAACTCTATGTGAAAGATCCTTTTCATTGAAAAATGCATCTTCAACTATCCTTAATGGACCAAGTCATGGTGGACCGAGCCGACGAGTATCGGCCTCGGTGAGGGCAGCTGAAGCGCTCACTAACCTACCTGAGCACGTACAGATTGCGAAGCAGCTATTCGCCAGAATCGCTCCTCGCCTCCTCGTGGAACGACCGGCTCTCCGCGCGAACGAAACGCCAAGGAGCCGGGGCGACCTAAAGCTGAGTAGCTGACCTAGAATTCCACTTGCCCGCGGGGGCACCGACGCCACTTCGGCCGCTTCGGTTTCGCGAAAATGTTTTTGTTTCGTAAACGGCTTCATCTTCATATTCGTGTTCGTCGAATTCCTGTTCCTGTGCCCCATCACCCGGCTCATTTCCGGTATCCAGGTTGTCTGTGGACCCTGCAGGCTGGTTGGCGTTTCACGCTGGCGCGGATCGTGTCCTCTCCGGGAGTGTACTTTTGTTGCCGTTGCAGAGATGTTCCGCCCGTTGATGTGTTGCAATCGCGTGTTTGTTGTCGCTGGAGATTTCCCTTGGGGATGGCTTTGAAATGGGAGGTCGGAAGAGCTAAGAGCTCATGTGGCATGAGCTCTAGCCAAATTCTAAGAATCAATGGATTGGTTTAAAAGAAAAATCAGAGCATTAATGCCGGTCGAGATTAAAAATAAAAACTCTGAGACACGAAGTCCTTCTAAATATCAAAATTCATTAAGATCCGAGTTAAAAATACCTTATTTTTCTAATTTTTCCTCTCCCTTCAGCCCCCCAGATGGTCGAATCAGGGAAAACGACTTTATCAAGTCAACCGGAATGGATCCGCTCTCTTTGGGGTAGTTGGGGGGGGGGGGTAATTCTGAAAAATTAGAAGAAATGAGGTATTTTTAACTTACGAACGGGTGATCGGATCTCAATGAAATTTTGATATTTTAAATCTCAACTGGATCCATCGTAATTGGAGGGGGCAGTTGGGGGGAACCGGAAATCTTAGAAAATACTGAAAGCGGTGAGATCAGAATGAAACTGGATGGGAAGAATAAAAACCTGTCTAAGATACGTGACTGGTGCCAGATACCTTGACCCCGCTGCTGGAGCCCGAGGTCGCGGCGTGGCCCGCCGAGGCCACCGCCGAGCTCGGTTGAAACCCCAGAGGCGCGCAATTCGGATGTCCCGGAGGACTCATGGACTATAAGACGATCCTTTACGAGGTTGATAACGGTCTCGCCAAGATCACCCTCAACCGTCCGGAGAGCGGTAACGCGATTAACCGGGACCTGGGCCACGAATTCATGGCGGTCTGCATCCGGGCGACCACGGACCCAGGTGGTTTGGAGATATTCTACGATGATCTGAATTCACATTCATGATTTTTAATGATCAGTAAATATTGGTCAGTTTTATCACGAGAGCGAAATAGTCAATAAACTACACAATCAATTTTTGCTTATATGGATTCTTGTTGTGTCGAAGTTTTTTTTTCTCCTTTAAGAGCCATCACGTCTTAAATGACCCTTTCTTCTTTAGAAAAAAAGCACTTGGACTCGAACCATTTGGGGTTCTTGTGGTTTACAACTTGATATGGAACGATTAGATGCTGCTAGAAAATTTATAAAAACTCTAGGGTTTGCCAGAGTTTATTTTCACTAAAAAATACTACAAAATAAATTGCTTTGTCAGCCGGTTTGCTTTCTAATATTAGTAAATCTTTTTTTTTTAAACAAAACAGAAAAATAAAACTAAGAACTAACCAGACAAGATAACTATGCATACTTTACGCTAAAAATAGAAAAATTCAGTTCACTTCACCCAATATATAATCAAACTTATAAAAAATGCTTTAACTGAAACTCCTAAACGTTCTCTAAAAGTTTTATCTTAATAGCTTAAGCGTCATTAGTTACATAAACTGTAGTGGTAGTATTAATAGTATACATATAGTGCCTCCTGGTTAGCTTAAAATCCCCCACAACTTATCTTTATGGGTCTAAATTAATAATATAAGTTGTTCTTCAGATATTGCTTTGTCACCTTTTTGAAAATCCACATGCTCATAGTTTTTTTGTTCTTTTTTTAGTTCAACATCCGCCTAAATGAAGCTGCTAAGTATTTTTTGGGTTGGGAAGGTATTAATAATAGAATGCTAATCGCAAATTTTAAAATTAAAAAGTGCAGATCATCAGTCATAGTAGTATGTGCCCCTGTAGAACCGACTGACGGAGAAAGTGGTGACTCAGATGAATTTCACTTACAGTTACAAGAACAAATATAAAGGGTCCCATGCAGAAGTATGGTGTTTTATTTGGAGATTTTAGCGCCCAGGCTGGTAGAAATAGGGATAGATGGTATCCTTGGCCACAAGTTACAAACTTTGACTTGTGCTTACATATAGTAATGGTTATTTGGAGGTGGGCGGGGTTTGTGGGGGGGGTTGTTGTGTTGTGGGGGGTTTGATAAAAGGGGGATATGTTAGGGGAACTTCCATTGGAGGAATTTGTCATGGGGGAAGAAAATTTTCATGAAGGTAGTGCAGGAATTTCTAGCATTATTAAAAAAAACAATGAAAAAATAAATAAGGAGAAGCATTAAAACTTAAAACGAACAGAAATGTTCGCTCTTCTAGTCTCACGCTTAGCAACTAAATAGTGAGATTTTGATTATAACTTGATTAATTCCACCTTTTCTAGATTTTAGGATAGAAGCATGTGATTGACTCTTAAACGTGCACATTTATGTGGAAATTCTATGAAAGTGTAAAGATTATTCTACGAAATGAAAGTGTAAAGACTATTCTACGAAATTGAATATAACTATTTCTAATAATTACAGAATTACAAAATATATTTTACTGCTTCAGTAGTAAATGAGTCCATTTTGTACTCCTCCCTATATTTTTATGCATTAATGCCCCTGAATGCTATACATAAATGAGAAAAAGAGGGAGGGAGAGAGAGAGAGAGAAAGAGAGAGAGAGAGGGAAGGTAACAATTAAGGAACTATTAAAAAGCTTCCAAAGCCGTCAGAAAGAATAATAGTAAATAACGGTAAATTAATATCCATAGTAAGATTTAAGCATGAATGCAGCCCTTATTTTAAAGTTTCAACAACAATTTTTGCAACTTGAAGCAAAAGTGATCCGATGGCAGCTACCCCCCCCCCAAACCCTCTGCACCCCAGAAGCTTGGGGCAAGGGTTGTAAATTATGTCCCAGGGGCATATAAGGTTTTTATTGCAGGGATGAACGTATAAGCTTCGGATGGTGCTCATCCAATCGTAGACCTGAATTTCTAGCATCCTTTTTAAGAGTAGAAAAATGATCAGAGGGCAACTGGTCCCCCCAAAGCACTTTTTCCCCAAATGGTTTCAATCAAAATTTTGAGCGTGCATGCCGAGCACCGCCGACTGCGGCGGGTTGACGATCGGCGTGGACAGAAGCGCGCCGAAGATGCCGCCGTTGGTGATCGTGAACGTCCCGCCCTGCAAATCTTCGAGCAAGAGCTTGTTGTCCTTGATCTTCTGACCGAAGCCGGCAATGGCTTTCTCGACCTCGGCAAAGCTCATGCGCTCGGCGTTACGCAATACAGGCACGACCAAGCCCTTGCCCGTGCCCACGGCGATGCTGATGTCGTAGTAGTCCGTCCCAAAGGCAATAATAAAGGCTATAAAAGCAAAAAATCGAGTAAGAAAAACCCATAAAAATGGGCCATTTTTGGGCAAAAAGGCAAGGCTATACTAAGGCAAAATGGCCAAAAATCGGCCGAAATCGAAGGTTCCCAAAATGCCTCTAACCTTCAAAAATAACCTCCTAAGGACCAAATAAACCATTTTTATGGGTCCCAAAGGCAATAATAAAAGCCATAGGAGCCAAAATCTGAGTAAGATAAACCCTAAAAACCTGATCATTGCCGCTCTCCGAACAAGCCCTGGGGCCGGAAGTACAAGATGGCAAGGATCAGCAGGAACGGCACGGCTGGCTTGTAGGTGGACGGTATCACCATCACGGACAGATTTTCCGAAAGTCCGACAACCAGCCCACCGATGACAGCGCCATAAAGGCTGCCCGACCCGCCCAAGATAGCGGCAGCGAACAACGGCAAGATCAGCGCAAACCCCAGTTCAGGCCGCAATTGAACCGTTAATCCATACAGCACTATCCGATACTACCGTGTTAAAAAAATGTACTTTCATTCTATAGTTTATTTTTGTTTTTAATTTTACAAAAAAAAAATACCTATAAAAGAAATTTTGGAAACAAAAGTGAAGAGCTGCATTACACCCAAAACAAACAGAAACAAAGTAAAATAAAACTTCTAAACTTGAAACGACCAGAAATTACCACATGCCGGAGTAGGCTAACACCCCAGCGCCATCTAAACGCCGGACCATCGATTCGTTTTATTTAAATCAGCTAAAAATAGTTTTCTAGTAAAGAAGGCATAAAACCCAAACAGAACGGAAATTGAATAAAAAATTATAACAAGCTAACATATAAAGGGTACTATTATAAATGAATATATAAATCTTAAAACGAGCGACAGAAGAAAAATCTCTAAAATCTAGTGTTTGGCTACTGTCCCCCTTCCTAACGGTAAAAGTATAAAGCATATTGCGTCTTGGTGCTTTACTGAAAACTATGTCTTTTGAATAGTCTTGAAAGGAACTAATGACCATTGCTTCTCCCCAGTCCAAAATAATGTCAACGATTTAAAGAACGTGAAAATTGTAACTTGGAACGCTACAGCGTTAAAGATCGATATCGTATCGACATTTTGACTGACAAATTCAGACGATTCAAACTGGACTTTTCATTTTCTGGGCGGTTGACACATTAAATTAGGTATAATAGAATTTATTTACTCAGGAAGGAAGGATTAGGGTACATAGCAGAAAGTAAGGCTCATGATGAAAAAAGAAGCTATTGAAAGTTGGGGCCCTCGGCCGGGCGGTAGTCGGCCACCGGATCGGCCTCCATCACCCGCTCCAGCTCGACCGGGGCGAAACCGGTGCCGTAGGTGCGGTTGAGGAATTCGAGCAGGCCGTTGGCGATGAGGGCCTGGCCGGTGGGGCCGGGGTAATAGCCGTTGAGGGTGTAGAGCCCGCCGAGGAAAGCGGCGCTGAGGGTGCGGCCTTTGGTGCGCTGCCCCTGGCGCTTGAGCCGCCGCACCACGCCGTGCAGGTCCTCTGATACGCTGAGTGCGATGGTGTGATTTTCTTTAAAATTCTATGACTTTTATGGGGTGTTTCCCCCTAATTTTTAAAATAGGGGGAAATTTTTCAAAATTGTTCAACCGAAGAAAAAATTTTAAAAATGAAAAGGATGAAGAAAATAAGGGACTATGGAATAATCTACCAATATTCAGAGAATATTGGCAGATTCCGTGTTGCAGACCCAAACAGCTCGTGTTAATAAACCCGGGCCAATAGTTAGTCAGGATGCACTTGGTTAATACCAAGTGCCATAAAAAGCTTATTATTCCTATTAAACGGCTATTGTGTTTCAGGAGTCATTCTTAAGGAATCGGGACAAAAAGTCAAAATTTGAGCGCGAAGAGCAAGGTCTTGAGGAGGGGAAACCCCTTTCATATACGTTATACTTTGTGTCCGTTTAAGTTTTGATGTTGTTCCTTACTTTCAGTTGAAGAAACTTTTTATAATTCAATTTCTGATTGCTTTTAATAATACAAAGAAATCCGTATACAACAATACAATTAAAACAAAATATGACGACTGGGGAAAAGCTGGGAAAGAAATTATTTTATCTGTGATGTCATGCGGGTTACACATTATTTTGAATGAATCTGAACAATTAAAGCCACAGACATGGAAAAAAGTCTGAGGTAAAGATTGAAGAAAATGAAGCACAAACGAGGTCTGTGGCTAGAAGACATGTGACAGCCATCATCTCAACGAATGTATAGAATCGTAAATGAAATATGTGGTTAGAAGAGTAAATTAAAACAAAAACTATTTAATTATCCAACCAAAACACAGAGAGCTATAAATTTGTATAATGAACATTAAAATTTATAAGGTAAAAAGGGGTGGAGGGGTGAGAAAATTCACTGATTGAATATGTCAACTATGTAAGGGATGAAATCTTTTCAGTATCTTTCAGTGGAAACTTTTATTTGGGCAAGAACAGGGATTTTTTGAAGCAGAACATGGGAGGCAGTGTCAAAGGGGTGAATATTCACTAGGGAAAAGGGTCCTTATAGACCACTACTTGGCTAACAATTAATTATGAGCAACTTATAACTATAGCTTATAACTTTACTTTATCAACACCATCAGTAGACACACAACTAGGGGGTTAAAGATTCATAGAGGGGAAAAATCGGTTAGCAGTAGTAGCGTGATTTCGTCAAAATTGCCCCCCCCATGGTGGGGGGAGGGCAAAGTTGGAGCCAATTTTCCAAAATCAATTGAAAATGTCATTGAAAACTGAAAAATGACCCATATAGTACACACCCTGAGATATCTGCGGTATCTCAGGAACAACTAATGACATTCAGTTGAAACTCTCCAGAGATGTTGAACTAAATCAGAAGAAATTACGTGCCTCTATACTGTCATTAAATAAAAAAAAAAACAAGTTTTTGTAACTGAAAGTAAGGAGCGACACTAAAACTTAAAACGAACGGAAATTACTTCATATATGAAAGAGGCTGCTTCTTCATCAACGCCCTGCTCTTTACGATAAAGTTTATCTCTTTCTCTTAACGTATTTGTTTGTTATGGAAAGGCAGTGTGGTCTTTGTTGCTATTTATATGAAAAGAAATGTAAAAACTTAGGTATTTTTCTTGAAAGGAGTGAAATCGAATACTAGAATCAATAGTTGCATCGAAAAATTTACCATTTCTTACCTTCCTTACTGTTTTAAATCGCAGAAGATCCGATTCTCGCCACTCTCCCATAATCTATGCCTTAAGAAACACAAATGATAAAAAAAAAAAAAAAAAAAAAAAAAAAAAAAAAAAGGGAAGAGAATTTCGATGAAGGGGGCGCAGGATCTTATAGCATTATTTAAAAAAAAAGAGTGAGAAAATAAATATAAAAAAAAATTCACCTGGAAGTAATAAATAGCATTAAAACTTAAAAAGAACATAAATATTACGTATACAAGGGGATTTGTCTCCTTCACAATACCTTGCTCTTTACAACAAAGTATTTTCAGTAATTTCAACTTAGTGCATATTTTCGAGTACTTTTGTTTTCTTGGTTGTCTCGAATAGCAATTTTGCTCCACGACGCAAAGAAATTGGCTGCTGTAAAGATTTTCGACGCTGACAAGTATAGAAGAGCTTTGATACCATTGCCATAGGGAGGCACAAATGAATGGGTATACTCCACTCCTCAAAAGTGCTAAAGCAGCTTGGGGATGTAGGATCGAATCAAATGCTTTCGAAATATCTATTGCACAAACGTAATTTTTTTTTTCATGCTCTCATACCTCTCCAAAATAGACCCGAAATCTGCATGTGCATTCCCAACGACCCTTCGAGTCTTCACAATTATGACAGATCTATACCTATACAACAATTCCTCTTAATTTTGAGTTTTCAATCAATTTGTTGGCTTTAGTTTTATGAAATTCTTATTATTTCAGCAGGCTTTTAAGCTATTTCAAGGATTTTGTTTCCTAAACTTAAGAAATAGATTAACAATTCTTTAAAACCTTATAAATCAGGATTCAAAAATACATAAATTGAGGCTTAAAGCACTTTTATTTTGCCATATTTAAGCATATGTAATGACTATGTCTTTGAGGACAACTTAATCCCCACAATCCCCGGGGGAAGGGCTACAAGTAATGAAATTTGCCCATTGTTTACATGTAGTATTAGTTATTGGGAAGTATTCAGACGTTTTTAGGAGCGATTTTTCTAGTAATAGGGGGGGGGGTCGGATTCGGGGGTTACCTAGGAAGATCTTTTCATGGAGGAATTGATCATGAGGGAAGAGAATTTCCATGAAAGGGGATCTGGATTTTCCAACATTATTTAAATGCGAAGCGGGACCCCCGTTCCTCGGGTGGGCAAGACTCGATCTACGGGGTGCGTGGGGACCACTTGAGAGACAACACCAACAAAGAAAAGGCGTCGCTTTATTTTGAAATCTTTGTGAAGTCAGGACCAGGGTGTCTACTGGCGGCGTGAATTTTGGTGGGGGGGGGTCCGGAGGTCTGGGGTCCATCCGGCCTGGAATCACCCCGATGTTTTTCTCACGACAGGCAGGTGCCTGCCTGCCTGTCGTGGGAACAACAGGGACAACAATTTCGTATATGGAATATTTTCAGTTCGTTTTAAGTTTTAATCTCGCTCCTTACTTTCAGTTAAAAAAAACTTGTTTTTTATTTAATTTCTGAATGTTTTTCAGCAAATACAGACTCGGCTCACCGTCTCTTCGAAATCTCTTCGAATCTTAATGAGGTCAAAAACCTTTGGATTATAAGGTTTCCGTGAAAAAACTTCTTGAAAGAAATGAAATATAAAAATAAGGCCTGGAAAGGAAAATGAAATAAAAGTTCTAGTGCCCTTTTTAAGTGACCAAAAAAATTGGTAGGCACCTAGGCCCCCTCCCACGATCATTTTCCCCCAAAGTCACCGGATCAAAATTCTGAAAGCCATTTTATTCACCATAGTCGAAAAACCTATTAACTATGTCTTTGGGGCTGGCTTACTCCCCCACAGTCCCCATGGGAGGGGTTGCAAGTTACAAACTTCGATTAGTGTTTACTTATAGTAATCGTTATTGGGAAGTGTACAGACGTTTTCACTTGGCTTTTTCTAAAGTTAGCTATGGCTTAATGCCCACAACTATTCGATTTTAATTCAAACCGTGTCGGTTGAGTAGTTCAGTTGTATGCATTTTCCAAAAATGTCACTCAGAATTTTTTTATTTTCATCTATTGAAATTAGCCATTTTGATTGCCATCAAATAATTAAATGCTTTATTTATTAGATATTTAATACTTTTAAAATAAGCATAGAGACTATTTTACCGTGTAATACATATAAACAACCTGATACATATAAGCAATTTTGTTGACATAAGTACGAAGTGCTAAACAATTTTGTTGACATAAGTACAAAGTGAGTGCAGTCCAAAATGTTTATATTCTTTTGTAACCAATCAAACTTTTTTACCAACAACTTTTATTGTTTCAGGGCGAGAGATTCGACCCAAACATTCTCACTGTTCCAGACATGATGGATTGTACTTTAGGTCCTTGCCAGCTGTCAAAAATGTTGCACTTTCACTGTGTTTTCCCTCGATGTGGCTTCACTACAGTCTCACAAACTATTTTTAAAAAAAAGTGAAACTTATCAATTACCAATATAATTTCAAGCACTTCCAAATATGATTTTTAATAATAAGTCTAATTAAATAGTATTTTAAGCCGTCTGAATTCACATGCATATCTTCTACCAACATAATTGTCTATGTCGGTAACTCGTGGCCAATCATTAATTTTTGTCTCTAATAACAACTAGCTACCGCTGCACCCCGGATTATGTGATGTTATACAACGAGTACCTAAAGTTCTAGTTTGATATGAGCAACCGCTACCAGGAGCTCGCGAACCAAGCCAACGCCAACCGCGTGAGCTTCTACACGGTTGATGCTCGTGGTCTCACGGTGCTCACACAGGGTACGGTCGATCAAGAGATCAAGGGCCAAGCAGGTGAACGGTCTTTCATCGATCACGTCAACAACAGCAACCTGCAAAGCACGATTCAGCTCCTGGCCGAGCGGACCGGCGGGCGAGCCACGATCAACGCCAATCGCTTCATGCCGTCGTTCAACAAATACAAATCTGTCGAGGATTTGTCGCTCTTAGTCCCTTATCTGCTTCATGGAAATGTCCGCACCAAACAATTCACCGAAACCACTTTCGATCTACTAAGTTCACAGTGCTCTGATACGAAAGTCACTGTTAACTCTAAGTTAAAAATACTTAAACTGATCCTGCTAAAGAAACCTCGTCCCCCTGAAGTTCTTTTCCCTGTTGTGAGTGAAGTGAAAATACTAGGTGTTATTTTCTCACGTGATTGCATCTTATTCAGGCTTGGAATAGTAGATTTAGGTTTGACTTAGTAGATTTAGGCCTAACACTTGACGCAGCAGAGTTGGGTTTGACATTGTCGATTCAGGCTTAACATGGTTTATTTAGGCTTGATATAGTAGATCCAGGCGGGACAAAATAGATTCAGGCTTGACATAGTAAATTCAGGCTTGACTTAGTAGACTTAGGCCTAACATAGTAAATTTGAGGTTGAAATAGTACACTAAGGCTTGACATAGTAGACTTAGGTTTAGGCCCTGACCGGTGTTCATGTGGAAGGAGCCAAAGGACACGACGAGGAAGTCCATGTTGCCCACGCCGCTGACCACGGCGGAGACGGTCGTCATGTCGGTGACCTCCTGGCGGACGCCGGGGCCGACGCCCGAGAGGGGCAGGTCGGTCTCTTCGGTCCAGGTGCTGGTCAGCGCGTCGCCGTGCCACAGCTTGGCGCGGCCGCCCTCGTCACCGCTGTCCACGGCGCCGCGCCACAGCTCGCCGTTGTATTCCATTAAAGCTACTTCTCTTTTAAAATTTGATATTATTAATTTTTTTTATATTCTTAGTGAGGATTCCTTACTAATTTTTCAAGAAAATAAAAAAAAGGTAAAAAAATACAGAATTGGACTTGACAGTCCTTACCGCCAGTGCTTATCTCCGTTTCGACCCTTTAGTCAGGAAGTGCAATGGGGGCTGGGGGCCAGCCATCCTGTGGTTTTGCACACCCTTCCTTTTTACCCACCTCCAATTATATATTTAGAGCTGGGTCGCTCGCCCCTCGTCGATACCTCGCTCTTTACACTAAAGCTTAAATTTTTTTCCCAATTCCGTAAGAATGACCCCTGAATCACAAAGGCCGTAGAATAAGTAGTTGTAATTGCTAAAAATACTTTAGCGGAAAGAGCGAGGTATTAGGAGGAGGTAAACCCCTCATATGCGTTATAATGTCTGTTAATTTTCAGTTTTAATGCTGCTGCTCACTTTCAGTAGCAAGAACTTTTAATATTTATTTTTTCATTGTTTTTTGTAAGATAAAGATACCTAAATTTTCACGTTTTCCAAAATTTCCGGTTTCCCCTCCAACTCCCCCCCTCCATCTCAATTAATTCAAAGCTCCCATCTTTACACCCTCCCAGCAAGTTCCCATTTCCCTTAAATTTCTTGCGACATTCTCCCACCTCAACCGAGGACGACCTGTTTTCCGTTTAGCCATAGACTGTTGGCCGAAAAAGACAATCTTTGTCAATCTGTCATCCTTCATCCACACAACCTGCCCTAGCCATATGACTAGAAGACTTTTTCCAAGATTAGGATCAAGCTTTAAATGTCTTTTAAAGATTAGGTTCTATTATTGACTATCAGAACATTTGAAGTTTTCAACATTGTATATTGGCAAAATATTCTAGCTAATTGTGTTCTTATTAAGAACACAATTAGCCACAATAGAACACAATTGACATGGAAACATGTCAAACAGTTTGTGGTAACAAACTGTAGTAAGGAGCAACCCGGCTCAATAGTAATTAAAACTCTAAAAAATAATTCTCAGAAGCGTATCAATCGGCCAGAAAATCAGTCGGCCTGTTCCTGAAGATACTGTGAAGAAAAAAAGAGGTTTTAGCCACCTCTCTACGAATTTCCAGTGGTCTGCTAGAGCTGGCGAAGAAAAAGGTAGACCTTGGCTTTCGTTTTCAAGGTGGATGACAGCAACGCTTTTGTCAACGGGGTGACGACGGCATTAACAAATTTTAATGATTATAAGAAAATTTCGAAAAAAAATATTAAAGTTAAAAAAAGGAGGCATTGTTCAGCTTGATTATAACTTCAAGTTCGTAAATTTTATTGTTCAAGGAACGCGCGTTACACATGAGTATATTAGGCAGCTTTTGTTTAGCTAAAAAACACTGAGGGCGTAGAGCAGGCGGTATTTTGTCAAAATAGCTAATTACAACCGGTTCCCTCTACCAAGGAATGAGCAAAGGTGGCATTTCATGAGCAGGATACCAATTTACTGGTACTAGGTAACTTTGTCCACGCTGCGTTGCTTTAGTCTTATAGAAAACAAAACTAAATAGACTAATAGATTAAATAGACTAAATTAATTATGTAGATCAGTAGATAAAATAGACTCCGATGAAATAATAAGGAGGGATTACTCTGCAGCTAAAAATTACTCAGATTAGTCTGGAGCTAAAAATTAATCAGATTACCCTGCAGCTAAAAATTACTCAGATGACTGCATAAAAAAATTTACTCAGATTACTCTGCAAGCTAACAATTACTCAGATTACTCTACAAGCTAAAAATTGCTCTGGCTCAGCAGCTTTCTGATTAAAAAAAAAAACTCGAATAGCATTGCTTAAAACTAGTTAATTACAGCAGCGAAAGTGTTGCAGTCTGTTTACATTTTTATGCGCCTGAAAATACTCATTGTCATTTTAAAAAGCTATTACCAAATATTATCCCACAGGGTTTTTTTTTTAATACCAAGTTATACCTATTTCTTTTGAGGCTGTGCATAATACCATTCTCCATTTGAAATCCAAGTCAATCGACATAGATGGTATTCCATAGTCATGGTTTTATTCATTTAAAAACCAAGAATCCATCCTGATTGACCAAATCGTTGCGGAAAGCTAAAGAGTTTTTCAAGCACGAAAACGGACGGAATCTCCGTACAGAATCCTAAATCCGGACTGATTTCCGCAATGTGTAAATGCACTATAGTACTGTTAATTTTTGTGGATGGTAAACGTTAATGCGTGATCCTGTCCTTAATTCTTGAACAACCCAAAGAAACGTGTGTGAAAATCCACTGTTTTCTGTCAATATTTTTTTAATCTTCTTGGATTTTACGACATTATTTTGAAAAAGTGAAAAAGGTACCCAGGTACCCGAATAATAAATCACAAAATGAAAAGTTAATACTTTTATTGGAAGTTAAATCCTTTTAAATCATTTCTTAGAACCTAAATAGTAAAAACTAATATAGAACACTTAATATATATAAAAACTGGTTTCTAAATATTATAACAAAGAGGCAAAAACCCAAGATATCACTATCATATCCAAAATATATATTGTTTTTATTCGTAATAAATATACATAACTTACGAATTAACTTACGTAAGGAACATCTATATTAGTTTATTTTACTACGCATATGAGGGGGTTCACCCCCTCGTCAATGCCTCGCTCTTTACGATAAAGTTCCAATTTTGTTCCAATTTCCAATTCTTCAAGACTGAATCATTCCCTGAATCACAATGGCCGTTTAATTACAATAAGTAGCTCTTTTTAAAATTCCTAAAAATACAGTAGCGTAAAGAGTAAGGTATTGGTGACAGTCCCCCAGGGATGAAGATAACACTTTAGCAATGTATTGAAAGAGGAAAATGGGGAATATTCCCATTTAAATCATGGTGGTAATAGTCTCTCCTCTGTCCCTAAGTAAGTTTCCTAGCGGCACTTTGGACACTAAACTAGAAAACTATCTATCAAAAACACAATCGATGCAGATTATGGACCATTTCAGTGCAAGGGTTACAACACTCCCTAGCCTTTGGTGCTAAGCTATCCCCCCTTCATACCTGCAGACGTAACCATGTAAGGATCTTTGCCTCACAGAAGTAGGGGGAGCGTGACGTTCCCAAGTTCATAAAAAAGGAGGGTTGGTCTGTGGGCTTCTAGCCCAGACTCGGGACCTTCAGTGACAACCGTCAAGGGAAACACATCTGCAACCAAAATGTCTAAAACAGCCTCACACACATTATCTTTATGGAAAAACGACCCAAGTATTCCCCTGAGCCCAATTTTTGACAACGAAACAAAACCTAAAGATGGGCTTTTGGAGCGATGGCCAGGGCACGGCTGTCGCGCTCGACACCATCACGGGTGAAGACCTGTACGTCGATGACGGTACCCTTGGTGCCGGTCGGCACGCGCAGGGAGGTGTCCTTCACGTCGGACGCCTTCTCACCGAAGATCGCACGCAGCAGCTTCTCTTCCGGAGTCAGCTGGGTCTCGCCTTTCGGGGTGACCTTGCCGACCAGGATGTCGCCCGGGCCGACTTCGGCACCGACGTAGACGATACCGGCTTCGTCCAGCTTGCAAGTTTCATCCCGATTCCTCCACTCCAAGTGTTTTCCAAGATTTCCCCCTCCAACTCCCACAATGTCAAAAATCTGGTCGGGATTTGAAATAAGAGCTCTGAGACATGGATTCCTTTTAAATATCAAATTTAATTAAAATCCGATCACCTATTCGTAAGATAAAAATACCCCAATTTTCACTTTTTCCAAGAATTCCGGTTTCACCCTCCAACCCCCCCCAATCTCCCACGCCCTTGTCCGAAGTCAACGTTGGCACTCAGCTAAACTTGCAGTCGCAACAAGGGTATAATCTTACTCTTCCGAACCCCCCGCGCTACGCTGTTCCTCCGCCGCAACTCCAAGGAATGAATTCAACGCCACCACCTGCTTCTCAGTTAGATATGCAGTTGCAGCAAGGATATATTCCTACTACCCCTCAGCTCTTGCGCCATGCTCCTGCTCCTTTACAGCGGTTTCCAACGTCTAATCCAACACCGCTGCCAGTGCCAGAGCAAGTGAATTTGCAACCCCAGGCTCTCTTTGGGATAGTTGGGGGGGGGGGGTAATTCTGAAAATTTAGAAAAAATGATGTATTTTAAACTTACGAACGGGTGGTCGGATCTCAATGAAATTCGATATTCAGAAGGATATCGTGTCTCGAAGCTCTTATTTTAAATCCCGACCGAATCCCTTTCGGTGCTCTCTTTGGTGGAGTTGGGGGCGGGGGGTAATTTTGAAAATTAAGCTATTTGTAACCTACGAAAGGGTGACCAGATCTTAATGAAATTTAGGAGTAAATAATGTTGCTTCGAAAGTCCGATGTTTGAATCTGTGACAGGTTATCAATGTCTACATGGCTAAAGCACCGGGCAAATCCATCGACTTCGACGTCGCCGGTCAGGTATGGTTTAAGATCTATGAAATCACAGCTCACGCTGATCCAACCGGAGCTAGTTATCCAACGTTTCCCGCTAATAGTAAGTCATTGCATGGTTCCTTCGTTTACTAATCACGTTTTTCTTTAGTGTTGCCGAGCATCAGTTTCACGCGTGCCCCACCGGGATCGGCGCTCCGGAGGTCGTCGAGCGCCTCAGTCCGAATGATGGATTTAGACATTCTTTATGTTGTTTTGAGACAAGGAAAAGTGAAAGGGATGACGAAATAAAAGCATCACAATGAAATTGTCTCTGGCATTATATCACACTTCAATGATCACAAAAAGATGAATAATGAAGAGGAACTTTCTTGGCATACCATTTTCATATTGTTCTCACAGTTTCCTTTCTCTCCTTTTCTTCAAAAATAGTAATCCAATTTCAAACATTATTAATTTAAACATATTTCCATTAAGCCATAAATGTAAATAATTCCAACAAATCAAAAATGGGCAAAAATAAATTAAAATAATCTTCAAATTACCACAGCATGGTTGTGGTAGTTTGTGGAAAAATAACACTACCACAAATCACCCTAAATAAATGAAACCCAAAACGAACAGAAATTACAATGAATAACCGAGTCAAACTCAAAACGAGGAAAAAATTAACATGAGTTGGCTGACAGGTACTGCCCTCAGTTTTCTTGTGAATAGGTTGAGCATTAACTGAACAGCAGCTTTGGTTAAAATCAAACAATATTCGTTTAATATTATCCTAATATACCAGTACTTAAAACTCCTATACCACACCAGCAGCCTTAGGGTTGTGGTAGCCAAGCTAGAAAAACCCATTCGTATTAAATAAAGTATAAATCTAACGTAACTAAAAAAAGAAATATCTACTTAGTTTGTTTAAACTTTGACAGTCATACTGCTTTCCCGGCCAACGGCTTCGAGGTCGTGGGTCACGTCCACGACGAGCTGATTTGCCTGGTCGATGAGCGATCACATCTGAGCGAGACCATGCTCGAGGACTGCATGTCCGTGAAACCGTTTTGGTGCCTAGACGCCCCGATCCGTGCGGAGGGGTGGGCAGGCGAGATCTATAGGAAGGACTATGAGGATAGGAAGATGCTTAGTCGCCGAGAATTATTGAAGCGGATTGGCTTTGGGGCAGTTGCGGCTCCCATTATCGTAAGCAGTGGATACAGAAATAGACATCCAATTTTTGGACATCCAACATCCAAAAAGTTTTTACTTTCTTTGGCTGCGCTCTGGGGAGCCCAAATGTTTTTCATAAGTCTATACATGAATAATTCAGATTAAAAATTCGAAGAATAATAAGATTTCCATCTTTTTCTATTAGAAATGACATGGATATTTTCATTCATAAAACTAAAACTAGAAGATTAGATTTTAATCCAGTTTTTGTTGTGCATCCATCTGGAATTCCCTCCCCTCAACGCCAAAAATTCCTCTTGAAAACGTCTGTACACTTCCCAATAACCATTACTACATGTAAACAATGGTTAAAGTTTGTAACTTGCAGCCCCTCTCCTGAGGGGGACTGTGGGGGATTAAGTCATCCCGAAAGATAAAATTATTAGGTTCTTTGACTATGCTGAACAAAATGCTATCTCAAAATTTTGATTCGGTAACTTTGGGAAACTTGAGCTTGGGAGGGGGCCTAGGTGCCCTCCAATTTTTTGGTCGCTCTAAATGGGTACCTGGAGAAATCTGGGGAAGGTAGACAGGAAGGGTGTGCGAACGCACAGGTTGGCTGGCCCCCAACCCCCCATTGCACTTCCTGGCTGAAGGGCCAAGAAACGGAGATCAGCAGCGCCGGTACGGACTGTAAAGTCTAATGCCGTATCCTTTACCTTTACCTCACAGATAGGTAATTCTCGACCGGCTTTAAAATTATACGTAGAAAAAAACAAGAGAATGTGAATTAAACTAAAAATATTGGGTAAGTGGCCATGGAGTTCCTGTGCTGTTTTAAAAATCATTTTTCTATGAAAAGGCAGCAGGGCGGCGGAGTGGATCTAGAACTTAGATGATAAATCAAGGAGTCCAGTTTTTGTTAGGATGACAAAGAAAGTAGGCGGATTTTAATTGCCCATAAACATCTTCTTTTCTTGCCAAAATTGCATTTAATTTCGAATCTAATTGGATCATCGTGCATAAAATATCGTATCAGAATTTCATTATTTTAGGGCTCTTTGTAAAAACGGAACAAAACCAAAGTGTTGCTCTCGCAACACAATTCACCTGCATCAGAGATAAAATGTGACTCACGAGTTCTCCATAGACATGTAACCCCCAATGAGCAGGTGATTATGTGCTCCTTTTATTACAGATTCTACCAGGACACTTATCTACCAGGAGATAAATTTTGTATTCGCTCTATAGTACTCTTTGTCCTTCTCTACACTTCCTAAAGGATAGCAACAAAAAACACTACCCTAAATAACAGACTGTCATACATTGACGGAATATTAGACTAACGACGAATTTGCAACAGAAAAAAGCAACAGCGTATAAAAATGATAAAACTATATGATGACGCATAAGAACCAGGACATTTGGTTATATTCATCTGATGATAGGTTATACATTTACAGATTTTGTAGTGAAATTTTTGCGATGACTAAAACAAACAGGATGACAAAATGGTCTTTTAATAAACGTTATCGAACTAGAATTAAGGACCTTCTATTTAACGGTAAAATGTGAAAAGCCGACCGGCTGGCAGGAATGGAACGACCGCTACCGCGACCGCGTGCGCAACTTCTGGCTGAGCGACATCGACTACGCGCGTCGAGCCTCAGCACCGGTGGGGATCGGCGGGTTCGCGACGCGGCTCGCCGGCTCCTCGAACACGTTCAGCGAGGAGCGCGGTCCCCTCGCCAGCGTGAACTTCATCACCGCGCACGACGGTTTCACCCTGCACGACCTCGTCTCCTATGACGTGAAGCACAACGAGGCCAACGGGGATTATTGTTAGTGTAACTTATTATGGTTAGTGTCACTTATTATTGTTAGTGTAACTTGTTATTGTTAGTGTAACTTATTATGGTTAGTGTCACTTATTATTGTTAGTGTAACTTGTTATTGTTAGTGTAACTTAATATCTACTATCCACATTTTATTTTTTTTTTGTATTCAAAAGTGATGATATTTGCCAGTGGCTTCGTTGGGGAGGAGGAAATTGATCCACGCCCAATAATTTGGAGAAAAAAAAATTGAGTAACAGTAAAATGTTACTTTTTTAAAAATGGAAATTTGAAAGAAAATTTTCGAAAATGCTGTCGGATCGAAATGAAAACTGCACCATTGGAATTGCCATTTTCCAAAACTCCATACAGGAAAGGTACATCCCTCCACCTTAAACAACAATAGAAATCACGTTTATTGCATGGATAGCACTGATGTGTCCTTTTTTTTATTGCTTTTTTTGTCACTTTATTGTCAAAGCGTACTGGTTCTGAGATTGTGCTAAGCACATTGTTATTAACTTCAAATATCACATCGTAACAAGCTTGAGTAGATTATGTCAATTCCTTATTTATGCAGAAAAAATTCCAACTAAAAAATTATTCAACCAAAAAAGATATTTTAAAATGGACTGAAAGTACAGTCTTGATACAACCCCAAGAGCCTCACATTGACAACATACATGCACATACATTTTCGCAACTTGTAAGAAAATAATTTATGTATTGCTTATGACAACATTCGGGGCTCGAAGACAGGGCAAAAAATCTACCAGTACTTAACTACCCACCAAAACATAACAAGCAATCCAGTATATTTAATACCTACTTCACAGCAGAGCTATTTGACTCTGTAAAAATGATACGACGAGGTTCCTTTGAATCCACACGAAAAGAACGCTTATCTGGCAAGAAATATTCGATCTGTGGCAGTTCATTATGTAAATAGAGCGAAAGTTGCTTTTTGAAGGCTGAGCTGTGTTCAAAAGACGTTAGTTAAGTATGAAGGAACACCTGCAATGAAGGTTCTCTTGGATGAAACCCGACTCCACACCCAGAAAAAAGATAAAAATGGTGGATTTTCAAAGTCTTCCATAGATACATGTTAGTGCCATATACACTTGGATAGATGGCCTCAAGACCGTATCCAGGGGAGTTTGACCCCTTATCCTGAATTTTTTGTCCGACTCGTAAAAACCTTACAAAAATGAAAAAAATTCGTTTTTTAAAGTCCCCCCCCCGAAAAAATCATTTTGCAAATCCCCCCTCCCCCCAAAAAGAACAAAGGTTTTCATACATACACTGAATCGATTTTTTTTTAACGAAACAAATAGAGTTCCAAATTGGGACAGATCCTTTTATTAGACAGTGAAAAAAAAATATACAAAAGCTCTAGATATTTCTATGTTATAGTCATCATCATCAGGAGAGTTACCAAAGTTTTTAAAATAAAAACAAGCTATATTTATAATGAATAAAATAATCGCTTCCGGGTCACAGCAAATTTCACAAGCACGAATAACTTATTTGTTTCGTCATAGGAGTGACCAAAAAATTGGAGGGCACCTAGACCCCCTCCCACACTAATTTTTTTTCCCCCAAAGTCACTGGATCCAAATTCTGAGATAGCCATTTTATTCAAAATAATCGAAAGCCTAATAACCATGTCTTTGGGGACGACCTACTCCCCCACAGTCCCCGTGGGAGGGGTTGCAAGTTACAAACTTTGACTAGTGTTTAAATATAGTAATGGTTATTGGGAAATGCACAGATGCTTTCAGGGGTATTTTTTTTGGTTCGAGCGTGTTCCCGGTGAAATGATGGCATGCAAGCCCCTAAGTGAAACTGCAAGTAACTAGTGGAAGTAAATGGCACATTACAGCAGCTTTGCTGGAATTTTATAGACGAACACGTTGGTTGTAAAAGATATGCCTGAGTGAAGCATGCAGTAAGCCAGTAGAGCATATGCACTGATCAATATAGAATTCATTGTCTTGTTATAGTTTAACTTGAACACTACTATGGCAAAACATGCCACTTCTGTTAACACATGCCCTTGGACAACTTGATAAAAACAACAGGCGAAATAAGTCAAGAAAAAATCATGGAGTTTATCTATCCACAAATTCCAGAGTTTGACTCACAGCCTGAAGAATACAGAAATCAAATCATACAAAGAGTCAAAGACTATATGAAATCAAAAGAATACTCTGCTGAAACATTTGAAAAGTTTGCACTACGGGGAACTCCATCAACTATACTAGTAGATAGAAAAGGAGCTCTTAGAGATGTTTCATTAGGTCAAGTTGGACAAGAAAAGGTAGAGGATGTGTAGACCAAATTTATACTCATAGGTTAATAATTGAGAAGTGCATGAGTTATCAAACACCTTTGGTACTCAGTTTTATAGATTATGAGCAAGCGTTGGATTTTATTGATAGGACCATTAGCAAAGGTTTTATCCTTGCATGGTATACCGTACAAATAGCTAAAGTGATTAGTGGTATGTGCAAGAAAACACTGCTGCGGTTAAGACAGGAAATGAGGTTAGCAGCTGGTTTCGCGTTAGATGATCCCCTTGGTCGGGATCGAGACGGTTTCTCCCTTGTCCGCATCGGCGATATTGCGGCCCTGTATCGCCTTGTCGACGGCCTGTTTGACCTGCGAGCGGACGCGTTTCAGAAAACGCTGGCGGTTGCCAAGGCTCTTATCCTTGGGATTGAGGCGCCGGTCGATGAAATGATGGGGCATGTGAACCCCTTTCCTGTTGCCTCCGCTCTATCCCGCCTTGTTCACGCGCATGTACCATTCGACAAGCCGCCGGACCTATATATCGTTGTTAAAAACAGCTGTACTGAGATCAAGCCTAAGAAAAAAAAAATCAGAAGTTTTCCCTTGCGATTTATGTATTGACATCGCAAATGCCTGTTGAAGCAGAAATTGATTTCGTTGTACTATAAATCCAAGCTGGCCTTTACTGAAGTCGAGTGTAACTTGAGAACTGTGAACTTCTTTCCCAAATTATTCCCCAGCATTAATTTCACTTTAATTACGATATTACATAATTCTGAAACAACCAGGTTATAGGTTCGACCGAGGCTTTCGTAATAGGTTTCCGCGGCCGCCATCGCCATGCAAACCGGGGTCACCGCCGGATCAGGGCGCAGGCGCAGATCGGTGCGGAACACATAGCCCTCGCCGGTCAGATCGGACAACATCGCCGCCATGCGCCGGGTGGCCCGCACAAAAGAGGCGCGGGCCTCGTGGTAATCGTCCCGTTCAAACCGGCTTTCGTCAAACAGGCAGATCAGATCAATGTCAGAGGAATAGTTCAGCTCCCCTAAAAGCCAAGAAAATATACATTCTTTTTACTTTATAACTATTGCTAACTACAATTGAGCCATCTTATGGAGCTATGTGATTCCAAAAAGTAATTAAGGCAAATAGGCCAAAAATATTACGGTTAAAGAGGGAATATAACAAATTTTCTTTGAGATCCTCTGAACTCGTTGACAGACCATGAAAAGCAAGGTCAAGTCGATTAGCTGCTTAATTAGACGCACTTAAAATGAAATAAAATATGATATTCTCGATTCATCTTTAACGGGCAGTTTTGAATAGGCTCAATATTCTAAGATAAGATAGATAAGATAAATTTTACTTTTAAAATCTATACAAAACACTTTGCAGCACTTGCTAAGAAAGCCCTAAAGGGTTTTTTGGCAGCAGGTGGCAATCTTTTCTACTCTACATAGTACTACATACAAACATATAAACTACATACATATATATGCAAACATATTTTTCTTTTGGAAGGAAAAATCTCTTAACTGCAGCCTTGAAGGATGCCAGCCGAACAGGTACCTGTTGAGACACTTTGGCCAGGTCGGCTAGAAGCGCCTGCTCGTCTCCATACTTACTCGCAGCCAAGGCAGCTTTGTACTCGCTGGCTGAATGCTCCTTCAGAGTTAGGATCGTGCGCAGCGAGCCCAAACGATCCTCAAGCTCGACCAACTGCCACCGCAGGAGACAATGGAGAGGGTGTTTAGAGGAGGAGGGGGGAGGGGAGGAGGGGACGAACCTTCTTCTTCCGCTTCTCCTGACCCATCGTCAGCCTTGCAGAACTCTGATACTACTTCTCGTAATGTTAGGTTTTTTCAACCTTCTATGTGGAAGGAGACCAGCTTAATTACTTTACGTGATAAAGTAATTTGACCAAGTTAATCTAAAGCCTCGTCCAAGGGTAAGATATCTTCATTTTACCTGGTCACTACGTTTAGATGACGGGTTTCAGTCCAACTTATCTTTGGCCCTAAAACAATACTGCCCCAGGCTGGGCTCTGTTAACCATGTCTAAGATAAAAAAACATTCAAGTGATGGGCTTTTCGATCTGAAGACGTTTTGAAATACGAAATTAAAGAACGCTACTTAACTGTCCAAAAATAAAAAATAAATCCCAGTGCTTAATTAACTTGAATCTACTGTACCAAAAGCTCTAATTAAAAGTACAGCTAGAGGTACTATTGCAATGGGGAAGCCACTCGTCCTGTGCCACATTCTTTGTCCGATTCTAACAATTATTTTCGTTCATACTCATATTTATTCATTTTAATGTTGTGTAGTTACAGATTATATCCGATCTTTCAATTGCATGATCTTTTGATCTACAAAAGCATCCTCCCCTCCTTGCTAAACAAAGCGAAGCATTTTTTCTGTCCAAGAATTCCAATAAAACTCCTAAGAGAAACGTAAGAACTGATGTGTACACAAGAAGATATTAAACTTCAACCAATCAGATTTAAGCTAGTTTAGAAAGCCAATTAGATTTGACTCTGGTTGGAAACGACCTATAAATTTCCCCTCGGCTGCATGGCCAATCAGATAATAAATAGCAGAAATACTAAGAAATACAACTAATAGCAGCATTAAAAAACGAAATATAGTAAACGATATAATAAACAAATAATAAATGGCTATAGTAAACAATCAACTGCAAAGCGCGGGAAGAAAGCGCATTAAATCCTTTTTTTGGCAACAGTATTTGAAAAGAGCCTACGTGACTTTTTCCTGCATTCAAATACCTCATCAACTAGAGTTAGCAGAGACTTACAGTGTGATTTTTCAAAATAATTATAATTATGTCCCCACGGAAGCGCAGGACCAGGCGGTTCGCTCCCTCGAGGCCCGAGACCGTCTTCGCTCTGCGAGCGCCCGCCCCGAGCGGTGCGCGGACGGAGGCGAACCCGCCGTTGTTCTCGAGGGACGTCGCGCCGGAGAACACGAGCGTGCGCTGGTCGGTGACCTGGAAGCCGCCGCGGGACCGGCCGCCCATGACGCCGTCGTTCACGGTCTGCCAGCGGAGCCGGTCCTGGCCGTCGAAGCGGGTCAGCGCGCGGTGGTTATTTCAAAATTTTTGCTTAGTTATTGAATAAGTAACAGGTTTTGACGCGCATACTTTTTGAAGCTTCAACGATTTACGAGATACATTCCCTAGACAATTCCCTAAATTTTCCTAGACAATTCCCTAAAGACTCAAGGCAGACAGACAAAGCGTCGTAAAATCCTTTTCGAAGATGCGTTGATATCGAAATCAAGTCACAGCAAATCTAATGATAGAACTTATTGCCCAAGCCAAGGGGGGAAATCGCCCCCCCCTGATCCTCCAAACCCGTCCACTTGTATTTGGTACATAAATCGTGAAAAAATATGGGAAGAACTGGTAGATCGCAAAAAGTCTAGCACATGAGTTCAAGAAAGTGTAATGAAAATTAAAATCCAAAATTGAAACACTAGGAAATTGTATTTGACCAAGGACATATAATTATTCTGTACTCCCGTACAATCTAGAAAACAATCAAGAATTATTGCTTAATGAAATATCTAAAATAACCGGTTTCATAACTACAAATACTCATACTACGGAATAGTTCTGTCTCTGAATTATTAATTGCTGGATTGGCTAACAGCTCATATAGCTGGCAATGATCTACTTTCCAAGACTAGCTTTGTCTTTTTAATAGCCATAAATGGGGTTGTAAATCTTACCATAAAACCGAGACAAAATATAAGTAATATCTTTAACTTCCTTAGAAGGATGCCACAACAATTGCATTTATTTTGGGGGTAAAGGTGGATTAAATAAATATCTTATTCATATTTTCCTATAACTAAAACTTAAAACGAACAGAAAATAAAATATGAAATGGGTTGCCCCTCCTCAATATCTTGCATTAGCGCAAAAGTTTCTTTTTTAACTTTTAGAATAGTTTACATTCTAATTAAACAGCCTTTTTGATTCAGGTGTCATTCTTAAGCAACTAGAACAAAAATCAAACTTGTTATAATTAGTTTAAAAAAAGGTAAAATTAAAATGCAAAGTCCATTTAAATTACTCATATTTGGCGAGCCAAATTCAATATCAGCATGAGGTATCACTAAAAAAACTAAAAAAAAAACAAAAAAAAAATAAATGAGAACGTTTTTCTGGAAACGCGCTATAAAGTAAAAGGTAGTTTGTTCCTACATACTGTCTAAGAAAATTGAAATTTTTTACGTCATTATGAAATGCGGGTTTGGTTAACATACTTGAAAAAATATTTAGGGAGGACTTCACCTCGAATTTCTGTCTGTTTCATAAAAAAAGCAATAAAATGCAAATAAATGGTTCTTATGTGTTATAGCGATCTTTTTGCAGCTCATCCGCGCGAGCCTCTCCTTTGCAGTGACCGTAATACATTAAAAATACTCAGTCCTGATTATTTTTCACTTCTTCTACCTACGTCATAAGCTCGTTTTGGCGCGTCAATATAAGCCTCATAACCTATCCCATGACGTTGGAACCACAAAAAATCTTGGGGCCAACGTGAAAGAATCCGTCGGATCGAACGTGAGAATGATGGCGGGTTGTTGAAACGGTTGCCCATCATCACGAGCAACAACTAATAAATTATTTCAAGTTCGATTAAATTCCGTAACTGCCGAAATTCAGGTGAGATACGCGCTCGTAGTAGAAATCGCATGAATTAATCAGGTTAGACGGTTAGGAAGTTTTTTCGGATGCGGGCGTAACGAACCATTTTAAGATCGTTAATACGACTTAACTGCCTAAATTCGAATGAGATACGTGCTCAAAATAGAAATTGAATGACGTAATCAGGTTCATAATCTATTGCCTTGGAGGGCTAAACAATAGAAAATGTCTATTCTGACCTACCTGAATTAAAAGGTGGCGGAAAACTGCCGTGACGTTAAAACACTGCTACCAAATGACCAGATTTTATTTCGACTGTCCTTAAACTTAGCTTAAACTCGTTATAATTAGGTGCCATATTTGGAAAATCGTTATTCTCGATATAATGCTTATCCTGACATGCTCCACTTGGAATTAGGAAGTAATATAATACTATTTATATTGACATATTCGAAAGACTGCACTGTCGCACTTAATTTATTGAGCAAGATGTGTGCAAAGTGCTAATTTTTATCTACGTAAAACTTGCCGATATTCCTCGGCACGCATTCTTCGTAATGCACGTATTTTTACCAGTTGCGGCACGTATTCCTCGGCACGCAACTGGTAATTCCTCGGCCCGCATTCTTTTTTTAATTTTCTCTTTCAGCCGCAAGCTGGTTTTCGCGTTACTCTTGTAATACAACGACACGCTTTCTTTTGGTATTTTCACTCTGAGCTGCATGCCTAACCCATCCCCCTGGCGAGTGGGGTGGGGGGGGGGGGGGGGAGGGGAATAATAAAAACAATGATTTTCTGTTTTCATAATCTAAATATGGAGCACCAAGAAATTTGGAGCAGTTTCGAATTATGGGGGCCGGCCCCCTGTGTCCTTTTTTAAAGCAAATGCATGCTATTCCAGCTGTATTATGGGTACATCGTCCAGGTTGGGTTGTACCAACTTTAAGAATAATGTCAGACTAGACTGGAATGATTCAACTGCATGAAATTCCAGCTACCCGGTTTGGAGTCTGTTTCCTATCTGACTAGTACCGAAGCCTTTATGCTCAAAAAACTTCCTGTTTCCATGATCATCATTGGTGGCGGAGTCATTGCCCTGGAACTGGGCCAAATGTTTCAGCGGTTTGGAGTTATGGTCACAATTCTAGAACGGGGGCCACACGTTTTATCGGGCTTTGACCAAGAGGTGGCTTTCTCGATTCAGAATATTCTCCAAGATGAAGGCCTGAACATCCTCACACACACCACGGTGGCCATAAAAAAAGCGACTGGAAAGAGAAAAAAATGTCTGGTTTTATAGTGCAATAATCATTATAAAGAGAGAAAACAAAAGCTCGTAACTTCTTAAGTATTGTTTTGCTATTACTTGGACGTGTTTGAGTACAGATTTTGAGACCAGTAATTTTAAGAACGTTTGTAATACCAGTGCGATTTTAACAATGTAATTATTTAATCCGTTGTATGTAAATAATTTAAGAGATACTTAATTTAGTGGTTCTGAGAAGCTTAGCTTAGACTTTGGCATAACAACGGCCAAGGAGGAAGAGAGCCTTAGAAAAATATAACATAATTGACAGTTTTTTTCAAGTTTTTTAAAACGTTAAAGCTTCTGTATGTTTTTCCTAATCAGTAAATCAATTTATTTAAAAGAAATAGAGAAAAAATGCATAATTTTGACCCCCCCACAAAAGCTCTTTGGCCTGTGAAATTGGGGGACTAAGCGTAACATTAAATAATAACAAAAAAATAATAGAAAGTAAAAGAGGGGTAAGTAGTTTCCAGTGAGCTATCGTCCCTTTCCTCAGAAGTTTTATTTTGTAGTTTTATTTTGGAGTATTATTTTGCAGTTTTCTTTTCGTTTAATTCCAATATTTCTCTGTGCACATTCATGGATGTATAGAGACCATAAAAGAATTATTGTTTCTATTATATGGTTGAATTTTATAAGATGGATTTACCACAACAAAACACAACGTTCAATTATTTATATGATCGGCTATTATCATCATTTTTCTTATGATCTACAGAAGATCGTGGACGGAAAAATATTTAATCGTAAAATGACTGAAGAACCTGCAATGGCAACAGCCGAGGAAGCTGTTCAGAAAAAGCTGCTAAAAAAAGCTTCCAAAAAGGAAGCTGCTGCACAAAAAAAAAACTAAAAAGAAAAAAAATTAAAAATAAAAGGTAAAAACCAAAAAAAAACTAAAAAGAAAAAAAGGGGAAAACACAAAAATTTATTTCATCATATACCAATTCAAAAACGAATGTATATACAGACCAAAGTCCCTTAGCTACTTCACTGGTTAATGTCATGCTCTATGATAAAAGAAAAATTACACTTCTAATTATTCTTCAGCTCGAGACTTGCGATCATGCAAAACTGAAAAGAAAACTTTGTGATACATTGTCTTTTGTAGGACTCAAATAGTCAGAAATTTCAAATAGTATTTCGAGTCCCAATTATGCGACTCTTGTAAAGAATGTCAAATTTTACCATCTTTTCTATGCTTTGAGAGTTTCAGAACTCGCTAAAGTTCACGGACGCTTAAGGCCGTGAATGGTTAGACCGTTGCTCCCTTAGCGATTGCCTTCAATTCGCATTTCACCACACTTCCTTCAGTTCTCATTCCACCCCAGAGTAGAGTAAGTTGTTTTCCCGTACCTGAAAAGTATTTTTTCCTTTCCCCATGCAGTGCTACTGAGATTTTTAGTATTATTTCTCAACTTCCAAGCAGTCGTTCAGTTGACAATCTTGGTTTGAGTAATAATGTCTTTAAAAAAATTAGTCAGTTTGGCCCACGGCGTCGAGGTAACGATGAATGTGCGCGGTGGCGAGAATTTCGACTACCCACACGGTGTGGTGCCAGCACAAACACTGGTGCGCGAAGACGGCAACGTGCGGGTTTCGTGGAAATTCCCGGCGCTGCAATCGGGGGTACCTATTGGCCTGGTATTGCCGTCTCAGGAATCCTTCGACGCCATTCTCACGACCATGACGCTACGCTCCTGGGCGCCGTTTGTACTGCTGTTTGCGTGCCTGGTTTGCATACTTCTCGTGTTGTGTAGTCAGGTGTAATCCAAATTCTTACGAGTTTAAAATGTTGACCTATTTCAAAACAAGATCGCAGCAAAAAGCGCTCGTAAACTTAACTAAAATGGGGCGGGGATTTTGATTACACTTAATACGGAGCACGTCTTTTATGTCACTAAAATGTATTGAGAAACTGGTTAAAAGTGGCAACTATATCTTTAAGTAATCTCTGTGCTCGTGTTTACATATCAAAGTTATACAAATTCACATTTGTTCGGGTCGATACGATCACCCCTAGGAGAAAAAAAACAAAAAAAAACAAACAAACAAATAAACACGCATCCGTGATCTACCTTCCGGCAAAATATACAAAATTCCACATTTTTGGAGATAGGAGCTTGAAACTTCTACAATAGGGTTCTCTGGTACGCTGAATCTGGTGATGTAATTTTTGTTAAGATTCTATGACTTTTAGGGGATGTTTCCCCCTCTTTTCTAAAATGAGGTAATTTTTCTCAGGCTCTTAACTTTTGGAAATGCTCAACTGGTTTCGCTACGCCTGGATAAGCAACAACTGCATAGCCGGTGTTGTACATTGCGTTTGCTTCTTTGGTAATCGACCAGTCAACAAGCGTTTTTGCAGCTTCTAGATTGTCAGTACCAGCAATGATGGCGGTTGCTTCCACATCCCAACCTACACCCTCTTCAGGAACAATGATTTCCAATGGTGCACCGGCTGCTTTTGACTTGGCACCGCGGAATGCGAAAGAAATACCAATCGGGATTTCACCATCGCCGTGGCCAAGGTGGCGAAATCGGTCGGCGCCAAGATCGCCGATGTCCGCGGCATGGGCGAAACCGCGCCGGTCGCACCGAACAGCTCGGTCGAAGGCATGGCGCGCAACCGCCGCGTCGAAATTCCGTGCTTCGAGTAAGGGGACAAGAGATATGAACATCGTCAAACTCTGTGCCGCCCTGACGCTGGGCTTTGCGGTTTCGGCCTGTGCCGAAGGTCTGCGCGGCTATCCCGCCGACAAGAACATCGACGTTCTGCGTCTCGGTCGCGGACCTCAACCTCGACGGGACGCCGGACCTGATCACCCAGCTGCGCCCCTTCGAGGTCGCCGCCGTGCTGCTCGGCACCGGTGGCGGCACCTTCGGCCCGCCGGCGACCTACGACGCTACCACATCGACAGCGGGATTATCGCGTACAACGATAGGTGGCAATCTCCTGCGATCACAGAACTCCATTCCTTCAAGCAGATTAAAAGTCTGTTCGGTTCGTCAGATCGCGTCTGCTATTTAATCAAACACTTTTTGAATACCATTAACTATCAATGGCCAAGTTCAGACAGTCAGAAATAGATCTTATCCCGAAAGTTCACTTATTGCGAAATTACTGGCTTGGCAACGAGACTTCAACTTGCAATTGAAAATTATATTATAGGCAAATCTAAGCACATTCGATGATACCAGCCATCAAGAAAAATTGACTGAGCTCGCTTCTTAATCTCCAACGGTGAAAGCAACTCCACATCTCAATTTAAACGGGAATTGCCCCGACGAAGTCGGACCATCGTAGGCTCTCGATTCTCCTCATTTTTTTTTTTACAGAAATACGTCGATTTCCTTGAGGTTTACAGTTGATGCTTGCCATGTCTCAGATCCGTAAAGCATCACAGAGCCGACTAGAGCGTTGAAGATCCGCAGTTTCGTTTTATGACTGATGTTCGGTTTGCGCCAGATGTGAGGGTTCAGTCTACCGATGCCAGAAGACGCTTTGGATAACCTCGCTTGCAGAACGGGTATAAGTGAGCCAATAAATTAGTCTGACCTATCAAAAGTTTTGAGCCTGAGAAAATTTGCCTCATTTTAGAAAATAGGGGAAAACACCCCCTAAAAGTCATGCAATCTTAACGAAAATCTCACCATCAGATTCAGCGTATCAGAGACCCTTATTGTAGAAGTTTCAAGTTCCTATCTACAAAAATGTGGAATCTCGCATTTTTGCCAGAAGACAGATCACGGATGCGTGTTTATTTGTTTTTGTTTTGTTTTTTCCCAGGGGTGATCGTAAAAAGAAAAAAAAGAAAAAAACTAAAAAATAAAAACTGAAAAAAGAAAAAAAGTAAAAATAAGAAAAAAACTAAAAAGAAAAAAAAGAAAAAATGAAAAAACTGAAAAAAAAGAAAAAAAGAAAAAACCTAAAAAAGAAATAAAAAAATAAAAAAGGTAAAAAAACTAAAAAGAAAAATAAAGCAAATAGTTTTGTTTATTTTAAGTTTTAATGTCGTTCTTCACTTCCAATTGAAAAAAAGTTGTCTTTGTTTAAAAAAAATAAAGAAAAAAAACAAAAAACTAAAAAAATAAAATGAAAAAAGAAAAAAAAGCAAAAAAAACTAAAAAAAAACTAAAAAAAAAAAACTAGAGAAAAACTCCACATGTTGCTGGGGCGCGAAGCGCATCAGCAACGCATAGCAGTGTCAGCTAGTTCTTGAATATTTTTCCAATGACCAATAAGTACCGGGAGTAGACCCCATGTTCATCCTTCATCTTCATGAAATCAACCCTTTGCTCATGCGAAAAGTGATACATGACAATTTCTCACAACCTTAGATCATTCCATCATGTAGAAGTTATATCACAATTCTTTGCATTGCAAGCACTTTGTCCCTAAAAATAAAACAAAATAAGAACATCAACATATGTATAGCACTGCAACTAATTAGGCCTGGCAAATCCCTTCTTTTGTTGTTTTTCCAGTAGAATTTGAGTTATTGCGGGTCTACCTGAAACACATAGGCATAGAGGCTTTATATATATAAGTATAAAACACTAGACCTTGTCAAAAAGACAAAGAAAACCAAAATAACGCAGAGTCAATGCAAAAAAAAAAACAAACCTATAAAATCCAAGTTCTGTGCTCCAACCCTCCACATTTTTTTGGTTTTCTTTGTTTTTTTTGGCAATTTCTTTGAATTTTTTTGTTGCGTTTTAAAAAGAGAGGCGATCATTTTCTCGAAATATTTGCTTTGTTTTTTTTTTTTCAGCATTTTCGTTTGGCCTTAAAACCCCATTTTTGATTGCTTTTCTCTCTATCATTATAACCAGAACGGATCTGCTCTTTTTAGGGGAGTTGTGGGGGGGGGGTTAATTCTGAAAATTAGAAAAAATGAGGTATTTTTAACTTACAAAGGAGTGATTAGATCTTAATGAAATTTAATATTTAGAAGGAAATTGTAACTCAGATCTCTTACTTTAAATCCCGACCAGATCCAATATCATTAAGTAGGGAGTTGGGGGGGAACTGGAAATCTTGGAAAACACTTAAAGCAGAGAGATCAGGATGAAACTTGGCGGGTGATGGTTTTGTATCATTTTTCTCTTGTTGTCATTCTCACTTTGTGACGTTTTATGGGCTCGTATTTCGTTAGCGTTTGGTTTGAAAAAGGTTAATTACCTGTTTTGCGGGGATGCGACAAAAGAGCTATTTTCGTTTTGTATGAATGTTTTGGTATGAATTTTGTACATGAATCTGAAGTTTGTGAATTTAGATAACGAAAAGGGTTTACCTTTTCAGACTGATTTTAGCACCTATCTTATAATCTCTGACTGATGCTCCGGGCATGCAGTCGCTCCGCAAAGACCTGTTGGAACTAGCGTTGAAATATTACGAGCAGTTTGTGAATGAACGAGCGAGCGATGCCGGCTTGCAGGCTGAGGTCGCGGCAGCCCTCGACCGAGTTGCTGAAATTCGCTTGTCGCTGGGGGACAAACCGGCAGCGGACAAGTTGCACCAACAGGCTCTCGACGTCCGACTGAGGTTGGTCGCAGACAACCCCCATGATGAAGACTTGCTTCACTCTCTGGCGGACGAGAGCAACACTTTGGTTTTGTTTCTTCGCTATCAATCAGTAATCACTTGATCAAAGGCTATTCCTCAGCGTTGAAAAAACGACAACAAAATAGTATTGAAAAAAGGAACTAAATTGACTTTGCAGCCAGTTGAACTTAATCCTTTTCAATCCTCTAGATCGTGACGGATGAAATCTCGGAACAATATCTTATATAATCTAGTTGGTATTATTAAGCTACCCCTAACTTTTCAGGATCAAAATACCATAGATGACAGCAGCTCTGTTAATTGCATCCAATTTAAGCTTAATGTAAAAAGGCCAAAATGGGATCTGGGGGGAATGCATCGTATTTAACTTGATCTGAACCGTCCTCCGTTGAACAGTCCCGGAGAAGAGTTATTGGTCTCAGAGATAAAGGGGGGAGAATTTACTTGAAATAGGTTGCTCATTAAAAATCACTTATTTTAGTTTTAAATTCGATAAATATTTTTTTTCTAGCTTGGAATAGAATGTGTTTTCTCTTATAAAACTAGGGAACCCCACGGTAGAAGTTTCAAGCTTATACATATATAAATGTGGAATTTTCTATTTTTTGCCACAAGACAGACCACGGATGCGTATTTATTTGCTTTTTTCCAGGGGTGATCGTATCGACCCAGTGGTCCTAGAACCTTGCAAGAGGGCTCATTCTAACGGAAATTAAAGGTTTTAGTGCTCTTTTTAAGTAACTAAAAAAAATTGACTCTCACGCTAATTTTTTCCCAGAATCAACTGAACCAAAATCTGATTGACCGGCTGGATATCACTCATGCCAATTCATCGCGCCGATTGTAAAATACAAAAGGGGGTAACAATATTATTAATAAAGAAGAAAAAGAAGGGGAAACACTCTAAACTATTGAAAAAATAAATACAAATCAAATGATAAGATCAATCAATAAATCAGAAAGAAAGAAAAAAATCCTTCTCTTGGAAGTTTAATATTACCCAATTGCCAAAAAAAAGCCAAGATATGTCAGGATTATACATCATTTATCCCTATTGCGTCAAGCAAAAGCGCGTACAACCGATCCGCGCCGACGGTCCCAAGGGGCATATCGTCGAGAAATACGGCACCCCGACCATGGGCGGGGTGATGATCCTCGTCGCATTGACGGTCTCCACGCTGCTCTGGGCGCGGCTCGATGAAGGCTTCGTATGGGTGGTGCTGCTCACGACGCTCGGCTTCGGGGCGATCGGGTTCTGGGACGATTACCTGAAGGTCGCCAAGCGCAACCCAAAGGGCGCCCCCGGCAAGGCCCGGTCGTCCCCAAAGACATAGTTATAAGGTTTTTCGACTATGCTGAATAAAATGGCTATCTCAGAATTTTGAACCTACTACTTTGGGAAAAAATGAGCGTGGGAGGGGGCCTAGGTGCCCTCCGATTTTTCGATCACTTAAAAAGGGCACTAGAACTTTTCATTTCCGTTCGAATGAGCACTCTCGCAAAACTCTAGGACCACTGGGTCGATACGATCACCCCTGGGAAAAAGAAAAAAAAAATAAAATAAACACGCATGATAGATAGGTAACTTATATAGAACAATAATTGCAATACAAATGAGCACTATAAAAAACTAGGCACAAACTAGAATAACAACAAATAAAAGAAACTATGTAATATTACTTGGCAATATTATTAAGCTTATTGGAATTTACAATAAACGGAACCATAACAGGTAATACAAATTATGCATGAAAAAAAAATGAAATACTGACAATAGTAGCTTTAGTCATTGTCTCTAAGGCTTCAGCGATTTTCGTTCAGCAGCCCCCACCATTTAACCAACAATAAATAATATATTTCTAAAGTTTTTGATAAAGCATAGAAACATAAGTTTGAAGCAGAAGAACTCCTAAGAGGATATAATTTCAGATGGCTATATTATTTACACACTTTTAACAAAAATAAAATATATGAGAAGCTTACCTTTAATTGGTCCTTCGGTGGAATTTTATTAAACTCTCTAAATTGTTTGATCTTATTCTGGTCAATATCTTCTTCTAATTCCCAGGTTGCATCTTCGTAAGCCCGAGACCGTAAGGACGAAAGGAAAATAAACGAATTTACGTTAAAGTTAAATTTTTTTTTCAAGTCTGAGAAATAGAGATCTCAGGTTTGTAACTTTAAAAACAAGAAAGAAAGGAGAAAAACACTCTAAAAGTCGAGTCACTCAATTTTTTTTTTAATATTCAGTACTATATTCAGTATAGTATAAACTGATTTCCTTCATATTTTATAAAATTATATTCAATGAATTATAAAGTGGGGATGATTGATGATGTGAATACCGCCCGCGGGCGGCCCGGGCATGGCTCGACACCTCTGGTGGAAACCTCGGTAACGCGCATGGTGCGCGCGCTGAAACGGATCAGCGAAACAGAGTTTCCGGTGCGCGTGCTGGACCCGGTTGCCGAGATGTTCGAAGGCGTCGCGCCGTTTCAGAACGACGAAGACCGGGAAGTTTTCCTGAGTATTGCGCAGGACACACCGGACGATGCGTATCTGACGGGACTGAAACTGCGTAACCCGGGGTTTCATGCGCTCTTCTGAAATAAGTTGTTACCCAGACAAAAACCTTTTAAGAAACTAAAGAGGCGAAGTTCCAGGTCCCTTCTGGTGCACCAGATGTAAGAAGCTAGCACAGGAGCTATGGATCTAAAATTGAATCAAAAGGTAGGAGGGAAAATTGAAGGTCTTGAGCCGTGCAAGCCTATTAATCACTGTGCTGAACCTCTTGAGTTCTCTTCAATTTTTTCTCTTAATCTAGTGTAGTGGTTCTCGGCCATCCACTTTTTTTGCTCCCTGTTGAACCAACTGACAGAGATACTAGTGACTCAGATGAATTTTACTTAGAGTTACAGGAGTAAATATACAGTGTACCAGGTAGTAATATGGTGTTTTTGCTACGAGATTTTAACGCCCAGGTTGGTAGAAATAGGTATAGATGGTATCCTAGCCTAGGTAAATTTGGAGTAGGAAAAGAAAACAGTAATGGCTATAGGCATTTTGCAATTTTGTAGGTATAACAACCTAGTTATAACCAATACAGTGTTTGGTCAGGAGTCCCGGCCCTTATGATGCGTATCTGCAGGTAGCCAATGAGTTTGGTGGCGGTTTTGTCTATCGCTTGAAAACATTTCTTGCCACGAATTCGATGACCTATGCCACCGGCAACTACATTCTGAAGAACAACCGTTCAATTCACACTTTCTGCCAGAGCCTGGGCTTATGTGCGGATATGTGGCGGCCGGAAGAGCTCTATACGCAGGACTTTGTCGACAAGGCTGTCCCCTTGACCACTGCCTACTTGCGACCCAGTTTCAAAGTGAATTCTGGTGAAGACGAATAATATCCCCAAATTTAAATAGGGCAGAGCTAAACAGGCTACCAAGAATATTTTTAGCATGAAAGGTTGAACAAGTCCAACCAACTGCAACTACCAAAACTTTATTGTTCTAAATATCTTCATTTTTTCAACATACGTAGCTATTACCCTACAAAACTAATACTTTTGAAATAGTAAAAGAGCCTTTAATCACATTCTTTACCATGTGCAATCATAAAATAGTCTTGCTTATCATGCAGAAAATCTGTTTCCATTTTTTTTTAAGCTGGAGGGAGGATTTAAAACCGGAGTTAAAGACTACTAACCATGTTAATTTAAGTGTTGTATTTTTATTTTGGCTTTACATCTTCTTTTGGGGGTTTCAGGCTGTTTTTTGAAAATATTAAAAAATTATTTTCTTCGTTACAAAAAATTGATTTGTTTGAGCCTGAATAAAACTTTTTGATTCTGAATAAGCATTTGTGGGATTCTTTTTTTACTAGCAAGCTGCAGGAAGAACAGCTCGCCAAGCAGATGCGCGAGCTGCGGCGGAAGAAGAAGCGGCTGGCGGCGCGCAAGAAGCGCGCGGCGGCGAAGGCGTCGAGCCCTGATGGAGGGACCGTCGAGCGGCCTCGCAAGAAGAAGAAGAAGCAGAAGAAGAAGAAGACCGCCAGGAGCGCCAAGAGCGAGACCAAGAAGATCGACCAGTTCGATCCGGTCCTGCTGCCGTACGAGGAGGACGGGATCCTCGAATTGGAGCAAGGCTTACATCTTAGAAATTTCATCCCACTCATCATCAGTGAGTAGTTTATTAAGATCCAACAGGATAAGTAACTCACCGTCGCGATTAGACACGCCCTGAATAAACTTGGCACTTTCTTCCGTACCAACATTTGGAGCACTATCAATTTCAGAAGAGCGCAGGTAAACCACTTCTGCAACGCTATCCACCAGGATCCCCACAACCTGCTCATCAGACTCAATAATCACGAGACGGGTATTGTCGGTGATATCCGTCGAGCTGACGCGTGTCTCACTTCACGATCGGCTTGTTGGTCAAGAACAGCTCGTCACACGCACTCTCAGTCTGTTTGAGTTGCTGATCGAGTCGTTTCCGCGTCGAGCTGGCATGGTGCTGCAGAGCATGAACGCACTGCTGCAAGACGCTCCGCCGGTTGAGGATGGAGGCGATCCACTGCCGCCGCCTGTTGCGTTGATCGAGAAACCAGTGCGAGTGCTGTTCGAAGCGATCGATCTGATCATCGTGCAGAACGGAACGGCTGGTTTGGGTCGATTTTGCATAAGTTATCAAGCATATCTTTCTGACCATTTTGGTGTCAAAACATTTCTGTTGCTCAAATGCCGAGACTTGGCCCTCTTTTTATAGTTTCACTTGACTACTTTCCTACTAGGCAAGAAAACACCTTTTATGTGTAAATCAGCCGGGTATGCATGGATAATAAGTCAATATTTCAGGACCAGAGCATCATGGTTAGTATGCCATAGAAGAATAGATTGTGACATAACCTTTTTTTCAATTATAACGCTTTGTGAACAATTATGTAGTTGACAATCGTTACGATGTTTGGTATTCATAGATACTGCTGACAGGACCAGTAACAAATCGCCACTCCCCACCCCTCACGCCCACCCCCAGCGAGAGGCCCTATAAAACTGGCATTACACCTGTCTTAAAACTTGAAAAAGTGCAGCCAATAGATTGTTTCCATTAGGACATTTAAAAGGCAATATTTTTATAAGCAAATGCCAAGTGGTAAAGCACGTACGTATTATAGCGCATGGAAAGCGTCAACGTTTAATTTTTTCTTCTCCTTTTAATACATTTTCTCCTATTGATTTCTTTTCGACCAAGACTAAAAAGTGTTTCATAACTTCAACAAATTACTTATCCAATCAGCAAAAGTAATAATTTTTTACTATAAAGAGGGGTGGGGGACCTTAGTCATAAATATGATAAAAGCGTAGCATTTTAAGGAATTGCGTAAAATATAGTATTTTCTGACAAAACAATTTTTTCAACCCTCTGAAAATTCCTTCCCAGACTATTAATTAGGATCAAAGTATACTCCTGAAAGTTTCTTTTATCAAACTCAACTACTTTCTGTAATATTGCAGATTTCAGAGTCAGTTCCTGAAGTTAGATAACAGAACCCTTAGTTAACAGGATTGCTATGAGCAATCCGGGAAATGCAGACAACAGCACTGAAAAAGCATTTCTTGTCAGCTTTCACTCATCCAGATCTAACCCCCTTGCAAGAAAATTTGGAGTATGATGTTGAGTCCGACTGGATCTGGTGACTTTGGGGGGAGCTGGAGGGGGAAACCGGAAATTTTGGAAAACGCTTAGAGTGGAGAGATCGGGATGAAACTTGGTGGAAAGAATAAGCACAAGTCCTAGATATAATTTTCATAGCCGGACCGGATTCGCTCTCTTTGGGGAGCTGGAAGAGGGGGGGGGTTCAGGGCTTTGGCGAGTTTGTTGCTTCTGGACGTGTTAGGACGATGGAAATTGGTAGGCGCGTCGGGGACTTGCACAAACGGCCTATCCCGAATTGCATTTAAGGTATTCTACCGATAGTATTTTATCGGAAGATGATACTTATTTAACAAATGTTTATGCCATAGAAATCCTTCCCGGACATACTATCAATCGATCCGGTTTTTTTGCTCTTCCTTTGTCCAATACACATATGGGAGCAGGATATTTCATAGCCCATTCCGATCCTGATAATGAGATTGACGAGTCAGATGAAACAAATAACCGGGCGCTGGTGACCACGGACATTCATGTTCAGGCCCCCAGTATTCTGAAAATTTATCATTTTTGGTAATTTTATTAGAAATATAAAAATTATATTCCCTTTTCCTAGATTTTGAGAAATACATTTCTCGTGTCCCCTCTCCCAAATTCTAAATAATGGCTTTTTTTTACTTAAATAAAATAAAATCGAAATATAGGCCATATACCATAGTACAAAAAAAGGTGCTGTAAACGCTTCATTAACATTTAGTTGGCAGCACTACGTACAGTGAAGGGAGGTGCCATCCTCTAGCGTAGGAGCGCTCCTCGACGTCGACCGTCAACGGGAAGAAGTCGAAGCCTTCGCGCGGGTGCTTGCCTGCGCTGGTGGCCGAGAGGAGCATCGTCTCGCCGTCGAGGTACGCGGCGACTGCGCCCTGAGCCTGCTGCGCGAGGCGGCCGGTCTCGAAGCGGATGGTGCGGGTGCCGAAGCGGCCGTTGTCGAGAACGGCCTCGGTGGCGGTGATTTCAGGACCTTCCAAGAGGTCTCTCCTTCTTTGTTTAGACTCGTTGCTAGTAATAGCCTGGGGCATATAAGGTTTTGTAGAAAGGGTAGTCGTATAAGCCTCAGAGGTTGTTTATTATATTAATCAGAATTTCTAGTGCCCTTCTATAAAGTCAAAATAAATAGAGGGCAACTAGCCCCCCCGCTTTTATGGCCGATTTTCTCCAAATGCATTCTATGGAAATTTTGAAGAGGCCAATTGTTCAAAGTAGTCTAAACGTCACATAACTGCGTCTTTGGGGCTGCTAAAACCCCTCAGAGAAGCTGGGGCTAGTGTGCTTTCAGAAATATTTAGAATGTCATCTAATGGCTCATTTGAAAGCTATTGCTAATTTCTACGTGATGTTTATCAATTCTACCATCCTTGAGTGTGGTATAGCACTAAAAACAATACTTTTGATCACTCTTCTTAAGTAAATTAAATAAAAGAAAGTTTTTTTTTACTGCAAGTAAGAAGTGACATTAAAACTTAAAACGAACAAAAATTATTCCGTATATGAAAGGGGTAGTCGCCTCCTTCGGTGATGGTGCTTTTACCCGCTCCGGGAGGGCCGGTGATGCCGATCACATAGGAGTCATACGCCTTGGAATTTATGCGCCCAAGGATGTCCGGTAGGGAAGCGCTCCTGCTCTCGGCCAGAGTCATGAGCCTCCCAAGAGCAACCCGGTCGCCCTTTTGCATCTGCTCTACAAGCTTGATCTCGTCTTTAGTAAGAGACATAGGGAAATACGATAATTAGGAGGCCGGTGATTGTCAAAAGAAATCACTTGCCCAGGTACCCATTTAGCAGTTGGGTCAACTCTAGTTAAGCTTACAGAGTCATTCCACTGACCCCCATTCCAAACCAAATAACCAGCCCCACCAGGACTTGAACCTCTGTCTCCATGTACAAAAGATTTCACATCTAATGCACCAACTAAATTTTACTTTGGAAGTTTCAGAATAGATTTAAAGGAAACAGATGAAACCCAAGAAAAATGTTTTGAGCCTCATTTCTTTGATGAATCTTGAGCTAGAGTCTTTCAAAGATTCATTTACGAAATAGTATATATAAAATAAATAAGAATACGATAATAACTGCTAAAATCTTGCAAATTAAATGTTAAGGTCGCTAAATTGTTTATTATAAGAAACTGTAAGAATTATAATAACTACTATTTTTTCTAGTATCACTTTAAGGGTCATTTGGGCTATTAGTGATCAGAACATTTGAGAAGAGCGTAAAAAAAGTGAATTCAGTGTTGCAGACATCCTCTGCCAGTGTCAGTAATCGAAGAAAAAAAATACCATTGTGTATATTGCGCATTGGTATTGAGCATGGATGAAGGATGCCAGGCACTTTGGCAAGGACATTGGCGCTAATTAAGTCTTAAATCAATAATGGTGGGAGAAACAAGGTGGCGTTCAAGATAACAGTAAACGGCGAACAAAAGATGCTCGATGTAGAACCATCAATGCCACTACTTTGGGTGTTACGAGATGAACTGGGTTTAACCGGCACCAAATTTGGCTGTGGGATTGCGGCCTGTGGGGCTTGCACAGTCCAGTCACCGTAAGTTAGAGCAGTCAGCAATTAACTTTTTGGTGGATACTTTTTGGAAGGGGCCATATCATACACTTAACATAGCAGTAGAAATAATACCTAGGCTAGGCAAATCAGGATTTTTGCAGAGAAACTCAAAGTTTTTAGCAGGTGTCAGTTCTAATTCATCGGAGGTATTCATTTGTACTCACAAAGTCTCAAATATGATTTGTAGTCCATTCGGGCTGAATCAAGATTTGGGTAATTTATTTTATATGCCAAGAATGCTTCCGTGTAATTACTAACATTGGCAGGATTAAAATGAATTAAGGTTAATACACCCAATGCACCCATTAATGCTGCCAAACCAATATTAATTAATGATAATAAAATAATAAAAAGACGTGCATTGTTTCTGTTATTGTTGGTTGTTTTTGTTTTAAAGGTTCAATTATTAGAGATATATGGAGCGAGAGAAAAGAGAGGAGAGAGAGGATAACAACAAACAAACGATGACGGTGAGAGAGAGAGAGATGATCTTTTTTTATTTTAATTTCTGTTTGTTAATCAGATCATGCCAGAAAATCTGGCTCCCTCAAAGTAGTTTCAGGCACCATCCTCTTTTCCCACTCTCCATCCACCGACACTCTTTCATAACAGGTGATTGCAAATTGAAAAAAAAAGCTCATTCTTCTTATTAAACGGCCATTGTGTTTCAGGAGTCTTTCTGAAAGAATTGGGACAAAAAGTCAGAACTTTAGCGCAAAGAGCCAGGTCTTGAGGAGGGGGAAACCAAAAGTTGACTAAATGAATGAGAAAGGGACAATTTATCCATCTGTGATAGCCAAAATGAACCAGTTAGGTTTTCCAGTCGAATATTGAATTTGAGACATTTGTTACGTTTAGTTGAAGCCATGGTTTCCCCAGAAGACCTGTCATCAAAATGAATGAATACAAAACATATCGGTTTCTCTTGTCCCCTCTACAAAATATTTGAACAATAGGTAGAAGCTCTTTCACAGGAGATAAGTGCTGTCACCACCATAACGTCGGTCTTATCAACTGTCTTCTGTCATCACACTATTTTACATTGAATTTTAGTGAATACCGCTGTTTTGTTGTATTAAAGAAGAAAGGAAAACTAAATTGAAGCAACATGGCTAAAATTGAGAATCTGTATACAGTAATTTGCTTTTAAGAATAATCCACGGGTAATAGAAACTTACAGGTGTTTAGCATTGTTGAACTAGTAAGTTTTGTGTTAAAGCCATTTATGTTAAACCGTAACCAGGACAGGCGTCTCTAAGAAGCTTATTCCTTTGGAAATTGAAAGGGCTAGTACCCTTTTAAATAGTTGAAAGTGATTGGCGGGTAACTAACCCCTATCCTACGCCCAAAATTTCCCCAAACATATCCAATCAAAATTTTTAGATAATCATTTTTTCAACGTCATCGAAAGGCCCTGAAATTATGTCTTTGAGGATGACCATAGGGGAAGTTCATTGGATTCGTAATAAGAGGGTCTAGTTCCCCTTTTTAAGAATATAAGTGGTCGAAGGTTGCCTGCCCGATTGGGCCAAATCGCCCCAGGCGCCCTTTATTTGGCCCTTAATAAAATTAAAAATTTATTTGGCATAAGAAAATCAGATTGGTGTAAAACAAAAGTCAATATTTTTGCTCTGATGCATATGGTTTGGAGTCAGCTAAACAGAAGGGATAGACGCGTTTCTAGACAATTTTAATATAATTTACGTACTTCTGTTTTATCCTTAAATGTGTCTTTCCTGTTCAATGAATATACAGGAAAAAACAGGAGTAAAGCCTCGCCCCGCTGCCTGCGGGGCTCATGGACTAATACGCTTTGCTCTATAGGTAATGTTACCTGTAAGAAAGCCCACTTTACGCATTTTTAATTTGCCCCATGGAGGAGGAGGGTCAACCAGAATTGAATGCGCTTCTAGAATTAGCATTTCTAAGTGCTCTAAACTAGAAACTATGCTGCTTCGCAGCATAGTTTCCGTACTTTAGAATACTTGGAACGAAACTAAACATCCACCTGTTTTAGCACCTCACCTTCCAATGGAAAGCTCCTTCCCCGTAACCCCCCCTCAACTATCCCCCCCAAACCAAAAAAAAATACCCCTGAAAACGTCTGTACATTTCCCAGTAACCATTACTATATGTAAACACAGGTCAAAGTTTGTAACTAGCAGCCCCTCCCACGGGGACTGCGGGGGAGTAAATCGTCCCCAAAGACATAGTTATTGGGTTTTTCGACTATGGTGAATAGAATGGCTATCTCAGAATTTTGATCAGGTGACTTTGGGGAAAAAATGAGAGAATAGCATCCTATAATTAAAACTTTGTTTTGCCAATTTTACAGATATTTACAAATACTATGCAATTGCAAGCAGTGGTGCCAATTCCCTACAATAAAAAGGGGTACCATCGTTTGTATGGCCCTTGGTATTAACCAAGTGACATATAGCGATCACAAATTCTGTCGGTCTGTCGGTCGATCTGTCTGTCGGTCTGTCTGTCCCGGTGTTGGTAGTTTAGACATTTCCAGATAAGCTAGGACGATGAAATTTGGACTCCGTATGTGAAAGGGGCTTTTCCTCCCAAATGTCCCGCTCTTTACGCTAAAGTTTGACTCTTTCTCTTAACTCTACATTTTAAAACAGTAAGAAACTTTAGTTTAAAGAGTGGGGCGTTGAAGAGGAAATGCCCCTTTCATATACGGAGTAATTGCTGTTTGTTTTAAGTTCTAATGTTGCTCCTTACTTTCATTAAAAAAAAAACTTTTTTTTTTTATTTAATCACTGGACGTTTTTGAATTAATGCATGTTTAGACAGACTAAAGACCGATTCTAGACCCATTGTTAACGAATGGTCCTCCACGGTACGTGCGCGTTCCAAGCACGCAAGACTGCCTGAGAACATATTTTAAAGGCATTCTACTTACTCTAGACTCCGTCAAAGGCATCTCCATCCCCTTCCCTCAAGCTAATAAATTTCAGTATTTTCTTGCCATTCCTTTTTGTTTCGATCTATTATCATAGAAGCGTGGGGCAAGTTTGAGATTTTGCTATTTAAGAGGTTTTTCTATACAAGTTACCCATTATATAAATACTAGATTTGTTATAGGGAAACGTGGGATATTCAGTCCTTGGTAGAATCAAAAAGGTTAAGGGCATTAATTTCAAACTTCAAGGACGATTGAGGGAAATAAAATAACACTATGTGTATATAGGTTATCAAAATGACGTATCAGCAATATCTTGGGAACACCGAAGGGTATTAACTTGTAGCCCTCAGGGCTACTGCTATTGTACCTCCAACATTAACTGTCACTACTTGCGACGGAGGATTGATTGATTCAAAATGAAAAGTTATCTGCTAAGAACAAAGAACAAGGTTGAAACTTTTCATACAAAAATCATTATTTTCTAATGCTGCTCTCTATCTATTACATTTGCAAATGCGTCTGTCTTAAAATATAAAAAACACGATAAAATTAATTCAACTGAGAAATTTCATCCTCGGGAAAATGTTTACAATTAATTAATAACTTAGGTGACTTTCGACAATTTAGCAGCACTATGGTTGTACAATTACCAACGGGCGCCATTACGATACGCTCGTCAACGGCGAAAGCGCCTACTTCGTGTGGCTCAACAGCGGCAAGGAATCGCTCGTTGTCGATGCGAAAGACCCACACGACAAGGCCCTGCTCGAGTCTATCCTCGAGCGTGCCGATGTGTTCGTGCAGAATTTGCGACCCGGCGCGGTCGAAGCGCTCGGATTCGATTACGCCTCACTGCAAAAACGCAACCCGCGTCTGATCATGTGCAGTATCTCCGGTTACGGGAGCCATGCTCTTGGTTGTTTAATGTTAAATTTCAAATTCAAATTTGAATGTCTGATGAAAGTTTTGGATTCAAATCATAAGAATCTTCAATACCTCAGGCTAAGAAAAACTTTTCCTTCTGGGGTGAAAAAAAATGAATATGTTGATACGTAATAAGAATTGAACGTAATGATAACTACAAGACAAAAAGCCTTTCTGTTCGACAAATTAAATTTCAGATCCAAAATTAATTCTGAATTTAGATTTCCGATTTAAATTTTGAATCTGCATTATATAGAGCAGGGGGAGGGGTATAGTTAGGGACCTCAAAATACCTTTCCAGGATATACTTTAGCCTGTAGACCCATCCCTGAAAGTTTCATTTTCCTAACCAAACCCCTTTCTGAGATAGCAAGAAGTCACTCAACTAGAATTTTACCTACACTAATAGTGATATAGGATCAAATTTGACCAAAATATAAGCTGTAATGCACAAAAAGCTGCATTATATAGAGGAGGGGGGAGGGGTATAGCTAGAGACCGAAAGCCCGCACCCTCTTTGTGCATGTCGATGAAGATCTCACCAAGCGACCCGTCGGAATATTCACCGGTACGCAAGTAAACCTTGTGCCCACCAACAACAGCCTTTTGCGTATAGCCCTTTCGGCGCTCTGGCATCTTTTCGCGGTTGGATTTGATGATCTCTTTGATCACCACTTTCTCTACGATCTTTTCAGCCAGCACCTGCGCCTTTTCCTGCGGTGTGCCGCTTTCCAGAATCTCTTCTGCCCCGTCGTCAATCAACATCGGCCTTTTCATTGACCAGTAATGATAAGTCGAGCGGTTGGCTAAAACGTATAAAGTTATCGCGGCCAGAGAAGAGCAATACAAAGAACTTGCGAAACCAGCTTGGGGTTAACGAATGCGACACTAAGGTGCCTAAGCCTGGCTTCTCTTTACCCGGATTTCGGCCCCATAAAATAGTCACTGGGATCACTTGGACGTTTTTCTCACCTGATTGCATCAGATGATCGATAATTTGTTTACCTTGCTGCAGTCGAATCGGAGAAAAGACTATTTCTAATTTAATATGGTCTGGTCCCTAATACACCTGCCAAATTTCATAGTCGTAGCTTATCTGGAGGTGCCTAAATTTGCAAAACAGGGACAGATAGACAGACTGACTGAATTTGCGATCGCTATATGTCACTATAAGTGCCATAAAAACTAAGAAAAAAGGTACAGTCATTCAGTTCCCTTTTTTGGCTGAAGCTTCTGTTTGGTTGTTTTAACGATTTTTACACTAGTACAGGTAATAATAGCGATAGAATTAATAGTAGTAGTCAGAGCTTTACTAACAGTAGTAGTAGTATTAGAATGCAAATATTGCCTTTTCGTTAATTAAACATTCCCTACAACAAGCCGTATAAGTTTCAACTTCACACACCAACGCGGTCTTAAGATATTGCTGATACGTCCTTTTGATGACCCGCATCCAGAGAGCGTATTATGATTCAGTTCAACTTCCCCCCTCACCAATATTCACGACAATTTCACATTCATACCCTTGATCAGGTTGGCTGGACCCCCCCCTCCCCCACCCCCTAACCAAACTTGATGCTGCCAATATTTTTTGGTTTTTGGAGGCAGGGGGGAGGGGGGCACACGGCGGAAACATTCGATTCCCAACGAAAGCTAATGAATCATGATTTTTGCAAAATTCAATTAAAAACAAAAGGTAGCCTCTAAACCCCTCCAAACCCTCACAAGTTGAAGCAATTAGTACCAAAACAGGTTTTAAGTTCTCTGTACACCGATTCTAAAGGCAGTAATGTTGGGTGCTTTTCAGTCTAGTTATCCGCTTCAAACAGGTTGCCTCAACAATTTATGCGAAGGCCTTTTTTAATGAGGATCGCAAATATATCTGGTTAGTTCTGAGAGACTGGAAACTCTGTTAGATACGCTAAGCCTTTTAAGACCCACGTGGTCTGCCGTGGTCTGTACTTCCTATGAAGTGTTTCATTCCTTTTTAAGTGCTTGCTGAATATACAGGTGAGTTTTTGATAGTATATGCTGGGGCCCGTGGGTTCCCAGCAACTGACCGCTGGCCGTCAGCCCCGTCTCCTTGCTGTCCTGAAGCTTGGCGAGGCCGAAGTCGGTCAGCAGGGGCTGTCCTTCGTCGGTCAGCAAGATGTTTGCCGGCTTGACGTCCCGATGCAGGATCGCGTTCCCGTGCGCGTAGTGCAGGGCTTCGGCGATGGTCCGCATGTAGCCGGCCGCTTCCTTGGCAGGCAACGGGCCGTCCCGGTCGACCCGGTCGGCCAGCGACTCACCGCTGACCGCATCATCCGGAAATGAAATTGCCAGACCCGGGTCGAAAATTGGTGATGCAGGGGTATATGATGCCAATCTTTATATGTTGTCGTCTTTGCTGACCCCCCTGCCCGTGAATGTTACGGACCTTGGCATATTGCCTGACAAGGCGTCTGCCATTGAACAGGTTCTGGAAAAAGCGTCGGAAGAGCATGATGTGATTATCACCAGTGGTGGCGCATCTCTGGGTGATGAAGATCACATAACCCAGCTATTGAAAGAAAAGGCGACGATGATGCCGAGGGTCAGCGCCATCGAGTGGCGCTCGGTGCGGTAGTGGGTCCGGGCGTGGAATTCGAAGAAGCGGGCGAAGGGGGAGAGGATCTTGCGAAACATCGGGTCACTCCGCTGCCGGGATGGCGGGTTCGGTCGCCTCGGACGAAGTCGGGTAGTCGCGTTCCGGGCGTTTTTAAGGGGCGTGCCGGATCGTCATGCAGACATTATAGGCCGCCAGGATCGCGCCGGTCAGGAACAGGGCACCAAATGAAAGTGGAAAAACTATTAATATATGAACTAAGGAGGTGTGAAGTGGAGGCCATGGATAAGATTACCAATTATATACCAATCATACACAGATGGTGATTTTGTTATAAACTGTTCTTTAAATCAGCTTCACCGCCAAGTTTATGCTCAAAAGGAATCAATGATTGGAAAAATATAGCTAAAATTCTGATGAATCATGAAAAGAGCAACGGTCACATAACTTGCTTTCGTGAATGGAAGGAACTTGAGCTAAGATACCAAACATCATCATCATCATCATTATCATTATCATCATTATCATCATGATCGTCATCACCAAACATCATCATCATCGTCATCATCATTATCGCCATCACCAAACATCATCATCATCATTATCATTATTATCATCATCATCATCATCGTCGTCGTCATTATCGCCATTACCAAACATCATCATTATCATTATCGTCATCACCAAACATCATCATCATCATCATCATTATCATTATCGTCATCACCAAACATCATCATAGAAATGTTCGACTTCTAATCTGTATTTATTCAAAATACATTTGATTTTTAATCCAACAAACAGTTTGGATTTTTTTTAAGTTCGAGACATCAAATACTTCGATATGTTCCTGTTGCCATCATCCAATAATTTACAGTCATAGATGGCGCTGTTTTTATCTTCCAACCCAAGTGCTACCCTCTTTTTTTTACTGAAGTTATATATGGAAACAAATAATTTTTCACTTACATTATGTTAACTGATTTTGAGTTAGGTTATCCAAAGGACAAACACTTGTCTTCCTTAGTTTGTCAATTCTTCTTTCTATCTCAGACGGGGAAACAGTCGGAAAAAAGGGGGATGGGGCTCCTGTTGATAACTGGATGGTCAATGCTAAAAGGCTCTGGACAATGGAAGCGAGAAATTTATTTAGATTATTTTCGGTAACATCAGGGGGCTCTGGTAAGTTGGAATTAAGCTGGTCAAGACTCCTGCCGCATAGCTTTTTAACCTCGGAATACCAGTTTTTTGGCTTTAATGGAGCAATTAAACGTTACTCTAAAAAGTTCTGGTAGCCCACTAGCCCCACATTTTCCACTTGAGACATGGCACCAAAAGTACCGTTTTTAATGCCATTTGGAACTTTTAGATGGTGAAATATATAAGAAGGACGTAGAAAGGGGCGTAATTTGTTAAGACGCAGGGGGGCAACTTCCCCCCTCAGACCCAAGTTTGCCCTCCAGACCTCATTTTTCCCCCCCCCCCCCCTAAATCGTCCTTGCCTACAAAATGGGGTATCATCTTCAAAGACATAATTTCCAGACCATTCAACTATGTTAAAAAATGGCCCTATCAAAATGTTGATCGTAACTGTTTAGGGAAAAGAAGTTTGTGTGGAGGGGGGCATTCGCCCTCTGATCACCTTCGGCTATTAATAAGGGCACTAGCCCTCTCAATTTCCAATCAAATTAGCCCTTTTTGAAGTTTCTACGACAACACTTTCTATAAGAACATAGATGCTCTAAGGGCATATATTACATCCTCTGCCCGAACACGGGTGTTTTTTTGTTTTTTTTTTCCAGGGTGATCGTATCGACCCAGTGGTGCTAGAATGTTGCAAGAGGGTTCATTCTGACGGAAATTAATAGTTCTAGTGCACTTTTAAGTGACCACGAAAATTGGAGGGCACCTAGGCCCCCTCCCACGCTTATTTTTTCCCCGAAGTCAACGGATAAAAATTTATAGATAGCCATTTTGTTCGGCATAGTCAAATACTCTAATAACAATGTCTTTGGGAAAGACTTAACACTAAAGATGTAAAACATCTAACAAAGTATTAAATACTTTTAGGCGATATGCGTCATCACTAAAATTTAATAGAGACCACAGAAAGTAACTAAAACTTTGTCTCAAACTTGTTTGTTGAAAGAAAGAGTCTTAACAATTAACAACTTAAAAATAGCTCAAGTATTGAAAACCAATTAAAAATAACTTTCATCCAACCTCTAATCAAAGCAACCGGTTCCAACCCCTGATCTATCACTGCGCTAGGGGGACGTCCCAGCCGAATCGCAGAATTCGTCTCCGCGGCCTGCCGGACCAAGGCCGCCGTGTCGTCGCTGCTGCCGTCGTCGACAACGATGATTTCGTATCGATCCGTCAGTCCCGCCAGTGCCGCCTCGGCTTCGGCAATCGCTTGGCCGATCACCTCGGCTTCATTCCAGGCCGGCAAGACCAGCGTGAGACTGGCGGGCCGTTTGGGCGTGGCGGTGTCGATCGACGGGGGAGCGGACAGGTGACTCGATTGGGCGAAGGGTTGCAGAGTTCAGTTAGGCAAGAAAAAAAAATGAAAGAAATAACTTGCAACCAGGATTCCTAATGGGAATTTGATACCTCATGATCCACTTGCAAAAATTCCAAGATTAAAAAAAATCCAAAGTTATTAAAAATAATGATTTGGATACTTAATACACTTTTGAGGGTAAATTTTTACACTTTTCCCAAGATCACAAACTCAGAACAGGAATCCCAAAATCTTGAAAAAAAAGCCAACGAAGGCTATGCTTGCTTGCAGCCAGTGCTCCTCTTACCCCGAAATTTCAAACGGTACTTGTTGTTTATTCAGAACACACCCAATAAGTGAAGTTAGGTTCTTTCCTGAAACAAACTACGATGCAGGTACATTTTATGAGAAAATCCGGTTTCATAGCCACAAAGACAAAAGTCAATTTAGTTTGCTACGCATAGTGATAGAAGATAGTGTCTGAACATGGATTTTGAAATGAAGGTTTGGGATTTGCCAGAGACTGAAAAAGAGGCAATTTTATTTTTCCACGTCAGTTGACAAACATGACGTCAGTCAACACACAAACATGACGTCAGTAGACACACACAGACAAACAACTTATTTTTATATACATAGATTGATACGTCAGTTGACAAACATGACGTCAGTCGACACACAAACATGACGTCAGTATACTGACACACAGACAAACAACTTATATATAGATTAGTTACATGAATGAACTCATTGTTTAATTCATAGTCTCTCTCTCAAACACAAAAATTACCACACAGGGGCTCGGGCAGAAGTATTTAAAAAAAACAAAACTGTAAGACTTTAGTGCAAAGAGCAAGATATTAAGGAGGGGACAAAACTCCTCATCTACGGAACAGTTTCTGTTCGTTATAATGTTGCGTCTTACCTTCAGCAGAAAAAAAACTTGTTTTTTTTACTTAATCAACAATGAACTTAATCTCAGACTGAATAAATTGTCCTTTACCCTAAATTTATATAAATTACCTAATAAATTTATTTTGGTTACAAATGTAAAGAGTTGGTAATTTAGTTGCTGACTGTATATCAAAAAATTAATAAAGTAAGTTAATTGGTAAATTCCGAGTGTTTTAGTTGCCGACTGAGCATCAAAAAACTTTTAAAAGTATTTTCAACTACAACAGACTATGTTAGTCGATAAATTCAGATTATTTTAGGTGTCGAAAAATCATCAAAAATTCAATAAAAGCACCTTTGATCACAACAACACAGGTAGTGGGTAAAATTACAACTGTTTTAGTTGCTGACTAAGCATAAAAATTTTGTTGATATTTTGATAATACCCATCCATTTATGGTCCAAGATATAGCCCTAGGATACATGACTAAAACAAAGCAAAAAATAAAACAATGAAACTCATACTTTATAATATGCAGCATGTGTATATTAATGACATTATTGTATTTTCTTATATTTTTTCTCTATAAACTAAGGGTTTTACATGTATTACGCATAATATAAGAAATCCAATAATGATGAGCGATAGGAGAAGTATTGCCCAAGATTGGGACTGAAATTCTAAATGAGAGGTAAACGAGGCGCGCCTGCCTATGGTCTTAGATAGGTTGAACAAGAATTTGGAAGTGACACAGGACCGTTAATTTGCGTGGAATGACAGGCAAACAAGCGTCCAAAGCCAAATTGGGCACATCCGCAATGAATGTCAGGCAAGGCGACGTAATGTTCGTCCCTTCTATAGAACTCTATAATTCACCTTATCTTAAAAAAAGAATTGTTCTCTCTGTAAAACTTTGAAACTCAGCTTTTCGTAAAGAGGTATTAGCAGATGGAACTCCCGTTTCTGATAAAGCTAAAAAGAAACAAAAAAAAGAGTTAGAAAAACATACAAAACTATATAATAGTTTAGTTGAAAAATCTGGTGGAAATGTTGAGAATTACTTGAATACCCTTCAACAAGAAATTGAAACAATGTCTCAAACACTGGAAAGTCTATTATTAGAAGTAGAGGAAGCTAAAAAAAAATCTCAAGAATTTAAATAAATTTTACTTTTATTGGTTGTGTTGATTTTTCATGCCCAACATTCCCTGAAAGTTTCACCTTAGTAACCTTAGCCGGTCATGAGATTTTGCGCATAAGCTCTTTTAACAATTTTGGGTATACTTGGTGTCTTTTGATTAAATAGAATGTCCCCAACAACATGTTCTGAAGTTCTACCGTAGCTCTCTTGTCTGTTTCTGGGACACTGCATATTTTACCATTTTGATTGTCTGGGCACAAACAATGTAATCTGATTTAGTTTTACATCTCCCTCAACATTCCGTGAATTTTTTCTTAGCACTATAGAACTGAAGTGTAAAGAGTGGTCTGTTGAGGAGGGGGTCGTCCCCAGTATCCAGGGAAAAGTCTCTGTTGGTTTTAAGCTTTAGTGTTAATCTGTACTTTAATTTGAAAACTAGTATTTTCTTCGTTTTATTATACAGTCTAAAATTAATTCCTAGAGTCTAACAAGGTCCTGAAATTTCGTCCTTAACGAAATTCCAGAGAGAAAAAGAAGTTAGTGAGTATGAAATTGGGAACTTTCTCAAAAGTAGTAACTATACAGCCCATATTCATAAATAATGGATGCATTCACTTAGTTTTTGTCAGCACCAAAATTCCTCATGTATCTTTCGGTACCTCACGTGATTACGATCAATTATCTCCGTCAGAGAAGGATAATTATGTGGAACGACTTAGCTGTACATGTTGACATAAGAAAGGCATGACTCATTTGCAGCAGGTTGATCGTTTACAGAAACGCAGTCTCAAAGGGTTTCGTGTTCATAATCACCATCTTTTTGAGCGGTAGTGCATAGTCAAAAGTAATACCAGTAATTTCTGGCATGTTACCTATTCATATTAGAGCTTTTGAACTTTCCGCATTAATATATGCTCACAAAGGCAGCCCTCAAAATTGGCCGATGTTTACTCCACCCTCTTTCCCTTTAGCTCAAAGATCATCTCTTCATAGTATGTTTACAGATAAAGTTCTTTCTGAATTGTTTGGACAAAGTGTTTTTGATAATGATTTTATTTTAAACCATCAGTTTCTAAAATCTAAGACAAAGGTAGAGCCTTTGTCTTTTTCACTCGTAACCGGAACATCGCCTCTGAGAATCTGAGAAATTTTTCTGGTTATTGCCAACCCGAGCCCGGTTCCTCCGTACTTACGGGTGGGGGAAAGGTCGCCCTGAGAAAATGGATCAAAAATGGTTTCTAATTCTTGCTCGGTCATACCAATGCCTGAATCAGTTACGCGAAAGGAAACCCAATCTTGCAAATCACTTCGTTCTCGCGTCACGGTAAGGTTGATGGTTCCGGGGGAGGAGGCCTAGCTGCCCTTCAAGTTTTGGTTACTCAAAAAGAAAACTACAGTCTTTTATTTTTTTTTTACGAACGTATTTATTAGTAATAAATATACATAGCTTAAGAATTAACTTACTTAAAAATTTTATATATTTAAATGTTTGTATTACATATATGAGGGGTTACGCGCCTTCGTCAATACCTCACTCTTTACACTAAAGCTTGAATATTGTCCCAATTCTTTAAGAATGGCCTCTGAATCACAAAGGCGTATCGGACCTGCATTTCAAATCTACTGAGGCTTTAATTTATCTGGTATGTTGCTTGTGATGTTAAACCAATGAAAGTAACAGTAATTTTACTACTGCTATTGCTACTACTAATTGCTACTAAGGCTTAGGGTTTTAGGGTGAAACTTTCTGGGATTGTTGAGGATTGTTTAGACTTAAGACGGTACATAAAAGAGCTGTAAAAATTATATTTGGACACAACTAGTCAACCAATAATGGTTGACTGAAAAAACTCAATTTAGTCTCGGACTTGCTCCAGTTTATTTCACAATTTTGTTTTGTGTTTTATTTTTTCCTTTCCTCTGTTTTTTGTTATTTGTATTGCGTGCTGATGACAGATTGGTGGAGACCTCCACCGAAAACCAAGGCTTCCCACAGTTTACAAGCAAGTTTGTCAGTAAGGTAAGCAGCACCCAGTAGACTTGAGCTTCGCATACGACTTAATGTTACCTAAGTTTGTGTTACATTATGGAAAAGTGAAAATAGTTGAAACACCCGATCAGGGTAAGTTAAATATCGCAACCACACATACGCAGGCGCGTTATGCTTTACCTCCTGTTATTCAAGGGTTTATGCAAAAATATCCCGCAGTGTCTTTGCACATGCATCAGGGTACACCGCAACAAATATCTGATGCAGCAGCTCGAGGGGATGCAGATTTCGCCATAGCAACTGAAGCGCTTCACCTTTACGGCGATTTGATTATGTTGCCGTGCTATCACTGGAATCGTAGTATTGTGGTAACAAAAGAGGCGGTTGCAACAATTTCACGCAGAATCCTGCGTGATAGGCTGTTTCCGCCTAGCCCTCATCGCGAGCAGTTCCTCGGAAAAAATGCGTTCTCATCACCTTGCCGGGAACAGCCGCAATAGATTGCACACTTTATTTCCTGGGACGTTCCGGTCCGGTTTCGCAAACCGTTGACCTGTAAGGAGATCGATGAAACGGCCGACATCGGGCCCCGAACCGCCTGTGACGCCCTGTCCGACTTTTGGCCGAATTTGAAATGGCGAAGAACAGGCGCTTCGCGTCGAACGGAACGGAAACGTCGAACCACGCGCCTGCGTCGTTCGCCGTGATCGTCCCGGAGCTGTAGCCGTGTTCCCAGCCGCCTGCGCGACCGAACGACTGCGTCGACTTGATCGCGTCGACCAGGCCCAGGCCTTGTCGGAGAACCGAGCTCGGCGCGTCGAAGCGCCACGTGCGCTCTGCTTCGTAGGGGTTGGTGTTCGCCGCGAGGATCGCCTTGGCGAGGGCCGGGTTGCATAAAATTTCAGTTCACCTACTGGTCTGACAGGATCAAACAACGCCAGAATTAATCAAGTCTTGGGTTTTGAGCTCGCCTTCGACCTTAAAAAATGCTGTTTACACAGCTTTTACAAGCATAGCTCACTTACGGACACCTTGATACGGCATGCCAAACCTAACCCGGGTATAGTGGAGGAACGTGGAAGTTTGCCACCCCGCGGGATGAAAAAATGCTAACTGCGAATCAGTAAAGATGGCACGTCTCGGAAGTGCCTTGTAAATCAGCAAGATTTTGCTTGTCGGCTGCGAGAATTAAGTCAAACTCATAAAAATCAGCTTGAGTCACAGGTCGTGAATAAATTCCTTTAAAGCTATAACCGCGCTTTTCGGCTGCTGCTTTTGAACGTGAATCTGGTGGATTACCTTGGTGATAGCCAATGGTGCCAGCAGAATCAACTTTAACATTGACACCCAATGCCTTGGCACGGCTACGAAGTACCGCCTCAGCGGTAGGTGAGCGGCAGATATTGCGAATATAAGGATTTTCCATCCTTGTAATGCTCCATGATGACTTCTGTAGGTTGTCTGATGCGTTGATTACTACATTTGGATTGAGGACTCAGCAACTTCCCAGTTGTACAGGAACTCGTGACGTAGCTATTCTTTGTCAAGATTAAACTTGAATGCAGCCGTCACATCAACAGCCACTGTATCTTCACAGATTTTGAGTCCACAAGATTGTTGCTTGCTAGCTGAAGTAATGGCTAGTCGGAATGAAAAGGATTTCTGTCAGATATTGACTTCATAGACTTCCAGTCACATTTTTCTTTGTTTCCTAGAGTCCAGCTTCCAGACAATGTCAATCCTGAATGTCATCCAAATGAAAGCCGTTTTACCACAATGTGTGCACGAGGTATGTCTCCTATTATGGAAGTATCTAGAGAGGTGTCTTCTGGTACTTACAGCTCAAGTGGCTCAGGCTCTGACACATGGAACACCGGCCAAAAAGCGCCAAGAATATCGTCTTTAAGTGCAGTCAAAGAGGATCTGCATTAGGATTCGAAAGAGATTTCCCCTCAACAGAATGGAGCGCTAGACAGCTGGACCAAGAAGCCCTTTCTAATATTATTATTCGGGGAATACTTTATAATGGAAACGTTTCGATGAAGCTAGACATAGCTTTCCTATTTCTGCGATAACTGAAATTTAGGGGAGAAAACCGATTTCTAGAAATAGACTATATTTGATGTGCACCTACTTGTGCATTGTGATTTTCTAACGTGACCTAGACCGGTTAAGCTGGGCTTTTACGCTCACTTGAAGTTAAGTGAAATTGCCCGCATAGTGCCTTCAACTTCATTGCGAACTTCAACTTCAGAGATAGTGCATTCAGCATTGCTGGGTACTATACTCGAAAGCAGTGCTCGCGAATGACTGCAAAGTCGCTTGAAGTTCAAATTTTTCTAAGTAATAAATTTCAGTTTATGTAGTCTTTTTGTTTGTTTAGTGTTTTTTATTAATTCATATCAGTAAATGTCCACTTAACTCTCGCAAACCTATTTTTAATTTTACTTATTTAATGTTTAATTATCATTTATAAATTATGAATTTATAGTGTTTACTGTAGATTGTCTTTCAATATTTTTAGTTATCGGGTTTTTTTGCCATTGTTTATGCAAGGTTTTTTCTTGAGAATAAAGTTTTTTTTATTCTGTTAATAACCATTAAGATTATGTGTTATTTAATGATTTATTTTTAAAATGATTGGATGATTTGCTATAATAATGTAATTTGCTTTAAGTTTTATTATAAAAATGAATTTTATAAAATAATGGTTCAAAGATAGCTTTAAGAGGTAGTAATACTTTGGCTAGTTTTTTAAATTCTGGAAAGGATCGGACTTCCGTGGAGCAACAAAGTGGGGTTTATAAAATCCCATGTACTTGTGGAAGCTCTTACAGTGTGGATTCACTGTCAATAAAAAGGTTTCATCCCTATTTTGAACTGTTTTACTTTTACCAATGTACTGGTATAGACTACATTGATATTCCTGATCATTCAACTGTAAAAAACCATGAGAAGTCCTTCATCAAGTGGAAAAGAGAAGAATTGAATTTAAAACACTGACCTGAAACAACACATTGAACAGTGCCAGCTGCCAGCGGTGATGTAGGCAACTGTCTTACAGAGCTTCTTTTTACTAATTCAGACCTTGGAACTCTACCATATTTTACTATATCTGACTCTGAGTCTAGTCGTCCTCTTTCTTTTGATACAGTTTTGTCTTTGACAATATTTATTTCCTTTGAATAGTTTTTATCCTTTAAACTGTAGGAGAGCATACTTGTCGTGGAATCCAGCAGTTGAACAATAAAGAAGCATCCGCAAGTTGGTTGGCAAGAAAGTACCAAGACAAATTCAGAGAACATCCGCATTATAAGCCAACAGAGTTGATAGTTGACTTTTGCAGAGAAGCTGGTATGACTGACATATATACGGTTTGCCTATGACGATCATCAATGGAGATTACAAAAGAGGTTATAGAAAATTGTAAGGATTAAGAAGTAAGCTTGCGCTTGAGGAGAGCAGCACGTATATATTCACCCAAACATGTAAGTATCAAAAAAAAGCATAAATTCACCAAAAAATAGGTTTAAAAATGCATTGTTCAATATAAAAAAATGCATTCTTTCGATTCCAGTAAAGCATGACTCTTCGATAATGGGGTAGATGTGATAGTGTCTGATAAAGTGCAACTTGCCAACAGTTGCATGAAGTAAAGGCAACCATCGTAATCGTTTTACTTGATAGATATGGACGTATTGGGTATACTGAAAATTCTCACAAAGCTCCTCTGCTAGGTAGCTTGTTAGGTTATGAAGATCAAGCTCAAAATCTTTTCTTTTGATGAATAATGCAGACTCACTACTTTTTATAAAAATGTCATTAAATCATTAGATTACATTGATTTGTATCTTTCAGCAACTGACCTATAGATGTTGCCAGGTAATGTTGATTTGGTATTCATGTTACAGTTCATGAGTGGATCATTGTCATTTGCATATAGGCCTATACAGGACAGTTTGGTTTCATTGTTGGGTGTATTAACACTATAATAAGGAATAAATATCAGAATATGCATATCAAACTGACAAAACACGGTTTTCTTTTTTTTTTCCTTAAAACTTAACCTTAACAAAACAATATATTTAAGTTTAAAACTTAAAACACTAATAATTTGTAGTTTCCAAAGCCAACTATCCTTTGAATATTTAGCTATCCTTGCTTTGGGAACCAATAAATTCTTATTGTTCAAGTTTTTACGGGCGTAAGAGCAAGATATAAAATAATTTGTGTCCTTATAGAAAACATCAATATTCGTAAATGTTTCACACAAAGGCAGTTCTAAAGACCCTTGGCACAATTATGTACTTTATTTCTTCTGAGAAAGTTGCAGGAAATGTTTCAAAATCCCAATCAATACTAATTTCATTTTTTCCAACTTTTGATTTGAAGATAGGATCCTTCATTAGTTTTTTATTGTTTCAAAGGCTTCGAAATGCGACTTTAGTTCTAAAGTGCCTAATGTAATTTTTGCTCTTTTCTGGAACTTTTGGCGCGCTGTTTTACGTTCGTATGTTTTCTGTTCCATGGCTTGGTGGCAGTAGCAATAACTTAATGACAAATGAAGTGCTGTGGCCAAGCTTTGAAGCTGTATGGCCACTCTTATTGACGCCAAGTGGTGAGGTAACACAAGCTATGCCTTGGCATGGATTGCCACTTATAAATACCATTATTCTACTGACTTCTTCTGTGACTTTACACTTTGCTCATACTGCTATCGAGCAAGATCAACGTGCCAAATTGACGTTGATCAAGTGGGAGGAGGCAGTCGAGTTAATCAAACGCAATAGCCGTCGCTATGCCAAAAGGCAACTCACCTGGATGCGCCGAGACGGCTTTTGGAAACGCTTTCATCCGGAAGACTGGGAAATGGCGGCGACTTACCTGGAAACGCTCATGAAAAATAAATGGCGCTGGGCCGTTTGTCAGCCGCCGCTCTCCCTTTTTAATCGCCCCGCTAACGGTCTCTTGGATGAGAAAGCTAAAATGCACCTCCTGTATGCCGGGCACAGGAGGCCGCCGTCCACCACCAGCGAAGTCCCGGTGACGAACGACGCCTCGTCCGAGGCCAAGTAAAGCACGGCGTTGGCGATGTCGCGGCCGCTGCCCAGGCGTTTGGCCGGTACCAAATCGGCGTAGCGCTTGCGCTCCTTCTGCGGCACCTCGAGGTTGTCCCACAACGGCGTCAGGATGGCGCCGGGCAGCACGTGGTCGGGCGTCTCGATCGTCCCGTCCGGCCCGGCCGAGGTCAGTGTGTAGCGGAAAGAAGGTTCGTTAGTGTGCCTACGAGGGATAAGTAAAACGCAATAAACTCAAATTAGGCTAGATAATGCGCTCAGTTTGATTTTTGGGGGGCAGAGGGACGAAAGTACATGATTTGACCTGTAAAACAATATGGGTCAATTAAGTCTAAAAGGGAAACTTTTGAAGGTTTTTCTGAGGAACTTTAGTGATAACTAAAACCCATGGAAAATACAGGATGAGTAAAGGCAGATTCCTTGATTAATCTGAAGCACAAGATGGGACTCTTTTGTAGTTAGTGACATATAAAGTGGGAAATTATCCAGACTAAGTCAAACACAGGCACTGATTTCAGCTTGCATGTGCTATAATAGGTTCTAAAATAGGTAAATTTGGTTTTTAACAAAGTCTACTAAGAGACACGAATTGGATTCTCTTTTATAGTTAGATACCTATGAAGTGAGAAATTATCAAGATTTAGTCAAACACAGACACTACTATCAGCTTACAAGTGATATAATAAAGTATGAAATAGATGATTTTTCAGCACAAGGCAACCTCATAAAAAAAAAAAGAAAAAAAAGGAGAAATGTACAAACTTTCAGAAAAAGACAACCTATAATTTGTTTGGACAACAAGCTTTACACCGTTGACAATTTCGTTACGACTAAAACCGTCTTTCAGGTAGAAAGTTTTTGTTTCACCTTGTTTCAGAAATGTATTCAGATTATAGATTTTATATTAAATATTTAGATAAATTTATGCCTAACCTTTGATTCCCTAATAAATAATCAGACACGCAGCAGATACAGGCATACAGACGCTCTGAGACACAGGCATAGATAGAGACAAAAAACGCATAAAAACACACTAAGTCAGACACACAGGTATGCAAACAGATGCAGAGATAAGCAAAAGCGATAAGACCAACGGACAGAGAGCGAGACAAAACAAACACATACACAAAGTTTACATAAAAAGACAGGCAAACAGATCATCAGAACCACGGGCACAGAGGGAGAGAAAGAGAGAGAGAGAGAGAGAGAGAGTTTATTTCATGCTCCCAAAATAAGCTTAAACATTCCTTTCTGGCTTATACTTTTTTCTGGCCGTCTTGTGTCATTCTTTTTTTATTGATTAATGCTTATTACTTATTTGTTTCTTTATTATATCTTCCGGTTTGTGCTTAAACCGTTTTTGGTTAATATCTTTTTTTTAATTAAAAAGACTAATTCAACATTGAAAACAGCCCACAAAACATACTACAAATTGCCTTAAAACAAGTCAAATAAAAAAAGGTGTATTCTACTGCGCCCCGCAAAGTTTAATTCTTTCCAAAATGCTTGTGAATAGTTCACGGTTCTGGTGTATTTGTTTTATTCTTTCAGAGTAAAAGACCTTCCTCATGTCTTGATGGTCTGGCTTGAACGAATCTAAAAGCACTGCAGCTCTACACTGGTGATTCATATGATACTGTGAATTGGCATGTTTTGTAAGTGCACCATCTTTTCCAGTCAGATTTGAGTAGTCTTGCAGGGGTTCTAAGACGAGCTGACCCAGGTTTGTAGTCCAAGCGGTGGTGCGGTTTGTGCCTTGCTCTCGGTGCGTGTTTTGTGTTTTCGTGGGCCGACAAGTCGCGTGGTGCATGCCTCGCATGTGCGGCAGATAGTCTGGCTTGTGAGCGTCTTGTGCTTGTGCGAATTTTGCCAGGTTGTCGTACCAGAACTTAACGTCTTCCGCCGTGAAGGGCGCGCCATCGGACCATTTGTGGCCTGTGCGCAAGAAGAAGGTCAGTTGGGTGAAATCGTCGTTCCATTCCCGACCTGGAGAAGCGCGTGGATTGCGCAAAATAACTTCAGCGTTAGTAGACCACGTCCGGTCTCCAATAATTTCAGCGTGTTCTGTCCAGTCGCCTGTAAAATCAGGTGTGCGTGTGATGGATGTTCCGGCAATGCCGTTCCATGCTTTTTGTACAGAGTCAACACCTATTGGCGTGATGCCTATAAAGGTAGAAGGAAGTGGTTGCTGGTTTCCCCAATAGACGGCCACATACAACCCTGTTGTATTGCTGAGGGCGGTGGAGGAATCGGGATGAAGCTTGGTGGATAGAATGAGCAAATGTCCTTGATACGTGATTGACGTAACCATACTGGATTCGCTCTCTTTGGGGGAGTTGGGGGGAAGGGTTCAGTGATTTTGCGAGTCTGGTGCTTCTGGACGTGCTAGGGCGATGAAAATTGGTAGGCATGTCAGGGAGCTGCACAAATTGACTTGATAAAGTCGTTTTCCTAGATTCGACCATACGGGGGGCTAAAGGGAGAGGAAAAATTAGAAAAAAAAGGAGGCTGGATGGATTTTGTATTCTGGAATCACCTTGAACTAGACATGGTGTAACCACCTCCCTTTGAAAGAATGAAGATTGGTCCCCATACCCAGTAACTTGTCATTCCAGTTTTATAAGTGTTTAGATATCTTGTTGCTAGATAATGAGATTCTCGTGAAGAACTAATTCACTTTCTATCTTTTAAATTTTTATAATGTTTTCAAAAGTTTAGGAAATTAAACTAAAGATTTATAGTGCTTGAGAGAAACATACCATACCATACCATACCATACTATACCATACCATACCATACCATACCATACCATACTATACCATACCATACCATAACATACCATACCATACCATACCATAACACTCCTTACCATACCATACCGTAACATACCATACCATACCATACCATAATATGCCATACCATAATATAACATAACATACCATACCATACCATACCATACTATACCATACCATACCATACCATACCATACCATACTATACCATACCATACCAGTCGGCGCGAGATCCGAATGCAGCCGCTCGATTTCATCGATCCGCTCGAAGGGCGGCGCGACGGCGAACCGGCAATCCACGGCGATCTCGCCATCCAGCCATCGCACGGTCATGCGATAGTCGCTCCAGACCCCGTTGCAGGTGGCGTGAAGCGTTTCGGCGTCGATCCAGGAACAGGCCCAACCCCGCGCCTCCGCATGCCGTTCGGCTGCGGAAAGGAGGCGCGCGCCGTCCGATTCGGCGACAGTAATCATTTCTGTTTTTATAATAAAAAATAACCTAGTTCATTTTACTTTGTATACCTTGAAGATTGCAGTGCAAGGTTACCCATTTTTTTTTTCACTTTTTTATATATTTTTTTATATTCTACTTCGTCCGTTATAATAGTCATTTTAAGCGGCATCAACTTACTGCAGTGAAGAGAGGTACAAAGTATTTAAAAAAAAATGTGTTTTTCAAAGTCTAGGTAAGGACTTTTTTCAAACATTTGATGAAAACATCGAAACAGATTTTTAAAGAAAACAAAATAAAAGCACAAAAAGTGTCGTTCAACGTACTTTAGTAGCTACAACTTGTATTATAAAGAGTATTGCACTCATCATTCTTTAAAACTTTAGTTCTGCAATTTACTTCTTTTATAGCACTATATTAGTGCTGCAGCAACCATTCTTGGAAACATTACTATAGACATTAGTTTTTCTTTAGTCTCATTTTGGCTTCACTGCATCAACAAACATCGATTAATTAAATGTTTATTTTCTCAAAGAAAACCCTCGCGCCGGATCCCGGGCCTGCGCCCACCAACTACGAGCTCGTCATCGAGCCCGGCAGCGCCGAGCGCCACTACTGGCTCGACCTGTGGCGCTATCGCGAGCTGCTCTACGTGCTGGCCCGGCGCGACCTGGCCGTGCGCTACAAGCAGATGGTCGTCGGCGTCGCGTGGGCGTTGATCCAGCCGCTGCTCACCATGATCGTCATGACGGTGGTCTTCGGCCACATCGCCCAGCTGCCGTCGGAGGGGAACGCCCGGCTGAGCTACCTGCCGCGCGTCACCGGAGCGGCGACGGCGTGTGTCGACGCGGGCACCGTCGAGGCCTGGCAGGGGACCGGCTGCGCAGCCATCGTGTCCGGTGTCGCCGCCCATCCCGAGCATCCGACGTTCACCGAGTTGGTCGGAGCGACCGAGCCGGACGCCGTGGTATCACGACCTGATCTGGATGACGACGCGGCCGTGTTGTTCACGTCTGGCAGCACGGGCCACCCGAAGGGGGTCGTGCTGTCTCACCGGATCGACTTCAGGCCGTCGCCGCCGTGGTTCGTGCGCTGCGCCTTTTGCGGGTCGGCGACCGGGATGAGCGCGGTCTTGATCCCGTTGACGGGCAGCGGCTCGCCGGTCTGCGCGTCGACGAACTCGACGAGCACGGTGCGGTCGTAACTGAGGCGAATCGTGAGCGGCTTGCCGTCCGCCGGCGCCTCGAGGACCGAGCCGCGGCGGTCGTCGCCGTCCATGGCGTGCACGTCGTGCAGCCCGGCGGGCGCGTTCCCACTCTCCTCCTCCCTTCCAATTTACCCACCTACCTACCTCCTGCTAACCACTCTCCTCCTCCCTTCCAATCTATTCAATGCGTCCCTCTTTGCAGCCTCCCAAATGTTCCTTTAAATTACTTTTTACAAACTTTTTCCCATGTCATTAAGCGGCGAACTGCTTTTCGTTTGGCCCAAGATGGATGGCTAAAAAGGACAATCTTTGGCAATCTGTCATTCTACCACCGTCTTCACTGAAGCTGCACAATACTAGTCGCTGACACGGTACCGGGGCAAGGTTGTAGGCTTTTGCAATACCGGCTGCCGCGACAAGTTCGAAAGCGCTGCAGTCCATTTCGACAAGGTAATTGGACCAGGCAAGGACTGAGAGCTGCATTATGACCAAGAAGCGGCTCCCTCTACCCAAGCGCTTCAACGCCGCAATGACAGAAGAGGCCTATGCGCGGCGGAGAGCGCTGAACGCCGAGTACGGCCTTGGCAACAACTACCTGCTGACGGTTCTCCTGGAAAAAAGCAATTAGGATAAATGCAATTTAAAGATGATATTCTTTACCTGATAGAGGCCATTCTTTAAAAAAAATGTCTCCTCCACTCTCGACCAATAATACACAAACAAAGGCTTGCATATATTCTGAATTTGAGAAGTGTTAATTCAAACTTTTATAACAACTGTTTCAACGTAAAAAGTTTGGTTGTCACGGTAAATGAAATTTTTTTGTAACTAAAGTAGTTACAGTTTCGTAAACGAAATTTTAAAGTGAGTGAAGAAATTTCCATAAATGATAAAAAAGAAGTATTTTTCACAACTTGAAAAACTAAAACTTGATTTCTTTTTAAGAGAAATTCTGAACTTCCTCCCTAAAAGAGGTGAGGGTATGCGATGTAGGGACTTCAACTAGGGACACCCAACCCCCGTGGCGAGAATGCTGGCTCATCTCTACTCCGTGAGCAAAGTGGGGAGAATGCGCCCACCACCGCCCTACAGGGCCATGATTCAGGATCCTCTGCTCCCCACATGCAAGAAGCACCTCGCTCTTTACGCTAAAGTTTTTTACTGTTCTAAAAAGCAGAGTTAAGAGAAAGAGTCAAGCTCTTACGTAAAGAGCGGGGCGTTGATGAGGAAGCAGCCCCTTTCACATACGAAGTAATTTCTGTTCGTTTTAAGTTTCAATGCTGCTCCTTATTTTCAGTTAAAAAAACTTGTTTTATTTAATTGTAGATAAGAGCTTGAAACTTCTACGGTAGGGCTCTCTGATACGCTGAATCTGGCGGTGTGATTTACACGAACTGGAGCGCCGTGATCTCAACACCGCCCTTGTCACGCTGTGCATCGGCGCCGGCATGGGCACCGCCACCATCATCGAACGCGTCTAGTCGGGAGTTCACCACAATGGGTTACAACAATTTCACGGTTTCGACCGACGCCGACGGCATTTCGCTTGTCACCTGGGACATGCCCGGGCGGTCGATGAATGTCTTCACCGAGGAGGTGATGGACGAACTGGAGGCGATCGTCGATGGCGTGGTCGCCGATGACGCTATCGAAATATTGACGGATTGTTAGAAATTAAGCACGACAAACAACCCAATAAAAATAAAACTTCTACAACTCCGTGGGAAATTATTTATTCTGGATTTACGGGACAATTTGGCGATGGCGTAATTTCAAATCTACAGGGAAACATATTATTTGACGATAACTCCCCAAGCATAACGTCATCCGCTAAATTATCAATAAACGCTAAATCAATACCAAAACTACTTTCCAACCGACTTGGCGACAAATGGTTTTCTAACATTTTTAAGTAACCAAAATTTGAGGGCCACTAGGCCTTCCTCCCCCGCCCCTTTTTTTTATCACAATCATCTGATGAAAACTATGAGAAAGTCATTTAGTCAAAAAAAAGTAGTATGCAAATTTCGTATTAACTATTTAGAGCGGTGAACCAAAACGTGCATTAATTCAAAAACGTTTAGAAATTCAATAGAAAAAAAAGTTTTTCTTCCTCAACGCCTCGCTCTTTACGCTACAGTGTTTTATTGTTTCAAAAAGATTTTTAGAGGTTTTGAGAGTTCAGGGTTCTAAAAGAGGCTTTCAATGTTAATAAGGACTAAGTCACTAAGGCTAGGAATAAGTGAAGATGAACAGGTGACGTTCGGTAACGAAAAGATTTATCAGGTTGGGAGCTTCACTTACCTTGGTAGTATTATTAGTAAAGATGGTGGGTGTAGTGAAGATGTTAATAGTAGAATAGCTAAGGCTCAGGGTGTTTTTTTACAGTTAAAAAAAGTTTGGAAGAATAGAAAGATCGCAAAGAAATGAGCCGAAAGAAATTTTCAATTAATGCATATTACTCTTATCTCTGTCAAAATACAATTAACCGAAAGTAACCCCAATCTGTTGAATAAATATTTATTCCCTATGCTCAAAAATACAAAAAATAATTTCTTTTTGTTTTTAATGAGATTAAATGTGCTAAAAAAAAAAAAAAAAATTTAAAACAACATATTTACATAAAATAAGCACTAGGAGAAAAACAGCATATTCATATGAAATAAGCATTGGACAAAATTAACCCCCCCCCCCCCCCCCCAGCAATAGAGCGGATCCGTTCCAATTATATCGATCACGTATCTAAGACTTCTGCTTATTTTTCCCACCATGTTTTATACCGATCCCTCCAATCTAAGCGTTTTCCATGATTTTAGGTCCCTCCCCCAAACTCACCCAAATGTCACCAGATCCGGTCGGGATTAAAAATAAGAGCTTTGAGACATGATACCCTTCTAAATATCAAATTTCATTGCGATCCGCGCCCCGCTCGATCCGTGACCTATCTCCTGGCTAAAAATATAAAATTCTACATTTTTGCAGACAAGAGCTTGAAACCTATGCAGTAGGATTCTCTTACACACTGAATATGATGGTTTAATTTTCATTAATGTCTCTTGACTTTTAGGGGGGTTTTCCCCATAGTTTCAAAAATCAGGAACATTATCTCAGGTTCGTAACCTTTGATGGGTAAGAATAAACCTAAAGAAATGTATATATTTGAAATCAGCATAAAAGCCAATTCTTATGGCAATAGGTAAATAAAACGCTTACAATCACCAACAAGCAAAGTATTGGCCCTCGAAAATACTTTCAGTAAAGCGCTAGTCAAGCTTCCGCACAAAGAGCGGAATAGAGTGAGGTTGTAATCATCATGATATACAGAATAATTTTAAATAAATTTCGAATTTCAATCCCACTCTTTAATTTCTTTTAAATAACACTCCTTTGCATATGCACAGATTAACCCAACTTCTTTGAAATGGAACCACAAGCATGTACATATCCACCGTTGCAAACCATGGTTGGCACTATATACCCTGTTGCACAAGATGTAATTCTTAAAGCATTTTTTTTTTCAATATTTACCTGTTAAAAACCATGTTTTAAATCCGTTGGTTCGTGTTTTCGCATGCCAACCCAACGTGATGCCCCCCATGGTAATTTCCGACCTCTACCACTCTTTGACTTGCCTGTGGCAACCCTCTGGCACCCCTCATCACTCCTGAAGTATTGTCAGATATTTTCGTGATAAAAACAAAGACAGGTCGGTATTCGATCCCAGGCATCGGCGTCGGTCTGCAGAAACAGTTCATAGTAACCGTCAATGGCATCGTCGATCAGCGATCGGACACTGCGACGACTGCGGCCTTTTGCCAGCATCTGCATCAGCTGGCGTGAGTCGCGGGTGTCCTGGTCTGCCAGCACTGCGTCGACGGCACGCTGACGCAGTACCGTGTCTGTGTAATCATCAACAATGGTCCAGCCGGGTGGCAGGCCCAGTTCCAGAGTCAGACTGCCGGAAACTACCTGCGCCGCGCTGTCGCCACCGCGATCACGGAGGGCGCCACCCTGCAGGCCATTCCGATTCCGGATCAGAACGGCTGGCTGGTGTTCGACTTCGCGCCTCGCTAGGGCGCGTAGTCTCAGTTCTGCGCGCCGCTCTTCGCCGCCTGCACGAGCTTGTCGAGCATCGCGTCCTGGATACGTTCACCGAGGTTGAGGCCGGATGCACCCTGTTCGTAGCGCTTGATCCCCAGCGCGATCGCCTTCTTGACGTCCGTCCCAAACCGATGGTGGAAATTGGCGGGCGCCCGATTCTTTGGCACATCATGAAAATCTATTCCCTGCATGGAATCAATGATTTCGTGATCTGTGCCGGCTACAAGAGCGTAATGATCAAAAAGTATTTTGCCGATTACTTCATGCACTCTTCCGATGTGACATTTGACCTGGCCAACAACTGCGCCGAATTTCATTCACGAAAAGCCGAACCGTGGCGCTTCACCATTGTGGACACGGGCGACGCCAGCATTTGTTCAATAACCCCCTGAACTTTTTCTGAAAGTAGTCACAAAAAAAGTAGTTGCAATCACAAGTAGTTTTAGGCACAGTCCCAGGTAGTCGCAGTCGCCATTGCAACAAGTCGTCATCGAAGGCACAAGTAAAAGCAGTTGCCATTAGTAACCGCCACCAGTTATCTTGATCATATCAGCAGTCACAAGTAGTCACAGAATTAGCAGTATTCATAGTAGTAGTGGCCCTTAAAGTTTCAAGTTAACATCCTTACCAAATTATCAAACTAAATGCGTTTTTTATTCCCCCCTCAAACTTTTTACTACTCCCTCCCCAAAACCAAAAAAAAATCTTGCGCATGTATCTGAATTGGAAACAAGTCGTAATCAAAAGAAATTTCTCCCTTTTAAACTTGTTTCTGAAAGAATGTGTCAGATGCGCAATTTAATTTTTGGCAAGTACCCCTAAGGGTATTTACTCCCTAAGGAGTTTGTTTAAAACATCTATGAGTCACAGTTACACAGATGTGATCCTACTATTGCATTTTCGAATCTCTGTTTTGCGTTTTCCAACATAATTCATTTCTAAGTTACTTCATTTTCTCTTTTCTATCAGACAAAATCCATTCTACACAAAAACGAACAACATAATTAGAAAAAAAAAAAAAAAAACCGAAGCAAAGGTACCACTATTCCATGATCCATAATTGAAGCTGCAGTATCAATGCTTGTTTTTTCCAGGAATTCTTCATATTTTTCTAGATCCGTCAGTTTATGAAGCAAGTTATGGCAAAATGTGTTAGGTACAGTTATTCTGCATATTATGAAGTAAGAATGGTTTTGTAGCTTCACAGTGTCCAAATACTCTACCCTCATTCCCTAATGAGCAAATAAATAGCCCAAATTATATACTCCCCATCTATTCTGTCTGTTGTCTTTGTCCTGTCTCACGCTAAGCTGAAAGAAAACTAACGAAGAAACCGGCTCAACAGTGCGTCAATGGATAAAGAGCTCCACATTAATAAGAACTTGTACTTTTGTGACACCATTTCAACGCTAATTTGTTATTATTGCCCTATTAAAAACAGGTGTTAATTTTCAACATTTTATAATGTTATTTATTTTTTAAATAAAAATTATTTTGTAAAAGGAATAGAGGGCAACCAGTCCTCCTTCCCCTTTCAGACTCACCCTCTGCCTTTAAAACTGATAAAAGCCTGAAAAAGCCATTTTAGTCAAAATAGTCACAACAGCTTATAGCTGTGCCTCCGGGGATGTGATACCTCCACAGCTTCAGGGACAAGAGTTCAAAGCCCCGTCAGCTTATTCTGAAAATATCGCCCTCATACCATTAGCCCTAGCGGTAGGAACAGCGGTATTATGAACACTAGTAGTAGCACTCAGTACATTTTATGCACACTGTGCCTTTTATGCACACAGCGCATCTTGGTTAGTACAACACCCTTCTCAGTATGCCAGTGTTTCAACTTAATACCCTAACCTGTTCCTGAAATATTGTTCATATGCCCTTTATCCTGTATGCATATGGTGTTTTTTGATTGGCCGCGCGCAGGGCAGCGAACAGCTCGGCAGGCGACAGACGATCCGGCAGCGGCAACTCACCGCGGGCGAAGATCAGCATGTCGCGCACCTGGTTCTCCAGTTCGTGCAGACGCTCCTTGAGACGCCCGGCGAAGCGCTGCTGCTTCGTCAAGGTCACCTGCCCGTGAACTGACATGAACCCACGAATCGAAAACACCAACAACGACTTCCTCCGATCCGCTGCAGGACTTTCCAACGCACTCGCGACGACGCCGGAATGAACCCTTATTGTGGTTATAATTAGATTTATGTGCCTCTAAAATTGTAGCAATCTATAACCCTTACGTTTTCCTTTTCCTGCACCAAATTGATCTCAACTAGGGTACCATCTGTCACTATTTCTAGTCATCTGGGCGTTAAAAAACCCTAATAAACATACCCTATTTCTACCTGGGATTCTGTCTATTTGTTCCTTTAGCTATAAGTAAAATTTATCGAAGTCACTACTCTCCATTAGTTGGTTTTACAGAGGCAAGCTCACAGCGGAAGGATTAATTCGAGCCGTGACTCGTGCAATCGAAAAATCCGTGCTCATTCGAAAAAACGAACAACAGCATATCGAGATCGAGCGATCACAGCGAGAGCTCGAACAATTTACTCACAGAGCTTCACACGACTTGCAAGCTCCAGTACGAAGGATCATTACATTTTTAGACCTTCTGCAAAAAGATCTACAAGGCAACCTGAGTTTACGCTCCCAAGACTATATCGACCGATCCCTCAAGAGTGCGGTGGCTTGTATTAGCTAGGACGGATTTCCCAAATTGAATTCAGTTTCGCGAGGGCTTGATCATAGTACTTTTTTTTGGCTTAATCATAGTTAAGCATAATAGTCATCCAAGCTTACTTCTTCCTGAGTTTATCGTTATAATTCGAAATTTATCACAATACTGAATATTGCAACCTATTTAGTCTGACATTTATAATTTAAATTTAATTTAATTTATTTAATTTATTAATTTAATTAATTTATTTAATTTATTTATTAAATAAAAACAAAGAAAAATCAAACCGAAATAAAAAAAAAATAAAAATAAAAACAAATTGAAATAAAAAAATTAAAAATAAAGAAAAATGAAAACAAATTAACAATAAAAAAATAAAAATAAAGATAAATAAAACAATGCATATCATCTTCATTATATATTTCAACAATATCACATGTGAGTTTTTTCTTCGTCAATTGTTTGTTTTTCTTTGTATTGAGCTTGTTTATTTTTTTTTATGTTTCATTTTCTGCTAGGGGCCCGATTCGCCAGGGCAAGTCGCGCGCCGAGCGCGCATACCAATCGAGCAACCTGGTCGAAAGAGCTGCCTGGTTTGAAAGATCTGCAAAGTGTAACTTTTCATCCATGTTCATGCCGGTCAAGGTGACGCGAATGGTGAAACGATCAAGCCTCGATCCGCTGGAAGAAGCACGAGCGCGTGTCAAATTGCGCTACGCCAAGGCCAAGCCGGTCCATCCCGGTCCCGGCACAATCGGCAAGGCAGCGATGCGGCTTCAAAAGTCTGACAAAACTTGAATACCAAGTCAAGATTATCAATGAACAGTAGTTTTGTTGAACAAGTTCTAATAATATTTTGTTTTAAAATTTCTTGTGAATGGAAAGTGTATTTTGTTCATATGTAAATAATGACGAAGACCACACTGCCTTTCCATAATATAACTACAGAAGAGAGAATAATGAGGACTTCTTTCCCAAGACAGCGAACCAACAAAATATATTTGAAAATTTTGGCCCTATATCTAAGGGCCGTTATATTCATATGTGGTACACAGGGACACAATTACAATGGCACGTAACTAATATGGCGCGTAACGACTTACGCCCTCGGGGGGCTTGGGGCTGGGGGGCACGAAGTGCCCCCACCAACTAAATGTTGGGGTGGCATGAAGCGCCACCAAACAGCTAGTAAAATATAAAAATGAAAAAATATAAAAATAACACCAACTTTGATGTCCAAGGACTAGTTTTCATTTTAAAATTTTGGATAAAAATAATCAAAATGTGCAACTCTTCCTCTTGTGAAGTAAATATACCGTTGCCAATTCAGCCAGTTGGCAAAAGCTCATTAGTAGAATGATTTTCTAACTTATTTTCAAAAAAATATATAAAAATGTATCAGAGGCAGGTATATACTCAGGTAGGAGGCATTGGGGTCTGGACCCACTGAAATTTTTCACGAATTTCTTGGCATTTTTTATTTAAACTATCAAAGAAAAATATAGTGTTGATTCCCATGAAAAAAAAAATCTGCGGATGAGTCTGATGCCGTAGAACTATCAGGGTATGTGCGAGTCTTCTGTAAAACTATAAGGTTATGCAATATGAAGGATTTAGAAAGTCTTAGCAGAAGAAAAACCCAGAAAACTCGTAGGAAGACAACAAAATTTACTACTAAACATACTACCCTACCGATTAGTACAACGACTACTACATCTACTACTGTATTTACTACCATACCCAATGCCACACCAACTAAACCGACTACATTGACGACTATGTCTTCTAGTACGCCTATTACCACTATTTGTTGTGTGGTCTGTGTAGATTTTGTAAAGAATATTGTTGGGTGGAAAAAATATCATTAATAAAAAACACATGCACAAACAACTGCCTATTGCAAATATTTAACATTCATCAAGTTTAAAGTTATCCATCAAAAGTCACGAGCCTGATAAATTCTGCACCAGTTTTGGAAAAAGAGGGGGGACCACCCCAAAACATTAAATGATCTTAAATGATCTAAACATTAAATAAAAATCATATAACCAGATTCAGCATCATGCAGCTTCAGAATTTAAATTGGAATTAGGTATTTTAACTGTTAAGCTGAACACCTGAAGAACTGGAAAATATTCATTATATTAATCAATAATGAAACTTCCGCAATTTAAAACGAAGAGAAATTATTTGTAGAAAAAACTTATCATAACTCTTCTTTAAAGAAAAATAAAGTGTGAAACGTTTTAACAGCCATGTAAAATTTAGCCATATAATTTTCATCAAAGAACAAATGACAGTCAAAGGGAACAGAAATTCAACCTCAACGTCGACTTCATCTTCGTCCACTACAACACGAACAACAACCTCAACCTCGACCTCATCTTCTTCCAGTACAACGCCAACGACAACCCCCACCTCCACTTCATCCACATCAACCACAACGAAATCGACAACCTCAACGTCGACTTCATCTTCGTCCACTACAACACGAACAACAACCTCAACATCCACTTCATCCACATCAACTACAACAAGATCGACAACCTCGACCTCATCTTCGTCTAGTACAACATCTCTCTGTACAATATTTTCGTCTCTTTTGGCTTTGCTCTTGGTTACATAATAATCTTTCTAGTTTGTTTGCTGCTATGGAGTTGTTTTTCACTTTTATTTTGTTTTCATTAAGTCGGCGGGTTCTTTGTTTCTCGTTTTTTTTTTTTGTTTTTTTTTCAGTTAATACACACTAGCCTCCCATTTTTGCGTTGATAATGTCTTGCTGTTTGTACAGGCATGTTATTACTGCTATATTTTTCAATTACTTTTTTTGTAGAACTCCAGGAAGTGTTTCAACAGAGCAAACTGTACATCTTGAAACAACTGTTTACCACAAGAGTTTTATTTGAACAGATTTTCGTTATGGATTTTTTAACGGAAAATTTTACAGATTTTTCGTTCTCAGTCATCGGAATTTTACGGATTTCTGGTCTACCAGAAGGAAAAACTTGCCATCATAAAGTGGAAACATTGATTCAGCCAGTATTCTAGTAAATTTACTAGAAATATGAAAAAAAAACAATGACTTTTGTCCTCCCACAGATCTCACTCCTCAACACTAGACGTGGCTCATCCTGAATCGACCAAGCTTCCAGCTGCACTATATAAGCTCAAAAGTCGCACTCACCTTTGTACCACAGCCACAAATTGCCAACTGTTGTTCACAGGAAATCCTTGACAGCTGCACAGAGTTAGCATCCACCACTCAATACAAACCTCTGGGCCAGTTGTGAGCTCTTGAAGCACCTCCCCAGCCCAGTCAAGCACCCGAAGGAAGCAGTCTTCCCAGGAGAGAAAAACAAACATAAAAACACACAGACTCAGACAAACAAACACTCAAAGACAAACACAGAGACAAAAAAATAAAAACACATAAAGTTAGACACACACGCACAGAGAAAGACAAAAACACACGCACACAAACACAGAAGCAGGAAGAATCGGAACTGGAGCCAGGGTAAGTGAAACCGTGGGAATTTTTCCTTTAAGTTTAAAAAGTCGATTTTAGAATGATGAAGGGTGTCAGAGTTTGCCATGGGCCAGGGTTCGAAAGGGTAGGCCTGTAGGTCAATAAAATTGGGGATAATGCGAACTTTCACCGAGAAGCATTTTTCCACTTCTGCCTTTAAGTAACCGGAAGGGGAGATAATAACTGCTGCGTTGGAGAAAAAGTTTCGGCATAAAGCAGGGCTTTGCTTCATACGTCGAGGTAGATTTCCACCGCGGAGAAGAGGGATATAGGGTAGCCTTTTCCATAGAGCAATACATGCGCATGTCCAGGCAAAATGGAACGCCAGCCCGCTCGAAACGAGGCGAGTAAACTTTGACCCGATTGGTTTCGGTGACTTTTCGTTCACCTTCCAGCGTATCGTAGTGAACGATTGTATCCTCCACATCGACACCCTTCACTGAAAAATCATTACCAATCAAAGCTTTGAGGTTTCGATCACCGCCATCAAACAAATACTCATCCATTGGCCATGGGCGGCCATCCGGTGTCGACCTTGAACCGTCACCAACAGGCTTGAAGTCGAGAGTCGCGTAGTCTGTTACCGGAGAAGGAACAGTTTAGACCTTGCTTCTCAAAATATACTAATACAATTAAATATTGGTCGTGTACTAATCCAGTTTCGTGTTCCCTCTTTTTTTTAGTTGACCCCCTCCCTCCCCCAAAAAAGAAGCAGCTAAATACACGTATGGTGGCAGATCTCCACAATAAAACAAATTCTTTTCACTAAAAAACAATAAAAGTACCATAAATTTAAGCCTCATTGAAGACGCTTTGGGTTTATTTAAAAAACAATAGATTGCAAGTAGAGCAAGTCAAACGTTTAGAATATTTGTCAAGAGTATGAGATGTAAGAAAAAGAATTTTTAGAGACATAAATACTACTGGCGGGCTCATAGGGGGTCTATTTCAAACTGAAAAGATGAGAGATGTGAGCTATATTTTTTTTCCAAAATCCACACAACCAAGCAAACACCCACCCAGACGCACATGCACAGAGAGTGAGAGAGACAAAAACACTCACAAACACACAGGTCCCGACATACAAACAGACAAAGACAGACACAATCAGGCACTGATATCACGTGGAATCGTTATCTAGGCCATCAATAAACATAATAAAAACTACACCAGAAGAGCTTCAAAATGAAATTGCCAGGTCAACCAGTTCAGTTCAGCTTCAAATTTTACCATTTCTTGAACAAAATGGGCATGTCAATAATGGGTCCAGTTTGTCTCCAGAATCAAGCAATTCTGTGGTAGGTTTTCTATGGTAAGCTATTTATTAATAGGATATATACCTGCCATATGATTGAAGTCACTCATCTGCGCAAACTGTTTCATTAACTCCCCTTCCTATTTTTCTATCTTCAGTGAAGATGTCTTTTTCTTGCTTTCAGCAAAGACATATGGCAATAATATGGTATGCACACTCTTTGATACTTTCAAAGCTCTATCATCCCTGAGAGACACCGTTGCAACAGGCGTTTTCCAATTCTGTTTAGGGACGATCAATCGGCTCCTACCGAGTAAGCATCGTTTGTGAATTTTGTTTTACTTTTCGTTAATGTTAAGGCAGCAGAGCCTCAGGGGTGGATCCAAGATGCTGGATGCACCTTGGGCCCCCTAAATGGCACCCTCGTTTCGTTTTTATTTTTTTCAATAAACTTGGTCAATAATTTGTGCCCTTTTCACATTCCCCCCCCCCCAGGTTTTGCTCTAGATACGCCTTTGAACGGGTATATGGACCCGTGAAACTGCTTTACAGCAGTTTAATAAAATTATATAAGAAATATAAGTTATTACTGGTAATCAAGATATTCTGGAAATTTCAGGGAGAATTTCGACATGAGTGACGTTGCTATATCTATCGAACTGGATGCGGATAGTTCAGTGAGTGCAGGCTTCCAGGGAACAGTAGTACTTGAAGATGGAAAAACCGAGTTTATGATTCAGGCTTTGATGTCACCGGATCTGGCAGCCCTTGGCCTGCCAAAGGAAGTGGTATTTAACCTGGATCCCAAACACATCAGCCTGGAAGGATTTATGGACTTGGCAGATGTTTTCATTGGTGCCACAGGTGACAACCCCCTGGAAAAACACTTGGAGTGGAGGAATCGGGATGAAGTTTGGTGGATAGAATAAACAAATGTGCTTGATACATGATTGACAGAATCGTACTGGGTCCGCTCTCTTTGGGGGAGTTGGGGGGAGGGGTTCAGTGATTTGGCGAGTTTGATGCTTCTAGGCGTGCTAGGACGATGAAAATTGGTAGGCGTGTCAGGGAGCTGCACAATTTAACTTGATAAAGTCGTTTTCCCAGGTTCGACCATCTGGAGGGGGGGCTAAAGGTTTTTAAACGATCAAAAACAATGAAGTTACATCTATGTTTGCTCCTTGATTAGAAAGGACCCTGAAGCTTTTTCTTAGCCCTTGTAGGTTTTCAAACATAGTAACCAAAAAAAAAATCTCTAAGAGAACATCCTTTATTATGTAACACGTACCTGTATCTTTTGAAAATTACTCCCTAATATGTAACAGACATCTGCACTTTGAAGAAAATCAATAATGCCTGCGTCTTGAGGTAATCGCTGTTGAACATCTTCTTGATAAATGTTATGCAGTTTAATTGGCGATTTTTCAGGCTCGTTAATTTTCCTGTTATTTCCCATTAGATCATTACCAAACGCTTGATAAAGTCTTATTTAGTCTGCTTTTAGGAACGAAAGAGCTTTGAACCAGACCATCAGAAGAGAACAAGACGAGGCGTTCGAAGAATCTTTACGTGCTGACCGAGAGAAAGAAGAAAAACGGCAAAGAGAGAGAGAGGCAAAGGAAAGACTCGAAAAAGAAATAGCAGAAAGACACATTTCTACGTAAAAAAAACAACAAAAAACTAAATTTATAAAACAAAACTTTATAAAAGGCACCAAAAAGCTCTTTATGTGTATTTGTGTTACTTTTTAACGAGTCGGACAAAAACTTAAGGGGGAGGGAAGGGTCAAACCTGGTACCCCCTCCTCCTTGATACGGCCTTGGTAGTGGAACATGCATAATGAGAAAAACCAAGAGTTGCTAAAAAGCTACATTTTATCGCAAAAGAGCAACTTGCCGTCACGAGCAAACCAGCAAGAAAAACCGCAACCAAAAAGAAAGCAACCAAGAAAAAAACAACTAAAAAGAAACCAGCAAGAAAAACTGCAACTAAAAAGAAAGCAACCAAGAAAAAAACAACAAAAAAGAAACCAGCAAGAAAAACCGAAACCAAAAAGAAAGCAACCAAGAAAAAAACAACTAAAAAGAAACCAGCAAGAAAAACCGCAACCAAAAAGAAAGCAACCAAGAAAAAAACAACTAAAAAGAAACCAGCAAGAAAAACCTCGTCTCCCAATATTTTAAAAAAAGACATAAAAGTGTTGGAAGATGAGCAAATACATGAAACCAAAGTGATATCTGGCCTGAGGGAACTTTCCTGTCCTCCAAGACTAGCAAAGCTGAGACTCCCAACTCTTGTACACAGGAGAAATAGAGATGATGCCACTTTAACCTAAGTTAATGATGGCTAATATGCTCCCAGTATTATTTCCCACTGTTGGTCCTAACTCAAGAACTAGAGGTCATCAGTTGAAACTTGTGATCACCACCACCATCATCATCATCATTATCACCACCACAATCATCATCATTATCATCATCATCCTCACCATCATCATCATCATCATTATCATCATCATCACCACCATCGTCATCATCATCATTATCATCATCATCATCATCATTATCATCATTACCACCACCATCATCATCATCATCATCATCATCATCGTCATCATCATCATCACCACCATCACCACCATCACCATCATCACCATCATCATCATCACCATCACCACGGTGTGACGGTACGCACCCTTGGCCAGCAGGTGCACGCGACCCTGCCGCTCGGTCAGGACCTGGACGACCAGGGACGACTCCCCGTAGGGCGTTCGGCGCAGGATGAGAGCGCGATCGCTGCGGACGGCCATCAGGCGCTGCGCTGCACGCGGACCTTGAGCACGCGGCGGTCCGAGGCCTCGGCTACCGAGAACGTCACGTCGTCGCGACGGAAGCTCTCGCCCGCGCTCGGCAGGCGACCGAGCTCCGCCAGGACCGGGTCATTACCGGCGGCTCGGGCTGTCACATCGAGGATCGTGATGGCAAGCGATTGCTGGATGCCTTCGCCGGTCTTTATTGCGTGAATGTGGGCTAGGGCCGCCAGGATATTGGCGAGGCAATAGCTGCACAGGCCAGGGAACTGGCTTATTACCATGCCTATGTCGGCCACGGCACCGAAGCGTCGATCACGCTGGCAAAAATGGTGCTGGACCGGGCGCCTGCGAATATGTCCAAGGTCTATTTCGGCCTTAGCAGCACAAGCGTGCTTTTGATCGCCCAGCGATAAGGCAAGCCACCCGGCGCATTCGACACTTCACCGGTTACCCAGGCCGTGTTCGCGAATGGCACGGAAAACACCAGTACCATGATCACAAACGGAAAAAACAGCAGCAAAAGACCGTACAGTTCGATCCAGGCCTGCATCCGCGCAGAGCAGCGAGCATGCAGCACGTCCACGCGAATGTGCTGATCAGCATCCAGGCAAACGGCAATCCCGAGCAGAAAACCCAGACCAGACCAGACAAGAGATAATCTTGGAATACAAAAGTAAATATTTTCATTTGATATGGATATAGTGGAAAATAGGCAATTAGGAAATGTCTGCCCTCTAAATCAGAGTTGGAGTAGCCAAAAGTGGCTATATTTATAAAGTGATTAGTATCCCACTTCTGCCAGATTGATATTGCGGATTCGGGGAATACGTTCTCAAGTAACACATATCCACAGTAGGCTAGAATGAAAGTCCCAATTATCGCTGTAATAGTAACTAATGTTATCAATATTTAGGTTCTTATGCTTTCGTTAATGATAAGGTTTGCTATTTACTTACCATTCATTACTATGAAGAATTTGATTGTTTTTTGTTTTTTTTTACTCTGACCAAATCATGTAGTAAACATATTTTTGGAATGCTGGAAAGGGGTCATTCAGTCACAAATTATAACTCAAGTTTACCCCTATTAAAGTTCAAAATGTATGGGCAGGCAGCCGGCTATGGACCAACACAGATTTTTTCCATTGTTTTAAGTTGGGCTTTGGAGTGATATTAATTTAAAAAAAAACGAAAAATGACCCAAAAAAAAAAAAAAAAAAAAAACATCACCTGATTCTTATATTAAGCTATTGATGATGATGACACTTAGTGAAATCGAGGCAACCATTGGCCCCATACCCGCAAACTGGGGGAAGATGTAAAGATGTGAATCGCACTCCCAAAACAATTAATAGATACTCTTTTTAAGAGAAGATGTGAAACATTAAAATAAGACTGTTTAGATGATCTTCCACAGCGCCCACCCTTCCCACATCAAACAAACGATCCCGTTCAATTTAGCAAAGAGAATTATAGTATTTGTTTCTGACTCTGAACGCATAAAATTCCGTCTTAAAGAACTCGAGAACTGGCTTCTACGCTGTGATTATCCGAAAGATTTGATAAAACAGGCTTTCCACAGGGCAAAAGTTCAAGGACCCGCTCTCTTCAAAGAGAAAAACGTCATCCCACTCGTCACCACTTATTATCCCAACCTGAGTTACAAACGAAAGAAGGAGTGGCCACCATGAGCCAACTCGGGCATTTGGAGGATCTTCGCGCGCAGCATGCTCGGCTGCATACGCAGATCGAGGAAGAACTCGCGAGGGTCTCTCCGGATGAAGTACGAGTGCAGGAACTCAAGCGTGAGAAGCTCAAGATCAAGGACGAGATAGCGCGCCAAGCGCCGCATTAGCGAATTCGATCAAACCGGCCGGGACTTTCCCGGCCGGGTTTGGTTTCAGGGCCCGGTCTTGGGTTCCTGCGTCTGCCGAACAATACACAATCAATCTTCTCAAAGCACTAACGACAACAATTAAATCAAAAATAGTCAATAAACTGTAAAAGTTTTGCACTACTGTGTTTGCCTTAGGTGGTTTTTGGGCTATGGTGTATTAGATACAGTATTATGAATCGAGACTTGTTTCTGAATTTCGCCATAAGCCCCCCCCCCAAAAAAAAAAACAAAAAAAAAAACAACAACAACTTTTCAATATGATAAGCTTTCAAAATGAAGAAACCTCCCCCAACTCCCCCAAAGAGAGTGGATCCGATCCGGTTATATCAGTCACGTATCTTGGGCTTGTGCTTATTCTTCCCACCAAATTTCATCCTGATCTCTCCACTCTAAGTCTTTTCCAAGATTTCCACACACACCCCCCAACTCCCCCCAATGACACTGTATCTGTTTGGGATTTCAAATAAGAGATCTAAGTTACGAGGTCCTTCTAAATATGAAACTTCATTAAGATCCGATCACTCCTTCGAAAGTTAAAAAGCCGTCAGGTGACTCGCCCGTACCGGGCTTGTCCGCCGATTCGGCTCCGCCGGCAGCGACGCCGATGCGCGGACGTACCGTCCGTTTCTTCTTCCCCGCGCAGAACGATGAATGACGCTCACGCACTGGTTACGAGCGGACACGAGGTTTCCTTCGGGGATCCGTACAACGAGCGACTTCCCGCGCGGTGAAACGGTAGACCGCAACAAGGCGTCGAAGACACGGGCTGCGGACCCGACGGCGAGAAGTTTCCCTCCCCCCTCCAACTCCCTCCAATGTCAACAGATCTGGCCGGGATTTGAAATAAAAGCTCTGAGACACGAATTCCTTCTAAATATCAAATTTCATTAAGATCCAGTCACCCGTTCTTAAGTTAAAATATCCCAGTTTTTGTAGTTTTTCCAAATTAACAGCCTCCAGCTCTCCTAAAGAAAATGGATCCGTTCCAGTTATGTCAATCACATATCTATAACATGTGCTTAGTCTTCCCATCAAGTTTCATCCGGATCTCTCCTGTTCGTGCGTGACGACAAGGTCTACATGCGCACCACCGCGGGGGCGCGCCAGGTCGACGTGATCTACCGCCGTCTCGACGACGCCTTCCTCGATCCGCTGGCCTTCAATCCCGAATCGATGCTCGGCGTCGCCGGGCTGCTGTCGGCCTATCGCTCGCGCAACGTGGTGCTGGCCAACGCCATTGGCACCGGCGGCGCGGACGACAAGTCGGTCTATCCCTTCGTCGGCGACATGATCCACTTCTACCTGGACGAAAATTCAGCGGGTGAGTTTGTAATGATTGTCTTCGTGTAGGTTGCTATAAATATCGAGTTATCGATATTTCGATCGAAATATCGAATATAAATATCGAGACATTTAGCATTTCGTTATCAGTTGGGTTATGATAAAAACACCGTATATTTGATCAAATTACTGGTTTTACCATCTTATTATGACTTAAATAAAATGTTGGTATGACATTAAAAAAAGTCAACGAATTCATTTTGTAGGTATGATGGTTCATTGCTGTCCTTTTTTTTTTACCTCCCTTCACTTGATCAGGTATTTGGCCCCTACTAATGAGCTCAATCCTTTGGCCTTTCCAAGTTTGGCTTCATTTTGCTTTAGCATTCAGCCATATGACCCTTGCACTGGTATATACCAGTCCCGCAGTCAGGAAACATTTACCTCCATCCCCCTAATAATTCAAAACATATCTTTTTGGTGTATATTCATTAAAAAAAAATTCAGTGAAGAAATCTGATAAACAACAAAATTATCTCCCCCCATTATTTCTAAAAGGAGAGCGGGGAAAATTCCTTGAAATTAAAAAGCGGAGGGTTTTAAGAAGGAGGGGGGGGGGGGGGGGGTATAAATTTCAAAAAATTAATAATTAATTAGTGATACAACACAAAGCAGTCACCCTGCACGAAAAAGCAAAATCATTTTTGTATTTAAAGCCATTTTTTGTCTGACACCCCTAAGAACACGTATCGCCGGAATAAATCGAACTGGAAAAAGAAGAAACTTAAACCAATTTGTAGACACTGAGGGGAAAACACATGAGTGAGGCATTTGTCAAAGAAAGTGCTACACAAAGTACCAGTTGGCCGCGCATATGAGGATCCATACGGGAGAAAAACCGTATGAGTGCAAGATATGTAACAGTACTTTTGCTCAAAGGACTAATTTAAAAATACACATGAGATCTCATAGTGAGGAAAAGCCTTACAGCTGTGAATTTTGTAGCAAATCATTTAAAGATAAGCCAGCTTTTAAAGATCATGTAAATATGCACACTAACGAGACGCAAGTAGTCGTGTGCGGCGTGACTCTGCGGAGCATGCTCGTAGATCGTCATCTTGCAGCCCGGTGCCTCGCGCAACTTCGTGTTGGTTCGGACGGGCTCGTAGCAGCGATCTCCAAAGTGCTTTTGGAGCGCGGCCAACGACTCGCGCGCGATGCGATTTCGACCGTCATAGAACGTCGGAACCACACCGAGAAGCTCAAGTTCGTGACCCAGCAAACGTCGAACGTTCTTCACGGTCTTGAGAACCTGACAGGATTTTACCCTTTTATCAAACCCAGCAATCATTACACCAAGACTCAGTCCCATGCCTTTGTAGTTATAGAGCATGTTTGCAAGCAATTTTGACGCAGCTGCAACAGATATGCGATCCTTGTTTCGTAGTTCATAAAGCCTACACTGTCTGGAAAGGACACGTTCCCAGTACGTACAGTCTGCAGCTCCACCAGCCATTGTTCCAACCATATAGTCGTTTATGACAACAACTTTTTCAACTCTTCTTGATCCTGAAAAGCAACTGAGTTAACTAATTTAGACTTCCAGAAACAATTCCAGGACCTAAAATTTATACTCAGAACAGGCTTTGAAGCTACTCTACCATTCTATTATTTCCAGGGCTTAAAAGATTGCACTGAAGACAGGTTAGACTAGTAAATGTTAATAACAGTGGCTCTCTGGAAGGAGATTACATAAAAAAACTAGTTTTTTTAACTGAAAGTAAGGAGCAACATTAAAACTTCAAACAAACAGAAATTACTCTCTATAAAATTGCACCCAGCAAGTTTCACGGACAAAAATTAGGAATCAACAAGTTCCATTGAACAAAATCAGTTTCACGAGGGAAAAATCAATTTCACTAAGAGAAATATCAACATGAAACAAGTTTCATGAACGAAAATCAGGTCGCAACTCCCTCCACGAACAAGTATCAACCCGCAACAGGTTCCACGAACAAAATCAGTTTCAAGAGGAGAAGAATGGATAATGTCTTTCGCAACGGGGTTAATAGCAAAATTGCAGAAACGACTTTAATGTCACACGAAATTTTGTCGTTTTTATGGATCTACCCCCAGTCTGGGATTTATCAGCCTTGGAAACGGGACTACCAATTCGCTGGAGCGACGACTATGGTGCGCGACTTGGTGTAATGCCACGTACAGGTTCTAATCAGGATATCGTCTGGTATGACATCGATCCGTGTTATGTCTATCACCCGCTTAATGCCTATGAAGATGGTTCAGACATTGTCATTGATGTGTGCCGCTTGGAGCATTCGATGTGTTGATGTTTATCTTCGTGAAACTTGTACATTGATTTTTCTCATCGTGAAACTGATTTTTTTCATGGAACTTTTTGCGTGCTGATTTTTGTTTGTAGAACCTGTTGCTACTTGATTTATCTCTTTGTGAAACTTGTACATTAATTTTTCTCTTCGTGAAACTGATTTTGTTCATGGAACTCTTTACATGTTGATTTCTCTTCTTGAAACTTGTACATTGAATTTTTTCTTCGTAAAACTTGTGCAATGATTTCTTCCGGTTGATGAGCCGATCGAATACAAAACTGTGAATTTTCAATGAAATTAGCACCTCTAAAATGATAATTTCTTAAAACGATCAAAAATGAGGTTTTTTAAGGCCAAACGAGAATACTGCAAAAACACAAAAACCTAATATTTTGAGAGGAAACGGGGAATGTCCATGTGAAAAAAAACAACAAACAAATACCTAACAACCATATAGCAAGTCATTCGCCAATATCCGCGAATTACACAAAATCAAAGAAATTATAACGGAAAAAAAGAATGGTAGGCATTGGTCATTTCAGAGTTGAAAAATTCTATCATCTGGAATGAAACTACCCTGACTCAAGATTGGCTTTGAATGAAACCAAACCTGCCGAAAAAATGATAAAATAAGCATTTAATGCAAAATTTTGCGATTCATTCAATTTTATCACCAGAATTTACACTTTACGTAAAAGCGCCAACTTTTTTCTTCAACCTATGCTGCACACTAGGTTTTTTGAAAACTAAACTGGTTCTTTTGATCCTCTTGATGAATATTTTAATTTCAAGACATTGAGTATGTCGGGAATCCTTTATCACCTATAGACACCTCAAGCGATATTAGTAATCCTACATAAGGTTGCAAAAGATTGGTAATCGTGACGACATGAGCATAACATTGCCATTTCCCTATTTGCCTATTTTTGTTTGATGACATAATTCTATTCTTTTTATCAACAGTACATATAAATAAGCGATCTTGTAGATCATAGAATATACATCTTTCGACGTTAAAAACACGCCAACAATAAGCTAATAAAAATAAATTGCTGCCGACTAGCTTGTTGCTTTAATTCTAGATCTTTTATTTGGTTATCTTGAACAAGTGCAGCAATCTCTCTTCTCTTTTCAGTAACACCAAATTCAATGGCCAATGATCTAATGAGGTATTGATTATTTATAGAGTCCCACTTCGATTTTAATTCATTGTGCGATTTTAAGAACGCCAAAGCTTGCGCAACATCCCCTTGTGTTTCGAGTACTTCTGATAGCTCATTAAACTTTCGACCTGCATTTATTAGTATTTTTCAGTAATTTTGGCTATTACAGTGACTTTGATTCTCTTTTTTTGTTTATATTACTCCTGCTATTGCTAACAACTCACCGGAGCACCAAGCCGCCTGAGGTCAACACAGCTACGCACGCTCCTCCTCCATCCCAATCTGTTCAAAGCCTCCCTCTTTACACCCTCCTAAGAAGTTTCCATTTCCTTCGAATCTTCCTTTATGACATCCTCCCAGTCTAGATAAGCATTCCAACTACCTTCAATGTCACTGGATCTGGTTGGGATTTAAAATGAGAGTTTTAAAGCCAAAGATCATAATTTCATTCAGATCTGATCACCCATTCATAAGTTACAAATACCTCATTTTCAACTCCACCAAAGAGAGTAGATCCAGTCCAGTTATATCAGTCACAATATTTTGGACTCGTGCTTATTCTTTCCAACAAGTTTCATCCTGATCTCTCTGCTTTAAGCATTTTTCAGTCGCCCTCCTAATGACACTGACAGAACAGTTAGGGAAGAGTATCAAGTGGAATCATTCAGAGAATTTTTAGGGTCATGTTGAACTAAAAGATTATATGCGCATCCTAGTTGATATGCATTCGTCCCATATGCAGCTAAAATATCTCAGGGACGGCTAAGATTAATTAGTCTAAAATTTCAAGATATGTCAATTGGATGTTAAACTTTATCAAATGACCCCGTATGCATTCTTGCTGTTAAAATGGCATCTTTGTAATATCTGTGGAATAGGTAAGGGTACCCCCCCCCTAGACTAGTGGAATCTAAAACGTCCTACTACGTAGCAATAAAGAAATTATAATGTAACAACCAAATCCTATTACATAACATCCGAAGTAAACAAAACCGATTACGTAACAATCAAACTCTATCATAAGTGTACTATACCATTACAGGTGAGCTATAGCATTGCGCAGCTGCACGTGATAACATTTAAAGAGACTATTAGGTCTATTTTTACACCCCTATGGCTACACCCAGATTTGTTATAGCTTAACTAACATTTCTTACAATACTGAACAACAATGCACACCCTTACTTTACTGAGGTATGATGTCGTTGATGGTAAGAAAATTGATGGTACGAAATTTGTTTTCTTCAACGGCTGCGTAAAATAGACTATGAAAATCGGTTCAAAATCTGTGACCTTTCTTACAATACTGTACAACAATGCACACCCTTACTTTACTGAGGTATGATGTCTTTGATGGTACGAAAATTGATGGTACAAAATTCTTTTTCTTCAATGACTGCGAAAAACCTAAAAACAAAAAACGTAAAAAAAATAAAAAATAAAAAAAGATAATAAACTAAAAAGAAAAAATAACTAAAAAAAGCTAAAAAACTAAAAAAAAAAAACTAAAAAAAAACTGGGAATTGCACAAATATTTCAATATATTTTGACAATAGAATAAAGTAATTTGAAAACCTTAAAACAGATACCCAAAATTTTGAGGTTTATTATAAATTGTTGGAGCTTTAGCATGCTTGGCACATAAAGATTTTTCCAAGTGTAATGATTGATGGGAAACAAGTATAAAAAGCAGATCGATTTCTCTGCCATGAAGGGCTTCTAACAGCTAATTACCACCACATTGCTGAGTTTAAATGTTGCCCAGTCGTTACCAGCTCTGGTTTTAGAGGATTCAAAATCCAACTGCCTTTATAACAATTTGTAAGTTACCTTTTCAATAGCTTAAACATAACTTTCGCTCTGGATAATGTAAGTCATCAGTGATATAAGAGAGAAAAATGAGTGCAACTTTATTGTGGCACGAGGGCCAGCCCCGTCACAGCTTCGGCCTGGACCGTGCGCACGATCTCGGTCGCCATGGCGACGGGCTGGAGCACCACGGTGCCGCCGACGTGCAACATGCTCATGAGCTGATTCAGTCCGTAATCGAAGCTCATCGGCAGGAAACCGAGCACGCGGTCGTCCGGTGTGTTGCCGAGGTATCCGGAGACGATCTCGGCGCCGTCGACCAGGTTGCGCTGCGAGACCATCACGCCCTTCGGGCTGCCCGTCTACTACTTCTGTTTCCCACCAACGTCAACTGCGTGGGGGTGGTAGTATGTCGTTGTCGTCTGAAGGGGAGTAGAGTATGTAGCATACTAGTGTAGAAACATCATTGTAGTATATAAATAAAAACAAATGTTCCAACCCTCCCAAATGCTTTTATACCTACAATTCTTGTTTTAGTATGCGACACGCGCTCATCCGTAACGACGTAAGAAAACAATTCGCGATGGCAAAGGATTTCCCCTCCCGTGATATTGCTCGTTCACGGGCCGCTTCCACCGCAGCATTCAGCGCCAGAAGATCGGTTTGACGGGCAATTTCCTGCAGAACATTGATCCGCTCGCCGATGGTTTTCATTGCGCTCACCGCTTCTGTCACAGCCGCGCCCGAGCTTTGCGCCTCAGCGGCGGCCCGGGTGGCCATTTCTTCGGTGGCCACGGCATTTTCCGAGCTGGCGGAAATATTGGCGGACATCTGTTCCACCGCCGAAGACACTTCTTCGGTGGAGGCCCCCTGCACCCATATAGCAGTCGCAAATTCTGTCGGTCGGTCTGTCAGTCTGTTTGTCGCTTCCGGTTTTGCTAGTTTAGGCACTTCCATGTATGCTAGGACGATGAAATTTGGCAGGTATATCAGGGACCAGTCCAGTTTAAATTAGAAATAGTAGTTTCCCCAATTCGACCATCTGGGGGGGGCAGTTAATTTTGATAAACGAAAAAAAATGAGGTATTTTTAATTTACGAACGGGTGATCGGATCTTAATGAAATTTTATATTTCATTCTAAGCGATTTCCAAGATTCTAGGTCCCCCCCCACAAACTTTCTCTTCACCGGATCCGGTCGGGATTTGAAATATGAGCTCTGTAAGATCCGATCACTCCTTCGTAAGTCAAAAATACCTTGTTTTTTTCATTTTTCAGAATTAACGATCCTCCCCCAACTCCCTCAAAGAGAGCGTATCCGTTCCGGTGATTTCAATCACGTATCTAGGACTTATGATTATTTTTACCACCAATGTCACCGAGTCCGGTCGGCGAACGAGAATCAGCATGCAACAAATTCCAAAAGCAAAAATCAGTACAGACAAGTTCCATAAATAAAATCAGTTTCACAAGGAGAAAAATCAATGCACAAGGAGCCAGGAATCGGTTGAACCAGGATGGAAACCAGCCAAATTGGAGTTGAAAAATTTGTAACTAAGGGTTGTATGTGACAGAAACGGAATTCGCTATGATTTTATTTTAAAAAATGAAAATATCTTAAGGATGATGATGGGGTGCCAGAGGGTCAGGGGTTGATATTTCTTAACAGTATTATTGGTACGCCTATTTTTAGTTGTAGCACGTTTGGTGGAAACCCCCATTTTTGGGCAAAAAAATAGGTAATTTTACGTACCCTCCCTACCTGACGCTGACAATTTTGCTTTTTTACTTCAACCTGTTTGTCACCCTGTTTTAAAGACGGTTTACAGTAAAGTACTTCCGTTGGGAGAAACCGATTTTGACTGTGATAAAATCGGATTTCATGAAGGAAGATTTGAGGTCTTTTAGAGCTACTGGAGTTATTCCCATAAACCCAATCTACAAAAGCTTAATATTAAAAGATTCCAATAAAATTTTTCCTCACTTTAAATTAAGATCAACTTACCGTACTCTTAATAAAAATCGGTCAGTAGGCAAGCGAAGTCAATCGCTAAGTAGAAAATCCTGGCCCAATTTGAGAATTTCCATTGTTCTGTTTCAGTTTATTTCCAAAGGCTATTTTTTTAGCACTGAAGACGGGTCAGTGGAGGTTTGTATCGAAATTGGATCGGCGTCGGCATCGACTTCATGGCAACCTACCATGCGCTCGACACCGGCCTGACCGAACAGATCGACTCCGTGCTTTCGAAGCCCGGTGCGAACGCCAAGCCGTCGACTTCGACGCCGATGATGCCTATGAGGATGAGGAGGAGCCGGTATGTGGCCATGACACGCATCGCCATCTCCAACCCCATCTCTCACGGAAACATCGCCGCCACCGCCGCCATCGTCGCTGCTGCAGATTGCTCGGTTTCTCTTCCCCTCCCCCCAACTCCCCCAAAAGAGCGGATCCGTTCCAGTCATGTCAATCACGTATCTAGGACTTCTGCTTATTTTTTCCACCAAGTTTCATCCCGATCCCTCCACTCTAAGCGTTTTCCAAGATTTTGGGTTTTCCCCTCCAACTCCCCCCAATGTTACCGGACCTGGTCAGGATTTAAAATAAGATCTCTGAGACCTGATATCCTTCCAAACATCACATTTCATTCAGATCCCATCCCCCTGTCGTAAGTTAAAAGGCGCAATATTTCCTAGCATTATGTAAAACAAAAAACCATGAAAAAATAAATATGAAAAAGTTTTTTCAACTGAAAGTAAGGAGCAGTATTAAAACTTAAAACAAACAGAAATTATTACGCATATGAGGAGTTCATCTCCTCCTAAATAAATCGCTGTTTGCGCTAAAGTATTTTTAGTAATTTCAACTATTTATTCTAAGGCCTTTGTGATTCTGGGGTCATTCTTAAAGAACCGGGAGAAAATTTAAGCTTTAGTGGATTACGCTTGAAACTCATGGCTAAAGATCTTCAACCATGTTGATTCCGATGGTGCGCTTTTCCTTCTGAACTGACATGATTTTTGTCCATTCAAATTCAATCCGTTTAAGTCCGTTTTCAAATAACAAAAATCCTTTCCATAATTAACTTTTACTGTTAAGATAAAAAAAAAGTTGTTATTTCTGAATCATAATTGTAATTTTGTTATTGAAATTGAAATTTGTTATTAGGTAGTTTTTTTAAGTGTTTACTGTTGTAGTAAGATACAGGGTAGAATAACATCTTCCTAGGACGAAGTCCTAGTGGACCGTCGTCTGTTTCATCTGAATATAATTTGAAAGTTGGAAACTACCCAGATTGATAAGGTCAACGTAGACTGGCTGATTCACAAGGATCAATTATCTCAAGCTCTATCGTCCCTGCAAGACAACTTGGGAGACTATTCAGATTTTTTTATTGCCCTTGTCTCCCTCCCTTTCGACATTGACTACCCCGATATTACCACCATATTTGGATAGTGTCGAGTTTTCTCCCGAGGGGACGCACCTGTACAGCGTGAGTCAACCTGGGCGTCTGCACCGGTGGCCGCTCGAGCTCACGGAGGTCGCGCGCGGCCTCGTGGATCGAAAGCTCTCGCCGGACGAGCTCGACTCCTTCGACGTCGGGACGCCCTCGGAGCGTCTCAAGTATCGTCGGGGAGAAGACGCGGAGCAAATCTGCCGAGAACTCGAGATCGCACTTTCGACCATAGAGAGGAACCCCAAAGCTCAAGAGAAAGAGTCAAACTTTAGCGCAAAGAGTAGGGCTTTGAAGAGGGAACAGCCCCTTTTTTTGCCGTAGCAAAAAACGTGTTTTTTGCCGTAGCAAAGCACAGCAAATTTGCAGTCTCCGGTATTCGTCGTCATTACCTCTAGGATTCGAATTGGCCAGAGGGGATAGCCCTCTACAACCTCAAAGGTTCAACAGTAAAAACCTCAAAGGTTTTTACTGTTTTAAGAGGTAGAGTTAAGAGAAATAGTCACACTTGGTCGGTCCAGATGATCTCCAAGGAGCGTTGACATTAGGCGAGCCAGATGAGCGTCGATACCACATGGACGAACGCGAGATAGTTGCGCGCTGTCTGCTCATACCTCATCCCAATGCGACAATACCGCTTCAGACAACCTATCAGACACTCGACCTGATTGCGCTCCCGGTAAAGTTCACGGTCAAAAGCAGGCTTCCGCGCGCAAACGGCTTGGCTTGATCATGTCCACACTGCCGCGCTCCTCTAGCCAAGCTCGAACACGCATGTGTACTTTCCGCTTTGTACAACGCTTTCCGCTATCCAGTCCTGGGTGAAACCATCTTCCAGGAAGGCAATTTTAAAGAGGCCAGCCCGAGCAAACTGGGAGCAAGCTTATGAGCGATCGCTACCCGATCCTCGTCCTCGTCTACCTGCTGGTGCTCGCGCTGGCCTACCATATCTTCTCCGCGTCGCTCCGCCCGACCCTCGAGACCCTCGAAGCGTGGACCGCCGCCGGGGTCCACCACGCGATGGAGTGTTTGGATTGACGAAGGGTGGTCTTGGAATTTTTATCTGTCGAAGACTATTTTGCGTCCGGTCCCAGGAAAAGATCGGATTCGATGACAGAATGGATTAAGGCTCGAAATCCATTCCCATCCTGCTTGGCTTTCTCAATAATCTTGTTCGTTGAAGCATATTTTTCTGTGCAATATCTGTTGAGTAAGGCAACAATGCACATCCCAATATGCTTAACCACTATGCTCTCTCTCTATTGAAATAACGACATGTAGCAAAACCATAGCTTCGTCCCTAATCTTCGGTTCTTAGAAAAATGTGTTTGTGCTAAAGAATCCACGAATGACATGAAAATGCATGTCTTGTCAGATCGTTTTGTCTTGACATCTCGCGAAACGAAACATTATTTTCTGTGAGAATTTAGCTGTGTCAAATCCAGCAGTATTGAAATATAGTTTAATTATAGAATAAGTACATTAAAAATGGATTTCCATAAAAATTATAAATATGAACAGCAAACGGATGGTTACGATATGATTTTGGTGATAGTTTTTCACATAAGGAGGAAGGGGGTAAAGTATTTGGCCAGTATGAAGTCAGAAAACTTTTTTTTTTCATTACGTCCAGAGTTATTGTGCCTAACAAATTTTTTACACAGTTCCTCTATAATTCCCCCCCTTACTTTAAAATATGTAGTCCAAATTTGTTTATAAAGTAACGAAGAAACTAACGAAAAAACCGGTTTGTTCTCGAGTTTTACACGTCGTAAACTTGAGTGGCGTATAATACAACAGGGTTGAACACGGGGTCAGAGGCATAGTCTCCTGCACACGTTCTGACGCCAATGGATTCCATCATAAAAAAGAAAAGAAAAAAAAAACAAATGACGATAATAAAAAAAATGAAAATGAAAAAAAGAATGCAGACTCATATCCGAAGTGTCGTTTTTCACTCGGGTCAAATGTTACTAACTATTTAAAAGAATATATATATATGACTGACTGCAAATAAATGTCACTCTTAATAATAAAACTTGAAGGCAAGGGAGACGATACTATTTGGCACAGAACTTCTCTTTCAGGATTGGCATCTTGCGTAAGAATGCTGCCGAGATATTTGAACTTTCTCACTACTTCAACATCCTTATTGTTGACCAAGAGTCCTTCAGCTAAGTCAGGAAGAGTCCTTCAAGAGTCCTTACCGCATTTGACATTGATTTAGTCTTGTTAGCGTTTATGGAGAGTCCAACAGCATTTGCCACGCACCCAAGTTCATTTATATTGCGTTGTATAGCTTCTGATTCCATTTCCCCAAACACATCCAATCAAAATTTTAAGATAGTCATTTTGTTCAACGTTGTTGAAAGGTCCAGAAAAATGAATTTGAGGATGACAGCCCCCCTACAGGCCTAAGGGCAAGGGTTGTAAGCTATGCCCTGGGGCCATATAAGTTTTATATAGAGAAGGTGATTTTATGAACTTCGGAGGTGGTTAATTGATTACCAATCAGAAGATATTGTGCCCTATTTGAGATTCAGAGTGATCAATGGTGGATACACCCCCCCACATCAATACCTCGCCCTTTACACTAAAGCTTGAATTCTGTCCCAATTCTTTAACAATTACCCCTGAATCACAAAGGCAGTAGAATCAATATTTGAAATTACTAAAAATACCTTAGCATTAAGATCAAGGTATTGTGGAGGAGACGAACCCCCTTATATACATAATATTTTCTGTTCGTTTAAAGTTTTAATACTGCTCCTTACTTCCAGTTGAAAAAAACTCCTTTTCTGTTTATGTTCTCATTGTTTTGTTGGAAAAACTAGAGTTTTGGATCGACAAGGCAAAAAAATTAAAAGGAAAAAGAAAATATTTCCATTAGATCGCCGATTATCAATTTTCAGTGATCGGGGTATAAGCCAAGGGTACCAATGCGGGAAAATACAGTGAGGAAGAAAGGATTTTGGTCTGTTCTCTACATAAAGATGCAAAACGGTATTCCTCAAAATTTCAAGAGTAATTTTTGCTTGAGAAAAAACAAAACATCAATCCAAAGTATTTTTTCACATCTAGAATGTCGCGAGAGGGCTCATTCTAACGGAAATTAAAAAGTTCTAGTACCCTTTTCAAGTGACCAAAGAATTGGAGGGCACCTAGGCCCTCTCACAGGCTCATTTTACCCCAAAGTCACCGGATCAAAGTCTGAGATAGCCATTTTATTCATCATAGTCGAAAACCTAATAACTATGTCTTTAGGGACCACTTTCTCCCCCACAGTCCCCGTGGGAAGGGCTGCAAGTTACAAACTTTGAAAGTTGTTTAGTTCCTAGCGAGAACCTGCTCCTGGATGTTTTCCTATTTCAACAGAACCATCGTTTTGGTAATGGTTTGTTGCGGTGTCGTCAGGCGGTAGATGTAGGTACCGCTGGACAGGTCGCCTGCTTCAAACGTCGCGGTGTAATGACCAGCAGGCAATTGCCCATTGACCAGTACTTCCACTTCCCGACCAAGCAGATCAAACACGGTTAGTTTTACATCTGCGGCTTTCGGCAAGGCAAACGGAGTCGTGGTCTGCGGATTGAACGGGGAGCCTTCGCCGCCGCGCTGCCAGTGCACCTGGCGGAGATCGATGCGATCGCCGGCGATCCGGCCGACCCAACATTCGAGAACACGATCGTCGCGCTCGAGCGGGCGGGCGAGATGTATGCCCGCGTGTCGGGAATCTTCTGGAACCTTTCGGGCGCGAACACCAACGACACGCTGCAGGTGCTCGAGCGCGAGCTCTCGCCCGAACTGTCGCGCCACCATTCGAAGATCATGATGAATGGCGCGTTGTTCGCCCGCGACACTCTAAGACCACCTGGTCGATACGATGACCCCTGGGGAAAAGAAAAAAAAAAAAAAAACAACAAACAAACAAATAAACACGCACCCGTGATTTGTCTTCTGGCAAAAATATGAAATTCCGCATTTTTTTAGATAGGAGCTTGAAATTTTTGCTATAGAGTTCTCTGATATGCCGAATGGGATAGTGTGATTTTCGTTAAGATTCAATGACTTTTAGGGGATGTTTTCCCCTTTTTTCAAAAATAGGGCAAAGAAAGCGTCAATTTTTTCAGAAGTGGTCTGTTTACGAGGAGACATTCCGCTAACATGTCTTGAATACGTATTTCCGCTCTCCCAAGATACTCTGGAAACAAAAAAAAAACTATTGAAAGATATATTATTTATAATCACAGTAATTATTAAAACAATTTAAAATGAAGTTATTAGGTTTTTATGGTTTTCAATATATATAATGGTAATTTGTTTTCTATGCATTATAAGGAAGTGCAGGCTACCAGTTACTGGCAAGCTGTGGAACAGCCCGGGCGTGCGCGGGTCGAAGCCGATCACGGGCAGGCCGTCGCGCGCGAACGTGCGCTGGCCGACCCACGTGCGCGCGATGCGTACGTCGGCCAGCTGGGGTTGGTGCCGCCGCAGCTTCGTGCCCAGGCTCTCGAGCACATCGGGATCCTGCCCGTAGTCCCCGGGCGGCGCGACGGTCTCGTCGCAGGCACAGAGCAACCAGCCTCCCGACTCCGGCCGGAGGTAGTAGCCGTGCTCGGTGTCCCGGCATGATTTCTCCGGCGCACTGAGCCTTGGCACGCCAAACCCGGCCCATGCGCAGGGCGTCATCGACGTAATTGCCCGGGGCGTTGATCTGGTGCAATCGGGCGCGGCCTCGGCCCTGTGCACCGCGCCCATTCACAAACAGGCGCTTCAGGACGGGGCCGGGTTCGCCTATCCGGGGCATACCGAATACTTGGCCGCGTTGGCCGGGGTCGAAAGCGTCGTGATGATGCTGGCCAGCGACCAGCTGCGCGTCGTGGAGCTGGGGCGCCCCGCGATCGTCGAAGAGCACGTTCGCAGGCTTGAGGCCCCTGTGGAGCACACCGTGGTCGTGGGCCGCCCCCACCCCCCGGCCGAGCTTGATCGCCAGGTCCACCGCCTCCTCGATCGGGAGGGGACCCGTCGCGATTCGGTCTTCGAGCGTCCCACCGGTGAGGAGATCCTGAACCAGATACGGAAACGCCGTGGTCAGGTCGAGGTCGGCGGCGTGCACCGAGACGACGTGTGGGTGGCGCAGTCGCAATCGGTCTGAAATTTTTTGTAAAATATGGCTAATAAATTTCAATAGAATTAAGAGTTCATTTAAAAGTCTGTTTTGTTTCCTTTCAAGCGTCGTTCCTCAAACTAGAGCGGTGTGATTCCGTAGACAAAGAGTAGTATTCGAGCATATGAGTACTATTAATTAGTAATTAATAAGTTCTGATAGAAGCAGCAGTTCATTTCGATGTCTTTTTATTTTTTCACAGGGTTGCACATTGTCAGACAATTCCATAGGTAATAGCTACGTCCTTCAAAAAAAATGAAGATATTAGACTATTTTATGTTAGCACATGGTAAAGAATTTGATTAAAGGCTCTTTTCCTCTTTCAAAAGTTTTAGTTTTCGAGGGTAATAGCTACGTCCTTCAAAAAAAATGAAGATATTAGACTATTTTATGATTGCATATGGTAAAGAATGTGCTTAAAGGCTCTTTTTCTATTTCAAAAGTTTTAGTTTTCGGGGGTAATAGCTACGTCCGTGGAAAAAAATGCCGCCGTAGATCTGCAAGGCCGTCTCGTTACGCCTGGGCTGATTGATGCCCACACACACGCAATCTTCGCCGGCAACCGCGCATCTGAATTCGAGATGCGACTAAACGGGGCCGACTACGAAACGATCGCCAAAGCGGGCGGGGGGATCGTCTCGACAGTCATGGCAACACGCGATGCATCTGTCGAAACGCTGATAGAAAGCGCACTGCCGCGTATCGACGCCTTCATAAACGAGGGTGTCTGCACACTGGAAATCAAAGCGCCATTCTCGACTACCTTCCTGAAAACGAATACTGCTGAAAGGAATGGCTATTTCAAAACTCCAGTAATCGTCCTGAATTTTCGCTTCGCCCGTCCATTTATTATCCCAGGAAGACGTCCAGTCTCTTCGAAAATCCTGGCCGCCGTTAGCTAGTAGCGCTTCCCGGAGTACGCCAAAGGGGTTGATACCAAAGATAAAAGCGTTGGTTCCATCGTTAAAGGTATCGAAGATCAGGGTAATGTTGTCGCTGCGTATAAATTAGAAAAAGTTAGGAAAGATAAGAAAAAGATAGGGAAAAAGTAAGAGACAAAACAAAAAAAAACAGATAGGAAGAAATTCTTATCATAACAAATTTGGCTATAATAAAAACAAAGTAAGGACCCAGACGAGATAATATAATGACATTAAACAACAAAAACCAGTTATCATTCACAAGTGAAGGGATGATTGCGTTAGACGCAGTAACAGAGATCTTAAATAAATCAAAACAGATGTCCAGTTCTTTATGAGATTCTTCAAAATTCAAAGATTCTTCAAACACCACAGCTTGGTTCAAAAAGTTGCAAGTGCTGAATGTAGGACAGCTACGGGAGTACCAAGTTGGAATCTTTACTTATCAAAGTTGGAATAATGTAAGTTCAGACATTTTTCGTGATTACTTTAATGAAAATACATCTTTGCATGATTATGAAACGCGTAACGCTAGTTATTTCACCGTACCGAACAAAATTGGTACTAGGGCAGTCTTCCTTACTAGATTTTTGGAACAAAACAAAACAAAAAAACAAATAAGCACGCATCCGTAATCTGTATTCTGGCAAAAAATAGGGAATTCCACATTTTTAACAAATAGGAGCTTGAAACTTCTACAACAAGGTTCTCTGTTACGCAGAATCCAATGGTGTGATTTTCTTTAAGATTGTATGACCTTAGGGGATGTTTCTCAGTATTTTCGAAATGAGGCAAATTTTCTCAGACTCAAAACTTTTGATGGGTAAAACTAAAGTTGATGAAACTTATATCCTGCACCGGCATCGAGAGCACGTCGGCGATCTTCGTCGACGCGGCCTCGTGGATCTGTTCGATGCTCTGCTCGGCCAGCTCCGCCACCGCCCGCTGAGACTGCCGGTTCCACGCCAGCGACAGCCACAGCCCCATGCGCGTGCTGCGGCGGATCTGGCGGTCTTCCCCAGCGCCCGCCGCGGCCGCAACCATCGGCATCACCGCGAAGGAAAAACCGGAGCCGAGGATGAACAGGATGAAGAAATAGGTCGAGCCCCTACAGTATCAAACAAATAAAATTATATAGACTGAATTTGAGTCAGGTGCGTGCCATTTCTGCAGTTCTGGCTCTTATTTTATTTACGGGCGACAGTTTTAGTACAATTCAATGACTAAGACTCAGCTTTACCTATATAACGCAACACACTTCCTAAGCCTTCGATTATTTTGAGTGGGATTTTAAGTTCTGATAGTTACTGAATGAAAAAGAAATAAAAGTTTGTTAAAATTTGTTCTTTCATATTTTGGAATCAAATGAGGACGACATAGAAATGACTGTAACCCTCTAAAGGGCTGCTGTTTTGCTTGCTTTTAATTATTTTTTTTTTTTTTTACAAAATTTTTCATCTTCCTGTGCTCAAATTTATTGTACCTTCTGGAAAAGTCAATGGCTAACATTTTTTTTTTCGCATTCAACAGCCGTAGCTGAGTTTATGCATAAAATGCTTGTATTCAAAGTATAAACTATACACGAGAGGGGGGAGGGGTGCTCCCATATCCAAGACGATCATAGTCTGATGTTCTATCTCCTATTTAAATGTTGGAGAGACTTTTTCTACAATTTTGAAACCTGACACAAACATAATTTTTTAATTTAATTTTATAGCTTCTGAGGTTTACCCGAAAAATAAACCTTAATATCATTCCCAAATGATTTTATCTATGCTGTGACAACCTGAATACATTTCCACTCTTTTGATTGAATAAAAAAAAACAAGTTTTTTTTAATGAAAGTAGAGAGCAACATTAGAACTTAAAACGAACAGAAGTTTCTCGTCGGAAGGCATAGTCGGGCAGAGGCGGCAAGACTTGTAAAAATCGGAAGCAGCGCCAGAGATTTTACAAAGTCATTCCACCTTCACGTCTGTGTTGATGTGAAAACGGGCGGGATCGAAAATCGCCGACGATACTTCGATCAGTCGATCGTCAGAGTCGAAGAGATGGGCAAGGATCTGCATGACCGGAGCGCCTGGCTGCAGCCCCATCTCCGACGCCGCCATCTCTGGTCACGCGATCGCCATAAACGCATAAAGAAACCACCTTGAAACCATTCCAACCCCACTAATCCATCTTATTTTTAATCAACTACGAGAGCATACAATAAGACAACGACTGCACAGGCGATTCTAAAACCTATTAGAGGACCTGGGCATAGCATGGTTTCGTTCTTGCCACCTCAAGATGTTGAACAACAGGGTATGAAATTAAAGGAACAAACTTTTCTTTCAAATGCAAAAGCATGACAGCTTTGAATAAAATGGAAAACAAACTGAAGTTCAAACGCATATGAAGATGTAATTTTTGTCAAAAACTGTATTTAATGCTATCTTTTGTTTTCAACAAAAAGAACGTAGACGCAAAAATTAGCTTTCAAATAAGCCCTTAAACATCTCCCTGATATTTCAGTGCCCCACAAGTGACAAAGAAAGATAAAACAGAATAAAAGAGGCACATAAGCACTTTCCATGCGAAAAATCTCCTTGTTTCTCCAGATAGGATCTTTAATTCTCCCGTGAGGGATTTTTGGCTATGAAAATTCCCCGAAGCTGAAATTTAGTTTCTGTAAAAAATCATGTAAAAATTAAGATAATTCTGCATAATGCAAGTATCCAGAGAAGCAGGTCAGTTTTCTTTAGTATATATTTGCCTTTATTGTACACTTGATGATGATGACAAACACTGTATTTCTGATGATGACAATTACTGTATATCCGCATTCTTTTGTCTTTTTTCACTGTCTAATAAATGAACTTATCCCCATTTGAACGTTTATTTGCTCGTCATAGAAAGGCAGTGGTCAATGTTTGTAACTTGCAGCCCCTCCCACGGGGACTGTGGGGGAGTAGGTCATCCCCAAAGACATAGTTATTAGGTTTTCCAACTATGGTGAATAAAATGGCCATCTCAGAATTTTGATCCGGTGACTTTGGAGAAAAATGAGTGTAGGAGGTGGCCTCCAATTCTTTTGTTCACTTAAAAAGGGCACTAGAACTTTTAATTCCCGTTAGAATGAACCCTCTTGCAAAATTCTAGGACAACTGGGTCGATACGATAGCTAGTCTATCTACTATTTCTATGAGTCATATGCAAGACGTCACCGCGCTACACGAGCGCGGATGTAAACGTCATCGGGCTGATCGGCGAACGCGGGCGCGAAGTTCAGGAATTCATTGAAGATGATCTGGGGCCGGAAGGCCTGGCGCGGAGCGTAGTGGTTGTGGCCACGTCGGATGAAAGCGCGCTGATGCGCCGGCAGGCGGCCTATCTGACGCTGACCCTGTCGGAATATTTCCGTGATCACGGGCTTGATGAAAAAATGTCCTTTTTGGTATTTTTATTGAATTTTCTTTTGTATTTTCATTTAAAAAATTTAAAAAGAAGAAGAAATGCCCTTCTTAGATTTAAAAATATATATTTTGCTTTACTCCACTCTTCCCTTAATTTTATGCGACTCCTTGAAGGCCCTAATGCTTTCCTTGCTAAAAGTAAACCGAACATTAACAGACAAATAAACAGTAGTCATTACAAGAACTGTCCACTGCCGTTTAAAATATGTAACCTAGCATCCGGCGCACCCCGGCGGCATAGAGGTCATCGGCGTATTTCACCAGCTGCGAGCCGTTGGTGGTCAGCGTCAGCTCCTTCAGCGCACCGGTTTCCAAATGGCGGCTCATCGCCTGGAAAAAGGTCATGATGCCGCGCCGCACCAGCGGCTCGCCGCCGGTGATCCTGAGCTTCTCGACGCCGAGCTCGAGGAAGATCCCGACCAGGCGTTCGACCTCCTCGAAGGTCAGGATCGCGTCGCGCTCGAGGAAGGGATACCGAAGTAGAGAAAACGATAAAGAGAAGGCAAAAAGGGGAGTGAGGCAGACATAGAGAAAGAGAGAAGAGAGTGTTTTAGTCTTACCTTTTTTCATGTGTAATCATGGCTAAAGCAGCTTCCTGGTTTTTGAAATGAATAGCATAGTCTACCGCATACTGATCCTTGTAATTCATAAGCAGGCGGCAATTCAGCGACAAAAGCTGAGTCACGACCTTTGGCTTATTTTCAATTGCAGCATGATGCAATGCCGTATTCTGCGCATTAAGATCCGATCACCCGTTCGTAAGTTAAAAATACCTGATTTTTTCTAAATTTTTTTGAATTACCGAATTAGGCCACCCCAGCTCCCCCAAAGAGAGTGGATCCGGTCCGGTTATGTCAATCACGTATCTAGGACTTGTACTTATTCAACCCACCAAGTTTCATCCCGATCTTTGCAAAAAGTACCCTTGTTAAAAACGTAGATGCGCCTAGTGTCTTTTAATTAAGTTCAAAACGCCCCTCAAAATTCCCTGGAGGCGTTTCGGCCCGTCGCTCATTCAGGCGTCGGCATTGCCGGTGATCAATTCGATAACCGGATCGTCAACCAGGCGGTGGCCCCGGTGCCCTGCAAGGGCGTACGCGACAACTCACAAGGCAAGGCGCTGCCCGTGCCCTGGTCGTCCTCCGATCTGATGTGGCACCGGCTCGGCCTGTTGAACACGCGAGAGAACCTGCGCGGCTGGCGCGAGATCCAGCGCGCCGCCGACGATCCGACCGCGATCGGGCGCCTAGAGCGTCAGCTTGACACTTTTGACCGAAAATGTCTACGGGCTATTAGCAACATGCAAAAAGAATCAGCAACCAAGAGCTGATGAAAGCATGCAGACAAAAGCACGACGTTTTCCACCATGATCAAGAAAAGACGTCTCAAGTGGCTAGGTTACGTAATGAGGCGCCCAGAAGAGACCCTGACACGCTAGGTACTACTAGCAATCCCCGATTCCTCATGGAAGAAAAAACCAGGTAGCCAGATGAAAACTTGGCCCCTAAATCACTCATCCGTAAAGAAGCCTGTTGTCATATTCCAAAGAGCAGTTTAAATGAAATCACATAGCGTAAAACCAACTTTGAATTTAAGCGGACCAAACCAGACAGAAAACTGTAAAGGTATCTCAGATTCCTAACCTCTACCCGGACGTGTCATTTACCATATCATATAAATAAATCAGGTACCCCCTTTTTAGTATTAGTGTTCGTTTCAGGGCTAGGTAGGGTAAGAAATGTATTAACGAAACAAGTAAAAAGACGTTAGTACTGTCAGTGTATAATTATGTCTTATCGTAGACTTATAATTTTAGTAAGGAACAAACTCCACCCCATAGTAACTGAAATATTATGAATAAGTTATCATATACACGATAATGCAACACACTTATCTTTTAACAAGATAGTATAACAAAGCATATTTTAAAAATTTGGTTTTCTGGGATATGGTGACATCTTTCTCCTTTCTCTGACTTCGCTGCTTCATTCCCTGTGGTTCGTCTTTACTATTTCCAACGTTATAGTACGAATATTATTATAAGAAATAGTCTTATTTTTCAAAAAAAAATTTCCTTTTTCATTTAAAAACTTATTTTCACTGTAAATCTAACTTCTTATTTTTCAAAATTACGTTTCTGCTCTACTTTCATATGTAGGGAGGGGGAGGATGTTCATATCCACTTTCAAAAGTTTTAAAACAAGGAAATCCAATCTTGAACTGATAGATTTTAGGAAAACAAAGAATTTTTAATATCGGGACAAAAAAAAATTGGCGCTCTTTCTACTAAAACTTAAATTTTGTCCCAATTCCTTAAGAATGGCCCTTGAATCACAAAGACCGTAGAATAAATTGTTGAAATTACTAAAAATACTTTAGCGTAAAGAGCGAGGTATTAATAGGAGGTGAATCCCTCATATGCGTAGTAACTTATGATCGTTTTAAGTTTTAATGCTGCTCCTTACTTTAAGTTGAAAAACTTTTTCATATTTATTTTTACATTGTTTTTTTTTTTTTTAAATGCTAGAAAATCTCTCTGCTATACTCCATCGCCATGCCCTGCATTTTTGATGAGTTATAAAATAAATTCATTGTTTAAAGTAGCCAAGTTATTTAAATACTGAGTCAAATTAATCATTTGGAGCAAAATTCAAGAGATGTGTAAAAATTAGTTAGGACAAATTAAAAAAAGCAACAATAAGAGTTTCTTAACCTGCATCTATATGAGCTTGTACCTTTTGAATTTTAATAGTTGCATTATTTTCGCAATAGATTACAAAAAAGTCTATGTGCTGAGCAGCAAAAACTTTGGCGAAACCAGTCTGTTTGAAATTCGCGAAATGTTGTCCAGCAAGGGGCTTTCGCTCGGACAGTTTGCTCACGAGAAAAAGACCAACGATCCGCCGATCGATACCAGCCACATGTCGGCCGACGAACAGGCGTTGTTGGATCGTCCGATCTCGGATTTGAACCTGTCCGTTCGTGCTCGCAAATGCATGGCACGCTTGCAACTCAATACGATTGGCGAACTGATTCGCAAGACAGGCGGACAAAGAAATTGACACGACGAGTTGAGGGCTCCTGGTCCGTATTTTTGGTCGACTGGTTTGTGGTTCTTGAAAATCCAGCAAAATCTTATGACGGACATCAGAGCCTTTCCGAAACGCATCGTAAGATGGTTGTGCCTTTCAGATAGCTTCTGAAGCCTCAGTGTCTGCACCCTGTCCTAATAGTATGCGTAATTTGTCCAAGCATTAGTTTGCGCGGCCACTTCTGTGTATTCTCTGAAAATTCTTCCGAATCTTTTAGCCCAGCTATCCACTAGTAAAATATTCGCGTGGTTATTCAGTTTACTTTTTCGTCCATCCCCTGTTATAATAGTTTCTCTGTGTAAATTTTAGTCCAGCTATCCACTAGTAGAATATTCGCGCAGCTATTCAGTTTACTCTGTCGCCCATCCCCTGTTATTATAGTTTCCCTTATCTAAGTTTTAGCCCAGCTATCCACTAGTAAAATATTCGCGTGGTTATTCAGTTTACTTTTTTGTCCATCCCCTGTTATGCGGGTTCCTCTGTATTTCAAATAACAACAACAATAACAATAATAATAATAATAATAATAATAATACTTTTTTTTAACTTTAACATTTATTTCTTAATTTCACCTTGAACAAAAATATTAAGTCGGTCACTCACTGCATAGGTATATTTGCCTTTTATGTTAAAAGCTACAGAAAAACATACAAAAAACACACCTATCTGATAACAGAGTAGTTGGTTAAGCGTAACAACAACAACAACAACAACAACAACAATAATGTTGGTGTGAATATCCAAATTCAAAGGCCCAGCCAGGCCAGGGCCTAAGTGGCTAGGGCGTAGCTGTTCTGGATGGCTCAGACTTAGCTATGGAAGCTCAACCCAAGCTTAGCGTAGTACTTTTTCAGTGCTTTAATACTCATTAGTTTCTTCAGGTGGTCTTTATTCGCATTTCACGCCAACATTTTCTATCACCAAAGTTTTTGCTGTGCACTTCTGACTTCTGCCTCTGCCTGTCCAAGGAAAAGAAAAATATGGCAGTTGGATATAAAAGCTCTTTCTCATATTTTTTTTTTTGTTCTTTTGATTTTTGGTAAATCTTTTCGAAAAGAAAAGAAAATCTATTCCAATTAGTCCTAACGTAACGGGTCAATGAATAATACTAAAGCGTTTGAAAAAGATTGAGCCTGTCTTAATGGTGATCTTCGTATTTTCTTAACATTCAGAAGCAGCTCTAAGCAGTGCTTCCAAAATAACCGAATTTTCAGGAGCTTCACAAAAAGAGAATTTGGCTATCCATACCTCGGCGGCGACCGTCGCGGTGCTGTTGCCGCTCTCGAGCGCGAGCCCGAGCGGCTGCGGCTCCTCCGGCTAGACCTGCACGATCGCGACCTTGGGGGCGAGCATGTAGCCGTCGCCCGTGGTCAACAGCAGCTCGCCGAGACCCAGCTTTCGTAGGCGGTTGATCGTGACGTAGACCCGCCGCGCTCCGGACTCGGGGCTCATGCGCTCGCCCGGCCAGCCCGACTCGAGCACGTCGTCGAGCGTCATAGTTTGGACCAAAAAAGATGTAAACATTTATATATAAACTAAAAAGAAAAGTACAAGAACAAAGTGAAATGAAAAAAAAAGACCAAAGGGATACAAATTTTAGAACAGCGTTTTGTTACTAAGATGTTCCTTTTAGCTTTAGCTATTTACTGTTTCTTATTCTTCTTCTCTCTTCTCTTTTTGTTCTTTTTTTTTCTTTTTTTCTTTTGAACTGCAGTAGTATTGTTATTTTTGCAGAAAAAAATACTTACAATCAGGTACTTGGAGACGCCTGATAATTTGGTTCTGACAAATTACTATTAAAATCTACGGCTGTAATACAAGGTAAACCTAGACGCCGAATTTTTTCTACACAAGAACCTAAGTTTTCGCGCGATAAAGCTAGTAATCACTCTGATTGATCATTAGAATAATCAGTGGGTAGATACACACTAATATAAACGCAGGAGTCCACTTTCACTCGTTTAGTTCGAACAAGCTAGAATGAAGAGCAGATTTAACGAAAGTAACAAGTCACTTAGCCTACTTCAGAGATCAAGTTTTTCCGTATGAATCACCTTTAAGGGGTACATATTTTGTATTTAATTGAAAGAACATGTAACAGTTAGTGTTAATGAAATAAAGCATTCAAGTTTTTGAACTTTCTTAGATATCTTTAATATTAGATCTATAAAATAGCTGATCTATGTTTGAAGAAATGAAAAAGGCAAGTTTTTCTTAACTGAAAGTAAGAAGGGACGTTAAAACTTAAAACGAACAGAAATTAGTCCGTAACGCCTTTCGGGATTTAAAATAAGAGTTCTGAGTCACTAGGTCCTTCTAAATATCAAAATTCATTAAGATCCGATCACCCACTTGTAAGTAAAAAAAACATCAATTTTTCTAATTTTTCCCCTTCCACCAGCCCCCCCCCCAGATTGTTGAATCGGGGAAACAACATTATCAAGTCAACTTGCGCAGCACCCTGACACGCTTACCAATTTTCATCGTCCTATCACGTCTAGAAGCACCAAATTCGCCAAAGCACTAAACAATGAGAAATAATAGAAAGCGTCATAGAGCCTTGAAATTTCAGGAAGAATAGGTTTGAAGGCTCATACCCTGCGTAAGTGCCTGGCTGGTGCTCGATCAGAGTAGCTGATAGCAGAAAATCGAAATTAAAACAATGAGAAATAATAAAAAGCGTCATAGAGCCTTGAAATTTCAGGGGGAATAGGTTTGAAGGCTCATACCCTGCGTAAGTGCCTCCCAGCTAGAATCAATAGTAGATAGAACAGTGAAAGTTCCCCCTATTTTCTAAAATATGGCAAATATTCTCGGGCTCGTAACTTTTGATGGGTACGTCTAAACTTAACAAAACTTATATATTTAAAAACAGTATTAAAATGCGATTCTTTTGATGTAACTATTGTTATAAAAATTCCGTTCTTTAGAGTTTCTGTTATTATTGAGCCGGGTCGCTCCTTACTACAGTTCGATACCACGAACTGTTTGATTAGTCTGTACGAAAAATGTGGTTAAATTCCGCTTTCTAGGGCTATATAATTAATAAATTTCACGAAAACATTTCGTTTGCATTGCCATCAATTCTAACAAAAACAAATTCTGAATCGTTTGCTTTTTATAATCACACGAATTTTCAACAAACCGCTTTATTAAAACTACAAAGCCCAGTTGATGTTGATCCAAATGAAACAGAAAAATTAGCAATGCACGTTGTTGCTTTACAACCGAAATATATCACTGAAACGGATTTGGATCCAAAAGAATTATCAGCATTAAAAGCGACAATTCGTACTTGTATCTTACGAGTTTATAAAGATGTGATTCCTTAATATTTTGTTATAATGTTCTTCGTTTTCTTGATGGCACTTCGTGCGTACAAGCACCAAATTTTATGATTTGTTGACAGATTGGCTAACAGTAAAGCAGTTGTACTGTCAATCCCCCCCCCCCCCCCCCCTCCCTCCCCCCACCCCCCCCAACTCCCCCCCCCCCCCCCCCCCCCGGGCCCGACCGTAAATATTAAAAACACAAAAAAAAAAAAAAAACAAAAATTCGTAAGATAAAAATACCCCAATTTTCACGTTTTCCAAGTATTCTGGTTTCCCCCCTCCAACTCCCCCAAATGTCACAGGATCTGGTCGGAATTTAAGATTAGAGCTTTAAAGCAAAAGATCCTTCTAAATATCAAATTTCATTAAGATCTGGTCACACTTTCGTAAGTTACAAATACCACAATTTTCAAAATTACCCCCCCCCCCACCACCCCCGAACTCCGCTCATCCCATCCGTCCAACTGTGCCTTTTCGGTGTCTGTATGTCTGTCTGGTTTGTATGTCTTGTCTGTCTGTCTGTCTGTGGGGTCTGTCTGTCTGTCTTTCTGATCTGTCTTTCTTTCTTTCTTGTCCATCTGTCTGTCTGGTTTGTATGTCTGGTCTGTATGTCTGTCTGTCTGATCCTTCTGTCTGTTTGTCTGGTCTGTTTGGTCTTTCTGTCTGTCTGTCTTTTTGTCCGTCTGTCTGTCTGGTTTTTATGTCTGATTTGTCTGTTTGTCCGTCTGATCTGTCCAAGGGTAGAAATTTTTAAGGTCTTCATAATAATAAAAATAGCCTCCTAAAATCGATCTAAAATAACGCATCCCAGTCTGTAATTTCTCTTTGAGTGTCCCAGTCGTCATTTATATTCCCTGTGTCCCGGTTTTTAGTTCCTTTTCTCCTTTATTTTTCAGTTTTTTTCCTTTTTTTAGTTTTTTTTTCTTTTTCAGTTTTTATGTTTTTTTTAGTTTTATTTATTAGTTTCTTTTGTTTTTTAGTCTTTTTGTAGTCATCTTCATTCTGTTTTTTTTTGCAGGGAGGAGCAAGAAAAAAGTCTCCCCGTGGACAAGTGGTTGTGTTACTTTTGCATGAGTCAACAAACATTTCAGGGCGGGGGGGGGATCAAATCAGGTGGCCCTGGATACAACACGTGGGTTTATTAGTTTATAATGTAGTACAGACAATTTTTATTTTCACAAGCTCCTTGGCTTTGTTTTCCCCATCACATGTACAAGTTTATCAATTCCTTTTTGTAAATATTCCTTTTTTTAAAGCCAGTCATAATATGGCTTTACATAGCCATATGGCTTTAAGGCCATATTTTTAGTCACGTAAAGTTAATATTTAGACACCAAATTGAGTAAAGTCGATTTTTAATAAATTGCTTTGTCCTTAAATACCGTGCCTTGGATTTGGAATTTGATCTTCGGAATGGCTCTTGCATGTGAAAATTATCTAGTCGAAAAATTTTTCTGATCTAGAAACTACAATTTTTTTATTTGTTTCCAAATTCATAGTTTTACGTTTTAAGGCTGTTTTTTTTTTTTCAAAACAAATGATAAACTAATATAATGAGAAAAACACCAGTTTTTCTGTAGGTTTGAACACATTTTTCCTATAAGAGAGCCCCGTGGGTGTGGACATTACTGGTGAAGGGCACTGTCTATAAGACCCCTTATTTATGAATAATATCAAGCGCATTATTTATATTGACATGATTTGTTCTCAAATATTAGGAATTAGTGACAATAATGCATTATTTACGATAATGTATTAGTTACATACCCACGTATATTGCTCAGACCTTGATTTAGTATTTAAGTATTGAATTTTACACTGGGTTCAAACAAAAAATCAAAAAGTAATCAAAAATCTTATCAAAAAGTAAAAAGTGACTATGACCAATATTCACCAAAACTAAAAATGGAATTCTCATGACAATTGCTACACCGGCAGTATTGGCTTTTTATGCTGATTCTAAATATATAAAATTCTTTCAGTTTGTCACCCACCAAAAATCTGAGAAAATTTGCCTGAGCCGTGCAAAAGCGAACCAGGCCTCGTCCCACAGGAACACCAGGTCTTTCTTGATCGCCAGGCATTCCTCCATCACCCGGCGCACGTCATAGACCAGCCCGTCGAAGGTACAGTTGGTCAGCAACAGCATCCGAACACGATCCAGCTTACCCGCCGCCTTCAGCTCCAGAAGCTGTTTCTTGATCTCGTGGACCGGCACCGCGCCGTACATCGAGTACTCATCAAGCGGGTAACTATCCAGATAGACGACATTCGCCCGATTCCGTGGTCTCCCATTGCCTTTCCCATGATCCTTAAGAAGAAATATACCAAAACGATCCATATAAAGGGGGATACAACACAACCCTGCTTAACTCCTGATTTAATACGAAAACAGCTCCATACCTCATTTTCTACCTTAACCGCAGCAGTGTTATTCTCATACATAGCAATGATCACTTTATTTGTCTGGTATTCCATACAAGGATAAGACCTTCACTAAAGCTCAACAGAATCGAACACTCATGCAATTTATTATAGTCGTCTAATATACACATGCTAAGTAGCCTTGCGAATAAATAAGTCAAACTTACCAATTATAAGCCCAATCTTGCAGTCAGGCTGTTTATATGCAGAAGACATTAAAGTCCCTGTCGTATCATTAAGGACTGCCATGATTTTAATGTTAACGTCCTAAAGTGAGACAAAAAGTCAAATTAGATAGTGTGTTCGGATCGAATTAGATCAATTGGAAGTAGGTAGTAGTTATAAGATAAGGAGACATTTTTATGCGATTTGAGCCGGAAAAATCAAAATCCGTCATGACAAGATTGCGTTTGCGGCAGTCCTGCCAGTCAACGCCCGGGGCTGCGTCTGAGCTACAGGAAGCATGTGCAACATCAGTGGAAATCATGTTTAATGCTGACACTCCAAGAACAACAGCAGGCAAGATTGCCCAGGTTAAAGACTTGGCAGAACGAAACCGCTTTTTCAAAAAATACAACCTTCACGAGTCAATTGGGTGATGACAAGTTATCCCAACATTTGAAGCACTTTGTGCGGAAGGGGTGGTCGCAGAGCTTTGAAGGGAGCTCACTCAATTGGAAATTGAAAGTTTCACTGCTCTTTTCTAAGATTTAGCCTGCTCTTCAACCAAATGAGTTGTCAGTGACTACAGCGCCTTAGAGAAATTCTTACTGTAGTTTAAGGGCCCTTGGATGATTCAGTAGCTGTTTTGAAAGAATCTTCAGATAAATACAGAATTAGTTCTAAGGAGAGACGATGAGAGGGCGGAAGTAAAAATTCATCCTAGGCCCCCTCCCACGCTCATTTTTTCCCAAAGCCAACGGATCAAAATTTTGAGATAGCTATTTTGTTCCGCATAGTCGAAAACCATAATAACTATCTCTTTGGGGATAACTTACTCCCCCATGATCCCTGGGGAGGGGCTGCAAGTTACAAACTTTGACCAGTGTTTGCATACAGTAATGGTTATTGGGAAGTGTACCGGCGTTTTCAGGGGGATTTTAATGGTTTGGGTGTGAAGTTGAGGGGAGGGGGCTATGAAGTTTCAAGCTCCTATCTACAAAAATGTGGAATTTAGTATTTTTTCCAGAAGACTGATCACGAGTTGTTTTTTTTTCCAGGGGTGATAGTATTGACCAACTGGTCCTAGAATGTCGAGAGAGGGCTCATTCTAATGGAAATTAAAAGTTCTAGTGCCCTTTTTAAGCGACCAAAATAAATTGGAGGGCACCCACGCTCATTTTTCCCCAAAGTCAACGGATCAAAATTTTAAGAGCATCTTTCACATCATGTTATGTTTTCGATAAGTTAAATATTCCTAGAATATTTTCGCACCCTTGGGGAGGACAAAGAAAAAAAAAATAAACACGTATTCGCGATCTTCTTCTGGCAAAAAAAAATACAAAATTCTACATTTTTAAAGATTGGAGCTTGAAAACCCTATAGCAAGGTTCACTGATGCACTGAATCTGATGGTCAATAAGATTCCTTGACTTTTGGGGGATATTTTGTCCCTTTTTTGAAAATTCGGCAAATTTTTTTCAGTCTCATAACTTTGTCTGGAGCTCTGGACCGGGGGCGCTGCCCCCGGACCCCCGGGATATTTGTAGCCAGAAGAAGAAGCCTTTGGCGCTCACATCCGGAAGACGCCGAATTTCGTCTCTTCGATGGGCGCGTTGAGGGCTGCGCTGAGCGAGAGCGCCAGCACGTCGCGGCTCTTGCGCGGGTCGATGATGCCGTCGTCCCAGAGGCGCGCGGAGGCATAGAGCGGATGGCTCTGCTCCTCGAACATCTCAATAGTGGGACGCTTGAATAAAGCCGCCATCTCCATCGATTCTGCATGCTCAATAAAAACTGTAACTAGTTATTCCTTGCCCTCATACTTACCATTTCTTTTTTTCTGATAATTATTGAAATATTTCCAAACAACCTAGCTTTCAGCCATATTTTATTAAATGTACCATTTGTGATAACTGAGCATCTGTGAATCGATTAGGAACATTTAAGAAATCACTGAGTTATGATCGCTCGAAACAATATTTACTGTGATACGAACTGAAAACTACCAGAAAAATTCATTTGCGAAGAAAGTTTTTTTTTAAATTAATAGTATGTAAAGAGGCACAAGATATTCCTCTTCTCTTGTAGGTTTTTGTCAAGATGAAAAATATGGAAAATGAAACTGAATTTGTGTGGCCAAAAGACAAGTTTCTTGCCCGTCTTTATTTGATGAAAGAAGTATATAGGAACTACGAAGAGGGCGAAGAAGAGTGGGATTTGCCACCGGTAAGCTTTTCTCAAACCTAGTAAAATTAGACGAGAAAATCTTACAATCTACACAAGTACCTAAAGTATTATCAGTAGTAAATTCTCAACATTTTTATTGCTTTATATCTTAACAGTTCTGTCTTGTTAGTTCTTATCGATATAAAATTGATTAGCTTATCGCAATTCTGCTCTAGCGCACACAAGGTGCTTCTAATCGATTTCTCGCTTTTGAAAGCGTCACAATTCAGGGAGGCAATAGTCCTCTGCTGGATAAACAACCTGTTGAATTTGGCTAAGAATAAATTAGTCTTCCAGGTATTATTAACTTACGAACGGGTGATTGGATCTTAATGAAATTTGGTGTTTGGAAGGATATCGTGTCTCAGAGCTCTTATTTTAAATCCCGACCAGATCAGGTGACACTGGGGGGAGTTGGGGGTGGGAAAACCTAAAATCTTGGAAAACGCTTAGAATGGAGTGATCGGGATGTAACTTGGTGGGAAAAATAAGCACAAGTCCTATATACGTGATTGACATAACCGGAAAGGATCCGCTCTCTTTTGGGTAGTTACCAAACTTGCCAAATCACTGAACCCCTCCCCCAACTCCCCCAAAGAGAGCGAATCCTGTACGGTTACGTCAATAACGCATCAAGGACATTTGCTTATTCTATCCACCAAGCTTCATCCCGATTCCTCCACTACAAGTGTTTTCCAAGATTTCCCCCTCCAATTCCCCCCAATGTCAAAAGATCTGGTCGGGATTTGAAACAACAGCTCTGGGACATGAATTTCTTATAAATATCAAATTTCATTAAGATCCGATCATTTGTGTGTTGTGTTTAAGATTAAATAAAAAAAAAAAAACAGTTTTTTTTAACTGCAAGTAAGGAGCGCCATCAAAACTTAAAACCAACAAAAATTATTCAGTATATAAAAGGGGTTTTCCCCTCCTCAATACCCCGCTCTTTACGTTAAAGTTTGACTCTTTCTCATAACTCTCCTTTTTTATAAAACAATAAAAAACTTTAGCGTAAAGAACGAGGCATTGAGGAGGGGACAACCCCTTTCATATACGGAATAATACCCATTTGCTGTATTTTTTATTGAACTTGATGGAAATAGTCTTTAAAGTATAATGCTCTATTTAGCTTCGAAATGACCATGTTAAAAAAAAGAAAAGAAAAATGATATTTCTCTATTTCATGGTTTCAAGCTCATATATTTTCTCTTTAAAACCGTACAAAGCAAAACTGCTTATCACAAGTTTAAACTTTGTGGTTAATGAAGTAAGGATAAATTTAGGAAAACAAACTATTAAAGTGTGAACAAGCAGCTGGTGCCAATTAGTGATCAGCCCATTGTGCTACCCCTGGGTTGGAATTATTTTAACTCCTTGAAAAAGTGTTGAGGATATATTGCGCTCATTGGCTAAAGTCAAAACACATCTAAAAACGCAAAATCTTATAGTATTCTTTAGAAATGTAACACAGCCTTTAGAAAAATGTCTTATTCTTGTGAGCTTGCTCCACCTTCCTAATGGTTAAAAAATCCCAAAGGTGCCCATGTTTTATTTTTCTACTGAAAGTTCCAAAACAGATGAAACTAATAATACTGAAACGTCCAATTTCACCATTGAAACCTCATAGAAAAGAAAACTAAGAACTAAGTAAAATAGAGAAAAAGACTCTCGAATTAGTTTCCTTTTTTGCAGGGACAAAATCATAGCTCCTCGTAAATATAATCGACATTTATATGATTCTGATTTCTGGCCACTGAGGAAAGATCGCAATAGGGAATATTATGAATTTTAAAATCAATAATTTTTTCAATCATTCAGTGGATCCAGTTTAACTCCTGTCCGTCCGAATTAATTTATTTTTTCTGTAATCTTCGTTGTGATGATTTATTTTTTTTTGATATGAGAAATAAAAACGAGTACATCGAAATAAAGATTTTTTCAGTAAAGCGCAACTTAAATTCTGGTGTTTTGACGTCACGGGGGTGTCCTTACTTCTCTTAATTTCTGATCGTTTTGAGTTTACCTTGATAATTTATTTTATTTTCCATTCATTTGGATTTCATTTATCCATTATTGATGATGGCTCATAGTAACGCTTTGTGTGAAGAGAAATCTTCTTTTTTGGTCGGTCCGATTAAGGTTTTTTTTTAGTCAAAGTGTATGCATGAACAGCAGAGTTCAAATTTAGAAATGACTAACAAAAAGACGAATTGGGAAAAGTTACAAGATATCAAGAGCACTGGTAGTATCTCAGCACGCCCTAAGTACGTTTAACGTGTCTGCTAGAAATTCGAAGCAAAAATTCTGAAAATAAGAGATTCCGTATTGCAAAAAACATCTTTTTGTGGTTGTGAATCACTTCGGTGCCTACTTCTCGATGGTTGGTGAAGTGGTTCAAAAGAAAGATCAGCCACTGAGTCAATAAACTAGTGAGGAAGCTTTCATTGATGATAGAGGTCTGGAACTAAAAAAGTAGACCGAAGAAATGAATATACAGGAGTTGAAAGAAATTGTAAATAGTATTAAGTCAAACTCTTCAGGTAGTGACGGTTTAAACCTTAAGAACGTCACGATTATTATCGTTTACCTCTTCCCTTGCCTTGTTTAGTTATCCTTAGGAGACGAAGAACGTGTTGAAGAAACACATATCGAACATATTTCGAACGTCAATTATTAGATTCATTTATTTCTACTAGAATTTTTTTTATGGTGGACTACAAAACAAACAAGCGAGTTCGATGAAATAGAGGCAAAATATGTGGACGGGTTTGGTTGTAAGACATTGCAGTCTAAGACAATGAATTATAATATTATATGAATAATGCATTAAAAACTATGAAACTAACTATGAAATAACTCTATTTTTCAAAAAAAAAACAATTACTACTGCTACTCCTTTTTTCCCTTGTAATTTCCATTGAGTGGAATTCCTCGGTATTAAGTAAAATCAATGCAACTTTCCGAATCTGTTTTAAGTCACATCACTGACACCACTATTCAAGGTGGTAAAAATAATAAATTTGATAGTTAGAGAGTTATCTCAGCGTTTTTATGAAGGCCTCTAATGCAATTAAACATATTCTTCGCCAATCCATAGTTCCCGATGGAATAATTTTCAGCAAGAGAAATATATTGGCTTGAAAATCAAGAAAAGTGGCTGTAACCACGATATTCTGCATATACGGCATCTTGTTTTTCCCCCTCAGATAGCTTGCCACTGGAACATCATAGAGAATTGTTTAACGGCTCATTTTAAAGGAAGTTGATGGGGTTAAAAACTTCTTGTAATAATTTTTTTTTTAATGTAATCGACTTTTTACGACAAACTACATTTTCTATAATACTGTAGTAGCTTATGTTATTACATCAGGAATTTCGGTCTCAAAGAGGAGGAGACGCACCTAAAACCATTGCAAGAGTGTAATCAACAACTTATGGAAGTTTCATGGTGATCGGATGAACAGCATAGCAATACTTAAGGACAGACACAGACACACTTTCGATTTTATATGTAAGAAATAAAAAAACAAGTTTTTTCAAATGAAAGTAAGGAGCAACATTAAAAATTAAGAAGAACAGAAATTATTACTATATGAGGGGGTTCGCCCCCTCGTCAATACCTTGCTCTTTCCGAGGAAAACCATAAAGACTTTTAGAGCCTTTTGCTTTAAATAAAACCTTCCAAAATACCTTAACCACTTTCAAATTTAAAAATGACAGCCCCGTCCTTAAAGGATTTGTTAAAATCTACGCGTCTGAACTTGTTTTAAGTCAAAATCTGAAAATAATCTCATAAACAAAAAGGAAAATACACCACCATTTACGCGACCTGTAGAATTCGCCCTTCAACAAATTTCCATTCTGTAATTGCAACTGATGTAAATATTTTTAGGCAACAAGAGAGCTGATGGCGCTCAACAATGTTCACACTAAAGTTTGGATGTTTGTCTCAATTTTTTAAGAATGACTGATCAGACAAAAGGGCTGTCGAACACAGATAAACACTACAAACTTTAGGGACAAGAACGGTGGGTTGAAAAGGTGGCAGTGGAAGGTTTGAGGGAGGAGAGGTATGAGAATATTAGGAATATATGTCGTTTTGTTTTAAGTTTTAATATCACTCTTTACTTTCATTTAAAACACTTTTTGAAAAAATTAAATGTTTCAAGTTGAATACTAAGAAGCAAAATGTTAGAATTACGCTATGTAATTAATATAGAAGCAGTCGAGCTGCAGACTGCAGCAGAATATCAGACAAGCAGACATAGCAGAATGCAGAAGCAGACAAGCAGCCAAGCTGCACGTGAGCAGGAGCTCCCCCAAAAAGACCAGGGTTCCTGGTCTTATACTGTGCACCTCCATTCTTGTTATTCTCAAAATTTATTACCAAGTTTGAACGCTTCTGTAGTACAGAACACGCTCTGTTGTTGTAGTCTTACCAGCATCAATGTGAGCCATGATGCCGAAGTTGCGATAGTCTTTAATGTCGTATTCGCGGGCCATTTGACCGGTTCCTCAAAAATTGAAAATAAATTTCAAAAACAAAATTCTTAGCACTACCAACGGTAATGTGAAAATGCACGGTTAGCTTCAGCCATCCGGTGTGTATCTTCACGCTTCTTAACAGCAGCACCACGATTGTTCGCCGCATCCATCAACTCCTTCGTAATTTCCTTCAATGTTACACGCACAGATGTTTCAAAAATTTAAATTTGGAATATGGTTAGATGGAATATTTCCATAGTAGAGGTAGATTTTCATAATAGCTAGAATTTCACAGCAGCTTGTGAAAGGCATTATTTGAATTCTGATCATGTTCCTGAATTCGCAGTCAGCCCATAAAAAACCTTCAATCTTCAAAAATAAAATGTGTATTTATTTCTCAGAAAAGAAAACACAAAAGGGAAGGGTTGAGGGAGCTGCTGCCCGGGCGCAAGATCGAGGCAAATGTTGCCTTCGGCCTGGAATCGCGCGGCTATTCGAAAAAGGAATGCCGCGAGCGGGCGCTGTCCCAGCTTGAAAAATGCCAGCTTGGCGGTTTCGGCGACTACTACCCCCATCAATTGTCCGGCGGCATGCGCCAGCGCGCGGCGCTTGCGCGGACCCTGGCGATCGATCCCGAGGTGATCCTGCTGGACGAGCCGTTTTCGGCGCTCGACGCACAGACCAAGATCACAGAGCTCTGTACCAAAAGCTTCTCATGGACAAAATAGGAGATATCATAACTGTATTAGTATCTAAGCTGTGATGAAAGGTTTCATTCAATGATTAGCCCATAGAGAGTTTTTCACAATGATGATTTGGCTCTGTAATGGCGTAGTGGGATTGATCTTTGGCTGGTGATACTGAACCCGGAGTTTAAACTCAGCTGTAGCAATCAATTTCAGGGTTGGGAATTAGATTCTGGTGATGATTATGCAAAAGCGTCTCCAGCTCCTTCTTCATCCCAGTATATTCAAAGCTTCCCTCTTACCCTCCCAGGAAGTTCCCATTTCCTTTAAATCATTCTTTATGGCATCCTCCCATCCCAGACGAGGACGAACAGCTTTCCGGTTAGCCCTAGAGTGTTGGCCGAAAAGGACAATCTTCGGCAATCTATCATCCTTCATCCGCAGACCGTGGCCTAGCCATCGCAACCTTTCTTTTACTATAGCCCTAGAAACGGGATTGAACCAAATTTTTCGTACAACCTGCGAAATTTCTGTAGAATCAATCCCCGACCATCGGGAGATTTTTTGGCCACCCTAAAACACTTGTGTGTATTGTGCCACCCAGATCTTATCGTGGTTTTAGTGGTAGCTGCAACATAGTAGGAGACGAACATGTCCCATAGTAAAAAAAAAAAAAAACCAAAACCACTAAAAACGGTGTCCGATCGAAACACGAAGTACACCATAAGAACCGTCTTTTCCAAAACCTGTGTAAAGGAAACTAACAGTCCCTTTGTTCCCCTTCAAGCGCAGCGGCGAGGACCCGGCGCGCATGTTCGCGGGCGAGGGCGGGCCGGAGCGGACGAACCGCCGCTTCCACTATGTCTCGGCGGGCCAACCCGCCGCGCGGCTCTCCACCGCCTTCGACAGCGTCACCCTATACGGGCGCAACCCGGCCGAGCAGCCCGACATCTTCGGCAAGGTCGGGAACTCGGGTGTGTCGATCTGCACGCTCGACGACGCCAAAAAGCTCTATTCGGGCTTCGATCTCGGCTATCCCTGACTTTGGCACTAAAATCTCCTAATAAAAACACCATATTTCTATCTGGGACCATATCTATTTGGTCTAGTTACTTATTAGCTCCGTCAGTTGGTTTTACAAGGACACATACTACTATAACTGATACCCTGAACATTTCAGTCATAAAATGAGTGATTAGTATTCTATTATTAACACCTTCTTAGCCTAAGCAAGACTTATAAGCTTCCTAAGGCGTATCTGCTACTGATTTGGAATAGCCGAAAACAACGTTAATTGTTATTATCTAACTGGGTATAGTCAGTGAGACTCTGTCTGTGTGTGTGTGTGTGTGTGTGTGTGTGTGTGTGTATGTGTGTGTGTGTGTGTGAATCGGAATAAGAAGTATTTCCAAATGGCAGCTCAACTTTGGTTTAAAGAATGGGAAATGCGGAGAAGACAGCCTCTGTCATTTATCCTTGTTCCCTTTTCATATGGTGTAATGTAGCTCCTTATTTTCTGTTGAAAAAAACTTTTTCAAAAAAAGGCCCTCGCCGGTCTGGCCGTCGCCGCGGGTGGCGCCGCGCACCAGCCGGCCGTCCTCGTAGCGCAGGGTGACCGCAACGCCGTCGATCTTGGGTTCACAGGTGAGGTCCAGGGGACCCTCCACCTCGAGCCGGTTGCGGCAACGGGTCAACCAGTCCTCGAGTTCCTCCATGCTGGTGCACTGTCCCAGCGACAGCATGGGCACTTCGTGGGTGACGGAAGCAAAGGCGGTCAACGGCTCGGCGCCGATGCGCTGGGTGTATAGAAAAAACTATAGTAAAATTAGGATATAAAGATATAGGAAATGCTAAAAATGCTTTAGATTATTAGTAATAATAAATGTAGAAATTTGAATGGAGGGGGTAAAAAAAATAAGAAGATTCTGAGTTAGATTTATCTAGATCTATTGAATAAGATAAATCTTAAAATTCTAGTTAATCTTTAGAGTAAGAAGAAATGCAATTAGAAGTTGCTGAAGAAAACTAAAAAATGAACTCCTATTTAAAAAATTAAAATTGCGGCCATAGCGGCCATGAGATCAGCTTTCGCCGCATCAACTGCCGGTTCGGCTGTGGGGCCAAGAACGGTCTTGAGTTCGTCGATGCCGCCGGCGAATCGTTCGATCGCCCAGAGTCTTTCGTCTTGTGCCATGCTCGGCTAGGGTCGCCCTGCGTCCACGCGGCAGGCCCGCGCGGTTACCGAAAGGAGTACAACCATGCTGTTCGTCATTATCGGTCACGACGGTCCCGATGCAAAGACGCTGCGGCCCAAGCTGGGACCCTGGGTCATGGGACTATACTTCAGTAATATCTATTTGATTTGATTCTGAAAGCACTTTGAGTTCGGTAAGCTTTTCAAAATTAAGACTTTCAGTATTAGTAACTCAGTTTAGGAAAAATAGATCGATTGGGGAATTACGACCGGGAGACTTGATAAGTTTGAGAATTTACTGGGTGGGGTTACAATTTAATATTATGATGCTTTGGAAAAGCAGGGTAAGAGAAAGATTTACCTTGGAGACTTGAGGGAATGTCTTGCTTCCTTCCTAATTATACAAAATAATACGTTAAACAAAAATACCAAAAAATACGTGTAAAAAAAGACACACTATGTTCATGCAGGTTGCAAAAGGGCATATCAGTAATATCTAAGGCGCGATAAAGACTATTAAGTGGAAACTTACAGAGGGCGTTGAAGGGTTTTGTTGAATTAAGAAAAGACAAGATGTCCACGCTACTACTACTATTACGGCTACTACTACGACTGCTATTACTACGACTACTACTACTTCTCAAGCGTGAACCCCACCGGCTTACCAAAAACCATACAGTCGTGATCAAATGTCAAAACCATGGAAAGCAAGCAACAGCAGAATGTCAGCTACAGCACCGCCAACACTGTACTTCACTTCTAGAATACTGAAATCTTTCGCAATAGGATGCTTTTAAATGTGTAGAAAAGGTAGATGGTGTTTATCAGTAGAACCAACAAGTCTCTATGACTACCGACAACTGAAACTTCCATTGTGTCACAATAAACAGCTATGTGACGAGTTGATGTTGGTGATCGAAAAGATGCTGGCCAAAAGCCCCGAGGATCGATATCAATCGTCACAGGATCTGATCGCGGATTTAAGGGAAGTCGCATTTCGTGATGAATCGATACGAACTCAAGCGGTCGGTCCGGTCGCGATTGGCGAACCCAACCTGGTCGTGGAGTGGATCGAAAAACATTCGCCCTGGTTGGTTGCCTTGTTGCTGTTGTTGGTGACTGCCGGGTGGCTGCACCTGAATTCCATCGTTGCTACTCCGTCCTCTAACATCTGTTTTTTAATATTCGCAATACAATGCTTTGATAATGATTTTACTTATTCCGTTGTTTTTATCATTTTTTTATTTCCATTTTATTGTTTTTTTATTATTTATAAATGTTTCCTTCCAATTATTACGGTGTTTTTAAGGCAAGTCCTTCGAAAATAATTTCTTAGACCACACTGCTTTTTCATTTACATAAAATTAAGCAAGAGAAAACGGGTTTTAATTTCAACAAAGCAGTGAACGTAAAAACCGGATTTTGATGAAAGTATATGCATAAAAGACCTTGCGCTTAATTTTAATTGGAAGTTTGTAAATTCGTTATTTTAAAATCTAAAACTTACGTTAAAGTTATCATTTTATTCCCTTTTTTAAGCTATTATTTTAATTATTTGACATCAACTGCCTGAATAGCGATTTACTTTCTAGCTGTGGTTTCGGTTGACTCAAAGAGTTTGTGGTAACGAGTTGTAGGTGAAAAGCTACGCGTGCCAATAACAAGCATGGATAATGCATACATTAAACATAGCGTGGTCTCCTCTCTTCCCAAATTTCCGTCCCGAACCACCATCAAATAATCATAAATTTAATATAACCCTTCCTCCGCTCGCACCCCTTGAAGTACCAAACAAAAATATACTAAATAATAATTACATCAAAATTATTCTAAGCATAATAATAAATAAATAGATATAGAAATAAACATTTAATCCTTTAGAAAATATTTAACCCTTTTTTAAAGGAGCTGAAATCTGAACCCCACAGCTGCTGGAAACAACAGATCAGGGACAAAGCTGTACTCAAACCCCACGCAGACCATCCGCTTGGGAACCGGAGCCAGGTCCGTCGCCTGTCCTTCCCCTAAAGTCTCCAAGAATGGCAAGGCCATCGTGGTGCCAAATACGCCCCGCAGAAACCTCCGGCGATTCATTTCAAGTTCGTTCATGACCGGTCGACGCGCTCAATCAAGCATCAAGGGATCTCACCTATGTACCTTACCCTGACGAGCCAAGCTTAAGAGCATTCAGTTTAAACTTCCAGGGAATGTTGAGGTTAATACGCAACTACTTTCAATGACACTATCTGCATCGAGGCTATAAAAACGCATTATCTGCAATATCTAAGAAACGCCTAAGAGCACTCAGTTGAAACTTCCAGGGAATGTTGAGGTTAATGTTGAACTACATTCAATGACACTATCTGCATCGAGGCTATAAAAACGCCTTATCTGCAATATCTAAGAAACACCTAAGAGCCCTCAGTTGAAACTTCCATCAGGGCCGGAACCGCACCGAGACCAAACAGCACCAGCGCCGGGATCAGGTAGACGAAGGTGGGGATCGTCTGCATCAGGTCCAGAAGCGGCTGCAGAAGCCGGTAGAGCCAAGGCCGCCCGGCAGCCAGAACCCCGACAGGCACGCCGATCAGCATCGACATAGTGGTTGCCGCGAGTACCAGAGACAGTGTTTCTGTGGTCTCGATCCAGTACCCTTGGTTGATGACCAGAAGCAGTCCTAGTGCCGCAAAGGCAATGACTTTTCAAATTTCCTGTCGGTTAAGAGAGGATTGAGCAATAAGAGAAACCAAAACACCTTCCAGCTCGCGGATGTTGTTCTTTATATTATAACAGATGAACTCCGTCACATTTTGAGGCAACTCAACACCTTCCTCATTCATTTTAGCTTCAAGGATCGCCATACGGGTTTCCAGGTCTGGAGCTTGCAGGTCGGCAGATAATCCCCATTTGAAACGAGATAACAGGCGTTCTTCCATGCCATCCAAATCTTGGCGAACTCGTCGCGGGGATCAAGAAAGATGTCGTCGTCACCAACCGCCTCAAAGAAAAACCCAACCGCGTAGCGATCTACGGCTGGCACCGGCTCAACGGCCAGCCGATCCAGCCCCTGTACACGGGCCACGTCGATTACTACGTGGACTACAGCCACGGCATCCGACTTGTGAAGAAGACGTTGCGCGTGGGGGACGAGGTCAAGACAATTGGCGCGGTTTTAGGTGACGAGGGGTACGCGGCGTTACTCAGCGAAGTGCTGGGTCTGATGCAAGACTTGTCAACTGCTATGATAGAGCTAGGCGGCAGAATATTTTTGAAGAAAAACTGATTCCCATCTATCTTGCACAAGAGGCTTTCATCTGAGCTAAGCGTGTTCTCCAAGAAAAATCTGTTGAAATGTGGATTCCGAGGAGACTGAGCTCGTCGATCTTTTATAGGTTATTCGTTATGAAGAAGTTGGGGTGCATTTGTGGCACTATTCATCCAGATTTTGGCAGCTCCTTTGTTTTCTCGTCAATACCTCGCTCTTTACATCAAAGTTCGAATTTTGTTCCAATCCTTTAAGAATGACCTCTGAATCACAAAGGTCGTTTAATTAGAATAAATCATTATTTTGAAATAAACTAAAAATACTTTATAAAGAGCGATGAATTGAGCAGGGGACGAACCCTTTCATATACGTAATAATTTCTGTTCGCTATAAGTTTTAACGATGCTCCTTACTACCAGTTTCAAAAACTTATTTTTTTTTAAAATTTAATCTCTTTAAAGTCGTTTCCCAGATTCAACCATCTGGGGGGCTAAAGGGATAGGAAAAATTAGAAAAAGTTAGGTATTTATAACTTCAAGGCGGGAGTCGGTAGAACTGCTGCGTTTACCGACCAAATTCGAGATTTCTGTTGATTCCGTGGTCTTTATTTAACCGTGGCGTCAGGTTGGACTTTTCACGATTTTGCCTAATCGGAACTGTGACTGCAAACAGTACTGCAGCTTTGAAAAGGTTGGAAGAGGAGTGTGTGCATTACCTACAAAAATATCCTGTAATATATTCCCTTTCACCCAGCCTCCACTGCTATTTTGGCGTCTGCCCCCCCCCTGTAAAATTTTCTGCCTGCACTCTTGATATAATATAATTAAATGTGTAATCGAGTATACAATTTAATTAAATATAAATATTTAATATATAGAGGAGGCTAGTTTAGGTTAGTTATTTAATATAATTCGTTATGGGTGGGCTGCTTTCTATAATTCTCTGTTGTATTTTCCATAATTTTTCTTTAAGGCAGAAATTGAAAGTTCTAGTGTACTTTACAGTAAAAAATATGCACCAAAGCAATGTAGCGTTTCCTGCCGTTTTGTGGCGCAAAACAACGATTATCTTTTGGAAACATCCCTGTAGAAAGTCTTTTTGAAGAAATCCCCTTAAAGACGGTTATAATGGTATCCCTAAAATTCGACTTTAGTTTTTTGGACCCAAACCCTCCTGATAAGTATTTGAAGGGTATGAACTTTTTCAGGGATGTTTATCATTCTCGGCTCGGTCAGGACCGCGCGACCGTCGCGCGTGATCAACCCGCCGTCGTTCATTTCGGGAGAGCAGCGCTCTGTGTCGTAAAGCGCCTGCCACGCGACGGTGCGTACAAAGGGCTTTGAAGCGGCGATGGTTACGGCGTTCAGCATCCACTCGGCCTGCTGCTCGCCCGACCATGGCGCCTTCCAATACCCCGGCTCCGGCGAGTTGTGCTCCGAGCGGTCACCCTGAGGCTCCGACGGAGCGCCCATGGCGGTGATGTGATTTCCTATTCCATCCTCCATTGAATTCTGCTTTAGTAACACTGTAATTGTTTAGTAATTGTAATTGTTTTGTTTTGTAACATTATAATTGTGGCAAAGGAGCGGGCGAAATGTCGTAAACCGATATTTGCAAAAATCATGTATATTTATAGTTCCGAGAATCCGATTGTAATCGTCACTTTTGGCCGCATTTATTGAGCAAAATACCGACAAAGTAGATCTTGAAGTATTTTTCGTAGCTTTGAAAAATGATCAGCGATCGCGTCGACGGCGTTGCGCACGAGATTGAGAAGTATCCGGAACAGTTGATCGGGATCCGCGTCGACGATCGCGTCCGGCGCGGCCTTTGCGTCGATGCGCGGCGCTTTCTCATCGACGCCGATCGTATCCGCGACCTCCGAGAGCAGGCGCGACAGGACCACCCGGCGGCGCGCGGGCGGCGGTTCGTCGGCCTTGCCGAATTCCAGCGTGTTGCGGCACAGATCCGCGCCCCGGTCGATGGCGCGCACGAATTGTTGCGGTCCGACGCGACGTGGATTCGCTCCAGCTGGGTCAGGAGCGGCGGGCCGTCGAACCAGGGCGTCCGCTCGCTCCGGCGCACGACGTTGTCGCCGTGGAGCGCGCTGGTCGGCACGAACCTCAGGTCGGGCAGGTCGAGGCGGACGGCGAAGTCGGCGAAGGCGCGCCGGACGCGCTCGAAGGCCGCCTCGTCGAAGCCGACCAGATCGATCTTGTTGACGCACACCACGACGTGCCGGATCCCCAACAGCGAGCGCACTTCAGCAGCTTTGGCAGTTGAACGGAAGATGTGAGCACTAGATATCGTTTTCCTAAAGTTAGTTTTGTCATCTCTCACCGCTATGTATTTTTACTGTAATCTGTGTCCATGTTGTATTTCCTAGTGTACAGTGTATCGAAACTCGAAACACACTAGGCCCAACAAATTATGTCCGTTCTACGATATTTTGTAGTATAATTCAACGATATCTATGCATGTAAGAAAAACTGCACAGTTCCCTGTAAACGACCGTCACTTTATTCCTTATCTCTGGGAGAGGGGAGAATAACCCTGTCTCTTGGTTAACTGATCACGTATTTTCGCATGGCAATCGCATTATTTCCCATTTCTGGAGGGATAAAAAAAATTGTCTTTTTAAAACTAGGTTAACTGATTATGTTAAACAGGTTAACTGTTAACTCATCTGGGGTGGGAGGATGTCATAAATAAAGATTTAAAGGAAATGGGAGCTTCCTGGGAGGGTGTTACGAGGGAGGCTTTGAATAGAAAGAGAAAATGATATTTTATGCCTTTAGTCAAAGCGTCACTGAGAGCCAATGAAAACCGTTTTTTTCCAGAGTAAAATCAGAAATCTGCGCTAGTGTTGATTCAAATTTGAGAAAGATGGTCTCAAATTTGAGACAGGTGGTCAGAATAGTGATACTTGGGGTTAATTAAATAAGAGTGGCGGATCACTTTCGCCGCCTTGTATTAGGCACAAGTTAACTTCTACGGCGCTCAAAATAGTAACACTTCTCTGGGGCATACTTCTGGCTAAAAAAGAAGACGAAGAAAGCGTAGAGGCAATAATGAAAAAGTTATTGGCACTGTTATTAATTACGCCATTACTGGCACAGGCCAGTTTGCGGCAATATAAGGCCGATGTGGAAGAGTCTGTTTGGTTCAATAGTGAACCGAATCGCCTGCAATGTACCCTTAACCATCAAATCCCCGGTTACGGTACTGCGTCCTTTACCAGCTCAGCCAGCAAAATTCTGAATATGGAATTCAACCTGGATATAATTAGAAACAAATATTTTATTTTCTAGTTATTATAGCATTGAAAATGAAAATAGAAATTGCAGTAAGTGTGAAATAAAATCTTGAACTGATGAGCTTTCAACAATTAACATTATTGAATAGTCAAATGTTTAGTTTGACTTTATTAGGTCTTTCCGAGACTGCTCAAGACGTGTATGATTATTAGTAGAGCGCCAATAACGCTGTAGGTTTTGGACGTTTAAATTTAGGAAAGGAAGCAGTATTCAAACACTTTTTCTTAATAGTGAATGTGAGGATATGGTAGTTGCAAGGCGTCTACAAGAAGTTCGTAAGGACGATAACAATTGAAGAGTAAAAACTTCTAGGTATCCAATTGGTTGGTAGGAAATCACTTTAGGAAAGTGATCTAAGCGAATCCCTTTCGTCCCATTGACATGGGTTGATACTTGATTTTATCTGACCAGCTATAGTCAGCAAAACTTTAAGGCAATTAGCTGGACTTTTTCTAGATATTCTTGTCTTTATAAGGGGTCTTTTAAATGACTTTGCATATATTTGTAACAAATTATTGTTTTATATCTGTTGGATTATGAAATGATAGTAAAGTCTTGTCTGATATTATCAGAATCCCGTCAACTATTAAAAAAATATATCAATCCTCAGGAGTGTCTTGCAAAATTACCGGGTGATAAAATCGTCAGCTCAAGCCATGTGCATTTGACCGGTACTATTAAATAATCTTTGAGGAACATGGTTTTTGGTATTTTTAAAATAAGGCTTACCGACTTATTGAGTTATTGAGGTGTAATTCCTTCTTCTTTTTTCTCTCTCTATTGTTAAAGAAGACAAAACAAGTTGCCTCCCTGTCTCCTTTGTATAAGATTTATGTATATCGTTTCTTGTTTAATAAAGTCAAGTCAATAAACCTCAACCACCATGTCATATCTTAACCTTGGGTCAAAATCTGTTCTCGCGTGTTGTCCAAGTCCACCATAGTGATGGAAAACATGATCATAGAAAAAAAAAGAATCATAACTCCTCACTGACAAACAAAAACAACAACTAAACTTTAAATAATAAAAAACTATAAGGTTAAAGGGAGAATAAACGGCTATAATTTAAATAGAACAGTGAAGCAAACAAAAACAACAACTAAACTTTAAATAATAAAAAATTGTAAGGTTAAAGAGAGAATAAACGGCTATAATTTAAATAGAACAGTCAATCAAACAAAAACAACAACTAAACTTTAAATAATAAAAAACTATAAGGTTAAAGGGAGAATAAACGGCTATAATTTAAATAATTCAAAATATTTTGAGGGGAATCCAAAGAACTGCATGTACTACTAAAGAGTGGATTTTGCCTTATATTTGCCAATTAGTTCAATGTTTCCCAGCCAAAAGAACTCCGATACCAGAAATTCAAGGCGGCCAAATTGTTTGCAGTGGCTGGCTGCTAAAATTTTTTCGACCCTTTGCAGCCGGTTTTTAGTGTGGCTGCGTGGACTAGGTTGAGTAGGAAGTAGCCCTCCTCAGATACTGCATAGTTACCGTTTATTTGTTTTCTTTTATAGTAAGTGAATAATATGAACTGTCATAAATTTACCTAAAATTTTACCTCAATTTCAAGTTATCAGTTTCTTATTCTCTGGTTTTAGTGCTCAAAATACAATTCCTGTTATTTGAATAGAATTTCAAGCCATACCAATGATTAAAGTTAGGAAATGTATTTACAGATCTTTGAAACCGTGTAAATTGAGATAGAGCTTTGAAGTTGTGAAACTGAAAACAGTCTTCTTTTGCTTAATTTAAGAAGTATCATCAAAGGGTATTAATCCAACACTAATATTCTTATTCTCCAAGCTTTCTCACAGCTGTCGTGGTTTGGATTCCGTACCTCCCTCTTGTCTTGCTTAAAAATGGCTTGGGTTGAAGATTTAAACTACTCGCACCATAATCTACAACAAACCAATTCAGATTTTCTCCAACTATTTATTTGTATTTGCGTAAAATATGTGCCGAAAGCTTTATTGTAATTAACAGCAGCTTTTTACAAATCTTATTACACAAGGGATTTGATAAAAAAAATTTTCTGATGAAGGTAAAGCAAAGCCAAAGCTTAAACTAACAAAACTTATTGTTTTGTAGCATGTGCAACATGAATATATCTATAAAACTAGGTCAAATAATTCGTAGTAGCATGCGATGTCGCAACACCAAATGCTAACCAAAGTTGCAGGGAAAAAAACATATAAAATTCTTAGAAGTATACCTTGACCGAATTCGTTGATTTTCGGATTAAAATGGAATAGTTGTGGGCATCAAGTGATCATGCCAAAACTCACAGATATTCACTCCCAGTGGCACAAGCTGCCATATGCTTTTAGCGACTTCGAAAAGATTGAAAAATACGCGAAATGAGAAACTTTACCGACGAAAGAGTTTCCAGATCTGGCAGAACTCGCCGAGATGGTGCTCTCTCTACTGCTTTCAAACGTAGACTCGGAAAGAATTCTTTCTTGGATCAGTGATGTCAAGACGAAAAAGAGGAATAGGTCTAAGAAAGAAAGTATTGAAGCCGTGCTGTAGGCCTAATAACCAAGATGTTGGCAGAATTATCTGGCCTTTTGTGTTCACTGGTCCGCATCGGATGATACCCCATTTTTTGGAGGAAGATGGGTGGGGTACACTTAATGTATACAGCACCAAGGACATGCAAGTAAAATCTGACTGTTTGGTTGGTTGAGTGGAAACTTTCACATCTATATGTGTTTGAAAAAACTAGGAACAGTTAATAATTAAGTTTTTCGTGAAAAAGATTTAAAATCACAGTTTTTGTTTTAGTAGTCACCCTGTACAGAGGAAAAGGAATATGGCTCATCAAACATTTTGTGGTAACCAACTGTAGTAAGGAACGACCCGGCTCAATAGTAAACGAAACTCTAAAAAAACGGAATTTTGATACTAATAGATACATCAAAAGAATCATATTTTTATGATGATTTTAAATATATAATGAAGATTTTAAATATATAAGTTTAATCAAATTTAGTTGTACCCATCAAAAGTTACGAGCCTGAAAAAATTTGACTAATTTTGGACTGCGCAACCGGCTCGGCGCCGCCAACGCCCTTGATCATGTTCTCGGCAAGGCCGGCAAACACGGCGCTGCGCACCCGTTCGCCATGGTTCATTGTGATGAACGCTGATATCCGGGCGCCCATGGAGTAGCCCATGATATCGGCTTGGGCGATGCCAAGGTGATCCAGCAGGCGCACCGCGTCGCCCGCCATGATCGGCGCGCTGTACTCCGCAGGATCGTACAGTTTCTCGCTGTCGCCGTGTCCGCGGTTGTCGAGGCAACGTTACTGGTGGAAAATTTGATAACAATAAAAATAAATTCTGACAAAACACGGTACATTTTACGAAACTTTTCCAATGTAGATATCAGCTGCTATGTTAGGTTCGAAGAAAAATCCTCAAAAGTTTCAATAAGGAATACAAGTCCCCCTTTTTCGGTATTTTTCTACGAAAATTTTACAAATTTAAAATGAAATTTTTGCCAGCAAAATTTTCCAAAAAAGTTCATAAGTTAACTGGACCGAATATTGGCGGAAAAACGATCTAAATAGGTCGTGATTTTGAGACAGTTCGTTTAGAGCATTAATTGTGAAGACATATTTTAAATTAAATTGCATCACTTTTTCCAACAGCACTGTAAAAACATCATGTAAAAATATAAAAGTCTTCATACATGGAACAACCATATAAGACGGCATATTAGAAATCACTCAAATCATAATATACTAGCTGTTGGGATGGCGCTTCGCGCCACCGAGTTGGTGGGGGCGCTTCACGCCCCCCAAGCCCCCGATGGTGTTATTTGCTTTTTTCTTGGAAATGAACTTGAGTTCCCTCTTCTATCAGTTTCCCATATTTTGATCCCATCACCTTAATTACCTTAATTTGCACTTCAGAGCAATTTAGTTGCAAGAACTGTGATGCTATGTAGTTGATGATGGCAATAGATGTGCTCGTTGTGTTAGGTTAAGTGACAAACCATCAGGACTAGAGAGTGCTGGAGAGATGCAATTTATGCCCACTCAGTAACAGTGATCACATGGTAGGTTACATTGATTATTTGACCATTTAAACTGTCACGGATAATTCGGGTTCAATTTTCTTCTGCGTTTTCGAGTAAGTAATCTTCCCTCCTCTTATTTACAGTAACTTATTGTTGTTTTTTTTTTCTATCTGTAAATAGCTGTTTCTCTTTTAAATGTGCTTACTTTTATAAATCTTTAAATTTTGGTTCCAATAATCCTTTTTCCTCTCTTTCCTCTCACTCCGTCTTAACCCTCCCCTCTTCTGTCTTATTTTCGTACTCGTCTCACTTAGGTCTAATAAAGATAAGTCTGAAATATCCTGCGGGCAAAAGAATATAAGATTGAGTGACCGAATTTGTCCTCTTGAGACTGACATTCCTAGGTGATGAATACCTTTGAACCCTAAAATAGTCCCGCTCCCAATCAAGCGAGTCCTGGTTGCGTCTAGAAGAACTTGGTGATCCTGAGCAGTATCCCAGAAGTAGTAGTGGAGCCCCAAACCGATAAACCCTGGTTGAAATATACTGTATAATTTTGCGCCATGTGGTGAATAGCCACTTGAAACGCCTGAAGGTACACTATGCAGGGAGTAGCCCCCTAAAGAGCAGACAGGATAGGTACATCATACCGGGACAGTGAGAGACCCCCTGAAACTAATTTCTTTTAGAATGAGCCCTCGCGGGACATTATAGGACCACATAGTCGATACGATTACCCCTGAAAAAAACGAAAAACAAACAAAGAAATAAATACGCACCCGTGATCGGTCTTCTGGCAAAAAATACGAAGTTTCCTAACATTTCCCATGGTATTTAACGAATTTTTCACCTTAATTCTCTTGGCCTTAGACGTAGGAACAGTATTAATAGAAGTAGAAATAGAAGTAGAAGTAGCAGTAGCAGTAGCAGTTTAAGAAGTGGTTCTAGCAGCATCAGTATTATTAATAGTATTTATACATTGCCTTCTAGATAGCTCAGTATACCCCTTTAAATGTCCTGAATGATTTACTATAATACCATAAGCCTTAGTAGTACTACTAGTCAAAGTTTTAATCCATATCTATGAGCCCCATGGCATCCGTACCGTCAACCGTCGCTCGGTGGATGTCCGGGTACTGTGTTGCTGAGTGATTGCCCCAGATGCACAGCCCTTCAACCTGGCTGACATGTTTGCCAGCTTTCTGCGCCAATTGCGCCGCGGCGCGATTGTGATCCAAGCGCGTCATCGCAGTGAAATTGCGCGGATCAAGATCCGGCGCATTACGCTGTGCGATCAAACAATTTGTATTCGCGGGGTTGCCCACCACCACTTTGATGTCTTCATCGCCGGGGCGGGCATCCGATTGCGAGATGATTTCCCCCTCGGCGTCGTCGGTATTGGTGGCTTGTCCCAGGCGCACGGTGAATTCGTAACACTTCAGCGCATCGGTGATGTAAGGCACGGTTTTGGTGGCTTCACCAAGAGCAACCGCCAGAACGCCGGTGGCATCCGGATCCAGGGTGCCGGCGTGGCCAGCTTTTTTTGCAGCAAAGGCCCAGCGCACCTTGTTGACCACCGAGGTCGAGTTTTGCTACTACTACTACTAGTACTACTACTACTACTACTACTACTACTACTACTACTGCTACTACTACTACTACTATTACTACTACTATTACTACTATTACTACTACTACTACTACTACTGCTACTACTACTACTACTACTACTTTTGCTACTACTACTACTACTACTACTACTACTACTACTACTACTACTACTACTACTAATTATTACTCTTTACTACTACTTCTTCTTTTTCTACTACTACTACTACTACTACCGGTTACTTTTTTGGCATCGATTTTGAAGTTCCTACTTTAGACTTTGCTGACTCAAGTTGAATTCATGTGAAAATTTGATGTGGCAACGTTGCTTGGCTCTGGTATCCCTATTTAGCAGGTGTTATTTATTACCTGTGAATGTAAATGACTGATGCCCAAATATTTGGAACAAGGTCAGTTATTGTTTTGACATTGAAATTGCGTAAAACACAAATAAATGGAGAACTTATTTGTATATAATGTCTAAACCTTAAATATGTTTATCTCGGTGATAGGAGATGATATAGTCAACTCGCGTGTAATACTTTGATCGACGTTTGGTTAGCATTTGTTTTTTTGCAAAAAATTATCTCCTTTCCAAAGAATCTGTGGAATGCTAATTAGTTACTTTACCCTTTAAATTCTTTAAAAAATTTAAAGCTTTTATACGGATTTAAACACTCAGAGGAATGCTGAATTCAAGCGTTGGGTTATTTCTCCGCAATTAAGACGAGGGCAGCAACGCCCATCCTAGAGAGAGAGAGAGGTTGGAGGAGAAAGAGGAAAGGAAAGGGATAATGAGTCAAAGAGAGACAGAAAGAAAAAGGAAGGAAGATATAAGAAAGGGGGAAATGGATAGAGAGAGAACCAGAAAGAGAGAGGGAAAGAGAGAAAGACCGAGACAGAGACAAATGGATAGAGAGATAGAAAGGAAGAGAGAGGGGAAAGAAAGTTGAAAAAGCCTCTCTCTGCCTATGAAGCTCATCAGCCTTGATTTGAGGATTAATCATCCAGGTCGTCGCCTGCATCACCGTAAAACCAGTCGGCGCCGCCTTCGCCATAGAGCGTTGCGCTGCCCGCTATTTCCGTGAGCGTCCCGCCGACGCTGCCGTCGCCGACATCGTCGCCGGCGTCGCCGTAGAGGTCGTCCCCGCCCGTGCCGCCATAGAGCGTATCGTTTCCGCCGTAAGCGGTCGCCGACCCGCCGCTATCGCTGTCGCCCAGGTCCTCGCCGGCATCGCCGAAGATGACGTCGGCGCCGCCCTCGATTTTACCTATGAATCAGTGGAATCACTAATGGTATTGCAATTATGTGTCTGTAAGTTTTTTACAATACGGAACTATTTTACAATTGTCCACGTTTCTGTTGTCCTATTTTACCTATGAATCACTGGAATCACTAATTGTATTGCAATTATGAGTCTGTAAGTTTTTCAAATATGCTATATAAGTGTTGTTGAACTGAAAGTAAAGAGTAACGTTGCAACTTAAAACGAACAGAAATTATTTCGTTTTACAGATTGTGGCGGGAATTAATCTTTGTTATTACATGTATTTGTCTACTTTATATTTTGTTATCAGTTGAAGATAAGCTGGAATTTGCGTTTTGTTTATCGCCTGTTAGTACTTCCTTACTAATGAATTAACTTCGAAATTTTGTTTACAAAATGGATTGCAAACCATCTTACAAATACAATTACATGAAGCTTATTAAAACCAACTATTTATTCAACAAAAACGTTACATGGACTAGTTTCATCCAAATAATCGGAAATAGCAAACACCAACCTGTTTAGATTCGGTTGCACAGAATATCAGCCCTGTAGACCTCATCTAACGCAATTTCGGGTCAACTTGGTTTGCGGCTTTGGCCACTGGCCAAAGCCGCGCACCAAGTTGCTCGCGGCTATGGCCACTGGCCAAAGCCGCGAGCAACCACCCCGGTGCCGCGAGCAACTCTGCATTGCGGTCACCAGAGGGTTGCTCGCGGCTTTAGCCACTGGCCAAAGCCCCGAGCAACCTCAGCGCCAAACTTCGTATGCGAAAGAGCAAAATCAAAGCCTACTGGATAAAAATCAACGTCTACTGGATAAAAATCAAAGCCTACAGGATGAAAATCAAAGCCTACAGGACAAGGTAGCGGCTTTACAGGAGGCGTTAGCTGCTGCAGAAATCGATGCGAATAAGTATCGACGCATTTGTCGGTTCGTGAATCGGGGGGGCGTTGCGGGTAATAACGTCTCTACTACCATGACGACTGCTACGTTGGCTGCTGCTCCTAATAATGATGCCGGCAATCAATAAAACTAAAATGAAAAATTTTTCAAAACAGTCCCATCCTGTTTCCCATGAAATTTGTTTCCCACTGTCTTGAGAAATTCCCTATTGTTCTTCTTGTTTTTGTGTCAATTTGGGCATTATGTTTGCACATTAGGGGGGAGGGGTAAAGTACAGCAGGTCTAGATGCAAGATGTGGTAGCTACAATTCTTCTGATATTATGAAGCAAGAATTGTTTTTTACTTCACACTGTCCCCACCTTAATCCCGACACTTTATAAATACCTCAGTTTTTCTACTTTTTCCTCTCCTTTCCACCCTCCAGATGGTCTAATCGGGGAAACCGACTTTATCAAGTCAATTTGTGCAGGTCCAGGACACGCCTACCAATTTCCATCGTCCTATTACGTTCAGAAGCACCAAACTCGCCAAAGCACTGAAACCCACCCCCTAACTCCCCCAAAGAAAGTGGATCCAGTACGGTTATGTCAATCACGTATCTACGACATTTGCTTATTCTTAGTATTGAAAATGATTTTTCTATTTTATGTAATGTCAACGCATAAACGTATTGAAAAAAGAAAACAAACAAAAAAAAAAAATTAGGGACTTATATCTGGCGTGGGATACCACAGAACTTGACGTTTTCCCCAGTTTTCTTTTCCCAGAAATATAATTGATTTTTAAGCTTTTCTAAATAACTACTACTAACAACTCACCGTAGCACCAAGCCGCCTGAGGCAAAAATAGCTACGCAGACTCCTCCTCCGTCCCAATCTATTAAAAATGGGAAACAAAGGAGAAAAAGAACTGGAAAAAACTAAATTTAGCCAATTTTTTTTTTTCAAATTACGTGTGTTTTTATTTTTCTAAATTGTCATGCATCATGAACCAACTGTTGATAAGAAATGGCTACAAAAAATAATGCAAACTAAAAGAAAAACAAAGTTCTGTACTAGTCCTGTGCTGTATACCCGGAATAAATGCCCTGATAAGGACAGGCTGAGTCTAAAAGGCTTGAGCTTGTCCAGTTTTGTAAGATAGGTCGCGCATGCATGATGAATGCCGAATTCATAGTGCTGCAGGAGATTTTCACATCTGAGACGGCTCCCTTCGCCGACGTGCTGCTTCCGGGCGCATCATTCGCCGCAAAGCATGGGACGTTTACCAATACTGAACGTCGCGTTCAGCCGGTTCGTCAGGCGATCGCGCCGTTAGGCGCCGCTCGCCCTGATTGGGAGATAACCAGTCAATTGGCGAACGAAGTACTCGAGATTCTCGGCGGCCACCAGATTGGGAAATGTGTACCCCCCCCCACTTAATATACGAATATATTGCCCAAATTATATATTCGCCATCTATGCTGTGATTTGTCTTTGTCTTGTCTTATGGTAAGCTGAAAAAGAAAACGAAGAAACCTGTTTGTTCTCGAGTTTTTGACAGAGTAAACTTGACTGGCGTATAATACACAAGCGCCCCTAGCAGTTCCTGAGCTATTGCAGATACGCCCTATAGAGCATATAAAGTCTTTAGATTTATTTTTAAATCTCCCTCAGCATTAAAAATAAAGACCTGACCCCTTTATTATTGACCCCTATTTTTGTAATCCTACTTCCCACGAAGACAACCATGAGACCGGTGGAACGCTAGGCCGGGGATTGACTGAAGCGACTAGACAACCTGCCCCCGAATCCTGGCGCCGTAAACCCTATTCGAAAAATACCGCCGACCCCAATCGGAGATTAACACGCTTAACAAGCACGGTTTGAGTTTTTTTGCCTAACCGAATTTGCCTAACCGAAATAGTACCCTATCCCCACCTTAGTAGTTGGAAACAATGGGAAGCTTGATCCAGTCTTTGTTAGTGATCAGTGAGTACATTACATACTTAAGAGTTCAACACGATGAGAGGTCGACATTAGGGTAAAGAAGAGTGACGATCTCCTCCTATAGAATTCTTTTCAAGACAGGCGTATTCAAAATACGTTATAAACTTCTACAAATGCTTTTATGTAGTTGCTTCTTACACGATGATGAACAAATTGTACTACTTCTTGTTTTACAAGTATTCCCATAAAGTAGAATGGAATTTTTAATTATCTGGAAATATATCATAAAATGTAGTTTTTTTAAATTACAAAAATAATGAATTTTATTCAGTATATAATGACAAAATAACAAAAATTACATATAATAAAAATCATATTAGTTATGATTATTTAAATATTGATTTAAGTGGGGGTATATAATATAATTTAGTATGTGTGGGCCTTTCTTTAGATGGAAATTTCTTAATTGCTTAGAATTTATTAAATTCTTATTTAATTGATCGAATTGGCGACTGCTATATGTCACTTGGTTAATACCAAGTGCCATAAAAACTACCAGTATTAAAAAGAAGTAAGTTTTGTCAACTGAAAGTAAGGGGCAACATTGAAATTGAAAAACGAACTGAAATTATTACATATATGAGGAGGTTAGCCCCCTCGTCGATGCCTCGCTCTTTACGCTAAAGTTTTTTTTAGTACTTTCAAAGGAGCTATTTATTCTAATTAAACGGCCTTTGTGATTCAGAGGTCAGAGGTCAAACAAGTCCATAAACAAAAAGCTGTGATAAAAGATAGCACTGTTTTAGTTTTATATTGAAAGAAGTTCTTGAAAAAAAAACAGGCAAAAAAGGTCTTTTAGCACCAGGAGGCAATGCAGCTTTTACACACATCCCGAGCTCTCCTCCTTGACGAGCACAGGTGCTAAAAGAAAAGTCTTTTAGCACCAGGAGGCAATGCAGCTTTTACACACATTCCGAGCTCTACTCCTTGACGAGCACAGGCGCTAAAAGAAAAGTCCAAGAGCTGATATACGAAGCCGCTATAATCAGAAATATTTTTCCTGGAACGAATGCTGGGAATGTTTGTATTTTTCTCTGAACGAATACATTTTTTGTTTTTTATTATCATTTATTTTTTTTTCCAGGAGTGATTGTATTTATCAAGTTGTCGCTTTGAATAAGCTTTGATTTTGTACAGTTATGAAGAATAAAGGCGTTGAATATATTGGTTTTTAGTATTCAAAATTAGATTATTGAATTAAAAAATTTGATTTGGTCAATAAAACTTTCGGATATGTTTTGGATTTGATACTTCAGCCGATTCCTTAAATTTATGTTCGAAAGTCTTCTGATTTCTTTCAAATATCAAAGACATTTTATCGGGAAAGGGTTTGTTTAAACTTTCTAAACTTTCTGTCTGTTTAAAATTTCAGTTTTTTGTTAATACGAGTTTCAAAATTCCTTTTTTTAGACTTGGCCTGTTTTTATACCAAACGCTTCATATGTAACTCTGTATAGTTGAGATTTTACCCACTTACGCCCTCTAACTGCAAAAAATTTGATGAATACGTTTTTCCTTTCACTACTTGTGGGAAAGCCGGTGAAAGGTTAAAATTCTATTGTCATAAAACCTACTATTTTGTTTTCGTACTGGATCGTTGTTACTTTCAAGTAAAACCTGTATATCTTGCTGAGATGTTAAAACAGAGAAGATAATTTGCAGAAAACACGCTCTAGCACTAAAGATGAATATATTGTGCACTAAAGATGAATATATTGCCCTGAATTGGCAATCGTCGTGTACGAACTTTTTATTTTCTCCCATTTTTCTTCGACGCTTTCCGAGTCATTTGCCTCAACAGTTGCAGTCATTGACTGCAACAATCCTATTTACGCACTGCAGGATCTTTTCTATATCGCCTTGTGTCTGGTATTCACGCCTACAATCTTCTCAGGAAAAGCAGTGAGCTATCTACAATTTCAACAGATTATATAAAAATACAAGAAAATCTAGTTTTATTTGTAAATAGTCATTTATGAGAATATGGAAATTTTTCTTAGATTAATTTGAAACGTGTACGAGATGATCAAGATTATTTTCAAGTAAATGAGATTATCAAAGATTATTTGAAATTATTAAATTATTAAAGGATAAGGAGATTATTACTGTGATAATTGAGATTATTTTGGGATTATTTTGAGGGTGATTCTAAGCAATACCAGATTATTAAGATCATTTGTGATGAAATGAGATTATTAAAGACTATTTGAAAATTATTAAATTATTAAAGGATAAGGAGATGTTTGCCCCCTTGTTAATACCTCGCTCTTTACACTAAAGCTTAAATTTTGTCCCGATTCTTTAAGAGTGACCCCAGAATCACAAAGGCCATAGAATAAATAGTTGAAATTACTAAAAGAACTTTAGCGTAAAGAGCAAGGTATTTAGGAGGAGATGAACCACTCACGTGCGTGATAATTTCTGTCCGTTTTAATTTTTAATACTGCTCCTTACTTTCAGTTGAAAAAACTTTTGCAAATTTATTTTTTTACTTTTTTTGGTTCTACAGGCTAAAGTATTTCCTGGGAAGGTATTTTGAAGCACCTACCTCCATTCTTTCACCTTCAAGAGGGGCCTGACTTCAATGACCTTTAAAAGTCTGTCGGTTACAAAAGTGAAACATTGCAAAATAGATTTTCTGCTTAAATGTAGTACCAAACAATTGTTTTCAACGTCACAATATTTGTCAGTCCTAATTTACAAGGTTTTAAAGATATGCAAATACATTTCCTAAATTTTGAAAAAAAACATTGATGATGGGCGCCCCCGGATTCACCACCGATCATAATATGGTCGCAGCCATACGCTTTGCCGGCATTTTCCATCAGCCAGAGACCGGCCGCCTCGCAATCGTCCGCTCCCGCAGGATAAGGGTTTTCCGGCGCAAGCCGGTACTCGACACTTACGACCGTGATCCCGACCTCGGTAGCGATCTCCTCGAGCCATTGGTCCTGTTCCTCGGCGCCGCCGACCGCCATGCCGCCACCGTGAAGATGCATGTAGACACCGAGTTGGCATCACACTCCTCTCTGTGCCCTGGAAGCTCTTCGTTATGACCCTCTTGAACCGCTTTACCAATTTCCTCAGAAGCCAACGAAGAATCCAACAGGCTGGCTTCATGCCAGGAAGGTCTACCGTGGAGCAAACATTCACAATCCGGTAGCTGATAGAAAAGACTCGAGAATTTCAACAAAAAGCATATGTTGCCTTTGTGGATTTCATGGCTGCTTTCGATTTTGTCGACCAGCAATCACTCTGGCTCATACTGAAGACCGATTACCGCATCATCGGCCTCGATTTCACCACGCCCGAGCGGCGCTTTGCCGAAGTCGCCTGCGTGTCCTTCACCCATGGCACGATGATCACCATGGCAAGCGGCGCCCAGAAGCCGGTCGAGGAACTAGCCGAAGGCGACATGGTTCTGACCCGCGATGACGGCGCGCAGCCGCTGCGCTGGGTCGGCCAGTCCACCACGCGCGCCACCGGCGAAGGGGCCCCGATCCTGATCCGGGCGGGCACGCTCAACGATTCCGCTAGGAAGCAAAGTTATTGATCACCCAATTGCAGCTCCCAATATCACAGTGTTTGATAAGTCATGGGAGCCAAAAGAATCTGCTCAAAAAGTTGAAGACGTCATTCTTCCTCATCTCTTCCAGCAGCAACACATTCCTCAAGAAGGTCTCTGCCCTGACAACAACTGCTTGATGATTCCGCTAGGAAGCAAAGTTATTGATCACCCAATTGCAGCTCCCAATATCACAGTGTTTGATAAGTCATGGGAGCGTCCCCAACCTTTGCAACCACGTACTCTCCCGGTGGCGTTATTTCGTAGTCGACAAAGGGCCGGAGCGTGAAATGAAAAGATTCATCGTGGTCATTTTCTATGTCAATTGCACGGTCTGCGAACCAACCTAAATAGTAATGGTTTTGTCCGTTGAATCACTGCTCTGGAAAGCCTTCCATCTCATATCCTCCTCCCATGTAGCCTATTCGATCACCGTACTCTTCGCCCTCGTCCCTGGCATGATCGAGACCAAGATCGGTCGGCCAACTTTTAGGGGGTGCGTATGTCCGGCCTTTTTGTTTCTCGTATATTCTGGCGCCGTTGCCCCAAAAACTTAGAAATACAGTTTTCAAATCGATCAGAGATAAAAAAAAAATTGGCATGTCATTGGGTCCTTCTTATTTCCAGACAAATTGGAGGTTCTCTTACCTCAGAGAACTATCCCCAAAAATTTCGAGCAGTCCGGGCAGCTAACACAGAACTTACTTAATGTTTTTCCGCTAAATCCGATCTAATTGCTTGACTCATTAAAAGATTACTGCTTTTTTATGATCCTAGATAAAACCAAAAATGTGAGTGCTGATAAACAATTAGAAAGTTACTTCAATTTTTCTAATTCGATAATCCTGCGATGTATTCCAAAAAATATTATCAACTACTGAAATTCCAACTTCTATTTTCACTGAAACCCCACGATAACGAGTGAAAATTTAGATAAATGCTGCTATGTGTAGGTTTTCTGTATATTGTGAAAAGCAAATGGCTGACTCCTTAGCTTGATTGTAACTGTTCTCTGAAATTTTTTTAGTATGAGTAAATGAAAAACTATGAGGATTAGCTTTCAAAATCTTTAAATAGAATGAGAATTTTATTGAACCCCCTTTTGATTTTGGGAAATTTTGTAGTTCAAATGGCACAAACAAAATTTTTCCATTTTGTTTCTGCTTCTCAAGGTCTAGTTCCGATCAGAAGCTTTTCTACTAGCGAACTCTAATTATCTTGAACCTTATACAAAATTTCGGAATAGATATTTTCCTTTAATATTGATTGATTCATACACATTTTTGTTCTAGGTCTGAATTAAATGTTTACGCGTTAGCGGCAATTGGGATACTGTTCTGCATATCATTCTACATTTTTTGTTCAAGCAATTATGACAAGGTGGCCTTTAAGCTGGATCCACATGCGCCCAAATTTCAAGGTAACGTCTTTTTATGGCACTTGGTATTAACCAAATGACATATAGCAATCGCAAATTTTGTCGGCCTGTCGGTCCCGGTTTTGGGAAGGGTGTGTGAAAGCACAGGGTGGTTGCCCCCCCCCCCCATTGCACTTCCTGCCTGAAGGGCCAAGAAACGGAGATCCGCGCCGCCGGTAGGGACTCTGAAGTCCAATGCCGTATTCTTTACCTTCTTTTACGGGTCGGAAAAACATTTAGGGGAGAGGGTTCAAATCCCCCTAACCCCTTCTGCCTGGATACGGCCTTGCCCAGGTCCCCAGGCCAAGCAGAGATAATTGGTGACAACATTTCCTATTTGAACTTCAGCTTTGAGCCTTCATCAGTGCCAGACATATACATATATACTGATGAAGGCTCAAAGCCGAAACACAAGAAATATTAATGAATAAATTATATTACATTATATTATATGTTATATTACATTACATTACATTACGTTACATTACATTGCATTGCATTACATTACATTACATTACATTACATTACATTACATTACATTACATTATATTACATTACATTACATTACATTACATTACGTTACATTACATTACATTACATCTAATGGATGATTTACAAGTAAGAATTCCATTACACCTTCTCGAGCTTTTTTCACCATAGGAGTATTTGTATGAACATTCATACCTTCCATAACTGGCATAGCACATGATGCAATTGGTTTTACAGATTTTTCAACTTCTACTAGACACATTCTACAATTCCCTGCGATCGAAAGTCTTTCGTGGTAACAAAACCGAGGTATTTCTACCCCAACTTTCTTTGCAGCTTGAAGGATTGTAGTACCTTCTTGTACTGATATATATGGCATAAAAAAGTTTAAGAAGTTTTTGCTATCCTTTGAATGGATAGCTGGCTTTAGGAACCAATAAATTCCTATTTTTTAAGTTTTTACGGACGAAAGCGTTGTCGTATTCTACAAGTTGTTTTTCTTACCTTTCAAGTGTAAAACTACCACCAATCACCATTAAGAAATAAATGAAACCCAAAACTAATAGAAATTACAATAGATAACCTAGTAAACTCAAAACGAGCAAAAAGTAAAAGGAGCATGGCTCGCCCTTATCCTGCGCTCAAGCTATGGGGTTAAACATCATCTATCCTGTTGTGAAAATTGAAATGAACTAACTGGGCGGGGCTGTGAGGTTTAAATTGAAATGTGTTAGAATTTATTAGATGTTGAAAAACTAGAGGATATGGTTCAAATTCGCAGTGAAAAGAATCAGAAACTTCTTGGTGCATATCTAAGCATGCTGAGACTGGCATACAAGGTTTTAAATTACTGACTGGTATGATCGTAAAATGAAATTCATTCGAGGGCGGAATCAGCGGCGCGCCTTCGGCGGTTGTGTCGTGACCGTCCATTCGGGCCTCCTCGTTGCGGCCTCCTCAGTGACGCCAACATATAGTGCGGCGCGGCCGGTTTGTCACCGCGCGCCGGCCTTGATCATGGCGACGATATCCTGGGTCTCGCGCACATCGCCGACGCAGCGATGAATCGCGGCCTGCGCGGCGTGATGCGCCTCGGGCGATTCGGCGTTGCAGCCATCCGAGGCGACGATGACCCGATATAAAATTTTCCTTGGAGAATCCTCTCACGTAACCCTAAAACACCCCCTACCATCAGAAAACAAAACCCTGAAAATGTCATTATAATTCGTCAATAGCCAATACTATTTGTAAAAAATGGGCAAAGTTCATAACTCGCAGCCCTTCCCCTGGGGACTATGGGGGATTAAGTCGTCCTCAAAGACATATTTATTAGGTTTTCGACTTTGCTGAACAAAAATTTCGATCCGGTAGCCTTGAGAAAAATTGCGTGGGAGTGGGCAGTTTGATGCTGTAACAAATTTTCAATAGTTTTGACACTACCAATCCAGCATCTGTGGGGGGAGGGGTCCCAAAATTCTTGTCATCATAAGATTTGCTAGAGAGTTTGTCAAACCTCAATCCAAACTGGTAGGAAGTAAGAATAACTGTCCTAGTTGTGGCTTTTGGGGACTAATTCCCGATCTGGCTTCTTTAGGGAGAGGAAGAAGCAAAACCCTAAAGCCAAGTATTCACAAAAACTTCAAAAAATCACTTCTCATTCTTAAGTTAAAAATACGTCAATTTTTCGGATTTTTCCAGATTAACAACCCCTAGCTCCCTCAAAGAGAACGGACCCGTACCAATTATGTAAATAACGTATCTATAACTTGTGCTTATTCTTCCGATCGAGTTTCATCCCGATCTCTCCACTCTAAGGGTTTTCCAAGATTTCCGGTTTCCAAAATTTCTGTTCCCCCGTCCAACCCTCTATGTCCCCGGATCCGATTCGAATTGAAAATGGAGCATCTGAGATTATCTGCGCGATCTAAAGTCGCTTGCCGAACGGGTCGAGCCTAAATGGATCTCGGACCACCTTTGCTGGACCGGAGTTCACGGCTTCAATCTGCATGACCTGTTGCCGATCCCCTATACGCAGGAGGCATTGGATCATGTCGTCTCGCGAGTTTCCCAAGTCCAGGATTTTCTCGGACGTCCCCTCACGCTTGAGAACGTATCGAGCTATGTCAGTTTTGGATGTTCGGAAATGTCCGAGTGGGAGTTCATTTCACAATTGGAATTGCCAGCAAAGTAAGCAACGCTAATTCACCCAACAAGATAAAAGAGATTTCGGCCTTGGTGAATCCAAGTACTCGCATACTGGCCAATTCACGACTTCTTTCCGACAAGGCAATGCGTGCCGCATTATAGATAATGCCAAAGGTAATAATGATTGAAAGTATCGAGATAAATCCAACAAAGATATAGACAAACTCTGCAGACGTTTCATAAAAAGAACTGATCATGTTTTTGCGTGCTGTTGTATTTTATTTAAAAAATTTTTATATTAACATTTGTTTTAAGCTGTAGTTTCCATAACTTTGTTGTTCCATAAACTTTAAGGGATGAATCAGCAGGCTAAAGTATGTCCCAAGAAAGGTACTCTGAAGTACATACCTCTATTCCTTCTCTTTAGAGACCTTTAAAAACCTGTGTGTTAAAAAATTGAAACCTTGCAAAATATATCTTCTGCTTAAATGAAGTACAACAAAATTGTTTCAGCTTCAAAACCCTTTTCAGTCCTACATATACTTAATAAAAACGTACGAATATAGAAGTTCGTTGCATAAGTTAATTCGTAAGTTAAGTATATTTTTTACTAATTAAATGTTCGTTAAAGATTAAAAGTTCTAGTTGCCTTTTTAAGTAATCAACAAGAGCTAAGAGCTCATATGGCACTTGTGACGAGGTCGGAAGAGCCAAGAGCCAAGAGTTCATATGGTATGAGCTTTAGCAAAATTCTAAGAATCAATAGATTGCTCTAAATGAAAATCAGAGGCTTGCAAGCATAATCGCAGTGGGAAGATACCTACGCTACTACGTACCTACGAGATGGTCAAAGGCTCTTTATTGAAAGCTTGTGAGCCTTTGGACGAACAAGAGGAGGTAAGGCAAACATAGACACTTTACTTTCATAAAATTTTTAATTTTTTGTAAAAAATTATACTATTCGCTACACCAGACCGTGAGCAGTTATAGTGCTGGTAGAGAATCAATTAACACAAATTGGCATTACTCGCCTTTGATTCAGGGGAGAAGAAAACTGTTACAAGGGACTAAAATGCTCAAATAAAATATCTAGATCTTTTTAATTTGAAAGAAAGCGATCACTAAAATAATGTGTTCACTTTTGCCCTGTTTACTTGATACTAGCTTCCACGAGGACTTGAAATTGCCTCTTAGGTTCTGCTTGAGCTGCCCCTTTTCGTGCAAATGCTTACGGGCTTACCACTGATTTTTTTTAATTTTTTTTCCCACCCTAGATATGCCCTCAATCGAAATGGGTTTATTAGTGTGCATGCGAACAGTGAAACGGATCCTTACCCCTGACTTTGTAGATTGCGGGGTCGGCCCCCTGCGCGCCATAAATCTCGCTGATCGCCTGTTTGTCGTCGTCTTGCAGTTCGGAATACGCGACCTCGTCCATCATCACCGAGTTTTCATCGGCGCTGCCCAGACCAAGGGCACGGCCAATCTCGCGCAGCAGCAGACCGCGAAACAGGTCGGGGTCGAATTCGTAATATTCGCCATAGATATTGTACTTGGGCTTGACAGGCGCTCGCTGGCTGAGCGGAATCAGGCGGCTTCAACAGGAGAACTCAATGGACCGACTTCAGGACAAGGTGGCCGTCATTACCGGCGGCGCCGGCGGGATCGGCATCGCTGCCGGCAAACTGTTCGCCGAGGAGGGCGCCAGCGTCCTGCTGGTGGACCTCGACGAAGCGGCGCTCAAGCAGGCGGTAGCCGAAACCGGTAGCAACCGGGTCAGCTACTTCGTGGCAGACGTCACCCGGGCCGCCGACAACGAGGGATAAATCTTGGAAATAAGTAGTGCATGACATAAGCTCTTGAGTGTTTGAAAATTGGCATTGTGTTCAAGATTACCCAGGGGTAGTACTAAAACTTTGCTTAAATGTAGTACTTGGGGATGTACCAAGGACGCATCAAACGATGCGGGAGGTCTGCCCGTTCTCCAGAATTGTGTTCAAGATAACTCATGGGTAGTACTAAAACTTTGCTTAAATGTAGTACTTGGAGACGTCCCACGGACGCATCACACGGAGCGGCCTACCTTCTTCACTATCGAAAAAGGTCCCGCCCCCCTGGGAGCAAGCTTCTTACATGTGTCGATGCGGAGCTTGGCTTGCTTTACTCTTATCTTCATTCACACATTGTCGCCTTCCTGGAACACTCTCACTGACCCATGCTTGACGACGAGCACCTTCTGACGACTTCGAGCGGCCAACTAATAGCCTCACACCTCATCTACTAACTCCTGCCTCTTGGGTGACATCTACTGGCCAATATCCTCGATAACGTTGTTCATGGACAACCCAAGTCTGTGACCTCGAAATTGGTAATAAAATATTACACACATTCAAATTATTGAAATAGTTAGTTTTAATTTTGTTCTATGCTTGCTTGCCAAATCGTTCAGTGGCCACCTTCTTATGCTCAATAACTGTGTTATATGTTATACAAGGTAATCCAGTTCACCTATTTTCTGTAGAAAATCCCTTGAAACTTCAATGTTCCCTTTATGGCCTATGTCTAGTTCATGAAACTTGGGATTAAACTCATAACTCCGCCCTCGAGAATTTAAACCCTCTCCCTCGTTTTTCTCTAAGAAGGAGATCTGATATTTAATTAACTAAACTCAACTGTGGTCAATCATCTTTATTCTTGAATCAAATATTAGATACCTTGTAAGAATCTAATGCTTAGTGATACTGTCAGTGACAAATCTTAGCTATGCTTTACATGAAATATGCCAAAAAGGCTGCACAAAAGTTGCTTCATACACCTCCTACAGAACCATATAAACAGGTTAGAGAGATATCAGCACCAGATAGGAAACAACCAGCCCGACCAGCAGCGTACCGATTGGCAGCAGCAACGGAAGCGGCGCGGCAAAAATGACCGACCAAAGGTACTTGCCGGGTTGGGTCGTCGCGACCTTCAACGGGATGCCAGCCGCCAGGTGAACCGCAACACCGGTCGCGAAGCAGCCAAGTACGCCGGCCGCCACAATCGCTATCAAGTCCAAAATCTGAAACATGAAATCCTCTCAAACCATTCATTTTGGTGTTGTGTCAAGAAAACACTTCAAACGTCAGGCTGCCGCGCGCACCATCTGGCACGTCACACGGCGTGCCTGCCCACCCCTGCGCCGTTGGCACTCACCTCCTCTCACTCACTGCCCTGCATATGGAAAGGGACACGGTCTATCGATCGGCGCCGGCGGACGTGTTTGCAGTACGGCTTCCGGTTCCGCTGATTGCGCGGGTGCGCGACGAGTCAACACACCGGCGGACCATGAAGCCGCGCCCGGCCATCGTGACGGTGCGGGACGTCGAGAGCGCCAACTATCGTACGGCCGAAATGCCCACTGGCATGGACCTTCCGATATTCATAAAAGACGAATTTCCAGACTTGTATCGAGATATGTTCAGGCAACAAGTCAGGCAAAATCCCGGCGTGGCGTTCGTCGAATACGCCTTGGACATGAACTGGTGCGACCCTTGCGCCGCCGATCCGCTCAGCCGGTCGGAGTTGCGCACCCTGGGCGCCTGGTGGGTCGATCCCGGGCCGGATCGCCCTGTCGCCCCCGTAAGCTAAGGGACTCATCACTTCAGTGGGGTGAGTCAATACTTTTCAATCCCTATCCATATCTGAGCGAAATATCCCCGAAAACGCCACCAGTACCATCAGTTGCTACACCCCTCTCTAATATCGTACGGAGTAGCTCTCTTCGATAGTTCTCTAGCTAGCAAGCTAGCAATAGCGAGACCTTTTACAAGGAACCGTAATACATGTAGATTATCGGCCTGTATCCTGTAGTAGTAGAGTAGGTAATAAGAGTCGCAGCGCACAACCAAAAAGAAAACCACTGCGAAAAAGTCGACCAAAGCGAAGTCCGGAACCGCCAAGAAGAAGACCGCTAAGAAGAAAACCGCCCGAAAAACAACCGCGAAGAAGTCGACCAAGAAGCGCACCGGCACGGCCAAGAAGAAGACCGTAAAGAAGAAGCCGGCCGCCAAGAAATAGACGAAGAAACGCAGCGGCGCGAAGAAAAAGTCGACCAAGCGGACCACCGCCAAAAAGTCGACCAAAACCCGCACGGAAGGCGCGGCTCAGCCTGCTGATCGCCACCATCGACGCGCCGCATATGCTGATCCTCGACGAGCCGACCAACCACCTGGACATCGAAAGCCGCGAGGCGCTGGTAGAAGCGCTGACGGCCTATTCCGGCGCGGTCATCCTGGTCAGTCACGATATGCACCTGCTGAGCCTCGTGGCGGACCGGCTGTGGCTGGTCTCGGACGGCACCGTGAAACCCTATGATGGCGACCTGGAAAGCTACCGCACGCTGCTGCTGGCTTAAGAATGACCCCTGGATCACAAAGGCCGTAGAAAATAAATAGTTGAAATTATTAAAAATACTTTAGCGTAAAGAGCGAGGTATTACGAGTAGGTCAACCGCTCATATGCGTAATAATTTCTGCTTGTTTTAAGCTTTAATGCTGCTCCTCACTTTCAGTAGAAAAAACCTTTTCATATTTATTTTTTCATTGTTTTTTTTTTAAATAATGCTAGAAAAATCTGCGCCCCCTTCATTGAAAGTCTCTTCCCCCATCATCCAGAGGGCTAAGATTGGAAAGGGATCGCTGAGGATGCTGATTATAAATCAACATGATTTATATAGATCATGAATAAAAGCACCAGTGTTTTTCAATGTTCAATATCTCTAGATTAAAAGTCAAATAGTTCTTACATTCAGTCAATTCCATTATAACGGGGCTATGAGCATGATAAGAAATTGTGTTACATTTCAATAAAGCTTTTTATGCTTGTGGATTAACAAATTCGCAACTCCAACCTGTTAGAATTTTCGAGAAATACCTAACAATTTTAGAAAAGCACGTACTGAACCCATTTATAAGAAAAGTGATAAGACTGAGTGTGGTAATTATAGAGGCATTAGCCTAGTCTCTGTAGGTGAAAAAATAACTTAGTATGATTATACTTTTTAGACTGAAAGATGCTGTAGACACAATTTTAAGAGAAGATCAGTGTAGTTTTAAGAAGGGTGCAATATGTCAGTTAATTATACCTACAATCGTGGCCAGATGGCTTGAGAACATCTAACTGCCTTCGCAACCAATTCCAAGGAGACCCTAGTATCCAATTTTATTGGCTCCCTAACTTAACCACCGGGGCCCCCAGCATCGAATTTTATTGAGAGGGGCCCTAGCCTCCAATTTTAATGGAGGGTTGTGACATCAAACTCTGACGGGGGTCTTAACAACCAATGTCATTAAGGCCCTTAGTAGCCGATTCCAATGGCAACTAAGCTTTCAATTTCACTTCGGCCTCTAGCTCAGCCTATTGACCATAAAAACTATATATGATCCACGCGATCGAGCCGAAGTTGGCGGAATGGGAGGCGGACGATGCGGTGGACGGGGTGGTGATCCGGGGCGCGGGCGAGAAGGCCTTCTGCGCCGGGGGCGACATTCGAGACCTCTATGAGGGGCGCGGGACCGACTACGGCCCGACCTACTACGCCGCCGAGTATGCCCAGAACGTCGCGATCCACACCTATCCCAAGCCCTACGTCGCGCTGATGGACGGGGTGACCATGGGCGGCGGTGTCGGCATGTCCACTATGGTTCTACGTTACTTTTTTCGTGTAGATTGTACCGAAATCTAAGTCGAAATATTTCTTTTTTCTAGGGAAAAAAATAGGGAGAAATCAGATATAAAGATAAGGAATTTTAGGAAAAATTGATATGAAAATAGGGAATGTTGAAACAGAAAAGTGGAAGCCCTGAGACTAATGCCTCGATAATTACCACACTTACTCTTATCATCTCTCTTATACAATGCTTTAATTAAGGTTTTCCTATTATCGATTGATACTCATATGCAGTTGCTTCAGCTTTTGACTATTTTGAATAAGATGGCTATTTCTAAGTTTTGGCCCAAAGAACAGACAGTGTTTTTTATTGTGTTCAGAACCCCTCTTCAAAGCTGTGAGGCGTTATGACACCCTCATACGCATAATTATTTGAGCTTTTGACTATTTTGAACAAGATGTCTATTTCGAAGTTTTGGCCAAATATTTTTGAAGGGAGGGCAACAAAAAAGGGCATGAGGAGCTGGTCACCACCCGATACACACGCACCACACACCACACACATATGCCACACACATACACTCACACACACACACCACACGCTACACACAACACACACACATGCACTACACATACCACACACACACACTCACACACACACACCACACGCTACACACACCACACACAGACATACGCACTACACGTACCACGCACACCACACACACGCACTACACGTACCACACACACCACACACACATAGAGACACACATAGAGACACACAGAAAGACACACCACACACCGCCTGGAATCCAATCCTTCCTCCTCCCTTCCCTCCTTATCACTTTCCGCTGCAGGCGACACGAACGTGGTGATGGCAGGCGACATTCCGATGATCGTGGACGGCTGGACATGCTCAGTGTGCACTCTGTGGAACGATGACTCGGCCTCCAACTGCAACGCCTGTCTCACCAGCAGGGACGCGGCCACGGCCGGCGCAGGTGCAGCGACGACAACAACACCCAGCAACAGCACAGGCTCCGCTGGTGGCCAATCAAAGGCGCGAGCACCCAGGGCAGCCGCCCGACGCGTCGTGTTGGCTTGCTGAACATCACGTCGGAGAGCCGCGTGGCCGATGACGAAGAACATTCCGAATTGGTGGCGGCACTTCGGGAGGGGATGTGTGATGCGGGCATCAAGGGTGTTCTCCAAGTTGCCATGGTGCGGCGGCCCGCTGAACACATGACGCCGGAGGAGCAAGAGTTGTTGCATTGTTTGGAGCGGGAGATGCGCGTGTGGCAAGACATCTTGCTGTTATGATTAGATTGTATGTGCCACTAAAATAAAACTGATTTTGATTTTATTTTTAATAAAATCAAAACGGATGGACATTATTTTTTGGCATTTATACAGTCTGCCTGAAGACATTTTTGCTGCTTTTTCCTCCTCGGTCTTAAAATACTTTCTATGCACAAAAACAATGTGGCAACTCTGCTTGTAGTTACGGCAGCATCATCTTAGGGTACCTATTCGATTAATTATGCATTTATTGAGCCACTATCAAATAGTATGAGAAATAAAAAAAAATTACATTAAATACAAACAAGAAATGAAATTCACAAAAAAAGAAAGTCAACCAACGAAAAACATATGGCCAAGCATCTAGGGTGAAATGAAAACAGGTCGTAGGGAAGGATTTATAAGATATTGGAACTTCTTAAGAGGGTGTAACAAGCGAGGCTTCAAATAGATAAGGATAGTTGAAAAGCCCGCATAGCTGTGTTGGTCTCAGGCGGTTTGGTGCTGCAGTGAGTTGTTAGTAGTAGTAATCAGACCAAGCTCCGCTCTGAACAATACATTCATTTGCGAGATGCAGTTTTAAATAACGGTGATACCACAAACGTTGGAAGATTAACGATTTTACCTTTGTCATATGCTGGCAGTCCCCGTCATATGCATGAATATACTCAAGAAGCTATTACGTATGTTTGTCTCTATGGTCGTCCAGATTTAATTATTACGTTTACACGTAATCAATCTTGGGACGAGATACAGCAGCTTTTACTTCAAGGACAATCGGCGGTTGGGAGCAAATGCATTTTTCAAAATATAAAGGGGGTAATTTTGTTAATCTCGTTTAGATTTTTTGTCTATGGAAATACCAAAAAGATTGTTTGTTTTTTTAATCTGGGGAAAAAACTACAATAGTCCCCTATGTTGTCCCTGTCTCCCCATCGACGTGCCTTAAGTTGTAGAATAGGATGTTAGGTTAGAAATGCTATAGGCAGGTTTTGTCATAAGGCTGGATGCAGTGGTGTCAATTAAAGATTTTTTTTTGTCCCCGCTCTTTTTGGGGGAGTTTGGGGATTTCTAGTACTTCGACGAGTTCGAGAATAAGCACAAGTTATTGATACGTGATTGACATAAGCGGACCGGATCCGATATCTTTGAGGGAGCTGGAGTGATTTCTAGTGATTTGACAAGTTCGGTGCTTCTTGACGTGCTAGGACGATGAAATTGATAACTCTAGTACCAAGTCTAATTTTAGGCTCCGACCTCGTCCCAAGCGCCATATGAGCTCTAGGCTCTTGCCAGTTTCGCCAAGCAGCTCGGGGACGGTGAGACCTATCGGTGCCGTCCGAACCGATCACTATCCTACCACAGCGCGCAGAACGTGTCGCGAAGCGCGATCACAAACTTTCACCAAAACTCGACTTAGAGAAAACCTGCTCGCCACCGAGCCACGTGCCGACGACCCGGAGCTTCTCGTCGAGAACGGCGAGGTCCGCGCGGGAACGGACCGCGATGCGACCCCGCTGGCGCAGCCCGATCGCGCGAGCGGGATTGGCGGAGCAGAAAGAGTAATTTTTGTAAAGATTACAAGAAAGTAAATAACTTCAAAGACCACACTGCCTTTCCATAACGAAAGTATAACAGTTCAAAATAGGTATGAAACCTTTTAATCGACAGTGAAACCAATACAAAATTTTTAACTGAATATTTTGGACACATATACAGAGTCCATCATCAGCGAATAAAAAATTTCATCCCTATTTTGAACTGTTATATTTTAGAAAAAGTAAAGAAATATTTTTGTAGAACGAAAAGAATTGTGTCCTTCTAGGTACTTTTGTTTTGAAAAAATAGAAATGAAAATTTCTCCCCCCGTAGCCTAGATAATGAAAAATACACTTCGCTCTTTCCCTCCCCAATTTATGTTCATTAATAGCACTGATTGATAGGCGCTTCAAATAAGCATTAAGGATATAAAATTGAAAATAAAAGTTATTGGAATATTGTGTTTAAAAGTTGGTTATGTACTTACTGAATATGTTAGCGTACCGTATTTAAGTTACTTTGTTATCGCCTCATAGGACGCACAGTTCCTATTCAGCTTCTGAAGTACCTTGTAAACGGCGAACTCGCAAATTTCACCTAAATTATCAATCTCTGTTGCAGTAACAAGAGAATTGATATCTGAACTGATGATTGAAGGAAAGGTGGTGCAGATGCCAACAAAAAAGGAGTTCACTTCCTTAGCCGATAACAAGAGGCCATCCTCTTTCATTACCCTTAAGTAACTGTGTGTCGTTTTACCAGCAAGTCTTTTTACTGACGAATGCCATTAATTAATTTCTGCTTCTAGTTTTCCTTGAAGTGATGATGGGATTGTTCTTGCTGGGTATGCTATAGGGACTACATCAACCTTCATGTGCAAATGGCACTCTCCATCTAGCTTTCCTATTCCTTGGAAAACGTCTTTGTAGTTGCTGATTATATCATCCTCTTTTGTCTTGTTGAATGCATGCATGCTGTTGTTGCTGTTGCAAGTGTTTTCCTCAATTTTGCTGACATTCAGGACAAGTTTCACTATTTTCAGGTCAGCCGTTGAAGCGTGAAAACCAGTATGACAGACTTAGAAACAGCAAGAATAAGAATAGCCTAAATCAACTTCTATTTACCAAGAAAAATATCCTGTGGGCTGGTCTGTATTAGAGTAGGCTATCTTTGTCTAATTAACAATATAGTTCTTATCTTCGATGTTCATTTCCTTGAAAATTTTCCTCCCGGGCCTTGAAGATTAAAAGTCCCTTTAAGTTGCTCACATCCTTTGCTATATTCTAACGGACAAATTGTGACTGTTAATCTAGAAGCAATACACTGGAATTCAAATCAACTTTATGGTAAATACTTACAAGCTCAAGTGATTAGTTAGATTGAACTTCCCACAAGATCTTGACTCTGAGGCATAATGGTCCAAGGACTTCAAAAGGAATTGATTGGTCAATATAACGTCTCGGAGGTAACTTTTGCTTTGAACGCAGGGATTGTAATGTCTAATCAGAAGAAGGCGCAGATTTTTAAGGTCTGATAGCTCAGGTAGCAAACCTATAAAGGCCATCCCTTCAGCTATTGCCTGGTTCTCTCAGTGATAGAATAACCTAATTTTGTTGCAAAATATCCACTTTTACCCCCGTGTGCAATTTTGACGTACTTATCCACTATTCGAAGCATATTCTAGCAAGCTACTAAAAAGGATATAAGCACCAGCATATATTAAACCCTTAATGAAGTAAAAGCTTAGTTTCTACCAGACAGTTGCTCTTCTGATAATTGCTTGAAAGGGCTCTTACAAGCCCGCAAATTTAAACACTCTGGCAAAATTTTACAGAATATTTTGAGAATATTAGGCGACACAGAAAAAACACAGAGAAAGACACAGAAAAAGAATATGTGTTTCCCCTAAAGTTAAAATACATTTCCGAAATGGCCGAATAAATCACTTGGATTGACCGCCCCTGGTATATACCATTTTAATTTTACTTTATAAGCTGGTATACAAAAAAGAACTAAAATAGGTTGGCTTTAAAAAAAGCTCCACATCCTCTCTTGTAGACCTTATATAATTAGCAGTCGAACACTTTCTCGAGATCGCGCGGCTTGGAGAGTTCTCCCCACGACTCGAAACCGAACATTTCGGGGGCCGGCGCCGTGATGAACGGGCAGAACGCGGCCGCGGCGACGTTCGACATGTTCGAAAGCAGTTCGACGTCTTCGGGGTGGTTGCTGAACTCGTAATCGCCGATCAGCGAGGCGTACGGTTCGCCGCCGGGCGAGCCGAATTCGTTCTCGTAGAGCTTCTTGAAGATCTGGCTCTGATCGAATTCGCGACGAGGTGGAGTCCAAGGACTTTGAGGCAGACATCACCTACGTGACGCCGATACAGGGTTTAACCCTTTCCGCGGCGCTGGCCTACGTCGATGTAACCTACGAAAAGTACGTGCAGCAACCTGCAGCGGAAGGCACGCGTATCGCCTTCATTCCAAAGAAATCTGCGTCCTTTATCGGCAGCTACCACTTTGCGCTGACCGAAGGCGGCTGGAACGGCTTCACCCGAGTGGAGTATTCGTGGCAGGACGACAAAAGACGAGACGTCCTTCCTTGTTGATGATGGCAGTGGTGACGACAACGACAACACCAATGGATTTGAATTCGATGACGATGACATTATTTCTTGCTCTACCGTGGAAGCAGAAGTCGTCGAAACAGATGATCCTGTAGACGACGTTGTGGTGGAAATTATATCATCCAACAATACGTCTTCCAATAAGACGTCAATGTCCTCCCATAAAACGTCTTCTGTGGAACACAAGAACAACAACAACATTAGCATTCTCCAACACTCTACACGCGTGCCGGGGCAAAGCTCGAAGATCCTGTCGACCACGCGGTCGTCCAAATCCCCAACGATCACCGGCCGTTCGTGACCGTTGGATGTCTTGACGACCCTAAGTCTCTCAGGACCGGCCACCGACTGGCATAGGCCGCACCCGGTGCAGAGCCCCTGCTCCGAGATGGCGTTCATTCTCGCCGCGGCAGACTCCGTCACGACCGGCCCGCCGTTGCAGCGAGGTAGGCGCTCGTCGCCGCCCGCAAGACGAGTTGTTGAAGTTGAGTTTGACAAGAACGGACTTGCTACATGAAGTAGCTAAGTGAATAGGAACGAACTGAAGCTAAGACGGGTAGTGCTGCCCCCCTCCCTACTTAGTTTGTACTTTACTGAAAACAGATACATTTTAAATGTTTTTTATTTTAAATTTTAACAAATCAATAATTATTAAGACTTTCAAAGATGAATATCATTATATATGAATCAAACTGTCAGTCCACATTCGTTTGTTTTGTTGTTGTTGTTTGGATGATGCCTGAGACCGCTTTCTTAAAATTATTCAATGTTGGTGGAACGACTAGTTATGGGACATGACAAGACATGCGACCAAAGACATAATACAAAAAGTGTCCAAAAATTGGACGGACAAGACCAAAATCCAATTGATGTCTTTACATTGCGTTGGCCCCCCACCACAGTCCAGTAATACCAACAGGCCTTGGGCATTTTTTAACCTGCGCAAGAGCTTCCATCAATGCTGCCCATATGCTGTCAGGAGGAGCCGCACTGTTGAAAGATCCGGATGCACCGTGTAACCGTCCTGCGATCACGACTCACGGTTACATGCGGCACGCCGTTCGAAGCAAACAGTTTCGCTATATCCGTTACGAAGATGGAAGCGAAGAACTATACGACGAGATCAATGACCCGCATGAATGGAAAAACTTGGCCGGCGACGACAACTACGGTGGTGCAATCGAAGACTTGAAACAATGGCTACCGGAATGGAACACGCTGCCTCACAAGAAAAAGTGAAGCGTTTGAGTCTCATTGCCTTCTTCGTCGGTGTTGGTCTCTTTGACCATCACTGCAAGGCCTTCCTCGGTGATCTGCTGAACCACAACTTTGCGGGCTTCAAAACGATCAAGGCCGCGAATGTCATCCGGCACGAGGTTGATGGCATCCACTTCGTTTTCGGTGAATGCGGCGCCTTTGGCGTGCGCCTGGGCTTTCACGGCTTCTTCGGCGTAAGGCACGCCGTCTGCGCGCATGGCACCTTTGGTGTCCATCAGGCGATGAACGCGGCTTCTTGTTCTTTTCGGAATCGCTCATCTACTCTCTCACCTTCTACAGTTTCCGCACCGGCACTTTGTTTATTTTGAGACAAAGACTTTTGTCGCACGGAACCCGGAGGAACCGTCAATTTGCGCAGCAGTGCGGATTGAATTTTTGAACAATGCTGAAAATCAGCAACCAACGTCGTGGACGACAGATATAGGACATCTGTCATAGAAATGCAAAGATTTTTGCCTCAAAGGATAGCCTTGGTGCAGTCTTTTTTTTCGCCCCAGATCCACCTGGTGGAAGTTTCATTTTACACATAAAAATTGTGCGCAGATTACGCCACTTCTCTTTGCATTCAGCACCCGGAATGAAACAAAAGGAACAAATATATCACCACAAATAACTTTATTTTTTAAAAACACAGTTTAAATAGGAGACTACACTTGTCTAATGTTTTAATATTCGTTAACTGTTGGGATAACTAGAAACCAACTTTCGACTGCAAGGACAATTCAGCAAAGAAATGGCCTTTCAAGCTTCATTGCCTTTCTTGTAAGATGAATGTTTTTCTTTCATCAATGTATCCCTCAACACTCTCATGTCTAGAAACTTGAAGTAACTTCAGCAGAGTAATTAATTAACTATAGTTTAACAATAACCACTCATAAATATTACCTAGTGTCGTTTTTATTTGAGAAAATCTAATAATACAGGCAGTATAAATTGTTTCTGTGTAGAAGAATTTATAATTAATTTTGTTATTTTTTTTTAATTTGGTTAAAAACCCAGAACAAATGCGTCGCGGCCACGTATAGCGCGAGAACGCCAAAGCCCACCGCGATTGGTTTGGCGGGAAGCAGGGCCCTTGGTTTGGATATGGCCGCCGCGATGATCAGCAAGATCGCCATCGCGATGAAGCTTGAGGCCATCGATTGCTTGGCCAGCAAGCCTAGCGGAACGAACACGCCGAATCCGATGCACAACAACCAGGTTCGAGCTCGATTTGAGAAGCTCGCGGCGCGCGGCGCCATCAATAGCTCGTCCCCCCTTAAAAAAACGGGCATGGAAATTTAGAACAATTTTCTTGTCTTCTGAAACAATCCTTTGATACCCCTCCCCAAATTAAGTAACCAAGTTTGGACTTCTGAAACCCACAAACCTACCTAAACCTGGTAGAACTGAAAACCTACATAGTGTACTTATGGAATACACGCATATTTGTTATGCTAGGAAGTTTCCGACGCAACTGAGCAGGTTTAGTAGGGTGGTCTTAAACTTTGATACCCTTGAAGCTTTATCTACTTAGGTGCAGGTGTCGTTTCCAAAGTATACCCTTGGGAAACTACGGTAATTTTGGCTTTTTTTGGATAAAATCACTGTCTGAAAATTTGTATCCAATATTATGGAGTTACGGCAGCGGTAGCAGAAAAGGGTACGGCAGAGAGGCTGGTTGCCCCCAACCGCTTTGGGCCTTAAAAACTAAAAGTTTCAAATTATTAATTGAATGAGCCCCCTCCTAAGTTAATACGACCACCCCCTTTCATGCAAAGTGGTTGTAGACATCGATGCGGCTGACGAAAATGCTGTACACCGATTTGAAGCTGTCCAGCGACTGCCGCCGTTGCGCGCCGCGCCAGATCGCGTCGCGCGCTTCACGGTACTGCCGGTCGGTAAAGATCAGCGTCACATTCAGCCGAATGCCGCACGCGGCGAGCTCTTCCAGCGCCGCCAGCCCCGCCGGGGTCGCGGGAACCTTAATCATCCGGTTGTGCTGTCCCGCCGACCATTTGCAGCCAAGCGCCACGTACCGGTATTTTTTTGTCCTTGTTTTTTTTTGTTTTTGTTTTTTCGACAAAGGCTTCCGAAAATGAAGCCAAAATATTCGGATCTTTATTTGAATACACTGTCATCTTTATTGTCACCTTCGGGCCTTTATTTGAATACACTGTCATGTTTGAATACTGTTTTTTTTCATTGTTTTATTTGTAAATAGAAAGACGGTGTGGTCGAAGAATCTATGAACTTTCTACAGTTATGCCAAGTTACAGATCTAAGCTTGACGAGATTACGAGGGCCACGGCTGGGCGCAACGATCGCTGTGTGTGTGGTGGGAGTGGCGGCGGTGGCCGGACTGATGGTCCTGCTGAATCTGGGTGATGCGGCAATGTGGGAGCTGCGAACGCTGCGGGATCCGGCGGGAGAACTGGCCGGACGGCTGAGGCACTGGCACGATTCGCTGTACGTTGTGAGAGACTTTCCTGTGTTTGGGGCCGGTCTGGGGGCTTACAGATTCGTGACGCTTCCGTACCAGACGCAGAGTACTGAGACGTGCCCGATCGGGCGCTCGGACCTGTCGAACACCGGCGCACCCGCAAGGTTCAGCTCGGCGGGCAGGGCAGTGACATCACGCATACGGGCTTTATGCGCCTCGATTTCCTCGGGGCTCATCACGCGACCGGTCGTCGGGGCATTGGGGTCGATATAAGCCGGCATACCCAGAGTGCCCGAGGGAACCTCGGCACCGGAAAGGGCAGCAATCTTGCCCTTGGCGATAGGGTCAGGACAGGCACAGTCCGCGACGACGGTTCGAAATTCCATAAGGGTCTATAGTGTGAAAAACCGAAGAAAAGATTTTTGGTTCTGTTTTCCTTCCCCGTAAATACAGAATTTGAAGTCTGTTTCCCCTCCCTCCCAACACTGAAAGTTTCAAGTCAACCCCTGATGCTGTTCCCTAGATACTATAAACTTGACAATGAAAATTTAGATTATATTGTTTCTTTTGATTTATCTCTATTGCCTCCCTCTGAGTTTAACAGTTTGATCCCTCTGAATGTTTCTAACCTTCAGAGATAAGAAGAGTCAACTCCTGCCCTTAAAAACTTACGCCTCTAGTTCCTGTATGAGCAAAACCCCATTTTCCAAAAGCGTCCTCCCAAAAATACCTAAAATTCAAAACAGAAATCTTCATAACTGACCAACACCATCAAAATCACTAAATGACTTACTTGATTTCTAGCCCTGATATCTCCAACATATGGGCTCCAGCCTTTACGAGCGAGTATTTGAGAGGTAAATAAAAAGGTAATGGATACAACACAATTCTAATCATTCATGTAGAACTCAATTGTTACATTTTTTAATTTCTTATACTTTGCATCATAAATATAATGGGTTGTGTTCTTTACTATCATTGGGTCAAAATCTGCACTGTACCATATATAATTCTCATATATTCCCAATAGCATATTTTTATTTTCAACTGTTTTGTAATCTAAGTCTAGCACTAATTGTAGAAACTTTAAAGGCCAAACTATTCTGAAACCTGGTTCTTCTTGCATGTGCTCAAAGTTTTCGATGAGCTATTCCTACGCCCATCTATACGGCATGCCGCAGACCGGCCTGCGGTTCTTCACCGTGTGCGGGCCGTGGGGACGCCCCGACATGGCGCTGTATATCTTCGCCGACGCCATCATGAACGGCCGGCCGATCGAGGTTTTCAACAACGGCGACATGAAGCTCGATTTCACCTATGTGGACGATATCGTCACAGGCGTGGTCGCCGCGCACGACAATCCGCCGCCGACCGATCCCGGCCCGCCCCACCGGGTCTACCCTTATATATTCAGATGTTAAAAAACAAAACAAATAACAATAGCGAAAGAAAAACAAAATTTAAACTTACCATCCAGCTGCCAAAATAACACTCTTTTTATTGTCCTATTCAACTAAATGAAATGAACGTTCAAAAAAAATTTTGTCACAAAGGAATCTTATCAAATAGTTTTGTGATAAAAAAAAAACTGGAAGTAAAAAGTGACTTGGACCAACATTCACCAAAACTAACAATGGATTTCCCATAAAATTTGCTAATCTCCGGCCCGCAGCCTTGGCCGCATCCGTCCGCGGGAGTTCGCTAGACGGCGGCGGCGCGCCCGGCGCCTCAAAAGACCTGTCGGCCCGGCAATCGTGTTTCCGCTCCTGTGACACGTCGAGTCTCCCCGACCAAGCCCTGCGGCGCGGATCGTCGCCGAAGCCTCGCGGCCTCCCGCACGAACAGATCGCAATCCGGCAAGTCCGGTGTCTCGGTCACCCTGGCAAAGCACCTTGATGCCGAAGCTTGCCCACAAAAATAGTTCTGACAATGATGTTTTAGTTATTGGGTCAGCACCACTTACTTCTGAGCAAAATAAAATGCCAATTGTATTCAGAAACAATAAGAAGCAGTAGGCATATCCAATGCTAGGGAACAATAAAAGAGAGAAACCAGGGCAGTTAAACTTGTTTAATGAACTTCTCCTGGCTGACAACAATGAAAATCTCATGAATTTTACATATTTTACTAGAAATGAATTTTCTGATTTGCTAAGTTAAGTGCAAGTAAAAAATTTCGGTTTTATTAAATATAATAATGAAGAATATTAATTTCGTAATTATTTCAGACAATTTGATAATTAATAAAATAATTATTATAATAACAGTTTAATAACAAGAGGGTAGGCGAGATAAAATCCTAGCTGAAAGAGAACATCAGATGATGTTAAATGCTGCAATGAATGTTATGATATTGTATGTATGGCGACAGCCACCACTTTTCGCAAGAGGTAACTAATTAATTTACATGCATAATTAATTTACAAGTAACCTAAGCTAAGTTGCCAACTAAAAGCTAACGCACAAAAGCTCTCGTACCTTTTGCCTGATTAAATCGTTCTACTGGTTTGTTCGAAATGTGGAAAAAAAAAGAAAACCTTCGTCCCATCTATAAGTCCCGTCTTTCTAAGAAACCTTAAGATAAACCTAACAGACCTTTGTTTTGTGAAAAAAAAGAAGAAAAGCTTCGTTCCATCTGTAAGTCGCGTCTTTCTAAGAAGCCTTAAGAAAGACCTAGCAGACCTTTGCCCGGTGCACAGCAAAATGATGTGCCCGTCGACCTTCACGCCGGATTCCTCTTCCGCCTTCTCCATGTCGGCGACGTCGATATCACCCAGGTCGCCGATGTGGCGCATGTCGAAGCAGACGCCTTTGCCGAAGAAACGGTCAATCGGCATCTCGTCGATCGACGCCCCGTTCGGGTCGAAATGGCGTAGCGCGTCCACATGGGTTCCCACATGATCCAGCGTCGAGATGAAATTGGTCTGGAAGGTGATCGGATCCTGGAGTCTTTGGCCGTCACGAACGTTGCCTGAATTTCCCTATCTTTACATCTTTCCTTGCTTGCATTCGACAGCTAGGGTCTTTGGCCCTCACTTGTCGTCATAGAATCATACCTTTATTTTTTTTAGGTTTCTTATTCCCTAAAAGTTGTGATTTAAAAATTTAAAAGTACCTAGAAAAAACAAAAACAAAACACTAATCTAGATGTGCTTAAAGTTTCATTAATATCGTATAAAGTTCCGGTTTTCTCTGCCTTCGGAAACTACGTGGGTGACATCACCCATGGAATTCTGGATGCGTTTGGCGAGCCGACGGAAGCGTGACCCTGCCAACACCACAATCAATGCCAGGAGGGGGATGGCCGCCAAGAATAGTAAGGTGAGTTCCCAGTTAAGCAGCAGCATCAACCCGAGGAACACGATAACTTTGATGCCGTCTTGGATGATTGTTCTCAATGCCTCGGTACCTGTATCGCGAAGCTGAGCTGCGGTAAACGTCAGCCTGGATACAAGAATTTCGGGTCGTACGAAGACATGGTGGTGCAGGAGTACCTGGAGTTTTTCGCGGCCAGCTACAACATCCACGGCGACAAGCGCAAGCAGGTGATCAACGACGTGCTTGACCTGACGGACCTTGCGTACAAGATCGACGCGGAGGTGAACTCGATTTCGCGCGGTATGCAGCAGCGGCTGAGCGTGGCGCATGTGCTGCTGCACGACCCGAAGGTGCTGCTGTTGGACGAGCGGGCGTCGGGGCTTGACCCGCGGGCGCTGTCGAGTTACCAATGGTTAGATACTGGAGAGGTTATGTTAGATTATGAGACAATTAACTAAGTTGATAGCTTCACTTGTGTAAACGGTATTATAAGTAAATAGGGTTGATTCATTGAAGATGTAAAATGCGGCATAGGTACAGGGGGATTTTTCGCGGCTTGAGACGATATTAAGATAGTTTTAATTAGGATTTTAAATTATTAGTACTTAAATTAGGATATCAAAAATAAGGGTAATTATAGTGGTCAGTTATATTAGCCAGGATATTCCTATAGCTAATTACAAAACCGAAAACAATTCATTCATTATATTTATTCATTTTGTTTATTGAATTTAATATATTTACTTGATGGTATTAGTTTTTATTACTTTTACCCTACATTGGGACAATGATAAAAAAAAATTTCAAGAGGGCACGCTTTGAATATTGTGTGTATTCTTGAAATAGCCCATGTTCTGCCTACCCCTCTCTAGAGGGAGGGAGGAGGATCTGAGGTGAATTTAACTTAAAAACAGTGACTGGATTCAGGGCTGCAATCCAATCAAGCTTAAAGAGTATTTGGCGGTCGGCCGCCCGGTCGTAACAACCGACTTTCCGGCGTTGGCGCCATGGCGGGACCTGGTAACTGTTGCCAGCAGTGCTGACGCGTTTGTTGCTGGTTTAAGACGAGCGCTTTAAGAAAAGTACAATTCCGATCTTGCACGTGAACACCTTCGCAATGAGAGTTGGGATGCGAAAACACAAGAGTTGATGCAAAAATTGAACAGCATCTACTTAACAAAAAATTGGGTCTGATTCAGTAGTCCCTTTTTCTCCCAAAAAATTAATTTGTGATTGATAGATCACTAAAACCATATTTATATTTCACTGTATGATAGAAATTTCAACAGCATAGTGCAGCAACATTTAATTTGAGAAGATGCATAAATGCAATATTAAACAGATGAGCCTGTTTAGTGTATATCTAGCAGGAAACAGCCCCCCCCCCAAAAAAAAGAAGGAAGAATGTACCCTTATTTTTAAGAGTTGGTAGTTCAGTCTTATGATAGACAAATTCCAATGTACATGTGCACCCTTTCATGTTATAAATTATTGGAAGTGTTTTGTTCAAAGTTGTATGCAAGTAAAAAATAAAACTCATTGTCCTTAATCATCTCTCGTCTATGTACTAGGGCATCAGGTACAGTTCCTCTAGTTTTCAGGTACGGTCCCAAGGGAATCTATACTATTTCAGGAGACCTCAAACATCACTGAGATGATTCTGTCTCCCAGGTTACTGGGCTGAGTTCGGTCAGGTATTTCAGGCCGTGTTCGTCTTTGAAATAGCGACCCAAAACCTGAGTTCCATATACCTGAACTTCCGGTCGCACATTATCGCAAAGAGAAACGATTAAATCGGGCGTCCATTCATTTTCTGTAAAATAGGTATCGAAATAAGTAAAGCCAAAATCTCGCGTTTCTTCCCAATCCGAATCAAGTATTTTAACGGCTGCTTCTCTTTCGTATTTTACCCGATCGATACGATTTTCATAGTAGACGGCGTCGGAATAGGCGGCGGCCCCTGCCCTTCCTCCACCCACGGCAAGCGCGGCGCTTCCCGCCGCAAAACTCGCGGCCTGACCGCCATGCCGGATCACCTCCATCCCGCCGGTGACCGAAACGCCCTGCACCATCCCCTGAATGATGTTCGGCACATACATGGCGATGACAAAGACGATGACGGAGATCCCGGCGATCGCCAGCGTTGCAAGGAATTCGTCTCCGCCCGTTGGCGCATTGGCAAGATTGATCAGCAGCGTTCCCCCACCGATCCAGCATGCAGTTTGATTTTTTGGTGGGCTACGAAAAGCGACTAGCAACCGGACTAGCCAGCTTGGACGACTGGGGAGCGTTCACTGATGGCACCTTCCTTCAACTCAAACGTCCTGAAGACGCCCGTTACCTGAGCGCTCAATTGGATACATACGTACGTGCACAAAACGAGGCCAATGAATCCTGGCACGTGCGGTCATTCTTTCTAGACAACATCCAGAAGCCTGACTTGACGCAAGCGAGGAAATTATTAAAATTTTTGGTTTTCTGGGAAATCAAATGAAGAACGTCTGTGGTTTTAGTTTTTCCAATTAATATCGAATTAGAGTTTAGTAATGGATTTTGCTTTCCAATTGTTAATAGCTAGTGTGAAAAGAGTTTTCTCGAGAATATATTTTATTATGTTCTTGCAGTAGCCTATTGAGTGAAATCGACTCAAGGATGTATCCCAGGCGCGGATCTAGAGCAAATTTTAGGGGGACCAATGCGACAAGGGCAAAATTGCTAAGGTTTAACACTGAAGACAGTACTTTACTTACTAAATAGGGCAGGGATTTCAGAATTTAGTTTTACGCTAGCAGTTGTTGTTTTTACACTTGTGTCTTTAAGAGCATGATCAAAAAAATCTGAGATGGGCTGGCAAATGTCCATGCCTGATTTTTGAACGGTTATTTGGGGTTTAATATTTGATTTTCTGTAATCAACGGTCATGGTTAGAGTTGCATCTGTTTTCCATTCTAACCAATTGCTTGGGACCAGAAATTAAAATAGGATTTCTATGGATAGTTGCTTCGAAGTATTGGCTTTATTGTGTCACATAGAAAAGATAAGTTAGTAGAAAAACGATTTTCCAATTCTCTCGACTCTTCCAATTTAAATAGGTTGTCTTGAATTTTTTATCCGATAGCATTTGGGGTCAGGAACAAATGGGCAAAGTCGTATGCTGAGTTCTCTCGGATCTTCAAAAGGCAAAAATCAAAATTTGAAATTGAATAGGCTTCCTCCGTATCGCATGACGTGGCAGACTCAGATTGAGTCCCCCCAGGCCTGTGCCAGCCGGAATGTCCCTTGAGGTTATCGTTACCCGTGACAGCACAGCGAATCGCAGCATCACTGGCCTGCCTGGTGATCCTCAAAACGACCGCTGCCGTTGTGCTGAGTTATCGCCACTATTTTCCGCCGGACTTCAGATCTGATTTCCTGATCGGACGTGAGCGGAGCTTCTTCGGGCCCTATCAATGGGCATTCACCATCCACATCATCTGTGGAAGAAAAGGTGCCACCCTTTTGTAGGGAGGGACATCGGTCGGCAACATCCGTCACTCCCAGCCAATGCGTGGCTTGAAGATGCCACGAGTGAGCCAACCATTGACGCGACTCTTGATGCGGGCCCGGTCTTCCGCCGTGAGCTCAACACTCTCGTGCGGTGCGTCCCAGTGCTTCACGGAAGAGAAAAGAACAATGCTATGAAACTCGCTTCCTGGAGGCAGTACCGGACTCTCGAATCGAACGGACTTGTCATGCTATCTGTGGCGTCGCATGCAGGAACGGGACGTGCTCGACGACCCGCTGGGGGATCTCGTTCCCGGTTTGATCGCGGATGTCGAGGCCGACGACCGGCGGCGCCTCGACCTCGACGACGACGACCCACGAGCGGGTTCCTCGGGCCGCGCGGGCGACCCTGAGCGTCCCGCAGCCGGCGGGCTCGAGATCGATCGCTATCGCACCACGGCTCTTCTGGGCCGGGGCGGCATGGGGGTGGTCTACCGGGCGGAGCGCGCCAAGAATCTTCAGTCAATTTTTTTTATATTTCCCATATAGTGAAAATTTTCGTTCTTCATTCTAAGTTGTCATTGAAAAACACAATATAAACCGTCCTAAGCACGTTTAAAACAAATATACAAAAACTTAAGCTGTTACTATTTAAGGATCAAAATTTTTTGTGGCAATAAAAAGAAAAGTTTTTATTGAAACTGAATAAAAAAAACAACAATAAATGCAGCTCTTGACAGAAAATTGTGAGCTTCTGTCTTTAAACCACGGGCTATGGGGAAGCGAAAGCCGCCGTGGGTAGTGCGGGCAGTTGTGCGTCCTTAGTTGCGTGCATTGAGCATGAGTTGAAGCCGCTGCTATTGGGACAAGACCCGCGCCAGATCACACGCCTTTGGGAGCGCATGTACAACGGCAGCCGTGCGCATTACGGAGAAGCACGAGGTCGTAGTTTTCCAGTGCTGGGCAGCCGCGGCCTAACCGTTGCTGCCTTGGGTGGCGTCGATATGGCCCTGTGGGATTTGCTAAGCAAAAAACTACTTTGCAAAAATAATTTTTTCGTCCGCATCTGTATATGGAATTAAAATTTAAAATTTTAAAATTTTAATTTTAAAATTTAAACTTTAAAATTTTATTTCGGGGTATAAATCCTCTTAATTTTTTTTTTAATTATTGTTCTGAAGTTGGTTAAAGTGGCTTTTTATTATTCACTGTGTTCAATCATTTTTATGCAGTTTTGAATTCACTCACGCCAACTGCTTGGAATTCTGTGCATATTCAGACCAATATCTCCTTGATCAGCGCAATACAGCTGTCGACCGACGACGTGTAAGCGGGCACTTCGGGACGGGAACCGGCGAAGACGTGCGCAATCGCCCGATCGAGGTTCCGGTCCTGACCGGTCGACCTGGAGAGTTCCTCCTCCAGCAAGTCGAGTTCCGATGCCATCGGCGCATCAAATCATCATCACACCTGGCCGACAATGTCTTACCGGAGCAGCCGATTGATTCTTGTCCGCGATCTGAGTGCGAAAACGCTTCGAAATAAATGTTCATAAAATTTGTCTACAAAAATTTTGAGCTATACTATTAATTACTATATTGTGTTACTTACTATTTTTACTATTAATTACTATATTGTCGCCTTTGATTCATGCTGCGCGAGAATCAAAAGTGCGGTACATAAGACAATACAGGTGGACTTTACACAGAAAATGCATTCTTATAGCACACATTATTCTTTCAACACAGACTCGTGTACAAACAAAACCAATCAGATAAAAGCACACAGAGCCACACAAAATGCGCCCCCTTTACGTCTGAGCCATCCGGCCGGGTTGATCTTTGACGCTGGGCTGATATTCAGCCCTTATCTGTTGCCACTGCCTGAGGATATCGCCCCGTGGACATCGCTGCCCTGCGCCAAGCCAACCCCGACCACTGGAACAAGGCCGCCGCCATCCGCGCGCTGACCCTTGATGCCGTTCACGCTGCCAATTCCGGCCATTCCGGCATGCCCATGGGCATGGCTGATGTCGCGACGGTCCTCTTTGAGGGGAACTATCCAATTTTGGCTTCCCCGATTTTAAACAAAAAGTTTTTTAGACAAAGCAATGATAAAAGTTATTCAACCAAAGATTATGAAAACCGAAACTGGGACTAACAGAAATTATGGAGCACCAATGAACCAGAAAAAGATTAATTATTAAAATTATTTTAGGAATATGTGACCAGCGCCATCTACTTGGTTACCAACACCGTGGGTTTATCCATGCTTACATGGATTTTTCGACCTCTATTATGAATATTGGAGGAATTTTGTGAATTCGTGCCCCATGAACTTGAAACGAACATAAAACATTATCTACCATCCTTAAGATGCGTGATCCTTACGTGATATAGCGTCCACACCAAAGAAGTGAAGTTAGGTTAATTCTAATGAAATATACCAACATATGATGAAATATAATACTTTAGTAACAAAACTATGAAAACTACAAAAGATAATTATAGAAATCAGGCCATCAGAACGCATTATATTAAGTACCTAATTTGACCACATCCATATAGCTGTCGAACGTTCAGCACTCCGTGCTGGCTGCATACCTGAAGAACGAATACCCGCAGACAATCGCTGTGGTCCTGAGCAAGATCGCACCGGAGAACGGCGCGGCCGTGCTCTCCATCCTGCCCGAAGAGCTTGCCCTCGAAGTCATACAACGCATGCTCAAGATGGAATCCGTGCAAAAGGACATCCTCGACAAGGTCGAACAGACTCTGCGCACGGAGTTCATGTCCAATCTGGCGAAAACCACGCAACGCGACAATTGGTAACCGCGGCACCAATTTCAATCTTTTCCGTGTTGAGGGCGGCGACATTCATCGCCGCATAAACATCTTTCATCCCCAGCTGGTGGTCTATAAACCATAGTACTTCAAAGCCAGCATCCTCAATTTTCCTGGATAATTCCCCTACCTGTTGAAAAGATTCCCGCGGACTTACACCACGGGACAAGCCAAATCTCTTAATCATTTGTTTCTCCTGTTTAGAATATTTTGAACTGTCTTGCTGTAACTATCGGGCATTTTTAAGTAACCAAAAACCCAGAGGTCAACTAGGCCTCCTTCTCTATCCCCTTTTTTAATCAAAATCGTCCGATCAAAACTATGAGAAAGTCATTTAGCAGAAAGAAATTGACATGCCAATTTTGTTTTAATTATTCATGTGCGGTGAGCCAAAATCTAAACATGTATTAATTCAAAAACGTTCAGAAATTAAACAAAAACAAGTTTTTTAACTGCAAGTAAGGAGCGACATTAAAACTTCAAACGAACAGAAACGATTCTGGAGAGGAAGCCCCATAACGATCGAGGATCTTCTGCAGCGCCGGCGCAATAGTGATTGAAGTCTTCTTCAGAGGAGGCACGTAGTAGTCCTTCGGTATGTACTAGGTAATACCGTAGTAGCATTAATCGGTATGGGCACTAAGTCACAACTCCGTGATGCCGGACTGCGCACTGTCTTGCGGTCGAGCCTGACCTTGCGGGCGATGGCAGAGATCGAAAGCCCATGCCGTTTCAAGTCATGGATCATGACGTGTAGGCATAGACTTGACATGTATGCAAAATTCTAAACCATAGAAGGGTTGTGGAAACCTTGCAGTAAACTTCTGTTCAAATGAAGTACAAAAAGAGTGTTTTGAGCCTCAAACCTTCACCTAATTCCAATTTATAAGAAGATTATAAAGATCTTAGGCTAAATCTAGAGTAGAGTAATAACCCTATAAATCTTGATTAAAAGGTATCTATCAAAACATGGACAATAGGCTCATAACCTTGGACAAGATGTATACAGCAATCCTTTATATTTTTTTAAAATTTCGGCATGTTCCGGATATTTTTGAAATACTCTATCTACACATTTAAACCCGCAACCAATCACGGGGTTATCCTTAAAAATTTGCCATCCCCCCGACCATAATTGCATTCGGATTCCAAGAGTGCGATCTTTTAGGTTGCCCATACTATAAATCCGCTCTTTAACAGCCGGTGGAGACAGCGCTATAGCAATGGCAACAATAAAAGGAACCGCCAATAAAAGCTTCTTCTCCAGGTAGTTTCTCCTCAGTACCCCGCTTTTTGCGTTAAAGTTTGACCTTTTGTCCTAATTCTTTAAGAACAATTCCTGAAACGCAAGGATCATTCAATTAGAATCAGAACCTTTTTTCGAAGTGCTGAAAACTTTCGCGTGAAAAATGGGTATTGAGGAGGAGACAGAATCCTCCAATATACCGAATAATGAAAAATATATCACATAATATGATATTACAGTCCTTGACTGCAAAAAGAAAAAGAAAACCAACCAAGGCGTCGGCTTGCATGAGGAGCACACTGACCGGCTCCGATTCCAAACGCGGATACACCGCAAGCACGACACCACCGGCCGTCATATCTCGGAGAAATCCCCACGCCGGTTGCCCGAGTCGCCCTTCCAATTTGGCGATCGAACGGCGAAGTTTCTGGTAATCCCGACTGGCCTGCCAACCGCGATACAACGGCGATTCTTTGACCCGTTGGAACCATGCGTTCGGCTGTTTCACTCCGGGATTCCAACCCGAAGCCGACCAGTAAAGAATTTTTTCAAACTAAATGAAGAACTAGACTCAACCAAAGACAAGTAAAAATAAAGGAAAGGAATAATTATAACTTAAAATGAATAGGAATCACTATCGATGAGTAATAAGTCAGGCGCAAAACGAACAAAACTACAGTGAATAATCAAGTCAAACCTAAAATGAGCATAAATTACGACAGACAGGAATTAGGCTAAAGTCACTTAATTCTTCTGAAGGCCATAGCATCATTTCCACTTTACTGAAAACAAATAATGCCTACTTCATTGCTGTAGCGTTAAAAGATAAGAAATTGTCTCATTTTTCGCCTAACTTTTCTTAATTTTTCCCAGCCAAACCAGTAGGCTTAGAATGGTTTTTGTGAACAGGAAACCGGATCATGGGCCATGCACAGGCGCGACCGGGAAGGCTGACAATGAGGAGCAAAGATTCATGCGAGTATTGTTGCAACGGGTAACCAGCGGATCGGTATGCGTTGGAGGCAAAGAGGTTGGTGCCATTGATCATAGTGCAAGAAACAACAATAACAATCATAAGAATAACGACCTTCACAAACAACAACAACAATGGAGAATGGAAGTGACAGTCCAAGTTCTCATTTTATTAAAGGCAACAGTGATGGTGTTGTATAAAGATGGTAAAAACAAGGCATGGGAAATACCGGAACTTGTGGATAATATTCAAAAATCGAAAGACCATCCACAATTATTGTTGGGATTACCACAAGATCAATTCCATGCCTTTTTTGCAAATTATATTGTCAGATTTATAAAAACATTGCAGATTATGGTGGCGATGAAAATACCATTTTCGTCGGTGGGCATTCGGCAGGAGCGATCTTATCTGCTGACGTCGGGGTCGATAGGGCCTGGATGAAGAATATGGGTATTCCCAGCAAGGTACTAAAAGGCATAATACCGGTGAGTGGTCCATATGATTTACGAAAAAAGGGCAGACCAGGTGAGCAATCGGCCTACGCGCCAAGCACGGACCTACAGCATCGGGCAAGTCCTATACTGCAATACACAGGAAATATCAGAAGATAAATTTCAACCATCTTAAAAATTTAAACAGAAATAGTTCACAAAACAGCATTTTTTTTTTACTTTTTAAAAGAAACTAAATTGTCTTTAGTTTATTGTTATAGCAGGTGTTATAGTTTCCTTGCTAGAATCCACAATTGCATGGCTAATGTCGTCATGGTTGTCACGTTATCATCTACGCCATTAAAGAAAAAAAATGTTGCTTAATTCATTTGGTGGCCGAACCAAACTTCGAGGAAACCTGGAAGGTGGACACCTATAAATGCCAGGTGGAATCCACAAGCTAGAAAGCCGGCGTTGAGCAACCAGAAACTCGGAACAAGAGATGCCGATTTTAGAGCCTGGAGTATGCCTTCACCGCTTGGTGGTTGATGTTCCAAGCTTCGCGCTGATAAGCCAAACGCAAGAGGCACGATGAGGAGTGCGGTCGCGGCTAGAACACCAAGGGCAAGCAACCATCCAAAACTACCAATCATGGCGTGGATGTAGGGAACAAGATATTCAGGCATACACGGAGGGGGTTGAGACGTCATGGAAAGAAAATAATATTCTCTACGCCATGCAATTGGACCAACAAGGTAGAAAACTTCTGTCCGAGGGCAAGGACCAGGAGGTGTACAATATTTATCGTAAAGTGTTGGATATTAGTTACAAACAAGGAAGCCTGCAGGGAGTCATGAACAGCCTGATGGGTCTCTCATCCGTCTTTGAGCACATGGACAATCGTCAGGAAGCGATCAAAGTCTCCCGACACCCTAATCGGAGACGATTCCGCCAAGACTTGGAATATCACCGCAAACAATACGGGCAATATTCCGGGGAAAATAACGAACTTCAGCAACATGGAGAACTTAACGGGAAATACGGAGGACGATGTATTTAGGCTTAATGGTGGGACCTTATCTGGAAAAATCGACGGCGCCGGCGGCACGGACACAATAATTGGCGACGATTTCGGTAATATATATGAAGTCACGTCAATGAATACCGGGACAGCGACGGGACCATGGAATTTTGCTTTGAGACATTAATTTAAGGTCATCTTTTTCATTTTAGAGGTATTTTTTCAGACTGGTAATAAAGCATAGATTGGGCAACAAAAAAGTAACAAAACAAACACTATTATACAGGATTTTACAGCAAAGCAGTGGCCATGGTTGCTTGTGGCCGTGATAACTAGGGTTCGAATCTTAGATAAGACGAACTTTTTTCTTAGAGAAGGCTAAAAATTAGAAAATAGTTTTTATCTCAACCGTCTATGGCGTCGACCAGCCTGCCCTCCGCCGTGGCCGTGGAACGACCGGCATGGATGATGTTGCCGATGGCGCGCACCTTGCCGATGCCGGGGCGCATGGCGCGGATGTAGTTGATCTTCAGTTCCAGCGTCGTGTAGCTCTTGCCCGCCGGAAGCGTCGAATGTACGGCGCAGCCCATGCAGGAATCCAGCAGGGTCGCCGCATAGCCACCATGAACCGTCTTCAGCGGGTTCAGGTGGTTCTCGTTCGGCTCCCCCTCGAACGACGGTAATATTTTTTCCGGATTAGCCAAAGTGTTTGAAAACGAGCCTTCCAAGTTTAATGTCATTGGCGCCCCGAATTCCGTGATGCCCTTTGAAGTGCTATTTACCGGTTTGATTATTAACCAGCTTTATTTTTGGTGTATGCACCAATCTATAATTCAGCGGGCACTTGGAGCCAAAAATTTAATCGAAGCACAAAAAGGGCTGCTGTACACCGGTGTGTTAAAAATCCTCGTTCCGATTATTATCCTATTGCCATTGAATAATGACGAGACAATTACCGACGATGAAAAATTAATTTTGTATCAAGATGACCTTTGACGATTCGATAGGCATAAACCCTACTGCTAAATGCTGCTCAAAGTGAAGATAATTTATCACACCCTGTCTCAAAATTCACCACCACTAAAACAAGAAGAAAATTTGTCTAAAGGCTTAGAAATCGTTGTAGACTTAATAACTCAGTCGTATCGTAAGCAATGTAAAAGACTCTTGACCGATCTCGCTGAAAGTGAAATACCAGGAGCAACCATTAGTAAAATAACTTCGTAGATACAATAAAAACAGAAAACAGAATAATTTTCTAGACATATCACAAAGAAAAGCGATAAGAGGATGGAAAAAAATTATAATGAATTACAAAATGATATGGGAAGTCAACCTAATCTCAGATTTGACTCTTTTCTGATGGCCCTACAACCAAAGATCCTTTTTCCTAATAAAACGTCGAAAACCTTAGTTTCACGCTTTTTCACTCAGGGTTAACATAACGAGCCGGGGCGGCTGCTGATCGAGAGCTTCCCACACGATGGACGCAACCACATTTGCGTCTACGGGTTTGCCGGGCGCAATGCGCAGCAGACCCTGGGTTTGCTCCTGACCAAACGCATGGAAGAGATGGGGCTTGCCCCCATGGGGTTTGTGTCCACCGACTACGCCACTTTGATCTGGGGATTGGATGCTGTGGTTGATCCCCATCCGCTGCTGGACCGCGCCGCACTTCAGGATGGGCTGGATGGCTGGCTGGCCAACGCGAATCTATTCTTCACTCTTAGCACTGTCCTCTGACCTAGCCTAGCCATGGTTTCCACCAAAGAGACCAAACCACTTCTTTTTCAGGAAGTTTGTGGCGTTGTAACTCTGTTGCATCACCGCAAACTCGTTTCGGTTTGTGACCCTAGCCTCGCACTTCCCTCTTCCTGTGAAGAGCTGACAGTGGTGTCTTTGAAGACAAGAGTACAGTTTTCAAATCGACCGTCGGAAATTTTTTGACTTGAGTTCATCACTTGAAGGGTGACTAGTTACATGAGTAACGACCCACCAGACATTATGCAATATCCAAAATTATGATTATCGAATACATAAAAGAGTCATTTCGCAAATTTGACACCTAATGTATTTTGTGGGACTAATGGCAGAAGTGTAGTAATATGAATGCATGCATTTTGCTGCTGCAACCCGTGAATGCCAACAAATTACTTTTTATATATAAATAGAGGGGTTATTGATGAAAAAATATGTCCCACCACATTTAAGGGGTAAGATCCGTAATGAGTGCCCCATGAATGTTGGGCTGCGTATTGAGCTCAACGAAATTAAAGACATCCTGAAGAAGGATCTGGCGCGATTAACGGAGTTGTGGCAACAAGGGCTGGATACATTCGGTGGCCCGTTTCTGGCAGGCGCTGAGTTCACCGCCGTAGACGCGTTCTTTGCTCCGGTTTGCTATCGCGTTCAGACCTACGGTCTGGACCAGCCTGCGCCGTGCATGGCCTATGTCAACACTGTGCTGGCGCTGCCTGGGCAGCCTACTTTCCATAATTCTCTGTTGTATTTTCCATATTTTAGTTACTAAAGTACTATATTTTCACGAGATTTTAGTATATTTCATTATGATTAACCTAACTTCACTTCTCGAGTACGGTTAGGATAATAGACTAGTACTAAAATTTGTTTGGTAAGCCCTATTCTACAGTACATAACCCAAAAAATACATTTTCAGGAGAGACATGGCATTATCCCGTACAGTTTTTTGTTTTTGTTTTTTTTTCTTTCCCCAAGATTTTAGTTTCCCCCTTCCCAACTCCCCCCAATGTCATCGGAACTGATTGGGATTTGAAATAAAAGCTCTGAGATACGGTATCCTTCTAAATATCAAGTTTCATTGAGATCCGATCATCCGTTCGTAAGTTAAAAATACCTCATTTTTTTCTAATTTTTCAGAATTAACCTCCCCCTCCCGACTCCCCCAAATAGGGCAGATCCGTTCTGGTCATTTTAATCACGTAACTGGGACTTCTGCTCATTTTTCCCGAATTCTGTCGGATGCGTATGACGTTCCACCGGAAAACCTGGTCATCCAGGGTTATGGCGAGGAATATCTCAAGGTTCAGACAGAAGGCCCTTCTGCTGCAAACCGCCGGGTGACAATCCGCAATATCTCGCCACTGCTTGCTGCTAGCAAACAGTAACGGCAGAAATTGACCCAAACAAACAAAAGGCCCGCCAGATGGCGGGCCTTTTTCATTTTGAATTTCCAAACTGCCAATCAGGCTTGGGCACGACCGTGCAAACCAACTGAGGTAAAGTACCCAAGGCAGACTGACAAGCAGTCAGGGGGTTACAAAAAAAAAAATAAAGAAACACAATAGAATTTTGTATGTGCATCTTTGTCATTTTCTTACGGTCCAAACAAAAATTTCGAGAGGGGGAGGAAACTGGGTATCACCTCCCCATGGGATACAGCCCTGGTCACGGTACTTGAACAACCAAACATTACAAGTTCATTTTAACTTAATAAATTACAATAATATTTAAAACAACAAATACCCCGCGCCGTGGCATTCCTTCCAGCGACACTTCGACAAACTCGTCACCCTGAATTCCCTCGATTCCGTAGTGAGCCGCCAGCCGTTGATTCACGAACGTCGAACGCCCGGTCAGCAGCTCATCGACACTCAGATCCCGTTCCATGATGTTGCGAAACACCCGCGACGTCTCTTCCAGCATGGCGTGCCGCAGCTCATCATTGAATTCGCTGAAGACATCTTTGTCCGGCTGCGCGTCTTCCAGCTCTCGATCGTGGGAGACAGGAAGCAAAATCCACTTGCATTTACATGCATTGTGGCTTCCATTTTTAAAATCTTGTCTTAGATAAAGCCTCCAAACTGGGTCTAATTCAAATGCGATAAGGTATTACAAGAAGTAGTAGTCTACTTTTTCCCCTCTGTTTTACTGCATACGAAGAATAAAAGATGCTTACTATTTAGGCACACACTGGGTTTAAGGTATGATACTGTGATTACTGGGTTTTATTGAGTAAAACAACAGGTATCACGAAACCCCGGGTTCAAGAGCCTCATAGGCTGGGATTTCGAACCTCCCGCATGTCACACCGCCATCGCCCCATCTGCATTGGTCGCAAGGTACGTAATCGTTGTCGTAGAACGTTGGCTCATGGTGCTCGGGATGAGCTTTCGCGTGACAGTCCCGGCATAGCGCGACAAGTTGGAAGAACAGCTCGTCCCCCATATTCGCGTATGTAAGATGGTGTACGACAACGGCATTGGCTTCAAGACAGCCCTCGCACATGCCACTCACGAATATAAAATCAAAAACGGCGGCATACGATCGATGCCAATGCAAATGAAGATGGGAATCAATGGTATACCAGGCCACTGGAGTTTGGAGATGCTCTAAACCCAAAAACATGGGTTCTGTACTTTCATCCATCAATAACACGAGATCAGGATTCCATCCAGTTGGCAAGGCTTCGAACACTCGATTAATTGAGACGGGAAACTCTTCAATCCAAATATCTCCCCTTTGATCGGTGGTACAGGTACGCACATCATGCCAGCATCCTTACGTCAGCGAAGTTCAACCAGGACTGATAAATAAAGTGAGATGAAACGAGGCAATTCATTGAAACGAAAGAAGAATAATTAAAAACGCGTTTTAGTCCTAATCTTGCTTTTTTGGCGGCTGATCTCAAAGGTCTTTCATTTGTCAAAAGCAAAAAAAAATGTATGAAAAAACTAAACTCGACGAAGCACCTCAAGAATAGGATTCTACAGCAAAGGTTTTAACTTTTCCCGGCGTTTAATGTTTCCATCGTGACTGACGAAAATGATCGTCTTTTTGAGGCGCTGCTGCAGGTCGAGAAGTTCATCCTGCAAATGGGTCCGAATCAACGGGTCGAGCGCCGAAAACGGTTCATCCATCAACAGCAAATCCGCATCGGTCGCGAAGGCACGGGCCAGCCCGACCCGCTGCTGCATGCCGCCGGAAAGTTCATGGGCATATTTGGACGCCCATTTATCCAACTGCACGAGCTTCAGCTTTTCTTCGACGATCCGATGCCTCTCATCGATCTTAGCAGAATTTCCCAATTCCCTTCCTGAAGTTTAATCTTCCAATGACCCTAATACAAATTTCTACCAAAGCTTAGCTTTGGTTCTAACTACATATTATCTGGATTTTGGAGTTGATCTACAAAAGTTTGAAGGGGTACTCACCTGCACATTCGCTCATCGTCACCCATCTGACTTTGTCTACTTTGACGTTGCTCAGCCGTTAATTCTGACCAAGCGTTAGTGTCCGCCATTAATTCTTGAGCTTCATGTAGCGACTCGAGAATTCGACCGGTTACTCAAAAGTCCCTGGAGCGAGTACGCGGATCGTCCATTCGACGTCCTCGAGGAAATGCGCGACGACATCGATGCTCATTATCACCCCAGCGTACTTCAAGCTCTCGAACATGAGATCGAGAACGACGCTGTAAACTATTCCGAGTCTGACTTGGCCGAATCAGTTTGATTAAAGACCAGCACTGACTCCTTAGTATTGTCGGAGTAAAACGGAGAAACGGTTTCCGGCTGTCCAAATTACGCTGAAACTATAGAAAAAACTTGAAAAAGTGTAGATTCAGGGCAAACATATCCCATGAGAACCAACCAACTAATCAGTATTCAAAAGAAACGAAAATAAAATGCAGGTGGGGAATACAGTTTGTAAACAACCTCAAGTATTAAAACCACAGTTAAAAATGAAATAAAACAAATAAAAAATGGATAGAACCTTTCGCAAGCCAGTAAACTTTGGAAGAATGAAAACCAAAATTTTTTGAAAAAAAATTTGTCCTCCTCCCACGCAAATTTTTTTCTAAAGTTCTCTAATCAAAGTTTTGAGATAGCTATTTTGTTTAGTATAGTTGAAAGATCAAAGAATCGTGTCTTTAGGGGGTAAAATGACCCCCCATCCCCAGAGTCCGTGAGGGGAGGCCTGTAAGTTGTGAAAATTTCCAATTGCTTACGTATAGTATTTGTTACTGGTAAGTATAAAGACATTTTTGGGGTGGGGATTTTGTGTTTGGGGTGTATTTCCGTTGTGACAATCAAATTTGTACCGTTTTTCTAGGTTTACATAACAGTTAAAAACCTCACTCAGGAATCTAATTGTTCAGGAGTCATCCCTTTAGTTGTTCTCAAATCACAGTAAGTTTCTTCGTGTGCATGTTTTACTTTTCTTCAGCTTATTGGTGACTTCTTTCACCTTTAATTTTTCCGCTGACTTTTATTTCTGATCAAAATGATCATCACAAGAAAATAATATTCCAATTCCTTTTACTCCTCCTATAAGGTCAAAATTAAATCAAATAAAATAAAAAACGAGGGTGTAAGCAACTGTGCAAATAATGACCAGTTTGTATAATAACCCAAAGAGTAATTTGTCATATAATTAAAATCGATAATAAACCAAAGACCAAGAGATAAACAAATTCCCAGAAAGACTCTGCTATTTAGTAGATACGGTTTGATTAGGTATACGATTGTTCCTATAATTAAAAAAACAAATCCAACAATGAATTCTATTCCATAGGTATTAAATATGTCATAGGGCTTTACAATTGATACCTATTCGGTATCTGATGCCGGTTTTTCAAACGTGGCAATACAGGTTGCCAATACGAATGGAAAAGAAACCGTTTGGGTGCAGAATGCCAATGAAGCCGGTGAGGTTTCCAAACGGGTGCATAAGCTGGTTCACAAGAGGACCATTAATGCAGATACGGCGGTTCAGGTTGCCTTGCTCAACAACAGAGGGCTTCAGGCAGCATATGCAGATATTGGCATTAATGCTGCTCAAGTCTGGCAGGAAGCCTTGCCGATTGTTATTTGAATGAGCTTTTTCTTTATTTTTTTTTTCTTTTTGTGTGTGTGTGTCGTGATTTATCTGTTTTTGTTCTATGTAAGTGGCCCTAGTTGGTCTTTAGTTTAATAATTAAATAAATAAATATTCATTACATTGTATTTTATTGTTGTAAGACACGAAATACCTACATTAAGCCTTTAACAATTGTTTTCGCCTCAAAATCAAATTGTAGAATCTACTTCCAAAGTTGAACTTAAAAGTAACTTCCAAAGATTTCTCGTTTAAAAAAAACGTGCAATTTCTAGTTGAATCACCAAGAAGTGATACATAAAAGGGTATGAAATGCATGAGTTCAGACATACAGAAGGCTCCGCCTCCATGATCATCGGAAACTAATTGACACGGCCTCTAAAAGTGCTCCGGAGAAAGTCATACTTCAGATGGCAGCCGTATTACGACAAGTGATTGCTTTCTGAGTAGTCATTGGGAGTTACGGACACTCAATAAATAAAGAAAACGCAATACTAACAGTGTTCTTTTTATCGCATTCCTATTGACATCGACTACCTTGGCTTCGACAGTCAACGATGAATTTGATATCATTCGTCAGCGTGTATTAGAATCATCGATTTGGCCACAAGCCGGAAATATATCAGAGGCAGTTCAACTTGCACTCAACTATAGTCATACGTTAAATAGTTCCTGCTATTGGCCAGATCTCAATTATGATGATCAGAGTCTTGTGGAGTGGTCTCCAGCGAAGCATATGCTTCGAATAACTGGTATAGCGGTCAATCGCTTAAGAGCCGAGTTGATTTGCCCCGTAGTGGCGATCACCTGCAGGGACGACTTATCGTTTCCTTGATCCGTTTTACATCCGGCCGGGATTACCAGAAAAATGCAGCTGCAAACCGCGATAATCGTGCCGAGACAATTGTCTTTCACTGGGGTCTCACCTCTCGCCAAATTACTGTTCACGGTACCGCTATCTACCGTACTGCTATTCGCCGTGATCTCGCAATTGGATACGGATCTCAAGGAGCCGATAAAAACCTACTAATTATGTCTTTCGAAACGACTTAATCCCCCACGGTCCCCGGGGGAGGGGCTGAAAGTTACAAACTTTGACCTTTGTTTACATATAGTAAGGGTAATTGGGAAGTGTACAGACGTTTTAGGGTTATTTTTGCATGTTGAGAGGGGGGGGTCAGGGGAGAGGTTACGTGGGAGGATCTTTCCATAAAGGAATTTATCATGAGGGAAGAGAATTTCCATGAAGGGGCTGCAGAGTTTTCTTGCACATTCTGGTGAATGATTTTGGCGCCGTTAATATCGATGAACAGTTGATACGCAACCAATCTGAACAGCAGCCGGACAGGATACCGGGACAACAGATCATTGGCCTGGCCAATGGTTGTGTGTGCTGCAGTATCGGCGACGACTTCAGCCGGCAGCTCATGGCACTGCCACAACTTGGTATTCAACAAGTGGTGCTGGAAGCCAGCGGTGTCGCCCTGCCGGAAAAACTGCGCCGCCAGTGCCGTCTGCCGGGGTTTCATCATCATGGGCTGCTCGATCGCGATCATCGCGATCGTCTGCGGCACGCTCGCCAGCGGACAGCGCGAGAAGACACGTCGCGAGATCGCGGCCTACGTCGCCGAGGGCACGATCTCGCCCGAGGACGGCGAGCGGATGCTCCGCGCGGCGTCGATGACACCCAAGAAGGGCTGACCGCTCTCAGAGCACGACGTCGATCAGGCTGCCTGCCGGCGTGTAACGCTGGACTTGGTAGGCGGTCTGCACCCGTTGGTGGGAAATTTACGGATAAAGTATGTTCACTCCGCGGAAATAATGAAACCGTTTGTGATTGGTTGTATTTATCCGTGGTTGGCTTCAATCGAAGACAAGGGCGTAAATAGATGGGTAGGTATTCAAAACCCAAATTCATCTTTTTTACTTCTCAGATAATATATAATTTGGCACCGATAAATGAATCGAATTAAGCACTTCAAATCCTTACGCTCCCCATATCCTCGAACGCAAATGATGGGCATGTTCTTAACTGGTTACCAAATTTTTCGGGGGGGGAAGTACAAAAAAACTTCAATACACGCATAAGAACATTTATTTATATTCATTTTTGTTACGGTTTTAAGAGTCAGACAAACATTTCAGGGGGGGGGTCAAACACCCTAAACCCCCTGGATACGGCCTTGGTCATGAGATACCGACTTTAGGTCCTGTTGAGGGTTGCTAAAGTCATTGAAAATACTCCTCGTAATTATACGACGTTTTGACTGCCAGGTGATTTAACTTGTCTAGTTGAAGCCTGCAAAATTCTAGGACCACTGGGTTGATACGATTACCCTTGGGGAAGAAAACACACAAAATACGAAAAAAATTAAATAAACACGCATCCGTGATCTTTCTTCTGCTAAAAAAAAATAATCCACATTTGCGCAGATAGGAGCTTGAAACCTCTACTGTAAGGTCTCTGATACGCTGAATCTGATGGTAGGATTTTCATTAAGATTTTATAACTTTATGTGTATTCCCCTTTTTTCGAAAATAAGTCAAATTATGTCATATAAGAAAGTAATATCTGGTTGTTTCGGGTTTTAATTTTGCTCTTTATTTTCAGCTGAAAAAACTTTAATTAATTATTAAATTAATTAACAATTAATTGTTTTTTAATTATTAACCTTAAAGATTCATCTCACGTCATTAGCCGTAATCACTTTGTTTTTATTTTGGATCAGTTTCCGTAATTCGTTGTGTCGTAGGAGCGACAAAACGTTTTTAATCTAAAGAATTACAAGTGTCCTTTTCCGTAAACTTTTTCAAGTAATGTCTATTTTAATGTTATATTTAAGATTATCCAGAATATACTGTAGGCTGCCAAATATCCTTCCTCTTTTTACTTTAAAGCTCAGCTTTTATGTAAGAAATCTTTTAAAATCAAAATCAGCCCCGAAAAAATGCAGTCTCAAGAAAATTTTGGCAAGAGGGGCCAAAAAACTAAACTGATTTTTCCAGTCATTGTTTTTTATTTGTCTTAAGTAGAGTGATTCATTGGAAAATCTTATTATTATGGGGGGTGACTACTGAGAAGACTCACTTTATCAACAGAATTTCTGGTAGCTTGGAAAGACAAACAAATTCTGGGGTAATCTTTATTGTTACAGGTATCTGAGTTTCACAAAAGCTGCGCCAGAACATTCCAATAACAAATTGCTACCAAAGCTTTAAGTGGGCTGACCCTCAATCTTAATATTCCTTTTAAGCATTTAACTTAGCGACATCCCATAAATTCCCAAATGAGGTTTTTTATATCGAACATTTTTGCAAATCCTAGCACTCGGCTGGGCCACCCCTGCTGACGCTATCGGACAAGATGTAGGTTTTGGTCCACGAAGCTGGACCATCGTTGGTGTGGTCGCCGACTACCATTACCATTCTCTGCACCGCCCCATTGCTCCTCTCCTGCTCCAGTGGCGACCGCAAAGCTTGCGGCAACTCCTCGTCCGTGTCCGTCCCGATGACGTTGCAGAGACTCTAGCCGCTATGGGCACCGAATGGCAGCAACACGTACCAGACCGTCCCTTTGAGGTAGCTCCAAAGTTCCTTACCGGTGAAGAGATCGAAGGACTTGAGCGTGCAGCCGTTCACCATGACTCGATAGTCCGCGAAGACCAGCCGTCGTCCGTCTCGCGTCACGATGAGGGCGGAGCGGTCGTGCCCCTTGAGCTGAATCTTGGGTCGTGAACCGTAGCTTAGTTCGATCTCCCAATCGAGCCGGTCCTTCCCGCTGTGGCGAACCGTGACGGGGGCGAGTTTGGCGAAGTACTGTTCCGCCGACTGGTTTTCCCACCGCTGCCTGCATCGCCTGCGACCAGAAAGGCTGGATCGGGCGCGCGGCGGACAGCGCGTCAAGATCGCGGACCGGAACATAGAGAAACGCCGGACCACCCTGCCAGACCGCCGGCTGGTGACCCGGCAGACCGATCGCGTCGGCGGGCAGGTCCGTCGCGCGTGCGATCAGGTCAGGATCTGCCTGCCCGGGTTGCGCCACAGGCAGCTTCGGCGCGGTGAATTCCGCCCGTCCGTTCCGGATTTCGACCGGGACAACCGGGCTGGATACCATTGAATATACGGTCACTGTAACGGATTATAACGAGTGTATGGCGACGGCTTCTTTTATCCCGGAAGACCGAGATACGATCAATCCGAATATCATCTTTAATTTACCGAGCTGCGACGGTACCGCCGACGGTCAGCTGGGCGTCAATTTTATTAATCGGGGCGGGGTAACGGAAGACGTCTCTTTATATAGTTTTCAATGGAGTAACGGCGATACGACGGCCGCTATTGAAAACCTGACCGGAAATCCAGCTTGAAAAAGGCAAGGACTATTTCTGGTGCCGTTGCGGGCGATCAAAATCCCAGCCGTTCTGTGACGGTTCCCATGCAGGAACACAATTTGCACCGCTGAAGTTTACCGCAGACGAAGATAAAACTGCAGTTCTGTGCCAGTGTAAAGCCAGTGCCAATGCCCCGTTTTGTGATGGAACTCATGCGCGACTTGGCAAGCTCTCCACCGGAGACCCGGCACCCAAGCCCGAGGCAAATGTGTCCATGGCCAGACACTGGTAGATTCGATTTAGAATTGACGCTTGAGTATTAATTTGAAAGTTACAGGAAGTTATTAGTTCGAAAGTTAAATGCTACGTTGAAATCACATGATTTGGTGTCCGGCGTGAATTAGTCTTGGGACAGTTCCACAAACCGTATTTCAGACGCTATTTTAGGGTGACACCAATGAAGTCGCCTTAGTACATGCGTTATTTCCAATACCTTCTGATAGAATTACATTACGACCGCGAGAAAAAAAAAATACTAACTGACCAGTAAGTTATTTATGTGGAGTGAAAGATGACTAAGAATGAGCATGGGCAAACGGAAGCCGGGGCAGGTGCCCCAAATGGAGAAGTTGGAACAATAGGTGTCGGACAAAAAGTTGAGGGGTGCGGCATGTGGGTGAACTGGCAACCCCCCAAGCCGCGCGCCGGTGGTTTGGGGGCGTGGGACAGATTTGTTGGTCCTGGCGCAACCGGGGCCGAAGAAAACTTGCAACTGATTTTAGGCGGGTTGATTGACATTATTAGAAATAGAACCTCTTTTTATACACTGTTTGAACTCAGTCACTCATTATGATTATCTAAAGTATTTTGTTAGTTGTTCTTGCCGAGCAAATCTAAACTTGTGTCATCAGAATTAATTTATTCATTTGGTCCTTTTTAGAAAACCCAGAAGGCACACAAGCTAAAAAAGAAACAGTCAAGATCCAAGAGGTGGGACAATCATCGACTAAACCATTAAATGATGAGCACACAAGTTGTGACATAAAATAGCACATAATAATGGATAATATTTTTAATTTAGACAGTGAAAATTGGAAAAAAAATTATCTAGTTATTAATGAAAGTTCAGAAACGTCAAATTCAGATTCGGAAACCTTTATTGAAAAAAAAAGTTAACACGTACAAGAAAATAAAAAGATAGAAACACGTAATAAAAAAAGAAAAAAATTGTAATATTCTGAATTGTGAGACAAACTCACAACTGATAAACTAAAGTTATTAACAGACAAAAATGAGTGCATTTTAGTGCTTCCCTGGTGGGGGCTCGTACTTTTCAGACTGAGGAGCAAAGGTCGGACCTGAAACGACCCGTCAACTTTTGTTGTAAGGCGTTCTGTAAAGGCAGCTTGCGCAGCGCGTCAAGATTTCAGTGTGCTGCACTCCCATTCCTGGGTACTCAGATCGTCTCAGGCGACCCGAATGTGGGAACCAGCTCGACAGGTATCGGGACGTCGATATGGGACGTACGTCCCTCCTGGACCCTTAGCCGTCGTCGAGGCCGATCCGGGAGGATTGAGCCCGTGCCCGTCTCAGAATTATTTTGATGTTTAATATTTCTCCTGTAATGTCCCTTTTCGGGTATTTTACATATTTTAGCTGCTTTTTTTTGCTTAGGTCCTCCCCACTAAAATGAATTTATGAGTGCGTGCCCGTATAAAATAACAGTAATAATAATATGCACATTTAATTCTTTTAAAGAGTAATTACTATCAATATGCACTCCTGTAGGTGCTTCATATTGGATTATCAGATTTTATTGTAAGTTAAAGAAAAAATTGACACTAATCCTGCATTATCAAAAACATTATCAAAAGAAGCATTTGATGCAATAGAAGGTCTTGGTTTAAAGGATGATCAGAGGTTGGAACTAATTAAAAAATTACTAGAAAAATGACAGATTTTTGGTTCACCTACACTCAAGAAGTATACAATGAACATACTGAGTGGGCAAGGCGATACCTAAAGAGAGCAGAAGGCAAGGACCAGTTCTCATACAAGCACTGCAGAATCAGGCTTGCAAAATGTCTCTACAAAAAGTATGTCCTGCAGCACTATTACATGGGTCATATAACCCCCATATACAAGGATAGTAGCTTAGTGAACATAAGCAATTACTGAACAGTTTGTATAACTTCCACAACCAGCAAGTTACTAAAAGGGATGGTTAATACTAAAACTCTTAATCACTTGAAAACTAATTAACTGTTCTCTTCATGCCAACATGGCTTTAGGTCTGGTCAATATGTTGAATCAGGCAAGATTGATTTTTATGATTAAGATGGGTTTTGGGGATTGAGGACCTGGGGGAGGGGGCTTGTTGCCCTCCAATCACTTTTGACTGTTAAAAACGGGTCCTTTCAATTTCCAATCGAATGGGCCTTTTTTGAAGTTTCTACGACAACAAATGGCCATCTCGAAACTTCTATCAAATGCATTTTGGTAAAATATGAAGTATGGGGGGGCATCTGCCCTCTGACCACTTTGAATCTTCAAAAGGTTACTAAAACTTCTGATTACCAATATAGTGAGCCCCAACATCCTATAGTCCGGGTTTTCTGTCTATACTAGCAGCAAAATATTAAAGGGCCTTCTTAGGACCAAAAAACAACTACGGAAATATTGAAATAAGATCAATTTGAAGAATTTGGACTAAGTCTTTACTCTACTGGTGGGCCCTGAGGTTTTTTCTCCTATATTCTTAGATTTTTAAGAATTTAACACAACAGCCAAAAAAACACTCCCTGTTACGCAACAAGTAACTCTTATTACGTATCAAACACTTGCATTTGGGAGGGTGAGTTCAGAATTTTTGCGATTGGTAACTTTGACCCGATCAGTCAGGCCAATGTACTTTCGCGAGGGATCGCGGGGGATGTTTCCGGAGAGCCGGTTGTCGCGTCTCCTATTTACAAACAACATTTCAGCCTTGTCAGCGGCAGGTGCCTTGAAGACGAGCAGTACTCAGTCCCCGTCTACTCTGTACACATTGTGGATGGGGTGGTGATCCTGGCCGAGACATGTCCGTAGCAACGGTCAAAACGACCTGCAAGCCAAGCTATCCATTTGACCAATTTTATCTTTATCTAATATCACCTCTTCACCCTCATTTATTCCTATTCTAAGCTACTTAGTCTTCTTAACATTAATTTTCAAACCTATTGTTCTACCCTAAACTCTCCAAATCTCCAAATATTCATTCATGTCGCCAACATTTTTTATCTAGGACACTCAAATCATTTGTATAACCTATGTCTAGCAGAGTTTACTTTCCCATAAGGTGCATTCTCCCATAGTCTCTGCCGGGGATTGGTACCTCTGCAAAAAGACGTACTAATTAAGAATAGCAAACTCCAGCATATATTATTTCATACAAGAAATATTTGTATTAAATGCTCCATATGATACTAAAGACTTCGGACGTAACTATAGCCAGAGTCGCGGTATATCTACTGACTTTTGAGCTTATAAGTAGAGACATGAGTATGTTCTAGAAGTCAATTACAATTAATTTTGTAGCCTCGGCCTAAAAAGGTTGGTGGTTGTAATTTTAGCGTCTGTAACAATAAGATGCGTAACTTGCACTTTTCAGGGTTTTCTTCCATGCTGAGTAATATATTCGTCGTTGATGTGCAGGTGGAACCAGGACTTTTATACTACGTTGTTTTTTTCTTTAACACAAAAGAATGCCATACCATACAATACCATAGTTAGTAAACCATACCATACCATACCAGTAAACCATACCTTACCATACCAGTAAACCATACCATAGTTAAGAAAGGAAACCTGAAGTAAACGCCATCAAATCTGGAAATTTGATCACTGTGGCTTCCAATATTCTAGTCTTGGTTCGCAGACTTATCTTCGTATTTTCCCAAACTTGTTTTTAACTGTGAAAAAACACCCTGGGCCTTGGCTGTTTTATTTTTAAGATCTTGAATACACCCACCACCTTTACAAATAATACTACCTAGGTAGGTAAAGCTCCCTACTTGATCAATCTTCTTGTTATCCGACATCACCTCTTCACCTTCACTTATTCCTAGTCTTAGCGACTTAGTCTCCTTGCAAAACGAATGCGTGTTTCATGCTTCAAATATTTTTCTTTGTGAGCATTCAATGCTATGATAACTTTATCATGAACACAAACTTTCTTGAAACATTTCACCTTCACCTTTTCCATGATGCTTCCAGTAACGTTTGCCAGTACTTTGTTTTTCATCAATCCATTTTTACCTTCCTTGGTGATATTGTCTGTCATTGCTCATATTGTCTGTCTTTAATTTAATTCTGGTTTGCCGCAAATTAGAACATTATTTTTACATAGATTGCGCCGTTGGAGGTGATAACGACGCCGGGGGACGATGGCTCAGGGAATTCCGGGCCGTAATTCGAAGGGCTCCAACGGGAGGAGGTTGGCCGGGAATATCCGGGAGGACGCGTAACGCGGGGCTGGACGCCTCGCTGGGAGTGGCAAAGGAGACCACCATGCGCCCCAACCTCGTCCTCGCCATCGCTCTCTCGCTCGCCCCCTCCGCCCACGCCCAGCTCGACCGCTCCGGGACCTGGCTGCTGGATTCGCCCATCCAGCTCTACATTGGACTTGCAACAACGCAAAATGTCTGCCCTTGATTTAACCCTCATAAAGAGATTGTTGGGGTGACCACGGAGTATTTTCACACGAAAATCAGATGTAAAAAACAAATTTAAAGAAATATTACAAATGGTACTGACCATATGGCTCTCTTTCAAGCATCAATGCATTCCCTATCCAAGGGAGGTATGGTGGACACTTAATTCCTTGATCTTCATACTTGATTATTAATCTTCTCCAACTTTCCCATACAGAATTTTGTATCTACAGCTAAAGCGTGGCGCCTATGCTGTTCCTCGACGAAGAGAGCCCCATACCTTACTAATCCAGTAGCCTTCAATCCCCAGCCGTCTTATGACGTTGTTTTCAGAGGCTCTAGCAACCAGTCGTAGCAACCAGATCCAATATAAGGCTGAATTTTCGATGTATATTATACGAGTAAGAAAGTAGAATTCGAAGAGATAACATTTAATATATCTTTTTCATAAAGTTTTTATTGGACAAGACATATATGTGTTCTTTTCAAATTTGACTTTCAATTGTACTTTGGGAATGGAGGATTGAAATAGTAAGAAATCGATTTGCAATGCTCGTTCAACATCTACTGGCAGGGTTGGCACCCAGTGAAAAAACAGTCTAGTGATTCTAGTGATTTTTCTGGTTGATTTAGTGATTTTCTTTAATACTCTAGTGACTTGTGTGTTCATTCAGTGATGCTTTTTCGGACAATATAAAAACACTAGAAATAATGACAAATCACTAGGGGGGCGACGACGGAACTTTCCCCTCAAGCGGTTGTTGATTCAGATCTTGACGCGACGACAGATTCACAGTCCGACACCGTCGCTGCGGCGGATGTTGAAGAACCGGTCGAGATGACTCAATCGAGCGTGATGCCGTCGTCTCGTCTATTGTTGCCGACCACGGCGGGCATTTTGGTGGTCGATTTGGAAATTCGTGTGGGAGACCTTTCACTTGCCGCGGTATACGACCAGCGCGTCGACGAAGTGATTTCAAAAGCACAAAGGGGATTACATAGCGATCGCTCCAGAATTCTGCGGCGTATACTTCTACCGCTCCGGCAAAAAGCGTACGGCTACCTTCCGACCAATTCGCTTTTGTGATCGCCACAGGCCCGCTGGATCCTAATCGATCTCCGCCATCGTAGAGGAACCCAAGCCCTAACTGATCAAGACGCATAGATTCATTTAGCACAATAGTTTCCGCCTCAATGATATCGCAGGGTATGCCGGGCGGATGACCGTTCGTCAAGTCGCCGTAACTGTATATAATTCAGTATTCCTGACAATCCGGTAAATGAGGATTTAGTGAATTATCTTATAAGATCCAATAAGGCTAAGAATCTATATTTTTTTGGCTGTTTGCATTTTATTTTCTAGAGGTGATGCACCAAACTGTTTATCAGAGGCAACGGAGTAGCTTTGCCTATAGTAAAAGCAATGAGGCTTCAATGTTCTATTATTACTTTTTACAGAAACACTTCCTATGGTAGGGGTTGTTGTATGAACCTAAGGGGACTCCTCCTTCACTCTAATCCATTCAAAGCTTCAATCTGTACCCTTTTCCAATAAGGTCCAATTTCTATTAAAACCTTCCCATTAGGCAACTTCCTACCCCGTTCAAAGAGGGCCTGCTTTATGTTTGGCCCCAGATGAAGGGTCGAAAATAGCAATCTTTGGTAGTTTGTCATCCCTAACCCATAAAACGTGTCCTAACCCTATCAGCCTGTCTTTCATTAAAGTCCTAGAAATTGGGATAGAAACTTAATTTACGACATTGCCTACCGAAATAGGTGTCCCGGAGACGCGTGCAAACGACCCATCGCCGTTGTTCTCAAAGAGCGCATTGGCTTGGTCGGCAAAAGACACAAACAGGTCAGGGTCGCCGTCATTGTCGTAGTCGCCCCAACTGGCACCCCATCCGTCGTTGGAGCCGAGCACTGTGGGGTCGGATGTGATGAGGGAGAAGGTTTGACCGTGGACAACGCACGGGAGCGTAAGAAAAAGCACAAGGGCACATGCCCGTGGTAAAAAATAGATATTAAAATTGTAAAATAGCAACTTTTTTCCGACTAAGAAGCCTATTGTGAAATGTAAGCTTCATAATATTCTGAAGTGGATATACTCTGCATTAGAAGGTTTGGGACTTTTCAGCAAATGTATATTTACATAGCTAAATTTTTTAGCTAAACTTTTCTGAGTTAGTAAGCTTTTTTCTATATTTTTTACTGAAGCATTAACTGAATAGAAAAACTAAATGAAAAAATTCACTACAAATTGCTGCAATCCGTATCGAGTTCGTTTTGTAAGCCAACTTTTTCCTGCTCAAGCTTTTGTTCGTGCAGCTTGGCTAAAGCCGCACCTGCAACTGAGGCGGCCGTGTTTTTCGTGATCTTTGCCAACTCACTCAGAACGGCTTTGGTGTCTACAGGATCCTGACTGAGAAGGTAAATGATTTTTCCGCCAGAGTAGGCGGATTTCATTGCCGTTGAAACTTCTTTCCCAACCTTATCAAGATTTTCGACGCCGGCCGCTTCTCCAATACCCGCGCTGGTCCTCGCCGCATACTCGACGCCGGCCTACGCGCAGGGCGCGCCGGTCCGCACCCATCTCGGCCGCACGGTCAAGCCCGCCTCGGGCGAGAACGTCAATTTCTACGTGTGGGGCGCCGCTTCATTCGAGGTGAGCGAGTACCGCCTGAGCGGCTCCGACCTCGCCAGCGCGCTCCGTGAGCACAACCAGATCGAGGTCGACCCGAGCGCGCTGACCGCGCTGCGGACCCAGACCTTCGCCGGCCAGCAGCCGAGCATATGACAATGCAACATCCACTTGCCCGGGTTGTGGGCATGGAAGGCGACAGTTACCTCTTCCTCGCGCTGCAGAAAAATAGTGTCACGCCAGTGCGGCAACGGCTTACGCCGCGAGTGCTCGGTTTCGCGCACGTGATGGCCATGAAAATGCATGGCATGCGGCCACGCGGTTTGATTGACCATCTTGATGGCAATCGTCTGCCCGCGCTTCGCTTTGACAAGCGGCTGGTCTGTCATCCCAACGATGCCCTCAACATTCTCTGAAAGTCTCACCTGAATGCTTTTCATCTTTTTGGAAAGTGAATTTCAAACATGCATACCTTTCTCAATAACATTTATAATATGTGAACAATGAACAAATGGCCTAACTTACAGCCCTTGTTCTGAGGACTGTGAGGAGGTTTATATCTCCTAAGACATTTTTACTTTACCTTTCAACAATGCAGAACAAAATAGCTCTCTTAAAATTTTGATTGGCATGTTTTGGGGAATAATAGGCTTTGACAACCTAATGAAACTCGTTTAGGTGTATGATGGAATAATAGACAGACGAATATTATACTTTTATCTTCACTTGAAAATGTAATTGACAAACTTTTGAATTGTAGAAAGGTCTTGAACTTCGAAAATCTGATTTCATCAATTTAATATCTTGCATTTCAGTGTAGTAGAATGATGTTCGATTGCCTTTCTCATCGAAAATACGTCGTTTTCTCCATAGAAGTGATGACTGACTTTCACCTTTTTCATTTGGTTGTGGATCAGGTCGTGATCGTCGAGGATGATCCGCGGATCGCCGCGCACGTCGCCCATGGGGTGACAGAGCATGGCGGCCTGTCGTTGCTTGGGACGGCGGGTTCGTTGGCGGAAGCGCGCGCGCTTTTGGGCCAGGACGCTGACTTGTTCATTCTCGATCTTGGGCTGCCCGATGGCAACGGCATCGATCTGATCGCGGAAATTCGCACTAAACGAGGCGCAGGTCCGAAAATCCTGGTGCTGTCAGTTCTCGGCGATCAGACGGCATGATTGCTCAAGTCGGCACCGGCCCTCTCCCCCACCCGGCCACCCAGACAGCATACTTTCGTGGGCGGCCGGGTGGGGGAGAGGGCTGGCGCAGACTTCAGCGTTAGCTGATTCTGACCTACCCCTTCACCGCGCCGGCCGACAGCGATCGCCCGATCTGCCGGTACATCAGCAGGCCGAGCAGCGTGGGGGGCAGCGCGCCGATGATCATCACCGCCGCCGCCGTGCCCCAGTCGACGCCGCCGCCGCTGGCCACGATCGGGTAGCCGTACTCGAAGGCGGCTGGCCGGTCTGGCAAAAAGCGGGTTTGCCGACCGATAGTCGGATCCCTGTTAAGAAAAGCGGACAAAATTTTGCAGCGCAGGTTCGCGACCTATTATTAGTAGACGCCGACTTTGTAGAGCAGGTACGTCTCGACTCTCGATATCGGGTCGTCGATTCTCGAACTTCCGAACGCTATCGCGGCGAAAAAGAACCGATCGATCCGATCGCCGGTCATATTCCGGGCGCTAGTGACGCGAATATCTTGCAATCTCTTCATTTGAAAGTGAAGATGAAGAAGAATCAGCACCACCACCTGCAGCTAGAGTTGTCCCATCTTCACGATACGGAGGACGTTTAGGACCATTATTTCTTCGACATAACGGGGTATAGCAAGGAGTTGTGAATGCAATTTGTTCTCGTGTTTGTTGCCGCTTTCCCACTTGTATCTGCTTCCTGATAACAAATGCTCTTGAAAACAACGTTAGTTTCTTAGTATTGTTGACGAGGCGATCTTATATACATGGGCGCTTCTGAATCGGGCGCTTTATTTGATAAAATTCAAAAAAGACAATTTGTTCAACCCGGACAACTTAAGAGTTTGCGGAAATTGCAGAAAGAAAACATTTTCTCCTTTTTCGCTCCAGGTTTAAAAACGCCTTTACAAGATAGACTGGAACTAGAAGAAGTTACGGCCAACGCCAACCGGAAATCGGCCGAAGTAAAAATTTATTTGAAGAATAAAAAAGAAAACAGCCTTCGACAAATTACGCACAATCTCTTTCGGATCGGTACTTTGCGCCAACGAGATTTTCAGCTCACGCAGACCCAGCATCATATCGGTCAGATGGGCACTAAAGTCCGCAGCGGTCTGCGCCGCTTCGGAGAGTGTAATGCCACGCCCGACCGGATCATTAATTGCAGACTCCAGCGAGCTGAGCACATTCAGAACAGCGCCACCGTATGAACGCTTTTCCAAATTGGCGATTGAAACCAAAGTACGCAATAGGAAACTAATTGCAAATGTGTCAGCCTTTTCATCGTGATTCATCCCCTGAATTTGACCATCTTTGGGCGAGACCAGGACAACTTCAGCTCCAGAATTTTTAATGGCATCCCAGGGTTTTGTTAATTCAACTTGTTCAAATCCGTCAGTCGCCAAAAATGCGATCCGTTTGTTATTTAGTGAATGCTCTGACATTGATATCTCCTAGATTTATATGGGTTTGATGACTGGTTAATACACAATGCAGATCACATGCCAAGAGAAAACAACCAATGCCACCTGGAAAATTCTTTTAGCCACCTTTAATTTGAAAGAAAGACGAATTTTAATTTGAATTTAATTTGAATTTGAAAAATCTGTGGATTTTTTCTCCTAGAAACTTTCCCCTCTCAATGTCAAATGGGAAGATTCTCCGCTGGAGAACTCCTCACGGAAAATTTATCCTGCAGAAAATCCCCCCATAAAAATCCCTCAGATAATTTGTACCTCTTTGAAAATTTTCCCCGGACGATTTCTCCGGAATATCTCCCTTGGGGTATTTGGATTTTGCATGTTCTTCAGCATATTTTCGCCAGGTGTTGAGGTTCGTGGCGTCCAGACTGCCGATCGCGATCGCCCATTCACCTTCTTCCCCCATTTGTGCTGCCAGATCGTCAATGAGCATTCGGCCGAGATCGGCGTCGTTCACCTGGTTGATCATGAATGTCCGACCACTATCGGCTGCATCACTGTCCCAGGTGAGAACTTTGATTCCCCGTTCCTGTGCCTGCTGAACAAAACGTTTGAACCCCCGTTGCCGCCATCCTTCCTGTCTCCCCTCACTCCATCTGCAGCGCACGGAAACGAAGGCAAGAGCCAGGGTCGACCAGTTCGGACACACTTAGTGTACGGAAAACCTCTCCCCTCTCCCTCAATCTTGCCCTCGTCCTTCCCTCATGACCTGCCCCTGCGTCCCTCACCCATGCACAGGAACGAGATCGGGCACACGTGTCAGTGTCCTACCACCATGGACGCTCGCTGAACGAGCGCGACAGGAAGCTTGCAGCGGGCAGATTAACCATGAACGGACGTCGGCAGGCCCTCTGGCCCGTGTTTTTGCCGGATCGGCACTGCGATTGCACTTCAGGCGTCTAGTATCGACAACACTCTGACGGGACCTGGTCAATGACAACAACCATCATGCTTGTGGCGTTGGGATTCCTCTCGGCCATACTGGTTGCCCTGTTCGTTGTTCCGCTGGTCTGGCACCGGGCGGTCAAGGTCACCTCGAAACGCATGCAGAGTGCAAAACCGCAAAAGCAAAACGTCTGTACATTTCATAATAACCATTACTATATGTAAAAAATGGTCAAAGTTAGTAACTTGCAGCCCCTCCCCCGGGGACTGTGGGGGATTAATTCGTCCTCACAGACATATTTATTAGGTTTTCGATTAAGCTCAACAGAAAGGCTATCCCAGAATTATGATCTGGTGACTTTGGGGAAAAAATGTGCGTGGGAGGGGGCTTAGGTACCCTTCAATTTTTTTGGTCACTTAAAAAGGGGCACTATAACTTTTGGTGAGGGTATGGGGTGACAAGCTTGCCGTGGTGAGTTTGCCAAGTGACAACTTAAAAGAAATCACCAAGTTGAAGCGGCGTAATGACGATGTCTTTGTTCGAGTCACCGAGCAAGATGAAGAGCGTGAACCCTGGACTTTTGAACGCGATGCCGACAACAAAATCGTAAGTTTTGTGCGCCATAGCCAACGTTACACTCGCCTGAACAGCGATTGAAGAACGACGAAGAGCGACTGAAGTAGCGTAAATGGCACAAGCGATGATCCTGAAATATGAAAACGATATTTTAGACGAAGAACAGTCTGGTGGCCATTTTTATCATGTGTGTCAGGGGAGGATTCAAGAAAAAGAACTATTGGTCCCTCCTCCTGACGAACCGTACGAATGCCCCACATGTGGTATAGATCTCGAGCAAGAGGACTTTTTGTTAGCTCAGCAGCGGGGATGGTCCTAAATTCGTCGTTCGTTGCTCGTCGTTCGCATCTCGTATGAAGCTTCTTTTGCATTTTACGACGCCCACGGTGGATTGGAACCCGCCGCCGGGGAGCTTCCAGCTCACGTCCCCCGGCTCCGAGGCGACGACCTTCCCGCCCTTCTTGCGGTAGCCCGACGTGCGGTGGGCACGCCGCCGGAACTCGTAGTCGGGCTCGAGGCTCTTCAGGCCGAGCGGCTTGGCGATGCGCTTGGCGACCTGGTCCTCGAAGGGCTCCTTCCCTGCGGACTCCACGAGTGCGCCGAGCAGGTTGTAGCCGAAGGTCGTGTAGTGGTACATTTGTGCCCGAAAAAACTTGTGATTGCGGAGCGCTACAAGTTTCATCAAAGGACGCTGAATCTGACGGTGTGACTCTCGTTAAGATTATATGACTTTTAAGGGGCGTTTCCCCTATTTCCTAAAATAAGGCAAATCTTCCCGGGCTCGTAACTTTTGCTGGGTAAGTCTAAGTTTAATGAAAATTATATATTTAAAATCAGCATTGAAACGCGATTCATTTGATGAAACTATTGTTATAAAAATTTTGTGTTTTAGAGGTTGTTTTTGAGGTTGCGTAATTGCACAAGAAATACCAAAAGGCAAATTTACAGGGTCGACCGCAACGAGATACGCAGGAAAAGTGACTTTGGTGCCTTTTCTATTCAGAAAAAAATGACAAAAAGTGAGTATTCAGAACAAAGGCGCAGGGAATGTCACTACTAGTCACTACTTTTCCCTGTCACTACTACGATCTAGTCACTACTTTTGTTCTTATATTTTGACTCCGGGAGAGTCCTCCAGTTTGTCTACGGAACTGGTCTGCATGACTCATCACCGCCGTCTGGTTCTCAAGCACAATATCTCGTCCGTGCAGTTTGGCCAGTCGATGCTGCCGCGCTTTCATTGTATCTGCCGTCGTCGTGGTAGTCGTGGTAGTCGTGGTTGGTGGTGAGCGGATGATGAGGAAAGGGGAATCGGGGTTTTGCGATCCTGAACACTCACCGACTCTCATCTTCAGCTTCGCCATCTCTTCCGGATCGGTTGTGTATAACTTGATCTTGTCCTGTCAATCGGTATTTCTCAATGGCAATAAGGTTGACGAGCCATATGCAGATTTCGCTGGAGATCTTCCTCCATATCCCGATATTGCCAACATGAAACGGATCACCGTGCCGTCAAACCATTTTTTTGTGCTTGGTGATGCACGCCGTCGCTCTATGGATAGCCGGTTCCTCGGCGCAATTCCAAACGCGGATTTTCGAGGCATTGCCACACGAATTTTTTGGTCAAGGCCGCGCGAGTTTATTGATTCAATGCACCCTCAAGAGCCATCTCTCCGCACTGAATGCGGGGCTAATACTATGAAAACCCCCGCCTTTTAGCAAGAACTTTTTTTGCAATCTAGCTTAAGTGGCTAGATTACAATCAATCTTGGACTAACCTTTTAAGCTTGCAGAAAAGTCTAGCATACGGTTTAGTGAACGCAGTGCACCTTCACGTAGTTCCATATCAACAAATACTTCTTTGCCTTCAGGGCTGATAAGCGCTTCTTCAATCGCTTGTAAGCCATTCATTGCCATCCACCATCCACAACAAGAGGGGCAGCGCGTGGCTCGGGGCGACGTCGTAGTAGTCCGTGCGATCGTTGCTCGTCCACGCGTTGTTCCAGCCGCCCTCGGCCTCCATCCACGCGTCGAACATCTTCTCGGGCACTTTCTGCGTTCCCATGAACATCAGGTGCTCGAACAGGTGCGCGAACCCCGTTCTCTTGGCGGGCTCGTCGCGGGAGCCGACGTTGACGTTGAGGTTCACCACCACCAGCGGCTGGCGGTGATCCTCGCGGTTCGATCGCAGACGACATTTGCATCATTCGTTCTCTACAGACTGACCAGATCAATCACGACCCGGCTCATACGTTGATGAACACCGGAACATCCATTCCAGGGCGCCCATCGATGGGGTCCTGGCTGTTGTACGGTTTGGGCAGTGAATGTGACGACTTGCCGGGATACGTCGTACTGACTTCGGTAGGCGGCGGCCAATCGCAACCGATTGCTGCTCGACAATGGCACAGCGGGTTTTTGCCCAGCCGATTTCATTATGATAATGGATATCACACAGATGATGATGGGAATAGGATTCGAAATGTTTTTCAGAGTGCCTCAAGAATGCATTTATTTCAAAAAATAGAATAAAATCCAGTTTAAATAAAAAAAGGTTAAATAAATCAGTTTAAACGTTTTGAAAGCAATCGACAAGAAAAATACTTTCACAAAACATCACATGCGGAGATGATCCCAAAATAGGGATGAGTCCCAATGTATTTACGTGGTAAAGGTTACCAATGATAAATGATTATCGACTTGCTCGACCGGGATTTGATGAATTATTGGGGAACCCGCAGTGGCAAAGTCAGCACCACTCCCGGCGCGGCCATTTTCGGTCCTAAAGCAATGATTATCAATGAATATGCAGCATCTGGCGGCGACCTACTGCCCTATCTGTTTAGAGAAAAAAACATGGGCGAACTCATCGGGAAACGCACTCTTGGCATTTTGATCGGCATTTACAGTTATCCTCAACTGATGGACGGCGGCTTTGCAACAGCCCCCACCTCGCCGCTCTCCCCCTTCGTCTCCCTCTACCTGGACCTGCCGCCCGCGTTCCCGCCCGGCAAGTACGTGGTGCGGCTGATCGCCCGCGACAAGGTCGGCAACACCAGCGCCGCCGCCAAGAGCGAGTTCCTGGTCGCGGGCGAGTAGGCCTACTCCACCAGGCTCTTCAGCTCGTCCACCCGCGGCACGAGGGCCGGCGGCACCTCGAGCTTCGAGAGCTCGCGCACGGCCTGCGCCGCGCCGTCCATGTCGGCCCCGTAGTTACAACTGGGACTTCTCTCCCTCTGACTAACGGATTCTAAAAGTCCCATTATGTAACACTCCAAAACCTATTACCTAATAACCAAAGTAAACCCCCCTATTGTGTAACAGGCACCTACATCTCTTTGATAACATTCCCTTATTACAGTATACTTATTAAATAAGTATACTAAACAGCTACAGATGCGCTATAGTAATGCGCAGGTTCGCATAATGTGTGTAGAGGGACTACTAGCTCCAATAGTTTACAGATACCCTGGAATATACACGTATCTTAATCCACCATTTTGTGAAAAGAATTAACTGATTTCCTTCTTTGTTGCAAATGTTTTTTGGTTTAAATAAATGCATGTCGAGTTGACACATGAAAAAGTGTTCTATTTTGTTGTTTTAATAAAAATAAGAGATAAATAATTTATGAAAAAGAGCTCTATTTTGTTGTTTTAATAAAATAAGAGATAAATAATTTATGAAAAGGAGTTCTATTTTGTTGTTTTAATAAAATAACACTATGTGTTTTTAGCCCAGCGATTTATCTACAACACATCAAAATCCTCTCAAAAAATAACCTGCAACAGATTGCTTCCTTAGCCGGTCAAATAATAACTTCTCTCAAGCATAAACCACCACATCCGACACAATCCGGAATGGTTAATCCACTGCATTTAAAGAAAATTTATGTACACTAATCGTTGGGCTCTCATATATCACAGCCAATGTATATTTCCCTTCCAGACTCAATTTAATTTGAGGCAACATTCCTATCAACGGCTACGCTTTCGGCGGCGGTCTCGAGTTGGCTCTGGCCTGCTCGTTTCGCATCGGCCTGGCTAGCTGCCGGGTGGGCCTGCCGGAAATCAAGCTGGGGTTGATACCGGGTTACGGCGGCACTCAGCGGCTACCAAGACTAATTGGTAGACAGGCCGCCCTCGAGATCATTTCTTCAGGGCGAACGGTCGAGGCAGACGAGGCGCTCAGGATCGGGCTGCTGGATCGTGTCGTCGAAGAGCACGTGGTGGACTCCTTTTGGAATATTACCCCCCCCTCCCTAGACAAATATCTCCACGCCTTATTAATAACAGATCAATTCATTTTGAAGCAAATCACTTCAGTTAAATAAAGGATTAAAATAAACACTAGACATTTTTTATGCAATAAGAAGGGAGGCATCACAATGCAGAGCCACTGTGGACATTACTCGCATTTTTCGTTGGAAAAACCTTGCCAGACAATTTGATCCCCGTTGAATTTAAATTCTTCTAAAAAGTTTTCTCACCATACCGTGAACTGCCCTATGTCGGGCGACTTGTTCAGTGATATGATCCAGCCGATTGGATCACCTGCGGTCTAGCCGGAATCGCATCGCCTGCCCGGCGGAGTTGTGGGATAGTTGCCAGATCTGAACGGCACAGTTGACCAGGACAGTTGACTGGCACAGTTAACTGGCAAGGAGAACATGAGATGCCCAGTATTCTGCTCGTAGACGACGACGCTGCGGCCCGGGATATGCTGAAACATGGGTTGTCGAATGATGAAAATAACGATTTTTGAAGAATGTGAACAGGCAAGAAGTTAGGAGGAATTAAGAAAGAGAATTACGGGCTTTTATGTCAAAACTTACAAAGATTGGGCAGATCTTCAGGTAATGTCTGTGGGATCACTCCTTTCATCTTATTCCCAGACATTTCCAGTGAGCCTATAGTGCATAAATAGAGAGTAAGTGGACGTTAAAGTAGATTTAGAAACGGACGTTCCTTCCGTTTGTCACAAAGTAAGAGTTAGCAGTTGTACAGGACGCCGAGCTGAGCGTCTGCGCCTATACGGGATGCTGGGAAGCGGCGCCGTCGGTAGTGACGCGCTCGGGCGATTTCGTAACCTATCAGGCCGTCGGCGCACCGTTTTCGACCCGGCCCGAGGACAGGGCCGATCTCGCATTGACCATCCATGTCGCGACGGGCGTCGGGACGCTTCTGGTGGCCGGCCGCTATGCGCATCCGGTCACCTGTCTGCATCGGAACCCGGCCCAGCATTGACGCAGCGGGGCTATCATGGGGCGAGCAGCGTCGTAGCCGCGCAATATGATCTTGCCAGGTGTCAGTGACTGCACATGTTCCAGCTTGATAGTGCGGTACTGAGGTATCAGATCGCCAGTCGCTGTTTTTCCATAATGCGTATCAAAATCGATAGGTGCTTTTACATTGCGTATGCATACATTGCGATAGCTGATGTTTTGCACCAGGCCACCGCGTGAGATATCACTCTTGATGCGCAGGCCTGAAGTCGTGCCATCCATGCTGAGATTTTCACGTGTACACACCTCCGAGCTCGCGTTCCTCCTGCGCGAAGCTGCGCGACGTTGCGGCACCTGGAGCGAACCCGAGGTCGAGGGGTGGTGCGAGCTCCTCTCCGAGGCCGTCGAGGCGGCGCGCGCGGACGGACTCGGCTTCGTCGAGGAGCACTTGGTCGCGCTCGCCGTCGCCGGCGACCCGGTGCCCCTCGCTCGCGCGTCGCTGGCTCTGGCGGACCATCCGCTGGGACGCCTCGAGCTCGGGCTGGCGTTGCACACATTTTTGTCTTAAAAATCAATAAATATATAGAAGTAAAAAGGAAAAGATATTGCACAAACATATGAAGAGGGCTGCAACTTTTAATCATTTTGCTTTTCGTCTGATCCCTTGTAAAAAACAGAACTTTGAAATGTTTTATATATATAAGCCGAAGTTAAATTTAATTATTCCGGTTAATTTTTTTAGAGATAAAATTGATTGGAGGGTTGCAGGCACCTATGCTCTCTTTCCGGCAAATAGTCTATATGTCATAAACATATTCATTCAATACTTTGTAAGATATTATTTTTCATGAATATTGCCGATTCTTCATGTTTCTTTTTAACCCGTATCTTAATTACGTATACGTATCCTTTGAAGATGGTGTGCGCCAGTGCCTCAGTCGCTTATGTTAAAAAAAAGTTTTACAAGCTCAGAAAATATGGTCTCAAGCATCAGGAATAGCTGATGACAAGTATTCTGCACTACTCAAAAATCCCCTGCATTTAAAAAACGCCAACCTCAGGTCAATTGTAGCCAAAATAGCAGCCATGCTCGCCGCTGCCGGAGCGATAACAATGCAGGCCGGACGCATCGGTCTTCATCAGCCCCTCGGTGCACAGATCGGCCTCCGGCTCGGCGCGCATGTTTTCGAAAAGCTGCCTTGCTGCCTCACCGTCGAGTTCGAAATAGACCGTGCACGGCCAGTCCTGTCCAGCCGGGCATTCGCGGCCGCCGAGATAACTGATAATAACGCCAATGCATATGCTTCAGAGAAAGAGAACAAACGTGGCCAGCGCCGCGTAACAATCACCTTCAACTTGGACATTCGCTCCCCTCGGCATACCCGCGTTCTATGCCGCCTGCTTTAGGCCGGTCAGCACCTGTTGCACCGTTTCAGCGAACTGAGAGGGTGTCGGGGTGATATGCACGCCGGCCTCCTTCAGGATTTCGACCTTCTCCTGCGCCGACTCGCCAAAGGCTGATATGATCGCCCCGGCATGGCCCATACGCCGGCCTTTCGGCGCCGACAGGCCTGCGATGGAGACGGCGGGATGCGCCTCACGGCCCCGCTCGCTCCCGCGCTGCACCTCGGCGCACAGCGGATCCTCGTCATCTCGACGCGCTACGCGCGCAGCCAGAGCGAGGCCGACCAGCCTGCCACGACCGGATATCCGCCGCCCGCGCAGGTGATCGGGCTCCTGCTGAATGCCGTGTTCCTCGACATGGTCGACCACGACGCGTTGCGGATGGCTAGGACCAACGAGCTCCTGCGCAAGCTTCCCGAGGAGCAGCATGGCATCAATATTTCCGGCTGTATCAATGCCTGTGGCCACCACCATGTCGGCCATATCGGTATTCTCGGCGTCGACAAGAAGGGTGAGGAATTCTATCAGATTACCTTCGGTGGCCGCGCAGATGAGAAGGCCGCGATCGGCGATATTGCCGGCCCCGGCCTGAAGGCTGATGACGTGCCCGGCGCGCTGAAACGCGTCGTCGACACCTATCGCGAGCTGCGCGCCGACAAGGGCGAGTTGTTCATCGAGACGCTGGCCCGATAATCGGATTTCCAGGTTTCATTTTATTTCTTGTTTGATCTTCATTTCGAGTAATACTAAAGCATATTTCTTACAATTAGAGATTGTATACTACTCACTATGGGTATTATAGCTGGCGAGATCAAAATGCTACCTGATAAATCAATCCAATATCTCTGTATGATGTTCAATTACTATGCATTTATTTTAAAAATAATTAATTTTTCGCTTAGACCCATGTTTTAAAGATGATTTTTAATTGTATACTCGAAGTTACCTGCTAAAACAGACTTCTACATTTTTCATATATTTGATTGAAATGTTGGATAAAATGTATGCCTTTAACTCAAAAGTTAGTGATCCTGTCAACACATAGCATGTTGTGGCCTCAATACAGTCAGATCTAGACAGCTTTTGCAAATAGGCTGATACATAGAGGCTTGAATTTAATGTTGAAAAGTGCAAGATTCTTCATCTTGGAAGAACTAATCAATGATGACAGTACTCAATGTCATCAAATGCTGGTGTGATACACTTTAACTTACGGTATTTACTCTGATTAGTTGAAAATATGACACAGTTCTAGGTCTTGAAATTTAAGGAAAAGTTTTATTATATGTTTTTATTTATAAAAGGTGTTTCGGAAAGCTCTCTTGAATAAACTTTTTTTAAAGTCTTTTTAAATTGAAAATAATGATCTAGTAATTACCAATAATTCTTAGGAAAACCCTTAAAGAAAAAAAAATTGTTAATTTCCCCTTTCTAGATTTGGAAAATACTTCTGTTGGTACAAGAGTATTTTTCTATAAATCAATCAATGGAGTTTTATTTCTTAATCGCAACCTCCTCCTAATCCTCCATCAAAACTACCAATACCACCGTAGCTGCCGTAACTGTAGTTGTTGGAGTAACTACTACTACTACTATAAGTACTGCCACCACCACCACCACCACTAGCAAGGGCATTTAAAACAGCTAGAGCTCCTTTACCAGCTCCCTTTCCCATCTTTTTTGCATTTTTTTTTGCCTTTTTTCTTCTCTCTTCTATGTTATAATCATTCTGAAGTTTTAATAATAAAGTAAAGGGCGCAGTTAATGAATGAAATTAATTAACGAAATAAACATAAATTAAAAATTAAAGAATGATTTAATAATAATAATTCAATAATTGATAATAATTAAATGATTTTCTGCAGTAAATATCATAGACGTTTGATCTGTATATAAAATTAAATAAAAAAAATCAACTGAAAGTAAGCAGCAATATTAAAACTTAAAACGAACAGAAGTTTTTACATGTGTGAAAACACGCAATTACCCTACACACTCGTCCTCGCAGGCATCACTACCGTCTTGTATGCGTTCTTGGGTTTGGTGATGGGGTGAGAATGTGTTTAGGTGTTCGAGTGTTCAGGTGTTTGAGTAATTCGTTATAGGTGGTCTCTTCAGCTCCTTCTATCCTCCACTCTTCGACTCCTCCATTCTTCGACTCTTCCATTCACCAAGCTGAAGCCGGAATTGGGTTAAGTCCTCTTTTCTGTGTACGTTTTGCCAAACGGTTGCGTCGCACCGTGATCAGCTTTTCCATGTCATCCGGCATCGCCGCCCAGCCTGGCAGGTGCCGCTGGATCGATGCGATTTCCTCCTTGGCCTCTTCGATGAACAACTCAAGGATTTCCGGATCGATATGTTCCGCCGTCGTTGATATCACCGGCAATGGAATGACTTCCGTGGCTTGCGCGACGGGCGGCGGCGTATCGAGCGCTTCAGCGGCGTGTTTTTCGATCGCCTCGACCGACAGCTTTTGCGTCACGTTGACGACGCGGATCGCGTCCCCCGCGTCCTCGATCATCTGCTCGAGGATCGCTTGCCCGTCCGCGTAGTCCGCGTCGCGGGTGCTCTCGAGCTTCGTGATGGCGCGCGCCATCGCCCGCCGATCGCCCGTGCGGATGGCACGGGCGACCTCGGCAGGATCCGAGACCGCCGGAGCCCTCGAGTCAGCCGCCATCAGGCGGCGCGATCCTTCAGCACCTGCAGCACCTCGGCGGCCGCCTCGGGCACGGGCGTGCCGGGACCGGCATGCCAGTCGAAACTGAAATAGCTGCGTTTCAGACCGGCATCCCGGGATTGTTCCATGGCCTTGGGGCTGACGGCGACAATCCCCAATCCGGTCGGCAACATCAGGCCCTTCTGAGAACCCGTGACCGCCAGATCAACGCCCCAATCGTCCATCCGGAAGTCAATCGAGCCGATGGAACTGACACCATCCACAAACAACAGCGCCGGATGGTCGAACTGATTCAGCAGCGCCCGCACGCCCGGCACGTCGCTGAAGCAAATAAGAACGGATCAATATTTATAATTCAACACTAATAATATTCAACATTAATAATACTTTTCTCACAAATAAAAGAAATGAAACAAATAACAAATGAAAACGGAAAACGTTAAATCCCGTCCATCTTTTATTTAATATTTACCTATTAATATTGTGGCTTTAAAATTAACCTACCCGAGTTTTTTCTTTAATCTCAGAAGGGCTTAAAGTCCAAAAGCTTCAAGAAAGATTTGAGAAAAGATATGCTTAGTCACTTATTTCAAACAGAATTTTGCCCAGGTCACGAACCCTCCGATCGATCCGATCCGCGAAGAGTTGGTCATGTCGCTTGTGACATTCATCGGCCCGCGCCCAAACATCCTGGATCTGGAGGGGACGTCGGAAAAGAAGCGTATCTTTGCGCCGCAGCCGATCTTCGCCAATAGCGGCCTCGAGAAAATTCGGATGATTGGCGATATTGCCGATAACCAGTTCCAGACCGTGACGCTCGACATTACTTATAAGGCGGAAGCTGTTATCATCCATAAGTTTTTCTCAAATATAATAGATGTAAAAAAAACAATTTTCTGACAGCTATTCTTGTACTAGAATTGATCAGATGTTTTGAAAGAATCAAGAGCTTATCAGCATACATTATCTAATTGATTGGATTGCCTTTACTGCTTGTAAAAGAACAACAATCATATGTTAATGATATCAACTCATGCAAAACATGTTTGCAAATCTTTTATTGTGTTTTATTGAAATTCAAACAGAAATGTCCACAAATAATGGGAAATTCTGTCTTTTTGTTTCTTTGACTCTGTGATCTCAATGGAGTGATCATCACGGTGTCAGCGCACGGATTATCGACACCCCCTGCCCGGATTTGGACTCTGATTATGCTCTTTTTTTCAGTTCGACTTTTGGTGTCTTGCGTATTGGCCAGAAGTCTTAGATATGTCAACACTGTGCAAGTATCTTAAATTTTAGTCTCCTGGGTGCGTTTAGTCTTTCTCTTTGTGGTTAGGATTTCAGTCTTGCCTTAGCTCTCGTTTGGCTTACTGATATTCAAAACAGAAAATTCTGCGCGTTGTTTATTTCAATCTTATGAAGAAGCACGTTCGAATAGCCAGTACTTGTTTTGAATAAGGATTCTCGCTCAGGTATTTGGGTTGACAGGTAACTTTGGCAAAGTAGCAATCATTTGATGTGTACTTTTAAAACATGTAACCGCCCACATTATTCTAACTAATCTTCGTCCATAAACTTAACGGTAATTGTGGGACTGTATAAAAGAAGGCTTTGACGGCGATCCGGAAGTGATCCAGGACCTTGATACGCCGCTGATGATCCCGTTTCAGCCGCTGCGCGGGCTGACGGCGGGCGACAGCGGCCAGTTCACCCTGCACCGGCTGTCGCGGCCCATCCTCAAGGCGCGGATCCCGGTGGGCAATAGGGTCATAACCGTCTTCAATTGCCACCTGAAATCCAAGCTCGGCGAATTCATCAAGCCGCTTGGCGCGGATTTCGCGCCGGAAGAGGATCTGACCCGTTAAATGTTGCCAAACACTTCGCCGTGGGCGCGTCCGAACGCTTGCCACTGCTCGATATCGGTCACAAACATCCGTGTACGAACAACGTCGGCGAGACTTGCATCGGCTTGCTGAAGAGCGTCGGCGATTTTTTTCAAAACGAAAACCGTTTGGCCGTACGCATCGCCGACGGCGACGCATTTGCCACTTTCGTCCGAAGCGGTGGTTCCCGAAACAACAACGTGATTTCCGATACGGGTTGCCCGGCAATATCCAACAGACAAAGAAATTTTACAAATCCTAACAGAATCCTACAGAAATCTACTTCAATGATTCATCACAAGACAAAGGAATCGTGCCAAGCATCAACCACTCAAAATCATGATCCCCCTTACCAAACGCTTCAAGTCACCAATCACTCAGCTCCTCACACTCACACATCAAACGATATACTCTCATCTAAACCTCCACACATAGTATAATAATAAGGACCAGCCTTTGACCTTTCCCTCCCGATGAACTTTCTTCTTTGGCCCACCGAAACCGAAGTTCAATCGACTTGAACTTATATGAGGCCGAGAACTATCTCATTAACTAATACTTGAACTTCGTCAAGATAGAAAACTGCAAAGAAAACAGCTATCCATTGCAGGGCACGGAATTCGATTCCGGCGATAGGGTTGTTTGAATAAGTAACCATAACAATCTAAATAAAAAGAAGCTAAATAATAAATGGAAAAAGGGAATAAAGAAATTGTGAAGTATTGGGCGAAGCTACTGGAGCTCGTCAGAGCATCCAAAGATAGAGATAAACTTTTACACTTTAGACAAAAATAAGCAACATACTTTCAATTGCTGCTTAAGTAAACTCACCTTCAACATGAAATTGCCATTGTCGAGCTCTACTTCCTTCTTCCCCTTCAAAGGAGCATTCGTACAACCCCTCATCAGCTTTGCTAATGCTTGAGAAAGATAGACTCTGATCAGGAGCTGGTGCTATTCTTAAATTCACTTACCGCTTCAGATCCCACTAAGTAATTTTCAACAAAACTGTGATTACTTCTTTACTGAAAACCTTTTTATTTACCAGCATTGATTTCGCAGCATAGATGACGAAATTTCTTGATCTGTCAGTTTTTTGGAGGGATACCAAAAGTCTTTTTTTGTTTTTTTGGAAACTTTGGTCTCAAAAGGTTTTGACAACTTAGGTCTGAGTTACCTTTTTGTAATTCTTGCTTGAGTCAAGTTCCATTACATGCAAAACAATGAAAAAATTATTTGCCTGTATTCGGTGATGGTTTCAAATAAACATCATGGAAGTCACACAAAAATACAAAAATGCATACTTTGAAGCGGCAAATTTGCAATAAGTATTTTCTTTTTTTCGTTCAAAATCAGAGGAAAACATTAGAACTAGCCAAACACAAAATTTTCTCTTAGCATAAATAGTCCTTCACAGGGGAAGTCTTTAGCTCCTTAGTTTCTTCAGTATGCCACTTCTTATAATTCTAGTCATAAAAGACAAATATTCATAAAATATACAAGAAGACAAAAATACAAGCAAAAAGCGCATGAGAGGCAACTATATGACTACCCTGGTCCATCAGCGTGCATATAGCTAGATGGATTGCTGCCATACCACTGGCAGTTGCTACAGCCGCGACTCCGCCTTCAAGCCCTGCCACTCTTTCTTCCAGCACGGCAACGGTTGGATTGGAGATACGTGAATAGACGTGGCCAGAGCGGCCTATATTAAACAGCGATGCGGCGTGCTGGCCTTCGTCAAACACAAAGGAACTGGTCTGGTAAATCGGAGCGGCCCAGTGTATTCCGGTCGCGAGGAAAACCTTTCCACCACCGAATACATCCCGGATGCCGATAAGGCCGATGAGTGGACAGAAATGCTGTCAGTGCAAATCGTGCTGGGGCGCGGCGAGGCGGATCCTGAAAAAATCCTTGCCAACGTCGCCATCCACGAAGCGCGGAACTGCCACGAATTCGACGCCAAACCAATCGAACTCGGCGGCACCGGCAGTTACCCGACCCTGGGGATGATGATGCTCTGCGGCGCCCACGCGGAGAAAGATTTAAAGGGAATGGGAACTTCCTGGGAGGGTGTAAAGTTGGAAGCTTTGAATGTATTAGGATGAAGGAGAAGCGTGCATAGCTGTGTCGGCCTCAGGCGGCTTGGTGCTGCGGTGAGCTGTTACTAGTTGTATTAGTTTCACTTAAATCGTAAGAAACAAATATTTATTTGTTATGAAAACATTGGAAACTGGTTTTCAGTGAATTCAAAGGCTAATATATGAAGTTTTAATGTGACTTAAAATGTGGATAATGTAATCTGAGATCTTGAGCCACTAATATGTGTGACGGCTTCTTTGTTTAATTAACACACAAAAAAAATGTAATTGAAATAATTAAACAATATTATTATATAGAATTTAAGAAATTACATATTTTGTGAATTGAATGCACGAGGTGCGCCATGGAAAAGATATTCATCATTCATGAGAATGAAGAGTGGGTTACGCCCTTACGGGCGAGACTCGAGGAATTGGGGGCACCGTTCGAGGAATGGCCCCTGGTAGAAACTGAATACATATATATATCTCTGGCGAAAAACGAAGGGTTATACATAATTTTTATAAGATTTCTTGGAAAATATGTGTCGGCTTTTAGTTTTTTATCCTTCATTTAGATCTCTTATCAAAGCTCTACAAGTTATGACAAGACTGCCCAATCAATTCTAAATAGTTTTGCTATATGCTAAATACTAAAAACTTTGTAATGGATGAGATAGGGTAATTCTTCGAACCCTATTAAATATTACCGAAAGCTCTTCTGAAGCTAAATTTTCCCCTTTTTGAATCCATTCGCTTGCTGAAAGACGAAGATGCAAATCAGCGCACTCTTTAGCTCTCTCTTCGAATACACTAATTCTTCATCCTTACAAATGGATTAATTCTCCTTCTCCCTAATGGAGCCGGATATGCGATCCAAGGGCTCCTATTGGAGCCCTTTCTTATGCGAAAAATTTTGCTGATTGTTTTTTTTCCCAAGTTGGCTCTATTTGGCATTATGAACCAGCTGATAATGAAAAAAAGAATGCTTATCAAGGACACGAACACCCATACCAGAACTCGTCACTAAAATTCTTTGAGTTCTATATGGGCAAGTGCTGATTACATTAGGACTTTTTGTATTCATCAACTCCTTACAACTTTTAGACAAATCTTACTCACAGTAATACGAAGACTTAAAGACAAAATCGCTACGTCACAAACATGCGTATATTAGTTGAGTTTTGAAAGGAAATTGTTGTCAATGGCATTTGCCTAAAGATCGTCAGTAGCGGATGAATCGGAATTTGAGCATCACCAATATCAATGCCCGTAATCGCGACTCAATGTTTGCTTGCAACCCACTGGCGCGTCGTGTTCCATTGTTTGAGAACCACCGCTCTAATATGTTCCTAAGAAATCACTGACATATCTTCTTGGGAACCTGAAAGCATACCTGAAAGCATCAGCTAGTAGTACTAGTTGTAAGTTTAATAGTAAAAGTATTATAAGACCAGCATTATTTCGTAACAAAAGAGGGTCGTTCTTCCTCAACCACGAGTTTGGTCTATAATGTATCTAATATGAAGTTGAAAGTGTTCGCAAAAAAGTTTTCAGATCCTCTAAATGTAACACTGCTGCCATGTCCCCCATATTCACCTGTGCTCTTAATTCCTATTTTGTTTTAAAATAACTTTTAAGTGAATAGACAATGTAGCAGGAAAGTGCACCTAGCACTTTGACAATAAATCACATCAGCGCAGTTTTTTTGTGAAGAAAAAATCTGTCAGTGGTAATTTATTTTGCCTCCTGGCAGCATCCGTCAGAAACATTCATAATTAGACAGTGTCCGCGGATCGGAATGTTGCCCCACATTCCGTCTCGGAAATGCCTTCTTGGTTTTGCTCGATTTTAGCCAAGGTTTTGTTTTGTTTGCGCCGAACCGTTCGTAAGACATTGAAGAAAATTGGTGGGGGTTATCACGATTGGATCTTGTCACCTGTGGTTGGGAAGTGCAAGGAGAAAGGTGTTGAGTGGGAAGTCTATTACAACCAAAAGGAGCAACATGTGACAGATTAAAAATATGAATATATTATTCATGAATGGAAAAACGTTCTATTCTGAGAAATAGATTAATGTTTGAAGGATATGAAAAATTCGATATATATGGTCGTGGCTTAAAAATTGCAGGCAGATATTCTGGCAGAAAAGTAAATTGTAACTGAGGATCTCAAGCGACTGAATTTCCTGACTTCTAAAGTCTTAAAATGTGCCAAAAGTGTCAATTGAAACTAAATTGGCAAATCCATGTAGTTTACTCAGCTTTCACCTCTAGAGGGAGAAGGAGAGGATGTAGGTACTTCAAAATACCTTCCCGGGACATACTTTAGCCTATAGGCCCATCCCTGAAAGTTTCATTTTTCCTAACCCAACCCCTTTCCCGGATAGCCAAAAGTAACTAAAGTAGAATTTTACCTTAGCATAGGCTCAGTGGAAATCTACGTCTAAGGTATGTTTTTTTTTTAATATTTAATACGGGCTATAGAGATGGTATTTTGGTTAGATTAGGATATGTTAGGTATTTACCCCTCCAAAAGAAAATCTCGAATTTACGCCACTGTCTTTTACATTTGCTACTCTTACCTTGACGATATAATATTTACTTCATATTTCCCATTAATAAACTAGAAAATTTATTGAATTTATAAGAACAGGGCACCATCACGAAGATCACAAAATTATTAAGTCATTGTAAAGTAATGAAAAGTCTCCTCCATAGATAAATATTTCCTCTAATTTTCATCTCCAATTCTCCAGGATATTTTGTCACCGCCCACGGGACACTTAAATATGGAGGACTACCCAATGCAGCGTAGACCAGACTTACGGAATGACTATCTATTCATGTCCGCGTTACGAGGCCCGGATATTGATTTGGAGTCGGAGTTCTTTTATACGCTTGATGAGCTTAAATTTCGTATCACCGCACGGCTACGAGCGTTAGTGTTCGAGCCTTACCAATGCCATGGATATCTTAAAAGCGCGCCGTTTTATAAAGAGGATATGCATTCTGTTGTGAGCTGTTTAGACAGGATTAAAATATTAATTAGGGTTATTAAAAGTTCTAATATGGCTCCAAAGTTTTAGTGGTAAAATATATCGTTAAAAAAACATTAGTTTTTCTTTAAACTGTTCAAAAAGGTCTATTCTAGAATACAAAAGATTGTATTTGGTAGGGGCTATGCATTGATATGATTTTTATTCTTTCTACTTTTTGCCTAGATTTACCTGCAGTATCTGACAAAATCAACTGTAGTCTCCTTGTGAGAAACTGTTACTATTGTTGTTTATATCAAAAATCCAAGACCTACAAATTCCCGCGCGAGGCGGTCCGCGAGCAGGTCTATTCGATCGACACGCCGCCGCCGACGGTCTCCGGCTCCCTGCATGTTGGCCATGTGTTCAGCTACACCCATACCGACATCATTGCGCAACAAAGAGCCGTAAGGCTTCTTGACTAAGAATATAACCTCCTCCACCACTCATAAAAACTTGACCTGAGCCAGGTAACTTGTATTTACAGCCAAAATATGTCGGTTTGGAAGGACTGTAATCAAGTGACTTCATGGCCGAAATGCCATCATCTTCAATTGACGACATCCAAGTGATGGAATCATCGTCGTCAATGAACATCCATTCGCATTCGCGAAACTCGACGATCATCTCGCTGTCGACTTCTCGTCCTGTCGAACGAACAACAGCACACCCTTCCCGGCCAACGAACCAATGAGTCGCAGAGCGTGCTGGCGACAGCCATCCGATTTTCGCGGCCGCAAGAGTGAATACGACTACGACAACCTGCGACCACATCAGGCCTGATCTGCGCTCTACGCGACCATCATTAGAAGAGGAAAAACGTTGTTTCAAACGTCACGGTATAAAGAACGTGCAAGTTATCATGGACAAAGCAAGAAACTGAACAATTAAGTAGAGCCATAGAAACTGCCTTTCACGTCTCAAATGAAGGAGAGGTTTTTGTCGATAAAAAAAAAACAAGACAGACCAGACAGTTCTTTTTACATTCTGAAGATTGGTTCCAGTTCAGATGCGAGGCGTTTCCGTGTCGTCAATTTTTGCAATGATTTGAACTGAGATTTTTTTTTCCGCGAAGATCTACTACATGAAAATACAAAATGCCATGGGCTATAGAAAATGAAGTTTCCAGTTACAGCCTTAGAAGTCTGAAGCTTTAGAATTGTTTCTTTGTTTAGGAGCAAGCAAATTTTTTAATCCCGTTGGGACCATCACTTCTTAACATCAGAAGCTTTTCCTATTTAAGGAAGGTGTTGGAGATAGCAACCTTCCATCCCTTAAGCACTTCCGTGCCACTTTGTCAATTTCAACTTCTCTTAATAATCCCGTTAGAATCACATCTGCTTTTGCAGAACTAGGGATATTAAATTTTAAGGACAGCATAATTCGTTTGTAAGTTGAAATTGACAAAGTGGAAAGTCGTAACTTACCGTGATATGGGATACTCCTGGGTAAAACTGCTTTGACTTTAAAAGTTTAAAAGACATAACTTTTGAATAAGATATAAGGCTTCTTGCTTAAGTGTATAAGATTTTCAGTGAAAAAAAAACACCTGCGACTCGCACGCCGCCGACCCACGCGGAATGATCGGAGACGAGGAGGTCTTCGCCCTCCATGTGGGTCGTCCAGCCGAACCGGACGGGTTCCAGTCCGGGCTCCAGAGTGGTTTGAAGGGTGACGGTGCCGTCAGCTTCGATTCGGTAGAGGAACACCGCTCCCTCGCGGTCGTCAGGCCAGCGGTAGCCTGGCGCGCTGATGGCAACGCGACCCGCCGCGGCGGAGATCTCGCGGCCGAAGACCGTGTCCATTGAAACCATAGGATCTGGGGAGAATCCTCTGGTCGTTGATGTTGTCATTACGGATATCGACAAGCCCAAAGGAATGGAGGCCATTAAATTCCTCAAAAAAGAATACCCCCGTGTATCTGTCGTGGCACTCACAGGGTTAGAAGAAGAGATCAATGCCACACAAGAACAAACCAAAGTCGTGATTCTCGGAGCAGGAAAAGGTGGCTCCGCGTTCCTGGACCTTTTAAGTCACCTCCCTGAGATCGATATCGTGGGAAACCGGTGTCGTTATCGAACGAAGGGTCCTCCGCTCGGATTTTCTGCGCAGCTCTGCGGATTCGCTCCTGTGCCAGAGACGCAATGTTCAGAGGAAGTTCTAGCTCGGCGCACAATTCAGCCGCCGCTTTTTGTTGCTTCTTCTCCGGGTCAACTTTTTCAGGGAGTTGCACCAAAATAAAACGGCGTTTCGCTTTGTCTTTTTGGTTTTGCAAGAACATCGAATGCGCCGTTGTACCTGAACCAGCAAAGAAATAATGATGTTTTGGATAATACGCCCGCTTAAGGTCAGGGTTAGGTATCGATAATGATTGCATTAGTGGTTCCATGTTGGTTCTTCAACATCTTCCATTGCAATTTAGACCTCTTTGGCCATGCCAATCAAGGCATATATTGCAGATATTCACACTAAGGAAAAGTCGGCTGGGGCCAAATGTCAGTAGATTATGAAGTGGGTACATGGCAGCATTTTCTATAGGTATGATTAAGTTTGCAAGAACACAACATTCTTGAGCCTTGTTTTTTGGAACATAACAAAATTTTCGGCATTTGCTTTTACTCCACAAAAGAGTGCTGCCATACGTCTGTGTTTCCAACACATTTAAAGGTAATCCCTTAAAAGTTAAAACTTCAGTTTAATCTTGCATTAAGTTTTATTCTGATAAAAGAAGCCAAAGTACTCGTAAAGTTGTATTCTGAACAATTAGACAAATGGATGCCAGAAGATACTGTTTTGTTTTTTCAATAGTTACGTATAATTATAGTAATAACGAGCGTGTTAATACTCGCATCACTGACGGCGCTTACCTGGAGCATCATTGATCCTAGTCGTGCTATTTGGATCACCTTATCCGTTCTTATGGTCAGCTGCCCCTGCGCTTTGTCCATTGCAATGCCTTGTGCCTACAGCGCTGCAGCGTATCGATTACGGCAAAAAGGCATTATTATCAGCAATCAATCAGCCCTTTCTAAACTAGCCAAAGCAGAGCATATCATTTTTGATAAAACCGGCACTTTAACAGAAGCTAATTTTTGGGGTACAAAATTTCAAATAAATAATCTAACAGTTACAGTCATTTAGTAAACTTTGCTTTATCTTTATTGAAATGAAGCAGAGGGTGCAGTTGGTAATTTTTTTTTAATGAATGAAATACGTTTTTAAATATGGCCTGAAATTTGGGGAGACAGGGGGGAGGGACTAGTCAAGATTTCGCCCCGAGCGCGAGAGACCAGAACCACCACTGGGACTGGGAGGGTACCAAAATTACTAAATAGCAAAAAAAATAAAAAATATTGTTTAAAATATCGCAAACATCTAACTTCACCCGTTGATTGAAGGTAAATACTCACCGCTTGTTTTCTAAATCTTCAATCTTCAATTTGCAATCTTCAATCACACGGAGGAACCATGTCACCCACCGCGACGATGACGGCTAAACTATTATTTACACTCATCTTAGTTGTATCTATCGGAACATTCGTTTTTTTGATGTACCGCCGTATCAAAGTGCTGTTTGCCGCGCAGCCGGTTAATCGCTTCGAGGGCTTATCGGGAGTCTCATATTGTATAAAATACCATTGATTTTTTGGGAGTGTCTTTACAGTCTAATTGTATAATTGCTAATTGTCTAATTGCTAATTGTATTATTAATAAGTAAAATTGGATGCCCGTTTCCAAAATTACATCCCTGATCAAGTTTTGTTCTGCTGTGATTTGAGAATTACAGGAAATGTTTAGGGAACAATCAACGAGAGACGTTACAATATCTCTTTTAACTTGTGTGAGGTGATTTGATTTAAACAGCTGGTGCTACAGTTGTAATTAACCTAGGATCTAATGGTTTAGGAATTAATAAATCTTTCCCAAAAACAATGTTTTTCTCATCATAAGCCTCATTGACCACCTCTGGAACAGCCTCTTTTGCCAAATCAGCAATAGCCCTAACCGCTGCCAATTTCATCTCTTCATTTATACTAGTAGCTCTAACATCTAGTGCTCCTCTAAAAATAAAAGGAAAACCTAAAACATTGTTGACCTGATTAGGGTGGTCAGAACAGTGCACTTCGCATCGCGCCTGCTCAGCGCTCAAGCTCCATCGACGCCCGGAACGTTCACGCCTATCGAATCACTTGTCGTGTCGCCGAAGCCGACCAGGTCTCGGACCGAAACCCCAAAAGGATACAGCCTCCTGTCTTGCCTCTGTCTCACCTCTCCTAGGTTGTGACGCTGACGGTCGGCAACAAACCGACAAGCACCAATCCGCATCCAGTGAGCGCCACGGTCACTTTCCAAGTATTCTGCAAGGTACCCTCGACGGACCCGAGGAGTAGGCAGATCGCGCATGCTACTGGACGAGCGGATCGACTCCTGCGCGATTGTGAAGGCCGCCAGCACGGTCTTTCCACTGAACAGCGCGTTGTAGAAGTTCTTGGCAAAGTGCTTCGCCACAAAGTTGATCATCTGCGGCCACGGAAGCGGACGGGTCAGACGACGATGCGATCTGATCAGTGCAGCGAGCGAAGCGTGTCCGCACCTCTTCATTCCGGACGGAGATCACGTGCGGGACACCGGCGTGTTCTGCAACGCCCTGCTGCACTTTCTGTTCGGCACGCTGATCGTCGCGTTCCACAACGTGTGGGTGGGCGTCCCGGCGGTTTTGACCCTGCTGGGCTGCGGGTTTGCGGCGAAGGGCGCCCTCTTCCTGCTCGCTCCGGGCCTCGGCATGCGGTCGCTGGCTCGGGTGCGAATCGAGAGCTCCGGGCAGTTCGTCCTGGCCGGTGTGGCCCAGCTGCTGATCGCCGGGGTGATCGCGGCCAACCTCGCGACATGGGGATCCTCCTTGAAGAAAGTTTTTGCAGGGGTGAGGGGGGGGGAAGTGGTCCGCATAATTTTTATATTGGGCCGCATGCTTCTTTGTTATTTTTAATTGTAAAAAATGAATAAACAACTCAATTGTTTGGGTGCCATTTGCCACTTTATCATTGCCTGATAAAGTTAAATTTATAAAGAGCAATTAAATTTAAAATATAGTTAATAAATGGGCCAATAATTAGATCTCTATGATGCCCATGTATCCGGCCTAGCACCAGGTAAAGCGCCCAATTGAAGAACATGGTAAAAAGGTCTTTCATAAAGATCACAGCGGATTTGAATTTCCCCCGGGATTCTCCAATCCGCATAATGACTATCAGGCTGGGGGCGGAAAAATTTACTGTAATTTCGTGAATGCTTCTATTGCGCTATCCGATGTGCCCCCGGGAATGGGATTTGCTTGTGTGCCGGGAAGTCACAAATCCCAGATAAAATGCCCAGCTTCCATTACGTATGACAATGAGTTTGCAAATAACAGCTCTGAGACACGATATTCTTCCAAACATCAAATTTCATTGAGATCTGATCAACCGTTTGTAAGTTAAAAGACTTCAGTTTTTCTATTTTTCCGAATTAACGGGACCCCCAATCCCTCCCCCCAGATGCTCAAATGGGGAAAACGACTATTTCTAATTTAATTTGGTCGGGTCCCTGATACGCCTGCCAAATTTCATCGTCCTTGCTTTCCTGGAAGTGCCTAAAGTAGCAAAACCGGGACCGACAGACACCCAGTTCTCCAGCCCTAAAGGGGCTCAAAACTGCAACCACAATTGTTGTCTCAGGCAGCTACTCGGGAACTGATAAACAGAATAAGGATTAATGTTGTGTGATATTTTTTTCTCTTAAGGAACATATTATGCCAAATCACACAGGTCATTATCTACATGGCTCATGGGAACATGGTTCATTTGAACAGAAATAGAAAATTATAGGGCCTTTTCTTAGGAACAAATATATCCTGTTACAGCAAACCACAAATCTGCCATCATCACCGAGGTCATGGCCAACGCCTCGGACGAGGCCACGGGCGAGTACGTCGAGGTCTACAACCCCACCACGGGCGACATCGACCTCGCCGGGCTGATCCTGGACGACGGCGACAGCACCGACACGCTGGCGGCCTACCAGGGCGGCTCCACGCTGCTCGGCCCCGGCCAGCACGGCCTCATCATCGACGAGGGCTACAGCTACGACTACTACCTGCCCACCGACGTCGTGCTGGTCTCCGCCGGCACCACGCAAGACAAGGCAAGATGTTTACAATATATTATTATGCGTACAAGTCCAAATCATTTTCTTTCATGGTATGGCCAAAAATCTTGCTAAAAATATTTTTTCTTCGAAAAAAAAAAACGAGCATCACATTGTAAAAGGTAAAAACGAAGACTTCCACAATCCTTAATTATATTGTCTCCAATATCCCTTAAAACACTACAATTTTCACTTTCGACACTTTTAAAAAATTATGCCACTTTTAAATTTAACAAAACTGACTCGATGTTTCAGTGCGTCACGGGCCGGCCGTTGCTCCGCACTCGATCCTGGGGTTCCCGCTTCAGCGCATTTCGCCGCTTATGGAATCGCTGCCGGCGCGGCTTGCCGACAGGCTGTTGAAAGACACCGAATTGATGGCCTTCGGGCGATTGTCGCGATACGGACTGCCCCAACATCCCTTGGGTGCCGTCACGCGCATGAACAAACACGGCGTGACGCCGGCCGCCGACAACGGTTTTATTGCGGCGTTGAGGATGGGCAACGAACTGTAATAAGGAGCGACCCGGCTCAAAAGTAACCAAAACTCTAAAAAGGGAATTTGGTAAAAAGAGATACATCAAAAGAATCAAATTATAATGTTGATTTTAAATACATAAGTTTCATCCAGTTTAGTCTTGCTCATCAAAATTTGCAAGTCTGAGAAAATTTGTCTTATTTTCGGAAACAGGAGAAAACACCCCCTAAAAGTCATAGAACCCTAATGAAAATCACACCATCAGATTCAGACCCTACTGTCTATTGATTCAATCATCTCGAACGTTTAACAAGATGAAAACATTGATTTTTCTATTTATTGAGAAGATCTTTTTCACTCGCACGATTTGTCATTTTCCTTTCGCGTTTGTTCACTTTTGTAGAAGAATGTTGTTGTTCATCATCATCACTTGGCTCATCACATCGATAACATGTCCAACCATAATTTCATCGTTTAGGAAATAATGCTAATGGAGGAGTACAACAAGCGAAATGATAAAAATATTTGCATTGATCACACTGTGCGGATTGCATTGGTAACGACATTGCGTGTCGCAGGCGAGCGCTGTGACACCTCCGCCAGAATCTCGCATTATGCCACGATGGTTTAGACGGGGTTCATAATATCCGGCAAATTCGAAGTAACTCAAGTTACGCACTCTAAGGAATGAATGTTGACCATCGAGACTCTCGAAACGCTTCATTCCACGTTCACGATGCTCGCCTGCGTTTACATCATCAGTTGACGACCTCGCGAACTTGATCCTGCACAACAGAACGAATCCTTGAAAGACCCGTTCAAGTACGCATTTGCGGCCTGCTGTCTTCATGATCAACAAAATGGCGGGAATTCAGATGTGTCAGTTTATATCCCACATCGTGACAAAGCAGGCAACGTAGTTGCATTCCAGCAACTAGACGGCACCAGCTACAACTTTTTCGCGTTGCAGTCAACCTCCCCGAAAGGGCTCGTGCCTCAACCTGAAAAGGCGAAGCTCCAGAAGGACGAGGGATCCTATGAAGAATTTCAAAAAGATACATCCCGAAGCTGTAAAAAATCGAAAAGTCACAACATTAAGTGTACAATTCTTTCCAAAAGAAAAACCGAATAACGCTTTAAAAATGAAATTTCCAACAAATTATCTGACTCCCTTATGCGACTGAATAAATTCAAAACAGAAAATTTGACTCAGATTGTTTTGAGAAAAATAAATTTTGATTTCTTTGTGAGACAACAAATATGGCCCCAATACCTTAGCGCTCGTTTTAAAAATAACTTTTAAGCTTCAGCACGGGCGATTCTGGGTTCACTTCGCCAAGCATGACCGATCGCGTTACATCTCTGCTGTCGACGTCATCAACAACAACGAAAATGCCAAGCAGTTGGCGGGCAAGTTTGTCCTTGTGGGCACATCCGCCATTGGCCTGTTCGACCTCAAGGCAACGCCGGTACATCCGGCCATGCCAGGCGTGGAAGTCCATGCCCAGGTCATTGAGAACGTCCTGACAAAGTCATTCCTATCTCGCCCTGCGAATGCCGTTGGCGGCGCTGCGAATCATGCTGAGATCGTGTTCCACAATGACGACCGTGTTGCCCGACTGCTGCAGCTGCCGAATCATCAGGTTGACCTGGCTGGTTTCAGTGCTGTGCAGGCCGCTGCAGGGTTCATCGAGTACGTACAGTGTGTTGATCAGACCGCTGCCGAGCACCGACGTGAGCATCACCCGCCGCGCTTCACCTCCGGAAAGCGTCATCAAAGTACGGTTCTGTGACAGGTAGCCCAGACCGATTTCTGACAGAGTCAAGCGTGGTTGGAAACCACAGGAGACCCGAGTCGCTATCCAAGGGTTCGGGAACGCTGCCCAACACGTTGCGTTGCCACTTCATGCCGACGGGTACAGCATCGTCGCGGTCAGCGATTCAAAAGGAGGCATATACAAGGAAGAGGGATTCGATATCCCCGGCCTAGTCAAGTCAAAGAACGAGGCCCGTGAACGGAAAAGCGGTTACTGCAAAGACGGTCTGAGCGAGTGTGTCGAAGCGGACCGAATCACCAATGACTTTCATTTTTCTTTTGAGATTGTCGTGTTTATACGAGGTTTGTAGACCAGCTTGAAGGAATTTAAATCTATATTTGGTTCCAGAAACCAATAAAGCATTCTGTTTTATAACCCAAGTTCGGTCCATAGAGTCTGTAATTGTTCCAGATTTGTATTTAAGTTTCACTGACCTATGGATTCCAATATGGATAGAACTAATCTTATTTTGCGAACTTCTGTTGTTGAACTGAAAGGTTCAACCTTTGGTTGAACCAAAGCTGCAGGCGGGGCGCGACTGGATGTGGATCGAGGGCAACCACGATCCCGGCCCGGTGTCTCTGGGCGGCACGCATCTGGCAGAGCTTGACCTGGGCGGGCTGGTGCTGCGGCACATCGCCGAGCCTGACGCGACGGGCGAGGTCTCGGGCCACTACCACCCCAAGGCGCGGCTTGTGCTGCGCGGGCGGGTGATCTCGCGGCCCTGTTTCTTGCTGGATGCGTCGCGGCTTCTGATGCCCGCCTACGGCGCGTACGCCATTTTAAGCGAAATAAGTTTCTCGGTTACATATATTATGGGCAACATACATCATAAGAATACGCGACACAAATTTTACATGAATACAAAAAATGGAAAGATATATTATATATTAGTTTTTCATTGTTACTACAATCACAATTGTCTGTACAAGAAAGGCCTCTGTTTGGCCTCCTAAATAAGACAAAATAATTTTAACATTAACAGCTACAAAAGTCAGTTATTTTTATGTGAGAAAGCAGATGAAAAAAAAAATACAACCCGATGGCGGTTCATTTCGATCAGGTGAAACTGTCGAACCTCATCCTGGTCGATCACAAGGGAAAGGTGATCGAGGGGGATTACGCTGTGAATCAGGCCGGTTTCGTACTGCATGGCGCCGTGCATGAAGAGCATCCGGATATCCTCGCGATGTGCCATGCCCATACGCTCTACGGAACGGCCTTCGCGTCTTTGGGCCGTCCGCTCGATCCGATCAGCCAGGATGCCTGTGCTTTCTTCGAAGACCATGCCGAGAATGCCGAACTTAAGGCGGCTTACCCCGGTATTGTTGAAGGCGCCGAGTTGATTGGCTCGACCCAGGTTCAGGGCCGGGCCACGATGGCTGGCAACCTTTGCAATGCTTCGCCGGCAGCCGACAGTGTTCCAGCCCTGATCGCCGCGGGTGCGACGTGCACGGTGGCCGGACCAAACGGCCAGCGGGAAGTGCCGGTGCAGGACATTCCGACCGGACCCGGCAAGACGTCGTTGGGCAATGGCGAGTTCATCGTCCGGCCTCGCGCAGCTGCCGCGCAATGATATCGTCGTCGCGTGCATCGCTCGGATCGGATTGTGAGTTATCTACACGCCCGGTTGGTGCTGTCGGTACATTAGCGAGCACCGGTTCCTGACCGCTGCCTGGCTCACTTGAGTCTTCCGTGCCATCTGCGCTGCCTGGCACGCCGGTTTCGGCGTCGCCTGGAATGCCGCCTCCGCCAGTCCGCGGCAGATTGGGATTACGCTCGCCGGCACCCTCGCGCTCACTAAGACCGCCGTGGAGCGGGGCAAGGTCTCCCGCTGGACCCCCTACGCCAAGCTGCGCCTGGAGATCGACCGCCTGTTCGGCAGCGAGCGGGCCCGCTTCCTCTTCTACGGGTCGATCCGGCATCCCTTCGGCGGCAAGCGCGACTGGACCCAGCAGAACCAGGAGCAGCTGCGGGCGCGGCTCTCGACCTTCGCGATCCGCCTGGACTCCAAGCGCGGGGAGCTGGAGAGCTTCACCGACCGCATCGAGCTGGCCATCGGCATAGCAAAATTTTGTTGTGAGTTATCCGTTATTCTTAGATTGATAAAAAGAGAAGGTCATTGCTTCAAGCTCTTTAATCACATGGTGATTTTAATTATCTTTTAATCTGCGCGTGCTCTATCTAGAGGTAACAGTGGTTGTTATAGCTTCAATTATCAATGTTGTTTTGTAGGGACAAGACAGAGCCGTTGGAAGATCTCACAGAAGACAGAAGGAAAGAATTAAAGGAAAAGGAGAAGAAAAAGTATGGATTTGATGGCTTCAAGGTCGCGGTGATCGAGCCGAATCCGCCGGGGACCTTCCGGCTGGGCGAGTCGCTCGACTGGGAGGCGCCGGTTTACCTCAAGCGCCTCGGCATGTGCGTAAACGAAATGGTCGCCTGCGGCCAGGCGACCTGGAAGGGCGGCGCGGTCGCCACGAGCTCGGAGCAGCCGGGGGTCGAGGCCAGCTTCGGCTATGGACCGGTCTACAAGTTCCTCCAGGGTCTGGTCGGACGCTCCAAGCCGACGATCCAATTGACTCTAGAGTCTGGATAGATGGTTTTTGCGGTATTTTTAAGTTCATTTTTGAGATGTGTTTTTATTTTTTCTTCCTTCTTTCTCCTAAATTACTGAGAGCTATACTGAAAAAATATTAAGTCAGTGTTACCAAACGCGAAGTCACGTTTCCACTTTTCTTTCTATTAATCTGTTAAATCTCGCCGATATTCGTTTTTTTTTTTTTGTCGCGAGATGGATTGGAAATTGTGTAGATCTCCGTGGAATCGGTGGAATGATCGTGCTGATATGACCAGGTTCGTTGGCGTTCGTGGAGCACCAGAGCCAGGTGCCGGCATCGACTGGGGCATGACAAACATTGTGCTTAGCCCAGAAAACGATTCTGAAAATACACCAGGATATGACCTTTGGTCTGGCGTTGCTTATTTCCCTGCGACATCAGTTGGTACCACACAGGCTTACAAGTTTGTGACGGATAACGCCGGAGGAGAAGTTCGTTGGGAAGATGGCATCAGTGATCGTATGTTCAATAGCGCGCGTAAATCTTAGGAGGAATAAAAATGGCTAGAATGAAATTCCTCTGTGACGCAGAACGTTGCATCGAATGTAATGCCTGTGTGACAGCTTGTAAAAACGAGCATGAGGTTCCCTGGGGTGTTAATAGACGCCGCGTTGTGACCATCAATGATGGTAAAGCAGGTGAGCGATCCATTTCGGTAGCTTGTATGCACTGCTCAGATGCGCCATGTATGGCCGTCTGCCCTGTTGACTGCTTCTATCAAACAACTAGACGCCCCGGAGTGGAGCAGCAGCTGTGACGTCCTCCCACTGTGGTTGTAACGACAGTTCAGCACTCCGCAGATCTTGGTTTTACTGTCGTCGTAGGTCGTGTTTCGGTCACCCTCTTTTTCGCCCACCCTCGGGCTGCCACTCGTCGACAGCATTCAGAAGACGGTCTCTTGACATTCAATATGCTACAGCTAATGCTATTAATACTATAACTAGTAATATTAATGCTACTACTGTAACTACTATTACAACTAAAGGACGGGTTAGTTAAATTCTATCTCTTTTGACTTGAAAAATTGAACTAGAAATTTTTATTTCCAATCAAATGGGCACCCTCAGAAGTTTATACTAGCATCCCTACCATAAGAACCATATATTCCCGAGGTATAACCTACGACACCTATTTCTGGGCATTTGGGAGTTGTGTCGACACCGGAATTTTTGATGCGTGAACTTTTTTTTAAGATTTTATTGGATGCTTTAATTACTTAAATATCATGATGGACTAGTTACAATAATGGACAATACCGTTAGGGTTCATTCTCATCCAAGTTGACATTAATAGCAGCATTAGAACGAAAAGAGTGCTCTAACCAGATCTAAATATTTTCTTTTACTACTAAAATGATTAACTCTTTATAATATTTATAATAACCGATTTCTGTTATATCATCTTTTTATCACTTTTTTCACAATTACCTCTTAAAAATACAAACAATAGACCTCGGAAGATGATTTATTCTAGAATATGCATCCCTACTCCAAACATTAACATTCTCTTTGAAGAATTTCTCCTGGTACTTTCAAATGGTGTAATTCCAGTAGAGATTTAGTGTCCCATCCTTGAGTGAGGCTTGATTTGTTTGATTGGTCGGACTCCCAGTGTTTGCGAACCCTTTTTTGCGGGCTGTGTGGCAAACTTACCCTCACGGAGTAGACGGTGAGGGTTATTGCTTTGAAGGATTTAGATGTTTCACTTGCTGTTCGTCTTGTTCTCGTGTCCTGCTCTCTCGATGTTTTTGCTGGAAGTGTTAAACTAAATCAAAAGCGTTTCAGTGAATCCAGGTTGCCCATATGAGATAGATAACAATGTCACATTAATCGAACATTGTGTTAAGTTTCATTTTTTAGGGAAAGCTGAAGAGGGTGTAATTCTAAATCAAAAGTCATTATGTGTTCCCGGATTGTCAAAGGGGTGGATATTTCAGTTCCCAGGAACACCTATGGGTGTTCGTTGAAATTTTTAGAGCATGTTATGGGGGGTGTTGAACTAACTCGAAAGACATGACGGAACGATCGGGGCGCTTACCGGCTTCCCCGTGGGGAGTGTAAGCATCATCACTACGCAGTCTTAAATCCGCTGTATAGCGATTAATGAGGGAATCCATATTGCCACCGGTAATCCCAAAAAAGAGATTAGGTTTGCCCAGTGCTTTGAATGGTTCTGCTGAATCCCACTCCGGTTGCGAAATTATTCCAACACGAAATCCTTGAGCTTCGAGTAATCGGCCAACAACAGCCATGCCAAAACTCGGATGATCGATCTCATTTAATTTCTTAATGCGTTATATATAACGGATAGCCTACGTCTTTTCTAGTTTCCAACCACAGATCACTGTTCAAAATTTTGTTTACTATTCAATGTGATTCTAACTGTCGTTTTTTCCATGTCTTTTTCTTTAGCTTTTGTGTTTTCACTTTCACTAGTTTTCTAATCACTTTTGTCTGTGCTTCATTTCCGTCAGTCAACCCCTTAAACATTTTAAATGACCTTAAATTAGAATTGCCACCTTTGAAAACCTCTGCAAGAAGGAAATTCTGATGGGCTCAAAATAGCATGGATTTGCTCAAAGCAGTGTCCCCTGCCATAAGTCGGATATGCTACAGCATTGCTCATCGCCATAAGAAACTTACAAATGCAGAAGAGTCGCTTTACAGTCTGTACAAACTTTCACTCTTAATTAGACTGCATAGATCTATAAGCGCTGGATTTTCATGTTTGTATAAAACCCGTTAAATAGGATAACACATAAGAAAGATGTTAGAGCATAAAGCAATTTTTATTGGCCTAACTCAGCTACTTTTCGAGATAGCAAGAATTAAAAAAGTAGAATTTTACCGATACAATATACTCTTAAGTATTCTCTGAAGTAAACTATAATACTCTTATATTCTCTAAGTTTTTTTTCCAGCACCGAGAGCCGTCTTGGCTGAGTGGATTGGTGCGCTGGTTTCAGGATCCTTTGTCTGAGAAGGCGAGGGTTCGAATCCTAGTGTACCCGATTAATTAGCTTGAGACGGGGTCAGTGGCGCCTGCATCGGCGCCGGCATGGCGATGCTGGAAATCCAGCTTGTACTGGCGCAGCTCCTGCAGCGCTTCCGGGTGCGTCCCGTTGCCGGGCACCCGGTGGTGCCGGAAGCTGCGGTAACGCTCAAAACCCGGTTTGGCCTGCCGGTGCACATTTCACCGCGCTGAAGGCTGACAGTCGCCCGCGAGACCAGGTGAACTTCTGCGCTGACACACTTCTAATACAATGTGATTCCGGCAACGAGACAGGCAGCGCCGGACATAACCTGTTATCATGAGGGTTATGAGGGTTACAATGTCTGGTTACAGGAGCAGAGTGTTTTTCTCAATGTCGCAGATCAATTAGCATTATCGCAGATCAATTAGGGGGATGAGAGGATATCTTACCAGATATGTTCTTCTCTCACCGAAATAACAGGAATAAGCAAAGAAAATGACTTTTTTCTCAAGAAGGAGTTTTTTTTAGGATAGATTTTAAATTTTCATCAGTCACCAACTATCAGTAACCAACTTGTTAGGAGCCTGCAGCGCAAGCTCCGGAAATACACCCCGCAATGAGCCCGCCGGAGGCGGGCGAAGGCAACCTGCGGGCGGGCGCGTTCGGTCGGCCCCCAAGGAGATCCTCCTGATGCCGCACGACTCTTCCCGCACCCCCGTTCTGATCGGCGCGTCGCAATTCTCCCAGCGCGACGTGTCGATCGAGACCGCCTGGTCCCCCGTCGACATGTTCGCCCGCATCGCGGGTGAAGCGGCGGAGGCGTCGGGCGCAGACGACAAAAAAGACTTTTAAAAACGCATCAAAAATTTGTTTACACGGGTTTTTGTAGACATTCTCACAAGTCGGACAAAAATTGCAGGGGGGGGGCAAACCCTGAGCCACCCCCCTATATACGGCCATGGGTGGAAGGTCTATTTGGGTAAATAAAACAACAAATTTAAGTCAAACTTTGCTTAAGTAGGCTTAGCAATGATCATATTACCAAAGGCAGTAACATCAAGTCCATTGTTTTAGGGAAATTTATTAGCAATAATGATTGGTGAGTAGAATCTAAATATGTTTTGAGTGTGAATATATTTAATTTATATTTTGTTTTGTTGTTGTTTTTTTCCCAAATAACGGGCTATTGAGCCCTTTGGGAAATTTTTTGTTTATAAACGGATGTATATTGATAATAAAAGGAACTTGAACTTCATTAGTTATGATAATGAACAGGTTCGAGTTCTTCGTTACCCTTCTGAGAATAAAATATTAAACGTGTTGTAAATTAACTATTGGGAAACTAACGGAAAATAATAGTTTTTTATAGATTAAAAGATTGTAGTAATTTCAATCCAGTTTTGATTATTACAGAAAAAAGTTTTATCATATAATTATAAAACCTTTCATCTGGAAAATATTGGAGTTTTTAGAGCAATACATTGTGATCGAACCTAATAATTTCTTTGCTTTGGTAATTCAAACGAAGTTAACAATTAGATTAAACTTTTTTTAAGTGGATTTAAGCCCCAATCTAGACTTCAACCTAAATGTAAACCTTGCTCAAGCATCCTTACTTTCAGTTGAAAAAGCTTGTTTTTTTATTTAATTTCTTATCGTTTTTTAAATAATGCTGGAAAATCTGGCGCCCCCTTCATTGAGAACTCTCCCTCCCCATGTAAAATTTATCAATGGAAAGATCCTCCCATGTAACCCTCTACCCAAACCCCTCCCCCTTCCCCCAGCACACCAGAAAAATTCCCCCCTGGAAACGTCTGTTTACAGGCATTACCAGTAACAAAAACTATCCTATATGTATATAATGGACTGGAAGTGGCAGAGCGGATACGCAGGCAGGTGGAGCAACATCTCTTCGTTCGCATGCCGGATGGAACAGTCTTGCGGATCACCGCCAGTTTTGGCGTGGCAGAACTGAAAGTCACGGATACCATGGAAAGCCTGGTGCAGCGTGCAGACGAACGCCTTTACGTCGCCAAGTCACAGGGACGTAATCAGGTACAACCCGCACTTGAATCCAATTCCGATTTAAAGATGGAATCGGTTTTACAAGCAATCACGCAGCAGATTGAAGAAATATCTAATCAAGAGGGCTTAAGTGGTATTCCAACTGGTTTTGATAAGTTAGATAAATTAACTTCGGGGTGGCAACCTAGTGATTTAATTATTGTTGCAGCACGTCCTGGTATGGGTAAAACAGCATTAACTCTAACCATGGCAAGAAATATTGCAGTTAATCAAAATGTTCCTGTGGCATTTTTCTCTTTAGAGATGGCATCTGTACAGTTGATTACCAGATTGATTTCTGCTGAAACAGGTTTGGTCGGCGAAGCCGGACAAGGTTTGTCACAACGCTTCACGTTGCCCGGGCAACGTAGGTCTAGTTTCTACTTGTTTTGAGTTTGACTCGATTATTCATTTTAATTTCTGTTCTATTGATGTATCATTTATTCATTGGTGATAATTTGGGGGAGTTTTATGCATGAAAGATTATTTGACTTTGTTTTTGCTCATTTTTTTAGTTTAGATTGGGTCTTCACCTTTTTTTAAAATTTGCGGAAAAAGTTTTTAAATTAATATACCTCCCCCACCACCCACAACCAAAAAACTGTTTTTTAATTTTTGGAAGCTTATTATTCATACTTGGGCAATCTAAAATTAATTTTGACTCGGGTGAAATTTTACACAAGTAAAATTGAACAACCAACACTCACAACCTAACAACCAACAATCACAAAGACTATATATAAGTTTTAAATACTAAATACTTCACAGCTTCTGAACTTGAAGCTCAATGCTACCTTCGCAATTTTAAGCATAATATCTTCCAAAATAAATCGTAGTTTGTTTCACGAAAGAGCCTAACTTAACTTATTGAGTGTGTTCTGAATAATACACAAGTATCCAAAAAAAATTCATTTAGTATTGATCAATTCTAACTACAAACACGAACTCAATATTTCCAGCTGATTAAATTAACCGGCACTGATTTGATCACAATCTTAAGCAGTATGTGGAGCAGTATGAGAAATATTAATGCAGAGAAATATGAAAAAATTAGCCAAATTACCCACTCCATTTCTAGTATTATTCTCAACTTGTAAACAACGAGGTATAAAAGGAGATAAGCGCAGAGTTGCTAAATGCGACAGAAAGAGAACAAATTAGAGAGGAGAAATCACAGTTCTGCAGAGAATCTACATCCAATCGTCTTAAAATTAAGAATTCGTCCGCAACTAATGCAGTGCATTTGGCAACCAGGGCTTACCTGCAAATGTACTTAAATATTTGTATGTTTACATTATGCAAAAGTCGCGCGTCAATCCCAGTAAAATAATTCCTGGAATAAAATCATACTGATTAGCTTGCTAATAAAATTATAAATGAATTCAAAATCTAACACAAAATGGTATTATCTGGTTTTACCAAATCATACAAATCATTTTTTATTTTAACTACAATGATATAATATTTTTTTCCCTGCTGCAGCTTTTGTCCAAATTTTTATGGTCGACCAAAATTACATAAGCAAGGCATTCCCTTAAGGCCCATCGCAGCTTGAACAGAAGCCCCCGCCACGAATATTGGAAAACTGCTTCTTATATCCCGATTTTGAGAAATAAGGGGTGGGGAAGGAGGCCTAGTTGCCCTGTAATTTTTTGGTTATTTAAAAAGGCAACTAGAACTTTTAATTTCTAACGAATATTTTTAATTAGTAAAAAATGTATGTAACTTAAGAATTAACTTAAGTAATAATCTTCTATATTCTTATATTTTATTATGTATATTAGGGGGTTTGTCCCCTCGTTAATACCTCGCTCTTTACACTAAAGCTTAAGTTTTGTCCCAATTCTTTAAGAATGACAAACTAAGTGTTGCGGCGCCAAATCCTCAAAATGCATGCGGTCTTCAATGACCAGTTGCTGACCTTGAATTCTAATTTTGGCAATCATTTTGGCTTCCGGCATCGCAACCCAAAACCGATCACTCAAGGGAATCCGAACACAGGAGGTGGATCTTACATCAAGATCCAGGCGATCAATCAAGGCGGGCTCAGTTCCCCTTAATTCGATCAAGGACAAGGCGTGGTTTGCATTGGGGCCACTGCCGGAAGTGGATAACTCTATATAAGGGAAGAGGTTAAAGCAAGAAAGTATTTTGTTTAGATACTTTGGTTCTGGAGGTACAGTGGAGAGCATATTACTAGGCAATGAAATCGGTAAATCAATGATTTAAAAGGAATCGTTAAAAGCATCTCCTCGGCGTACGTAAAAAACTATTGAATCGCTATCTGCTGATGGCATGATTTAATAATTAATTTTTCTTTCTTCCAAACCGATTGCATTGACAAGTAAATAATTACTTTTTTCAAGTTTCCAGGCTCTGCCAGTATCCTATTCACAGGCAGATGTGGTACGGTGTGACACGGACGTGCCGCGCATTGCACTAGTTGATTCTGATTAGATTCATAACCTCCAAAGAGTGGCTCTGCTATGTGCGTGCCTCGGAAGCGACGGTATGCAACAGGCATCTGTATGCAGCGCTGGGTGTCACGGGCGGGGATGACATTGCAGTAGAGCCGTCTCCGGATGAAATGAGAGAGGCTTTGCGGGATTGCGTGCACCAACCCTACCGCACCGAACATAAATAGTAAAAACGAAATTTGCATATTAATTTTTTTACTAAATGGCTTTTTCATAGTTTTGATTGGATGATTTTGGTGGGGGAGGAGGCCTAGTTGCCCTCCATTTTTTAGTTACTTAAAAGTGCAACTAGAACTTTTTATTTTTTACGAACATTTTTGTTAGTAATAGACATACGTACCTTACGAATTAACGTACGTAATGAACTTCTGTATTTGTGTATTTTTATAACGTATATGAGGGGTTTCGGCCGTGTTCTCAAACTTCTCGGGCATTGTTGATGGCCCTGTTTCTGTTCAGGTAACCGCAACTGGTGCCGACGGAGTATCCGTTTCCGACTCAGCCGATAGCACGCTGGATGTGACCGCTGGTGCCCTGGACGTCACAATCGACGACGTCGATAACACAGTCCAAACCGTTGACCTCTCCGGTACGACTGCTGACGTTGCACCAGGCGAGACCGTTGCCATCACGATCACTGATGTTAACGGTGCGGTGGTAAACACATCTCCGGCTTCGGCGGCGCCGGCACGCCGGCGAACCTGATCCGGGCGCTCGACGCCACCGGCGCCAAGGATCTCACCGTCATCATCAACAGCCTACGCTTCCTCGAAGGCCAGGCGCCGGGCATGTTCACCGACCGCCGGATCAAGAAGGGCGTGTGCAGCGCCTTCCGCGGCCGGGGGAGCGAGCCGAGCTTCTACGAACGCCAGTGGCAGGCGGGCGAGTTGGAAATCGATCTGGCGCCGCAAGGCTCCTTCGCACAAAAGAGAAATTTCTTCAAAGAACCAACCTTCAAAACAAAAATTGGAACATGAAAAGAAAGAAGAAAACAAATTCAGTATTTCTGATCTTTTGAATCCAACTTGAACTCTTTTTGTTGTTATTTGAATGGACAAACCTTCTATCTTAAATCACTTTGTATTCAATAGAAGAACTACTTCCGTGTTTTAGTTCTAGCAAAATCCTCTCTAAAGGAGAATTTATGAATTCAAAGACAAAATTGATTATCTTTCGAGCCGAGATCGATTACCAATACAGCTTCACAATCGATAATCCGCAGCGGCGCCGCTTCGTCAAAAATGGATATGGCATCGAACACAGTATGCTGGCGACGGTTGGCAAAACACCGATTAACGGGAAGACGATCGGCGTCATGTTGAACTGGTCCAGTCGCGACGAACTCCTCGACCGGATGCGAATGGAGTTAGTCGGTGATGAGGCGAGGCTCTTGGAGCGAGCGAACGGTGTAGGCGATCCTGGTCACGTTCCCGTCCCATTGTTTGAATGAGTACCTTAAGCTATTTCCTTGTTTTAAAATTTGCAAGGTTCGTTTTGTCCAATGGAAAGGATTCAGTGCTCTTTATCGTATGGTATAAAGTTTAGAGTAATGACATATCAGCACTACCCATGCAAACAAGTTATTGTCCTTTTTGTTCAAGACTTAAAACTGTAAGGGGTACTTGTATGATATAGACCCTACCGCTGAAGTTGTTCATTCATTGACGCATCATGGAACCGTTTTTTTTTGTTACACCGCGGGACCGATGCGCAGCTCAATCTTGGAGCTCACGCCCGCCTTCTCCCAGAAGGGGCGACCGACCGATGTGAACTCCTCGCTGATGTCGCAGCACACGAGCTGCCCGTCGTCGGGCAGCGCACGGGCGACCGCGAGCGCGCTGTAGCCGGTGAAGGTCCCCACCTCGATCGCGCGTCGAGCGCCGAGCAGCGACACGAGCCACGCCATGAACGCGCCTTGCTCAGGGCCGATCTGCATCGCCGCGGTCGGCAGAACCCGCATGTCCCATAATGTGATCGCGCTTTAATCCCTTGCCATCGAACAGAGCATTATGCATTTCCCAGAACTGGTCCTGTTCACCTGCACAATGGGCCGCCTGAGCGGAAGGACGGGCATCGGCATGAAACGGCAGGGGAAGATCCCGCAAAACAAAACGCACCTTGCCGGTATCGATATAGTCTTTTTTGATGTCCTTGAACGCGTTCTGATAGAAACGGCGGCAGAATGGACACTGATAGTCAGTGAACTCGGATCTGCTAGGCAACAGTTCCAATCGGAAGAGCCATCAGCTAGCAATTGATGTGAAACACTTGAGATACTTTATGACAAAAATGCTACATACAAAGCACAAATCATATGGGTACTCAAATCCTTGCACCCTTCTATGTATGCAACTTTGTGTGGTGGGATCATTGATGTCTTTGAAGCCTTGTTCCCTGGTAAGCTACCGCTGGGGATGTCGATGAGTGCCATGAAAGCTATGTACTTGATAACTGATGCACTTCAGACCTCGAGCGCAACGCGTTCTTGCCGAATGTTCCCACTATGCAAGAGCAAGGCTTTGACATCGACAATGCCAGTGTGAATTTCCGCGGCATCATGGTGCCCAAGAGCACCCCGCAAGAAACAATCGACAAGCTGGCTGCTACGGTACCCGAGATGTTCAAGAATCCTCGTGTAACCAAGAAAATGACGGCAGGCGGTTCACCGATGCACATCATGACACGTGACGAGGTAAAAGAGATGTGGGCCGCGCGCGAGGCAATTTCCATTGAAGATGGGATTTCTGGAGTAATCGGAAAATTATTTTTCAAATGAAATTATGCTAAAGAGAATTTTCCAGGCTGAATCTTCTGCAAGGAATTTTACGAAGGAGGGGGGAGACTTTCAACGAGCAAGAAATTTTGCTGAACGAATTTTACGGGGGAGGCGGTTGTATTGTAAGTAGGAAGAAATTTTCACAAGGAGTTTCCCGAGATAAGAGGGAATTTTTCATTGAGATTGGGCTAGATTTACTGGCAATTGTCTCTTGCAAATAACCAACAAACAGGTTCATATAACTATGTCACAATACTATTATATCCGATAACATCAGTTCAACGCCAAAGCATCCAACAGAGAATGAACTTCGTGCAGCGGGTGTCATTACCCTAAGGATCGAATAAGAGAGAGGGCGCAAAACTGAGTGGATTTCTTCGATATTCGTTACATCCAATTCAGTAAAGTCTATAAACTCTACGGCCACAATATTAATCGCTTGAGAGTGACATCCCTAACCATGTAAAATTGTTTCTGATATATGAATTATTTTTAGCTGACCAGACCATTTGAATACATACATTAGTTCCGTTGCGCAAGTTCTTACGCAGTAATGTGAAAGACCCATAAGACAGTACTAAAAATTTAGCTCTAAACCTCTACTGAGGTTCACATTCTTATTTTCCATTATGAGACATCAAATACCGGTTTAAATGCAGACAGCAAGTTTCGCAAGAACCACTATCGACCGCTCAAACGAGAAAGAATTCGTTCCCCGGCCGGGCAAGCCCGCCGGGGACTGCGTCTTCGCGATCATCCTGCACGGCCGCGGCATCTCGCATGCGCTGATCGACGACCTGGTGCGGGAGATCGCGCGCTGATGGCCGGCCACCGGGCGCCGCTCGCCGATCGGCTGCGACCCGAGGCGCTCGACGAGGTGATGGGGCAGGAGGGCCTGCTCGCCGAGGGCAGCCTCCTGCGCACGGCGCTGGAGGACGGCCGCGTGCCGAGCCTCGTGCTCTGGGGTCCGCCGAGGTTAGTCTTCGAAGGCTCGAGAGTTTTGTCGCTCACGTCATCGCTCCAACTTGCAACCTACCGTTCGCTTTGTATTGACCAAATGTTGACAGTGGAACAATGGCCGATAAGTCAATGTTGTCGCAGGGGAATCCACCAGCCTTGCCATTGATGCAGAGATTGGATAGTGATTGTGATGCACCTTGGAATTGCTGCGAGGCAGCGGTTGATGTTGTTGCCTCGTTGTTGTCGTCTCGATGATCCTGTAGGAACCCAATACTGCTCCAGAGAAAATACGACAGACGAGTTGCCAACTCGTAGCCGTTCAACTTCCGTACGCCGTCCTTGTCCGCAGCGGTCGGACGAGACTCGACGCGAAACAGGAAATGAGGGGAAGCCAGAATGGCTTGCACGGCCACGTTGAAGGCTTCGTCGTTCGACAAACCGTTCTCGACAGCCAAGCGGATCAGGTCCTGTAGCCGCCGCAGTTCACGCCCTGTCACGGGGCGCCGATAAGCTCGAGTGGCGAAGTCGAATTGAGCCGCCCGGAGGAGACCCGTTACGCAGGCGTGGTCCCCATGCGCAAGATATAGACCCCGAAGAGTCCTCGCTTTATTACGCCTATTTTGCGACCAACAGACGCTCCTTTGTTGTGGATGTTGATGAGCCTCACTCGGTTGAACAACTCAGAGCCCTGGTAGCTCGCGCCGATATCGCACTGAGCTGCCGTGGTGCCCACGGGGTTGAACACATTGGTGACGAGTTAAAACGAGATGACCTGGTCTGGGTCCTGCACCAACTATTTTTCATATTCTTTGAGCTATTTTAGAACTGTGTGAAGTATTTGCGTATTTCGTAAGAATTTTCTGTTTTGTCAGAATTAGTTTATAAAAAGTATGCACCGACTATTTTTCACTCTTGCAGGAATATTAAAGAACTTTTCAAAGTACTTTTGTTTTTTTTCAAAATCATTTTTTTTTTTTAGAATCATTTTGGAATTTTGAACTTTTATGATCTATAAATAGTATCTAAGATGTATTTTTTTTCATTCGAACCGACCGAGGGCGAGCTCCCGTTTCAAGAAAAATTCCCCACTTCCGCCTGGTCGCCGACAACGGACTGAGATCGTACCTCGGTGCCAACGGTCAAACCAATCGACGCAACAGCAACCTGCCTTCGTTTCAGGCTCCTGCTCGGTTGAAAATGCCCTTTTCCACCACCTGGCAGCTGTTGTAGTAGCGGCGTTCTGTCCAAATGGGGTTCCCTCGGCCTGGGGTTCAGCCAGCTCCTCCCACAACAGTTTCCGACCGATCACCTGACGAATCATTCCCTCGGTTCGTTCGCGAAGCGACTCGCTACGTCGCTCTGATTCGTGAAGGTCCTCTGCCAAGGAAAGTGCGACGACCGCGAGGAGCTGCGCAGGAGAAGCTGCGCGTTTCGCGGCAGGGCCGAGTGCTTCGATCCGGTCGTTCACCATCGAAGCGAGCAGTTCCAGGTGCTCACGATCGGAGTCGGTTGTGAGCCGATAGCGCGCCCCAGCGATCTCGATCGTGACTGTCTCCTCGCAGGAGAAGGACAAGGTGAAGCGCATGGCGCTCGCCATCCTCGCCAACGTCGTGAACAAGGGCGACGACGACGCCAACAACCAGGCGATGATCGACGCCGGCCTCGACAAGCTCGTGACGGCGCTGCGCGCGCGCAAGAACGGCGACGAGGAGATGGTGGAGAACATCGAGTTCCTGCACGCCGCCATGCAGCGCAACATCGTCGTGCTGTCGTCGTTCGAGATCTACGTCAAGGAGGTGGTGTCGGGCAAGCCAAATTTTTTAGATCCAATTAGGGGATAAATGCAGCTTGCTCCAGTACCTCAAACAAAGAAGAAAACAGTAAAAAAAAAAAAAAACACACCAGATGATTCTTCGAAGGTAAATTGAGTTTTAATCCAGGTTTTTAGAAGCTTATTTACTTCAGAGGAGGAAAAAGTTTAGTCAATACTGGGAAAATATTTTTGCCAAATTATTCAACGTGACACTGCAATTTTTACATTTCAAACTTAAGATTATTCTAACCAGTGGAGGACCTTCGCTAAGACTCCTCCATCAGCTGAGTCAAATGCTTGCTAATAGTCTTTAAAACTGAGAACTAATGGGGTTTTAACTATTAGTAATTAACCAATAATATATAATGTTTATTATAATACCAACAAGCAATACATTAGGCTAATTTTGAAAACATACTTTCGTATTTGTGCATAAATCAATTTTAATAAAAACAATTTTTCAGGTCGTTTTTAGAACTACGAGATTGCTCAAGAACATTTTTGAAAAACTGCCCCCGCTTCAACAACACTTTTGCTCCAAATTCATCTGGTTCTTTTTTTATAGTCAGTTAATTCGGCAAAGTTGAAAGGTCCAATAACTATCTCTTTTGGGATAACAAGACTCCTCGTAGGCCTTAGGAAATGACTGTGAGCTATACAATTTGTCCATTGTTCACGTGTAGCACTTGTCACAGAAAAAAAAAAGCTTTTTTGGAGGTATTTTCAGCAGGGGATGGAGGCTCTACGAAGATAATTTTCCATACGAAGGGAATTTTCACTCTTATTATTTGAACATGCCACTTAAATGAAAAATTTTCATCCAAATTTCTGCCATATTTCTCCTTAAATTCTTATCCTGTCTGCTTATCTTATCGCCCAAGCGTGTACAGTTTGTTAAATTGATCTTAGTTACAGTTAAACAATGCGATCAATAGTTTGTATAATTGTTGTGTCTCTTGTTTCTGCTGAAAGCTTTCAGTTAAGGATAATTCACACCAACGATCAGTCTTTCCAATTGAACGAATACAAATCGCGCAGCAGAGACCGCTCAGCCAGGCTTGAGCGAATCACGCCAACAATAAAAGCACAGGGACATGCAGGCACTTCGCCAGTATGCTAGTGCCGTTGTAGTCCATGACTCGGAGAGTTCCGAACTGTGTCCAGTGCGTTCCACGACGAGAGCGGCCCCCAGCCGCCCAAGGTGCTCAAGACATCCGCAGAGATCATTGCCACCTTACGTCAATTGCAGCAGAACCATGATCCTCTGGTCATCCAGTTCAAAGGCGGTACCGCTGACCATCATCGCCGACCGGCTCGGCATACCGCCGTCGGAGCGCGCCTTCTTCGACCAGGCCGCAACCGCCGCCGCGGCCCAGCTGCGGTTGACGCCGCTGGACGACCAGGCCCTGGTGAAACGCGCCCGGCTCGGCGTCGACCTGCAGAAACTGCTGATCGACCTGATCGAGCGCAAGCGGCGGAACCCGCAGGACGACATGATCTCCATCCTGGCCAACAGCCGCCTCGAGGACGAGGACCGGCACCCCCACCCATAAGAATATTTGGCAACCAGATGCTCTCGATCCGGAGTCGCTAGGAGGAAGTAACAACCCGCTGCGTCCAGCGTGACATGCGCTCCCTCGATGACGACTTGCATAATTTCATCGCGACCCAAACCCTGTTCCAGGGCCAGTGCAATGCGGTCTAAATAATCCAGCTGTCTTTCGACCACGCCTTCCACACGTCCAGAATGATGCGCCTCCGTATGCACTTGAGGAGGAGATACCTTAGGCTCTCCAGCAGCTGAGCTACCTAGCCATTTCTGTCCAAAATCGACCTTCTGAACGAAGGGCGCGAATTGTCCCGATCATTCATCGTGCTGTCAATGCATCCGCCCCACGCGCTTCCAGGCACCGCGCATTCGGGTATTCCCAGCGATCGGGTTTACCTGGAACAAGGAAATCCGGCGACAGAGATTAAAGCCAAAGCGGAACAGATTCAGGCAGATCTGATTGTGATCGGCACGCACGGGCGCCACGGCCTGGGCTTACTTTTAGGAATTCGTCGTGCTGGAGGGCGTCTTTCAGGACGAACACGGTGACTTTCCGGCAGGCACGTATGTGCGCAATCCGCCGACATCCAACCACACGCCCGGGTCCGATGACGGCTGCATCATTTTCGTCAAATTGTGGCAGTTCGACATGGCCGACCGCACCCAGTTCCGCAAGGACATGGCGGCGGAACTGGGCGCGCCGGTCGATGGGGTGGCGACCGCCGAACTGCATCGCGATTCCCGCGAGGTCGTGACCTATCGGGCCAATCGGCGCGGGCGGCGCCGCCGCGCAGGGGGCGCTCGTCCGTGAAGAAGCCGGCGACCGCGATGTCGCTCTCGATCCGCTCGAGGGGGCGTGCGGTCAACACGAGGTCCGCCACCAGTCGTCCGTCTCCCGCGCCACTCACAGCCATCAGCCGCCGCGGACCTCCTTCGCGACGGCGTCGAGCACGCCGTTCACGAAGGCTGGGGAGCTCTCGCTGCCGAAGCGCCGGGCGAGCCCGACGGCCTCGTCGATCAATATATAATTGTTATGGAAGGGATTCTCTTATAAGCTTCAGAAAGGGCTTATTTGATTGGAAATAGAGTCAAAAGTGATCGGAGGGCAACCACCGATCCTTCCCCACGCCCGTTTTCTCCAAAAAGCATCCAATACAAATTTTGAGATAGCCATGCTGTTAAAAATAGCTCAAAGCTCAGATAACCAAAATTCCGTTGTCGAAACGACCCCCCAGAGCCCGGGGACAGGCTTTGTTAGGAGAGCAACTTGTCCCCCCCGCTTCCGCCGAATCGCGCGCCGCCAAAGCAAGCACCGGGAATCCTTTTCCAACCATCGAAACGGGGCCATGCAGCACCTCGGCAGCGCTGTAGGCCTCCGCGTGCTGATTGCACGTCTCCTTGAACTTCAGTGCCGCCTCGTGGGCGATCGCCAGCGCCGGACCGCGTCCGAGAATAAACAGGGACGGCTCGTTTTCGACACTGCGGGCAAGCGGCGACCAGTCCAGCGTAACAGCCTCTGCCAGCTGACGCGGCAATGATTATTCAATCTTTAAACGAACAGAAATTACAACAAATAAAGCAATGAAACCCAAAACGAGCAGAAAATAAATTTAATTGTTTCATCAAACATAAATACTGCTATAGATGAAAAATAAATCTAAAAACAAGTAGATATTAAAATGAATAATTCGGTCAAACCCCAAATAAATAGAAATTACCACAAATAGGAAAAGGCATAGCACCCAATGTCCTATAAAGGCAATAGCGTCATTTGAGCCTTAATAGAAATGACATTAAAACTTAAAACCAATAGAACCTATTATGTACATGAGGAGTTCACCACCTCGTCAATACCTCACTCTTTACGCTGAAGTTCGAATTTTGTTCCAATTCTTTAAGAACGACCACTGAATCACAAAGAACATTTGACTAGAATAAATAGCTCTTTTTGCATTCCTAAAAATACTCTAGCGCAAAAAGCAAGGTATTGACGAGGGGGTGAACCCCCTCATATATGTAATAATTTCTGTTCGGTTTAACTTTTAATGAGAATTGAAGGTCTTTGAAACCAAGGCTGGTCCCGGCAACCAATTGCTGGTTCGGCGGATGGATTGAGCGGCGCTATTCGCCAGCCTCGTGCACCTCGATCACGTTTCCATCCGGATCGTAAAAGAAAATCTGATGCCAGCCCGCAACGGCGGCGTTGCCCCAGTCGGAATAGGGAATGCCCTGTTCCTCCAGATGCGCCTTGAACGCCGCCAGGTCATCGGTGCGATAGGCGATATGTCCGTGAGAGACCGGGTTGCCCTCCTTAAATCAACAATGTAACTTGAAAATAAAACTCAGTCCATTTTTTCAGAAGCAATAAAAGTTGAACCATATTAACTCATCTTTATTTATTGGTTAATTCTTATGTAAGTATTTTCTTTCCTGAAACTTCACTGTAATACTATTTTAAAAATTTTCGTGCCCAGGGCCTGAACAGACTTGGCTTTCATGACAGTAGCAATAGCTGCAATCTAGTACGGAGTAAACCACAACCCATGCCAAACGAATCTTAAAAGCAAGAGATCCGCGCCCTGGTTTGCATGAACGCCGTTGGCCGTGAATGGTGGTGGCTCCTACATGCTGGCTAAACGCCGCCAAGACGACTCTGGCGGCTGTTTCTCGACGAGAGGCCTGTCCGCACAAATCAGAGCTTGGGGCGATCCTGTTCCGGAGCCTCCCACGGGTCCTCCAGGGTGACGATGCCGGAGCGGTCGCAGTCGTGGCCGGCCTTCGGGAGAAAGGCGATCATCCCGATATCTAGGATCATCCCCATCAAGTTCTCTTCAATGGAACCGGACAGCTCTGCCGGTCAAGGAATCTTCGATGCTTCATTTGAACGTGGGCAGATTTCAAGTGACAATCAGTTCATCATCCCAGATGGATTTAGCATCATTCCATCCGAATCATGCACTTTGAATGCCGATTCAGAAATTGTTCGCGGAGACAAAACATTTCGTGATTTCGAGGATATTTCCATCAGTGCATCGGGCAGTGTGAAAAAGGGAATCTTCAATGCAAGGTTTCAAGCCAGGTGGATATCGGCAACGCGCTTACCGAAATGGCTGCGCCGATGACGAAGGGTGTCCCACAGGCCAACGGCGAAATTGCGGTTGAGGCGACCATGGATGTAGATCATGTGGCGAGCACCGTTGCACACATGGCCAGTCTGCCCCTGGACGCCAATGTGCTGTTCACGACCGTGATGGCAACCGCGATGCCCTATGTTGGCCGGGGTTGACTGTCGCCCGGGCTCTGACACCGGCAGACTTCCTTTTGCAAAAACGGAGCCCTGGCCTGGCTGGAAAAGGAAGCCCGTCGCGGTCTCGAGGCCCAGCGCTACAAAGGTCTCGGCGAGATGAATCCGGACCAGCTCTGGCAGACCACCATGGATCCGGGGGTGCGGCGCATGCTGCAGGTCACCGTAGACGACGCCATCGCCGCGGATCAGATGTTCACCACCCTCATGGGTGACCAGGTGGAGCCGCGCCGGGAGTTCATCGAAACCAACGCGTTGCAGGTGGTCAATCTGGACGTGTGACGGACAAATAAAAGTGAAGAGGTACATTAGACCAAAGACGACAAAAATAATGTCAAAGAACGGAATTTTGTCTGTTAAAGAACTGAATCAGTTATATTAACTTGGGCATTTGTTTGAACGGCAGATGGCCACAAACACGCAATATCTGCTACAAATATGATTTTTATAACGGACATAGCGGACACAACTCCTAACCGATTAGACTAATTCTCTGCAACACACATTTCTCAAATTAGGTTTTGGGTATGATAGAGAGCATGCAAGGGTTTGACAGTAGTTTTTTCGCAACTTGAAGAATTTCGAAAATGGCTATCTAGAGCAGAAGTATCAACTAAAAGAGGAAGGCAGTGTAGGGGATTTTAATGCATGAATAGCTTCAACAATTGCCAGCTTAAAACCAACTTTGAACTTTTCGATTTTATTGTCCTTGAACAGATCACTTTTTGGAATTTGTAACGATCAGATAATCGATCATAAAGAAATTCAAGATTAATAATTTGTTTCTTGGTATTCAAAATCCGCTGCTTTCCCGGATGACGAATGAGAAGCAACGATTTCGAGCGCCCCGTCTGTCCTGACTTTCAAAATTCGGCGGCCAAGCGAGGTTTCATAAGCGTCGGCGATCGTACGTTGCCACGTGAACGGCACGCCCCACTCTCGCAAAAATGAAACGATCTCGACTCTTGTCATGGCTTCGCCGCCTGCCGAACCGAGTTCTTGGAGCCAACGGTCGACGTTCATCCCGGTACCAAGTTCCATCTCTTGATCGCTCACCAGGAAACACTGCCCTCCTCTCAAGGCCCATTAGCTGCCGAATCATCAAAAATGCCTTAATAGCATGCCTATGCTGAGGTAATTAAGCTGCCATGAGGAATGCGTACTTGACGCACTGCACTCCTGTATCGAAACGGAAGGGCTGTCCACCCTTACATATCTTTAAATCTGCATTATATTTTATATCCCTATTCCACATCTTAAAAACAAAACCTTATTAAACTTTCTTACATTACTATCCAAATTCTCAATAAATAGATATCTTCTATGGAAACCTCAATCCTGTTCGACTTGTCATCACAATTTTTGTGAGAAATGTCTTCACACATGGCTTGAAAATCCCATTAGTCAAAACAAATGTCCATTTCGATGTCAACCATTCCAAAGTTGTCCATGTTCACCTGACATTCAATCAGCATTGTCTCAGCTCAATGTTCGTTGTCGAAATGCACCATTCGGTTGTTCACAAATCTTACCCTATGATCAATTAGAACACCATGAAAATGTTCAATGTCAACCAAATGCTCCGTGATCTGGAGAACGACTTTTATGTCGCGGAGGTCTCTGACAACCATTACGACTTTGCGAGCGGCGTGTTGAAATCGTGGTGGAATAAATATTATGCCTGACGCCGGTTCGCATCAGGGCCTCTACCGCCCGCAGCTTTCGAGCGCCGCACGCCGCCGACATGTCACCGTTGCCCGGACTGCAATGCTGCAGGACACATTGGAAATCTTGCACAGCAACGCTTCCCGGCGGTCGAAACACCATTGACGCCGGATCATCGCGCTGGCATACCACCAGGCAAGCGCGATTCCGGCCATGTAGCCGAGCGCGTACCAGCGCAAATGGAAGGTGCCGAGGCCAAGAAAGCCGAGATCAATGGAGACCAGCGCCGGACTGACATCCGGGAAGGTCAGCGCCGCAGCGGGCAGGAGGGTTGCAGCGAAGCTCATCATATCCAGCATGCAGCGTCTTTTCCCTGTATGGATAAGGACCTATCTGTTAGGGGACCGAGAACTTGTCCGCAACTCGACGGAAATCTCAACCGCTATTGTACCACTGTCACGTGATTCCACTGGGCCGGTGGCGGAATCATTGAGCGTCGCAAGCTCTTTATCAAATGAATCTTTCAGCCGATTGCATTCTGCGTCTAACAATCTCTTCAACGTATCGAACTGCCCAGCAAGCTTGGCCTGTTCTTCTCTCAACCCTTCGACGCTCCTAATACGTTCTTTAAGTTGATCTTCAACTCGCAATGGATTGTCGGTTAACTCTTCTCCGCCTTTTCATTAGCTTTCTCTAGTGCATTTACTTATGTTGTGTATAAAAGTGTATCTAAACCCATCAGCATGATCAAAAACTTGCTGGCAAAATTAGAAAATTTACAACCAGCAAACTTCCCACAATCTGACATCAACACCGAAATGGGTTTCATCTATAATAAACTTGCTGGAATTAATGGCAACAATAATGCCATCAACAAATCACAAGCCATTATCCAATTCGATATGCAAGGCAACATTCTATTTGCAAATGAAAAATTCGAAACGCCACTTCGTCACTGTTTTCTTCTTGATGTTCGGCTTCGTAAACTTCCAACTTGACACCGGACAATGGAAAACCCGCCAACAAGCCGCCGCCAGCCGCTCGCTCACGCATTTCGTCCATGGCCGCCTGACGCATGGCCGGCGGCAATGAGGTTTCGGGCGGCAGTCGATCAAAAACCAGCACCGGGGCCGATGTGTCTTCCAGCGGCGAAACTTTCACGCTCAGCCGCGCAAACATCTGAGTCGCACCAACAGACGTTTCGACGGCTCGGACTGGATCCCTATCTGGAATGTGCGGCAGACTGACACCCGCTTTCCTGCGGCGCCGACACAATCAGGACCACTCCGAATTCAGATCCAGGCGTAACGCAGAATGAACTCCCACACGTCACCGAACAGCACGTACCCGAGAGATTTCTGCCCGCACGCAACCTTCGCCGTCGCTTCACCGCCAATCCTCTGAAACGGCAGCTGCCGCTTGTCAGTGGCCACCTGCATCTTCACCACCGGTCATGTCGTGAGCCGGGTTGAGCCAGGGCTGTGAGCGTGCGTGGCTGAAGTGGATCAGCTTGGACCGCTCGTCGACCATGTTGAAGTGGTTCCAGGACGGGTCCAGGGGCTGGATGCGCGCAGGGTCCATCCACGACGCCGTCATGAAATCCCGGTAGCGAATCTGGCCCTCCTCGGGTTCGGCGCGGTTGGGGACCACCCCGTCGAAGATCGTGCTGGGGTTCCAGTCCTCGAGGCGTTCGCAGTTCAGGACCATACGAATAGAAACACACATTTTACATTCCAAAACACACACACACACAAAAGCGTGTGATATGAAAATAGAAAGTGGCATTTTTCATAGCCTAGTGAAATTTGTTGGCAGATTTTGTCTGAAAGCACCATTTTTTATATAAAAATACTTTTTGCCAAAAGAAAAGCTCTCAAAATTTAAGTTGTGCTGCTAAAGTGTCATCATCTTTTGGAATTCTTTCAGATTCAGCTATTCACAGCTTTGGAACTTTTTCCCTACAGCTCTAAAGATCAGACGGGTACGGCCATTCAGGTGCTCGAGACTTTAGAGGATAAATATTCTAACGATATTGATCTCTTTAATGCGCTGGGCAAGCTCTACTTAGATGAAAAGAAATATTCTCAGGCCGCTGCAAATTACAGCAAAGCGATTGCGCTTTTGAAAAAACCGCGACCGAGTGATTGGTTTTATTATTATGGGCGGGGTATTAGTTATGAGCGCTCAAAAGAGTGGCCGAAAGCTGAAAAGGATTTTAAACATCTACGCCCGAGAAATGACCACGATCCAAGAATACGGCGGTTTGCCAGTCGTGTTCCAATCGTTCGGGTTGATTGAACAAGCCGGCCCGGAGATCGTCGAGTCCTACCAGGCACTCGCGGGAAGTGTGGATCGATTTCTGGGGTTTGAACTCACGCAGGACTTGGCACCGTTCGGCAAAGTGTACGACCTGGAAACGTATGCCGGCATGATGGCCATTCCCCAGTGCATCGGGGCGAAACATTCGTCATTCCATAGTAGCTGCCACTTCCTCACCCCAACCTCCCCTTCTCGGTCATAGAAACGTGAGAGGATGTTTACTCAATCAGAAATTGAGAGCTTTAGTCATTCTTCTTGTGGGTGCAAAGTGATGAGAGACCAACCAGGGCCTTTCTTAAAAGCCTTTTTAATGTCTAGTGCTTTTTTTTATCTTTCTTATTGTGCTTTTTTATTTTTTTAAAACATTTTGAGGCATCTATTTTGTTCTTTCTCTTCGGCTTTAAAGTTTAACGAAATTGGAATTTTCCGCTTTTCAAATAAAAACAATGTTCATTTTTAGTTTGTAAAGTTATTTTTGTTGGAAAAGGGTTGAAAACCAATAAGTGTGATAATTTGCACCGCAGAGTATCATATGCCATATATGGTTTGCCACGGTGGCGTGAATTGCTTTGGACTAACAAGTTTTATAGCTTAAAGTTAAGGTGGGGGTGTTAAAAGAATATTTTGGGCTGGAGGGACTGAAATCTAACGCTCAGTCAAAGAAACGAGGCAGGGTGTGGTAGGGGACTAACTTCCTCCAGTTACTTTATATTCTTAAGAAGAAACCAAAACTTTGAATTTCGATTTAAATGAACCCCTTCAACAGTTTCTACGACAACGTTACCATATTAAGTAGCCAGGAAAAAAATACATTGAATTCATATCGCTTTTTAGGTAGCGCTATTGCGCTCTAATTGTTATAAAATACAACATGCTGTGAAAAAAAAACTATTGAAAAAAAAGACATAAACGTAGCATAATAAAACGCAATCTAGACTTTGCACAAGGAAGTCTATAAGTTCGAAGAAAAAATTTATGTAAGAGATCTTTCTTTGTAACCCTGTGCTGATAACAACGAGCCTCATATATAATTTTTTGCTTAAGATGACTTTTATTGGAAAATTTCCCCCACCGGAAAATATGAATGCTGTTTGCCCTACCATCCTTTCCTTGTTTTCCCCTACCATACCTGAAAGCTCCACCTACATGCCTTTTGCCGTTCCCAATATATTGCAGATATGCTATCCAGGGGAAGCAGCAGTATGCTACCAGGGGTGCCGGCACCGACACATCCTACCAGGGGCGCTAGGGTGCAACAAGGACACACATGCTACCAGGGGCACCAGGGGTGGCAGTCGCAAGCGACATGCACACATCCTACCAGGGGTACCAGCACAGACACATCCTACCAGGGGTACCAGCACAGACACATCCTACCAGGGGTGGCAGTCGCAAGCGACATGCACACATCCTACCAGGGGTACCAGCACAGACACATCCTAAGCCGGCTGCGTGCCATCGCCCGTCGCTTCTTCGACTTTGAACTGAGCGAGGTTGATCTCGAAAGCTCCCCAGGCTCCGTCGGATTGGTCGCGAGTTTTCTTTGCATCGTCATAAGCCAGCTCTTTGGTGAGGGAGAGGCTGAAGTTGCGAGTGTCGTACCGATTCCCGCTCAGCCGCCTCATCAGTTGAATCCGCGAAGCCTTCGTCAGGCGATCCTCCGGAGCCCAGATGTCGAGCTTCCCGGCAGGGATGAGTGAAAATGGTTTCAGCCAGGTATAGAACAAGTTCCAAAGCTGCCAGTAGCAGATCTCAACTGAATTCCATAAGCTGACGAATCTACCAACAAATTTCACCAGGCCAGGAAAACTACTAAGTAGCATTGCTACTATACTACCCCAATTTTTTCACAGCAGATATCAGCTTCACTATACTAGAGTGATGCAACTCTTTTTTGAAGCATTCAATACTGAGTAAAAGTCAGTGAAAATGTGCACCAGGTTGCCCACATATAAAACTCTTCGAGTTCAAAGGTTGGTGTGCATTGGGATGTTTTTGTAGACAAAGAAATAGAAACAGGCATTGAAAATGGCAGGCCTAACATGCTCAGTGAATTTGAACTCAACTTCAAGAAAATTATGGAGGGAAAGCTCAATAACTTCAATACCTCCCTGTCTTTTATTAAATTTGTGGTACCGAGAAATATAGGACAAATTTTAAAATGGTTAAACTCATCATCAGAATCAATATTATCAAAAGAATTATACAACCATCGAAGCACTTCCGCCATCTCGCCCAGTCGCAACTCGGCGAGTTCGGTTCGCTCGGCCGCGGGCTCGAGGAGGGCCTGGCCCGAGCCGAAGGGCACCACGACGTCTACGACGCGCTCAACCACCTCGCACCAGAACCAATGCTCGCCTGGATCGCGCGGGGTCGGGGAGAGTGGGCGGCAGGGCGGATCGATCAACTCACCGCGCGGCTCGAGAAGCCCGGCAGCACCTGGCCGGACAACGTCTTTCGCGCGATGGACCGAAACAACTGGACTCTAGGGGATTCATACACGTCCTCCCAGTCAGGGTCGGCAGTACGTTGCGGGCTCCCATCATCCTGCTTCTGGACGGCCCCTCTTCCAGACTCTCTTGGTGCTGCAGAAGAGGACACATCGTCTGAGGCAGCCGAATGACTGCTACTAGAAGTAGCTTGGCCAGACGTGGCGGAGGGGGCGGCAGCAAAAGAAAACCCGGGAGTGCCGCTGGAAGCAGGAACTGGAGAAGAAGCAAAGTTCCCAATTAAAATGTAAGGACAACGATATTTCCTTGGAAACTATTTTTCAAATTCGATGTTGTTTTTTTTCTTCTAGAAATTCGATCGATGGTGAACAGACCGATCAACAACAACAACAACAACCATCACCCGCCAATGATATTTTCATGTCCAATAGTTCATCGTTTATTCGAAATTTAAACGATCGAAAACGTACAGAACCTTATGTTCTCTGTCAAGTCTTTTCTGATGGACAGTCACTTTGTATACCTGTCCAAACAAACGGACACGTCAACGAAAACCGCGGATTTCCGTGGGCAACAAACGACTAGCCGATTCGGCGGACTGGGTTCACGGTAGCGCGGAAGCCGCTTGCTTGGCGAGGGCGCGACTGATGATCGCACCGGCGGTGCGCTCGTATTGCTCAGCCTCTGACTTCAGTCCGGCCTCGCGCAGTACAACTGCATAATCGTTCAAACACGTGCCGGCCATCGAACTTTGCTCTCCGCAAGCGAGGGCCGTTGCAGCCAGCGCCCATACAGCTAAAAAAATGTCGCCTTGATACAAAATATCGCCAGATACAGAAAGAACTTGTTCAACGAAGGTTGTATTTTAAATACAATTATGAAAATAAATTCGGCATTTTCGCTTCCCGTTTCTTACGGATTTATGCTTCCTTTCTCCACCCTCGTTTTGATTATTTTTGTCCGATTTGGCATGCTGGCGTCTCCTCAGTGGAATCAGATAGAATCCATAAAAAAAAAACAAATAATACGAATCATTTCCAAAGAAAGTAAGTTAGAACAGGACTCGCGAACCTACTGATTCCTGAAGCCTAGTGGACGCCCAAATTCAAACAGCACTCAAGCTGGCCTATAGCGCTGAGGAATCTTTTGCAAGGCAGTAACAAATTGCTCCCTAACACCCTTCAATCAAGGTGATAACAACCCTGGCCAAAGCTACGACACTTTGGAGCTGATCCCGCGCAACACCAAACGAATCGACTGTTTCATGGCTCCTGCTAAGCCGGGAAAGAACCAACCACGGTTTCCATTGATTAATTTAATGCCATTAGATATATCAAAAGGATTGGCTTATTATACTGATTTCAAATATATAAGTTTCATTACCCATTAAAAGCTACGAGCCTGAGAAAATTTACCTGATTTTCAAAAAAAGGGAGAAACAACCCCTAAAAATCATATAATCTTATTGAAACTCACACCATCAGATTCAGTGTATCAAAGAACCCAACTGTACATGTTTCAAGCTTCTATCTGGAAAAATGTGGAATTTTGTATTTTTTGACACCAGAAATATTCCCAGAAGTCAAAAGAGATTTACTTTTTGATGCGTTTTTAAAAAAAAATTTTGTACCCTCCTTCTCCAACCTCTAACCAAAAGTCTTTTATACAGCCCTGCGGATTATATATCAATTTCAACCTCCACCCTCCCCTCACCTTTCTCTTAAAAATAATTCTGTATTCATCTGAAGGCTCAATGAGAGCTGGGATGTTTCGGCATTAAAATGCACCCTTTGAAGTATCTCCCTCCCTCCCTAAATACGCCTTGGCATCGATGCAATCCAACGCGCGCACGCACAGGGCCTGGCTTTCATGGCAGGCTAGCCAGGAAATTGTGCCCTGCCCATCGAAAGACAGTTTTTCGACCGCATCGGTCGCCATGGCTTCGACGAACTGCATGGCCTTGTCCTCGTACCCCAGCTTTTGGGTGACATAGACCGAGACAGGAAAGTCGCAGGCATTTTTGAATGCGCCGGCCTCGTCATCCATCTCGATACAGTCGATCGAATGGGCTTCGACGGGAGACCCCGCAAGAGGTCGATCACCGCGCGGACATCTACTCGCTGGGAGTCGTGTTCTACGAGCTGTTGACCGGCGAGCTGCCCCTGGGCCGCTTCTCGCCGCCGTCCCGCAAGATCGAGGTCGACGTCAAGCTCGACGACGTCGTGCTGAAGACGCTCGCCAAGGAGCCCGAGCTGCGCTACCAGCAGGCGAGCGAGATCAAGACCGACGTCGAGGGCGTCTCCGAGCGCGTCCAGAAGGAGGAGCGCAAGCCCAAGCACAGGAACGTTTTCGGTGGACGTCTTGACGTTTTCGCTGCCAATTTCTTGATAAACCTTGGCTCGCGTGTCTTTGTCCAACGCCAACAGTTTGACCGAAACGCGAATTTGAGTGGACCGGGTCGCTTCCATTCGCGCGGCCAGGATGCCGTCACTAGTCGACGAAAGAGAGACTTGACGGACGTTGCCTTGTGCTGGTTGCTCAACTCGAATCTGAGCTTCAAGCCGACTTGCCTGGGCCAAAAAGGCTAGCAAAATCTCAGTTTTCTCTTTTATTTGTAGCTTTAAATCAAAATTTTACTCTTTCAGAACAATGTGTTGAGAAAAAGACCTCATTTATTACATTCGACTTTCGAAATTAAGTACGATTATCAAACATAACAAATATCTTCTCAATATTTCTGCGACAGAAATTGCTACTTTGGTTGGGTTCAACCTTTCTTAAACAAACTTAACAGTTTGACTCTTTGTCACAACTCTACTTTTTATAACAATAAAAACTTTAGCGTAAGGGAGTCTTGTTTTGTTGCCAAGGTAAGTGAGTTCTTCCTGAATGGCTGAACCACTCAAGCACGCGCTTCGTAATGGAAATGGTCATTTGTGATTGTTGGTATATCTAGCTGGAAGTTACCTGATCAGTGATGCGGGCTAAAAGCCCACAGGATCATGTCAATTTGTCGTCTTTGGGCTATAATACGCCACCGCAAAAAGACAGATCAACTTGAATTCGTTTAATTGACGTGAGTATTAAAAGTGAGTAAGTACAAAGTTCGTGACTCGTCATTCCCAATTGTTCGACGACAAAATGGTTGTTGAAAATGTCTTCTTTCGTTTTTGCTGAGACTTTGATTTGTTCGAGTGTTGCCTGCAGTAAAGGATCAGAAAAGGCAATAGCCCCGAATGTGGCTTTGACTAAATCCTGTGAACGTAGATCAGTCAATTCCCATGAAGAGGTGACATGCCCGAGGAAGGTTGACTTGAGTCTGATATCTGTTGAATCCACAGAAAGGGTCTTGCCTTGCTCACTTTGTTGGATCAACTACAGCCATCCGATGAACCATATGCAAAGCTTATTCAGTTTGTTACTGATCGTCCCGGTCATGACTTTCGTTATGCTTTAGATGATAGAAAGCTACGACGAGAAATTGGCTGGAAACCACAATACAGTTTCCAGGAAGGGCTAAAGTTGACAATAAATTGGTATCTTCATAACCAAGACTGGATAAATAAAGTATTGGATAAAACATATGAAATATAAGGGAATCGTACTGGCGGGTGGCACACATCGTCGCGATGGCCCCTAAGGACGGCGAGCTCCACCGCCGTTGCGGCGTCCCACACGCGCACCGTGGCGTCGGCAGAGGCGGTGGCGATACGCGAACCGTCGGATGAATAGGTAGCGCTGTTGACAACATGCGCGTGGCCACGAAGGACATTGAGCTCGTCTCCCGTTGTTGCATCCCACACCCGCGCCGTCTTGTCTGCAGAAGCCGTAAGGATGCGCAAACCGTCAGGTGAGAGGGTGGTACTCGTTACTTCGAGAACATTTGGGATCAGAAGAAGACAGATCTGTGTTTAAGGTGAATAATGAAGGAAATATCACAAAAATAATAAGTCACCAAGTCTGAAAACATGATCACATGATCTAACACCTTTACATTGGATGGATATGAAAAGGAATTGAAAAGAATTTAATTTTTGGAATTTCATAGACAAAAGTAAGAGAAGTTCACCCTGTTTTGGAAAAATGGCTGAAGTCAAACCCAAACAACAAACCAGGATTGGCAAACCTAAACAACACTTTCTGTCAATGGTAATATGCTGTTCTGCCTGAGTGGCTAAACTGGTACGTCATCAATCAACTGACCACTATTATGACCGGACAGTAAGAAAACTGACATCGGCGATTGGTGTGGCTTGGAGAGAGGGAACAATGGTGTGAGATACAATGGTGTGAGATACAATGGTGTGGTAAAATGTTCTTTTCTGGCAGTGTCACATTTCCCATATCTCGAGATACAGGGAGAGTGGGAGGGAAACATGTGTCTCTAACGATTTGTATTCAAGGAGAAGCTTATAAAAAAATAAAATAAAAAACGTGCGAAAATATGCTCACTTACATTTTTCAAGTCGGACAACTAATTTGGGTGGGTGGGGGGTCAAAACCAGTACCCCCCCCCCCACCATGGGTACGGTTTCCTCTATCGTACAACCAAAATTATTTTGGAGATAATATATCGATTCAGAAAATCAAACCAGAAGGAGAGGGGGCAATTGTTCGCGTAGATTTTTTTTGTGTTAGAAATTAGCATCACCCAAGACGGCGTGGAAGACAGCGATCAACGTATATTGCTGAACGAGCTCATTCGCTTTCTGACGCATGAAAGCGCGGGCGTGAGAGGATTTGACCGTATGCCCAGGGAATGGAGCGAGCTAAACAAGATCGTTTCTTCAGGCGGGGGAATCCCGGTCAAATCGCCGTTGTCCCAGGTAGTATTGGAGGCTTGGCATCAGGAAACCAGAGACCTTGCCTTGATACTCAGCCGGCTGACCGGTGCAACCGTGATGTCAGTCATATTGCCTTTTTATGATAAACAGTTAAGAGTTACAAGTATAGAGTTTGTTTGGACGTGATAGCAGAGAAATAGTGAGTTCGATCTCGAACGGCTTAATAAGACGGGGCTTACCAACTAAAACCCCATCAATAGAAAAAAGATTTTATGATGGACAACACGTGTTATTAAATGAAATACCAAATATATGGAATTTCTTCAATGGATTGTGCAACAAACAGATTTTATCTAGTACATTTGATGGAAAACCATATCTCCTCCTTTGCCTCTGCCTCTGCCTCTGCCTCTGCCTCTGCCTCTGCCCGCATCGGCGCACCAAACGGTCGTTCCTGCATCGCTTAGGCCTGGCGCGGACGGCAATGGCGCAGAGTGCTGCGTTGGGCTTGGTGCAGATGGTGGCAATCCTGTACAACGGCGGGGCAAAGATCAACTCCTGCGCAAAAGACGGTGTGCGGTGTGCGCCGTGTGGCTGGGGTTGAGGGCGTTCGCCTCGGTTCCGTCTTACCCAACAACAGACGATCCATTTGTTTTCCTGGCCGGGCTGTACCTGTTTTTGTGTGGAGACTGCGATGCATCATTTCACTGGCCGCACGTTGTGTGTTCCGATTCTGGCTCTGCTCGTCATCACTGGATGTGACGACCTGGAACTGCCGTTTCCGGCGGAATCAGATTCGGCCACTGTCGAATCTTCGTCCGAAGACACCGGCTCGTCAGACGAATCGCCGGCAGCGTCGTCAACTCCAACCACAGATTCTGCACCGGCTCCGTGAAGGGCACGGCAGGATATATACAGCAGGCGAAATCGAAATTGTTGATCGCATCGATCGCTTCCAGCGCGTGCGCAATAACAGCCGCTGTAGGCGTGTGATCGTCAGCTAGCGTTTTGGGGCGAAGAAAGGGTGTCTCCGCGCCTGCCCGCTCGACGTGGTCGCGTATTTCTTGAGAATCTGTACTGACAATGACCCGGTCAAAAAGCCCGCAATCATTCGCAAGTTCAATCGCATATTCGATCATCGGCCGACCAGGGCAGGCGCAGGAACGGCCCGAAGAGCACCGCAGAGAGCACCGCGGCCAGCGCAAAATGCACCCCGGTCGAGGCGCCTGCGAGGGTTGCCAGATAGCCGCCGCCGGCGCCGAGCCCTGCGCCGAGACTCCACATCGCGTGGAAGGACGACATGACCGAGCGTTTCATGTGGCGCTCGACCTCGCTGGCCCAGCTGTTCATAGCTACATCCATCGAGCCGTGGCACATTCCGAAGAAAAAGAGCGCAGCGGCGAGGAGCACGCCGTGGGGCGTGCACGTCGGCGGCGGCATCTACTGGCAGGTGCTGGCCAACTGGCAGCTCGACGCGTTCTTCGACACGCGCGTGACCGACGACGGAGACCCGCCGACACTGCAGGCGGGCACCACGCTGCTTTGGTGAGCGCGGCGATCTGATACGCACCGCGCGCAGATGCGCCGTTGATCTCGTCTCGCCGCCCGCGTGCACGGCCACGCGGTGCGGAGGCCCGGCTGGCACGCCGAGTGCTCAACGACCGTAGTTATCCCGGATGCTGCAGTCCACCTTCTGCGCCAGCGCCTCGAGCACGGACAGCATGTTTGAGCATGTTGCCCACAACAGCGCAGTTCGGCCGTCCTGTGGTCGATTGGTCAGTCGCTATGGAGAGAGAGAGGGAGAGGGAGGGAGAAGGAGAGTTTGCATACCGCGTCCTGAACGTTTGGATTCAGCCTGCTCATCTCAAGCAGAAACGACACACACTCAAGCTTTCCGCTGTTTGTTGTAGGGAGAGAGAAAACCCGTTGGAAAGTTAAAATACCTCATTTTTTCTAATTTATCCGAATTAACCGTCCTTTCACTTCCCCCAAGATAGTCAAATCGGTGAAGCGCCTATTTCTAATCAATCTGGTCGAGTCCGAAATACTCCTGCCAACTTTCAGCGATCACTGTATTGATCACGTATCTAGTTTCGGATCTTCTTCATGTAATGATTGGGGTGGTCCGGGATTCGAAGCTAAGACCTCTCGCACCCTAAGCGAGAATCATACCCCACGAGCATGCAAGCAGTCACATAGGAGGATACCTTCAATAATGAAAGTAAAGCTTCAATTATGCTATGCAGCTGTTAAATTCCTATGGTCCTTGAGTGAAGAATTCTGTTCTTTTTTTGTTATGTCAGAAGATCCATTGGTATCTAACATGCTGTAAAAGTAGCATGTCTTGGTTTTCTAAGGTCCAAATGTTAAAGTATTCAAAGGATCCACTTTAACACCAGTTTATGCAAGGCGTACCGTGTATTGTAGAGCGAAAAGTACAGCCCCTATTGATCCAAACTTTGGTTCAAACACTTCAGTATAACTTGTAACAGGGTAAGTAGGTTTTAAAATTGTTCCTTACAAAGGAATGAAAAGCATAAGTAGGTATGACAACTGCCAAAGTAACAAAGCTATAGCATATGCAGAATGGTTATAGGTTGAAGAAATACTACAATGTCAAGACAGTATTAAACATTAACACTATATCTAGTAGGTGCTAATGGAATACTTGTTATGTGACTATTATGAAAGCCACTTGAAAGCTGAGAATTTGGGCTCCCGTGAATTCTCGTCGTCGTGGAGGCGATGGTACCGTCTATCGAGGAATTCCAGATAATCGTCAACGACATCCTGCTGCTGTGACGAAGAACTGCCGCCGACCTCAGGTGTCTCATTGATACCAGTATGAAAGAACGGATTCCACCATTGCCGTTGGGGAGTCGAAAGTGCCACTCCGTTGTGCATATCATCCCCCTGTCTGTATTTCAGTTGCGTGGAGAATCCACTCGGCCGCGCGCCGACCGCGCGCAGGATCGCCATCTCGCGGCGGCGCTCGTTCAGGGTGGACAGGATCATGATCATCATGCCGATCAGCGCGGTCAGCACAACCATGGCGGAGACCAGCCCCAGCGCGGTCTCGGCGGTGGAAATGAGGCCCCACAGCTCCTGCAGCGCCACCCCGGGCAGGATCGCCAGCAACGGCTCCTCCGGGTACTCGTTGATCGCGCGCTGCACGCCGAACACGGCCATCCGCGACGTCATGCAAATATAAATAATTTAGATACACATTTCTGCCGAATGACAACTCCCAAGCTCTGGGATCGACGAACATAAGCATCGGATCCCCAGCTCTCCAAACATTTACTACTGCTGAAGAAAGACTCAAAAAAGAAATAATATATAACGGATTTCTTAAATATTTTAGATTGTAATTCGATTCATTATGGCAGACGCGATAATTACTCAGAAAGGCAAAGAAAATACAAAAAGCACAAACTAATATCAACCAATACAAGATCACCCCGGGTAATGATCAGTCGAGCCCGTTTGCCAACGACGTCACCACGAATGTGACGTACCCGTAATCGGTATTCACCCTGCATGGCGGACGGACAAACATATTCGTCGTAACAGTTTGCTTGTCTTGGTCCGTAACCGTCATGAACGAACGCCCCCCCACCAGGAGTGAATGGAGTGCTCATGGAACAGACGGCGCCCGATGGTTCTTCAACCAGCAGGTCAACATCACCCTGTCCGTTCCACTCAAGACGAACCACCAAGAGGAATAGGATGTTGGGTTGGTTAGGCATAAGGTGGTTCTTTCGGGATAAGAGATGGTTGTTTTGGGTTGGTGGATCGGTTTTAGAATCTTTTTATTTTTTTATGTTTGCCTTCGGCGACTTACTTTTTGTCAACAGCAAGAAAAAGTCACTATGTTAAAAAGTAGTTGAGCCTCAACTTGTGAGTGTCTATCATGTTTTTGTTCACAAAACACGTACCCACAAGGAGGCTCAGATGTCAAGATATGAAGTAGTAGCCAAAGGGACGCTGGTGCAGCGCCAGGCCGTGGCGGTCGTGTCCCTCGACGACGACGGCGTGCGCGCCTTGCAGCAGGCGTACTGGAAGACGGGGCCGGCCCTGCGCACCCGCATCCTGCTGCGGCTGGGCGGCGCGAAGAGCGAGACCAGCGTCGCCTTCCTCCTCGACCTGGTCCGCCGCGAGTCCGGCTCCCGCCAGCAATCCGCCCTGCTCGGGCTGGTGCGCAGCGCCAAGGGCCTGTCGGGCCCCCTGCATGTGTACAAGAATAGCCATCGGGTAATTTAACTTGCATCTTATACTTCTTGTTTCCCTCCCAGGACTTGAGGCCGCTCGATGAAAAAATGTCTTCGTGTCAGCGAATCGTTTGTTTCTGTTTCAGATCAGATCTGAAAAATTCGTTGGCCAGATGGTAAAATCGTTTTTAATGGTAAAAATCGTGTTATAATCAATTATTACCAGATTATTACCGTAATAATCGATTTTTACCAGATGGTAAATTTCGTGGTTTTGATTTTTCTTAATATAGACAGACAAAATCAGTTTGCTCTCAAGTTTTACAAAGCATAAACTTGGGTATTGGTGGTATAAAACATACACACCCTTAAATATATCACTCATTCAATTATTTTGTATTTAAAATTAATATATTTGCCCAAAACCTAGAGTAAAAGAAAATAAGACTCAAACTAAACTGTACAAAATAAAAGAAAAAGGTATCATCTTAAAGGGTTCATATAATTTCTAGGTCTCAAGTGGTATGATCATCCATCCCGGGTCCCTCGGTCACAGGAAAACGCACGCCCTCTTGGTAGTTGTAGTAGGCGCGACCACCGTCCAGCTCCTCTTGGGTGAACGAAACATGGTAATCCCAGTTGAAGTCGTTCTCGTGAGACGACACCCACTTAAACGACCAGCCCATCCTCTGTTGGTAGGCGCTGAGTCTAGAGAGGGGCGCACGCGACACGGTGACGAGACTGACGTCACGGTGTTTGAGGTGGGTGATCAGAGGATCGTAGTGATCCGCACCAAAGCCCTGGATAAGGCAAGGGAGCGGGCCGAGGCTGCCAACAAGGCAAAGAGTGTCTTCCTGGCGAATATGAGCCATGAGATTCGTACCCCGATGAATGCGATCGTCGGACTGGCTCATTTACTGAAAAATGACATGTTGACACCAAGCCAGTCGCAGCGGCTCGACAAGATCAATAGTGCGGCTAAACATCTGCTCTCCATTATTAATGACATACTGGATATCTCAAAGATAGAGACTGGTAAGTTGAACCTGAGTTCGCTCCGCAACTGGTCGAGGATGTCGCGGACGAGGCCGGTTTGGACGACTTAAACCGCGATTCGGTTTTCATGAACTTTTACTTTCCAGGAAGACTTGGGGAGGAATTGGAGAATTCTATGCGGTTCCCACGTTCGCCCGGCGATGCCGGCACGTTGAGCCTGGATCCTACCATTCCCCCGCCAGACCTTACCGCGCAGGCAATTGACGCGCTGCGCAGCTTCTTGCTGTTCCTGCCATCAAATGGCACGACACTTCCGCATGATCGCTCTGCGGATGGTCCCTTCGGGCCGGATTTCCGGCGGCGAAGCTGTGTTGGGCCGGTCCGTCATCAGCCAAATCCGAGCGCGCGGGGCAACAGCAGCACCGGCCATTCCCAAAATGCGATCAGCAGCAGGATCGCAATTTCGGCAATCAGAAACGGCCAGAGCTTCAGGGCTATATTTTCGATTCGTTCGCCGGTGACCGAGGCGAGAACAAACAAACAGGCGCCGACCGGCGGGGTCATCAAACTAACAAAAAAAAAACTAGTACCAAGAAGCAGATTAAGGCCTTAGTGAGAGACTGACAAGGGGGGAGGCAGCTTTTGATGCATTTTCAGAAAAGTAACCATGATATCTAGAAGAGCACAGAAAAAACAATCAAATCATACTGCTTTAGAATCTCCTTAGAAGTGATCCACCTTGAGTTTTGAATTTAGAGAGGGTACAAAGAGTATGGCAACAAAATTGTCCATTTTGCTGACAAATACATACATATATGCTAATAGGCGGTCAAGCATGCCGCCATGCCCGGGTATCAATTGGCCGCTGTCCTTGATCTGTAAGTCCCGTTTCACGAGTGAAATGACCAGGTCTCCCATAAATCCACTCACTCCAATGAGCAACCCGGCGAATACTCCTTGCATGGTGTTGAGCGGGGTTAACCATGGAGCGAGGAGGCCCGCACAGACGGTGATAGTGATCAATCCGCCTATAAACCCTTCCCATGTTTTGTTTGGGCTCACTTTGGGCGTAATCTTATGAATCTCTCCTTTTTAGAGCTATCCCTCTCAGCTTTAGCAGCCTAACCAAGAGCAAAACACAGCCCGTAGTATATGAAAGTTTAAAAACGCGTCACGAAACAAACGAAAAACTGTCCAAAAAAGCTGATTCACGAATGAGAACTATTATTCCGATTAATCTTAATAATATAGACTTAACAAGAACAAATTAAAAAGAGAACCTAACAGCCCATGAAAATGCTTTTACCATTGAATTATTATCATTACCATTTTTTACCCTATTTTCGAAAATTCCCACACTGGTAAAACAAGTTTGAAAAGATAAGAAGAGATTGCTTTTTCGTGTTCCTGATGATGTGGTAAAGCGAAAGATGGGTATGGAGTTGATTTCGTCGAAGTGGGCACTTTCCCGAGAAGGCAACTTTCCATATAGAAATCATTCACAACAGCTATTACATTCTGGCAAGCTTCCCCTAATTGGAGTAGGTCATTTATTTCTAAATTAAAGTACTGGTCAAGAATAACCTCGAATCCACAAAGACAGTTGAAGAAAAAGAGCAAACGTTGATTCAACTGTGGGTAGAACAAACAGATGCTGCAGAAAAAGAAAAAAGCCCCAAAGAGGCCATAGAGACGCTCAGTGAATAGCTCAGAAACTCTTCCAAGTGCCATTCGGACGTAGCAAGACAACTCTAAGACCAAAATTTGGTTTTGTCAAAGACAGTTGAAGAAAAAGAACACACGTTGGTTCAACTGTGGGTAAAAAAAACAGATGCTGCAGAAAAAAGAGACAATGGTTGATCTTGAACCGAAAATGATACCGTTTCCACATGTTTTTGCAATATGGGCTCAGGTTAATTGAACCGTGTGCTCACAGACCGAATAATTCGCCGAGCCCAAGTCGAATCGTTGGAGATCGTGGCTCTTTTTTTGAACGCCACCGTTTGCTGATCAGTCAACGCTGAACTTTCAAAACGCCGCAAAATGAACTTAGCCACAAAGAAATGATTCACCGAATATGTTTCACCGGTTCGCAGACTTGTCATCTCAGGTGACCTTCCATCAGAATCCGTCGCAACATAAACGGTCGGGAGCGTGGTCTGTCCCAGCGAGATCATTTGACGAGACAAATTGCAAACCGCACCTGCCAGGTGCAGACTAAAAACTCCGTCTTGTTTTCCAGACCGAAGTGGCCGAGCAAGCTGAATATGTGTATCCAAAACACCGCCACCACAAATGATCGTCTTCATCAATTGACCTCTTTCATCGCGTGTCAAACCGTACACGAACCATCAAGCGGTTTGCCGCTGTTTGCCCTCTAATCTCTTTTACAGGTTTCAATGATATTCCTAGCTATTATAGAGCAGCACTATGATATTGCTTGTATGACCTTTCAAAAGACTGTATGCATGTAGTTTTTTCGTTTACCGCAAGTTTTTTCTCACAACCGCAAACCCTCGTAGGTTTTCTTCACCGTGAAAGTGTTGTTTTATTTATTTATTTATTTGTGAATGTGGAATAATAAACTTAGGGACTTTAATTGAAACATACCCTAAACGTTCCAAATAGAGTAACTGTCTGAACTTTGTATTGTATTATGATGCTCTGTACATGTTGCCCACATTATTGTGGCAATACATTTTTTTTGTTCAACAGAAAAAAGAATTCAGAAGAAACCTTGAAATAAAAAAAAAATATGTTCCGATTGTGGATTGAACAAGAGAACTTATAAAGTAAATTTCCAATAAGAAAGAAAATATTTCAGCAAACTTCCTTGTTGCTCTGACTCCGGGTATCCCACTTTCATTTCGTTCGTCCTGACCTGCTTGGGCTGGGTCTTGGTCAGGTCGTTCATGACATGTTCCTCAGATCGTGAATTGGGTTCGAAAGCCGCCCAAGCGTCGATCGGGGCGCGACTGCACACGTTCGGGCCCGAAATCCGGGCGGCGTGACGGCTTGTGTTTTCATGCTTCGCCCGTGCGCTCGGCGGTCAGCTGACGCTGAGCGCAGCTCAACGTCCGCAGGAACTCAGATCAGCTCGAGGACAGGGTCATGAACGGCAGGGCCATGAACGCGACCACGATCAGGCAGGAACCCTGCGCGGTCGTTTTTACCTGGACCTGTATGCCCGCCAGCACAAGCGCGGCGGCGCCTGGATGGATGAATGCCTGGTACGTAGAACCAGTGATGAAGGCCTGCAGTCTCCGGTCGCCTACCTGACCTGTAATTTTACTCCGCCTATTGGCGATGATCCTTCCCTGCTCACCCATGACGAAGTGCTCACCCTGTTTCACGAGTTTGGCCATGGCCTGCATCACATGCTGACACTGATCGGAACAAATAGAAAAATGGATTGAGGATAAGCCTGTCTGGTGGAAACACAGTGTGCGGCTTACGCTGGATAATGGGGAACTAGATAGTGAATTGCTCGATGAGATTTATGAATTAGCGCTTATTGAGCATGAACTAGCCAATACCACTGATGAGTTCGAGAATGCGACTAAGCCGATAGATTTTTCAGGTCACAAAAGTGAAGAAGAAGTAGTGAATATCAAATCACTCGGCAATGTCTTCGGTGTCGGTGCTTTAGCGAGATCCGGCCACGACAGGAGGTGGTAGAAGTAATACTTCATCTGATAGTTCTCCGGCAGGCACCAGAGGTTGGTCTCCTGCATCTGCAGCAGGTCGGACACCTGCACCGCCCGTCAGCCTCGCCGCGCTGGAGCAGCACAGGCTGGTTTGTGCGCACCTTTGCTGGCTGTATGGAAATCATCGTGTGTGATTCTCCCGTGGAGCTCTGCTCTCTATATCCTCTCCCCCCAGACCTCGTCGTCCGAAACACGCTCTAGAACATGCCAGCATTCCCCGACATATACGAAATAATTTCTGTTAGTTTTTAGTTTTAATGTCCTTACTTTCAGTCGAAAAGAACTTGTTTTTTTCCATTTAATACACTTAAAGCATGGCACAAAGTAATTTGCATAGAGGAGAGGAACTTTGTCATGGAAACTTCGGAGGGGGTTCATTCACTTAATATTAAAAGTCTAGGCCTTTTTAAGTCAAAAGTAATTAGAGGGAAAGCAGCCACTCCCACACTCTTGTCCCGATACTGATAACGGCAGTGGTACTGGTACTACAACACGTGGAACACGCTTGGCACAGGATCAGGTGTGGGCAAAGCCACCTGGTGCACCACCTCTTTCTTTTCATCGCGATTCTCCTTATTTTATGTTTGAACCTGACGATGTTGTAACTGTATGGGTCGCCTTAGATGACATGGATGCAGAAATTGGGCCTTTAGAATATGTACGTGGTAGTCATAAGTGGGGGCAAGAAGAAACGCTGCATGAACACCACAACCACCGCTTTCGCCGGTAATCAGTACCCGGGCATCGGTTGCCCCGACCATTTTTGCCTGTTGCAGAATCTCTTTCATTGCGAGATTTCGCGTAATTATGTCCGACGCCCAGTCGGCGTCCGCATCGACCGAACCGGACACTCTGAGCGCTCGATCGACAAGCGTCATCAATTCATTCTTGTCGATCGGCTTGGTCAGGAAGCCGAATGCGCCGTGCTGAGTTGCCGTAACGGCATCGGGTATCGTTCCGTGGGCGGTCACGACACGACCCGCGTCCTCCGTCGAGGGAACCCGGAACAGCCCGGAGAGGCGGTGGAGCCCGCCGTCCCTGCCGTCTTTGCCGTGCCGACCAAGCGAACTTCCACCGAGCGAGAACGACGGCTCGCTCTCGCACGTTGGATCACGTCCGAGACCAACCCGCTCAGTGCGCGAGTGATGGTCAACCGCATCTGGCAGCACCATTTCGGACTCGGCCTCGTAGAAACTCCGAACGACTTCGGTGTCACCGGCGCGCGTCCAATCCCCTGGAAGAGCTCCATCTCGTGTCCACAAGCATCGCATTCATAATCATAGGTTGGCATTTGTTGATTCCTCCGATCGTGGAAATTCAATTCGACGCATCGTTGATTCAGTATAACCGCAAGGTCAGTTTATTCGGTTGATTCCTGCTCAGGTAAAGTGGCGGGGCCGGTGGAAACGAAAACCTGAGAAGTTCGTAACACACGATCATGAAACTGGTACCCCACGCGGGCTTCCAACGAAACATGATTCGCCGCCGTGGCTGCCGAAGAGAATGAGCCCGAACACTCGGTTGAAGAGAGCCAGGAGATAATTGATGAGCGTGAAGCCGAGCTACTGGCCAATCGCGAAGCTGCAGAGGCGATTGATCTCGATACAATCGACGCTGATAGCGATCTGTCATTGTTTATGAAAGAAGGCGTGCCTGAAGCCCTGAAGCGCAAAGCACTTTCCACATTATGGCGCTCCAATCCGGTGTTCGCAAATCTCGACGGCCTGAATGATTATGACGAGATAAACGTTGTGTCTTTTGGTATAGCCATACCTTTTTCTCTACAAGATAATTTATTGTCCACTTGCCTCTTGAACAGTCCCTAGTGATTTAAATTCAATATTATAGAAAATTCCTAAGATAGGGGTAAAGGTACCAGTGGTTGGACAGTTTTTATAAAAGACCATTTTCTGCTCCAGAAGACTTAATTTAGAGACTTTTGGTTTGAAAAGGGTTTCAGTTTGTAGAAAAATATCAACGGATCTAAATGTTAGATTAGAGGTTTTAGAAAGAGTCATAGTACAATGGACAACATACCTAGAATAGAAATAGATATGACAGATGCTTTACAGGAGGGCGAAGTTGGCATTGCTGTATTGTTTGATTGGACAGATGCATATGGGAACGTAAAACGTATAAAGTTACAAGAAATTATGCATAATAAAAATTTTCCACCTCTGGCGATTTCAATTATAATGGATTTATTATGTGATTAAATAAAAAAAAACTAATTTTTTTAACTGAAAGTAAGGAGCGAAAGGAGAATTGAACAAACCCCCTTTCAATATCCAAGAAGGACGTTGGATACGTTAGTTCAACTTGAGCAGAAAGTTTCTTCGATAAAATAGAGTTTAACAAACATACTACCGGAATCCAACACACCACAAAAGACTTGGTAAATCTCCTGGAACTGTGAAAAAGTCATAGATTCAAACCTCCTGGGGTTAAGAAGAATTAAGTATTTAGGAGTGATAACAAAGATAAACAGTACACTTCACATTTTTAGCATTTACCGTGAAACTTCTACATTGATTTTACTCCTCTTGAAACTGCTTTTGTTCACGGAACATGTTGCGCGCTGACTTTTTTTGTGGAAATTGTATCGGGCTATTTTTTGTTCGTGAAAATTGTCCTACATTGATTTTTTCCTCGTGAAACTGATCTTGTTCATTTGCTGCGTGCTGATCCTTGCTCATGGAACTTGCTACGTTCTGATTTTTTCTTCGTGAAACTTTTTGCATGTAGTTTTTTCTCTTCGTCAAACTTTTACACTCAATTTAGGTTAATCGCAAACTCTTCGTAGATATGGGGTGTCGCAAATTTGCCTATAATCTCTTGCGTATCCTAATATAGGACTACAACCCAGTATCCATATCGCCGTGGCATACTGGAAACATTAGATGTTTTGTCACTTATATATGAATTAGTATTAAACTAATTAGAAAACCTGCTCCGTGGCCCATCTATGTGGCACAAGCAACTTCGATCTTCGTGGCATGTTGTAGAAGAATTGAATGTTTTGTCGCTCAGCCCTTGTCTTTCTGGATGAGGTGCCTGTTTGAGGCTTCAATATTTGGATATGCTTTGTAATCCAACAATTCATTTCGTGTACAATCAATAGACTAAAAAGTTAATACCCATTGACACGCAAAACTGCGTTCAAGCCTCAGCTGCGATAATTTGATAAGATAGTAATCTAAAAGATCCTTCATAGTTGCAACTGCATAAAGTTTAGGCTGCGGTCACAGTAGGAGTAGTGTCATTTAATAAAGGATTTGTGAACCCCTTGGATAGTCGCTCAGCCGCTTGGATCGCAAAACCGGTCGCTGCTTGGTTTCCTGAAAGAACGACTGCTTGCTCGGCTATTTGCTCCTCAGTCGAATTGTCATAATCAATTTCGATATCGCCAAGCTTGGGCTCAGCAAACAAGCCCCATCTTGGAGGAATTCGTAAAGTAATAACTTTCTTACGGCGATTAACTCGACAACCAAAATCTAGGGGGTTCCCTGTAACATATCTAAGACTATAAACTGGCTTAGGCCCACAACTACCCCCTCTGCATGTCTCAAAGATTATACTGGAGTACTGCCTCAGTTCGCATTATGAACATTTTGGACAATACTGGACTGAATCTCTCAACCTCTTGACCAGCTCAGCTGAATGTTTACTGGACCATCCAAAGTGACTTGGATCGTTTTCACAGACTGCATGAAGGCTCCTATTCGTCCCATACTTTTCAAAGTAGCTTCTGCTCTTGAAGGGGGCCTCTCATAATCAATCTGATGCATAAATTAGTCCAATTGTTTTTTTTTTTTAATTTTGTTTAATCATTGAGAAAGGGCGCAGAGTGCTTGGTATTCCTCGAAAATCATTATAATGGTTTATCCTTTGGTTTCGGTATTAAACCTGTAAAGTGTTTGTGTTTATTGATGTCATTCTAGCACCAACTACCACTTCCCATTCCAGCATATCTCCCCCACGTCCTGAATTGACCCTTTCCTACAATTTCTAGCAACTATTCACTGTTTCTTGTGAGGAGTTTAAATGTTAACAAACGCCTGGAGGTGCGGCTGACGCACGGCGACAGTGCGCTGGCGGCGCGGGTCAGCTCGGCGGAGTTGGACTGCGGGGAAACGCACGACACGGCGCTGCGCCAGTACTACTGTCCCGTCGAGTTCCTGCGCGACCTGTGTGCTGCCCAGCAGCTCCCGGACATCACCGTGGCACCCCCGCTCGCCTCTCCCTCCACCTCGCCACTCTCCTCTTACCAGCCCTCTCCGTACGCTCCCTCACGTGCCAAGCTGCCCCCACCATTTTTGACATGTTTCGTCAGAGAAATTGCCTGTACAATTGGCTTTGAATTTAAATTGTCCGTCATGAAAACCTTTTTAATTATATTAAGTATTTTATTATCAAATATTTCATCTGGTATCACTTTTAGTGGTGCAGATACTAATATCTCTCCTTCTGAAACAGCTATCATTCTAATATATGGAGACAGTCTGTCTGCTGGTTATGGATTACCACAAAATTCTGGATGGGTAAGCTTATTAAAAAAACAATTAGTAAAGAAGTATATACCCCTGTAGAACCGACTGACGGAGACACTAGTGACTCAGATGAATTGTACTTACAGTCACAGGAGCAAATAGACAGGGTCCCAAGTAAAATAAGGTGTTTTTACTAAGAGATTTTACCGCCCAGGTAGGTAGAAATAGGGATAGATGGCATCCTAGCCCAGGTAAATTTGGTGTAGGAAAGGAAAACAGTAATGGCTACAGACTTTTGCAATTTCGTAGGTATAACAAGCTAGTCATAACCAATACAAACGCAGACTTTTATAGTGCTTATGCTAATAAGATTTTAGTATTTTGCACTACAAATATAAGCTATGACCACAGGAGAGTCTCAACAAAAGTACTTCACAATTGCCTTTTATAATCTGGAAAACTTATTTGATACGTTTAACGATCAATATACTCATGATGATGATTTTTTACCAAGATCTGAAAAGCGATGGACTGAAAAACGCTACCACAAAAAACTCAAAAAACTAGGTTATGCCATTTCAAAAATTGGTACAGCGGCGCCTCTTCTCCCTCAAGGCTTGGTTCCTCCAATTGATGTGCCCTCGCCGGGGTGCCAGTGGTTTTGATCTTTTCACGGACCCGGTATTTCCTGGGAATATTGGCCTTGTCGGTGGTGAAATGTTTTTTGCCGGAATCATCGGTCCATTGGTAAATGATTGCCTCTGCATTCTGGGGCCACAGACCCGAAACACCCACTGCGAATATTGAAGCCAGAACAATACCAATAAATTTTCGCTGGACCATATATAGAAGAGAAGCATCTAAAGTTGCTTAAAAAATAGGAAAACAGTCCTTTTTTCGACAACTTTTTAACAAACTTTAAACTGATTTTAAAAATAAAAATCCCTGTTCACCAAATTTCTGAAACGTAACTCGTAAAAGTATAAAATTGAATCTCTGCTATGGTATGACAGCAAAATTTAGTCTTTTGTTGAGACAATGTAACAGCATGAGAAAAGAAACGTTGAAAAGGAACATAAACTTTAATAGCACAAAAAGTGTATAAAGCGGTAACGATCGAGTTCATCCTCGCCCGGCTCATCGGTCAGGTACAGCCCGAACATGCGCGGATCGAGTCCCATCGATTCGATATGCGCCTGCCATTGCGAAAGCCACGTTGCGACGGCGCGTTCCCACGCATCGCTGCCGGGCGTGAGGTTGCTGCGCAGTTCGAAATTGCCTTGCGGATCGGGAATATCGAAACGCACCCAGCAAAGAAACATTGCGTCGGGCATGTGCTCATGATGAAAACGCACGCGCTTGTCCTACAGTTTCAAACCGTTCATTTTCCACCTCGATTCGGCTGAAAACGTGCTGGCGCGCTATGACGAGGCGCCGGACGTTGCCTGTTTTTCGATCGCGATGTGGAACGAACAGCTATGTCTGCACGTTGCCGAATCGCTGAAGAAACGCTGGCCGGATTGCCTGATCGTGTTTGGCGGCCCGCAATTGCCGCATCAGCCGGAAGAATATTTCGCGGCCCATCCCTTCATCGATGTCGGCGTCCGGGCGGAAGGCGAAGATCCGTGTCAGATCAACTATTCTGATCAACTCATATTTTCCGCATGATAATAGATCTGGTCCCTCAATTACAATATTTGCAAGGGCCTGTGCTTCTCTGAGGAAATTAATTAAACGCTTAGTGTCTCAATCTCTAAATTACACCTCAATAAAAATATCAATACTGATTGTGTTAGAAAGGATTATGATATTGATTGTCTCCCGCTATATCGCATCATTCCTAAATCTCTACTTTTCACCTATATCCACACCACTGAAAACAAGTTTTCCGGTCCTGGTAAGGTCCATCCAGCGATGCCCTTCGCCCAAAAGTTCACGGGCGCGCTCGTCGAGAATAAAATCAATGTCTACCATATTGGCTGTAATTTGCATGGCGGCGATTTGATCTACGGCGGCGATTTTACCAAAGATATTTTCACCCGTCTTTACTGCTCCTCGAGTACGGATTACATTAATATCGTCGGCGGCGCCTTGCGAATCGCCCGTAAGGAATCTGGCTTCGGCTCTAAGCAGATGGAATCTGTGATTGTAGAGCGCACTCTTGCATCACTTGCAACTCTGTGTGAGCTAGGGCTGTATCAAGATCAGGTCACATCTTGTATCTGGATCATTTTGAGTAGGATATGAAACAAATGGCAATGGAAGCAGCTGCATTGCTCTGTGATCCGTCTCACACCACTCGCTTATCTGCCACCTGCCTGTTTGCTGCAATTGGAGCGAATTTGGATCCGGTCATTTGCCATCTCTTGTGCTGAGCAGAGGCCAGGTTGACGAAGTCTTTCTTTCTTCAACACAAATTCATTACACATTCTATTCTGATACACCGAAGATTCTCGGTCGAACATTCGGAATGTGTGTTCTACAAGATTTCGAAGCTCTAACACCCAATCTCTTGGCTCGAACGATCGAAACTGTCGAAGGTGGTGGTTTAGTGGTTCTACTCCTCCATACAATGCGTTCATTAAAACAATTGTACACTTTGACGATGGATGTTCATGCACGATATCGAACAGAATCTCATCGACAAACTCTTTTTGTTTATTAAGGAGTTGTCATACTTACCATTGCGGATTGATTTTACAATAATTTTTACTCACCGTGCATAATTGTAATCAAAAGCAGCAGATCAATTTCAGCTTTTTAACTTCAAAATTCCGGGTATTCCCAAGTTACATCTTACAAGTACGTTTCTTGACTTGATCATTGTAATAATAATTATTTCCCATAATTATGATATATTATAAGCCAACAGAGGCCATATAACAGAATATTCATAGACGGTAAAAAGTTGAACAAAAAACGAGCAAAATTTAAGATGAGTAGGGATGACAACCATCATACCTTCTCAGGGCCAGAACACAATTTGCACTTTACTGAAAACAAGATACAGTTTAATTTTTTTTTTACATTTTTAATTTAATATGTAAAACATAATTAAGACTTTAAGTAATAAATATCAGCAAATGTATGTTAAATTGAGAATCCGCGGTCTTTTTTTCCAGTAAAGCGCAAATTAATTTCTTTTTTAGGCATGGTGAAATGCATTCTATTGTTCAATCAGCTTGCCAAGCACATCGTAAGTGTGTTCCAGCGTACCTGCGTTTTGCTTTTGCTGACAGCTCCCAACTTGGTACCAACCGGCGTGATCCAAGACAACCACGTGTAACACAAATGCCTGTGCTATCTGTGTATGAAATGGACTCGAGTGATATTCTGGCGGTCATGACTGTATGCGCAATGCATCCAACCATACTTCATGAGGATTGGAGGAGAGTAAGCGGAGATTTCCCTGGTCTTGCCGCACGCGGCTGTCGATGCAGCCCAGGATGGCCGCCATCGGGTACTGACCGTCGGCGGTCTTGCGGACCTGATTCATGAAGTCACGCTCGAGGGCCTTGCCGTCGAGGAATCGCTGGTTTCCGTCCTCCAGGAGCTCGATCACGAGCTCGGGGGTCAGGGCGGCCTGCGTCTCCGCCGTCAGGGGTGCGGTGAGGTCGCGTTCGTAGGTCGATGACGCGAACGCCACGGAGCCGACGAGGAGCAGGATGGCGGCGGCAATCTTGGCGCGGATCTCCTCGCCATAGATGCTGTCCAGCAGCGAACGGGTGATCTCGCTGCCCAGCGCCTTGCTGAGCATGCCGTCGAGGTAGCCACGCGAGGCGCCCTTGATGCTGCTCTGCTCCTTGTAGTCCTCGAAGAAGCGGCCGATGACGTCGGAGACCATCGGCTGCTTGACGTTGGACAGGCGCGCCATGGCCTGGCTGATGGCGACGATTTCCTCGCGGGAGAAGTGCCTGAGCACCCCGGCGGAAATCACCATGACCAGCGATGCCGACCAGAGGTCTCCCACAGCTCCTTACATAGAGGATACTGCGCCGCGCAACTACGCGGACGGCGTGCGGCTTGTTCAGCGCAGGACCTTCGATACGGACCTGCCTGTCACCATGGGGCCTGCAGATGTTGAGGCCTGGCTGCTGGGAGGCGCCAGCAAGGCTGCAGGCCCCCATGCCCTGACGGAAGGCTTTGCCCGTCGGCTGGCGCAGGCGGGGCTTGGGGTCGCCCGGCTCAGCCGCTCGAAGTTTGCAAGCAGGCCGGCGGGACTGAGCTGGCCGGCCTTTATGGGCTCTACGAAGATCGGATCGCAGCCTTTCGAGAAGAGCCGCCACCGGACGATTGGGATGGCGTGTTTGTCGCCAAGTCGAAATAGCAACCCGGCTGACTCGGGGCGAATCCTGGTCGCAGACTATAGCCGTATGGTTGTAGATGCAAAGTCTCCGCGAGTTTGTTCGACGAACACATGGCCGCAGACGATGGCTTCGGTGCAGGCCCCTCTGAATAAGTCCGGGTTGAGCAGCTTATGTTTGGCATGTGCACAATCATGGCGCGAATCGCACGAAATAGCCGGCTATTGCGAAGATTCGTCACGCAGAATCTGTGCACGCCAAACGCAAGATGCCGATTCATGCCTTGTTCAGAGGTTCCCTAGACCCGGATTGGCAGCGCCCGGATCCGCTCCCCGGTCAGCGCGTACAACGCGTTAACAACCGCCGGCGCGATGGGCGGAGTCCCCGGCTCACCCAAACCGGCCCCCATCAACACTTCCCCGCCGCGTCGGCTGTTGCGATACACCGGCTTACCCATAAACGGCCGGCCGGTGTATACAGTGCGCCCCACGCCCTGCGATCTGGCAAGGGTATTCAATCCCAGGCCATCGAGCAGCGTCAGTTTGGACAGCATCACAGCGTTGTGCACCACCGCGACGTCAAGCATGCGCTCGTAGGAAGCGGAGTGATCCGCATGTATGGGCAGGTTGTCTGCCTCCAGGGCTCGTCGAATTTCCGCGGAAGGAGGGCTGCTTGCCCTCCAATGTCTTTTTGACTCTTAAAAAGGGCAGCGGAACTTTTTGAATTAGTTTGACATCCACCTAAATATTCCTTGAAAACTTCACATTAATACCCTTAGCTTTCATTGTAGCAGTAGTTGTTGTAGCATTAGTAGCAGTATGCACATAGCACCTCATCAACATCCCCTTCAACACACACTGAAAGTTTCAGCTTAATACCATCAACCATTTCTGAAACTTTTCTGGTAAGTCCTACAAATCTATTACATGTCTATTTTATGCAGCATACATCTTTTTTTCCTCCTGTTTCATTTTTAAGTATTTTCATGGACCTTTCCAAAACTTCCCCAAACAATTATATAGTTTAAATTCTAAACTACAAAAGGAGTCTTGTATTTCGTAATAGTACAAAAAAAAAATAGAAAAAAAAAAATATTTGATCTAACACTTGCTTTAAATCATCAAAAGTTATAGCGGGTTTAGGATCAGCCAATCAGCATCAAATTACTACCTAAAGGACTAAAAAACGAGGTAGCAGGATATATTACAAAATTTGTTAAAAAAGAAATTCGAGAAGAAAAGGCCAAACAAGCGAGAAATGAATCTTCCAAAAATACTAGTGAAACATTGACTGAAATTCCTTCAAATGATGTTGAGTCTATAATCATGACATCAGATGATGTTCCTGATGAAGTTATCGCAGCAGAAACACCTGCAGCAGAAACACCTGCAGCAGAAACACCTGCAGCAGAAACACCTGCAGCAGAAACGAAAATCCACCATGGGTATGGAATACACCTGAACCTAACTCAAACACCAATAGAAATGATGATTTACCAACAATACCACCTTTAGAACAAATAACCCAACCTCGTGCACACCAATCAACAAGTATTAATGCTCCATCACCAACACAATCATATTTAGCTCAAACTGAAGAATATTCCCATGAAGACGACTCCCAACAATCACAACAATCATCTGGTGACGAATTTGATCAATATTTAAGCGCAAAAAAAGAAAATCCACAGCATCCCAGACTCCCTCCCCCATCTCCTCCTCTTCCCCTTCCCCTTCCGCCCTCGTCTCATCTCCATGCCTGCCCGTTGCGATTGCCCTCCCCCCTCTCTCTCCGCGTGTGCAGTGGCAAGTGCCAAGTACGGTCGACTGCTGGTCATGATGCGCCACAAGACGGACGGATTGGACATTCGCGAGCGCAAGCTGTTGCTCAAGGCCTACCCGAAAGTCTTCGTCGGTCCGTGGCCTTTCTCCTCCACCGGGCCCCCACAGACATTGACGTACGACAAAAAATAAAAAGAAGGGAAAATAATCAATGAAAGACAAACACAAATAAGGGCGATTTTCAGCCAGAGAATAAATATTTTGTGATCGTCCTGTATGGCCAGAGTGGTCTAAGAACATATTCACAAACACTAGCATTAGACGTGGGGGAGATTAACTACAGGAGATTCCTGTTTCTGTTTGAGGAAGCACAGAATATAATCTTTGGATTTCAAATAGTAGTCTCTATGGATATTAGCAAGAAATCAAAGAACAGATCGCAGTTCTTGAGGGTCAAAGAATCCGGCTTGACGAAGCGTTGATTAAGCGGATCGACGAAATACTGCTCCCGTTTCAAGTAAAGCGGATGGAACAAGTGTTACGCCAAAGACATGTCTATATGCTTACCGGAATGCTGCCATTTGAGTTTCCGTTGCATATTTCAAAAACTCTCAAGCTCAATGCCGTAGAAATGACTGAGCTAAGGAGTGCAACAAAGTTGGAAAAAGAAAAGTACATAAAAAAAAAGAAAAAAAAAATATGAACGACGTCAAAAAGATAGGTCGCAATCATGGAAGACGTAGCATGATTATGCGTTTCAACTTAATTTCAAATAAACCCATAAAAAGTTTTCTTTATTTTTTTAGTTCTCTGGTAGCAGTAATAACAAAAAGGAATGGAAAAGGGCATATGGTACCCATGCAAAAAAGTAATGTTTATTTTTGTTCAAGATAGGGGTTCTAACATAACTGTTTGGGTTTTTTGACAATGGTGAATTCACTTAAGTGGAAATTAATTTTGGTAAATACAAGATACTTTAGTCGTTGAGTTGTACAAAACTTCAAGATAGCGAAAATAAGCGGAAAAATTTTTAGTCATACTTAAAAAGCTTTTTACGTCCAATGCAACAGATCGAAGCAACTGACTAAGGCCGAATTTATACCGCAGATGCAGATCGAAATGCACCAATGTAGAAAGTGAAACGGATTTTTTATTGTGTTTTGGACACAAGTTAGCTCGCAAGCCCCCGGCTGGCACTGGCGAATAGGTCAACAATTTCACTTCTTCTCCCTTACGGTTGTGCACACGGAATCTTGAATTTCCTGTACGTTTTCTGTTTTTTTTTCTTGTAGAGACTGAAGAACCCTGCAACAAAATCAGAAAAGACAAGTTCTACACTGATCTTCTTAAAGCTCTGAGATTGGACAACTTAATTATCTCTGATGGGTTCAGGGGTTTTCTTATTGCAGACATAATTTAGACATATAAAAATAATTTTGTAATTAAAAGGCCTGCACGCAGTTCGAGAGCGCGTCGAAGAGCATCTGGCGCTCGTCCGTGAGGCGGTTGAGCTCGACGACCTGCACGTCGACCGAGCGCGACGGGTCGGTGTCCATCCCCGCGTTGATGGTGTCGACCTTCTCGCGGATGCGCTCGTCGGAGCTTCGCATCGCGCGGATGAGCAGCAACATGATGAGCTCGGCGATGGAGCGCCCGACCCCCGCGAGCGGATCCAAGCCCGCGTCGCGGACGAGGCGCATCGTCACTTGTAGCGTTCCATTTTGCGTTCATATTCGCGGTCCACGTTCATCTGGAAAGCGCAGGGGTTGCCGAACTCGTCTATCATCACCTATTGGTCGAGAACCATGTCCACCGGGTTCAGCGGGTTGATCTGTTGCGCATCGCCGCCAAGGGCCACGATCCCGTCGCGCATCGCGGCAAGGTCAACCACCGCCGGCACGCCGGTGAAATCCTGCATCAGCACGCGGGCAGGGCGGTAGGAAATCTCGCGCGGGTTCTTGCCTGAGGAACTTCCGTCTCCCTTCGAAATGCTCCTTTGCTTATTGGATAGCTGGTTATGACAGCAAACCAATAACAAGAGGATGTGTTGATGGGTGAATAAACCACTAACTAAACGGCATCACTTCTTAGAGTTCTGATCATAAGCTCAAGATAAGTAGAGAGGCATCGTCTGTGTTAGATCCCAGGGGGTGGGGGTAGTACACAAATCACTGAGATGGTCTTGTGACAACCACTGTAATAAAGCACGTATGTGTAACAAGATTTATGAAATATTGAGTTGTAAAATTATATGTCACCGCTTTTACGAGTAGCAATAGGGTATTTTGTCGTATTTTAGCCAGGGTACGGTGTAGTAGCTTCAATAAAAATTTACTGACATATTGAGCTTAAAAATTGTAGGAAACTCCTCCTATGAGCAACAGCATTGTATTGTTGTGTCTTTAGCCCAAGATTTATGAAATATTGAGTCGTAAAAAAATATGCCACTACTCTTATGAGCAGCAAAAGGGTTACAAGAAATGACAAAGAAAAATGCCATTTTTGGTATCTTGTGGCATTTTATGATGAAGCTACTAAGAACAAGAGCTAAGAGCTCATATGGCATTTGTAACGAGGTGGGAAGAGCCAAGAACTCATATGGTATGAGCTCAAGCAAATTCCAAGAATCAATAGATTGCTTTAAAAGAAAAATCAGAAGCTTAATGCCGGTCGGGATTTAAAATAAGAGCTCTTGAGTCACGGGGTCCTTCTAAATATCAAAATTCATTAAGGGGACAGCGAAGAATGTTGTATATTCGCAAGTTTTTAACTTGTAGTTAACTTGTAGCTAAAACGTAGTTAACTTGTATTGTATATGAATATCTATCTATCTATCTATATAAAAATAAGTTGTATGTGTGCATGTTTAGTTGTTTCTAAAAAGAGCGTTTGCATGTGACGTCATTATAAGTATATAAGGCTTTGTAAATGCACAGACAATGGGACAGCCAAGAATGTTGTATATTCGCAAGTTTTACGTAATTAAAAAAACCCAGATTTGAGAAACATTTTATATAAAAATTGAGGAATCAGATTCAAGCCAAATGCATTAGTTACAATGTCAAGAATAAAGTAAAAGCTTACATATAAGTCCAAATGAGCAACTAATGCTTAATAGTTGCAAACACTATCTTGAGTCGTAGAAAAATCCGTTAATAAAGCATTAAAACTTGTAGAAAAAAAAATATGTCTTGCTGCTATACTTTATGCTGAAAATGCAGCTAATTGCAAACCCAGAACAAAAGAAAATCCCATTTCAGCTCTCATTAGGCGTCAGACGGAATTTTTAGTCAATTGAGTCCAGTAGCCTTTCCATCGTGATTCGTCCTTTCTTCGAGCATTTTTATACTACCTAAGTTTTTGTTGCTCATCGTTTATTTATTTACTCCATTTGTCGTCTTTTACCGTTTTTGAATGGGCAATAAATCTGTCTATCAATCCATCTATTGTGATGGATATAGTGGAGGGCCTAGCTGACCCTCCACCTGCTGCTCTGGCGTGCAACTGGGACCCCCTCTTTGTTGAGGCACAAGTGACAAGCACTGTCAGGTGAGTGGGATTAGGAGTAGTCCGGACTTGGAGCACGCAGGAGAGCCTCAAGGGCAATAGCTTCCTCACGAACAGCGAGTCTGAGAGCAGGACGAGTGGGGTCCCCAGTCCCCGGGTGTTCCCACTCTTGTAACGTGTACTGTCTGCACGATTGCCTTAAGCTACTGCTTACCAAGGCAAGTTGGAGAGGAGCAACCCAACAGCACCCTCTAAAATCCAAAGAAATAACTTTCCAATTAATTTTTTATTAACAAAATAAAATGTCAATTTAAAACACACAGAAATAAATTAGAAACTTTTCAAAGAAAAGCTGAAATCACCCGAAGACAAACAGAAATATAGCCATTTAATAATTTGTCCTTAACCAACAAAAACAACTTTTAATGAATCAACTTGAACTTAGAAAGATCAGAGATTACCACAAATAGAAGTAAGGCTTACACCCTCTAAACTGTCTAAAAGCCTGAGGTTGTTTTTAAAATCATGCCGGTAATCCCCTTCTCGGTGGAAAAGGGTCCCAGTAAAAAGGCTGCAAAAGGATGTTTTTCAGCAAAGGGTTTTTAGGGGGAGGGTACAAAATAAACTTTAAAAAACGTATCAAAAATGTAAAATTGATATCTACCCCCTGTAGATATCAATTTTACTCTTTCTGTTAGTTTGACTCTTTCTCTTAACTCTACTTTTTAAAACAGTAAAAAACTTTAGCGTAAAGAGCAGGGCATTGAAATCTTACAATAAGGAGCAAAATACCGACTCAGGAACGAGCCCATAACTGCTTATGTTTTTTTAGGGAAGAAATATGAATAAAATTTCGCTTGGAAAGGGGCAATAATAAAAAAAAGAATTATTTTTGATACTTGGAACAAGAAATGCCCAGAAATTTAAAAAGCTTTATGATTTCAAAGGTAGCGTTCCCAAGCCCCCTCCCCTGTGTATGTCAAACATACAACTTTAAATTCGGTATTCTTTTCTTCTGCCGTACAATTGTATGTATAAAGTAGTTGCGCTCCCCAACAATTTCTGCATTACAAAAGAGGGTGTAAAAAAAATGGAAAAAGCGACAATATAAGCATCTTAAGAACAAAATACAATAGGGAAATTAACAAATCAATAAAACTTGTCTAGTTTTATATAGTAGGTAATAAATTTAAGTTTTAAAAAATATGTCAGAAACAGGGACGTATCAAGGATTTTTTTTCAGGGGGGATGGTACAAGAAAAACTTTAAAAACTGCATCAAATAGCAATTACAGTGTACGGGCAACAGAAGCAAATGTACCAAGCCAAACACTACTACAATACAAAATATATGGATGGACAAGGGAAAAATAAAGGAGGCGTAGGGCATAAATAGGAAAAATTGCTTAAGTTTTCTCATTATACCTAGGTTACGAGACAAAATTTTACTCACAGACTGCATGAAATTTGAATGACAAAATCTCACCAGTATAAACCCCCAGGTACTTAATCGATAAAGCACGCTTTAAAATTCCACAAAAATAAAAAGCTATGTGATTTCAACGTATTATTTTTTCCCATGCCACTTCGTATGAAAGGCTTTGTCGTAGAATGTTCAGCCCATTCGACTGCGAATTGAAATTTCTATTGTCCTTTTTAAGAGTCAAAAGTGAATGGAAGGCATCCAGCCCCCCTCATATACAATCCTCTACAATAGTCCTAATTTTAGATAGCTATTTTGTTCAAATAGTCAAAAGGTTCAATATTTGGCTCCACCCCCTCCCCGCATCCCAAGGCAAGTGTGAAGAATGCAAAGAACAGGAAGGCATGAAACCCCAATTCGGGGCTATCTGCTTTCGCCATCCAAAGCAGGCTGACAATGGAACCAAGCGCGAAGAGCACGCCCATGATCCATGCGCCACCGCTGTCGCGGTTTGCGGTTAGTGTGCTGTTCATGACTTCCCTCGCGATACTGAACACACCGGATTGACCATCCCGTTCCGGGAATGGCCGCTAATGGCACGCTAGAAGCGTTTGATCGCGGATACATTGAATATAGGCTTGGCACTTGGCACTTGGCACTTGGCAGTGCCTACCACAGACCATGTAGCGCTTTCTATGGTGCTTCGCAGCCTGCCAGTAGGGCATCAAGCCCAGCACATGCTTAGTTCCAAGAGAAGAAGTCTAAGAAGACTGACGTCCGATGCAGGTCGCGTGCCCTAAAACAGCGAATCGAATCAGCTGCAGGTTGATGTGGCAAGGCATATCCACGTTCCCTTCAAAAGATGTGAATGTTCGAAGCCGGCTATAACTGTTAATTCGACCAGTTGTCCATAGCGTTCCAGTTGACAAGTTGCCGGATAAGTATTTGCTGTTATCTTTTACAGATTACATCCTATGAAGTTAACATTAATTCGAATAAAGGACACTTGAATACAATATAAGATTTAAGACATGTCTTAAATTAGCAATTTATAATACCATCTATTTTGACAGAATCTGTTCTGCAATTCTGGAACTAGTATGCTCAGCTCAAATATTTTTACAATCAAAAATAGACTGTTTCCCCGCGCCCCGGCCGGGGCGGGATTGCCCATGGCATGCTCCGTGCCGCGCTGGCCGCGCAGCAGCCGGGTCAACCGGTATCGCCCCGGCGCGATCAGCTCTGCAGTTCCCGCCTGGACGATCTCCCAGCGCCCCGGTGCCGTTTCGATGGCCATTGCATTCGCCCCACCGAAGAGGGCCAGATCGCTGACACTGTCCAACTGGCCGCTCGCCAAATCGAGGATCAGGACATTGCCGAGATCGAAACGCGAGGTGGGACACGTCCTTCAGGGTCAGTTGAAGCAACTCGCCGACCCGCAAGCCCGTGTACAGTTGCCAACGCGCCATGAGATCGTAGGGCGGCGGCAGCTCCGCCAAGAGCTCGCGTGCTTGATCACTCGTCAACGGTCGCGGCAGCGTCTCGAACTGCCGCAAGGCGAATACGCTGCGCTCGGCTGGCTGCCACGATCTGCGCCGATCCCGCAATGTGCGGCGAGCGACAGGGAAATCGACGGCACGAGCACTCAGTGGGGAGCTGGAAATAATTATTTGTACTGCTGCCCCAAAAAATAAAGAAAAGAGAAAAAGGAAATTGAACATTCACCACTGTTAATAGTAACGTGCAGAAAGTCCCAGAACTAAGATTATCAAAACAATTGAGAATTTATACCGCTATCTGATATTTAATCTTGTGAGCAAGGCAATAATTAAATAGGTGTCACTAGTATATTTATTCTTTTTTTAGAGCCTATGATAGCATTGAATGAGGAGAGTAAGTGAGCCTCAAGTTTTACGACAATAAACTGGGAAACACCTGCGGCCCCCATCTGTCCAGAATTGGCCCAACTTGCCCCCACTCCCGAACATCCACAGATCGCCAACCCCACACACAGTACCTTCAGCATTTTCATAACAGCCCTCCTGTAACCAAAAGACAACCGATGAGTTGATAGATTAGATCTCCTGACCTTATGGAAATTCCAAACATTGGAGGCAGGGTCCATTCCTTGGTATTTGCTACCTAATTCGGAGAAATATCTTACGGACTTAAAGACAAGATTATGATTTAGAGTCACTCCCTAAGCTACCCCAAATTACGCAGCCCAAGGGTTATCACTGGAAGCAGGGAAAAGATTTACTTCAATATAGCCCAAGTGCCGGATTATTGCCCAAGGAGAATTTTTTCGAGCAAATTGCTAAGTATCACTCAGATGCTATAAATGCTCGTGAGCCAATACCCGAAGGTGGGTTTGGCGGGCTAGATCAGATTTATACTGACCTTTATGGAAAGCCTCCCTTCCCTTCCCTCTTGCAGCCCCCCCACGGGGACTATGGGGAGTGCATCGTCTCCAAAGACATAGTTATTATCTTATTTGATTATGCTGAGAAAAAGGCTATCTCAAAATTTTGATTCGTTGACTTTGGAATAAGAATGAGCTGTTGCATTGGTGATTTCTCTTTTCGTTATAGTAGCTTGAAAGTTCTACAGTGGGGTTCTCTGATACGCTGAATTTCCGATGGTGTGATTTTCGTTAATATTCTATGACTTTTAGGTGGTTGTTTCCCCAAAGTGTTGTAAAGGACCTTGTGTGGTCATTAGATGGAACCCAATGTGTGAGTACTAAGTAACTGCTGGATAACCTCAAGAATGTAACCTCGCGGTAACCAGTGAATGTAATCACTAACTCTAGCTCTCGGCTAACTCTAGTGAATGTAATCACTGACAAACAACTTCTGTTAATAAAAAACGACTACAGTACTCAACTGTCACTAATAAAACTTGTCGCATCAAAAAGCTACCTGCCAACATAGCACCGGATGCGGAGGGGGCAGTGACAGACCTATCAATTGACAACGAATAACTGCAAACCAAGAAGATAATGTATTGGCTAGATGACACAGTGAAAATAGGGACCCTTTTAGGGACCATAAAAGTAGGTTCTTTGTTCTTTTCACTCATGGACAAATATTTGTCAATGAATAAATATCCCAGAGAAATACAAAAATTCAGATTGTAGCCCGAAAGATATCCGCGAAAAGATATTTTGAGCTATTTACAACAATCTACAGCTACCGAACAACTTACAACCATAGTCCCCAGGCTCTGGACCCCAATAGCCTTGTAATATGATCTTTGGAATATTTTGAATAAAAGGATTGTCTCAAGATTTCTATTGAATGCATCTTGGTAAAACACGACGTGTTCGTGCGTATGTGTGGAGGGGAGTAGTTACACTCTGGTCAATTTGACTCTTAAAAAGGGCACTTTAACTTCTGATTATCAATCCAATGGTCCCCTCCAAAGCATATACGAGAACCCTTTCTATAAATAACCTAGTCCGCAACCCGCCCGGTGGCGGGATTCCCGAGCTGGAGGTCCACACCGTAGTTGCGGCTCGACGTGACGGTGTTGCGCTCGAACCAGATGCCGGAGTACGCCCCGGGCGTCGACGCCGTGGAGACGACGCGGACACCCGTGCCGACGTTCGACAGCGAGCACTGGCTCAGGGTCAGCCACGAGGTCCCGTCGGCGCCCTGCGGGCCGGCGGCCTCGAGGCGCATCGCCTCGTACGTGCAATCGACAAAGGCGCACCTGGCGGCAAGTGCGGGTGACACACTTCCATGCCATCGCCCCCGGCCTGTTTAAAATAGACAATCAGGCGTCTGAGCCATTTGGCGCTGAGATCATAATGACCCGGATGCGCCAATACTGCACTGCCTCCGGCTTCCTGAATCCACTGAATGGCTTCTTCAATGCTGATCCACTTGGGACTGACATGGGCCCGTTTGCCCTTACCTAAATACTTTTTAAAGGCCGCATCAAAATTGTGTACATGGCCCTTTTCAACCGCAAAAATGAGGCAGTCTTCTACTCGCTCTACAGTGTGTATTATACGTACGACATTCACACCTCATCACCCTTATCAGCCATCATCCTTCGTAGGAGATGACCATCAATTATTCATCTCTCGCATTATTTAGTATGTTGCTATCGTCGATGATGCCTATCGACCACGGAGTGATCGAGACGGAATGATGAAAGATGGAACGGAAACCAATATTGTATTAGAGGATTCTTGTCACAGTAAAACAACTCGAGAACATCCAAATCAAATCCAGAAAAAATGATCGTTGAGTACATTATCCAAACAGAAAAACAAAAAAAAACAAAAAAAAATGATAACAACAATGACTATAACTTTCTTCACTTTTAGATTTTTCTTTTTTTTCCATATATAGTATGTATGTGAGATTAATTTGCAATGATAATTATCATGAATTGGATCATCGTCGTTTTGGATGGAAAATACATTTTTTTTTAATCAAATTATCAAAAAACTGTCTGGAAAAAACAACAAAAAACAGCGGTAGCTTTTGACTCTTACACTGATGCAGGAACGACGAAAAATTGCACATTGACGAAGAGAACCAATGGTTTGCCATGTACAACCATTGAATTCTCTCATAAGAAGAAGATTTCTGAGAAACCCAAAAATAAACAACTGTTCATCGACCTGTCCAGCCTGAGAGGCTGGAAAATTAAGGAAGAAAAGTGCTAAGTGCTCAAGATGATACCAATTTCTAATTTGCAAAAACTTTAGTCTGTTGCACTGAATCTTCCGGCCTCACCATCGCCGGTCTGTTGATTCGTTTCAGGTACGCCGATGAGTTGAACTGCGCGCATGCCTTTCTGAACAAGCGTATTGGCGAGATCGGTTGCGCCGGTCAAATCATCCGCGATGGCGCCTAATAGGATTGCCATGGATTTCCTTTACAATATGTCTTCTTCAGCCGTCCGCTCGCTCGACCATGAACCAGGATCGTTCGCGGTCGGAGTTATTCGCTTTCACCTAGAACCGCCAGCAGTTCAGTTGTCACGGTGCCGGCCACGCAGTCGTCGGTCACCACGCACGTGGTGCCGTTGGAGATGTAGCCCGCCGGGCAGGCGCAGTCGTAACCGGGTGAGCTCCAGGACCCGAGCGCGCGCTCGGTGCACGTGCCGGCCCCACACGGGTTGCCGGAGCACTCATTGATGTTGGTGCAGCCCGTGCCGCTCGAGCGGCCGTTGCCCTGATAGCCCGCGTGGGGGCAGGTGCAGGTGAAGTTGCCCGCGCCCGGGTCATCGGAGCAGGTCGATCGTCGACGCGAAGTGGATGACGCTGCATGTCGACCCAGCGGCCCTCGGGTACGAAGGCGCGGTCCACCCGGTAGTCGGTCGAGCCGGTGCCGCGCAGGCCGCTGGTGTGCCAGGTGTCGAGGATCTCGATCTGGTCCATGGAGAAAAACACGAACGGGGCCCTCGCTCCATCGGGGCTGGTTGCGGGCTCGCCGTTCGAGTCGATCACGACACATCCACCGCCGAAGTGCGTGCAGTGGTGAATCCCTGAGCCCACCAGAACATTCAGGACCGAATGAACACTCAAAGTAAGCAAGGTGATAGCATGGCTACTGTGCAGGTGGCTCGACAGATGCTTGATGTTCTAGACAACTACGATAGAGCCTTTGGTGCCGTTTCGGCAGAAACGGATGAAGAACGACAAATTGAGACAGAATTCCGAGGCACTTATGATATGATCCTGGAAACGTTTGAAAAGCTTGGTGTTGAAGAAATTAAGACAGTAGGAACGGAATTCGATTTTGAGGTACATAAGTCCGCCCTGAGTCTCAGCGAGGGAAACTGAAGCGATATAAGCTTGGCAAGAATTTATCGGCCGCAGTTGCTCCATTGAAAACCGGTGCTTGCGCACCGTTGCCAAAGTTGCCTTCACGTCTAAGACAAAATCTGCGGAGACAAAATCATACTTCGCGGTCCTTCCAACAGTCCAGCATCTCACCGCTCCAGGAATCGAACTTGCGCACAATATAGTAAACAGTTCTCCCCATAACCCAATAATATTTCTTTGGTATACCATCGATTCGGCGGATTTCTAGCTGGGTTCAGTCATGTCGGCAAGTCTGGCGAATCCATGCGAATTGCGGCGTCATTCATAACGAGGCAGGCCCTGTTTCGGCAATACCCAACGGTCGTCGTTGCCGACGTTTGTGAGAAAACAAACCGCCGCACGACTTCGGGATTTCCGCCGCGGACGTCAGCGATCGGTTCCGGCGGCGCCATTCCTGGCGCGGTCAGGTTCCGGCGGCTTCACTCGATCGGGCGCGGCCAGACTTGGTCGCAGGCCAGAATACGATTCGCATTGTGCCATCCTGGGGCTTTTCAAACCATCGCGATGTGACCATCCAGGATGCGGCTGGTGCTGCTGTTGTGGAACTGCCCGTTGTAGACGCTGTGCGTGAAAACATGACGCTGGAATGTGGAGGAGACCAATGTGCAAGCGGCAACGCATTTGTTGCGGTAGGGTCGGGCAGTGCTTCCTGGAACTTAGACACGCAAGCAGGGCAATACCTTGTTCGTATTTACTGACTTGGCAGGTGTTGCTGCCATGTTAGGCATGAGCCTGAATGAGCCCGATTGCTTAGTGCTTCACTATTTCAATAGCACAGATGCGCAAAAGTATGCTGAAGAAATTAAAAGAGTTAAATTTTATATGCCGCTGGTTAAGCTGTACTATGCATTTTGGGCAGCCCTGCAAGTTTCTACAGGGAATGAGTCTAGTTCAATCGATGAATTAAGAAGCGGGTGGGGGCCTGGCTCGTTAACCGTATTTCTGAACCAATACCTGCCAGTTCCCGAAGGCTTCCAAAGGTTAATGGTGCCAGAGGAGAAGACACTGCGATTTACCATTCAGCACCAAATAATGGGAATAAGTGAATTGCCTTGATTGCGACCCCGCTTCTTCACTCTGACAGGAAAAGGGTTAGGTCTTGCAGTGCCATAATTAATTCACAACTCATCTAATCCCACCTAGTCAAACTCCTGAAACAGGTTCCATAATAGGTTTTCTCAAGAACACACCGTCGCTATTCATTAGAATACCTTCAGGGCCTGCGATTCCCATATGAGATGAACTTTCAGGTCATTCTACGCCCTCTATACAAGGGTAGAATGCCCCACCCTACATTCTCACATTCTCTACATTCTACATTCTACATTCAGCAGTGCCATCTGTCTTCCAAATACAAGAGGATAATGCTACACCTTTGCTCCCCAAGATCCATAAGAGTCAAACTGAGGGGGACACCTTCCCCTATCCTAAAATCCTAAATAATACAAATATAGTTTTTTGTTTTGAGATGGCAGTATTGATGGAATCGTCCTTAAACCTTCATGTTCTTAAACCACTAAGGAAAGGAAGAAAATAGTGGGTGATATGTGTTCGTGCTTTGAAGCAGAGGTGGGATACTACTTGGGATTTGCATGTTTTTTAAAGAATTAAAAATATCTTAAACAACAATGGCCAAATGTTCCCTGTAAGCTTGACGCAAATACGTTCTAAGATCACACTGACTATACTTGACGTCTGACAAAAAAAAAAAAAAAAAAAAAAAAAGTTTGGTGCCCTCTTACTCCTGTGGACGCTAAACGCGGCACTATAGCAATATGGGAGAATACTCATAAAGAACTTATGCGTTTTGACGGAGACGACGAAAACGTCAAATCTTTGCATGCAGCCGGCCTATACCAAGAAGCGCAAAAAGCGGGACAGCTTTTATTGCCGTCAGAACTCCCTGATCCAATACTAGTTCGTTCGCAAGTTGGTAAGGTTTTCTTTTTGCATGCACAGACACTACATAAGAGCATCTCAGAAGTTCTAGTTGCCTTTTTAAGTAATCGGAAAATTGGAGGGCAACTAGGCCTTCTTCCCCATCCCTTATTTCTCAAAATCATATGATCAAAACTAAGAGAAAGCTATTTAGCCAAAAAAAAGAATTAATATGCAAATATCATTTGAATACTTTATGTGCGGAGAGCCAAAATCAAACATGCATTAATTAAAAAATGTTCAGAAATTAAATTAAAAAAAATAGTTTTTCAACCGAAAGTAAGGAGCGACATTAAAACTCCGTCGCCACGTCTCCAACAAGAGCGTGCGTGCTCGAAATGCCCTCGCAGTCATCCTCCCTCCCGTAAGATCTCGAGATACAGCCCACGGAAGCGAAGCGGGAGAGCGTGGGCGGGCGAGGTCTCAATCGAGGCTTCTCGTTCGACTCTTCATCACCGCCTCCACCTCCCTCAGCCGAGTCTCCATCCTCACTCACATCTTTGCTACCGCCAGTGTCTTCCTCCGATGGTGGAGGCGCTAATGCCTTGAAGTCATCCCGCGAGGAACTGCTATCAGCTATTGAGAAGATGGTAAAAAAAAACCCGGACAGATCAGTATTAATGGGTGGCTATTGGGACAACACACTTTTCGGTGAAAAAGGACCTCACAAGCGCGAGCTCGACAAAATTGAACCCAGACGACCACTCATTCTCTACGATGATTGGGGACATAGTGTCTGGGCTAACTCTGCTGCATTGACAAAGGCCGGTGTTGATAAAAATACCAAAGATCTGGTTCCCGGTTTTTCATTTTACGCATCGACGATCGCAGCGGAGCTCGACGATTCCTTGGAGCACGAGATTCGTGAGGAGGGTCGGAAGCGTCTCGAGGCTGAGATCGTCGCACTTCCCGAGGAATTCCGGGTGCCACTGATCCTCAAGGAGATCGTCGGATTCACGGTGCCGGAGGTCGCCCGCATCCTCGGGATCGAGGCCGGCACCGCGCGGAGCCGGGTTCACCGGGCCCGACTCAAGCTCTACGAAAAGGGCGCTTAATACCTACGTATGGTCAACGAGTTGGAAGATGCCTACCGGGTGCTGCTCGGAATGAAGCCCTTGTCGGCTCCCTAGTCCTAGTGCGCCGAACGCGTGGCGAAGTCTAGCCGGAGCGTCGTGACTCACCACTTGCGGCCGGACTACCCGGTTGCCGCGATGTGCCTGTGGCCGTCGTGGGCCTCCGCACTCCCCCTCCGGTGCGGAGAGTCACCATGGGGTTTGGCGCTCCCTTGGCGCGCAGCGCCACGATCGGTCTGCGTGTCTGGGCGACCCAAAAATATCTACCACGGAAGTGGAAAATGTGGATCAGATAGTTCTCGGTTAATGATCTTGAATTTGCGAAGAATTTTTTGAGATAAAAATTATTTCTTATATTATTTATTTTTACTCGTCTGTTATAGCGCCTTTACGTATAGAGGCTAAATAGAGCCGGTTTCTTCGTTAGTTTCTTTCAGCTTAGCGTGAGACAATCAAAGACAAGTGACATATTAGATGGGAATACTTAATTTGGGCTGCATATTTGCACATTACGTGCGTCGAGCCCCGCCTCGAGGGCGTCCGGGTCGAGCAACAGGTCGTGGAGGGGGACGACGAGGCGCTCGCCGGCGGCGGCGTGGTGGTGGGTCGTGATCTCTTCGTGGAGCTGCTCGACGCGGGCGATCCCGCGCTCGGGCTCTTCGACGACGACGAGGGTGTTCTCGGGGAGGTGCTCGAAGAAGGTCGCTCGCTCGGGTTGGATCAGCGGCGCGAGGGACTCGGCGCCGGGCGGCACGTGGCCCCGCAACAGGAGTTTACTGCGCTTACCTTGAGTGAACCGATTAAAGACATTAAATCCCTGTTAAAAGGTCAACTAGCCGTTGCACAAAAAAATTCAGCAGGGGAAGTGGTTAGCTTATCTTATCTGCAAACTGCCAGAGTGTTAGATGCTTTGTACACTAGCGGTGAAAATGATGCAGATGAAGTAAATGATCTGGGAGCTACCATACAGGGCGAGTCTAGTCAGTTTGCGCTTTGGGCGCCCACTGCAAAAGCGGTGAAAGTAAAGCCTGACCTCATTGCACACAATGGGTCAGGTTTCCGCATTCGCACTTGCGGCCGCATGTTGCTGGTAAAGCGAGGACAATCACCACCAAAAATCATCCGCAAAATCCCTGGGTCAATCGGCAAGCACGGGCGAGCCGTCCTCTCGTAACGGAAGGAACGGATTGAATGCGACTTCCCAGACATGGCCGTCAGGATCCGCGAAATAGCCGCTATACCCACCCCAGAAGGCCTTCTGAGCAGGTTTGAGCAACTTCGCCCACATGTTTTTTCTATTTTTAAATGGTTGAATTGTTTGGTTTTGCGCATCGTGTCCCTTGTTCTGAGTTTTCTAAGGTCAATAGATGTCCATACCGTTTCAAGTATTAATCCACCTAACCTCTTAGCATATTTCTTATGAAACACTAATATAGCCTAAGCAATTTTGCTTGTCAGGTGATCAATTGGTAAAATTCTAGTTAATTGACTTCTTGCTATCTCAGAAAGGATTAAAGTTAGGAAAATGAAACTTTCAGAGGACTTGCGGCTGAACGCTCAGTCGCCGCGATTCGGGAATTGCCTCAGCGATTGAGGCATTCGCGTAAGATGAAACGCAATCTTGCGATGAACCTCACGCTTCTGGGGGCCGCGTTGCTTGCGCAAGGAAATGCTGAAGACGCGTATCAGTCTTTTGATCAGGCGGAACTCGCCTACCGAGATCTTCTAAGCGATGACAGCCACAGCGTTAGTCTAGCTACCCATCTTGGAGGGGCGCGGTGCAACGCGGCACTCGCCACGATCTCGTTGCCGCTCCATACACCAAATGTGTAGTCTGAATAGAAGGAAGATCGTTTCCCGTGGCCACGCTGCGCGTACATTAGGATTGCATCGACGAGATTGGGGTTGCGTTTCCATTTGAACCAAAGGCCTTTTGGCCGGCCGGGAACGTAGGGAGAGGTGATGCGCTTGATCATTACGCCTTCGCGGTCATGATCTGTTGCGCCTTGTTCACGCAGACTTGACAGCTCTGGCCACGTCGAAAACGGTATGATCTGAGTACAAATATTTCTCAACTTTTTGGTAATGTGCCATCGATTCAACTACCACATCTTACAGTTTCATTTCTCTATTACTGCTATAAAACCAACAAACAAAACAAACAACTGTTTCTCTCTTCTTTTCATTGAACTACAAAAGTTGAGTTTTAAATTATCCTAATATGTCTAAACTGAATTGCTGGCGATATAAAAATTTTAATATTATTTAATTTAAGTCCCATGTTGACAGCTTAATGAAGATACGTTGCTCAAAGGGTCGTCCTGGTGACCATCAACAACGGATTGCCAGGCGACGAGATTTTCGTCCAGCGCCTGCTGTGTTGCTTCGGTGATGATGGCGTCCTTGTCGGCAAATTGCTTGTAGAAGCCACCCTGCGTCAGCCCGGCAGCTTTCATCAGTCCTGCGATACCGATCCCGTCGTAGCCGTGTTCCCGAAACTGTCTGCTCGCGGTTTTCACGACGTTCTCGCGGTTTCTGGCTGCCGTTTCCCTGCTGACACGCATTTCTTGAAACTTTTTTATGAGAATTTTTTCTTCCTGAACCTTGCTATACGTGAACTGTTTGTGCGTTCCATGGAATTTGCCATGGAACATTGCAATCTAACAATGAAATGACAAGTTTCCGCTGTAAAATAAAATCAATTTTGTTTTATAAACAAGTCACTTTTTTATTATTCATTTATTGCTTTCTTTATTATTAAGTTATTTATTAGTAATTTTTTGTTTATAAAGTGTAAACGGATATGTTTGCAGGGCAAGCCCAAAACGGGTTTGCGGCCGCCAGTCGCGCGAGGCCCAAGGCCCGGTCGCCCGCCTGATCGACCAGATGATGCCGCACGCCGCAACTGCGGCGATCAGCGCGACCCCGACCGCCGCCACCTGCCCGAAACTGCCCGTGATCAGGTTCATCGAGGCGGGGATCAGCGGCAGGTCTGTCACCGTGTTGAAACTGCGCCCCAGCGCCTGCTGCATCGCCAGATCGGCGATTTTCTGAACGACCAGCAGCGACAGCGCGACTGTCAAATGGAGCTCTTCCTTACTTTTATTGTAAAAACTTCTTTGTGGAAAAATTTTTTCAAATTATTTCAGTTAAAAGGTGGATCAACCCTTGTCAAAGTGTTGTTTTAGTCTCTACAAAAGGTTATAAGGGAATATTTGCCCTCCCCTTAAGCTTGGAGAGAGCTAGCAATCTCTATAAAAGAACTTCCCCTATGTTGCCCTAAATATGCATTTTTGTGTTCTGACACCCGACTAGAAAAAAAGTTCTGATTTCAAAAGGATCTACGGTGATGTACGATATCGTTTTCGATTTTTCGGCGTATCGCTTCTTGCATTTCTGTATTCGTGCGAGTTTTTAGCAGGCTGTTCATTTTTTCTCCTTTCCTTGTTTTTGTATTCAAACGCAGAACAAAACAAACGGTTCCTAAAAAAATAGTTGAACATTTTAAAGCACTGACTGTTAGTACAGGCATAGGATCAAAAACATGAAAAGATCAAGAACTCAAGAAAGGAGAAAAAGGAGAGACCCCATGTTTAATCGACATCGGGATCACCCGGACCGAACTCGACTCGCAGCGCGGCTCGGTGCGGTCGCAGGAGACCGCGATCGGCAATCTGATCGCCGATGCCATGCGCGAGGCCGTGGGCGCCGACGTGGGCATCACCAACGGCGGCGGTATTCGCGGCGACCGCACCTATGACGCCGACACCGTGCTGACCCGCCGCGACATCCTGAGCGAACTGCCGTTCGGGAACACGGTGGTGCTGCTTGAGGTGAGCGGTGCCACCATCCGCCTTCGTGTTGGTTAAGTGGGCAGCGGTTATGAGTGGACAGCGGTTATTAAATGGAACAGCGTTTTAGTCGAACGGCGCCTGTGCCAATACAGCCTCTGTCGCGCACAACCCTAGGCCAGGAAAGGCTTCGAACGGGGCGGCCTGGGCACGGGACGGTGCGGCGCCGGAGCGGCAACGCGGCCTAAATATAAGGCGTGCGACCGAAAAATACAGGCGGCGCCGCCGCGGGCCACAGAGACCACAGTATAACCTACCGGGTTTTACAATTTCTCTACTTGTTTTTGTTGTCAGGGAGTGATATTTATTTTGTTCTATTTTCATCCAATTCCAGTTTTTTCCCTGATAAGGTTTGACCGTTATTCTTTCTGTTTTTGCTGTCAGGGAATCATGCTTATTATTTTTTTTTTCCGATTCTAGTTTCTTCCCCCTGATAAGGTTCTTGTTTCAGAAACATTTGTACTTCCATTACTATTCACTCTTTTAACTTTGTTTTTATTCTTTTGCAGTTAATACCGCACCATCTGCGTCAGGCGCTGCATCAGGGTGAAGGACACCGCCGGGTAATCTTCCAGTACGCTGCGGAAGGTTGCGGGATGCATCATGGCAACCGTTGTCGGCTGAATTGCGATGACATTGGCGGAGCGCGGTTCACCGTCCAGCGCCGCCAGTTCGCCGAAAACGGCGCCGGTTTTCAGGTCGTCGAACGCGATCTCTCGCCCGGAGACGGAGAAATTCACGACCCGCGCCACGCCGTTGATGATGAAATAGACCGACCTGCATGCCGGTGTGCTTGCAGAAGGCCGCCATGGACTCACGAAGACGATCTCCCACATCCGACGCACCCGGCCGAATGTGGGCCATCGCCATCGCAATGACCCCGCCAAGGTCGGTCCTGCTGATCCGGTGCTGCCACCGCCCGCGCGCCTGCGACGCTTGCGCGCATGCGTGGCCGCCTGCTTCTCCTCCTCATCCGACGAGACCAGCTCCTCCGTGTCGCCGTCCGCCGCCGAAGAGCCCGCCCGCCGCCAGCAGGATGGCGCCCTCGCAGGCCTGCAGCGACTTCTCGACCTCGTAGTGGAAGTCGACGTGCCCCGGCGTGTCGATCAGGTTGAGCTGGTAACGCTGCCCGTCCTTCTCGTGATAGATCGTGACCGCGCGCGCCTTGATCGTGATGCCGCGCTCGCGCTCCAGCTCCATGTCGTCGAGGAGCTGGTTCTTCATCTCCCGGCGTTGCACCGTGCCGGTGAGCTCGAGCATGCGGTCGGCCAGGGTCGATTTCCCGTGAAAGCCTATTGACAACGTCTTGCCGTCCAAATCTAAAAGTGATATTAGAAACTGAATCTTCTAAGAATGCGACACCGACCCTCTAAAGTTGGACGCCGATGAGGAAGCTATAGAATACTAAAGTGTGACGTCACGATTTAATGAATATCAGAAATTTGATAATTTGTTCGACTCGTTGCCTTCTTGTTGTTGCGATAGACAACCAGTCCAAATTCGAGAACCATACCTGTAGTAATCGATGAGATGTGCCCTTTCAACAGCCGCGGCTACTTTTTTAGCCGATTTTGCAGGGGTCACCTTAGCTGGAGTTTTCTTGACTGGTGTCTTAGAAGCTCTCTTTTTAGGTGTTTTCTCAGCCTCTTCCTCTTCTTCTTCTTCCTGAGAGCCCTCCTCTTCAGCCTCCTAATAAATCAAGAAATACGATTATAGCAACTAAACTCACATTTCTAAATAGCTCAGTCAAGTCAAATAAAGATATTGAGAATTCATGTTTGGTGTATAGGTCGTTCAGTGGGCGTCGAGCGTGCCGACTTCATCCTCGCCCATGAGGCTGGAGTAGCCGACGACATCAGCAGCAAGTATGGCGGCAAGCCTGCGTTCCACACTCAACCCTCCCTAGCGGGAGATTAGACGCTGGCGGCTTTGAAATCTACGTGCTGCCGTGCAATCGTTGTTTTGTCCGATGCTGGAACGGGAACTCAGGAACGGATGTTGAATCCCGGCCAGACTGGCCGGGATCCGGTCGTCGGGGGTACGCGGGTACTATATCCCAACGAACAAGCTGCACAGGATTTTTTTGGCAATCATCCCGTATTTTTAGCCTTTCAAAATAAAACGGAAGAAGTTTGGACCGTTTTTATGCGAACGCTTATGGCACATGGCGCTTGGGATAAAGTTTCGCCCTTTATACCGAATGCCGCTAAAGACGAGGAATTTCCTATCGGCGTTTTAACCCGCGCGACTATCCGTACCCGCCGTCTTTGGGATTTTTGGCGCTTTGTACCTTCCGTAAGTCGTTCGGTAGATAAAGAGTTTCGGTTACTATTGAGCCGGGTCACTCCTTACTTACAGTTCTTTACCACGATCTGTCCGATTACCCATAAAAATCCAAACAGAGATCATTGAAATTTTGAACGCTTTTTCTGCGTTACCAAAAGTATTGTATTCATAAGACTTTACAGTTTTATGAAATGTAATTAAACAAATAGAAAAGGTTTTTCAACTAAAGTAAGGAGCAAGTTTAAAACTTGAAACAAGCTGAAATTACTCTGTGCATAAGGGGGACGCTGGAATGTCGGCGGCAGAGGTGTGCCGTAAGCATGGTCTTAGCCAGGGCACATTTTACAAATTCAAGTCGAAGTACGGCAGTAGGGAAGTCTCGGACGCGGCAAAGCCGCAGGACACGCAGACGATAACGCCCAGTTGAAGCGTTTGCTGGCGGATACGGTTCTGGACAACGCTGACCTGAAGGATCCGCTTGGAAAGAGCTGACAACGCCAAACGAGCGGCAGCTTGACTGCACACGGGGCTTCTGACCGCGCCCCCCCAGTATCATTCATTCGGTCCTTTTACAAAAATAAATTTTATATGTAAACATTTGGCAAATTGAATTTAAGGCCCCTGCCCCAGGGGAAGCGTGATCTCTTGTCATCCTCGGAGGCATAGCTATTGGACCTTTTGACTATGCCTTAACAAAATGGCTATATTTCAAAATTTTAATCAGTATGATGGGGGACATCTAAAAAAGCTAGGGGGATGGTTGTCTGCCAACCACTTCTGACTCTTTAAAAGGGCACCAGGAAATGATGGATCAATATTCGTCTGCATTAAAGGTTGTAAATTTTCTAGTAAAACCCCCATTAGGATTTTCTGCACAAAATTGTTGTCATTCAAACATTTGACTGGTTATTCTAATTTTGTCCGAAATTTATATAGTTAGCTAAAATCTTAATTCTTAACCAAAATAAAAGAAAAAAAACCTTACAAATATTTCTATTACTACCCAATAAGACAAAATGTCAACTAAAATGTAAAGAAATCAATTCTAAAAAATATAGACAGAAAACTTTAAGAGAAACGTAAAATAAACAAGAATTTGAATTTTAAGCCTATTTTTGGTCTCATTCTGTCATACCATCTCCGAAGCTTTGGACAGGTTCCATTCATGAAGCATGTATTTTTATATTTGATTGGGTTTGTTACACTTTGTTTTGCTGTTTGCATAAAATAAATTGCAAACTATAAACATTTGAGAGTACTAATTTAATAACAATATTAGTTGTAGTAATGATAATTAACGACTAAAAATTAATAAAAACAAGCATTGAATAAGCATTTTTAAAATGTTCCAATTCGCAGTGACGGAAATAGGATCTGGAAAATTATTTTTAGATGCCACTATACCAAACGTAGTGGCGTTTAAACAAAAAACGGCCAGAAACTTGACAATTCACAGAAACGGCCAGGACCGATTGCCCTATAAAACGACTTTGTAGATGGCAGCTGTTTTACCATGATTTTCAAAAACTTGAAAATGCTTATTTTTTCAAATTTTTTTTAGAAAGTGTAAACAGAAAATCCGCCGCACCGGCGGGGCCCGCGAAGGCGGCTTTCCCGGCGCCGCGCGTATTCTGGCAGAGCTGGAAACCGGCGCCAGCCGCACCCGCGTTGGCCTGAAACCACAAACCCGGGCGCCGATGCGCGAAGGTGTGGCGCTTTTTGCCGGCACTGAAGGCGTTGAGCCCATTGGCAAAGTCACCTCGGGCGGCTTTGGCCCTTCGGTTGAAGGCCCCGTGGCCATGGGCTATGTGCCCAGCGATAAATCTGCACTTTTTTCGAAAACTTCATAAAGATGACCAATAGGGAAAGAGTTCCAGTGCAAAACTTTGAAAATGTGGAATCAGGAAACTGAAGATATGCTGATTTCTTTAGTCCAAGAACAATTCAAATCATTTTTACTAGGCCACTCAAATATAAACTGTTTTCTTACCATTTCAATTAAGTGTGAATTTTCTTATGCTGTTAAATAAAAATAGTAATGAATTTTTGGGTTTGAAACTTTGCTGTTGACAGTTCAAGATAGTCGCCAATCCACGCAACGCGGCCGCCGGTGGTTTGCGCCAGCTCGACCCGGCCGTGACCGCAACGCGCCCGTTGACGATCGCGTGTTACGGGGTGGGTGATGTGCACGGCATCGAATTGCCGGCGACACACTCGGGCACGCTGGCCTTGCTTGCCGAGCTGGGTCTTCGCGTATCACCCGAGTCGCGCGTGGTCACAGGTGTAGACGGGTGCCTGGCCTACTACGCCGACCTGGGTGCGCGCCGCGCCGCGCTTGGCTACGCTGGCCTTCGCCGTGCAACCGAAGTAGCTATTCTTAACGCTAACTATGTGGCTAAGAAGTTAGAAGGGCACTTCCCAGTGCTTTACAAAGGCAACAATGGCCGCGTAGCACACGAATGTATTATTGACCTTCGCCCGCTTAAAGAAGCAAGCGGTGTGACCGAGCTAGATATCGCGAAGCGCCTAAACGACTACGGTTTCCATGCGCCAACCATGAGCTTCCCAGTAGCGGGTACGCTTATGATTGAGCCAACCGCGTAGCGATGCTGTTGCAGCGTGTACCGCGCAAGCTCGGCTTTGCCCTGATACCAGTAACTTTCGAATTGTCCGTGTTGTCGCGCGAACTCGGCGGGCGTGGGGAGGTCGAGTTCGTCTGTGACCTGCTGTGCAGGCTCAGCCGGTCGCTCCGTGTGCTCCGCTTGCTCCGAGTGCACCTCAGGCGAGCCACAGCTCAACAACAAGAAAACGAAGAGAAGTCGATTCATCGGCGGGTCGTCACCATGACCGAGGGACAGCTGAGAGCAGGCAATGCACCAAAGAAGAGACTCTACACATGCTGCAATTTGTTTTAAAAATCACTCTATTGCTAAACAGCTAAAAATACAAATAATTATTATTTTTATTCATCAGCAGGATATCAGTCCTTCATTTAAATATAAAATTAAGCTATTAGATTAATTTAATATATTCAATTAATTTATTTGATTATAAAATACTTAATTAATGAAAATACACTAACTAAAAACATTAATTAATTAAATTATTTAACGCCTGCGTTGATTCGCGTGTTGACGAAGAAGCCGCAACGGCCCACCGCTGAAGAGGCCGCGGCCAACCCACGCGCTCAGAGCGCGCGATTGCGCGCGGCCGAGCGCGTCGCGGAGGCCGCATGATCCGCACCGACAGCAAATCCGCCTGTATCCGCACGTTGACGCGCACTATTCTCGTGTTGCCGTTTCTCGTCGTCCCATTTGCGATGTGGACGTTCGAGACTTGGATGCAGATGGAGATTTACAGCAACGACTACACATATTGAGCTTCCCAGTTGCAAACGACATAATGCTGCACGGTAGCGCATTCGTTCCTGAAAAGTCTTTTAGTCTGATTTGCTAGATTTTTCATGACATTATGTTTAGTGATATGTAACTGCGCATCAACTATTATGAAGGATTGGTGGAGTGGGGTGGTGATGCTATTATTTATGATTGCGAAAGCAGAAAGAAAGGAAGTTGGCTGCGAGGACTTCCCCTTTGGACTTTGTCTGCCCCTTCTCATCACTTTGACTAATGCTAAGGTTCATCATTAGGTCCACCTTACCCGCTTGCAGCGAATGTAAACCGCGCTTAAAGGGCATCGGCGAAAGAATAAACTGGCAGCCCGCTTCTTTTAACAGCACCTCAGCGAGCTCCACTGACAAACCAATGTAGTTGCCCTGATCATCCTTCATAAACGGCGGTGGAAATATTCACTGAGATACCCGTACCCGAATCTCACAGGCCCAAACACTGCTACTGATGGATAGAATCAAGGCGAATGAGATAGAAGCAGTGAAATTGATCAAGTCGTTGAAGAAGGGGGAATTCCTGCTGAGTGTCTTCTACGACGGTTCGTCTCGAAAAGTCTATTCTCCGGAAGGAAAAGATATCAGCGACGAGGAAATTGCCGCGCCGTTTGGAATCCGCGAAGGTGTTCCTTTGAACGACGCACTGTTTACAAAGTGAAGGTGTTTCAGTGACGTAGTTAACAGTGATGTTGATTCCAAATCGCCCATGATCCTTGGATCGGCGAGTTGATTCACAACCCTTGAGTGGTCCTTCGCGGACGATACTCTGAGCATCATCGTGATCGACCATCTCCCAGCTTTCAGCGTAAGTCGGCTCATCTCCAATCGGCTTGTTCAGTTCGGTAGCAAGTTTTCGGCCACCCCACAAATAGGTTTGAAAGACGGGTTCAAATCGAAGTGGATAAAGATGCACGAATCAGCTTTCAATAATTATCAACCAGTCCAACTGGCAACTTGTTTTAACCGTCACCGCTGTCGGCTACGATAGACCGGATACCAATAGCTACATAAAAAAAAATTCATCTAAATGCTGATTTTAAATATACAAGTTTCATCAAATTTAATCTAACCCATCAAAAGTTACGAGCCTGAGAAAATTTGTCTTAATTTAGATAATAGGGGTATACACCCCTTAAAAGTCATAAAATCTTAACGAAAATCATATCATCTGATTCAGCGTATCAGAGAACCTCACCATAGAAGTTTCAAGCTCCTATCTACAAAAATGTGGAATTTTCTAGGTTTTGCCAAGATATCATCTATTCCTATTTCCACCCACCTGGGCGTTGAAATTTCTTATTAAATGCACCAAATTTCTACCTTGGACCCTATCTATTTGCTCTTGTAATTTTATGTAAAATGCATCTGTGTCCCCAGTATCGCCGTCAGTCGGTTCAACAGGGGCATATAATACTATAACTGATACCCTGAACTTTTTAGTATTCTATTATTAATAACTTGCCAGCCTAAAAAAGACTTAGAAGCTTCCTTATTGATCATGAGCCCATTTGAAACAAAGTTTTTAGTTTATTGAAGAAATATTTTAAACTTGTGAATCAATAATGATTCATCAATTGATTGCCTATACATTGGAAAAATCAATTTGGACTGAAGAAAGTATTGTCGAATATCCCTGTACATCAGACGTATGAAACTAGATCGGCTATTTAAAATATAATGACTACAATAAGGAATTAATTCTTTGAAAATAGAGCAATTTAGATGAAATTTAAACGGGTTGTATATCGCTTCTAAAGTCCGGGATGTACAGTACAACGAAAAACTTCTTTCTGTTGCCTTCGATCCTTAGCTCTAAAGTGTGACAGCAATGTTCTAGCACTTTGGTAGCTAAACAAGTTACATTGCGTTTTACATGTTTCTATCAAATTATGCATTGAAATTAGTAGTGTGTCGAAAATCAGTTCAAATCTTTAGGCAAAAAAAAAATTAATGAAAGCAGAAAAATACCTCAAGCGTTTCGACGTTTGGTCTGTGATAAACTTTTAACTTATTTTTTTCCAGAAAAAAAGTGGATTTTCCATAACGGGTTGAATTTGTTCCAATATTTGCTTTGGTTGTCTTTTCTATTTCGTACTGGAAAATTTTTAAAGATTAAAACTACGTTTCAAAAGCTTTTCACCTCTTTGTAACAGCTTTCAGCTTCTTAGGAAATGATGAAAAATATTGGAAAGTTTGACACTTGAACTTTCATAAAAAAGTTTTGCAAGTTTATCTTACGAAAGTGTTTGGTTTTCAAAAAATTGGACAAAACTTTCCAAGATGGCCCAAAATAAACACCGAATATAAAGATGATGAAATTTCTATATTGCTGACGTACCTACTAAACATAAAGATACGTCACTCCACAGATATGATTAAAACTCTTATCTCTTTGGAGGGAAATGTCTTAGAGGATTTAATAAATTTAGAAAGAATGCGTATATATTTTAAATCACATATTGCCCTTGAAGCTCAAGAAAAAATATTTTCGGTATTGCCACAATTTACAGCTCAAGAAATTCAAAAGTTAGAGAAAGTCTAATTATTGTGCTCCATTGAATGTAGTTTGAAGATCAAAGAACCTTTGAAACCAACCAAGTGTAGACTATTGTTAGCTTATGCTAACGGATAAATATTCCAAGAAATTTCTGTCTATAAAAGAACAAATTGAGCTCTCAGGCTTAAAAAGTCATAATTATTGAATTAGGTCTCAATAAGGGCCTTTGAAAGCAATTCTATAATTCTAATTGGCTATTGCAAATATTGCGAAAAAATTACAAAATCAGTTACAAGTTAAAGTGATGTCCGATAACAAAGGAATAGATGGCAAATCTACACTCGCTGTCACCGTGACTGTCATGCTCTCTGCACAATCCGTCAACCCCGTTTCTACAATCATTTCATAGTCGCCTTCCTCTGATACTGGAAAGTTTCCGTCCAATACACTTGTCGTATCATTGCTCGGTGATACTACTTTTATGGTGGCTATGGGTGCTAATATAGGGTCTAAGTTTAAGTCTTCTAATAGATTAGCAACGGGATTATCACAAACCAGAGTCAAGGACGGGGTGGAGAAAATTGAAAGAGTTACACACGCATGCTCCGTAGAATGTTTAACTCAGAAGCCAGACTGAAAATCATGGAAACATATTTTAGATTCTTACCTAATATTTAAATCAACGTCGATAAAAACTAATCCTAATGCTTAACATCCTCCTCTTGCAAGAATTCCCTGACGGTGATCATAAGGCTACCCCCACATCCTCACCTTTTGTGCCTGTAAGTTTGTGAGTGTAATATTTTATATTGAAGTTTAAAATGAAACCCAAAATGAACAGAAATTAAAAAAAAAAAATCAATGCAAACAAACATATAATAGATAATAATATATATGAGAAAGTAAATCTTAAATTGAATATACAAATCAAGTTTGAAACGAACAAAAATTCCTTCGAACAAAAGTTTCAATATTGCTTATTACTTTCACTCTAAGTCTAAAATCTTCTATGTCATTCGTACTTTACGAAAACGAATTAATAACAATAATAATTTTTTCATCACCCAGCAGTGAGTGGTTTGAAGTGCTGATCTACAGTAATTGTGGTCTAATGGTGCTAAGGCAGGATGTCCCCTTGACGTCGTGGGGATCACCCTGACGGTATTTGTCCCTGATCCATTTCGCGAGGCACACCCTAAAACCTAGGCGTGTGCCCCCCAATTCCCACTGACTGTTGGGAAAAGCGGCTGGTATACATGTGGAAGAGCTCTGCGCTGGGAGGGCACCTGCCTATGATTCTGGGTGATGCTCTAGAACAGAAGCGTCTAGAGTTCACCTTTACCGGGCTATTAACTTAGAATATAGCATTCATCTCATTAAATCAATGTGAAACTTACAGGAGAATCACTCCCAAAGGCAGTGTTCTACTAGACCAAGCACCATGTCCACAAATCAAATAATTAGCATAATTCATATTGATCCGTACATTTCCAAATACAAATGCCATTTATACCTTCGGATTTCCTTGAAAAAAAAAATCAAAGTATTAACAATAGCCTTATCATTGTTTATAGCAGCCAAAAGCGGAAGATAGCAGGATTGTCTCTCTGAATGTTCTTTCGGGCCTGTACAGAGAAGTAGGATGAGTGATGTGTTTTACCAACAAAAAGAGTTTGAAATTTTGGAGTTCTTGAAACTTTAGAGCAAAATTTTGGAGTTTCCAATCGGTAGTTGCCTTAGGACATGCTTTTTTTGATGCTCTTGTTTTCTTCGTGTTTAATTGGTAAGGGGTGCAATGTATTTCTTCGGTCGTTTTTTCCCCTATTTTCTTTATTTAAAGGCTATGGACTGCGTCCTTCGCACCCTCGTAGAGCGGCTCCAGATTGGCCGGGTCGAGACGAAGCTCTCCGAAGGCCGTCTTATAGCCTTCGGAGATGGAAAGAATGGTCTCGTCGGACTCGTGAGGCACCAGATGGAATATCGCTTCGGGGAGCGACAGACCCACGATGCCTAGAATGTCTGTGCGCGATGGCGGCGTCAGAGCATGCGCCTCGAAGGCATTTGCCATAGCGGCGACAATCATATGCTGGCTGGAAGCCTTCGCCGGAGCCCTCCTCCGAGCGATTGCTCAGAAGGAGTCGCCCGTCGAGGTCGACCTCCGCAATGTTGTCCGGAGAGTGCTTCCAGATGGAACGCCAGCGCTCCTCGGACTCACTGAGACAACGTTCGATTTTGGAACGACGCCGAAACACGGAAGCGACGAGCGCCGAACTCGTACTCAAGACAACGGCTTGTAACTCGAGCGCAGGGAAGACAGACGATGTCAACGCGTCCGATTCGCTCGCGAGAATAATAATGTTTATTGCTGGACATGATTCTATTCCACTCTGATTTTTGTTTTTCAGTCATGAGAGTGTAAATGAAAATAATTGTAATACAATTCGTTTTCAGTAAAGCGGAAATGACGCAATAGGGTTTTAACATTTGCAGTTAGATGAGGAGAATAGGTCAGTAGCCAAACTCCAGTAGTGACTTATAAGCTTGTTCCTGTTTTTCCTGTTTGTTCCTTGTTTTTCCTGTTTGTTTTAAGCTTGACTTGAATATTCAGAATGAGATTGATTTTCGCCGGTATGCCCTTCAACAGGCGCACCAGCTCTTTCGCATCTTCAAGGGAAATCATTGACGCCCTTCAGCATCACATATTCAAACGTGATGCGTCTTGCATTGGAAAGTCCCGGATAGGCGCGGCAAGCGTCGAGCAAATCTTTCAGCGGGTACTTCTTGTTGATGGGTACCAATTCGTCGCGCAGGTCATCGCGAACTGCATGGAGTGAAATCGCCAACATCACGCCGGTTTCTTCACCCTCGTCTCGAAGATACTCGCCGATGTCAGCCTGCCGCAAGACAACAATCGCTGCCGGATCCGCATTTCGACACTCCTGCGTCGATTTGGCTGTCACACCAAAGCCTACAGCGGCGGAGGGAGAGGGAGAGGAGATGGTAAGAGAGATGGAACAAACAAAACAAAACACACAAAACACGCACCGAGAGGAATATCGTTCATCGAGTACACAGCAACGCCCTGATTGGTGGGAGTGTTCTCCGTGATGCGTCCGAGACCATTTAGACCTGAAGACATAATTATTGGATATTATAACAATTTTGAATAATATAGCTATCTCAAAATTTTATTCAGATAATTTTGGGTATAAATGGTCGTGGGAGGGGGCCCAGTTGTCCTCCAATCTGTTTGGTCACTTAAAAAGGGTACTAGAACTTTTCTTCCGTTCAGATGCCCCCTCTCCTGACCTTCTAGGACCATTATTTTGATACAATTACCCCTGGGAAAACACACAAAAAAAAACAAATAAACACGCATCACAGGAACATCCAAGTTATAGCTTCAAATGTCCAGTTCCCCTTTAAGGACTTTTAGGTAAAGTTAAGTCAGCAAAATGGCATGAGCCTTAAGTCTCTTATTATGGAATATCAATGACAAAATGCTTGACAAAGGCCTAGCCCTCTCTGAATTTTTAAATAGACCTATACATGAAATAATGTTTCTTAAGGGAGGATCTAAATTCTAGTTTAGTGACATCTTGCTATCTCGCAAAGGGGTTAGGTTACGAAAATGAATAAGTACATAAATGATTTAAGATTTAAGGTTTCGTTAATCACACTCTGAAGACAAGGAAAGTTTGAAATATCTTAGTGTCCTTCTGCTAATACAGAATCGATTCTGCCTCCAATTTCGCTATTTTCTTTCAAAATTATGTATGTATGTATGTACCAATGCATGTACTAGCTAATGATTAAAGCTAGAAAGTAAATTCATACATGGACTTTCGCAGCACATTGAGGATATGCGGCGTCATTGGGAATGGCAACGAACCCCCGAAGACAAAGACGGCGGCCCCTTCCCTACGCGCATAGTTTTCCGCGATGGTCGAGTTGACGATCGTCGGGAATCCCTCGGATGAATAGAAAGCTGCTCCGTGGCTCCCTCCCGTGTTCCGGAGTAGAGAACACTCTCGGATCGTGGGACCTTCGTCTGGAGAGATAACCAATCCCCGGCCTTCGCCCGTCACCGTGACCCGCTCCAGCACCGAGCCGCTCCGGAGACCGTAGACGGTGCCTTCGAGAGTCGCGGACGCAATTGCCGTAACCGCCCAAAACGATCAACTTGTCATTCAGGACCAGGCTTGCGGGCTCCCATTTGGCGACAGGCATATCCTGCAGGCGTTTCCAGTTCAGTTCGTGCAGCGGTTCAGTCAATGTGGTTCTCCGGGAACTGGCGGTCCATGGCGGCAATCATTCGTTCGCAGCGTTTCTCGAGCATGCCGCGCGTGTGGGTGCCGTCGCAAAAAATATAGAACTCATCAGTCAGGATGGCGTTCATCACTTGCGAAGGTATGATTTTCATTAAGATTCCATTACTTTTAGGGGTGTTTTCCCCTTTTTTTCGAAAATAGGGCAAATTTTCTCAGGCTTGTAACTTTTGATGGGTAAGACTAAATTTGATGAAACTAATATATTTAAAATCAGCATAAAAATTCAATTGTTTTAATGTATATATTGGAATCAAAATTCCGTTTTTTAGAGCTTTAGTTATTATCAAGCCAGGTCGCTCCTTACTACAGTTCATTACCACAAACAGTTTGACAGCGGATTTGATTGACGAGCATAGCCAAGAACTTGGTGAACTTGAAACCCTGCAAATGGGCAAACCCATAGGTGCTTCAGTACACGCAGAAGTTCCGTTTTTTGGTGAAACATTTCGATATTTTGCAGGATGGTGCACAAAACTAAACGGAACCTCGGCTCCGCTATCTTTCCCGGTTGGTGATTTACACGGCATGTCGTTGCTTGAACCGGTGGGCGTCGTGGGCATGATCCTACCGTGGAATGGTCCGTTGGTTATGCCATAAAAGCCATACTTTTATACTTTATTAATATAGGGGAAATATTCAATCAGAAATGGGGCTATTGTTAAAAAAACAAGGAAAAATGTACCACTGTAAAACAGTGTAACACATACCATTTGTCTGCAATGGGCTTCCCAGCAAATGTTCATTTGATTACAAAACACAATGCTGTCCATAGAATCATTGAGAGTAGTCAAGGAAATATCATTTCAAATATAACTTATCAATAGCTATTGCAATTGCTCATGAAAAACGTTGCAGCCAATGTGCCTATGCCAATAGCGATGGGTGAACGGCTGTACACCGTATATCAGTTCCTAGACCTGCTGAATCATAACGGAGCCGCGTTCGTACGTCCCGATCTCTCGCTGGCTGGCGGCATCACCAATATCAAGAAGATTGCAGCAATCGCCGAGGCCAACTACGTGGGAGTCGTTCCGCACAACCCGCTCTCTGCCGTGCTCACTGCTGCCTGTGCGCAGTTGGACGGAGCGACACACAATATCCCTGGTCATGCCCCGGGGCAGCTGCGCGAACACGGCCTCCAGCACCTCCGGATGCCCATGCCCCAGAAGCATGGGCCCCGAGCCGATCAGATAATCGACATACCCGGTCCCGTCCTCGTCGGTCACGCGGGCGCCCCGGCCCTCGCGGATGACGATTCCGGGGTCGAAATTGCCGAATCCCCCGGCGGGCAGCGCGGCGCGGGCGCGCGCGATCCACTCGGCCTGGGTTGCGACACGGGCGGGCGCGGCGCTGGCGGTCAGCCGAAGCCCCAGTTGAGGTAGTAGCTCACGAAGCTGGTGACGATGGTGATCACCAGCGCCTGCCGGGTGTTGCCGGCAAGGTGGGTCAGCCCGGTCAGCATCTTCTGCACCGGCGGGGTCATTGCCAGCACGTAGCCGGTGAGCAGCACCAGGGTCATCTGCATGCCGAACTTGAACAGTTTCGAGAACCCGTCCCCCCAGTAGCCCGCCATGGCGAGGGGCGTTTCGCCCCCGGCGACCATGCCCAGCACGAAGAAGCAGGGTCGTTTTCCCGCACCCGGAGGGTCCCAGTATGGCAAAAAACTCACCGCGCTCGATGTCGAGGGAGACTCCCCGGACGACCTGCTCGGAGCCGAATGATTTGGTGACACTGGAAAGGGCGATGGACAAGATGACACCGGAGAGACGTTGCTATGGCGGGCTCTCCTTAGGACCACGATTTCGCCTCTGCCGCAATCAAATTCGGGGCGAAATTGCACCCTACGCGGCTACGGATAAAACTCGCACCATTTGGCATGGCGTCTGCGTCGACGCCGAGGGGCAGGTCTACGTCAAACACCGCAAGAAAGTCCGCAAGCGGATGGCATCGGTGGCGGTGTTCGATCCCAGTGGAAAATGCGTGCGGTCGTTCGGCAAAGCCTATCACGGCGCCGGCCACGGAATCGACATCCGCAAGGAAGGGAATGAAGAGTTCCTGTATCTCTCGTGTATTCAGATGGGGATCGTCGTCAAAACGAATCTCAAGGGGGAAGAAGTCTGGCGGATCGGCCCAATTCTTGCCAAGTTCGCGGTCGGTTCAAGCATGACCATGCTTCCGAATTGTCGCAGGGCGGCCTACTGTCGTTCCCGGGAGGAAAGGCACGTGGTCGGATCCAGAATGCCGGACCGTTTTGACGCCCGATCGGCGGCCCAGGCCTATCATCGAAAGAGGAACGGCGCCCCGCCACGGCGGTTCAACCCCCTTTGGGTGGCTTCGATATCGGTCTCGCTGGCGCTCTGTTTGTGGCTGTTGGCAGGCAAGCTTCCGGACCTCTGTATCACCGGCACCGACCGCACGGCGGCGAACGGAGATGTCGCCAACAAGATTGGCACTTACCTCAAGGCTCTCGCCGCACACGACAACAACGTGCCCTTTTATGTCGCCCTGCCCTCATCCACGATCGACTGGACCATCACCGACGGCGTGCGCGACATTCCCATAGAACAGCGCGATGCGACCGAGGTGACGCGGATGAGCGGCCGTCTCGAAGACGGCACCGTTGTGGATGTGGATATCGCCAGCCCCTTAAGTTTAGGCAAAAATACAGTCTATAGGTGCATGTGAAGGATTTAAAAAGGCAGTTTGTATGTCAAGGCTTCAGGTAAATTAGCCTAATCCATAAGATACAAGATACGCCTACCAATTCACGTCATCAGAGTTCAACGCAACTCTCTTATGTTTTATTTGTTCTTTCACTTGGAAAAATCACAGACTATTCCACCCAGTGGAATTTTTTTATTTATTTATTTTTCACCCACTTAAATTGACCTTACATTTAAACGATCGTCGGTGAGCAAACAACAGTTGTAGAGTTAAAAGTTGATAAATCAGACCTTGGAAAAGTCATTGGAAAGCAGGGTCGAACAGCTAGAGCATTAAGAACTATTCTAAACGCAGCCAGTACCAAGCTAAGAAAAAGATCAGTTTTAGAAATTATCGAATAAATATTAAAAGACATTTTTTATATTGAAGCCACCTTTTGGGTGGCTTTTTTTATGCCTACGAGTAAGGCCCCGTTAATGGAAGTGAATACTTTCCGTAATGTAAAAACCTTAAAAATTTTAAATGCCAGCGATGTGGAAAACTCTACACTATTTTGAAATATATGCACTTAATATGTTACCATTTTGGACAGCATGGAAGGAACACGGGTCCACAGGCACTTTGAGCGCTCCGACGGTGAACACTGAAACTGTTTTAGTGACTTTGGCTCTTAACAAAATGTAACAAGACCACCATTAAATAAACATGAATAACAATATGTATTTAATGTATCCTGATTTTGCATTTTTATAATCCGTGCTTTCTCCAGCAAGTCCGCCTTCCCTTTTTGGCTTATTCTGTCACTGTTTTCGTATCTATTCCGGAAGTCTCTATTGCCCATATTCGCCTGTTGGAAGGCCTCACAAGCCATCTTCTTGCCATCCACGTTCGAATAGGCATCCGCGTATTCTTGCGGGATGTTGGTGATCCCATGAGGAAACCCTGTCAAGACCACCGCCGTGTACCCTTCACCCCTCCAGCTGTTGGCCTCCTCCAAAGTCATGCAGGGAACCCCAATGTGTCTTCAGCCTTGATGACGAGCACCGCGGAGAGGTTGTCCAGTTTCACGCCGTTCCACTTTCCCTTGTCGACTTTCCAGGCCATCACGGCTTCTTTGCCCGACAGGCCGATTTCTCCGTTGGCGAAACAGGGGCCGGTCCAGACATCGCAACTTCGGGCCTCGAGGTACTCTCCCGAGATCTCCGCAGCGGCGGCAGTCGTCACGGAGACGAGAACCAAACAGCAGGCGAACATTAAGTGTTTGGCCATAGAAGGAATATCATTCGATAGAAAATTGGAGAATTTTGTTTCTTTTTCGAAGGGCAAAAGCTTCTAGAGGGCAATCAGCCTTCCTCTTGGTTTCTTTACTGCTATTCGGCGGGGCCAGATTTAAAGCTTTGACACTCCTAGGCTTAATTGTTTTTGCCGCTCCGTTTTCGCAAGATTTTGGGGAAGTCCACGAAAATACGGAGATATTGGAATTACTAAGCAGAACGCAACTGATGAGCCAAAAGTAATGAAAGATATAGTCATAGTTCAACGTTTCCGGTTCGTCGCTGAACGTATGGTAATAAGGATTACGAAAATTGGCCGTGTCCGTGATCATGAATGCATCAACATCATGTTGCCAGAACGCAAACTGATCCGAACGTTGAATGTCCGGAAACAACATTGCAGGCGCGACAAACCCATATGCAGGAAATCGTTGCAGTTGTCGAAAGGTCCGGATGCTGTTTCTGACAAAGCCTGCCGAAGCCAGGTTGCCGACAAACGCGATGAACGCTTGTGGAACGGTTTGAGCTTTTTGTGGGTGGCAAGGAAATCGCCAATGCCTATACCGAGTTGAATGATCCTATTGACCAGAAGCAGCGATTTGAGGAACAGGTTCAGGAACGTGAGGGAGGCGATGATGAGGCGCATTGGATGGATCTTGACTTTATACGAGCCTTGGAAATCGGTTTGCCACCGACAGCCGGGGAGGGGATCGGAATCGACCGCTTGACCATGCTGCTCACCAATTCACAGTCAATTCGGGACGAAAGATGGGGGAGGGGAAAGGGTAATTTGTCAAAACAGAAAAAAGGTGTTAAAAACCGGAGCCCCCAGACCTATAAAGGCATTTGTTCTAGAAAACTCTTCCATCAATTAGTCTAATCTATTTGACCTCATCTTATTTCAAGCTTCAAGGTTTCGTAGATATGATCATATGATACGATACATATGATCGTACCCACAACGTAAACTGATGAATTAAAGTCAATAAAACTTTTAAAGCTTAAACAAGTTAATTAGAAACAATAAGAATAAGAAGAAGGAGAACCAAAAGAACATTAAAAACTAGCCACTCCCCTATATACAAGATTCCATGCATACATCGCTTCTCTTTATGTGTTGTTGTTGTTTTTTATTGACAAAACGGTAGGGATAGACGTACCAAGCACAAAGCACGATGACAACACGATCATCATCTTTGCGAATGCTGTGCACGTACCTATTGTTCAGCGGCAGCGGGTGCAGTTAGGACCAAAGGCGCAGCCTCCACCACCACCATCTCGCCGCGTATCCGAAGGCGCGGTTCTACATGAACGACCTGGAGATGGAGAGCATCACCGGGCCGGACATGACCTATCACGTCCTGCGCGAGCCCTATCACGGCGACGAGGCGGCCCAAATCGCGGGCCTCGTCTATGAGGACCGGCTGACGTTCATTCAGGGCGACGGGAGTTTCGCGCCGGGCGTCGACTACACCCTGATCGGCGGCCACAGCGCCGGCCAGATCGCGCTTACGGTCAAGACCGAGCGGGGCCCATGAGAAAAACTTTTCTTATTTTCAATAAAAAGGGGAAATGCCCTCTAAAAGTTGTAGAATCTTAATGAAAATCATACCACCAGGATCAGCGTATCAGACTAAACTCCTATTTGCAAAAATGTAGAATTGTGCTTTTTTTTGCATGAAGAAAGATCACGGATACGACCCGTGATCGCATCCAATTTTGTTGTTTTTGCTGTTGTTTTTTCCCCGGTGGTGATCGTATCAACCCAGTGGTCTTAGAATATCGCAAGAGATCGGGACGGAGAATTGTTTGATCCTTATTATTGCCTTTATCCATCAATATTTCATTAGTTGGTATTGGAAGTGATGATGATCGTTCGACTTGATGGTTTGGTTGCTTCTTCTCCTCCACATGCTGATGATGTCGTCGTCCAACTATATTGACGTCCTTGTTGGTAAGTTGACCTTTTCCAGAGACCGTCGATTGCGTTGTTGTTGTTGTTTGTTCTTGTTGTTGTTGTTGCCCATTACGGTCCGAAGTAGTCATCACTCTGCTCCGAGATCGGTGGTGAAGGACGCAACTTCCAGTTTGCCAGCCACTTAATACTGTTTGAACTGCCTGGAAACCCGGATTTATTGGAACAACGCATCGGCCGCATTGACAGGATCGGACAGGGTGATGAAATTTTTATTCATATCCCATATATCGACAACTCCACGCAAAGTATTCTGTTTCGCTGGTATTACCAGGCACTCGAGGCCCTGCAAGCCCCTTGTCCCGCTGCGCCGGCGGTTTACCAGCAATAGCTAAAAATCAGAATAAGTTCATGTTTTTGAGGATTTGGTTGGAAAACCTGGTGTTTTGACAATCAATAAACAGGATTGTAAAAAGAAAAGAACTTTAAATGAAAAAGAAAACATGTTTTAGAACTCCTTGAGGATTTTTTGTTCGTTGCAAGTACTTTTGTTTTACTTCGTTCACACTTTTGCAGTTTCTGGTAAAATTCATTTCTCTGAAGAAGTTCAAATTAAAAATTGACAAGTTGGCAAAGGTTCAGGGAACCCTGCGGGACCCGGTCCATCAGGACATCTACCTGACCCACGACGAGCTGCGGGTGGTCGACACGCCCGAGTTCCAGCGGTTGCGCGGGGTCAAGCAGCTGGGGCACGCCTACCTGGTCTACCCGGGGGCGATGCACACGCGCTTCGATCACTCGATCGGCACCGTGCACGTGGCCCAGAAGATGATCGACGCGATCAACCTCTCCTTCGAGCTGGACCCGGCCGGCAGCCTGGCGATCAGCGAGGAGGAGGCGCGCGATAATGCGAATGATACACAAGAACAATGCATTACAAATGACTACTTATAGAGTGAAAAAATGAATAACTAACCCCAAATGTTGAATATACGTTAAAGAACCGGGTAACTAGTCTTTTATGCAATGTCTAAATGTCACTCAAAATAGTTGACAGAGTTACTTCGATGAGTTCCATCATCCACGAGAAAGGCAGTTTCGATAGAAACACCTCTTTAAGAAAATTACTCCCTTACACAAGACATGAGTTAATTTAGTGATAGTGGACGGATGGTAATCAGAAAGTATGCCGACCCTTGCTGTCTTGTTCAATTCTGTTCAATTCTGCCTGTCAACATGTGTGTAGACCTATCACTTTGCCACACTACTTGCTCGTCTGCCGGACGACATGTACAATGAAGTCCTCAGTTTGTTTGAAGACTACGAGCAACAGCGCGAAGGTATGCACACTGCAGCTTTTGTGTGGTTGGTCATGATTCCTCTTACTTCTTGCATTGTGTTGTAGTTGCCAATTACCAAATTACAATGACGTCCTTGTATTACAAACACACTTAATTAGTGCCAAAGAATAGCTTTAGCACTGAAAAATAGCCCTTTTCAGGTTAAAATACCCGGGTCCCAACTATAAATTTCAAGAGTACTCCCTTTGATATCCACAGTTCCTATTGGGTGGAAACCTAGTTGTGTATGTAGAGGACTAATCTATGTTTTGATGTTTTGCTCCGGAGTCAAAGAGGATGGGAGGGGGGTATTTTAAACTTTATTTAAAAAAAATCCTTACTGTTCAAAATCAAAACCCAATAACCAAAAAAGTGTTCGATATCCACCAAAACTGGTATTCGTGGTTTCCAAGCTTGCTGATTATCATCTAAGGCTATTGTCGTAGCATGGAAGTCATAAATTCAAACATGTCAAGTTCAGATAAGTGTTCTTATAGATGTTCAATAAGCACAATTGGGGGCACAAAATAAGGTCAAAGATTCCCTTTCATCTTTAACTTTCCGAATGATGTTTTATTCTTACAAGAGTGAAAAAAATGAAGTTAACAGACATTTTTTTTTTTATCTTCTCAAAAAATTAACCATCATTATAATGTTATCGAAATCAAACATGTTTGCTGTTCACATGAACTCAATTGATGCACAGATTCTCTGTTGCATCAACGTAGCTTTCAAGTCGAACAGCTTTTTTTCCTAATCATCAATCAATTTCTTTTTCATTAACATAATTTTCCCATTTCACCTCAAAATTAGAACGACAAAAAAATAAAAAAGAAAAAAAATCTCTTTCGTTCGTTCACGGACTCGTTGCGCAACGGCGTCGGACCCACCCACGGTATCTTCCACATCGACTATCAGGAAGCCGGCAGCATGATCGGCAATTGGAAGGGTTACACCGATCAGAACGGCAATATGACAGGGTGTTTCGAATTCGCCCCAACCGTCATCAACGGACGATCGGTTGCCGGTGTCGGACGCTACAGCCAGGATTTTAGCGAGAATGACACGGCCGTCGTAACATGGGGATTTGACGCCCTATACATGTCAATGATTGGAAGAAGAGTGCGATGCAAGCATGAAAAGTGGTTCGAGAGAAATCTCTTGCTCTTGAGCTTTTCTCAAAGGTCACATGAGAGATGAATGATTATAAGTAATAGAAATACGATTGTATTCAAGTATTGAAGATGACTGTAATTCAATGGGTGATGAGATGAAAGTTTGAATAAAAGACAATATAGATGAATCATTGAGATAAGAGTTAGATGCAATTTCTAAGATTGACTCTCACAAAGTGTGTCGGTGTCCCGAGAATCCTACTGTCAAAGTTCGAGCTCCTAAATACAAAAATGTAGAATTTTGCTATTTTTGCCAGAAGACAGATCACGGATGCCTGTTTATTTGTTAGTATGTTGTTTTTCTTATTTTTTTCCTCAGGGGTGATCGTATTGAAAAACTGGTTTGAAAAGACCGGGAGAGGGCGTATTCAAACACGGATTAAATGTTCTAGTGCCCTTTTTAAGTGAGAGAAAAGATTGGTGGGCAACTCACCCCCCCCGCGCCCTAAGTAACCATGAAGACCACATGCCTTTCCATTTTACGAACAATAAAAGTTCATTCAACACGGAATTATTTTAAGACAGTGAATTGTGAGATATCGAATACCCAAATCATTATAAATTGGGGGTGTTTTCAAAAAAAGTTCAATGGCTAGGGTTTTCGAAAATATGGCTGCTCAGTGACAAGTCAAGAGAATAAGATCCAATATTAGAATCTAGAGCCTTTATTATACCATCCTTACATTGAAAAATGTCTACAAAAACTAATTAACTATAGAAAAATAAAAATTAAATCCTTCTCACCTTAAAAGTCCTTCTTTTCCTAACATACCCACTGAATAGACAGTGAAATTTCATTAGTTTAATTAATCTTAAATGTTACTGCTGTAATAACTACAATTAAATACCTTCTAAACTAATAATTAACTACATAATTAACTACACAAAGGTAAAAGGGTTTCTCAACTTGACAGTTCTGATTATTCTTAAAAAGCCCTGCTAAATAGATATAGCAAAAAAATGAGCGATTTTGACACCCGCGAAAGAATAATCTTAGCCCTCGATTTTAATTCGAAAGCTGAAGTAGAAGATATCGTCAGCAAACTCAAAGGCGAACTGAAATTTGTCAAAGTTGGTATGGAGCTTTATTACTCTCAAGGACCTGATCTTGTGAAATACCTCAAAGACCAAGGTTTGAAAGTCTTCTTAGATTTGAAAATTCATGACATCCCCAATACTGCATACCGAGCAATGAGAGCGGTAGCTAATTTAGGTGCTCGTCGACCTCGATTCCGAGCAGATCGACGCGGGTGGGCCGGTTGTGCTCGATGTTGGCGGTATCGAGGGCATCGACGAGCGCGGCGTAGTAGTCCGAGTACGCCGCCACGGTCGGGAAGAACTGCCGGACGCTCGGGTCCTCGAAGGTCGCCCGCGAGTTGAAGCGACGGCTCGTGATCCGGGCGTAGAACACGCTGGACAGCGGCAGCAGCTGCGCGACCGCGTCCGCCGGGAACGCCGCGCCGAGCGCGCTCCAGCATGGCAATATTTTGGTGGGTAACGGGCAGAGCGTGCACCTCTCAGCTGACTACACTTCAGAGCCTCAATCTTGAAAAAAATCCTTTTCTATGTGAATGACATCACATTCAGATGCATTTAAAGAGCAAAAAAACATGATAGTATTGTAGCAACGTTATACATTGTTTAAAAAATAATGTATTCAGTCAATATTTTAATGGCACTTGGTATTAACCAAGTGACGTATAGCAATCGCAAATTCTGTCGGTCTGTCGGCCTCGAGGTCTGGAGCATTACAGTTTGGAAAACCTGGTGGGCCACGCGAACCAGCTGATTGATCACTTGGGCGTTGAGCAAGTGCACGTGGTCGGTCACGACTGGGGTCACGCCATCGCTTTTGCCCTCGCCCAGCAATATCCCGAGCGGGTGAAATCAGTGGTGGGTATGAGCGCCCCGCCGCAGTCGGTGATGCTGGAGCTGATAAAAACTAACGATGAACAACGTGAGATTTTCTCCTATGTCGATCTGTTCAATATCGATCAATTTAACAAAGCAATCCTGAAACAATTACAGCAGGACAGTTCAATTTCGCAAAGAGAACTTGCGGACCGGGTACATCTTTCTCCCAATGCCTGCTGGAACCGGCTGCAAAATTTGCGCAAGCAGGGTTATATCCGTGGTCAGACCATATTGCTGGACCGGGAAAAGCTGGGGTTGGGGCTGGTGGTCTATGTCATGATCAAGACACGGCACCATTCGGGCGAATGGCTGGAAATGTTCCGCAGGCATCTGAACCTTTCTTCCGTTCTCTTAAGCTGATCGTCGACTTTCTTACGCTCAATTGCGTATCTTATCGAGCGCACCAGAAGACTGCTGTCGAGGTTTTTCTTCATCAGGTAGTCCTGGGCACCCATCTGAACAGCTTTTATGGCAACCTGCTCATCTTCCGTACCCGTAAGCACTATTATGGGTACATCCGTAGAGCAGTGAATTTGCACTATCTTATCTACACTAGAGCTATCCGGAAGCTCGAGGTCGAGGAGCACACAATATAATATATAATAATGAAATACCTGACAAAAAAAATGACTTACCGACAATTTCTGTGATGTAGCAACAAGTTTAAATATTTTATAATGTACCGGACAAAAAAAAACGACAAATTCGGCTGTTTAATGCCGTGAAAGTTCATTCGTAAATAAGAGTATCATTCATTCTTGTTGCAATGATCATTCAGAAAGTATAATTCATCTTCATGTTGCAATGATAAGTTTGGTATTCGAGGAGAGAATATGTACTTATGATCTCATCTGTCATCCAAAGATGCTCAAGCTCCCGTCTATCCACTCCTCGCAAGTCGCTGACATCGTATCCACACCGCAAAGCCCACCAGCGACGCACTGAGGCGTCTGCTCGGACGAGTCATGCCGCATGGATTGGATGAAAAGCGGCGCCTTTGTGGGTGGCGTCGAGAAGCGAGCGAGCTAAGGGTTGGCAGGAGAGCTCAGCAGTATCTATGCGTCATCATCGGCATTTCTTTCCTTACGTCCCCCGGCGCACGAAGAGAGGCAGCGAGGAAAGGGGAAAGGGGCATCAAAAGGGGAGAAACAGACCGTCGGCCAATCATGCGCTTCACGTCATACACAGTGTTCTTCGGATTCGCTGCTGCCTGGTTCTTCGCCGCCTCTCTGCAATCGTGCACGAAAAGGAAACACAAAACACATTGATCAGCAACAGCGGCATCCTGCATGACCGGCCGAGAACACGGCGAGAGAACCAAAAACACAACAGCCATTCACAGACAGGCCAGGACGACCCTACCCATATATGGTATCTAAAAAAAAGTTGCGAAATTAGGATTTTAATTTTGGATGAAAAAGACTTTCATGAGCAGATATACAGTTCTTGCTGTTAGTGGGCACCGATTCCGAACAAAAAGAAACATGGTTGACACATCAGCAGAAATTAAGTTAAAAACATGTGGCTAAAAAACAGCTAAATACAAACAGCCTGAGAAGGTGTTCCTTTGATGGTGTAATTGTCTTTGAGAATCAACAGATTGCTGAGGTTTGACGTCGCAGAGATCCCATTACCGATTTTTATTCAAAACACCTAAAGATTTTACCAATGAAATTTCCTGATTTTGATAGTAATTCTATTTCTGGCCAATATTTTTTTTTATCTCTAGGATAATTGGCAACTTGCATATCTCGACTTTGTAGATGATATAGTACTGCTAGAAGACACCAAAGATCGATTACAGCTGCTGTTTGATGAAATCTAAGAAAAAGCCCAAGAAGTCGAATTGTCGATCAAGTCGAAAAATCGAAAAATCTGAGGCTCAGGGCTCTCAAACTCACCATAACGCCTTTGAGTTAGCAAAAATATTTTGTTTTTAAAAAGGATATATTATTTTCATCGTGATGAATAACCTATTTTAGGACGGTTAACGCCCTCAACCCCCCACCAGAACTATCAAACAAGGTTCCCAACAACTCAGTTATTTCCCCTTTGAATAGGTACAGTTTTAGCTGGAACAGGAATATGTTTTTTTAACAGTGAGGAAAAAACCTGTCTTATTTTTTAGGCTCGGCGATCGACACCATCCGGCACATCTACGGCCAGCGCGCCTACGTCCACACGGTCGTCGACGTCGACGTGCGCTACGACGTCGAGCGGCACATGCTCGACGTCGTCCTCAACGTCAACGAGGGCCCGAAGGTCCGCATCGAGCAGGTCAAGATCGAGGGCAACGCCAAGACCCAGGAGAAGGTCATTCGCCGCGAGCTGTCCTTCTTCCCCGGCGAGTACTTCGACGCCAGCGAGGTGCAGGACAGCATCGAGCACTGGCTCCTCGAACAACATTTGCTACTGAGCTTACCGCTTGAAAAGCTTGTAATGCCGTAAGCGCCACTGGTACAAAACTACCCATCTCATATTCTCCTATTCATTCACTTTTAACTCAAAAGCCGCTGCTAATAATGTGAAAGCATATGGCTCACTTTGTTCAATTCGCCATAACGGCTCACCACAATTACTCTGCCACCCCAAAGCACGTACTTTTACATCACCGTTCACAAAAGGTGGCCCATTGCCCTGCCCGGGGGTATCTTAAATTAAATCAAAAGATACTACATGCATCTTGTTCACCAAAAAGGAACATATACAATATTTTAAAAACGGCTGAATACATTAAGTTGAAACTTCCAGGCTGTGCAAAAAATAAAATTAAAAAATGATATTAAGAGAATAGAGAAATGTGTGGAGAAATAATAATGAAATTGCAGAAAAATAATAAATGTATAGTTAATAGCATGTAAATAAAAAAAAATCAATAAGTTTTTGAAGTAGTAAAGGTACGAGTACCTGGAAGCGATCGAAGAGATCGAAGAGAAGCGCAATGGGACCGTCGCGCGTTAAGTCACCGGTCGAGGCCCAGGAAACCTTGGCGGCCGAGGAGCTCCCGATTTCGCCCCGGACGGCGGAGTCTCGGACGGCGGACTCGCGGGCGGCGGACTCGCGGGCGGAGGACTTGAGGGCGGGGGACCAAAGGGCAGGCAGCGCACGGACCGAGGACACGCTCCTCCAGAAGATTGACGATCCGGACGAGTTTCTCAAGTGACGAATGAGTGTTGATTTACCAGAGCCCGAAAGCCCCATAATGACAAAAATTTCGCCTCGATTAATCTGAAGATTGATCTCTTTCAAGCCAACGGTATGACCTGTGTCCGCAAGGATCGCATCTTTGTGTTCACCCTTTTTCACGCGGTCCATAACAGACAAAGGCTTAGGTCCAAACACTTTGAACAGCCCACTAATTTCGATTAATGGTTTAGTCATGTTTGAATCCTCCTAGGTGCGCATTGGTTCTACAAAACTTAAAACGAACAGAAATTATTCCGTATGTGAAAGGGACTCTCCCCTGTTCAACACCTTGCTCTTTACGCTAAACTTTGACTCTTCCTCACAACTCTGTTTTTAAAACCAGAAAAAAAATTATTATAATATGGCCAAATAATGTGGCTTTTATTTAGGGCCCATTTGACTGATAATTAAAAGATACAGTGCCTTTTTTAAGACTAATAGGGATTTGAGGGCAATCAGCCCCTCCCCCAGGCTTATCATTTCTCGGAAAAACACACACACAAAACCACAAAATGTCGGACACAGAGGAACACACACAGTCAGACACAAAGGCATGGAGGAATAGAAAATAAACATATACGAAAACACAAACACACACACACACACACACAACCACGTAAAGTCATGCACTAAGGCACAAACACAATCAGACATACAGACACGGAGAACGAGACGAAAACACACAGGAGGAAAACATGCAAACACACGCATACAACCAAACAGAGTTAGACCCATAGGCACACATGTCGTCGAGGAACATCGTCAGCGTCGCGCCGTCGTAGGTGATCATCACCGTGTGCATCGTCCCGTCGCTCATGTCGAACGTCGGGGTGTGGTTCCCCAGCGACTGGGCCTCGTCGTAGTCGTTCGGTCCGGTGCCGCCGGTGTGGATGCTGATGTGGTTGTTGTCGGGGTCGCCGCCCGACTGCCAGGTGTCGATCTCGAAGGCGAGCGCGTTCTCGATCGAGACCGTCGCGTTGCGCGCGTAGCCCATGCCCGAAATTCCACATTTGTGCAGAGAAACCTCTACAGCAGGGTTCTCTGGTACGCTGAATCTAATGGTGTGATTTTCATTAAGATTCTGTGACTTTTAATGGGTGTTTTTTCTAGTTTTCGAAAACAATGCAAATTTTCTCAGGCTCGTCACTTTTGATGGGTAGGACTAAACTTGATGAAAATTATATATTTGAAACCAACATAAAAATCTGATTCTTTTGATTTATCTATTGGTATTAAAATTCCTTTTTTTAGGTTTCAATAGGAATTACCCCCCCCCCCTAAAAAAACTTGGTTTGGACTAAAATTAAGCAGTGAAAGTCAACATATATGATAGTCCTTAAGGGACTATCTGCAAAATTTAAAGTATCTCATTTGTCTTATTAAGTGAATGACTATTCAGATGATTATAGATTTAACCTGTGGTCTCCCTTCTTTTGAAAAAATCTAATTTTTTTTGCATATATATATATATAACATTACTGTAGGAAAGTTAAACTTTGATTTACCGAGTCCGGTCAGGGTAAATGTTATTGGCTTGCAAAATTACGACAAAAAAATAAACCAATGGGATCAAAGCATATTTCTTACCATGGAATACCTTCTTACCGTCGTGGGTAAACTCAACACGAGAAATCGAATAGTGCAGTTGGGATTATCCTAGCTTGTACCGTTACGAAGATAAAAAAGAGAATTAAGCTAGCTTTGATAGAAGAGGATTATCTTGGAGCTATAATTGTATTTGTCCCTTTTTTTGTCAAGGAAAAAGGAAACCTTTCATCAAATTAATCTTGCCATAATACTCCAAACCTTCCTGCGAATAGATATAACTTGGAAACCCCAGAATATTTAGAACATAAGAATCATATACTCCCTGATAACCAATATTGTGGATTGTAAATACAATTCTTGTGTCTGAAAAAAATGAGAACTCCTTAATTGAATTGGTTGTATTCTTTAAATATATAGGGACAAACGAAGTGTGCCAGTCGTGACAGTGTATTACATCAGGTTTATAATTGATTAACTGCCGTGGCGGGTTTTCGTATTGCAGATCCAGAACTCAAACGGGTGCCCGCGCCCTATGACAAGGACCATCCGCGCGGCGGTCTTCTGAAACGTAAAAGCCTCTCCGTGTGGAGAGACTTTGAGGCCGAGGACATGACCGCGCCAACAAAAACATTGGCGCGGGTATTTGAAGACCTCAGCCCGGTGGTTCAGCTTTTGGGCGGCCTGCGATAGCCCGCTCGGACATTACCCGCCTTTCCGGTTTTGTGGGTGCAGCGCCCCTTATTTTATGTCATTTCCAAATATCATGGCTGCTTTTCAGATAATCTGATATCTTATCAAGATATCTGATAAGTGTTATACATTGAATAACTAATTTGGCTTCAGGAAAGGAGTAGGCCATGGCAATGCTCACCATTTGATTGCTAATTTACTTCTACATGCCCATGAAAACAATGAGGTATTATATTTTTCTGGGTTAGATGTGTTTAGAGCTTTCAACGTGGGTATACATCTGCATATCTTATTGAATGTTTAATCAAGTTATCAACTCAAAACGATGGCCAGATTCAATACCAGATATACAGCGAACCAGAAAGTCAAAAAGCGATTGTCCACTGCGAAGGAGTCGCGACCATAGCTTCCCAAAGGCTACCAGGAATCCTAGATCTTGATAAAATCCAGTCCCATGTAAAGCAAAAGATAATACCAGGAGAAACTTGCTACCAGGCTTTTCAAACAGTGGGATTAAGTTATGGCCCTTCTCACCAAGGAATCCAAGAAATTCATCAGGGAGCCAACAGAAGATGAGGGTGGACGACACAAGGACACCAAGTGCAGCGACTGGAGGCGGGTTGCAGAGGACGCTCTCGGTCCAGAGCCTGGTGCGCGCTAAAGTTGGAGGAGGTAGGGGGAGTGGAAAGTTTTGTGCGGAATCGAAAGCCAAGGCACGCACGAGAGGAGTAAAAGGGAGGGTCGTCAGCCGGAACGGGTGGAGACCAGCTTGGCTCCCTTGTTGGCGGGTGCAAGCTGTGTGCGCAATTCGATGAAGGGGGCTACTTTCCAACAGAGGCGCAATTTGTTATGGGGCAGGGGGCAACTGCCCCTCCTAGACTCAGTTTTCCCCCCAGCTAAAATTTTGCTACTCCAAAAATCTAGTAAAACTAAGATAAGCCTGCATAATTCAAGCTTCGACAGAAATAGGTTTTCTTTAGCATATCTTCACCTTTCTGATACTATATGACTCATTTTTCAGTTTTTACTGTCATTTTCACTTGATTTGGGAAAATTGGCACCAACTTTGCCCCCACGCCAATTGCGGTGCCTGCAACCGGCGGCGAACTGCAACAAATCCGACAAGGCCGAAACCAACCAGCATGGCATACTCATGGGGTTCGGGGACAGCGGTTGCCTGAACACTGAATTGAGGAGCTTGGGTGTCGTTGTCCACCAACCAGCTTGCCCCACCATCGGTAGACGACGTTACGTGATCACCGATTGTCCAACCGTCAGATGAGGTTTCATTGTCGGACAAGGTATTGTCCCATTTGTAGAAATCATCGTCCCCTCCCTCTCTATCCTCGCCGACGAAAACATTCCCTGGGTCCACGAAGCGTTCGCCTCGTTGGGCTCGGTTACAACCATGCCCGGACGTGCGATGACAGCTCGTACGGTCCAAGATATGGATGTGCTACTCGTACGCAGTGTCACCCAGGTCAACCAGCACCTCCTCCAGGACAGCCGCGTCCAGTTTGTGGGCTCCGCAACTATCGGAACGGATCATATCGACAAGCCTTACTTAGCTGAGCACGGCATCACCTTCATTTTGTTAAGGTGTTTCACATGGCATTCAACCGCAATCACAACACCAGTTTTCAGTCAACATAATTAAAGTATAATTTATCTCCGATAAACAATTCCATTTGCGTTAAGTGTCAATCATTGGGGGAGGGCATGTTTTCTCCCAGGTTTCAAAAAAACCTTTTGGGTATCAATACCTTTTCATGTTTAATTGAAAAAATAAAACGACGGATTTGCCGCTTTCAGAAAATACATTTTTCCCTCCCCCCCCCTCCAGAACATTTGTCCAAGCAGGATCGCAACGATTGAAATGATTTATTGAAAACTCTATTATTGGTTTATTTATTAATACAGATACAGTTCATCCCTATATTTATCGTATAAAATAAGACCACTTACTGCTACAACTGCAATGATCACAAAACTAGAAAAAAAAAATGAGAAAAGGTATAACCAAATCAACGAAAAAAACCCAGACATATTTGATAGCATAGCAGGTAGTAAATTAGTTGATACAGATTAGTGTACTGACTAGCACGGTGGACATGTTATGTTCTCTGAAATCAGTATCATATGCATATATTCACCTGTATAATTACTGGGCCTGGGGATCTCTCTTTCCTCTTATCCATACAAGCACAGATATGTCCGATCTCTCATAACTCGAGAATCTTCAAAAATCAGACAGATGACGGTGGTTTGACGTCGTGAGTAACGATATGCTGTAGCAGCTCACCAAGCAGTATCAGTGTTCAGCCTGAGAGCCAAACGTACCTTATGATGGTTTGGAAACACTAATTCATTTGGTCGTGGTTCAGCGCCGATTAATTGTCGAGTAAGAGTTTCTAATGATGGTGCATGTCCAATAAAAAGAATGGTAATATCATTCGTATCGTGTTTAGCAAGAATTTGTCGAATAACAAAATGTGAACGTTGATAATAATCATATTCATTTTCATCTATTGACAAAGATTTTTGTATACTATCATAGGATGTTTCAATATTTAAACGATTTAAAATGAGTTCATTGATTGACATAAAATGTGGGATGGCAGCGAGTTCGACGTGCAAGGGCTCGAGCTCGATTGGGCCTGCTTGGCATGGGGTGGAGATCTCACGCGTCAAGGCGGTGACTGGCTCTTGCAGAAGTTCCAGGGGACAGCTTGGCGCTCAGTGAATCAGCCGGATGCCAGGCGGTATGTGCTCAACCGCTACCGGGTGCTCATGACTCGAGCGCGCGAGGGCATGGTCATCTGGGTTCCGATGGGCGACCCCTTCGACAGGACCCGCCTCCCCGCTAGGTATGACAGGTGACCCGGGCTCGAACGCGAGCGACTACTGGGTGGCGGATGCCATGATCGTCCGAGACCCGGGCCTGGGGACAGCGCGTCAGCTCGGTCGGGCTTGCGGGCCGTACCGCACCAAGTCCGAGCGGACGGGAGCCTGGCTCTATCGTGGCGCCCTGCAGCCCGGAACGACGATGGAGCTCAGCGCGATCGGTCCCGAAGGCTCGGCCTCGGTGCTTTGGCTCGGGGCCCGCGCGACGGCGGGCGTTCCGCTCGACCATTTGACGACTTACGAGAATGTCGCCTTGCCGCTGCGGGTCGGCGGGAAAGAAGAAGCCGAGTACAAGTCTGATGTGATCGATCTGTTGAAATGGGTCGGGCTCGGACACCGGATGCATGTGCTTCCGCCGGTTCTGTCTGGTGGCGAAAAACAGCGCGCTGCCATAGCGCGTGCGCTGATAACCCGTCCCGATGTCCTGCTGGCGGATGAGCCCACAGGAAACGTCGATCCGCCTCTTGCGCGTCGGCTGTTGCGCTGTCACCTGACGGAAATTGTCCGGACAAACATAAACACCGTTTTGCAAAACTTTTTCAGCAGCGGTGTTGCGCAGCTCGAAATCAAGGCCCGTGCGCGAAGGGTCCTGACAGTAGTATGCCACCGATTTCACCCGACCATTTTCAATCTCCGCTACGTGGCAATAGTGCATAACAAGAACTTCACACATGACTTTGGTCAGGTTTTCAAAGAAGTCCGTTCCGACCTGATATCGAACGCCACGATAAATGGATTCCAATCAAAAGAGTCCAGGTGAACCTAAAAGGGTGTATTTGAGCGAATCTATATTAATTTCAGGATCAACTATAGACATAAACATAAAACTTACATGGAAAGCTAATTTGTAAGACACTATATGCATCCAGGTTGTCGAAGTAGCATATTTTAAACATTTCGAGATCAGTCATGGAAAGATATTATGAAACATTCAGATATTTTTGAGGGAAATGTACAACTGGAAGGCAATATGCACATTCAAATTTTTGATGGATATAGCATAATCTAAGTCCAGGGGATTGTTTTCCCCCCCCCATTTGATTCCTTAATCTCCCATTGCCTTTCCTGAGCTTCTAAAGACAGAATACTTCAAAATAATCCACATAAAGGGGGATACCATACAAGGATAATACCTTTATTGAAGCTCTTCTGGTAACAGAATCAAGTACTTGTTCATAATCCATAAAACTGACGACTAAAGATGTCTGATAGCTGAGACACTTCTCAATTATTAACCTAAGAGTGAAAATTTGGCGTTCAGTTTCTAGAACAACAACCATCGGCGTCACGGAGGTGACAGTACCGAAATGTGGGCCAACCTGAATTTGTTCTCCAATTCGAATGATTGGGTGAAGATAGTGCGCCGCAATGAGATTCCCAACCGCCGACCGGGATCCGAACCCAAACGATAATGCCGCACCGGCAATAAGTCCGGCAGCAACGAGCACGATAATTTGATTCAAAAGAGACGTATCAATTCCCAACTCATTAATAGCCGTCACAAGGACAAGATTCCGCCGGCGGCGCTATGGGCCCGATCGCGGAGGCGCGACGGGAAACCCATAACCTCTGGGACGATCCGGGCGCGGCCGCGACGAAGGCGGAACTCTCGCTTCGACTGAACCATATGATGGCGTGCCTTATGGACGAGAGCCCGCGAGCGACCCGGCGCGCCTGACGTGGTCACGTGACGGCGTTCGCCCGCGCGGCGTTGATCGTCTCCCGAACCGCCCGCAAAAGATCCAGCTTGCTGAAGGGCTTCTGCAGCAGCGGCTGGTTTCACCAATGACCGCCAAGTCCTGTACAGTACCAAAGATACGCTGGTGGACCGCCTGCAAAGGGCCAATCACTCAGACGACGTAATCCGGGGCATTACCGGACACGTATCGGGTCAAGGGCAGTTGCGGAACTATAAGACGCGGCTGAACGATACACCGGAAGGGCTGGCGATGTTGCGAAAGGCCCTAGACGCGGTTGTCTACTGGTGAAAACTGGGTCAACCGCCACGCATGAAGTTTGCCGCCCCCGCGCACAGTTGTTCGTAGAATCGCTCATAGGCCGCCAGTTGTTGGCGCACCGTGAAGTGTGTTTCCACCCGTCGGCGTACTGCGGCACCCCTCGATTGTCGCAGCGCAGCATCCGTGAGCAATTGTTGGAGCCGCGCCGCCAAGGAGGCCACATCCCCACGAGGTACCAGGAAACCGGTCGTGCCATCCACGACCGCTTCGGCGGCGCCACCAACGTCGGTGGCGACAACGGGGAGTCGCGCCGCCATGTACTCCACCGCTCTTCGTTGCCGAAAGGGATATTAGGCGATAACATAGGTTTAGAAAAACAGGATTATATCAACTTTAACATTTGAAAAACTCAATGATAGAGAAAACTGTCAGCAACCAACAAACGCTTAATCTCGACATGCTTCGAACATTCGTCGCGATTTGTGAAACCGGGTCATTTCGAAATGCTGCTGCCAGAGTTCACAGATCTCCTTCTGCCGTTAGCCTTCAAGTGTTAAAACTTGAGGAGCAGTTAGGGGTTCGTAGGGCTAAATCGTTAGTCAATTTAAAATCTCAGCAAATTCCGTAAATACTTTCGTAGGAACGTGTTCTCCGACTCCAAATGTATTCATTAAGATAACAACCACAGATTCGCTCTCGGGGTCAAACATCACCAAGGATGTATATCCTATATACTCTCCCGTATGTCCTATCCAGCCGCTTAGCTCCCCAATTCCAATACCATATTTATCGTATTCAGGACAACTTCTCTTAGGCCTTTCGGGGTCATCATCATCACCTTATCCTCATTATTGAAGGACCGTTGCAAGCCTTTTTGGGTAATTATGACAAACCACCACACAAATTAAGACGAGGCTTCATATTGACCTCATTACTGCATATGGTGTGAACGTGAGTTAAGCAGTGAAGAGATAGTAGTAAAATCTAGTGAAGGATGTTTCAAATATGGACCATAAACAAGCTTAAAGCACCTGTAAAGATGTACACTCAATTCTTCCTCTTTGAAATGATAACGTTGATCATTAAGTATTACTAGGGAGGAGGAGGAGCCTCTGGAGCTACTTTACCATCAGGTGGCTTGATGATGTGACAAGCACTCGATAGTATTCATAGCAGTGGCAATACCACCAGTTTTCTACAATCTGTTATAATTTACCTTTTTTTCACTTTTTCCTAAACTTGTGCAATCCCTCCCGGAAATACTACTTCTCCTTCCAAATGCCAACCCCGCTCTCAAAATAAATTTCCTGGCACATGGCTTGACATCATTTATATTGTTTACTAGAATTTAACCCGCTGCTCAACGGCTTGCGTCGCCAGCTCGGTGATCCGGGTCTGCATCTCCCCCAGCCGCTGGCCCAGGGTGTTATAGCTTTCGGTGGCAAAGCCCTGGTAGTTGGCGGTGAAATCCCCCCACAGACGCACCGGCCAGGACAGCGCCAGCGATTCCGAGGCGGCGATGGCGGTGGCCGGATAGGTGTCGCGGTTCAGCGCCGGCGCAATCCCGAACAGCTGGCCGGGCGAGATATGCAGCGCGATGATCTGCTCGATCGGCCTGAACCGCTAGGCCCGCCACGAAGTCCACGTTCAGTCGTGCGGATGGATTGGGAGACAGCAGTTGCCCGTCCATGGAGTAATGTCGGATCCAACTATACATCACAAAGGAGTTCGGCCGATAGGCTTCGTAGAACCCCAGAACTGTCAAATCCCCCTCGGCGGTCAGCAACACGTCCTCAATGAATTGATACGCGTCAGTGGCGGGTTCCTGCTCAAACCCTTCCAGGGCGATGACCCTACCCTCCCGCCGACCTCCTCTTTCCCGGAAAAACGCAGTTTGACACGGAGAAAGCAGCTCCGCCGTTTCCTATCCATCGCACCATCGATAGCGTCAATCCAATCAGTTGGTGGAAGACAGCGGCCCACCTTGCACGGTTGCAGCCCGATGTCGTGGTGTTCAACCATTGGATGTCGTTCTTTGGGCCGTCGTTTGGGACCATTGCGCGTCGCTTACGCCGTCGCGGTATTCCGTCGGTTGCTATCGTTCACAATGCGCTTCCGCACGACGGAAAAAATATTTCCATTCAACTCTCGGAAATAACAGGGATTGGATAAAGTATATTGTCAGACTCATTGTAATATTTTTGGTTTTGCACCCAGATGGAATTAAATGTATGTCTTTTTCAAACCGATTCCAAGTCCAAAAGTTAAGTTTTGGCGCGTTAATATTGGGCTAAGTTGACAGATCTGGTGCCGTGAAAAACTATGTGGCACCATAGTGCCTTCTTTTTTATATAAAAGTAGTAAATGCCAAGGGCATAAAGATCCCTTCGGCCACCGAAGCGTCGATATCGTCCTCAGCCATCGCCGCCAAGCGTTTCGATGACCAGGTTTTCATTGGTGTAGACGCAGATATCGGCGGCGATCTTCATCGCCTTGCGCACCACGATCTCGGGATCGTCGACCATATCCGTGAGCGCCCGGGCCGCCGCGAGCGCGAAATTGCCGCCCGAGCCGATGGCGGCGATTCCGTTCTCGGGCTCCAGCACGTCGCCATTGCCGGTCAGGATCAGCGTGACAAATTCACGCTTGCGGGCCGCTATCAGAGTGTCGCGCTCGAACTTCGAGGCGGGAGGAGTGCTCACCATGGTATGGCTCCTGTTCAGCTAGGTTTGGTCAAAGCGGATATCGCGCATGTACGGCGCGATGTCGGGCTGGTCCCACCAGGGCGGCCGATCGAGGATGAAGAGTGGCTGACCAGGGATATCGAGCAGCGCCTTGCCGGGACCGATCTGCGCGATCTCTGAAGCCGCCAATACCGGCCTGAGTGTTTCTGTGCTAAAAACATTACGAACTATTTTCTTTCATGAAATGGGTTTTGCAATCGATTGCATTTTTCATATTTTTTATGGCCTGTAAGTCCGAAATGGAAAAAATTCCTTCATATGAGAATTTCCCGGTTTACGAAAAAGGGGACTTAGGATTGTCGCGAAATGACCTTGAGTGGGCATTGAAAGTATGGTCTCCGTACGCGAAAAAATTGTCGGTGGAATTATATCGAAATTCCGACTCAGTTAATCCGCTATTGGTAAAAAAGCAGCGCCCTGCAGGAGACTAAGGTCAAGTAAGTCAATACAACAAAAATAATGATGTTTATTATTATAAGCACATACTAAGCACATATTATCAATTTAACCTCTAGTTCAGTTACGCCAAAGTTAGCACGACTTGAAAAAGCTATTCACAAGTCAAAATACCACGTTCAACCGATTTGCCACGTAAATTAATGATGACTCCAGAGATAAGCTGTGATGAAAGCATCGAATAAAATTTATATCAATCCAGAATAATAAAAATCAATGGATAGTACAGCGACGAATATCTCCGCCACGAGGAGCGAGAAGAAGAAGCATAGTACTAATAGTAGTTGTAATGTCACGACAATGGAACACTTGTTGGATGTACCGAGTGAAATGGACGTAAAGGAATATGAAGAATTGTGTCAACAAATTCAAACAGAAATATCGTTTCAAGACTGTCAACAAGAATTGTTGGATACTCACAGATCGAATAATTAGTCAATTTACAGACATCTCTACACAAAATCTTAAAATTGCTAGGTACTTCCTTTTTTCCAAAAATTGGTAAATATGAGCAGTCTGCATTTATGACCAACAAAGTGAACATACCACTTGATATCTTTTTAATGTTCTTTCTGAATGTAGTAATTGCTTTTGCTGCAAATTTAATTTTAAGCCCTTTTAGAACCCATGAAAATGATAATTTCTTTCTATAGTTTTGGTTATAAAAAAGGGTTAAAAATTGGTTTCAGACTTACAATTTGACTATAAATCCATTTTGTAAAATTTTCTTTTGGATTTATTTATAACTCTTATTTTCGTTTGGATTTATTATTCTCTATTTATTTCTTTTGGATTTATAACATTAATTTTATACTGGAGCTCACCAACCAAAAGAAAAAATTGATTTCAATTATATTAATCATTCATAAAATAAAATTGGCAATAATTCATACATAATCCATCAAATGCAAGTCATAAAGCATAAAGAAAGCATAGCTAAATTAATATCTATCTCATAAGCAAGCATAACTAAATCAACAATTGCTTAACAAAAATAATAGAGTTAAGATTGCTTTTATAATTTTGTTGTAAATAAAAAGAAAGTTAATATTTAATCGGAAGAAATGTAAAAATGTTAATTTATAAATTAAGATGTTTCTAATGATAACAATAATAATTAAACATATAATAGAATTAATAATAATAAAAATTATAATAATAATATTAATAAATAAAGTAGAAATTAATAATAAAAAAATTCTAAATTTAAAATTAAATGTAAATAGAGTAGTGCTGCTATCAATTTTAATCGGGATAGAAAGCGTTTCATTTTCCCAACATATGTTTTGAGCAATTTGCATAGATATTATTAAAAATTTTTTTCGTAATGGGCCTGGCGGTTTTTTTTATTAAAAACAACTAAATAATTTTCCAATGAAAACAACCCAAATAAACCAATAGTATATCCGAAACTTATATCAACGGATTTTATTACAAATAAACAATAAATACCTAATTTTATTGACAAATAAAAATAATTCCGTATTATTTCACAAATTACATGTGCGGGGTGGCCGGGGCTGGACGGAGCGTAGCGGAGGAAGCCCCGTCGGTCGCTTAAGTTGCAGCCAACCGGGGCTTCACTCCCGATGGTCGCTCCAGCCCCGGCCACCCGCCGAAGTTGTCGAAAGGATTCGATGCCCGGACTGTTGCCCAATGCCGAGACGTACGTCTGCCCGGGGCAGACGCATTCGATCTCGCGCGCGGTGCATCTGGCACGATTGGCGGCTTCCTATCCGGCGTGCAGGGAACCCCATATAAAACATATGCCCTACTAAACCTGCGCCTGCGCATTACCCAAGTGCTCATCGAATAAACGCAGTTCCCTCTAGCCCATACAAACCACCTGTCTCACTAAACCTGCGCGGCTGTCTCATGTCATTTGCTGATCGCAGTTCCCTCCTTGTCATATATTTTGTGTGAGGATTGAACCTGCGTGTTTTTGGAATTGGTTACACATTTCTATGTATATTACATTTCTTTTAACCTCTATATCATTTATATCATAAACAAGTTTTTTTCAACTGAAAGTAAGGAGCGACATTAAAACTTAAAACAGACAGAAATTACTCTGTATATGAAAGAGGCTTTTCCTCCTCAACACCCCGCTCTTTACGCTAAAGTTTGGCTCTTTCTCTTAACTCTACTCTTTAAAAAAGTAAAAAAAAAAACTTTAGCATAAAGAGCGGGGCGTTGAGGAGGAAAAGCCTCATTCATATACGGAGTAACTTCTGCTCGTTTTCAGTTTTAATGTCGCTCCTTACATTAAGGAGTATAAAAAGGGACTTATTTCTAATTTAAGACATTGATTGCATTAGTTTTAATTCTCAAGTTCTTTTTAACGATGCCAATGGTCATCGCTCCGAAAAAATCACCCAAAAAGTATTATCACATATACACGCGGGCGTTAATTTTTCTTGGGCGAGTTGATATCCCAAATCCCACCTATCTGTTTATCTTTCATACATGAAGACTTAAATTACACATATTACGTTACCGCATATATTGTTCATGGTTACTAACAACGCCGGGCGTCACACGACTGGTAGTCACAAGTCCGGTGGATCTGCCGGCTGGACCCAATGTGCTCGTCAATCTCCAGGCCACGGTTCCCGCCACCAACGCGGATGCCATCTACAACAGCAAGCACATTTTGGACATCAACACGATCGTCGCCACGGACGCGAGTGCCAACTCGGTGCCAGCGATTGGCGAAGACGCGGTCCACATCGTGAGCTATTTCGGCGACTCGTCGGGCAACGGCCGGCTGAACGCGAGAGAGGTGATTTTGTTTATCGACAAATCAAGTATTTCAAAGCGGTTGCTTCCAAGTTGAACAGGTAAGCACTGACAGAAATAAAATCAAATGAATAAAATTATTGATAATGCTCAATTACTCAATAATTAATTGCTCAAATTGTTCGATGATTATTAATTATCAAAGCTTGCTGTCCCATGTCTTCTAATGCTCTATTGTGCATAGCTTGTATTTGCGATTCGTTGTGATTGGGACTGCCGCGCGTTTAATGGCCGCAATTATCAATTAGAAACATATAATTTAGAAAAAGCATTTACCACAAAATATATGGGTAAATGGGAATCGATCTCATCTCAAGAATATGTCAATCAAGCAAATATGGTAAGTAGAGCTTTGCTTAGACTAGGTGTTAAACCAAACGACAAAATTGCGGTCATTTCTACTAATAATAGAACCGAATGGAACGTACTTGATATAGGTGTTTTACAATTAGGTGCACAAAATGTACCTATATATCCAACAATTTCTAAGGAAAATCGTGGCATTATCTCTTTTGCTAATAATAAGAAGGTAGTTTTATCAACTGAAAGTAAGGGACAACATTAAACTCAAAACGAAGTGAATTTATTCCGTATATGAGGGGGTCGCTCCCCTTTCAATACCTTGCTCGTCATGCCAATTTTTGCGGCGCTTAAAAAAAAATATTCTAATTAAAAGATTATTGTGTGTCAGGAGTTGTTCTTAACGAACTAGGACAAACAGTCAAAATTTAGCATAAAGCGCAGAACACCAGCTTTATGCCATCAAACGTCAAATCAGGTAAAATGTATCAATCAAATGTATTAGTAGCAAAATGTTATTTTAAAAACAAATTTACGGAAATTTCGAAAACCCCTTGAAAATGGCGTCGGATCAAAACAAAGAGTACGCTGCTGGAATCACCATTGCCAAAAACCCTATACCAGAAACTTATAGACCCCGCCTTTATTAACAAGGAAATCAGATTTTCGGTTTTTATAGTTTCGGTTACTATTTAGCCGAGTCACTCAAAAAGAAGACAAAACAAAAATGGCTGCAAAAGAGGGAAAAAGCAACAATGTGGAGCACAAACTATAATAATATCCAAAGACAAGAAAAAAGAAGACAAAACAAAAATGGCTGCAAAAGAGTTCTCATACATAGATCATCATTAATACGATTTATTTCTGATGTTATCTCAATAAGGCTACTACTGTGCATTTTCCGAAACAAATGAATAGTGGTTTCCAAAACCACTTTTGTTACCAAGAACATAAATGCATTTCTACTTTCCGCCTTCGATCCCGAGAGCCCGAGACTCGGGATCGGCGTCGAGGAGGACGTGCAGCGATGGTGGACTCGCCTCTGTTACGCCCCGAGCCAGGGTTTCTGCCTCGACGCCTACGACCAGGGGCGCGCTGGCAATACCTTCGAGCTGTGGTACTGGGCCTTCGTGCCGCGCATGCTGTTTCCCTCGAAGCCCGAGATGACGGTCGGGCAGATGTTCAATATCGAGGTCACCGGCAATCCCAACAGCAAGACCGCGGCGCCGGGGCCGGATCGAGCCGCCGCTGGGCGCTGTTCACAGCAACACCACGTCTTCCACGTCGAGCGTCTCCTGAGCCACCACGGTCCGGGTCTCCTCTTCCCGTTTCGTGGCGAGCTCGTAGAGTTCACCCAAAAGCTCGGGGTGCTCTTTGATGGCGCTCTGAAATTGCTCGTGTTTCAGCTCGAGCGCGACCGTCTGATGGGTCGCGAGCACGTCGGCGGTTGCGGGTCGCCTCAGGACGAGGCTGATCTCCAGAAAGCATAGCAGCTTTCTAATTAAACACAACGCTGATGTTCTACACTTCTACCAATTTTTTAAACTATCTTTTGTTTCAGAATGACACCGATGAAGTAGTACTTGTCAATGCTGCCTTGGTCCTTGCTGCCATATTACCTGTCATTCCTGCAACCGTTCCTAAGCTTTTTGATGATATTTTTACAATATTCAAGTACGTCCTGCTTAGAAAATTTTATAGTTTACTCCTCTTTTCTAATGCCAAAATTAATCGGGTGAGATCTCAACAAAACCAAAGTCAGAACCTCCACAGCATCTGTTTGAGCTCTACCACTGTATGCTTTCAATAAATGGCTGTTCAAGAAAGAGGAGGCAAGAGTATTGGATGTGTTCAATTACATCTGCCTTCTGCCTTCGTTATATACTCTGAATCAACAGGTGGCTTAGAATTCATAATAGCAAAGTAAGAAGCTATTGGGGCTGGTCTGAAGAGATATCTCTTTTCATCAAAGGAGGTCACCTCCAACTACACACAAATTGCTCTGGTGGGAATAATAAATAAATAAACAATACATTTTTTAACATCGCTCTTTAATTAGGCAGCGGTATGACGCTGCCTGCATTTCCCCCTTTCCTAATGGTAAATCCTCCATGTAAACAGTAGGCAATTTGCAAAATTTACAATCCTTGACCCATAGTTATGAGGGGCATGGTATACCTGGAAGCATAGCTATTAAACCTTTTGATTTGTTTGAACAAATTGGTAATTTCGAAATTTCGATCAGTTTCACCATTTCCACCCTACATGTGTTAGAAAAGCGATTAAAAAAGCATTAAAGCAAACCAATATTACAAAGGTTATTACGCCTCATACCTTGCGCCATTCATTTGCAACGCAGCTATTGCAAAGTGGCGCCGATATTCGCACCGTTCAAGCACAATTGGGCCATTCTGATGTCAAAACCACACAGATTTACACCCATGTTTTACAACAAGGAGCAAACGGTGTTGTAAGCCCATTAAGCAAAATTTTCTAGCTATAATTAAGTCGAAGAATGGCCTTCCCAATTCACTTCACTCTGAAAGACTATACAATCTTTGGAAGCGATGCAGCTTCTCAAACCAGAAAAGGAATGGGGGATAAAGGAGCTGTTGTGTAGAAGGTGATTCCTGCAGTCCTCTGCGGAAGTACAGGGGGTAGACAGTATCCTTTCAAATGCAGGGACCACTAACGCTTCACGATCTTCTGATGGTATTATCTTGTCATCAGGCTTCACGTGTTGCTTGTGTCGCCGAAGAGCTGATTACCTCCATGACGAACAAATGCTTCTCTTATAAGCTACTCATCATTTGTCTTAGCGGTAGCATTCTCGCCTCAATTCCATCACTCTCTACGGCCGCAAGCTTAGATCGCCTTTGGGTACCGAAGAGCTACAAATCTATTTTAACATTTATGTATGTAGGCGCTCTCATCATTGAAGAAGACAGCAATTGCACTCGCGTGGTATCTGGAAAAATAAAAACCCCAATCATTAAAGATAACCCTTCCTTTATTATTACAAATAGCCAAAGACTGCCATTGTAAATCATAACAAAATAGACAATCAAATATTGAGCGTGGATTTTGAGGACATGTTTGACATGTGCAAGCTAACCATGAAATGCAATAGAAACATGTGTAATCAGTGTACTATCAACAATCAACAACAGTTGAACTTGCTTGTACAATTTCTCTGACCCCTCACCTTGGGACTGGAACTGTTTGCATCTATATTTGCAGGTATAGATGGTCCCCAGCTCAGATTGTTTTTGAGTCTATATGGCACGAGTATACATTCGTGACTAACTGGTACAAATCAAATAGACACTGCTGTTTGTGTTTCCAGATAACAGTAAAAGACTCATCCGGACATTCTGTCCAATCAATGGTACCCGTAACCATTACCTTACGCTTTAGGTCTTTAATAAAAAGCTCCAAACCGGTAGCCATATCAGTTTCATTGGTTATTGCTTGCGCAATATCATAACAAACTTTAGAGGTCAGCGAATTGGACGACTCAGCATCCAATTGCCACCCTTTGCCGTTTGGGGTGACCAATTCTTCGGCGACGCCATCGCTCCAAGCAGAATCAACTCGATGTTGTTGGCTTTGGCCCTGGCAATAACTGCGTCGGATTTTTCGATCTCACGCTTGATCTGCGCCAACCTGTTTTGCAGTGCCGCTACATGAGCCTTCTCCTGCTCGATGTATTCCGCCGCTGAAACGAGATGCTTTCCCTTTTCGATATAGCGTTCGAAATGCGGGCGCAACTCGTCAACAGAATCAATCAGAATAGATCGCGATAAACTGATCAAGGCTCTCTTGCGTATGTGTTATGGTTCCAGTGAACGCGCCGTGGGTCCGCGGGCGGTCGAGATCGGAACTTTGCCGGAGCCGACATATGCCGGGCTACGCCAAAATTTTTCGGATATTGTCTCAGATGTTTGTCTGGGCAGGCCTGCTCTCTTCCCCCGTCGCTGTTGCAACCGAATTGGAAGTTGACGCAGAGCTCTTTCTCGCGGTCGATGTGTCGCGTTCCATGACGCCGAATAATATCATATACCTTACATCCATATAGTTTGTCTTTAGTATGTTATTATCTGCAATATAATTTCAATATGGTATGCCATTCATATATTTTTAATTTACACTAATACCAATGTAAATATTAATATACTTATTGATGTATTTAATATACTAATATTGATATAGTAATATTTTTGTTAATAAATTAATGGCCTTCACAAAAGAAATTCAATATAATTTAAATGTATCATTAAGCGAAAAGCTGATTTTAAGTTAAGGGTCGTGGGGATTCAACCCGAAGTCACATTTGAAAAAGGCAAGGCCGTGAAGAGTCAGATCAATTGGGGCGATATCGAAGCGCCGATGCTGGCTTACGGTGTCATATGGCCCGGCGCCAAGCTGGACAACAGCCTCAATGCCATGGGTGGAACCGTCACCAAGATGGTCAACGAATTCGTATCTGCCAAATGCGATGAGATCAAAGAACTGGTCCCAAGCCGTAAGGCTGCAAACTGAGCGCGAGACAGTGCAGCCTACAAACCGCAAATTAGCCGCCATACCAAAGCCCGAATTTACAACGCAACAGTCTGAAGCATCATGGTGTACTCATCTGAGACATGGCCGATAACCCAGACACAGCTAAGAAGGGTCGATGTCGATGAAAAAAAGTTCAGTAAATCATTTGGTAAATTATTAGTTTATCAAAACAATTTACCAATAAAATTTGGTAAATTTTTAGCTCGACAAGAGTTCCAAAAAATTAAAAAAATTAAAAAATAAACATGGCCAAGTGCAACCAAAAGGAGTTTTACGATAGAGGTGAGCCTGTATTCTGCGTTTACGTGGCATCAGGTCAAAAGGCATCTACTGTAGCAGCTACTGTACAAACCTTGAAGAAGTACGGTGCTATGGACTACACTGTTGTAGTATCTGCATCTGCTTCTGATCCTGCACCACAGCAGTTTTACGCTCCTTTCGCTGGTACCGCTATTGGTGAGTACTTCCGCGATACAGGTCGTCCTGCATTGATCGTATTTGATGATTTGTCAAAACCCGCTTGATCGTTCATAGGACCTATTGGCGCGATAATCCCCCAACTAAACCGCGAAACTAAAAAATCTGCAGTATCTTTCAGTTGAGAAGGAGAGGTTTTTCCCGCAAAGGTTATTTTTTTTTCTTTTTCTCTTAGAGTATTAAAAATATGGTAAAGCGTTTTTTGAAAATTAAGATTATTTCTTAAATCATCTAGATCGTCTAATAGAAAAATGTCGGCGCTGAGGATTTGGTCGATAATTTTATCGGGGTTAAAAACTTCAGAAATATAGTGTCAGAAAACAATTATTTAATTTTGTAAATGTAATTAGTTTATATATTTTTCAACATTTGATTCCCTACACTTAGGGTTAATTTTCGTACCGGTTATTGGAAATGAAATTATTATGGCAATTGTAAACATACTTATTGATAAAATCAGAATTGCAGGCTTTCGGGGCATCAAAAACCTGGAATTGTCTTTGCCTCGCGTGATCGTTCTTATTGGTGCTAATAATTCAGGAAAGACATCAGCCAATGGAAAAAGAGCGTCATGCAATGCGGCTCAATGGGGAACCAGAAATTTGGTGTCTGGACAAAATAACCGCCGTGGAAATCCCGGATATTTGACGCAAACCGCTTCATTTGCGCCCAGTCACCAACATGCTCGATTACGGAGTTTGAATGGATCAGGTCATAGTCCTGAGGGTCCAGGTAACTCCAGATGTCTTCTGTGGCATTACCTGTCAAAAAATCAAATCTCCCGTCTGCCTCAAAGGCTTGAGATCCATCATCATCATCATCATCATCATCATTATCATCATCATTATCATCATCATTATCATCATCATCATCATCATCATATGTATATGTATCCTCACCATCATTACTATTATGAACATCAGCACAACATGATCATGACCATCATCTCAGTAATAACACTGGCTCCACATAGGCAGGGAGAACAGGCTTGGATGGCAAGGGATCAGACAGCATCAAAAGTTAAAAGGCTATACATGTATCCATGGTTTAACAAGGGGGGGGGGCAAGTTTCACGAAAAAAAACATAAACATTATGTTTCACGAACGATAAATCAGCATGCAACAATTTTCATGAACAAAAGGCCACCATGTAAGATTTTTCACGAAAAAATTATTAAGATAAATTAAGTTACGTGAAATAAAAAATCAACATATAACAAGCCTCACGAGGGAAAAATAAAGATACAGCAAGCTTCACGAGGAAAAAATTAGCTTGTAACAGGTTTCACGAAGAAATAATCATCATACAAAATGTTTCATGACCAGCCGAACACGTCCGCTCCGGGGGGTGGGTGCAGCGGGGCGCTGAACGAGAGCTCGGTGAGGTGCCCGAAGCCGGTGTGCTGGGTGAGGGTCAGGTAGCCGACGAAGGTCAGCAGGACGGCGACGCCGGCGAGGAACTGCAGGAGAAAGAACACGCTGCGGCGGTCGACGCGCGGGTGGCGGCGCAGGAAGCGGTCCATGCCGAGGCTGCCGCAGGCGATGCCGATCAGGTAGACGGCGAGCACGGTCGCGAAGAATATGCCCCAGATGGTATATTTTGCCATTTGTAGTTTGCCACAGTGACGTGAATTGTTCTGGTGAATGACCGACTGTTTGCTTGCGAAAACATGAACCATTGAATTTAATGCATGGTTTTTAACGAAAAAATACCTAGAAAATGTCTTAGGAATTATGGGGCTCAGGGGGTGCCAGATGGTCAATCGTAGTTTGACACGGGGTTGGGCTTTGAGATAGTGAATCATGGAGGGTTGGCCTGTGAAATCACGAACCATGCTTGCATAGTGGCATTATGCGTTTTAAAATTGAATGTATTACCCGTGTAAAAATGCTTCCATGCCCAAGTAAAGTAAAGTAAAATAGAGCGTAAAGTCAGTTAGCTTAATTCAGCATTAAGAAGGCAAGTGCAGAAACGATCTATTATATTATATTCCGACGTGAAACTTCAGCGTAAAAGCGTTGTTACGCGCATAATATTATTATTTTTTCTATAGTTGGAAATATATCACATCACAAACTTTGTACTTTCTAACAGTACCGCGCGAACGCGTTCGCTCCCGTGCGGCGTTCCGCGTCGGGCGAGATTCCCATGTCGAGGTAGGCCCTCGCGAGGCGAAAGCGCTCCGCCGCCTCCAGTCGATCTCGCGCGACCGACCGGAACGGGCTGCCCGCTCGAATCTCTGTCGTCAGAGCGGCGCGGTACGCGCTGACCAGATCGCGAAGACGCTTCGCTTCCCCTTTCGTTCCGAGACCGCGAACCCCCTGCAGCTCACGCTCGGGGAGCAAGGCATCGCCACCGCGCAGCGCCTGCTCTCCTTGGATTCCCTGCAGGAAAACGTACATCGTGCTTTGATGCGGTTGTTCGCGAAGACCGGCAAGCGCGACGCGATGATCCGGCAATTCAAGAACTGCAGTGCGACACTGCGTCATGAACTGGACGTCTCGCCGGCGCCGGAAACGCAGGCCTTGTACTAGACGCTTCTGGCACAGCGCGCCGACGAGGGACGAGAAGGTCCAGCGGAGGCACCAATGTTTCGGCACGTCCCCTCTTGTCCTGGCATCGGGCAAAGCACACAAAGGGCTGATCTGCCCCCAGCTGATTGCACAGCTCGCTCTCATGGCAATCGCTGTCGTCTGCGCATTGCTTGAGGCAGCGAAAATCACCGATGGGCTGGGTTGGGTTGTTGGTTCTGGTGCAGAGAAACGGCGTGTTGCACGTGTTGTTCGAAGGCTGGCATGGCTGGTAGGATTGGTCGATGCAAGCGCCCTTGATACAGGCAGCGCCGGCTTTGCAGGGGTTGTCGGCAAAAAATATAAATAAACAACGGCGAATGTCTTCCGACCCTTAGCAAAAATGGTGGGGGACATTTTACTAATATATCTATTATATTTAAAATTCACATTTCCAAACATTACATTTACATTGAAAGGAACAAAACGATCTTAACCAGATTATTTTATGGCAGGGTTGTCGCAAAAGCATTCTCAAGACTGAGAGGTCAAGTGAAATGTTTGAAATAAAATTTATTTTTTAAACAAGAGGTAAGAACTCATATGACAAATACTTCGCTCTTTATGCTAAATTATTTTTAGTAATTTCAACTATTTATTCTGCGGGCTTTCTGATTCAGGGGTCATTCTTAAGGAATTGGGACAAAAGAATTGGGACAAGATCTAGTGCGAAGAGCGAGGTATTAACGAGGGACAAACCCCCTCATATATATAATAAAAAATATAAAAATATAAAAGTTTGTTACGTAAGTTAATTCTGAAGTTACGTGTATTTTTTACTAAAAAAAACGTTCGTTAAAAATTAAAAAAAGAACTTGTAAGGTTAAGAGACGCACTAAAAGCTGTTGAAGGTGACAAAGAAGCTACCGAAGACATACAAAAAAGAATAGGGGAAGAACAAGCTAAAATACAAGCTGCAGAAAGTAAGATGAAAGAAGCATACAAGCAAAGAAGGCATGTCTTAGAAGAAGCAATGTTAACGCGAGCACAAACAGTGGATGATCGTAGCATTATGGAAGAGCGGTTTGAACTTTTAGAGCATGTATTAGAAAATGTCCCAGATAAAGAAATGTTCCTCATCATTATCCATCTGACACAATCTTTTATTGAAGAAAATAAATTTCAACGAGAAATTCTTTTCACATTACTAAAAGACCATTTGTCTATAATCATCTGAACATTTTTTTTGAATAACTACGATGTAGACATAATGATCGGAACAAAAGATTTCTCTCTTGATGACAACAGCTGCACAGTCAGACAGATTTGATTATGCATGAAATGACTAGATCAATAGTAAAGTATTATTCTTCGTCGAATAAGCTTGGTCAGCGAGGCAATCGGCAGAACCACCGCTGCATTCTGGGTAAGCAACACTTCCCGGGTCTGAACGTCCACCGCCACCGCACCGACAGAGGCAAGCGCCAGGTCCTGCGCATGAAGGCCAGGCGACAGACACAGCAACAGAAGAACACAACAACTGCGCTCAAGCATGGTCACGAATGGCGCTTAGAAACGCTTCCCCATACTTCTGCAGTTTTGCTTCGCCAACGCCGCTCAGGCTGAGCATTTCAGCGAAACTTTCTTATTGTTGTAAAAAGTCGAGCTATGAGAAAGAGTCAAACTTTAGCGCAAAGAGCGAGGCGTTGAGGACGGGACAACCTCTTTCATATACGGAACAATTTCTCTTCGTTATAAGCTTTAATGTCGCTCCTTATTTCCAGTTGAAATTTTTTTATTTAATTTCTAAACATTTTTGAATTAATGCAGGTTTTGATTTTGACTCACCGTAAATGAATGATTAAAACGAAGTTATTAATTTTACCTTTTTTGGATAGAGAAATAAGAAAAACAAAATTAAATGCAAACATGAAATGAAATTCACAAGGAAAAGAAAAGAAAAAAAGTCAACCAACGAAATTTAACTATAGAAAAAAATTACAAGATGATTAAGTGAAGGAAGCCCATCAAAAGCAGTACTTGAGAGCTTCCTGTGTTGCTTTTCCAACTTCAATGTCATATGAGGTGCACCATAATTACTAATTAGAACCCGGTTATGTGTCCAAGGAGGAATGAAAAGGAGAAACTTACGGCGCCGGCCCGGAGTTGATTGGCGACGGAACTAACGATCATAGCGACGATGCGGGCCTATCTTTTCTGCTCGTTCCGGGAGATTTCATAGATATCGGCGCAGCGAGTTTTTCCTTTTTCTTCGAGCCGTTCGTTGGACCATTCCCCTTCATAACCCAGTTCACGGACTTACAGTGGATTACCGGAGGCCCGGGAATCGTGCAGAGCGGTGCGCTCGTTGATCCCCAGGGCGTTGTGAATCCGGGCTTTCAGATCAAATTGCCCTGAGTATACTGCTGGGATTAAACAACAGCGCAATCGCTCAGGAAAGTACTTCTGCAGCAGAGCATGGTCTAAACCATGAAGACGCACCAGAGCGGGTTCAGGTGACAGGGAGCCGCATCAAAAGAAGTAGTGACTCACCCAGTCCTGTGCAGGATATTTCGCTGAAAGATTTGAATCAAAAAGGTGTTGTTTCTCTGGGGGAAATTCTGCAAGAGCTACCTTCAGTGGGTGCCAGCCTGAACGGCAATGGGAACCTGCTGCATGAGGCTGGCATAGGTAGTGTCGTCGATGCGATTCATGACCACCGTAAAGGGGATGTGCGGACATTCCCGTGCCACCTGCAAACACAGGTCCGCCCGCTTTGAATCGCAGTCGGCACGTCCAACCCAGAGCACACCATTAGGGTTGGAGGTTTTGTCGTACGCGGGCGAAAGGTCGATTGGATTTCGAATCAGCGCACCCTCACGGCCGTAGCGACGCTTCAGCGCGTCTTGTTGAAACTCCGTCGCTCAACCCTGGTGCTTATGAGCTCGTTGTCCACGAGGCCCCCGGCTACTCCCGATTCGGGCGGGGCCAGAGCGCGGTTAAGGTAACCATTTCACCCGGTGAGACCCTGGAGGGAATTACCCTCGTGTTGTCGCGGGGCATTATGGTGTCCGGCCATGTGATTGACACCGAAGGGGAAGCGGTCATGGGTGCCTTTGTACACGGACGGGTAAGAGGTTGGCAGGATCAGCAGACTACCGGAACGGATGGTGTATTTACGAATGGTGAGCAGGTCCATTGGCTGTTTCACAATCTTCTCGTAGTCTTCCTTGGAACATCCGTGATTGGTTGGGTCCAAGGGAGCTGCAAAGTGACCTGCATCCTCGTGCTTGGCCATCTCTTCGAGCAGATCGCCGCAAGCTGCAAGCTTTTTGGGGAGAACTTTGAGAGCTTCCATTTCGGCGTTGTCATGAATGATCTGACAACGTTCACAGCGCAGCTTGTCGTGAGTGTCAGATGGCGTACCAGTTCTTAGCAGAGGAAGAGTGGTGGGTTAGACCAGTACCCCTCCCTAAAAAAATGAATTTTGTAAAAGAAATCATAACACTCTTCCCTACTTTTCACTTAACTTGCCTTTTTTAATATTTATTCCAGTTTCCCTCCCCTGATAGGTTTCCTGTGTTAGTGCCTGTTAGAAAGTATCTTAGTGTTTTTCTATTAGTTATAAAGCCTTTCTAGAAATCTATTGTATTTAGAATTCCTTCATATTTTCCCATGAATTTTATACACTCAGTCAAATATATGTGAAATTCTTCACGTCTGAAATTATCAATCAAGATTTATTATCATAAGAAAACAAACTTAATTTTACAAGAAGGGAGGTAAAAATAAAGATTTAAAAAAGGGGAAATCTTGCTGGAAATGACCATGATATTTAAAATGTCTAAGAGCCCTATACTGGAGGTTCCAGGATCCTATATCCAAAAACATGGGATTTAACATATTTCTGGAATAGTTTAGTTGCTGGAAAACAAAGTTTTTACCACGACCATGATGACATATATAAGAATGATTTTCTTGTCCAGTTGCTTATTACTTACTGGTTGAGGATTCAGTTACCTCCCAGTTGAACAGGAACAGTTGATGTAGTTATTCTTTGTCAATTTTGCACTTAAATGTGTGAGGTGATTCAGTAAAGAATGTGTCTTCTGAAAGCTAGTTCTATAGGTCCAATCACTGGCTGAAGAAGTGGGCCCTTTCTCTAGTGGTAAAATATTGCTTTGAATGTCCAACAGTTATGTGATGCAAGAGTAGGTTCAGGACCTTTCCCAACAGAGTTGTTCGATGAAGTAGGTGAAACTATGGGGCGTGTTGGTCATGAGTTCGGAGCTACCACAGGACGTCGTCGTCGTTGTGGCTGGTTAGACCTTGTCGCTTTAAAATATGCATGTCAGGTAAATGGAGTAACGCAGCTGATGATGATGAAGGCAGATGTACTTTCTGGTTTTAAATCATTAAAAGTGTGTACAGCCTATAAATATAAAGGTGAGGAGATCACACATTATGTCCGGCTTTCCGGCGTGACACTCTCCAACGGAAAAACCAACTGGGGAGGCGGTGTTCTAAACGAGGGACGATTTGAGCTTATCGACAGTCGAGTGACGGACAACGAAGTGTATGGCGATTCCGGATCGAGCCAAGGCAAAGCAGCCCTGGGAGGCGGTCTCTACAATTCCGGTGACTCAATGGTGATCCGGAATTCAGTCATCGACAACAACTTTGCTCAAGGCGGACACGGCACGACTTGTGTCGGGTGTTCCGATCTTCCAAATACACAACATCACTTAGACTTATTCCAGACCAAGCAAAATACTCTTCTGAAAATTAATTTTCAAACCTATTCTTGCACCCTAAATTCTCAAGAGCTCAAAAAGAAAACATTCATTTTTCTAACATTTTTATCTGGGACAATCAGCTTGATCTATGTCTTTCAGAGTTTTATTTTCCCATTTGATTCTGTGCTCTCTCATAGCCTTTGACATGCTCCTTAGGAAAAAGTCCTTCACAATGATCCTTAAAAAGGGAAATCTGGGCGGAAAGGGCACGGATGTTCATAAAGCCGCGGTTGTGGGCGATACAGTCGGAGATCCACTTAAAGATACCTCCGGTCCGTCCTTGAATATTTTAATTAAACTTTCCGCCATTTTGTCATTAGTCTTTGTGCCATTTTTTGTGCAATATGGAGGGTTGCTGGTTCGTTGATTGGCAGCGCGCGATGGTAGGAAAAATTTGTTTAATTTTAGGAGCTTAGTTCCTTTCTACGCTCTTTGACGGCAAGCCAATGGAAAGAGAAGACACACCATGGAGTGGTGCCCTTCTGGGTTTTTTCTGTGTCGCCCTTGCGATATTTTGTCAGTGCTATCTGTTCTCGTTGCTGGTCGCAGTGGTCATCAGCGCAATTGAGTCGGTGGATGGGTTTGTTACTAAAAAGCAAGCCTGCTTCAAAAACTTGCTTCAGTATTGCCACTTTAGGCATCCTAGATCGCGACCCAAGGTTCCAGATGAGTCATGGAGAAAAGAGGTTTACCATAAGCGATGGATCTCTGGCCGCCCGCATGTCATGCACTCCAGCGCGGTGATGATCGTGGTGTCCTGACCGCAATCGTCTGCCCCCAGTGGGGGGCAGGCGTAGCGAGCCTCTGCTGGAACCGACACTCCGATGGTGCCGTTGTTCCGATCCTCGAGGAGGTTCTGGCCAGCCAGGTCGCGCAGAAACCCCCGAGCTACGGGCTACCGCTGCTGCTACCGACCCCAGGCCGAGTCGGCACGAACCAGAGCGGCCGGTTCCCGCCGTCCGCACGGCCGGCGCCTCGAGCATTCTCCGTAGCCGTCCACTCAGCTCGGTGGCCGACTCGCCCCGGCGCAACCAGCCGGCGACGGCCTCGGTCAACGTCGCTTCGTCCGGTAGCCCATCGTCGAGCCAGCCGACCCGCTCCAGCATCCGGTGCAGCAGCACGCCTCGACGGCGGGCGCCCCCGGGGCGCAGCTCCAGACGGGTCGCGAGATCGACCGTGCCACCGCGCTCCAGCTCCGACGGACTGGTGCAATGAGACGGGTGTGTGCATTGCAGGCGCCGGAGATGTACCACTTGTGTCCATCAATTACGTAATCATCGCCGTCACGGGTAATGCTTGTCTGCACGTTTGTTGCATCGGACGAGGCAACATCGGGTTCCGTCATCGCGAACGCAGAACGTATTTCACCGTTGAGCAGCGGTACCAGCCAACGCTCTTGTTGTTGCCGGCTGCCGTAACGTGCGAGCACTTCCATATTGCCTGTATCAGGTGCATTGCAGTTGAATAGACTTCCATCCTCTTTCTCCTCGTCGTTGTCCTCTTCCTCTTCCTCCTCTTCATCCGACGGCGCGGCATCAAGGGATGGTCGAATGGCGGCGAAGTCTTGTTCGGGCTCATCGTGCCAAGACCCAGAGGCAGCATCAGCAGCAGACGAAGCATGTCCCGAACCGCTGTCCCATCCGCTCCAGCCAGAAGCGACATGTGCGGCTGCCTCCTGGCTCCGTGTCCGTGGTGCTGTCTCCGGGGTGGGGGCAGGTCGAAGCAAAGGGGTAAAACTGGTTAGAGAAAAGGAAATAGGGAATAAATTATTTTAAAATACTCCTTCCTATTACAGTCTTTAATCCTCAAAATAAATTTCTGCCCTCGCGCTTAATTAAAAAATCGCATACGAAACAAATATATAAAATAACTAAACAGATTTACTAGGTGGACCGTTAAAACGTTAACTACTGAAACTAAGCATTTATAAAGATACAAGGTTTAAGCTTCGGGTAAAGGGGGTCTTTCTACTGAGAAATAGCCGACCGTTGTTTAATTCCCGAACAACCATTTGATATTGACCATTTGGCCCGGTTGTTAGTTGATGATAGACAGCGCCATCCCAGTAATTATTCCGTTGTATTGATTTCCGAGGGGGCAAAGATGACGGGCGAAGGCGCAATGTCTTTTGAAGGGCAAGAGAAAGATCAATACGGCCATCGCAAATTAGGTGGAATTGGTGATAAAGTTGCTAACAGCTTAAAAGCTGTTTTACCCAAATTCAACAAAGGGAAGCGGCCAGGCGGCCATTGAAAATCGCCAGCAAGGACGCGCCGAAAGCGCCGACGGCGCCGGCCTCCGACGGGGTCGCCCAGCCCAGCAGGATCGAACCCTTGATGAGCGTGATCAGGAACACCGGCGGCAGGAAGCTGCGGGCGATAAGCGGTCCCATCTCATTGCGCGGAACATTCAGCAGGTTCGCCGGCAGTGGCGGCGCCAGGGATGGTTTCACCGCCGAGATGGTGGCCACGAAAATCAGGTAGAACGCCGCGAGCATTCGATGCCATTTGTTTCCATTTTTTTGCTGATCCCCCCTCCCCTGAATTTTTCTTTTTAACTTTGACCCCCACTATTGGTAAAAACTATATTACTGCATATGGGGCTATTTCATTGAAAATTGAATTCCTGAAAAATTAAGATATATATGGTTTTGTATGTTTTACCGATTCAAACAAGCCAATATCAGTTTCACTGTCCTTGACACTTTAAAATAGAAAATCAATGTTGTCTTGACTCTGGTAATTTCAATCACAGGTACGCCCAGTCGAGGGCACCTCCCACGTACGCATCGAGAAGGCGCTGATTTCGGTAGGGCTATCCAGGAAGTACATCAGATCCGGTGCCGTGAAGGTGTTTGGATCATTCGTTGGGAGCAGTTGCGTGGCAATTTGCCAGTCTGCGTGCGGCTTGTTAAAGGTGATCTCGATGGGGGCTTCTTCCATGCTGCGTGCCCACATAAACGTGGCCGGCATGTTCATGTGCGCATGCGTGTCATCGAGGCCGGTGTAGACACTCACTTTCTAGTATGTGGCAAGTCTTCCCTCCCGGGGCCGCGCAAGCATCGAGAACCCGCTGACCCGGAGCCAGCTGCAGCATCGAGGGCACCAACTGAGAAGCCTCATCCTGTATGCTGACCAGGCCCTCAGCGAAGCCTGGTAGATCTAAAGCTGGTAAGGGTTTTGCCAAATAGATGGAAGAAGTGGACAGTTCTCCGGCCCTGGCCTCTATGCCTGCTTCATCTAACCGCTTTAAGTATTCCTCACGGGCGGCTCTTTAGCAAGTATCTTTAGCAAGTATTGTATCAACTTATATCTAGCATAAGTATGCATTTAAGCGCAATAGAATTACTCGAGCAGATTACTAGGGTCAAACCGTATTCGGAGCTTAGAATAGCAATATCAATTTCTTGATTTAATTTTAATGGCATACTTATTTTTATTTATTTATTTTTGAAATTGCCCACATTTAGACCCAATTATCCAACTGTCGCATTTATTTTTGAAATTTTCTGATAAGACCCATACCGACGAACTAAAGTCAGGGGCTGATACCGACTACGTCTTGATTCGCCGAGAACTGAATCGTGGCGAGCCTATAGAAGCACTGTCGGCTAGCATTGCCGATGCGCTTGCAGCACCGGGGTCTTCCTATGACCTTGCATTGCAGGCCGGCGATACAGTGAATATTTTTAGTATGGCGTTAGGTCGGCAACGTGTGGTTGAGCCTCTGCTTGAAGAGCTCGCGCTACATGCCACTATCGATGCGCCGCTGCGAAAAGTCAACCGAACCTTTCCGGAGACGTAACGCCACTGGCGGAATACATAGCGGCAATTCCGGACAGCAAGGTTTACGGGGCCGAAATCGAGTACAGCTACGCGTTCAACGAGAGCACGTCGCTTGTCGGTTTTTACGCGTATACCGACTCGGAGGTTGGCGATCACGCATCTGTAGTTCCCGGTGACCCCGACGCCCAGTTTGGTTTCTATGACTACCCTGATCTCGATAATCCGGGTCAGACGTTGACAGGTTTCTATCAGCGAAAGATCGACCGCTTTTCAGAAAAACCGACAGTTTTCATGAAAAAAATCAACTGATTTCACAAAAAAATCAAATTTTGCAAAGAACATTAATTATGGCTTCATCATAACTTAGCTTAATCTCTTAAATGCTTCTTAACAGAAGAAGCTTGTCAAACATACCATCTCCAAGCATGTTTCTTTTTCAAGTTAAAATTCCACCGCCTACCAAAAAAAGTCGTTCTGCAGGTGCAGATGAAGGAATAATACAGTTGTACATGTGACTCAATCGTGGGTGTTATATAATGATGGGACCACATTTGGGTGTTACGTAATTAAAGTGCACGCCTGGGATGTTAAATAATTACAGCTCATACGTTATATGTTACGTAATGACGTAAACACATCGGTGGTTCATAATACTTCAAGAGATTATTTTCTTCAGGATTTCTTTTTCTTCCAAAGTGTTCTTTTCTCAGGGACCCTTTATATTCTAACGATTTTTCTTTCCGTTAGGATTCGAAAGGGCATTTACCCAAAATATTTTTGTGCATGAGACTCGCTGATGATGATCGAGTTTGGCTGGGCTGTGGCGGTTTGTCTGTCGCCGTATTTTAGGTCATAGCCGAATACTTGAAAAAATTTGTCTCCCGATTCGAGTACCAATACCCTGGATTCCTCAAAGCGTTTACCTTCAACAAAGACGTATCGATCCGCGACGCGAGAAAATCGAGTAGCCGTTTTCGTCCATGTGTACTCCCCATCTGTAATTTTCTTGGCATTCTTAACGTCAAACTTTACTGACTACCGTAAGTGAATACTAATAGACATCTTATGCAAAAAGGCCTTGATTCCCTTTTTTAATGGCGTGATCTAAGTCTTACAGTAAAATTTTGTCATTTTGGATTTTTCAATTGTAAAGTTCTAGCCATAAACAAAAAAATATGAACTGCCATCGATGGCAGTTCATAAATTGTTCACAGTTTCAATTACTAAAAGCGGCAAAACAATTTATGAAGTGCCATCGATGGCAGCTCATAAACTGCCATATAGGCAATCTCCTCTGCCGAGAAGGTAGGCAGGAGCGGCACATGGAACAGGCGTCGAACATGCGGCAATTTGACGCACGCGACGCTACACTGGGTCGGACCGAGGAGGCTCCTGGTGAAGACCCTGCGCACGAAGCTCGCGTTCCTGTCCATCGCCCTGCTGCTCTGCACGGGCTGCAAGACGGATGGGATCAGCCGTGGCTCCGAGGCCGCCCTCGGGCTGCCGCTGGTGTGGCTCGGCGTGGCCCCGAGCTGGGCATTATTGCGGCTAGTCAAGCAGAAAACGCCTTAAATGCATGGTATAACGGCCAAACTATGAGTCGGCAACTGCATATGCATGTTAATCTTGGCTTGGCGATGGATACCACCGATGGTTTATTTGTACCAGTTATTCATAACTCTGAAACGAAATCACCGCAAGATTTACGCCAAGAAGTAGAAGAGCTCAAAGTTCAGGTATCCAAGCGTGAAATTCCACCTGAAAGGATGAAAGACTTTACAATTTTGCTGTCTACAAAGTAAAGCGGCCAACCGGCCGCTTTTTTGTGCCTGTGACTTGCGCCGCACCGACCAACACACCGTTGTTCCCGAGCATGAATAAAGACCGCCATACACGCGGCCTCGAATAGGCATCAGTTGAGCCAAGAAGACGGATAAAAAAAGCAGGGCGGCGCCCTGCTTTTCCCCTCGGCGGGTACAACCGGTGGGCGCTGGTCTACGCCCTATTGGGTCTAGCCCACGAACACGCCCATCGAGTCTCGAACGTCGATCACAACCTTATATGCCCCAAGGACATAACTAAAGCGTTGCTTTAGGGCTCTGGGGATTGTGTAAACCCTGAAGGCATTATTGTATGTTCTTTAGACTATTCTAAACAAAATTACCATCGCTCAATTTCAATCAAATGCGTTTGGTGACAAGCGGGGTAGTTGGGGGAGGATTAGTCAACCTCCATCAATGTTGACTCTTAAAAGGAACTAGAATTTCCAATTTCAGCCAAATAATCCACTTCTAAAGTTTATACGGCCCCCATGAGTGCCTTTCTTGCCCAGTAAAGAAATATACTTAATAGGGAAGCGTGTCTCTTCTTAATTAGTTGCTTAAACTTAGGATTTCCCACGGCAGTCGGTGCATAAAGCGGGGACGATGCTTCGTTGCCGCTTTATAAAACAATTTTTAATTTGAAAAAAAAACAATGAGAAAATAAATGAATAAATGTTTTTTACCTGGAGGTAATGAATAGCATTAAAATTTATAACGAACATAAAATATTACGTATATAAGGGACGTGTCGCCTTCAGGTGTTCGGAGGCCCTTTCGCGAATGTCTGAAAAGGCGGACGCCGGCCGAAACAGATAGGGGCCGATGCCGTGTTTTGCCTGGACCGCAAGGCGGACATTTTCCAACACCGACAGTTTGGGGAAAAGATTGGTCAGTTGGAATGCCCGGCCGATACCGAGCTTTGCGCGGGCCGACGGCGACAGGCGGGTGATGTCCGAGCCATCTTTCAGGACGGTGCCCTCATTGGGAATCAACTGTCCCCTCGGAGTTGGTCGAATATTTTGCTGTGTCCGACTTTAAAGTGTACAAGTTATTTTCTATACCTCGGCTACAAATCTTCGAAGTGAATGATTTTAGCTTCTCGAGCAGTAAAATGGCATCTGACTCTAAGAGCTGACACATACGCACACAGTTTTAGTCAATTCTTCCGGCCATTTTCCGGAAACTGCAGGAAACACTCCGGAAACACAGTTTCAGTCAATTCTTCCGGCTACTTTCCGGAAACTGCAGGAAGTGAAGCGGGGGTGTATGTAACTATCCAGGATGATAGGAGAAACTTTCCCCATCGAGAATTTCTCCCATGGAAAATCCCCAACCTCACATAAATATCCTCCAGAGAACTCCAACTCTGCTGACAAATTTCCCGGATAATTCCCCCATAACATTTCCACATGTAAAATGGGGTCGCCAACAAGAAACTAAGATAAATAAAGCGGATTTGGTGCCTGAATTCTGGCAAATATCCATCGTCAAAAATTTTCCCCGGAAAATTTACCATTATGATCGCCTCATTACGTCAAATTGATAAAGAGCAATTAAATGTAAAATTAGTTTATAAATGAGCCCATAATTGGCTCTCTATAATGTCCATTTGTCGGGCCCAGCCTTTCCCTTCCAAAGATGTCACCCAAATTGGGGTTTTATTGTACCTTGTGGCACTTTGAGTTCTCTATGATGTTCCAGTGCCTTAATAGCGAGAAAGAAAAAATAAGAGGACATTTCACTGCTTCTCTTTTAAACAAGAGCCAAGAGCTTTCACCTTCATACCATTAGGGATAGTTGCAATAGTAGTCACAGTAGTGGTATTGGTGTTACTAATAGAAATATTAATAATAATAGCAGTAGTCCTAGTAGCAGCAGTAGTCTTAACGTATTGCCTTTTGATCAGTTGAATATTCCTCTCATCAAGTCCCGGAAGGTTCAAATTAATGCAATTATTCACTGCAATGACATTGTTCATATGACCTTTTGATCATCTATATGTTCATATACATATTAAAATTTTCATCAGGATCGCTCCGGTCATCCAGTTGAGGTTGTTGCCGATAGCGTTAAGGTATTGGCTGAACTCTGTAATCAGTCGGTCGAATTCGGCTGCGAAATAGGTAGCGCCCGCCCCGCCGCCCCCGACTGATGAAATCAGTGCGCCCGCCACATAGTCGAGCCCGCCAATGACTGCATTTGCGACAGCGTTGAAGTTGGCCCAGTTGAAGGCGAAGAGCCCTATCAGCATCAGCTTGATCAGGTACCAGAAGAAACTTGCCCCCCCGCGCCGTCACCCTGATCCCGGCCTCGGGCGAATTCACCTATGCCACCGAAGCTATCCGCAAAGGCGGCAATGGCGACAGCTCATCCGAGAACCTGAACGCCACGCCGGGCAGCCCCGACATGATCGTGGCGCTGGACCGGCTGCAGGCCATGGCCCCGAAGGTGGAAAGCGTCAGCCTCGTCGTCGCCTGGTTCGGAAATGATCTGCGCTGCGGGCATTGCACCATCCGGCCCGGCGTCGAGGTCGCCGAGAAGAAAAAAATAAAAAGTAATAAAAAAGGGTGTTGTCCAATGAAAAACTCGGCGAATAAATTTCCCCTCACCTCTGCTGAAATTCTCCTATATTGAGAAATAAACTGGAAATTTTTCTTACATTTGAAATAGCGACAGTATCTTTAATTTAAAGTATTCGGGGGGAAATGTGTGAATTACTAACCTATTCATTGACCATTTTTTATTAAGAATATACAGAGAATCAGAACGATTCTTGGCGGCATTGTGGTAGAAACCTTGGCTCTGTAATAAATAAAGGCCAAAATATGTATTTTCCCATAATTAATAATATCAAATATCCATTGCTGCTACATTTATTTGTTATAAAATTATAGGTGGTTGTTTTAGTGAAACGTAGACCTCCTGGGTGGCAGCTAAGTAGTTGACAACACTATTTGCCCTATTCTCGGTCTTCTGGAGTGGTATCAACACCATTTTTGGAGCACCAGCATATAGCGGGCATCCTTGCTTAGATGTGGGTCTGATAGAAGACTTAGACGTGCTCAACGAGGATCTGCGCGACCACGGTCCGCCGGTGAAGGACGCGCCCCGCACCCCGGACTCCGATCATGCGCTCTACTGGGTCGATCTGGGCGAGCCCTCGCCGCCCTCCTCCGAGGGGTAGGCGCGCACCTTGCGGCACCGCTCACTCCATGGCGGTGGGCTCGCTCGCGCCCTTACGTTCCTCGGCGCTCACCAGGTACGCCACCTTGCGCGCGCGCATCATGTCTCCCAGCGGGCGAAACTCGGTGACTTTCCCTTTTTTTCTTCGGGGAAGGCTTTCAGGATTTTGCCGAGAGGCGATCGAGCACGCGTTGTTTTCCGAGGAGTGCAATGCAGGGGATGAGTTCGGCGCCATGTAAGGTGCCCAAAAGTGCAAACCGCACGAGCAGCATGTAAGATTTGAACTTGAGGACAGAGCCATCGCGAGCTGGGTCCCGGATAGTCGCGTTAACGGTCTTCAGTGCATGTTTGAGAGCATCTCGGATCGCTTTGCTGTCACTCCAATCAAACCACGATGAGGTCACTGGCTAAGAGCTGTAGGCACATGTTTTTACTGCAGAATGAATTTTTACTAAATATATTTCTTAAAAAAAAACAATCGATTATAACACAAAGAAAAATTCAGCTTTAAACCTATTTATTTGTTTACGGATACAAATAGTATAAAATTAATGCTTGTCGCTATAAAATTGCAGATTAAATTTTGGCTTATTAAATTTTCTTTGAAACTTTAACTTTTCCAATTGGTAAACTAACCAATAGCATCGGCCGGTTGCCGAAGGGACCGTCGATGATCGCGGCGCTCTTCACCCGTACCTCCTGCGGGAAAAACCATCAATCCGTTTTGGCTTGGCCGCCATGATTCGATCCCGTCGAATTCCCCCTGACGGCGCCGTTGGCCGGCCTGGCTCAGACGCGTATACGATAGCAATCCGGCCGCTGGATTTCGAGCGGCCCCCGGGCCGAATCAGGCCCGATTTGCCGTCGCGCGATCGAAGTCCCCGAGAGAAAACAGATCGCCAGGATTTCTAAAATTGTTGTTTCAGAACCTACGAGACCCCTGAGAAATCCAGATTTCCTTTTCAATTTTGTTCTTTTCAATATTTCAAACTTATTCCGGGGAAGATTTTTCATAGATTTGACTTACACATTTAAATTACATGTCATCGTCAAAAAAATCTAACAATGAAAAACAAAGTGCAGCCGAAGGGGTATCCTATAAAAATTGTGTACAGCACAATTTGTTCAGGCAAATCAGGGTTCTACATAAATGGAAAAAACTGAATCACAATATGCCATGCGAATGCAGGTTGTCAAAAGGAGCACATCAGCAATATCTTGGGAACAGTTATGTGTGTGAAGTTAAAACTTTACAAGGTTTGTTGTGGGGGATAATAAACTCACCAAAAGACAATATTTGCATCATAAAACTATTGCTTCTACTCCTTCAACTACTGGTACTATTATTATTGCTGCTACTACTGTTACAGATAAAGCTAAGACTGTTACTATTAATTTTACTGCTACTACCATTATCCCTCGCCCCCGTCGGCCGAGGGGGCAGCGGCTGACCTTGCGCTTGGAACCGGATCGACCGTCATGCCAGGCTGGACGCGGTGCAGATTGGTCATGATGATCCGGGCATCCGTGGAAAGCCCGTCCAGAACTTCGATCAGATCGCCGCGCTGCCGGCCGATGCGGACCTGAACCTGCCGCGCCACGCCCTCTTGCGCCACCAGAACCAGATTGCGGTCGCCGCTGACGGTGATGGCGCGTTCAGGGACCGCGACGGAACGAAGAATTTTGCAAACGTCCAATCCGCTCATGCCGGGCATATTGACGTCCAATACCAACAGGTCAGGCACTTTCAACCGAACTTTCTTCATACAGCCTTCACCATCGAAAGCCGTTTCCACTTTAAAACCATCTTTGCTCAACTTGAGTTCCAGGGCCGCTACCAGATCCTTATCATCATCAACCAGTAAAATATTATTTTTCATAAACCCGTTCCTTTAAAAATTAATCGCTGATTTCAGCCCCTGTTGTTAACATGTTGATAAATGCATATTAATATCACCTGGGGCAAATTTGATAATATTCATTTGCATAGCAGATAGAGGAAACAGCTTAAAAATCTCTTTGATGCTCCTTTAGCACCTCAACATCATAAGATAATGAGCCACTGTGATAATGGAATAATACGTGTTGATAATTGTATATTGATATTACCTGGAGCAAACTTGATAATAATTATTTGCATAGCAGATAGAGAAACAGCTTAAAAATCTCTTTGATGCTACTTTAGAAAAAGTTCTAGTGTCATTTTTAATTGACCAAAAAGATTGGAGGGCAACTAGGCCCCCAACCCTTTTCCCCAAACCGTCGGATCAAAATTTTGAGATAACCATTTTGTTCATCATAGTTGAAAGGTCCAATAACTATGTCTTCGAATAAAACATGAACCTCCCACATACCCATGGAAAAAGTCTTTAGAAATATAAAATTTGCCCATTGTTTACGCATAGTATTTGTTATTGGGAAGGATGAATACATTTTTGGGTGCCCGTTGGATGTGGCAGTTGTTGAACCAGATTCATACCGGGCAGGGGAAGGTCGCGCAGGTGGACAAGCTGGTAGATATTTGCGACAACATGAGTTTTAAATGTTTTTGCCCGTTAGGAGATGCTGCGGTGGGGCCAGTGGCCAGCAGCATCGAACATTTCCGCGACGACTACAACGCGCTCATCGAACAAATGGCGGCGGAAACCGCCGTCTGAGGATAAGTAATAATCATGGCAGACGATCAGATCACATTGACCAATCGAAAATGATTAGAGGGCAAATGCTCCCCCCCTAGCCCATCATGTCCCCAAAGACTTCCAAAAAAAATTTGAGATAGCCTTTTGGATAGCAATTATGTCCTTGAAGAGGAAAAATACCTCCAGCCCGCAAGCCAAGGAATGAAAGTTTGCAATTATGTCTGGAAATTATGTCTTTGAAGATGACAAACATCCCCCCCTTCAGTCCTCCGGAAAAGGATTGTAAGCTATGTCCTTAAGGCATATAATGTTTTTACAAAGACTGAGCCCCCTCACTTCGTCAAAGCAACTGTGAAAAAGTCGCAAAAGTTGGATTGGCGTCTTCCTGGCATGAGAAAAAAATGATATGTCGAAAGTCTTAAAAGGGGTGTGGCTAGATTACTATCGACAAGGAAAAACCTAAATGGCTTCAAATGTTTTCTTCATAGCAAAGGGCTAAGATATAAATCAAAGACCTTGTAATTTACCACGAAAAGAAACATTTCTTAACAACTCAGAGTAAGTATAGTAATATCGATCATCGTCGGCACGACGGCGCGGCAGCAGTGGAATGGGCCGTCCAGGTTGACGTCCATCACCTTGCCCCATTCCGCGTCGTCGTATTCCCAGGTGTTCATATTGGCGCCGGCGACGCCGGCGTTGTTGACCAGGATATCGATCCGCCCGAAGTCGGCGACCACGCCGGCGGTGGCGTCGGTGACGCTCTGGACGTTGGTGACGTCGACGTCGTAGGCCTTGATCTCGCCGGCGCCGGAAAGTTCCGACACCGTCCGCAGATCATTGCGGTGCTCGCCGACAGCCCGATCAAGTCCTACCAGGACATGATCGGCAAGAAGGTCAATCTGCTGAACAAGGGCTCGGGCTCGAACGTCAACTGCCGCAACATCATGGAAGGTGCCGGCATCATCGACAAGATCGACGTGCGCAACCTCGGCTTCTCGGACTCGGCCCGTGCCCTGGGTGACCGTCAGATCGACGTGTACTGCTCGGCCGGCGCGCCGTTCCTGATCCCGGCGCTGACCCAGCTCATAGCCGTGATCACCGTTTTGGTAAAATGGCCGGCGAGTAATTGGACGATCCCAAAAACGCTTGCGCCCAATACTTTTCGAACGGCAATTTCTTTCTTCCTTCTTTCAGCGGTGAAAACCACTAAGCCAAATAAACCCAAACAGGAAATAATAATCGCGACGGCGGCAAAATAATCGGATAGATTCGCGACCCGCTTTTCCGCTTCGTAAAGACTTTGATACTCCGCGTCCATGAAGGTGAATTCAAAAGGGAAGCCACAATTGAGTTTGAAAACTACTCCAGCACCTGGCGCGGGAAGTAGGCCGAAACCACCCAGTTCGGCACGTCGACGATGCAGCTGATCTTCAGGTCGACGCAGGTGCTGGTCAGCATGTAGGCCTCCACCGGCGCCATGCCGGTCTGCTTGGCCAGCAGGTCGACCATGCCCGACAGCGCATCGCGCGCGCCGGTCATCAGGTCGGGGCCGATGCCGGTGGTCACCTCATAGCCCGCGCTGTCGATGTGGTTGGACACCGAGCGCGCACCCTCGAGGATCAGCAGGCGGCCTTCGCCAAGCTGGCCGCGCAGGCCCAGCGGACCCCCGAGGGCGACCCCTGGATCGGGCGCGACCTGGGGCCGCTCAAGGTCGAGCGCTTCGTCACCATCGAGCGCGGCATGCGCGTCTACCTGGGCATGGACAGCGAGACCCAGGACCCCATCCTCGTGCGCGTCTTCCCGCTCAAGGGGAGCTATGCCGAGGAGTTCAAGGCCCTCGTCGAGCGAGGCGAGCGCGACGGAGGGGGGCGGCAACGCGATCATGGTCGTGTTCGAGCAGTTCTCCCTCCTGCGCGACGACCCGCAACTCACGCGCTTCATCGTGACCCGCGGCCTGCTGACCGCAACGGCCCTGGCGCCGCCGTATCTGGTGTCGCTATCGGGTCAGTCCGCGGCCCGGACACTCGGCACGCTCGGCGTCTTCGTCGTGGCAAGCGGCCTGGCCGCGATCGTCAGCAATTATGTCTGGGGCCGCATGTCCGACCGGTCCAGCAAACCAGCAAAAAAACAAAAAAATAATTTCATCAGTGTGATAGGGAGTTTTCTTCCATGAATGGGACTGGAAGCTTGTATGTATATGTTGCAAAGATTTGTACCAAATATTCCTTTATCTAGAAGCTCTGAAACATTGTTTGTCCCGATCTCGTGTAAATTAAATGTGCATAACAGAGATCTAACAAGAGCATAAAGATCTAGTAGACCTAACACAGTATTCTTTTTCACTGTAAATGGTCTTCATAAATATTTTTGATCTGGATTTATTTCTGCTTGTCTTTTGGTTAACTTAACTCTTCCCTTTTTTTGAAAAACAACTAATTTGGAAAAGCTTTTTTTTCAGAATAATTGGATACGAGAAAACGTAAATTTGACAGTTAAATATTATGAGACAATTTAAATAGCTATAGAATCAAGATCTATTTATAAAACAAGCCTATTGAGGTTTTAAGTAATATGAAAACCTGAAACATTAAAAATAATAACAATAATTAACCAAACAAGAAAGTTAAAAAGAGATGCTCCAAAATAACGGTGCCAAAAACCTGAAAAAGCTGACGATCAACGTAGATGAGGAGAAAGCTGCCACCTTAAAAGAACAGCATCGCCTGGAGACAGCCGGCAGCTACACAGTTTATCAAGGTATTGATGATGGCGGTGACGTTATAGGCTCCGTCCTGGTGATTAGCGAGCAGGGAAAAGAAGGCCCACTGCAACTCCTGGTGGCGTTAAAAAATGACGGAGAGATTTACGACATCGGTTTTACGGTACCCCAAGCTGACGACTTTTTTGCGGCTACATCTTTCAGGGAAAGGGTTGTAGGCTATGCCCTGGAGACATATAAGGTTCTAATAGAAAGAGTATATGCTTTGGTTGGGACTCTAGTGCCCTTTTTAAGAGTCAAATTGATCAGAACGCAGGTACCCCCTCCCCAAATACACCCAGAAACACATCGTTTTTTCCCGAGATATACTCAATAGATATGTTGAGACTGTCGTTTTATTCAAAATAGTCTAAATATCATATACCAGGGTGCCGAAGGCCGAGACCGGGGTGCCCTGACCGCCTTCTGCCATGGAGGCGAGGACGTCGGGGGCCAGCTGCAGGTTCCAGGCGTAGTCGAACTCGCCGGTTTGTAGAACCGCGCGGGCCGCGGATTCCGCATCGCCGCCGCCTTTCAGCGTGGCGGTCGCGAAGGCGGGCTTCGCCGGGTCACGGTAGTTGGGGTTCGCCGAGAGCGAGATCACGTCGTTCGGCTTGAACTCGTCGACCACGAAGGGGCCATAGCCCTGTCCTTTGTGTGATTTATAGTTCTTCTCTGGCTCAAAAACTGTGACTGTTGATATTGGGGTACAAAAATGGGTTTGAATCTTGAGAATGTTAAGAAGACTATGTTGCTTTGATTAGCAATGAATGAGGGAGAAGAGGTGATGTCAGATAATGAAGAAAATCAGTTAAATGGATAGCTTCGCTTACTTGGGTGGTATTATTAGTACAAAGTAGAAGTATTATTAGTAAAATGTAGAAAGTAAAATAGGCAAACTGTGTCGACCAACGCATCCGTGACTTCATCGTGTTGCACTATCACGTGACAAATCGCGATGACTCACCGTTCTGGCGTCACTGCCGGCGCATGAATATTCCCGACTCGCTGCAGCACCGCATCGACCTGTTTCGCGAGACCGGGCACGTGTTCAAGGTTGACCGCGAATTATTTGGTGAGAATTCCTGGATCCAGGTGATGCTCGGCCAGGGACTAACGCCTGAGCAGTTCCACCCGATCGTGGACGAGATGACCCGCGTCCGCCGCACCGCCAAGAGACAGTTGGCCAAGCGTGATGTCGAGATCAGCCAGCGACAGCATGGCCTCGGTGCCTGCAACCTTGGCCGACACGGCAAAAGCACCCGGATCGGCGGCAAGGTCCTGCCCGGCCAGCGCTGCAAGCGCTTTCAGGGAAGGACCGGCTGCAGATAGGGCCAATTCGGCGCGCATCGGATCCAGGCCGGATTGACCGGTGACCGAGACGCTGTTTTCACCGCTGGAAATCTTCAGGCATGTTGACAAATATTCCTTGAAAAATCCTGTAATCACCCCGCCCCTTTTTTTATCTGTTCTTCTATAATTCATGCCTATATATGCTCAAAATGTTTTAGTAAAGAAGGTAAAAAGAATTGTGATTGAACTTTTACTATTAATTTTAGATTTTCTAAGTATTGTGTTCAAATTTGGTCTTAGTTATCTAGTTTATATTGAATTTTAGAAATAAAATGAGAAATATAGTGTTTTTACTATGTTCAGAGACGAAATATAACTATTGTAGAGGTTTCAAGCTTGTTTCTGCCAAAATGTGGAATTTTGAATTTTTTTTTTGCCAGAAGAAAGATCACGGATTCGTGTTTATTTGCTTTTTTTGTTGTTTTTTCCCTGGGATGATCGTATCGACCCAGTGGTCCTAGAAGAATATCGTGAGAGGTCTTCCGGTCTTCGAACGGAAATTAAAATTTATAGTGCTCTTTTTAAGTGATCAAAAATATTAACTAGGCCTCCTTCCCCACCTCTTTGCCCCCGATTCTCTTAGACAATGCTAGAAAACGGAAACAATTAATAAGAAGGTAAAATAATCAGGCGCTTCGTTCAGCCTTCTTATACAGATCACTTCTCTTTATGAATCTTAAAGATATAAAATGGCAATAACGCTCTATTCTTTATCGAAATCACTACTCTTAATTCACGATCAAAAAAATCATATAAGTAGTTAGCAGCAAATTGAGAAACTAATGTTGCATAAGCTGCTCCCACTATTCCAAATCGGGGAATCAGAACAAAAAAGGGCACTAGCCCTTTCAATTTCCAATTGAACAAGCACATTTCAAAGTCTCTATGACAAAATGGCCATTTCAAAATTTCTATCAGATGTATTTTGGGGAAATATGGCGTTTGGGGGGCGGTATCTGCCCTCTGACTACTTTGACTCTTAAAAAGGGCACTAGAAATTCTGATTAGCCATTCATTGAGCTCCCTCCAAAGTTTATACAACCACCCTTTCTATAAAAAAAAACTTTATTAGGCCCCAGGGTATAATTTTTTCAGCTGGTCAGCTTTAAAGCTTGAAGCCACGTGGTTTGTCGGAAGCCACGTTGACACCTCGATTATACAAAATTAAGTGGTTAAATCTGGTTGCATTATTTCATAACGTCCTTTTTTTAAATGAAGACAATAAAACAGAACATTTAAATAAATAATCTTGATCTCTATTTATTAAACAAACAAACAGTTGTATTGAGATGCGTATATATTTGACGATGTGTACAGGATTGGGGCCAGAAAGCCTTCAGCCCATGCCGATGATCGGCCGGCCGTCGAACACCTCGGCCGGAAAGCCCTGGTTCTTCATCCAGGAGCGGTGGGCGTAACCGTCCTTGTCGATCTTTCCGTACCACTGGGACGAGCGGCGTTTTCCCTTCATGGGATCGGGACGGTCGGTCATCGCGCATTTCCTCCGGTCGAGCGATAGGCGCCGGCGGTTCTTGGCGGGATTGTTCTCGGCTGCCGGCGAGCGGAAGGGTGCGCCGGGTCGGCGCGGGCGGTCAAGGTGAGCTTCATCCTGTCGCGAGCCGGCTGGACGGTGCACACCCATTCCGACGGCGCCAGCGCGGTCGAAAGGGTGCGTGCGCATCCGCCCGAACTGGTGATCCTCGACGCGATGCTGCCGGGGCGGTCGGGCTTCGACATTCTGCAGGAACTGCGCCAGGATGCGGCTACCCGCGATCTGCCTGTGATGATGCTGACCGCACGCGGTCAGGCACGTGACCGCGAGCTCGCTCTGAGCTTGGGCGCCACCCATTTCATGACACGAGGACACCAACAACGATCAGCACAAACTCGCCGACCAGTTGCGTATTCTTCTTCACGCGATTTCTACGACGATGCGTCCGGTCACCTTGCCGTCGATATAGGCCTGAAACGCGTCGGGGAGCTCATCGAAAGTAATCGTCCTATGGCCAATGGTTTTCAGGTGTCGCGGCCGCAGGTCGCCGCCGATTCGCGCCCAGACAGCACGCCGCAGGTCACTCGGGGTATCGACCGAATTGATGCCGAGCAGACACACACAAAATGTGTGAACTTTTTTTTAGATTTTTCTTAAATTTCTTTTCAAAGCCAAATTGTCAGTTTAATTTTAGTGGTATTTTCTTAAGCTTATCCTACTGTTTGGTACTCAAAAAGACTCTCCCCCCTCCAAATATTTGTGTTTTTTGTTTCTCTATAGTTATCACTCAATTTTGAACCTTGGTAAATTTTGTCTACTTAAATGTGTTTCCACCCCCACTTGGAAACCTTTTGCATGTGGGCTTGAATAGTTATTTCCCGGAGCTCTGAACTTGGCACCTCCTCCAAGCCCGCAGTCCGACGCGTAGATCTTACTACAACACCATAGGCGGGAACACAATTTTGTTTTGTTACATACACAGCTTAGATACCAATACCAGTTTCCTGTTACCAATTATATACCAATACCAGTTTCCTGTCTCCAGCCGCTAGCATCGCTACTGCGCAATGTCCCAAAAATAAATCGAGTTTTCATAACTGTATATTGGTATCTAAGCTGCGCACAAGATGCACGACAAGTCTTTTATAGAATGTACAGGAAATATAACGTATGACAATGTACTAACACAGAGAAAATTGTATAGCAGAACAAAACAAAAAAGAATTTAATGCAAACAACCTTTAAATAAAAAGTGAACAATAAATAACACAGCGTACTTTGGTAAATAATAGTACAATTACTAAGATCCTGTTAGGATTTATGATTAAGAGATAGATCACGTTCAAATTAACAGCTATTATAAGGGAGTCTTTAGGTACAAGATTTTGGTGGTGCTTTCCCTTTCCCTTTCCCTTTCTTCTCTGTCTTGTCACACGCACTCCACCAATGACCACGACCTCATTGGGTTTTTGCTCAGCCACCACCAAGACAAGTGTGAAGTCGATGAAGACAATGTCCGGGGCAGCTGTGATGGGTACAATCCTCTCCTTATTCCTCTCCCCTCCTCCTCATGCTTTTCACGCTCCAATTAAGTTCAGCCAATTAAGGTCACTTAAATTTTTTTTTGAAATTATATGAAGATTTTCTGACGCCAATGTGCGTTTTCCACTTTGAGTATCTTCGTCGATATCCCGAAGATTGTTGACGACCAATATTGCCGTAGACAAGAATCCCGGGGCAATTCCAGCAGCAATAACAGTCGCGTTTATCTCGAGTGTTTGCACGTAAAAGGTGCCGCCTACGGCGACTGGGCCAAAGAAGACTAATACGAATAGCTCGCCCAGACCAAGATAACCGAGTGGATACGGTCCACCCGTATACAAGATGCCAGAGACAATTGAAAGCACGGAGAAGAAAATACAACATAGACTGTCTCAGAATTCAGTACCTTGTCCCTCAGTGAGGTCAAAATACACCAATTAGAATTTAACAGGGAGGAGTGAGCTACCCCTCCCCTTTCGAGTCACCCATCAATGGCACGTGTGTCCGAAAGCCATCTTTCATAAAAAAAAAATTAGCACTTTCCAGCGCTTCGAATTAGCACTTTTTACTGTCCGCAGTTTAACCTGCCATCTATTATAGTTTAAAATTTAAGCGATAAATAACCATTTTGCATTAAAAAGTGTGAAATTTGTCCCTAAAAGGTCAAAATGCCAAGGAATTTGCAAAACCTAGGAAAATCGTACTTTTGCATGGGAAGTAGCACTAGTAGATTCCTTGTTGTGCATAGTTGTACAAATACAGGGAATTATCACGAGTCTGTTTATTTTAGCTAGTGATGCAAGTGCCTTCTTGTGTAAAAAAGATAACTAGGAGTGAGATTTTATACAACATGATACTGAAATATTGCCAGGCAGGAGGACCATGCTGATTCCAATATTGTTTCATTTGTTTTGGGGTAAATCAGGTAGTTTACCTACAAAGAAAATTTAGAACAAGGTCATTTTGTGTAACAAAAATAAATATAAAATAAATTAGTTTATTAGAAAAAACATTAAACTGGGAAAAAATTCTTTCAGAACATTGTATCTGTTTGTTTCATTTATTCATGTTTCTCTTGTTTCTCAAAATAAAAATAAAAATTAAAAACCTTTTTTGTGACAATATCAATTGACGCCTTGTCTCATCAAAAAATGAACTATTTTCATCACCAAAAGCCAAATTTAAACATGCTCTAAAGTAGGATTCGCTCGCAAAACTAGACAAAGGCTATTAATTAATTTAATTCATAGAATTAATAAATTATTAAAAATTAGTTAATTACCTACATACTTCCAGGTAACATTCCTGCTCTAATTTCGCCGAAGCTTCACATTTCTTGGCATTTAAACCTAAACATATAAGCTCATCAAAAAAGGCCGGTGATCTGTTCATCCACGCGTCGCCGCGGGTCTTGGTGTAGGCATGGTGTCGGATATTGTTGAAGTGGTATCTGAAGATACCTTCAAGCGTCCGATCTACGCTGGTAACGCGATCGCCACTGTTAAGTCTAACGATGGCGTTAAAGTAGTGTCGGTTCGGGGGACAGCGTACGACCCGGTTGCCGGTGAAGGTGGTAGCGCTAGCGTCGAAGGCGTAGACGAAACCGTCGAGACAGGCTTGTCGACCTTCGTTGGTGAAGAAATTGCGAAGATCGCTTAGAAGAAAGTCGCACAACAGCAGGAAACGGCTTAGGACTAAGCTTGGTGGCGGCGGTGTGTAACCTACACCAAATCGGCATTAAGGTAGAAAACGCACAGCCAGGCACTGATATTGTTTTGTCCATTCCCCAATCAGAACAACGTCAGTTGCCAAAGCTTAACTAATTGCTCGGCTAGCCATTCTGCGGCTGTTGTTTGTTGGGCTTTAACCAGCCCAAAAACAACGGCCCACGGCTCAGCACCAATGCCAATCCGGAAGACTACGTACGCTCTAAAACGACCATGGCGATGACTTCCCTGGATCTGTTTGAAAATATGGTGGCTAAGGATTACCATCATCAGTATATGCACAATATGTTGCAACTCAATAATGGGAACGGTAGTTTTCGCGAAATTGCCAATATGGCGGGCGTGGCCAATACGGATTGGAGTTGGTCTTGCCTCTTAGCCGATTTTGATCTGGACGGCTATAACGACGTCTTTGTAACTAACGGCGTATTTAGAGAATATCACACTTGTATGGTTTCTCACCAGTATGTATTCTTTGGTGATCAATCAAATTGTGTGACAGAGAAAAAGTTTTCTCACATATATCACACTTATACGGTTTCTCACCAGTATGTATTCTTTGGTGCTGAGTCAAATTGCTTGACCAAGCAAATGTTTTCTCACATAAACCACACTTATACGGTTTCTCCCCAGTATGTATTCTTTGGTGATGAATCAAATGGTTTGACTGAGAAAAAGTTTTCTCACAGACCTCGATCTCCGGTGCCAGGATCACGGCCGACCATGATCGGGCTTCTCGGTCCCCGCGTCTGGCGGTTTTCGGACCTCTACGTAACGTGAGGGCATGCAGGCCCAGGATCCCTCCTGTCTGCGCTGCGGAGTGCGCATGCCGACCTCGGAGGAGGGCGGTGTCGGGGTTTGGTTTTGCCGTGACCACGGCATGTGGTTCGACCTCGATGCGTGGGAGCAGTTCATGCGCCGTCTCCAAGGCGTGCCTGCGGCGGCGACGCGCAGCCGCGAGTCGCTGGAGGCGGTCGGGGAGCAGATCGATCATCCCGCGCTGGCAAGCACGGTGACGGCAAACGTGGAGTCCCAGGGGACCCAAGCCGCCCTGGAAGCCGTCCAGGCCGGCGTCGACCTCCAGAAGCTCGTGCAGAAGGTCACCGCCGAAGCAGACCGCCAGGCGGGCAGGACGACCCTGCGCGACCTCAAGGCGCGCCTCGACATTGGCCACGTCCTGCGCCTCGTCCAGGAAGGCGTCGTCGCTCGATTGTCGTAAAGCCAACAACTTCTAGAGTTTATCAGATATAAAAAATATTCAGTCTACCAGACGTAAATAATATTAAATAATAGTTTTCTGGATTTTAGTAGTTACTTATCAATATATTGCTTAGAACTTTTCCGAATAACACCTATGCTTCATCATAATTGAGTTTCTATTCTGATCTACCAGTTTCTTCTATTTTTTATTTGTTGCTTTATTATATTTTCTTTGTTATTATTTTTATGCTGCTTTCTTATTATGTATCAGTATATTGCACTTATATCTACAACATTATACGATTACACTCAATAACTAAAGATAGCACTCATAACCCGAAGGTCGGAGGTTCAAATCCTCCCCCCGCTACCAATGATTTGACTGCTCACTTCTCATAATACAAAATCCGAACATAGCATAAAGACCCATTTCTTTTGCCATCTTCATATATAGAGCTAATTGAATAATTCTATTTATATATGTAAGTTGACACTAACGCAAGAGTGTGCTAACATAGCGATCCCGCTCACGCGGACGGAGCTCACGCCGAAGGAGGCCGAGCTGCGCTTCACCGGCTATCCCGCCCCGTTCAATCCGGACGGACGGCTGCCGTCGCTCTATACCTACGACGAGATCCGTCCCACCGAGCTCTGGGGGACGCACGAGGGCTACTACACCCGCTACGGGGACGTCGGTCCTCTCGTCGACGCCGTTGACGACCTCTACGTCATCACGCATCATGGGGACGAGCTTCGTTTGACCTTCGAGGAAGGGGATCGTCTGAAGTATATTGTATATAGCTTGCTGTAGCTACTTTATGGATGGAGTTGTACCCTCCAATACTATTGGCACTGCAGAACAACTGAATAAGGCACAGATGCCTGCCAAAAATATTGCAAGGGGAGGACACTAGAGCAGCAATGATAAGGGAAGCTGATGTAAAATAACATACCCCCCTAATGTGTAGGCCTAATTATATAGCTGAAGTTATATAATTCCAAAGTAGTCTATCACCTCCAACTTGTTTTCCACTGAGCGGCGCCGGCGACTTCGGCGGCGAGCGCGGACCGAGCCCGAGCTTCGAGCTGCCGGGTCGCGCGCCCGATCACGAGGTGACCTACTCGACCCGTGAGGATCAGGCGCTGACCTATCGCCTCTCCGGCGACCGCAACCCGCTCCACTCCGATCCGTCCTTCGCGAAGATGGGCGGCTTCGACCGGCCGATCGTGCATGGCCTCTGCACCTACGGGTTCACCGGTCGCGCGCTGCTCCACACGCTCTGCGGGTCGGACAAGAATTGTCGATTTTGACTTTCTTACACTAATTTTCAGTATACTTTGTTTGGTTGTTTCTGATTTCTTCATGTGAAACTAACGAATATATTTTAAGTTAGTCAAATTATTTTGAATTTTTGCAGGTTGTATAATTCTTTTTCTTCATACAAAACTTTCTTTGTAACGACCTCATCGTAAGAGGTCACCACAATAAGTTGTAGTGAGTCGTAACCAAGGCGGGAATCCGACTCGTTAAAACGTCAAAAATGTATATGGCCGAGCTCGCGCGCGATGCGCAAGCCGGACCGGCAGTGCAACGCGTGCCGCTCGTAGACGAAGTCCGGCTCGAACTGGCGTGCCGCCTGGCGCAGCATGCGGACTCCGTGCCTGTCGTAGGCGATCTCGAGCAGCTCGCTGACGTGACGCGGCAAGCTCAGCCGCTGCCAGAAGCCACCGCGCGCTGCGCCCTTGTCTCCGCCGACAGCCGGCGACGGCGCCTCGCTGTTGGCCTTAGGCACCAATGCGCACTCCACGCCACGTGACTCGCGGAAAGAACCGGGAGGAGCGACCGCTCCGCCCTCACGAAACGAACCACCCCTTCAAGTCCCCACCGCTTCACCCATCGCCGAACCTTCTTTCGTTGGTCACCTTGATCCGGCATCACATATCGGAGTGAAGGATCCTTTTCCACCAGGATCTTTGCCATCTCGAGAAAAGTCTCTGGATCCTTTTGCGCCCTCAAGTCGCCAATGAAACCAATCGTGAACGGCCCCTGCCGAAGTCCTCCCCCCATGATGGCGATCGCAGCGGTGGTGCTGGTTGTGAGCGGCGCCTATTACATGTCCAAGAATGTACTGGAGAGCCGAGCTGCTGACCTCAAGATGAGTGATAGCGGAGTGGCTGTGCACCCAGCCTCGCCCTCCTCAGCCTCGCTGCGTCAACTGAACGCAGCGGAACCATCAGCTGTGCAGGGCATGTCTTCGGAACAGGAAGAAGACCTTCCCACGTCCTCGTCCTCTGTTCTCATGGACCGTGCGACGGCTGCCAGGCTTTGCAGGCGGTAGAGATCAGAGGCCTGTGGCGCGCGCTCGCCGCGGGCATAGTTCGCATAAAGATCGGTCACCTCCGTTACCGACCAGATCAGGCCCAGCTTCGGCGTCAGGAGGTCAAAGTTATCGGTCCGGTCATCCGGCACATTGAACCGGCCATTGATGCCGGGCGCCACATCGGTCGAATAGTCATACTCATGCGCTTCCGCGCGCAGCCCAGCCAACACGTGCACATCCTCACCCAGCGCAAAATCTATTCAAATTATGAAATAAAGTTTGTTTTAAATTTCACCCCTTCCAAAAAAGTCAATGTTTAGGGGCTTTTCACCAATTAAACCATGACATTTAAGCCGGAAAGGAAGTGGGGTTACAAGAAAACTTTTAACACCCAAACACTTTTTTATATGCATTTTTGCTACGTTTTACGAGCTGGGCAAAAATTTCGAGGGAGGGTCAAACCCTGCACCCCCCCTGGATACGGCCTTAACCTGGGACCTAGTTACGAAAGTGACTTCCAGCTGAAAACACTTTTTTTTTACATATTTTGTCGTTGTTTTTTAAATAAGGCTATAAAATCCTACGCCCCGGAAATTTTCTTCCCTCATGATAAATTCCTCCATGGAAAGATCCTCCCACGTAACCCCTTCCCCCTGTCCCCCTTAACGTGAAAAAGTTCCCTGAAAAGCTTATATACTTCCCAATTACCATTACTATATTTAAACAATGGTGAAAGTTTGTAACTTGAAGCCCCTTCCCCGGGTACTGTGGATCTGTTGAAAAAATTATAAGAATAAAAAAAATCTTAATAAAATGCTTTCAAATTAAAAAAAATTCTTACTTCATATCCACGAAAATAGTTTATAATAAATAGTTTATAGCAATAAAATCCAATCTTGTTTTCGCTAATTCTTTCAATGAATACCGAAACCTATCAATAATTAAAAACTCGAATAAACAGTACTACCAAAGACAAAACTTTCTGAGATCTTAAAATATATATACTATCACGTATAACTTAGTTTTTAACCCGAGCCAGACCACGACCGCCGCAGCAGGAACGTTTGTGCTGGAGTTTTTAAGTTGTACCGAAGCGACGGTTGCCTATGGCTTTGATCAGGGTGTGAGCGGTGAATTTGTGATCAACCGCCTGACTAACGATCAGTTTTGCGCAGCGCTCGCTGCCCCTTGAGCGTCCGCCAGGGCAGCGCGGGCTGGACGATAGCTGTAAACGGTGAGGACGGCCATGCCGCCCTCCAACACGTCCACCATCATGCCTTCGCCGATGATCCGCAAACGCATCCTCGTCGTCGACGACGACTCCTACGTCCGCGAAGCCACCGAAGCCATCCTCGTCCGCCAGGACTACGACGTCGACACGGCCCCGGACGCGCCTTCGGCCCTCAAAAAGCTCGACGAGGGCGAGTACGACCTCATCCTCTCCGACATCAAGATGCCGGGCATGAGCGGCCTCGAGCTTTTGGAGGCGGCGCGCGCCAAGCACCCCGACATCCATATCATATTGATGACGGCCTACGGCACCCCTCCCCCTCCCCAAACTCTACCAAAGAGAACGGATCCAGTCCGGTTATGTAAGTCACGTATCTTAGACTTATTTTTATTCTTCCCATCCAGCTTCATCCTGATCTCTCCGCTTTAAGTATTTTCTAAGATTTTCGCTCCCCCCAATGACGCTGGATCCGGTTATGATTTAAAATAAAAGGTCTGAGTTACGAGATCCTTCTAAATATGAAGTTTCATGAAGATCCGATCACTAATCCGTAAGTTAAAAATACGTCAGTCGAATGAACTGGATCAAGCGGATAGGAAGCACAGTCTACGATTGGACAAGCCGGTGGAGCTTTCAATCGACTAAAGCAAGTTTGGCGATCAAAAATAAACTCCCTGAAACTGGAATTGAGGCTGTTCAACAGTAACTTCCTCTCTGCCCTCCTCTATAGCTGTAAATGCTGGAAACGGAGTCAACAGCAAGAAAAGAGAATTCTCGCTTTCGAAAACAACTGTCTTCGCAGGATACTGAGTATTAACTGGAAGGCCTCGGGATGCTCAAGGACTACCCCCTCACCCATCGCCGCAAGGTGCTGCGGGACTCGGTGGAGACCTTCCTCCACTTCTTCGAGGGGCATGACCGTCGCGCCCAGCTGTTCCTGGACTTCGTGCGGGGCGTCGATCCCGAGCCCCTGCGCAAGGCGATCTACCGCAAGGTGGAGAAGATCCGCAAGTCGCGCGCTCCCGATCGCTGGGAGAGCGTCTCTCGCTACCTCCAGGTCCTCTGGGACCATCACCTCATCAACCTCCAGACACGCGTGGACCAGGATGGGAGGGCGGGCCTGTTCGTCCTCACCGGCTCCAGCCAGTTCGACGTCATTGCCGGGATCTCGCAGTCGCTCGCAGGCCGTGTCGCCTTGGTGCCTCTGTTGCCGTTCACGCTCGACGAGCTCCAGGCGGTCGGGCGCGCACCCTCTACTCTCGAAGAGCTGCTTTACTCGGGCCTCTATCCGCCCGTACACGATCGCGGCCTCGAGCCCGGCGAGTGGTACGGCAACTACGTGGTCACTTTTCTGGGCTTTCAGGCGTAGTCTAAGACTAGAGACGACAAGCCTGTGGTATGTGTTTCCCAATTATGCACTTCTGTAAGTTCGGCAATTTGTCATAGAGGAACGCCAGCGTCGGGACACGATTATGTAGTCTAATATCTTTCTTGTTCATCCGTCATTGCTATACCAGGTATGTTTATGAACTTCTTTCCTTTGAAAAGGGTGTTGGTGATCACGAGATCGTGTATGTTGCACAGCTGAAGGAGCCTCCGTTGGAAAAACGTAACAAAAATGCTTATAAGCACATTTTTAAGTTATTTGTAACTCCCTTACCCCCACCGAACAAAAATTCTAGATACGGCTTTGACCAGGAATGCTGATTTTTGGAAATATGCCATATATATATTTTTAGTAGCAATAGCAAGTAGGCCAGTCTTTCCCGAAGTGTAGCTCCAGGGTAGTAAACGATATTAAATGAAGCGTTGCGCCTGAATTTGGCGGATTAATATGCACTTTCATCACGCAAAGGCCTCAACCAAAAACCAACCTCAGTTGACAGTGCTTAACTCACAACTTCTGCCATTGTAGATTTAAGAGTTTGATCATTAAGTGAATCTGCAATTAGCTTCTGCTTGTTCTTTAGGGTTTTAATATGTGAAATGAGCATAGTAATCTGCTCATTAATTGATTAAGCTCCTCTGAACTGGTTGGAGCAGTCTGATCTCATCTCTCTGGTACTAGGAGGTCTATAGCTCTTTTTCTAGGTATCACCCATGGTGTAGGCGCCGCGCCATGGCCTCGCGGTACCGGCGGTTGCCAATGCGCGCGATCCGGATCTCGGCGCCGGAACCGGCGTCGATGGTGGTCCACACGCCGTCGTCTTCCAATGCGGTGTCGGTCTTGAAACGGCCAAGGTCCATGTCGGATCCCTCCCGGGGTTCGGTGAGCGGTCGGTTGTGAGGCAGGGGCCGGCGGGCGGACGCGAGGAGATCCGCCCGCCGACCGTCGTCCGGTCGCGGCCGAAGGTCAGGCGGCGAACCATTTTTTGCCAAAGTCACCGAATCAAATTTTGAGATATCTATTTTGTTCAACATAGTAAAAAAATCTAATAACTATGTCTTTAGGGACGACCTAATCCCCCACAGTCTCAGGGGGTAGGGCTACAAGTTACAAATTTCGGCCGTTCTTTACATTCATTAATGGTTATTGGGAAGTGTTTTTGGTGGGATTTTCTTTCTTGTGGGGGGGGGTCGGGAGGAGAGGGCTATGTGGGAGGATCTTTTCATAGAAGAATTTGACACGATCGAACAGATGCCGGTCTTCGTCGCCTCGGCGGATCAGCGCGTGGTGCTTTCAACCAGCCGCATCTCGATGGAGCGCGCTCTCGGAGGCGTCGACGGCGGCCGCAGCGTCACCGGCGACCTCGTGTTCGCGGACGGGCTGCGTGTGCTCGACGAGAGCCCGACGTTCTTGCTCGCAGTCTGTCCCGGTCGCGTGGCGCAGATGGCGATGCCGTTCATGTCCGAGCAAGAGGCCGCGGAGGCTGCGGTCGTCAAAAATATTGCCATTGACACGGCTTGGTTTGATGCGCCTGTTCAAATGGTTAATCAGACTAATTTATTGCGGTTTAAGATTCGAAATTTGAGCAACGAGCCTGTCGAAAATATCCGTTTGTCCATTCAATATGAGGGGCAAACCAAACCGGTCGGAACATTGAATATTCCCGCGGAGTCCTCCGTGACGGACACCGTTCCGATTACGATATTGAGAACGGGTTGGCATCGCGCCAAATTGGAAATCACGGATTATCCACAAAGCTAAATTTGACAAATTAGTCTTTTTTCAAGACTTTTTTAATATATTTAAAAAATTCAGCCCTTTTATAGAGGAAAGAAGCTCGGAATAAAAGTAAACGTTTTCGGAAATCTTGCTGGAAAGCAATTGCTATTACAAAATAGAGGTTAGTTGTAAATCACCTAATGTAAAAATGTCTCAATTCAACAGAAGGTTGCCCAGATCAGTGCTTCCACTCCTCCCGATTTATCGGGAGATCTCCCGATTTTTTGGAATCAGTAAGGCTTGGAATAAGTGAAGATGAAAAAATCGTATTGAGTAAAAGAAAGATTAACCTGGTGGACAACTCGATAGTTCATGGTACTAGAAGAGGTTTGAAAATTAATATCAAGAAGACTAAGTCGCTAAGGCTAGGAATAAGGGAAGAGGAAAAGGAGACATTGCTTAACGATAAGTTCAATTACATACTTACCTTAGACAGCTCCACTTACCTTGGGAGAACTATTAGTAAGGACGGCAGGTGCCGTGAAGACACTGACCTGTGCGAACGGGCCAGTTGAGTGGAAGAACGCCCGATTCGGCGAGACCGCCCGGCCCGCCGTAACTCGTGCTCTGTCAGTCCTGTGCAGCTTGATCCCGGATTGATCCCGGCGGGCGCTGCGCGGAGGTGCACTACGTCCAGGGTGGCGCCTACTTCAAGAACTTCGGTAAGCACGGGCCCCTGCGGAATCCGCATGCGTACGGCTACTTCCCGCACTGCCCGCACGAGGGCGAGGCGATGGGGCATGACGAAGTCTAATCAATAATCAATATGAGAGTGTTGATCCACGGTTCATCATGCAAAGAATATTAGATGGTTATGAAGAGAATGAATATCAATTATGTCCATCAATTATTCGATTATCTGTTGAGATTCGTTCCATTCGATGTTTGTATTTCATCTGTCGATATGCAAATCATTTGCGTCATTTGAAAATCAATTATTTTGACGAAGAATTCGGTTATCTCGATATCATTTCTCCGCTACCAAATTCTCTCGAAATTCGTGATCCAGGCTGCAGCTGGGAGGGACAACAGCCAAAAAAGAAGCAAACTTGATGCCAAATATCTATTCATGATGGTTTGTCTCTTCTCGGTATGTTCTCTGGGGGAATGTGTTTCACGATGTGGAGGCTTCGTGAGTGTTGGTTTGCCATGTGCACTATCCGGGACGTCTGAATGAAGTACGTGTTGTGTGCAGCTAGCAAAACACATGATACACTCACCTCATTGAACTTCAATAATAACTAAGTGATGTGCTTTCTGGCAGTCGGATCCGGACACGCACTTCGACGACATCGACAAATCCCAGGTCTTCGACGAAGACTGGAACGTCACCGAGGCCATCACGATGAATTCATCAGGATGGGTCACAGCAGCCGAACTAGTTCAGTTGTTCCGACAGGCTGTGTGGGCATCTGTCGAACGGGACCGACGGGGCCCAAAGACGCGCTAGCGCGTGCTTGTGCCAACCAAGACCTCGACGGAACCCCGCGTGGCCGCAGTATCCGGAAACCCAGCACAAAAGTTTATTTTGTGTAAACAAGGGTATGGGAAGTATATACTTTCGGAATGGGGAGGTGAATCCTGAATATTTTTTGATGTCTAAGATTCCCTTCACCAAGTAAAGCTTGGTCTCCTAGCCGTACATATTACATCTTGTGAACAATCACAGGATGCTAATCACAGCTTAGATACCAATACAGTTATGAAAACTCGATTTATTTTTGGGACACAGTGCGTGGTAGCGATGCTAGCGGCTGGAGGCAGGAAACTGGGAGTAAGTACATGCTGTGCGAAAAGTCATTTTTGAAGATGTAATTCTTGCCAGAGGTAAAAATGAAGTATTCCAAAAATAAGATTTATTTAAAAGTGAAATATCATCTTCCATGAGAACTTATGAAGAGTTTTTGCAGAATTTTCGATGTTAAAGAGCATAATCTGAGAGATATGTGCTCAGTCTAAAATATTTCTCCCTGCTTACACTTTATATTAGCTTAGGAAAAGATTGTTTACTCACCAGAGAAAATTGCCGGGAGGGGCTACAAGTTACAAACTTTGAGCAGTGCTTACACATAGTAATGGTTATTGGGAAGTGTAGAGACGTTTTCAGGGGGATTTTTGGGTTGCCTCTTTAACTCTTTAAGAAAACGAAGTTTTTTCATATTATTGAGAGAAAGGGTCAAACTTTAGCGTAAAGAGCGGGGTGTTGAGGAGGGAACTGCCTCTTTCATATACGAAGTAATTTCTGTTCGTTTTAAGTTTTAATGTCGCTCCTTACTTTCAGTGAAATTTCACGTTGCGAAGATTAAAGTTACTTTTATTTGATAAAAGATCAAAATTTATCTAGCTATTAATCAAAACTGTCATAATTGTAAGACCCTTAAGTCAACTACTGTTACGAGAATTTTTTTTTAGAAAAGCTAGAAAGTAGAGCAAGAAGACTAGGAGCTTACACAAGAAGTGAGGTCAAAGGAAGAATATCAGAGGAGCCCAAAGGAAATATAAAAACATTTAAGATGAAACAATAAAAATTACTGACTTAAGAACCCGAGAACAAAAAGCTCGAAATCTGGCTGACCGCCCTGACAGCGGTGGGCGTTGCCGCAATGCTGGCGCCCGGGCTCTGGGTGTGGGCCAAATTCGTCGACGTGCCTGAGGAAGCACACGTGGTCGAGGCGCTCGGCCAGCAGTGGCACTGGACCTATCGTTACCCGGGCGAGGATGGCAAGTTCGGCGAAGTCGACGCGGAACGCATCACGATGGATAACCCGTTCGGCATGGACCCCGAAGATCCGAATGGCCAACCGGCGAAGAGGCACTTGCTGACTACAACAAGGGTGACATGGTCAAAGCCAAGGTCCTCGACGTTGATGTTGAAAAAGAGCGTGTGTCGCTTGGTATCAAGCAACTGTCTGATGATCCTGTCGGCGGTGCCATCGAAGGCGTCAAGAAGGGCCAGGTTGTGACCTGTACCGTGACGCAAATCACCGATGGTGGTATCGAAGTTACCGTCAACGATGCGATCCCCGGCTTCATCCGCAAGTCCGATCTGTCGCGTGACGTAAGTTAATTCGGAAGTTACGTATATTTTTTACTTATAAAACGTTAGTAAAAAATTAAAAGTTATAGTTGCCTTGTTAAGTAATCAAAAAATTGGAGGGCAACTATGCCTCCTGTCTCGCTTCTTTTTTTCTCAAAATCTTCCGATTAAAACTATGAAAAAGCCATTTAGCCTAAAAAAATTAATGTGTAAATTTTGTTTTAATTATTTATGCGCGTAGAGGGAAGATCAAAAAATGCATTAATTCAAAAACGTCAACTATGATGAAGAAAGATGTTATATGTTTGGTGCAGCCAACTGGCCTTACACAAGCGATTCTCCATTATTGTATCTGGAACCAGAAGGTGTTCTTGGTTTTACGGGAGCTGTGTACGACATGGCCAATACATTGGAACAAAGAAACCTACGTAAGATTGTTGCTTATTCTACACCGACATGGAATCAAAACTATTACAACAATGTTCGACAAGAACTCATCAACAGAGGTGAGAATGGAGATTGTCGCAGTCCTAAGTCAAATATTCACTTTGAAAAAATGATTCATCAGAGTAGAGGTAGAAAAATAAGTATCCTTTTTGTAGAAGAGTATTTATTGACTCTGGCAAGAATGAATTAAATTACAATTATGAGGATCATACATTTTTCAAAAAAGCCTTTTAATTTTGCGATGGAATTTACCATCCCACAGCTTAAGAGCTAAAATTTTATCCTGTTTTCTGTAAGTTTTCACTTTTGTTGGAGGAAGGTAGTTTTTTTATCTGGCTCGTTTGTAAGTTGTGTAAAATTAGAGAAAAGTGACGCATAAGCTGGATTATATTTTAATCCCTGAATATCCATAGAATAATCTATGGTTATACAAAAGTATAACAGTAAAGTAATGAAACTGTTAGTGTACAGAAACTAAAACTTGATGTGACCAACATATAAATTGTGTTTCTAATTGCGTTCCATAGTCTATGAGACCTTCAAGGGCCCAAAACTAATTACTGACCTTTGAATTTTCCCTTATTGATCAACTCAGTGACAGACTGTCCAGTCCAACAATATGATTTGGTCTTAAATGATTTTGAGCCCATAACTGCTTGGGCTTGCAAGATTAGAAAACAACCTTGCCATGCGATAAGCCATCAGTCCGCTTTCTATTCAGATAGAACACCTCGGCCTGCCAGAAAAAAAGCATTTTCAGAGTGGTTTATGAAAAACTATGCACCCACATCTAGTCAAGTTGCTTTTCATTTCAGTCAATATGATTCTTTTATCCACACACCTATTATAAAAAGAGAAATATGTATTTTAATTTATATGTATTTTTACATAATATGTATTATGTATTTTACATAATATGTATTTTTACATAATTATGTATTTTACCCAAAGGAGGGGGGTGGAAATATCCCACTCCTTAAGGGCAGAGTCCCTCCTAACCGTGGTTGGTTCAAAGGACTTATTCTCTTGAGAGAGAAATAAAAAAATAATTAACTAAAATTACTTTTTTTAATTTAGCTAAAACTATTTTTTCTTACGGAACGAATACCAACATAAAGTTCGCCTTTGGGAAATTACAGCAATCAGATGATTTTGTTGACACTCGGATCATAGAATCCGATCCAGTCGAAATTCGAAACGGCGTTTCCATTCGACGAATAAGCCTCAATGTTTTTGAAATTTACTACCGAAACGATTCGATAACTGTCGATTTAAATTTATCGGGATTTGACGGTTACGAACCCGTTTATCCTTTAGGATTTAATTTAGTCAGCCGCGATTATTTTTCGGTCATCCATTTAGGAGAAGGCGGGTTTTTATGGAAGGGGTGGTTGTATAAAATTAGCAGGAAGCTCTTTTTAGTTTAAAATCAGATTTATGCAAGTTATACATTGTTAACATAGCCTATAAGGCTTTATGGAAGGGGTGGCTTATAAACTTAGGAGGAGGTCCATTCAATTAGAAATCAAAAGTCACAGTTCCCTTTTTAAGAGTCAAAAAAGACTGGAGGAAAACCATTCCCTCCTCACAAGCCCTCTTTACCCCAAATGCTTCTGAGAAAAATTTTTCAAAACTGGACTCTGGGTAAAAAAAATAACAGGGCACTTGGCATAAATGTTTTGTAACTACGTCTAAAAAAATATCTTCGTAGCACTAATTATTAGTTGTCCTAGGTATTAGTAGCCAAGCACTCTCAAGAGCTTATGTTTAGAATACAAACCTAGTTCCCTCCAACGAGCATAAATTTATCTATGATTAGAAGTATTCAATTAAGGGCACGTACTAAGGATTTTGAAAATTGACAACTTCTCAGTATAACCACCTAATAAAGCTGTTAGTTGTTAGTTTTGGAAAAAAACGAATTTAAGGTATTACTTCCAAAATACGTTTGCTAATTTAACTTATTTGAGGATCGATAATTTTATGTACAGTGGTTTAAAATTGTGTATCAGTCATCATGGAAGATGGCTGGTGGATCTTTGTGCAGGTGGGGAGAGCATGATTAAACTTCAAAAAGTTTGCTTCTTGCCCAAATTTTCCAGATCTCCACATGCCTTCAGATAAATGTAATAAAAGGCTAAGTCCCTGTGATTTTAGGATTATAGAAAACCAGTGCTTTACTGAAAACATCGAGTATAAAAAACAGGAATATTGATTTGGGAGTCAAAAGTGAGTATGTAGCCTGACAACAATGAATGAATCTATAAAGCTCTTCATAGTGTTACACAAGTTGTGACATCAGTAACTTTCAGTATACAATTAAAATTATCTCAAAGACATAAGTGTAAAATTAAATATTCTTTTAATAACCGCGAAGTAATTGAACATCATACACAAATCACTCCCTGGAAGTTTCAACTTGATACTCCAAGCTCTTCCAAAGATGTTGCATGAACACCATTTTGGTGACTTAACAACACAAGGCGTCTTTAGATTTACCCGGATGACAAATTGTTATAAGTCCCATTGGAGCATATAGTGAAAATCGAATCAAAGACAAACATTTTGACCCCTTCTCATCCTCTTCAATAAAAATTTAAGTCCCAGTGCCCCATCCTTCTCTTTTTTTCCCTAACAGTACCTAGAGGTCAGCCCAAGTAAAAAATTAAAAGTTATAGTTGCCGTTTTAAGTAATCAAAAAATTGAAGGACAACTAGGCCTCTTGTCTCTCTTCCTTTTTTCTCAAAATCTTCCGATTAAAACTATGAAAAAGCCATTTAGCCCCAAAAAATTAATATGCAAATTTCGTTTTAATTATTTATGCGCGGAGAGCCAAGATAAAAAAAAAATGCATTAATTCAAAAACGTCCAGAAATTAAACAAAAAAACATGTTTTTTCTACTGAAAGTAAGGAGATAAAAACAAATCTTCAAAGTCAGAAAGTACGGAGTCTGACGAAAAAAAAAAAAACAAAAAAAAATAAAATATTTTTTTCCATGAAAAAGACTCTCCATGAAAAGAAATTTTTCCACCAAACAAGTTTTTCAGAGAACTGTAAAGAGTTCCATTAAGCCAAAAATGAGTAGAAATAAATTTAAATAATTTTTCAAGCGTAAAACTACCACAAATCACCATCAAGAAATAAATGAAACCCGAAACGAACAGAAATTCAGGCGAATGCAGCCGCGGAACGTGCTGAGCATGATGTGACGCTTGCCCGTGAGCGACTGAGAACGGTCATGGGGCTGGGGAGTCCAGAGTCGAGGGTCCAGAGTCCAGAGATGATGGCGACTGCGCTGCCTCTGGACTCTCGTCTCTCAACTCTGGACTCGGTCGACGTCCTCGTCGACCACGCCCTCGCGATGCGACCGGACCTGCGGGCCGCCGAGATTGCCATTGAGGCCGCCGGAGAGCGGGCTGGTCTGGCAATAAGATAGCAGAGGCTTTCAAAGCCTGTTAAGAACTTTTGAAAGATGTAATAATTATTTATTTAACAACAATCTTCGCTTTCAAATGTAAAGTAAAGACGCTGATGTTTGAACATCAAAGAAAATATTAAATCAACGTTTCAACTGTGTTTGTGTACGTTCAAGATTGCAATCTATTGTATGCGCTAAATTCAGTGTAGTGAAGAGGAAAAGAAAAGACTTTTGATCATATATGAAGATGTACCATATTCAAGCCACGAAAACAAACAAATAAACAAGAATCCGTAATCTTCCTTCTAAAAAATGTGGTGTTTTCAAATTATTATTGACAGGATTGGACACCTCTTCAATAGTGTTTTCTGATATGCTGAATTCGATCGGGGCAATTTTCATCTAAAACTCTTGCTTTTTTGCTAGCGTTTAAGCTTTTTTTGTAAATGAGAATCCTACAAATGTAAATGTTTTTCTAGCTTGGAAATTTTGTTGGATATTTTTATACCTTCAGAAAAATAGCCGCCGCGATCGGCAAGGGCTTCGCGATCGGCTCGGCGGCGCTCACGGCACTCGCCTTGTTCAGCGCGTTCTGCACCCGTGCCGGCGACCTGCTCGGGGGCGGCGAGTTCACCCTCAACATCAACAGCACCGAGGTCATCATCGGCCTCCTGCTCGGCGGCATCCTGCCGTTCGTGTTCAGCGCGCTGACGATGCGTGCGGTCGGCAACGCCGCGTTCAACATGGTCGAGGAGGTCCGTCGCCAGTTACGCGAGATCGGCCCGCGGATGAAAGATCCATCGTCTGATGGACCATCCGCCCTCCGGTCATCGTCGCAACGATTCGCGGAAATTCAGTCTCTGCAGTCTCGACAAGCACAAGATCGGCCCGTTGCCCGACCCTGATATCGCCTCGATCGGTCAGGCCTGCAGCCCGCGCCGGATTGAGCGATACCAGGTTCCAGGCCCGTTCGATATCCAGAATACCATCCTCGACCAACCTGAAGGCTGCGATTAACTGTGCCGGATAATAGTAAGGGGCCAGCCCGCCGGAGGCCCTGCACGAGATCTATTCATCCTTCAAGGTCGACGACGCCATGCTCGCCGCCCTGGTGGAAACGGCCCCGCCGATCGTCAGCTTCCATTTCGGCCTGCCGGATGCGGCACGGATCGCGGCGCTGAAGGACGCCGGCATCACCCTGCTTGCTAGCGCCACCACGGTGGCCGAGGCCCAGGCCGTCGAACGGGCCGGCATCGACGCTATCGTCGCCCAGGGCTGGGAGGCTGGCGGGCACGTGTTTTTGCAAACCACCCTTCCGTGATACAACATGTTGATTCACGCCACCGTGCCACACTATTACTGCCCCTCTGGTACCCACTGGCATCTGTCATCATTCCTAAGACATGTTCCAAATATTTTCTTGTTAAAAATGCAGCTTTAAATCCATTAATTTTAGGTTTTAGCAGGCCAACCCTCTGTAATTCATCATGTCAATTCACGCCAGCTTGCCACACTATTACTGGCACACGACACCTTCAGGCATCCCTCATGAGTGCATAGGACACGAACGTATGCAACTCGCCCATCCGAACGATCTTCAGATCCTCGGTCGCAGAGGCGCTTTTGAGGCCCACCTGCGTGTTCTCGGTCAACAGCCGGCTCGGATGGCCCTGGAACATGTCGAACGGATCGGGGAAATCAACTTTCGCCGCCTGTGTCGCGTGATTTCGAATGCCGACGCCGTCGGCTCCGGCCCGGATTTCCGCGAGCTCGGCCCAAAGTTCCTGATACGCCGCCACGACGACACGCAGCTGGTGATCGACGAAGACGCGCGGATGGAGGGCTCGGTCTCGGGCGGCTGTGTCGAAGGCGCGGTGGTGATCGAGGCGCTGGAGGCGCTGGAGGACGGCAAGCCCCGGCTGCTGGAATTCGGGGTGTCCGATGGCGATGCCTTTGCCGTGGGACTGGCCTGTGGCGGCACGATCCGGGTGCTGGTGGAGCCGGTGGGCCCGGTGCTGCCCGAGGCTATGCTGGCCTATCTGGTGGCGGCACGCGCCGCGCGGCCAACAATCGAGGCTACGCTCATGTGTTTCAAGGCGACTATCGACGTGCTGTCGACGACTTCACGTCGGCAATCGACCTTCGCTCGGACTTCCTGCAAGCGCACCTAAATCGCGCCGGGGCCCACTTCGAGTTGGCTCAATACGCGCTGGCCCTGGAGGACTGCACGCGGGCAATCGAGCTCGCCCCGAACGATCCGGGCACCTACCGCAATCGGGCTCGGGTCTACCACGCGCTTGGCCAACAAGACCTGGCAGCGCAACGACATCATCGGGAAAACAAAAACATGAAACCATTTGTCGCCATCGATATCAACACGGTCGGCATCCCTTCGCTTGTAAATCTTGCTGGTCCTATCAACCTATATGTCTTTGTAGACGCTACGGTGACAAACCAGTAAACCTCATAAATTCAGACCCATTATCATCAGAAGATCATAATAGCAGCAACAACGTCGAGGTATGGATATGGACGCATCATCAATGGGGTATAACGAGTAACACAGGAAGTGTTCTGAGCTCTTTTCCCCCAGCCCTCCGAGCAACGATCCTGGCGTTTTGCTTCTTGCTGGGTATCACCCTACCCACGTACGCCCAAAACGAAGCTCCCCGCCACGACCTTTTCGCCTCCGAAACCGTGCTCGACCTGACTATCTCAGGTGACCTCCGGCCCGTCTTCAGAGACAAAAGCGACGACCGCCCCTACCGCCCCGTTGAACTCCGCTACAGCGATGAAAACGGCGACTCTGTCACGCTCGACCTCGGCCTCACAACCGCATTTTAAGGAAGATGGTTAATTCACGTTTGTCTATATTCAAGGTTGTATCATGATAGTGGTCAGAATGAACTCAATCCTAAAGAAGCCCAAAGGCTAAGTAAATTTCCAATCTATTTATTTGAATAATATTCCAATTATACAACCAAAGTTTATTTTCAACATTGAATTTTATTTTACATTTTCGTTATTAATTTTTGTCCAAGAACATGATTGTCCACCATATTTAAAAACTTCAGTGACCAGAGTAAAAAGAAGCAAAAGTAAGGCGCTGGATATAGCTACTTAATCAACCTCAGCTGTGCAGCAGAGGTCGATTAGAGTTTACCTTTTACCTTTTACCTTTTTTCTTTAAGCTTTGAGTCGTTCGATAGTTTGCTCAAGATAATATCTGGGGCAACCAAAGTTAATGCGGATAAAGTCTTTGTTGCCAAAATCTGCACCTGGAGAAGGCCCGACACCTTTGTCTTCACAGTATTTTTGTGGCAAATCTACACCTAAACCACTGCCATCAAGGATCATCACGACGTTGGTCGCGGGGCTGAAGGCATTGATGATCGGGCCGACGAAACTGATGTTCTGCGCGGCGTTCCAACCGCAAAAGCCCATGACCAGCGTGAGGCAGCCGATCACGCCGACCGTCGAAACGACCGAGGCGACGACGCTCGAACTTTTGATCGACCAGCTCATGCCGGTCATCACGCAGACGGCGACGAAAGGCACAAGCAGCAGCGCAAGCAGGATCGGCGCTTCGGGCAGCAACAGATCGCCGGGAGCTTCAATAATTAGAGTGTATTTTTTCTGTATTTTTTATTCTTCCTATTCAAACTGTAAAATATATTTCTTTTGGTATTGCTCTTTCATGTGTATGTGCTCCTGTAGGTACCAGCTTCTCACCTTCTACCAAGTGTAAATTATAAGCATACCAGTGGTGTTAATGTACGGAAATTGGGGAAGAGTCGAATTCAATTTTTCAAACTATGGGGAAGGGCAATTTTTACCCTTTTCAAAACCTTGGGAGGGGTCTACACTGCGCCAAAGGGCCATGCAGGATGCGAACTTGCTGGGCACCGAGTAAACCTCATAGGCACGTCGGCAAGGAGATTGTCACCGATCGCTTTGGACCGCCAAGTTGTTTCGATAACAAATGGGACACTTCCCTTCGCACCATCTATAAGCGAAAGCGATAATTAGGTCCTCCGGCAACTCGTTGATTTAACGTGGCAGAAATAAGATTAGCTCTGCCAATAAGTTGGTAACAGAGAAAAAATGACGCTCGGCTGCCATAGGTATCCGCTCGCCGGATTCGTGAATCTGTACCTCGGTCATCGGTTTATCCGGACGCGGCCGGCCGGCAATCTGGGCACAGCCCCGTGACCTCGATCATCTGTCGCTGGGCCAGGAACCCCATCGCACCGGCAGTACGCTGCACCGCTTCGCTGATCTGCGTATCGTCCAGTTCGGCCGCGGCACCGCAACTCTCGCAGATGAGGAACTGGCCGGCATGACGCTCGTCCGGATGGGTGCAGCCGACAAAGGCATAGAAGCAGCGCTCGCCACCAGTGGCGATGCAGTCGGTGAATGGATTGCGTCCGGTGTATCAATCGATACCAGAACGTTGAATCAGGGTGATTTGTTCACTGCATTGCGCGGTCCCAACCACGACGGACATAACCATGTAAGTGCTGCGCTTGAACGAGGGGCGGCTGCCGCCGTGGTTGAGCGCAAATACAGCGGTGCTGATGGTGACGCGTTGCTGCGTGTCGACGATACCGAACAGGCATTGCGTGATCTGGCGGCAATGCAAAAACGGACTAAGTTCAAGCTGTGTTTGGAACTTCTTAGGGTGTAGGGTGTGCTTGGAACTTCCTGCACAGATATGACGTTACGAACATTTAGTTTCTTTAAGAAACAGATGAAAAGTTTTTTTTTATTAAGGGTAAATATTAAAAAATTTCATAAGATTGTTTTCACTTTTGGTGTGTTGTTTTGTTAGCGTAGGGTCCTCAATGACTTAGAAAATTTTTAATTTGTTTTGATTGTCAGGCGATGGGAGGCTATCTTTTTATCGCGCTCAGTAGAGGCAACCCCTGGCAGTGTTGTATTTGTCACATTTGAAGGCTCAAGGCCGATGCTTGTGGATGTGCAAGCATTAGTCGATGAATCGCATGGCAATGGTGCGAGACGTGTGACCGCAGGGCTCGAGCACAATCGATTAGCAATATTACTTGCTGTACTGCACCGACATGGGGGCATTGCAACGTTTGACCAAGATGTATTTATTAACATTGTCGGTGGCATCAAAGTGTCTGAAGAAAAGCACATCTTCAGATGAATATTGTACCAACAGTGAATTAATAGTTCTATTTTTGATGTTTGGAGGATAGTTTTTAGTCATAATGCTCAAAATAATCAAAAACCGCTTGATTATAAGTGAGCAACCACTTTGGTGGTTTCAAATCTGATACATTTTAGACAATAATTTTCTCAAAATCTATAATATCTTGCATAAATACAACGTATACATGTAGAAATACTTAAAAGATACTAAAAGCCCTTAAAAAATCAAAGGCAGTGGTTTACACCGCCCGCGACCGGATGATGGAGCGCTGGGCCACGACGCGTGAAGCAGTCGAGCGCGCCGACAGCCGCCGGGTTTCATACCTGTCGCTCGAATACCTGATGGGCAGGCTGCTCAGGAACTCGCTGCTGAACCTCGGCATCGAACAGGAGACGCATGACGCACTGGAGCGTGTCGGCATCGAACTCGAAGATGTCTACGACCGCGAACGGGATGCAGGTCTCGGCAACGGCGGCCTGGGTCGCCGAAAATGCGCCACTGGTTCAAGCGCACTAATATGACTCGAGGTGGGCAACAAATTAAAAATTTTAATGTCAAAAAAATTTAAAAAAGAACAGAATAAGGATGCACGAAAAATCTTAGAGGAAGGGTCAAACCCAACCATTCCCTCACCCCTTGTCTTATTTATCTATTCCTGGCCTATATTGCTTTTAACTCTTTCATTCGTCAAATTTCAGCCAAATTAGCTATATAAGTTTAATAATTAGATAGACAGAATGCCCACTGTCGGGACTGGGCGACCTGGTCCTGACCTGCACGGGCGCGCAGTCGCGCAATTATTCGCTAGGACATGCGCTGGGCCAGGGCCGCAGCCTGGACGATGTTCTGGGCGAACGGCGTTCGGTCGCGGAAGGCGTGTTCACGGCAAGCGCCGCGGTGGCGCTGTCGGAAAAACTGAAAATCGAGATGCCGATCGCGCGCGCCGTCGATGCGGTTCTCAACCGGGACGCCGGAATAGACGAGATGATCGGCGCCCTGCAACCCGAACCACATGACCATGATGGGCGCTATGCCGATGATGGGCAGCGCCGAAACCATATTGCCGATGGGCAGCAGCCCGCGCCGCAGAAACAGGAAACGGTCGGCCAGCACCGCAGCGACAAAGCCCGCACCGCAGCCCATGATGTAGCCGGAAAGCACGGCCTTGAAGATTGTCTGGTTGACGTCGGCGGCAAGGATCGGGATCGAATTGACCAGCCGAGCTCCGATAGCGCTCGGCGGCGGCAGCAGGATGAAAGAACAAGTTTTTTCAACTGAAAGTAAGTTGCAACATTAAAACTTAAAACGAAGAGAAATCATTACGTATATGAGGGGGTTCGTCCCCTCCTCAATACTTCGATCTTTACGCTAAAGTATTTCCAGTAATTTCAAAAGAGCTATTTATTCTAATTAAGCGGCCTTTGTGATTCAAGGGTCATTCTTAAAGAATTAGAAAAAAATTCAAAATTTAGTGTAAAAGAGCGAGGTATTGACGAGGGGGCGAACCCCCTCATCCAGCACGGTGTCGGCGACGATGCCCATCAAGCCGATGTTGCCCCCGCCGTAGACCAGCCCGATGTCACGCGCGACGAGGAGCTCACCCAGCGCGCGCGCCGCCGCACCGTACGCGTTGGACCGACCCGTGCTCGAACCACAGTAGACACAGAGGCTGCGCATGCGACGCGGCATGCTACTCGCCCGCCCCACTCGGTCTCCAGGGCCCGGTGCTATGCTCTCGCTACCGGTTGCCCGCCGCCGGTTCCCTGGAGTCAAATTTTGAAATTAGCGGGCGTGAAAGCCCAACGGTGCACAACCGACGATGGTGGTGGTGGGGGATGCTTGCTGCCCTGCTATGAAAGCTGCGGTCGGTGTTGAGCTTAGCTTCTCCATCGCTCGAGGACTCCCCCAGAGGTTAAATGGAAGTGTGTGTAGCGTTGTAGGGCAAAAAAAAAGAGTGTATAACTGGAATGGTTTTGGGTTGTAGGAAACCCATCATGGAGGTGGCAATTGCTGCGCTAGTTAGTAGATAGCTGCCTAAACTTTTGGATATAAAATAGTTTATGTCTCATTATTTGTAGATTATGCTGAATGAAAATTTAGTTGTATTTTTTTAATAAAAGAAGATAATAAATGATTACACTCAATAGAGAAGGTTAAACACAATTATGTTGATTGGTTAATTTAAACTCAGTAAACACAAGGTGATTATTGGGAGACTTTTATAAAATTGTATAAAAATTATAATGTCAGATGTAAAAATTTGAGCCCTTTCGAAGATTCCTCCACTCCAGTGGTGCTACTCGGGTAACGTTTTTCCCGCCGCGGAAGCCCACGAAGGGGGTCTTGTACGCGCGCTCTACCCGAAAGACGATTTGTTACCCGCCGCCTACGCGATTGCCGAAGATATCCGAGACAACACGTCACCTGTTTCAGTGACGCTCATTCGTCATATGATGTGGCGTATGCTCGGCGCAGACCACCCCATGGAAGCTCACAAAATTGACTCGCGGGGTATCTACTATCGCGGTAAAAGCGCCGACTCACCTGTCGACGGTCGAGGCGCAGGCGATCAGCCAGAAATACTACGGGCGCCGCAAGCTCTGGCGTTATCACTCCGGCTGTTCCGGCGGCGGGCGCATGGGCATCAGCGCCGCGGTGGAGTATCCCGGTGACTACGACGGAATCGTTCTAGGCGCGCCGGGCCGAACGCTCGGCAACGTCCTGCACTTCGGCAAGGTGGCTCAGTACGTCGTGAACAATATCGACCTGAGCACGAATCCCCAGCAAGAGCAACAAGAGAACCTAAAAGAATCGTTAACGATATTTTATTCCAAAAATCATTAGAACTGACTCCTAACCTTCCCTATATACCCCCTTTAAATCAAGAAGTTATTAGCTATATTCTGTTCAGAAATCATGGGAATTCAGTTTAATTTTATTATATCTTTCCAAAACGGTTCAAGACAATTATATTCTTCACTATAAACAAGAGAATGGTTACGGCCCATTTCCCTAATGGTAAAAGCTTTCAGCAGTTATTATCATTTGATCAATTAAAACGCCGACAGCGTTTCGAATGCGGGAGAACGATCATGAAGACACGGGTCAATCCCTTCCTTGCCGCCGTGATCCAGGGGGCGCTCGAAAACATCGCCATCGAAATGGGTCACAAGCTGATGCGCATGAGCTATTCGAGCATCATTCGCGAGTCCGAGGATTTCGGCACGGCACTGACCGATGCCACCGGCCGGCAATTGTGTGAATGCACCATGAGCACGCCGCTGCAGTCAGGGCCGATTCCCGGCTATATCGAAACCTCGACGGCATCTACCAAAACTACAGCAACATCAACATCGCTCCTGATGGCGGACGCTCGTTCGACAACCCCACGTTTTTCATCCGAGGCGAGCGCTCCGACTATGTCCTTGACGAAGACTGGGACGCCATCACGTACCTCTTCCCCGAAGCCCAACTCGCGACCATTCCTAAAGCGGGCCACTGGGTCCACGCCGAAGCGCCAGAACCCTTTGCACAAGCCGTCCTCAACTTCTTGCTCGATTAGCGTTCTTGAAGATGAGAGATCAAGTAGAAAACACAAGCTTTTTCAACTGAAAGTAAGGAGCAACATTAAAAATTAATACGAACAGAAATTATTACGCACATGAGGGGGATCGCCTCCTCCTCAGTACCTCGCTGTTTACACTATAAGTTTTGAGAATTTTTAAAAGAACTTATTATTTAATTTAACGGCCTTTGAGATCTAGGAGTCATTCTTAAATAATTGGAACAAAAAGTCAAACTTTAGCGTAAAGAGCGAGGCATTGAATCCCGAAGCGGGTTTTTAAGACGCCGTAGGAAACATCAAATAAACGGTAAAATCCGTTGGAATGGAGGTGGCTCCTGTTTTGGAGTCATCAACCCCTTTTTCCTTTCATCATGGTTAAAGTTTTCAATTATTTGAAGGTTGGATCCAAAGGCCTATTCGATTGAACGACTTTTTGCACAGGTATTGTGAGCTCCAAAAGCAGCTTAGACTTTGTCAAGAAAGCACATGAATGTCCTCCAAAAAAAAGTTGCTTTAAACTTGAAAGGTATGGAAATTATGTCTTTAGCAGCCCCCATACCTTCTCAAGACCAGAAAATAATTTGTATTTTACCAAAAAAATGGTTATGCATTGTCAGTTTAGTATACATATTCTGATATATATTCCTTAAAGTCTTATTAAATTTTACTTTATTAAAGTTAAGGAAGTTGAAATTTTTTAAACGTATTTTGCGTATTTAAATCATACAATAAATAACCGAGTCAAACTCAAAACGAGCAAAAATTAGCATGAGTAGCCCTCTAGACAGTTCCATACTCTCTGAAAATCACCTCCCCCCTCTCTTAAAATTTCATACAGATGATTCAGCCTGAAAAATTCTCCTTGGCCTACTTACGTTTGAAAGAGGACTTTCAATTTGATTTCTAATCGGTTTCTCTATCGCACTGGAAATGCCCCCTTCCGTGGCATTTTTTTTCCTGGAAATAAAAACACGTGGATAACGGACCCCGGATAATTCATCCGGAACATCTCCGCATGCAAATTTGAGTTGATTTTTAATGTCGCTCATTACTTTCAGTTAAAAAAACTTGTTCTTTCATTTATTTCGTTTAGGTACAAATATACTACCGCTTGGTAGAATGTCTGTATGGAGAGGTTGTATAGTTAGTGAGATTTTTTATCCCGACATAATGTTAGCCCACTTGGGCCAGAATTGTTGTTTTAACTATTAGAAATCGGTTTGATGTGCTGACTGCAAGTAAAAATTTGTACAATAATTCTGAAAATTTCGTGCTCAGTTTAAACTGGTGCATATACGGAATTGGTTCTGTTCGTTTTAAGTTTATACGTCACTCTTTACTTTCACCTGAAAAAAACTTGTTTTTTTTTATTCTAATAGAAGAGCAGCAACATCTTGTTCTGTTGAATGACCTGCTTGAAATCAAAACTTATATTTGGTCAACCCCTTTTTTTTATATAAATAAGAAGAAATCGTTCTCAAAATTTTTGTCTAGGGCTTTAGACAACAGTGACGGAATCGCAATACGGTGATAATTGTTTACACAAGACTAAAAATACTTTAGCTTAAAGAGTGAGGCATTAGGAGGAGGTGAACCCCTTGTATGCGTAATATTTTCTGTTCGCTTTAAGTTTTAATGCTACTCCTTACTTCCAGTTGAAAAAAACTTTCATATTTATTTTTTCATTGTTTTTTTTAAATAATGCTAGAAAATGATGCGCCTCCTTTATGGAAATCTTCTTCCCCCATGACAAATTCTTCCATGGAAAGATTCCCTCACATAACCCCCTCTTACCAACCCCCTTCTAACAATTTCTTAGAGCGAAATTCTGTGATGAAAGAAAATATTGAAACTTTTCTTAATTTATGGAAAAGAAAAGAAAGTTATGTGAAATCTGGCAACGGTAAAAAAACATCTTTAAAAACTTTTCCAATCCCTTTACAAAAAGAAATATCTATATGGCTAACTACTGCTGGTAATATTGAAACTTTTAAGTTTGCTGGTCAAATAGGGGCTAATATTCTCACTCACTTAGCAGGACAAACCAAATCAGATCTTTACATTACTATGGATTTTTGTTTCTGCTGATTTCAAGATTAATTTACTTCTCTTTGTAAAACATCTTTATCGGAAAGTTTTTTTTTAAATTAATTTTTATATAAAAAGAACAGTTTCCTGAGTAGCCTATATTCCCTAGAAAGTGGATAGCTGCGTTTTCAACGATGTGATGTTTTGCTTTGAGTACATTAAGTTTGAATATATTAATGAAAATGAAAAAATGTGAATGAGACAAGAGTTCTGAGAAAGGGGTATTTTTGATCATCTCAATTGCCTTTGCAATACCAGACTGCGACCCTGTTGTCATGCACAGAGCCTCAGTCAGCACCAATACGGTCAGGATGTGGGAGAAAGAGACAGACGAGGACAGGACGCATCTGACCATCCGTCACGCACAAATCCCACGCCTCCTCGGAAAGTTTCGGGCTGTGGATGAGTTTCTGCTGGTCCTTCAGCCACGAGACAAGCCTCGGCAGACCCGCCTAGTCCGCACAAACAGCGTCGTTCGTGAGCAAAGGATGTCATCCGCGTAAAAACTCTAACGAAACATCGATAAATTTCAATATCAAAGAAGAAAGGCATTGGTTATAAGATTTCAGGACATAGTTGTTGAAAAAATAAGGCGAGGATTCTCATTAAACTCTTTGTTTATAAACCTTCCACGAAACTGAGCATGTCGTTAACTTCATTATCTTCTTTTTGCTGTTAGATTCCTATTCCCAAAAGCTACTCTGCAACCACCAGGAATCTGTGGCCGAGAGGAGACCGAAAAACATAAAATTTCTGAAAAAGAACCACAGCAGGATAGATGTGCTAGCGCTGGTCTTTTGCTAGACTGAAGTGCGGACAAAAAGTGACCTGCAATGGCCGAAGGAGCATTGCTTAGATGTGCACATCTTCCCATTTTCATATTAGAGGGGACTTACCCTCTCCACTACTAGTGGCCGTAACCTACAAAACCTTTAAATTGTAATATTTTAATTTATGATGTAGTTGAAATTCAGCAGCCTTTTCGCTTTTTTCTTTATTGTATAAAAACAAACTTTTTTTTATCAAAGCCACGATAGAGCTTGAAATAAGGTAAAAAAAACAACTCCTACCATTCTTTGTCTTAAGGCCATAACAAATACAGAACCAATGAACTGAAAAAAAAAGAAGATACGCACAAGGCCGAATCCAGGGAGATTACCGGATTTGACCCCGCCGAAACTTTGTTCAACTCTTAAAAAAGTAACAAAAATGCATATAAACAAATTTTTAATACATTTAATTTTTTTTGTAACCCCTCATGGGCGATTTCATTGTCGTCGGCGCCCCAAACAGCGATGCGCGCGGGAGCAATTCGGGTTCGGTCTACGTCTTTGATGGCACGTTGACTGGAACGATCATCACCCCGATTCTAACGATTGAAAACCCAGATCCATCAAACAACGATGAATTCGGAGAATCCGTTGATTCGTTTAACGAAGTCATATTTACTGGGGCGCCGGGGCATGATGTCGACGGGGTCTCTGGTGCCGGTTCAGTTTATCTTTTTGATGGTCGATAGCAGTGTGGAGAAAGTCCATTTCTTTAAGTCCTAAATACATGATTGACATAACCATAACAGATATGCTCTCTTTAGGGGGGGGGGGAGGTTAATTCTGAAAATTAGAAAAAAATGAGGTATTTTTAACTTATAAAGGAGTGATCAGATCTTAATGAAATTTCATATTTAGAAGGATTTCGTAACTCAGATCTCTTAGTTTAAATTCAGATCAGATCCAGTGTCATTGGGGAGAGTTGGGAGGGGACTGGAAATCATGAATTTCAAATCATGTGTGGATTTGCGCATGTAAACCAGCAGAAAGTATTGCTGCATAAAATTTACAATACAAGATTTATGTGCCATCCCCTTAAAGTTATTCCCCCCTCACTACCCTCAACAGATTTTTTCTTGCAAACCCAACATATATCTTCATTTTTTATTGTCAACTGGTCTTCTGGTGAAAGCCATTGGATAATTTCTATTGCGCAGCCGTGAAATAAACTTATTGGCTATATTAATGAGTGCAACCATACTCATTACTGTACCACATATAATCCTGCTTCTTTTAAATATTTTCTAATGACCTCTTCTGCACCCCCTTTGATAACGCCCTGCTTTAATGTTTCCAACGAATCATAGGCAGCGCAATAGCGCTGCCTAAGTAAAGAACGATGTTGGCACAATGTATAATTCGTTTATTTTTGGTTTTTTAGATCAGGGAAATTCGTATTGAAGGAGCTAACGTAAAAACTGAAAAAGTTCATTCGATTAGAAATCCAATGGGCTACCTCCCCAGACTGGTGCCCCTGCTGTCAGTTTGAACAACATAAGGAATTGATAAGAGCCATGGTTAATTTTAGAATAATTTATGAATATTTAAGTAATTGCAAAAGGAATAATTAAGCTATAACTGTTTTGTTTTCTTTATCATTTTTCCTTTCTTACTTTGTGGTGTTGAGTATACATATTTTTTTTTTTTGACTCTTTGCTCTTTTTGTGGCTTTCTAATTATCAACTATCTTGAAAGCGTTATTAGTTCAGTTAGAACAATAATAGTTCTAACTTGATGATTTTCATTTACATATTTGATGATAGAATCAATTCCTTTATTTTCAGATAACAGACGTCCTACAATTGAAATTTTTTCCAATTTTTCTGATTTTGCAAAATTTTTGAGTAATTCCATGCTCGAAAGAGTACAAACAGCTATGGTAGAATTAGGATTTCCAATGTAAAAATCCTCATTAATTGGTAAAACTACCTTGCAAAGTTCTCCAATAGCCTCGCCTATTGCATTCATAGCACATTTTCAGGTTAAAAATGCTTATTCATGTATTCTATAATGTCCTCGTAGCAGCTCTGAATAAATACCTTTTCCTTACAGTTACAGTAGAAACTTTGAGTGTCTTAGGCGGCAGTCTCTTTTTTAGATATGGTGGTCCATTAGTTCTCAGATGATGATTTGAGTTTTCTGCCCATGACGATGGGCCGTTGTTTTCATTCTGTAGAACAGGAGTAACACTGTTTATCTTTACTTTGTAACTGTGCCCATTTGTATCAATCAGGGTGGTGAGGAGTTAGGGCGGACTTTTCCTCCCCTAGCTAGATTTAAAAATATCATTTTTTGGCATTTTCATGAATTTTTGTACGACAAAGTTTCCCTCCTCCCTGTATTTTGAAAACAATACTTTTTAGGTTCTTCATTAAAAATATTAAAACAAAACTACCAAAAAACGCCCTCTATACTTTTAAAAATTGGCATTCTAATCAGAATTCAACTTCTAAAACCGACTAGGAAATTTTTGATGATAATTTCGAAATACGCGGCGCCGCCGACATGTTGCCGAGCCTTCCGACTTTCATCGATGCCTGGGAACGAGGTGAAGTCGATCTTCGAATCACGCCGGGGTAAACGACCTCGAGCGGCAAAGCCTGCCAATGCCAGCACGAGGCGACTTGGCTCGTGCGGAAAAAAAAATCGCCTGGCTTCTTTCGTTGCCAGGCGAAACTGATGCATTTCACGAAAACGGGTGGGGCTATTTTTTCGCGAAATGATCACCCGGATCAACAAACCTCGATGCTAAAGTAAAACAATCCTTTATTCAGGACTCTTAGATTATCACTGAAAGTCGGCAATATCTAATACAAAGTTCTGTTATAAAGGAGATTGTACTTTCTGCTATTCTATGGGCTGTGGTTCGTATTTTACTGTGTTGCAATTACTGCTGCAACCAGGATGTTTCAGTGTGTTCAGGGCGTCAATTGGTGAATACTTTGGGCTGGTGGATATGTTACTGTGAATGTCCCGAATCTGGCTAATGTCTACGTTCAACCTGTAGCTGTTGTCACAAACCCTATTGTTTTGCACGCACTCGACGTGACGTTAGTGATAAGAAAATATTTTGCTAATTTCTAGGTTGGTAATCCTTCGCCTATTCTTTTAGGATCATTTTCGATAGTTTGAGCCCTCATGGGTAGAATAATGGGTACTAAATTGTATGTTAAGTCGATGACAGGATTTTATGTATAGCATAGAAAGGGGAGTGTCGCAATGTCCACGTTTACAGACCCCGGGCAAAAAAATGCCATTTATGATTTTAAAAATATTATTTAATCGTGCAGTTTCTTGTAGTTAAACTGAAATATAAACTAAAACGTGAAAACCTTCTTCACAACACCAAAAAGAACATTCATATATTCATAATGAACATTCAACTAAAATAGTTTAAATCCTCAATTTAATCCTTTACTTGACGACTGTTGCTACCAGGAGGACAAAATGAACGAGCCTCCCTTTATTTAGAAATTAATTTTAAAAACATTTTTCCACAAAATAAGTACTTCACAAAGGCCTTCGATGGAGCCTATTATTTTACAGAAAATTTAGAAGGCCGGGGAGCAAAAACTTTTAATATTAAAAATAGATTTGTCTTAAAAAAATGGCACGTTTGTCAATTTGTATTCTATGTTAACTGGAAATTCATGCTCAAAATGGGGACAGTAATTAATGCTAAATTCAAAGTCTTATGTCATTACTTCTTACTTTAAGAGCTTTTGATACAAAATAATTACAAAATCTACTTTGGGTAAGTAAATATAGTCGAGATGAAAAACTTTCTCACCAAGCATGAAGCTTGGGTCATAGATGGTAATTATTCTTGGTGCTATTACGAAGAAAGAATGAAAGAAGCTGAGCAAATCATCTTTCTCAATTTTTCGCCATTGACCTGTCTCTTTCGAGCCTTTAAACGTTATCTCACATATCGAGGTAAGGTCAGAGAAAGTATGGCAGCTGGTTGTCAAGAACAGTTTAATTGGGAGTTTGTCAGATGGATTCTCTGGGATGGACGGAGCAAAAGTAGGGATTCAAAATAAGAGCTCTGTGACAAGATGTCCTACTAAATATTAAATTTCATCAAGATCTGATCACGTATTCGTCAGTTAAAAATACCCAATTTTTTCTAACTTTTCTGAATTAGCTGTCCTTCCACTCCCCCCTCCCCGAGACGGCCGAATCAGGGACGCGACTATTTTTAATCAATATGGTCGTGTCCCTGAATCGCCTGCCAACTTTCAACGATGGCTATATTGATCACATATCTAGTTTCGGGTCTAAAAGCATTTCACGAAAAACTAAGTCAATGTCTTTGCCCACCAGGCGATGGTGTTTTTACGGTAAATACAGCGAAAGAACGTAAAGATGCCTTACGAACAAAATTATACGGTCAGACAGAGAACGTAGACGTTCTTTGGAAAGAGTCATTAGAGACACTAGCAGACTCAGAACATAAAGCTGTGATTCTTGGGATCAGCTCTGATTGTGGTGGGGGTATTTTACGTGGTGCTAACTGGGGCCCGTTATTTTTACGTTCCTCATCATCTCCTCGCTCTTCAAGCTAAAGTTTCTTAGTATTTTTAAAAAGCTACTTATTGTCCAAATTAAACGAACCTTGTGTTTCAGGAGTCGTTCTTAAAGAATTGTGCCAAAATTCAAAATTTAGGGCAAAGAGAGTTGTGTCAAGGAGGGCTCAAACCCCCACATATACGTAATAATTTCTGTGCGTTTTAAGTTTTAATGTTGCCCCTTACTTTCGGTTGATTTTTTTCCGATTGTTTTTTAAATAATGCCTTTTCTGTTCTGCCCAACCCATTGCTGAAAAGTGGAATTAGGTTCGATAGAGTGGCATAAGCGTTTGAACTAATGTTGACTGCCTGGGAACTAAAATTAATTGTTCGTTATGTTGTTAAAGTACTACTTTTGACTCAGTATTAAAAGAGGATTTCTTCTACCTCTCTATAGTACTGCTAGATCCTGAAGATGCGATTTTCAGTTAATAAATAAAGCTCAAGCTCATTTCTTTTGCCCTCCGAATGAAAACATTTCTTAAATAAGAGGTTGTACTCCGCAGCACCATGTCGCAGGCCTGTCAAAAAGGTTTCCATAGATTGAGAAGTTAATTGTAAAATTCTCCCAACTTACCCCCTGCTTGAATGGAGCTACTCTAGAACACGAGATCGACAAAGCTTCAGTCAACCAAAATTCTAAGTACAGTCAACCTGGTCCCCGCGGGGAACAGAGCTAAGGGTGTCAATTTGATTGAAGATATTTTTCCAGAGAGAAGGGGTTTATCATAGGAGTGGTTCGGTCGAGCGCGGTGTAATACCGGCCTTCGTAAACGATGGGCGTCGTGTTGTAGGGGCCCATTTTCTGAATCGACCAGGCAATGTGGTCGTTCGCTGTTTGGTCGTCGGCGAGCGTGATGTCGCCTCGGGCACCCGGACGGATGGCGAACACGGGGCGTTTGATGTCTTGGAAATAACCACTGGTCAGGTACAGCAGCCCGCCCGATGCGAACGGGGACGGAATCGTGAGCACGGACATCTTGCCATCGAAGTGCCAACCGTGTGGCTAAGCGTCTGTTTACATCTCTCTGAGTCTGTCTCTATTTTTTTTTGTTGTTGTTCCGTTGTTTTGTTGTTTCCGTTGTTCGAATAGAAGCAATAGTACCTCAATTTTTCAATTTTTTTCAAATTAACAACCCCCAGCTCCCCCAAAGAGAACGGATCCGTTCCAATTATGTCAATCACGTATATATTAACTTGTGCTTATTCTTGCCATCAAGTTTCATCCCGATCTCTCCACTCTAAGCGTTTTCCCGCCGCGACGTGGTCGAGGGTGACGTGGTCCGCTATGTCCTCAAGGGAAAACCAAGAACGGATCTGCAACCACGCGAAATCGTCGAGATCCGAACGGAATCAGCCGCCGATGGTGTCAGCAAATTGCTGCAAGGCGAAGTCGATGTCTTGGATCAACTGTTTCCCGCCGACGCAGTGCGTCTGTCCAGGAATCGCGACGTTCGCGTCGTCAACTATCCGTTGCCCAGTGTGCACATGCTGGTGCCCTGCAGTGATCACTCGCGACATTCTAGGACCACTGGGTGGTCCTAGAATGATCAGCTCTACTGATATGATCAGCCCTGAAAAATAAATAAAAAATAAACAAACAAATAAACACGTATCCATAATCTGTCTTCAGGCAAAAAAATATAAAATTCCACATTTTTGTAGATAGGAGCTTGAAACTTCTACAGTAGAGTTTTCTGATACGTTGAATCTGATGGTGCAATTTTCGTTAAGATTCTATGACTCTTAGGGGGTGTTCTCCCTTATTGGGAAAGAGCTATGAGTTACGCAATTTTCCCATTGTTCACGTATAGTATTTGTTACAGGGAAATATATGGAAATTTAATGGGGGGCAGTCAAAGCACTTCCTAAGACTATCTTTAATATGAAGCACAGCTTAGATACCAATACAGTTATGAAAAACTCCTATCTTGCCCGTGAGAAGCTATTGGTACAGAGCTCTGAACTTAGCGCCTCCTCTAAGCCCCTTGCTCTGACGCGTAGATCGTACTACAACACCATAGGCATATGAAGTCTTAGTTCTTGTTGTGTTTTGTTCCATGGGTGATTATATCAACCCAGTGGTCCTAGAATGTCACGAGAGGGCCCATTCTAACGGAAATTAAAAGTTCTAGTGCCCTTTTGAAGTGATCAAACAAATTGGAAGGAAACTAGGCCCACTCTCGTGCTCATTTTTTCCTAAAGTCACCAGTTCAAATTTCCAGATAGCCATCTTGTTCAGCGTAGTCGAAAAATCTAATAACTATGTCTTAGAGGACGACCTATATCTTTGAGGATATCTCCCATAGTCCCCGGGGGAAGGCAGGTTTTGCTAGTCATTTACTAAATATTGCATTAGTTTCATTTTTCTTTATATAGTTGACAATTAATAATATACAATATAATATAAAAGCTATCCTATACTTTAAAATTAATTTTTTTATAATCAATTTTTAATGAAATTTTAGTCAGATCCTATTCAATTTTTTTTTAATTTTATTAACTCACAGGTTTCGTTAGTCACTTACTAAATATTGTAGGTATTAAGGAGGAGATGAGCCCCTCATATGCGTAATAATTTTCGTTCGTTTTTTTAATGCTGCTCCTTACTTTCAGTTAAAAAATCTTTTTCATATTCATCTTTTCATTGTCTTTTGTTTTAAATAATATTAGAAAATCCTGCGCCCCCTTCATGGAAATTCTCTCCTCCCGTGACAAATTCCCCATGGAAAGATCCTTCCACGTAAACCCCTCCCTAACCAGGAAAAAAAATCCCCTGAAAATGTCTGTACACTTCTCCTTACTTTCAGTTAAAAAAACTTATTTTTTTAATTTAATTTCTGGACGTTTTTAAATTAAGGCATGTTTTGATTTTGGCTCTTCGCACATGAATAATTAAAACGAAATTTGCATATTAATTTATTTTTATGGCTAAATGACTTTTTCATAGTTTTGATGGGACGATTTTGAAAAAAAAGAGCGGGGGAGTAGGCCTAGTTACCCTCCATTTTTTTGGTTATTTAAAAAGGCAACTAGAACTTTTAATTTTTTACATTGGGCAAATGATTTTTAATTATAATTCAATACTTATTAGATTGGACAGTGATATGAACTGGAAACCTGTTTGTAATTGTATACAACTTGGCCCATTTGTAAATCCGACTTTCCAACATGTTATAATAGGGGACTAATCAATAACAAAGCAATATGATCTTCAAATTATAATGAACAAAGGGGCTAATTTCCGTCTTTCTCATCATTTGAAACCATCGAGTATTCTTAATAGATTGAAAAATGATTTTGATTTATTGGGACTGCCCCCTTCTCAATACCTTGCTCATTAAACAAAAGTTTTTTAGTGCTTTGAAAAATCTTTTTTTTAGAATCACACTGTAATTCTGACCAACAATAAAATAACTCATAATTATAAGAAATAACTCATAATATTAAGATTATTATTATTAATTATTATAATTATTATTAATTATATAATTATTAATTATATATTTATAATTATATTATAAATTTTATAATTATATAAATTATACAAAATTTGTATAATTATATTATTAAAAAGGACCATTGAATTTTTTATGACAAGGTTGAATGATAATGCGCTAATTTAAAATCTAGGTGCGTACCGTTGGCTATTTCTAGTGTGGCAGATTATTGACAATGTTTTTGAAATACATAATCACTATCATGGGAATACATTGGCATTATCTATTATTTATGTAAGAGAGAATATATATTCTATTCAACACAGACTAATCTATGTTTAAATAGATTTTGTTTTTTAATATTATTGTAAGACTAATGACGAGGAGGAGGAGGGTCAATTCTGAAAAATTAAAAAAAAGTGAGGTAGTTTAACTCAAGAAGGAGTGATGGGATCTTATTAAAATTTGATGTTTGGAAGGATATCATGTCTCAGAGCTCTTATTTTAACGACAATTAGAGTGGAACGGATCCACTCTCTTTGGGGGAGTTCGGGGGAGGGTTAATTCTGAAAAAATAAAAAAATGAGGTATTTTCAACTTACGAAGGAGTGATTGGATCTTAATGAAATTTGAAGTTTGGACGTCAAATAGACAAAACTAGACAATGTTACTAGACAAAAACCCTCAAGACAAAAAATATCACAAAAAAACAATTCACTTTAGGGTATTGAAAAGAATTAAAAAAGATTTAATGTTTTTCAGGGGTTGAATCGCAAGTTTATCTCTAAGTCAGAGGTTAAGGAGGGGATGCCTCTTAATCATTACGTTTACCAAAAGTAGTCTCAAATCTCAAACAGACTTGATCGAAAGCAAGAACTTATGTCCAAATACATTTTGGAATGAATGGCTGCATTTGAAGCCATTTTTCAGGCCGTATACTTACATGTACTACAACAAACAAACTAAATCATGTAACACTCGACTTTCGAATAATAAGACTCTTCCTACTATATTTACTTTTGACGTCGACTTCAAAGTTCCAAGAAAGCTCACGACCACTTACCCCAAGAAAGTTCCCTCTTAGCTCTTTTAGCCCCTGACACCTGAAAAGAAAATGGTCCAGCCCATTAAGATCACCGCAAATCGGGCAAGTGTTACAGTAGAAGTTTCAAGCTCCTATCTACAAAAATGTAGAATTTTGTATTTTTTGCCACAAGACAGATCACGGAAATCTACGAGAGAGCCATTTAGCCAAGAAAATTAATTAATATGCAAATTTTATTTTAATTATTCATGTACGGAGAGCCAAAATCAAAATATGCATTAATTCAAAAACATTCAGAAATTAAATAAAAAAAACAGTTTTTTAACTGAAAGTAAAAAATGACATTAAAAGTTAAAACGAACAGAAACTGCCGGTTAGTTTAACCACAGTAGGTCGAATACTAGGATCTTCGGCTTTCCTCCTAGGACTTTAGACTGCTCGACTTTGTTCTATTTTCTATATTTCTATGACACGCACGTTTTCTGCTCAATGCTTCTCTCTAAATGATCTTTCATTATTTTGGTTTGTGGAAGTGGTTGGCCTATAATTATAGAGCTATTTATTAAACCCTGGCTGTTGTTTGTTGTGTTTTGTAGGTCTATTCCAGAACATTTTGGTAAAATTGCCTCCTTTTTAAGTGACTAAGAAAATTGGGGGGCATCTAATCCCACTCCCATGCTCATTTTCCCCCAAAGTCCCCAGATCAACCTTTTGTCAACCTTTTGAGTAAGTCATTTTGTTCAGCAGAGTTGAAAAATCTAATAAGTGTGTCTTTGGGGACATCGTAGTCCACCACAGTCCCCGGGGGAGGGGCTAAAAGTTACAAACACTGACCAGTGCTTACATATAGTAATGGTTATTTGGAATGTTAAGTAATGGTTTTACAATTTGTCATCTCACAAGCCTGTTTATTTTTCTTTGCAATAGTTGCTTGTGCATGAATATGGAAATTCAACTTGTTCTCTACCAGGACATCTAGATCTGTCTCTGTCTGGATGCTGGAAATAGCTTTGTTTAACCTGTCAATATGATTCATATTGTGCGTAGTTTGTGGGGTTTTCTTCCCAAGGTGGAGAGTCTTGTATTTTGCTGCATTGAATTCAAGCTTCCAAATATTAGTCCAGTGAGTGAATGCATCACTCGGATCGCAGGATTCAGAGTCCTGAGTGCTAACCATTACACCATGGGACCTTGTATAATAAAGCAAATTTGTCATGTGTTTATGATAAGATGAAATAATTCTTTTTGTCATGCAATCTCCCCCGTCCCACTCTGTATAATTTGAAAATTCGGTGTTTTCTTTGGTAAATATCTATTTTGGTTTTTGGAAACAAATCATAAGACACAAATAAATTGACCCTCTTTAGGTTTTGAACTTAAAGGATTTTGACACTTAAGAGTTATTGCTGGCTTCCTCATTAACACAAAGCAAAAAACAAACTAAGGGATAGATAAGCTTGAGATTAGTCACAATACCATGGTGTTCGGTGTGCCACAATGTTTTCATTCCTTTCTTTACATTCCTATTGTTTTCATATGATCTATCACGGAGAAAATTCTTGTACAAACCCCTTCTCCTCTCTATTAAACATATAGTTTTTTCACTAATATTCCTAGCTTCAATCTTAACTTTCTTCCCTAAGACACCATCGGGTAAATTATAGCCATTCATCTTCGACGTCGATGATCTCGGCAAATGTTTATTCAAAAGGATTGGGATGAAAATCAGACATAAAAGCATACTATTTTTTTGAATCACTGATTTTTCCCTCAGAAATCCTCATTGTAGAAGTTTCAAGCTCCTATCTACAGAAATGTGGAATTTCACATTTTTTGCCAGAAGACAGATCAAGGATGCGTGTTTATTATTTTTTTTTTTGTTTGTTTTTTTGTTTTTTCTTTCCTCAGGAATCTGCTTATATTGATAAGGTAAACGTTAAGCGTAACATTAAACGTTAAACATAAGGCTACAATCTGCTTATATTGATAAGATAAACGTTAAACATAAGGTTACAATCTGCTTATAAAACATCGATCCCGCCGTGAAAATTTTTTCTCAACCAAAATAGAAGTCAGGGATTTCACTGTTTTACATATACATTTGGGAAGAAAAACTACAAATGAGACAGACATACACAATAATTCTATAAACCTAACCTAAATATATACGGAGTAATTTCTGTTCGTTTTAAGTTTTAATGTCGCTCCTTACTTTCAGTTAAAAAACTAGTTTTCTTATGTAATTTCTGATCGTTTTTGAATTAATGCATGCTTGATTTTGGCTCTCCACACATAAATTATTTAAATGAAATTTGCATATTAATTCCTTGTTTGGCTTAATGGCTTTCTCTTAGTTTTGATCTGACGATTTTGAGAAATAAGGGATGGGGAAGGAGGGCTAGTTGCCATGCAATTTTTCGGTTTGTTAGTAATTTTCTAAAATTCCTTCCTCTAATTTCCAAAAACAAATTCAAACATCCGTCCGTTTTCTTCCTGGAAAATAAGTTGTATGCATGTTTGTTTTTTTATAAAAAGAGGGTTTGCATATGACGTCATTATAAGTATATAAGGCTTTGTATATGACGTCGTCATAAGATGACGTTACAGACCGGGACACCGGGACACAAGGAATATAAATGACGACTGGGACACTCAAAGCGAAATTACAGACCGGGACACCATTCATACTTTCTCTATTGGCCGCAAGCCTGTTTTACGCTGTTGTTGTGATTCCTCGGCACGCTTTCTTTTCATACTTTCTCCATTAGCCGCAAGCCTTTTGGCATAGACTCTTTGAGCAGCTTCCTCGGCTGTTCCCATTGTAGGTTTTTCTGTCATTTTAAAATCTACATTAAAAATTTCTCTTTGAAAGGCATTCTTATATACTTATAAAGGCGTCATATACAAAGCCTTTGGCGTCATAACAAAGATGACGTGATTTGATCGAATTGTCGATATTCAGCCGCTTTTTGCGACACAAATATTGGATCGAATATGCATTCCCAAAAGCTTCACACATTTTCCCTTCTTCTTATAAAGTTTTGGTGAAATCTGACTTCCCCTTCTGATAGACGTAGGTGACACAAATTAGATTCCGATTCCCTCCCCCCTCCCTGCCTATGAGTCGAGTTGCAGTCGGAATGTTTTCAGACTAGTTCTTGATGCAGGCTTTAAATGCAGATAAAATCTTCGGTCATATTCAAGATGCAGGGGGACAAAAGACGTGTACAACCTTAAGGAGTGAGAAAGGGGGACGCTATATTTATTTAGGAGCTTAAGCAGGGCGATTGACGCTTTAGCTTTATGGATGACGTCTTTAACGTTGTTATCCCACTTTAAATTTGAAGAAATTGTGACTCCAAGTAATTTAACCGACGACACATAAATTTCAGGAGGGATAGGATTAAGAAAACAGGGCGAGGATTTGAGGAAACAAATCGGCATTATCATGGGGATCTTATAAATAGTGAGTATTTATTCTCCCAGAAGAGCAAATTTCGTCTCTTCTCGACACCTGACCCTAGGTGAAACTGCTGTGAAAACTACTCAATTCTTGACAGAGTGTCATAGGAACCTGTATTAAGAACGGGGCTCATCGACAAATTGTGCCACGGTTTTCGAACTTAAAATTTCTTTTCAAGTAGCAAAATAGATTGCGCCTAGTCATTTAAAAAAAATCCAAATCTAAAACTTTTTATTTTATAAATGGTCAAACTTTAGCGTAAAGAGCGAGCGTTGAGGAGGAAAAGCCCCTTTCATATACGGAGTAATTTCTGTTCGTTTTTAGCTTTAATGTTGCTCCTTACTTTCATTTAAAAAAAACTTGTTTTTTTATTTAAACAAAAGAGGATCGAGTCTTGCCCACATATTAGTGTACTACGTCAATCAAATCCGAATGGATATTACCAGCTGTAAGAGTATTATAGTCTTCAAACTCAGATCTAAAAACATAAACAATGTGCAAGAGGAAATTTAATCAGAGGCAGGCTTATCTCCCACCTGGAGTGAAATTTTAATTGACATACTCTCCCCTGTCTCCCAAAAAATTTGCAGGCAAAATTTTCACAATTTTTTAATTTAAAAATAAAATTGTCAACTGCGCCTATACTTTGTTTGAATAAAAATAAAAATTCAAATTATAAATGATTATAATCGTTAGATTATTATTAAAATTTTGCACCCCTAAAATTTCTTTTAGCAGGTCTGCTGACCCCTCTTAATCCGGGACTCCCTCGAGAACAAGGACACTTCCATCCCGTTGTATGTTTAAGAGGCATATTTCTTAAGTGCAATAAAAGCAAGCCAAAAATAAGTATTTACAAAATAAGGTCTAAACAACGATTTTTCCTCCTTACAAATTTTTCTTAGCAAATTATTCAGCCTTCTAAGTGTGGCGAAGCTTATTCCTGAAGTAATAGTGCTTACCGGCACTGTTGCAAATACAGCCAAAGAAGCATAGTTTTTTTGTGAAAAAGGAAGGACGAAAAGAATTTCGCATACGAGTTCTGGCAAATCCCACAATGTAAATTTCACCCGGAAAGTTCACTTGGTTTCACTTAGTGGAAAGTTCATCCCTCGGAAGCTGCTTTCCCATCGAAAAATTTTTGTCGTGCAAAATTCCAGAAACTCCCCCCTGAAATGTATTTGTATGCTTCTCAGTAATAACTACTATAGCATACGTAAACAGTGGAAAAATTCCACAAGTTACGGCCCTTTCCACGGGGGCTATGGGGAGTTAGAAATTTGCAGTTTACCATAGAAATTGAAAATAAACTACCGTTTTTAGATGTGTTAATTATTCGTAATACTAATAAACTGGATTTTACTATCTATAGAAAACCAACGCAAAACAATAGATATGTTCATTTCAATTCAAATCCCCCCCACAAGTTAAAAGAGCAGTTGTAACTTCTCTCATTGATCGTGCCCTGAACATTTGCTCCTATTCGTATGTAATTGCAGAAATAAATTTTCTCAGAGATATTCTTTTTGGAGATGAAAAAGTGACGTTGGTCAACAAAAGATTGATCAGGTGGACAGCTTCACTTACCTTGGTAGTATTATTATAAAGATGGTGGGAGCAGTGAAGATGTTAAAAGTGGAATAGCCAAGGCTCAAGGTGGTTTTTCACAGTTGAAAAAAGTTTGGAAGAATAGGAAGATAAGTCTGCAGACCAGGATTAGAATATTTGGCTCAAAAGCTAAGGTGAAGATTTTAGTGTCAATCTTTCGCGAATTCTCCTCCAGTCAGGTCGTACAAACTTTGGAGGAAGTTAATTCGATTGAAAATCAAAAATTTTAGGGCCCTTGTTAGGATTCAAAAGCGATCGAAGGGCAGCCATCCCTCCGCAAAAAGCCCTCCGCAGCCAGGTCAAATAACTATGCCTTCAGGGTTAAACTGAAGGATATTAAACTGAAGCTTTAGGGAAATTTTGAGAGGAATGCCGAACAAATTAAACACATTATGTGCTTGCTGATTATTAAAAGGAATATCATCAATATCCAAAGGAGGAACCTTTTATTACAACAGGAAACATTTTGTGGGTTTGGAAATACAAGGGAAGTCAGGAAATGTTGAATGTTGCTTGGACATGTTTGAAAAATACTTTTAATTATGGCCGAAATCCTTTCTAAATTGTCCACTATTTTTTAACTTTAACCCGAAGTTATTATACCTTAAGAAAATTTGTATGATTTCAGAAAAAAACGGAAACACGGTCGAAAAGAGGTTAGGTTTGAAACATTAAAACGGAGAGTTAAAATCCAAATAAAATAATAAATAATAAAAGACTTAAAATAAAGCTCTCGGCTAAAAATACACTATTTTTTAAATAGCCTTGGCATCATTACTTCTTAAAGAAAAGTTCAGTCACGACTATGTGATAAAAGCTAACATTTTACAAGCTAAAAAGGTTCATTCATTGAACTAACTGTATTTATTAAAAACTGGAATACTGAACTAGTACTGAACTAGTTTTCGAGGCTACAACACATAAACTAACCGGATTATCTTTTCACATTGGTGACTGACTTTGATTACGATGCCTATTCGTGATATTGTCAGTTCTCCTCCTAAGCGATATCATTCGTTAATTGACACGTCAAATTCTCATTCTGGAGTCTACCAACATCATAATTTCCGGGGAGATTGTTACCCTTCCGGAATTTCAGCTTTAAATTAACCCTAGACAGTACTAGATGGCGGTCTTTTCTTTTAACATCAGTAACAGCACTCCTATGTACCCTAGTATCTTGTATTGATCCTGCCAGTTTCTGGGTGAACCAGGTTATAGAAAAATACGGTTAAAGAACCAAAACAAAATTATTTTCAGTTGCATATATATTCGTCCATTGAAATAATTTTTAAGTGTTAACTATATATTTTTATTCTCTTAGACAGTGTTGTACATACTGCTGCCTCACATTTGTCATAGCTGAAATACCAATTCCATTTATATATCTATTTAATGTCGCCGTAATCGAACAGTTCGTGGTAACGAACTGTAGTAAGGAGCGACCCGGCTCAATAGTGACCGGGCTAATTCTTAAAAATTAGAAAAAATGAGATATTTTTAACTTACGAAGGAGTGATCAGATCTTAATGGAATTTCATATTTAGAAGGACCTCGTATCTCAGATCTCTTACTTCAAATCCCGACCGGATTTTAAAAAAAAACTTTTTTTTTAAAAAAACAATAAAATCGGTGACATATGGGGGAGTTATGGGGGAGGGCTAATTCTTAAAAATTTGAAAAAAATGAGGCATTTGTAACTTACGAACGGGTGATCAGATCTGCCTTGCCACGCTTCAGAAGCACCAGCATGCTTTCTCGAAGTCCAAGATCCACCGCAACATGAAGCGCTGTGTTGTTCGCATCGTCGATGCCGTCTAAAGCAAGTCCACAGCCGATGTCAGACCACAAAACGACGTCAGCAGCAGCATAGATTCATCGTCAACGCGATCAATGACATACGATAGCGATTCCAATCGTTATAGTCTCGTCGACGCCACACACCAAGCGCATCGACGTTGCCGATCTTCGGAAGCAGGAAGGGGTGGAGGTGAGTATTTTAAAATACCTTCCCAGGATACACTTTAGCCTGTAGACCCATCCCTGAAAGTTTCATTTTCCTAACCTAACCCCTTTCCAAGATAGCCATAAGTCACTAAACTAGAATTTTCCCAGTTTGTTTCTAATGTAAATGCATGTTAAGTTTGGATTAAGGATGCAATTCAAACTATAAAGTTTATTTCTTAGCTAACTGAATAGTCTGTTAATATAAACCTTATCAGGTAGAAGTAACAGCATAGCCTTGGCTTCAACTATTGTCAAGTCAGTAGTGATATCCAAGATAGATTATGGATCATTTATATATGGATCAGCTAAGAAATGTCTCCTGAAGGAACTTGACACTACCCTCCATTCAATTTTACAAAGAGCCCCTAGTGGCCTAAAATCTACTCCTATTGCAGCTATGTATTGTGAAGTGGGGATCCAGTCTCTTCGCTCCAGAGAGAAATATCCCCTTGCAAGATATTTTGCAAAGAAAATAAGACTCGGGAATGCTTGCTGGTTGTCAAAAGGAAATATACGGAATATCTAAGGAACGTTTGGTCTTCATTTATACTTTAATGGTAATTTCTGGTCGTTTCTACTTTAAACGACCAGAAATTCTGGTCGTTTTGAATTTCTGGTCGTTAAAAAAAACATATAAATAGAAATTTGGCTACAAATAGAGACACGGGAGATATTTCCTTAAGCCCAATTTATAACAATTTAATATTAAAAGACTCTATGAATGTTTTCGCCCAGTCTAATACAAAGAAAAAAGACAAGAATTTTACGCCATACTTAGAAACCGTTTTCTTTATTTTAATTTGTGAAATCAAATCTCCCAAGTTTCTGAACCTTGGTTATTCTGTCAATTATTTTTATTAATTTCAAAAAGGGGGCATTTTGAAACATAATTTAGAATTGAATATATAACAAATTGCAACTGGATGACTCGTTTTGTGCTATTGTATAAACTTCAAGAGAGGAGGGGGGAATGAACCTTTTTGTTTCTGACACTCTTATGGCACCTAGGCCCCCTCCCACGCTTTTTTTTTCCCAAAGTCACCAGATCAAAATTCTGAGATAGCCATTTTATTCACCATATTTGAAAAACCTATTAACTATGTCTTTGGGGCCGACTTACTCCCCCACAGTCCCCAAGGGAGGGGCTGCAAGTTACAAACTTCGACTAGTGTTTACACATAGTAATGGTTATTGGGAAGTGTACAGACGTTTTCACAGGGATTTTTTTGGTTTGGGGGCGGGGGAGAAGTTGAACGCAAATGCCAAGCGTCAGTATCCAGTTTTGAAATCGGCTACACATTTTTTTCTTAAAACTATCATATTGGCATTTCCGATTACAAAAATAATTTAAACAGTTCAAAGCTTTAAGGAAGAATTAAAAGTAACAGCGAGAATTAGAACTTCAAATTTGAAATTCTAATCAATTTTCAAATCAAATCAATGATCAAAATTGAAAGTGACCATCTTTGGGACCCTTTGACGTTATCTGTGTTCCCTGTGGAGCCTTCGATTTGGTTGTGCAAGGCTGGCGACAACACCTGTTACAGCGTGAAAGGTCCAAATAACCTTCCAGTCAAGATTCAGATTAATCTACATGGTCGAAGTGCCAACAGTCAGTAATAATGTCAATATGTGGTGCTTAACTCTATACATTAACGATAAGCTTGTCCGAAAGTCTTCAGTTCTTGATGAGCTTGTGTAAAAACATGATGTGATTTGCTTACAAGAACATCTTTTAAGTCAGTTAAGCCTTAGTCTTTTGGATACTAGAAAATTTAACAAGACCTTCATTTTCCAACAAAAATATTTTAAGTTTCACAACTATTTAATAATTTATTATTAATTATTTTTATTTTATAAATCGACAAATCTTTGTTTCATTATTATTAACTCCTCTTTATTTTAATAAAAATAAATTTATAATTAATACAAGTAATTATAATACAATTAATTAATTATAATTAATACAATTAATTTTATTAAAATAAAAATTAAATTAATACGGAAATACAACCAAACAATACAGTCTTAATGAAATTTGACATTTGGAAGGATATTGCGTCTCGGAGCTCATTTTTTAAATCCCGACCGGATCAGGTGACATTGGGGGAGTAGGGGGTGGGGAAACCTAAAATCTTAGAAAACGCTTAGAGTGGAGGGATCGGGATTAAACTTGGTGGGAAAAATAACCACAAGTCCTAGATACATAATTGACATCACCGGAACGGATCCACTCTCTTTGGGGGAGTTGGGGGGTTTATCCTGAAAAATTAGAAAAAACGAGCCAAAATAAGGCAAATTTTCTCAGGCTCGTAACTTTTGATAACTAAGACTAGACTTGATGAAACTTATATATTCTAAAGCAGCATATAAAATTCGATTCTTTTGATGTATCTATTAGTATCAAAATCCCATTTTTTAAAGTTTTGGTTACTATTGTGCAGGATTGCTCCTTCCTACAATTCATCACCACAAACTGTTTGATTATACCACATTATTATTAGTTCAGGCAGTAGAGTACTTATTTAACCTGTTAAAGGTGTTGGCCAAAAAGGACAATTTGCGGTAATCTGTCATCCTTCATCCGTAGAACTTGGCCTAGCCATCTCAACCTTTCTTTGATTATAGCCCCAGAAAGCAGGATTGAACAACACTTTTCGTACAACCTACTGTTTGAAATACGGTCAGTCAGCCGGGTAACCAGAACAATCTGTAGGCAATTTTTCTGGGAAACATCTAGTAAGTTTTCATCTGCTATTCGGAGTACCCATGCTTCAGAGCAATATTTGACCACTGTCCAAGTCCTTGTCCAGATTCACACGCACAAACCCTGTTGCATCTAAAAGTTAATACAAGGAAGAGAAAGAGGGACGAAAGCTAAACTGATGGTAAGTTATGAGATAATTTCTAGCAGTCACATTAGTACTAAATACAAATGAAAAGAGTCTACGATGCATTATTTTTTCCACAACCTTAGAGATGACAGGAAGAAGAAAAATAGGTCTGTAGTTTAAATTAGAGATGAATCACCTATTTTAGGGAAAGGTACAAAGTAGAGATTTATAATTGGAAAAAAAAAAATTAAAATATTACCATCACCATAAGGACTATAATTAAATATCTCATCTTCCAAACCACAAGGCATAGGGATTTAAAATACACAATCTTAGCAACAAATGATGTAAAACAGAAAAGAGCTCACATTCTCAATTCACTAATAATAAACCTACATTACAACAAAACTATTTATGAAGTAATATTCCAATGCTCATAAAATTAAGTAAATCCAGTCACGTCTTAGTTACCGCTAAGAGCATAGAGCGAGATGACACCTTTCAAAAAAACAGATATCATTTTGTATTTCCCCCTTTCCCTGTTTATAATGGAGTTAAAATAGTGCTTTTAGGAGATTTCTCAAGTTTGGGTTAATTAAAATTTGGTTCGTATTATAAAATGTATACAATTTATTTTACCCAGGCCCGGGTCATAACACCGATTTCATTCAACCCAAATAAAGAAAATATTCATATAATTGCCAAGAGCTGCATATTAAGTATTAGAATAACTTGGAATTCGCTGCTAACAATCGTGCAGCCATCCTTGCTGAATGGCAAAAGCGCTACGACGGCAAGTCCGAGGCGAAGTAACGATATCCACAAGTCAGGGCGCCAACTTACTTGGCGCCCTTTTTGTCTGTACAATCAAGGCCTGAAAAAATGTTAGAAGAAGCAACCATCCAGCCGCCGGAAGGGGAAACTGCCATGGGCACAGCAGAAGCTCCACAAAAAGAATTTCTGAAAATTGAGAAACTGTGGAAGGCTTTTGGCCAAGTTCTGAAAACAATGTGGTGACCAAGATGGGCCCAGAACTGGACAAAACATTCATTTATACTAGAGGTGCCAGTGACTTTGTGCTGTCAGGTTCTAAGCCGGCTTAAGCGCTTCGGTGTAGACTTGAGAAGATGTGCTGGTCCCTGTCCTGCATTAGTATTCAGGACCATTACTTTTCGTGAGGCCAAAAATAATCTCAATGATTTAAAGAGCATATGAATTGGAACTTGGAATTTTATTTCGTTAAAAAATGATTTAGCCGAAGATGGATGGCTGAGAAGGAATTACCTTCAGCATCACTCTTAAAAGACAATTCTGAAAACTATTTTGGCTAAAACAATCCCGGAAGCCCATTTCTTCACTTTGTCCCCACTTCCTCCTTGATGAATGAATATACAACCCACTATGTATATTCCCAGTACATTTTTTCAATAGTGAATAGTTTTAATGCCTGACTCATATGCATCTTATCATCAGGCACTACAGCCATCTATTGGGTATTACAAATGTAAAAGTTTTATTTTAATTAATGACAAAAAGAGACTTCCCCAGGACCTAAGGGGAGGGACGTGTTTTAATTAATATCTGCTAGTTTTTTATTGACATAGTCTTTTTCATGGAAATAATTAATAATATTTTATAATTTTTTAGTTCTTTCCTATAAGAATCCATAGTTTGGGTTGCTATTTGCATGTTGGAGAAACTTTTTCAAGAATTTTAAATCCTGACACAAACAGTACTATTAGCATTATTTTTAATAAGTGTTCGCTCTTGCTGATCGCGCTCTTCGGGCTGATCAACCGGCGGCTCAACCGGCATCTGCCGCAGGCGCGGCGGGCCAAGATGAAGCTGCGGCTGAACCTCATTCGCTGACCCGTCCCGGACCCCCGATCCGGGACGTCCCCTGGCCATCGGCGCGGCCCCGGATCAGGTCCGGGGCGCGGCAATCGGGTTTTCATTTCCCGCTTGCCAAACCCCGGCGGGGGTCGTTATCCATAATTTGATCAAATTATTCACCCAAGGTTATATACGAGCAAATAGTTTTCTATATGATTTCTCGTGCATTGCAAATAGATTTATTCTGTCTATTAGAAAGCCAAAAAAAGGAAATAATATGAATAAATAAAAAATAACAATAAGAAATACTTCTTTGAAGATACAAATTTGAGTAGTTCCGGAAACAGAGTAGTCCAGGGTGTAATTTGCTACATAAACAGTATATGGAACATTTCACAATTCACAAAAAAAAAGAAAATTGTGAATTAGCTGAAAAATAACCATCCCTCTGCAGAGGCTTTTTTTCCATAGACCTGGATCTTACGCCCTGCTGTACTTGTCATGTAGAAGATCCTCCCATTATTATATTCTGCGTCAACATGCAATATAACTCATTGCTGGGAGAAGGTCTGTAACTCCCGGGACGTGTTCCTGCTGCGGTGGGCAATGCTGAGTATATATTAGACGGGACTTCCATCATCGTGTCTATACCTTTAATTCAGTGTAGATCGACTCTATTTTAAGCCTTCTTAATATCACGTATCCGTCATTCCTAGGGCATAACTAAGGTAGATAGTCATAGAACTAAGGGATGAAAGATTGGATTGATTTTGGGTTGACGCGTGTTGGACAATATCCACTGGATTAGTATACAAAGTCTGGGACTGAATTTTCTTGGACTCACAGGCGAACAAGTGAAACCTAAGCCTAATAGGCTTGGCCACTTGTTGTCTTAAGGCGGCCATTGACATTATGTAGTCTAAAGGCCATTTAACCAAGCGCTTAGTTAAATGGCACGATCGCGGCGGTCGCGAGCGCCGCGGACGCGCGGCCTGCGCGGGCCATCTCGTTGCCCTCGAGGGCGGTGATGATGCTTCCGCTCTCGCCGGGTGTGTTCATCAGGATCGACGTTGTCGATCCTCCATACATCGCGCCGTAGTAGATACCGGCGAACATGATGAACGCGCCGACGGGCTCGACGCCGTAAGTCACGGGGAGCAGCAGAGCCACGGTGAGCGCCGGGCCGATCCCGGGTAGGATGCCGACGGCGGTGCCATTAGTTTGATAAAGTCGTTTTCCCCAATTTGAATGTCTGGGTGGCTGAAGGGAGAGGAAATATTAGAAAAATTGAGGTATTTTTAACTTGCGAGTGGGTGATAGGATCTTAATGAATTTTGATATTTAGAAGGATCTCGTCACTCAGAGCTCTTATTTTAAATCCAGACCGGCATTAAGCCTCGGATTTTCCTTTTAAAACAATCTATTGATTCTTAGAATTTTGCTAGAGCTCACACCATATGAGCTCTTGGCTCAAATGTGCTCTCATGAATTTTATTACCGACATGTTTTAATTAGGATTCTTTAGGGTTGAATGCATTGAAAAGAGTAAACATTTCTGTAAGCAGTTGGAACTGTTCTGGTATGTTCTCTTTAATTGCCCGGATCAGTCTTACCAAGTGTTGGTAACACATCCGATATAATGAGACTGTATTAAGTGTGCCCTCAGGAATTTTATTTCCAACATGTTTCAGTTGTAATTCCTTACGTGTGAATGCATAGAAAGGAGTAAAGATGGGTTTATTGTACTATCTAGGGCTGTACAATCATTTCGATTTCTATGGGGGGAGTGAGCACCAATACTCTTCTCATCGTGACATCTATCAAAACGGGTCGTCAAATCTCAATTGAACTTGGTGGGAAATAAAGCTATTCTACCATCCATTTCCCTTTCAGGATGAGGATTTGAAAATTTAAACCCCCAATCAATTCTAATCCTGCCGTTTTTAGAAATTAACCATCTTCCCATTGGAACCAAGCCCACCATCACCCGCTCTTTACGCTAAAGTGTTTTACTGTTTTAAAAAGTAGAGTTGAGAGAAAGAGTTAAACTTTAGCGTAAAGAGCGTTTGTTGATAAGGAAGCAGCCCCTTTCATATACGAAGTAATTTTGCTTCGTTTTAAGTTTAAAGTTGCCTTTTTAAGTAACCCAGAAATTGGAGGGCAACTAGGACTCCGCCCCCGCTCTTTTTTCTCAAAATCCTTCGATCAAAACTATGAGAAAGCCATTTAGCCGAAAAAATAAAGGTTAGCGGCGCTTGCGTCCATCGATATTTCTGGTCTTGACCCGCGCTTAGCTGCTTGCGAAGTGTTGGATAACAAATTTATTTCGCAAAAACAAAATTTTGGGCATTAAAGCTTATTAATATGGCTATTAATATACAATAACTTGCGCATATCTAATGAGATAGTTTGGTTGGCCACAAGACCAAACATTTTAGGTGGAATAAAACAAATAAGTCAACTCAAAGAGACGTCCTAAGCCTAGGAGGCTTGAGGCCAGGTAGATTTGAGAGAAAGAGTAAAACTTTAGCGTAAAGAGCGGGGCGTTGAGAAGGGAACATCCCCTTTGATGTACGGAGTAATTTCTGTTCGTTTTAAGTTTTAATGTAGCTCCTTACTATCAGTTAAAAAAACTTGTTTTTTTTTATTTAATTATAATAGAAAGGTTTCTGTTTAGGCACTGGAAAAAAATGTTCTATCAGCATGTTTTTTTGAACAACTATCGAAAAGAGTGTTTTTTATTTGACTTGACATCATCCCATAATCAGAAAGGCCGTAGAATTAATAGTTTCAATTACTAAAAATACTTTAGCATAAAGAGCGAGGTATTTATCTTCTCCTAAATACCTCTCTGTTTATGCTAACGTATTTTTAGAACCCCTCATATGCGTAATAATCTCTGTTCGTTTTAATTTTTGATGCTACTCCTTACTTTCAATTGAAATACTCTTTCATGTTTTTTTTTCATTGTTTTTTTTTTATAGTACTGCTAGAAAATCCCGCACCCTTTTCATCCATGAAAAAATTCTCCTATGTAAAATCTTCCCTGGAAAAATACCCTCCGACAATTTTCTAATCGCTGAAAACTCCTTTGTAAAATTCCATCCTCTTTGAAAATTCCCACGGAAAATTTTCATCGGACAATTCCGTCTGTAAAACTCTCCTCTCTTCCAATTAAAACATTTTTTTACGTCAGTTCTGATCGTTTTGAAAACGTTCATCAAAGGCATTTGTCGTTGTACTGTTAATTATTCTCAAATTCAAAAATAGCAAAAAAACTCTCCAGTACAGCTTATGCGCGCGTATCCCCTCACCACCGTCTTATCCGTTCCTTTCATTGATTTTTTGTGTATATTTGTTTTTATGTCACTTGGTATTTACCAAGTGACATATAGCAATTGCGAATTTTGTCAGGCTATCCTGGTTTTGCTAGTTTGGGCACTTCCTGATAAGTTAGGACGATGAAATTTGGCAGGCACATCAGGGACCAGATCAGATTAAATTATAAATAGTCGTTTCTCCGATTCGGAATCAGGGTCACCTTTTGAAGATCAACTCTATACATTTTTTTTTCAGGACTGTCGTTTGCAATTGCACCTTCCTGATACTTGTGAGTAGCTTTCCTAGCCATGTCTATGTGCAGCAACCATTAACCTCTCCATGGTCTGTCTAGTTCCTGACCAGACTCTTCATCATTTACTTCATTATCATTATTTCTCTCCGAATATCTCTCACATGTGGGACAGGCATCAGACACCGGAATTCTCAAGGATATGTCCATGGTTCCAAAAAATCCCCCTGAAAACGTCTGTACGCTTCCCAGTAACCATTATTGTATGTAAAGACTGGTCAAAGTTTGTAACTTGCAGCCTCTCCCCCAGGGACTGTGGGGGTAAGTCATCCCCAAAGATATAGTTACTATGGATTTCGACTATGGGGAACAAAATGGCAATCTCAAAATGTTGATCCGTTGACTTTGGGAATAAAATGAACGTGGGAGGGGGCCTAGGTGCCCTCCATTTTTTTCGGTCACTTAAAAAGGAGCATCAAAAGGGCTTGATTTCAATTTCTTAACAGATGCAATTACAGCATCAACAGAAACGGGTAGAGCTTGTGCCTGAGTTGAAGAAGACGAGAGAACCGAATCAAGCAACTTTGAGTAAAATGCGTACACTACATAATTCACTTTGGAAAATATAACTGAATAATTATCAGACCCCGCAGCTGGCGAGATGGGGTAATTAAGATTTACTAAATTACCTAGTTTAGATGAATTTATCACTTTGTCCCAATCATTCTTTGATTAAGATTATCCAGAAAATTTGGACAGTTCTTTGCAGTATAGCGGTTGAAAACTTACGTTGATTACATAAAAAAAAATAGTTTTTTTAACTGAAAGTAAGGAGCAACATTAAAACTTAAAACGAACAGAAATTACTTCGTATATGAAATGGGTTGTCCCCTCCGCAATCCCTCGCACTTTACGCTAAGCCTTTTAATTGTTTTAAAAAGCAGAATTGTGGCAAAGAGTCAAACTTTAGCGTAAAGAGCGAGGGGGGGGTCTAAGTTGTTTCTTGGATGTGGGTTAAATTTAAACCACAAATGTAGAATGAAAAACAAAATTAAAATTAAAATTAGGAATCATTCAAAACAAAAATGAGAAGGAAAGGAAATGCCACAAATGGAAACCACAAATGGGCTTTAGCAGTCTCTTAGATGCAGTTTACTTTTTAGTTTAAGTTTAAATTGTTTGTAGGTACTGCTTATGTTTTGTAGGTAGAATTTATTTATTATTTATACTATTGCAGTACATGAAACAGAGATCAGTTAACGTCTCTGGGTGAGATTAGAGATTAGTTACGTTCCGAAACTCTTGGTGAGGTGACTTTTCAATAAGATCTTGCGACTGCTTTTATACAATTGTTAATTTCGCTTTGAGTTATATTAGGCCAAGTTGCACTGCTTTGTCTGGTTAGTCTATTTTGATGGATTGAATGTATATGGTTATGTTTATCCTCATTGATTATGTGTGAAAACTCGCTTGTTTTTGGGTTTGTTAGAAGGCTTATTAGCTCTTTTCTTTTCTGTGCAAACTTATTTTTTGAAATTGTTTTTCAAAACTGATTTGTTCCGAATGTAAAAGGTCTTTGATATCTTTATTAATATATGATTATTACCTTGGTTTGAAATCAGCAGTAATTTTAAGTACTTTATTAGGGCCTGACTGTCTGCCATCAATAGCGCTTTCAAATGCCATCCTCATTTTTCTTCAATTTCCTGGATCTTCAAGTGTTGTAATTACTATAGTAAGTTGAAAAGTGGTTGGAGTGAGGCTCTTGAAACTTAATAGGGATTTTGATCTGGTGTGAGGGAGAGATTGTGTTAGCTACTGCATTCACATTAGCTCGAAGTTCTAACCCAAACGATTATTTCAAAGAAAGGGACTGAATTCTTTAAGACGGTTTAAAAATAAAGCAAAAAATCCAAAGTTGTTACTTTATCATGTTCAAACTATTTATTCCTATGTTTAGGTGGGGGGGATTAGAGCCCCTTAGATTCTCACCAGGCATAAAGATGAAAGGTCACCACAGAGTGAACTGACACATTTAATACTGATTCACTCATATTGATTTTATTCATTTTTTGTTTAAATTGTTTTCTGTTAACTTTGTGTGTCATTCGTTTGTGTGCTTTTTCCTTTTTCCTTTTATTATCTTTACATACTCCATCGTGTGACATTTCATGTCTAGTTGTAATGGGAAATAAAATTATTTATTTATTTATTCTATGTAAAATCTATTCAAACTATGACCAATCTTTAATCTTGCTCAAGAGTACAACAGTAGAAGGAAAACTAGTTGCCCTGCAAGTTTTCGGCTACTTAAAAAGGCAACTAAAATTTTGAATTTTTAAAGAACATTTTTATTAGTAAAAAATATACATAACATAAGAATTAACTTACGTAACAAACTTTTATATTCTTATTTTTTTATTATGTATATGAGGGGGTTGGTCCCCTCTTTAATACCTCGCTCTTTACACTAAATCTTAAGTTTTGTCCCAATTCTTTAAGAATGACCCCTGAATGAGGAAGGTCGTTATATAAGAAGCCTTCATCCCAAAAAGAAAAGGCAAATAAAATGGCATTTAAATAACACAGCGAGAGAAAAGAGCAATAGTGTTGATGTGAGACTGAAAAGAGATAGGCAACCACTTTCATGGCCCAAACCACTATCAGGGGGGCTCTATTTTGAATTAAACAAAAACAAGAGCTAAGATCTCATATGGCACTTGTGACGAGGCAAGAAGAGCTAAGAGCCAAGAGCTCATTTGGTATGAGCTCTGACAAAATTCTCCCCGGTTTTGCTAGTTTAGGCACTTCGAGGTAAGCTAGGACGATAAAATTTGGCAGGCGTATCAGTAACCAGACCAGATTATATTAGAAATATTCGTTTTTCCGATTTTAACCTTTGGGGGGAGGAGTGGGGGACGGTTAATTCGGAAAAAATAGACAAAGTGAAGTATCTTTAACTTACGAACGGTTTATCAGATCTTAAGGAAATTTGATGTTTGAAAGGATATTGTATTGTATCGGATTAACGACGCTTCTTGCATCCCACCCCCTGGTCAAGAAGTCAAATCCAAAAGCAAAGATGAAGAAGATCATTGAATATGAACCGCGTTTTTTCCTTCTATTTTTAATGTATCTGAAGTAAAACTTTGATGATGATGTAAGACACTATGGTTTTCAAATGTCGTCAAACGCTTCGAGAAGAAAGACAACCTGCGAAAAAAGACGAAAAACGTGAACCAAATTGGGCCAAGAAACGGAGATCAGCACCACCGGTTTAAGATTATTAAGATAAGACGTAAATTATTCAGCAGATGTGTTTATGCTCTTCTTTCGTCCCTGATTCTTTTTTAGTTGGTAACATTACGTCAATTTTGAAACATGGTAAGGACCCAACTAGTTGCGCTTTGTATAGGCCTATTACGGTTGCTTGTACTTTAAGTAAAGTATTTGAATATGTTTTGCTCCCTGATCTCCTGTCGAATGTAGATTATATGTCTAATCAGTTCGGCTTCAAGCCGAATATAGGATGCCAACATGCTCATCGTGCTATAGCTGAGTAAACAAATTCTATATCACCTAATTTCATGCTTCATGTCCCTGGAATAGGGGTTTTTGAAACTCCTGATAAGTCCAGTTCGAATCGCCTGAAATCGTCAGTCAAAATGTCGATACGGTAGTCATTTTCTAACGTCGTAACATTCCAAGTTCCAATTTTCATGTTCTTTAAATAATTGAAATTATTTTGGCCTCAGGAAAAGCAACGATCCCGGATACCAGTGCAGGGCAGGGATCGCATATCTTCTCAAGTCCGCTCGCTCGACCGCTCGGGTAAAGCCTTGAGGGACAATAAAATCAAACGCAACAGAGTCAAGCAAGCGCTATCTAGTAGAAAAGAAATCACGGTTGTGACTTTGTCGAGTCGAGAGAAAAAAAATAGGAGGCGAGCGGTATCCGTATGGTGACCACAGGCATGAAAGGGTTAAGGTGAATATAATTTCCCGAATGAAAAAAAAATTATTGTAAAAGGAAATAAGACTTAGTACTTTTATAATGATATTCGTACTATCTAAAAAAGGGGAGAATAAACCAAAACTATTACCAATAATCTTTAGCTTATAGGTTTGCGATTCCAAATTCTTTTCATTTCCTTTATTGCATCCATGTTGCAAGGTATCTTTCCAGTAAGCTTATATTTTTTAAAAATGTCTCATCTAAGACTCGAACCTGAGTTACAACGAGCACTGCCAAGTATTTTTAGCGCTGTGCTAATAAGTCTTAAAAAACAATGTTTGTTTAATAGTTTTTTCCTGGACCCAATCACCTCATGTGAAAAACTTTGAATAATTGTTTAGTTTTAATATAGATTGTGAATTGGTAACTTAAATACATGAGAGCCAGAATAAAGGTAGGATAACCTTGTTTTGGTGTTATTTGGTTGTGCTACATTTGCTTGTTTTTTCATAGGCATACATTTTGTGGGTGATACCTAACTAAGGGATACCATAGCGAATTTATGGTAGGCATGTCACTTGCCTGGGTAGATAATTTAAAGTGCCGAAACCCTATAGGCGAGTGTGTATACAGTATTTATAGACTTTCTCAAGGCCTTTGACTCGATACACCGCGAGACCATGTGGAAAATTTTAATGCATTACGGGATCCTGAACAAAATTGGAAATATAATTGAAGCGCTATACCTCGATATTATGGGCGCAGTACAAACCGAGGGTGACCTAATAGACTGGTTCACCGTTCAGTCGGGTGTAAGGCAGGGCTGCATTTTATCCCCACTTTTATATGCCATAGTCATTTTTTGACGATTTTGTGCTTCGTGGATGTATCAGTGCAAGATCCAAGCACTCTGGACATAAAACCCGGCTGCGGAATTAAACGCTCTATCTCCGAGCACGCCCGACGCTGGTTTCGTTAAACTGCATCCATGCGGATTGACGCGATACAAGCGGATATCACAACGTTGGATGTCGAGGTCATCGTCAATGCAGCCAACAGCTCTCTTTTAGGCGGAGGCGGTGTGGACGGTGCTATTCACCGGGCGGCAGGACCCGACCTTCTGAACGCCTGCCGAACCCTGAACTTCTGGCAAAAAATGCGAAATTCCACATTTTTTAGATAGGAGCTTGAAACTTCTGCAATAAGGTTCTCTGATACGCTGAATCTGATGGTGTTATTTTCGTTAAGATTGTATGACTTTTAGCGGGTGTTTTCCCCTATTTTCTAAAATGAGGCAAATTTTCTCAAGCTCGTAACTTTTGATTCGTATAACTGATCTTGATGAAATTCACATATTTACAGCCAGCAATAAAATGCGATTCTTTTGATGTAACTATTGGCGCCGGCGGGCTGCTGGCAGGCCTGCTGTTCGTTTTGCCGGGTGCGGCGGTGATTGCCCTCCTGACCTGGCTCTATGTGCAATACGGCACCCTCCCCGCGGTGCAGTCGGCCTTTCTGGGCATCAAGGCCGCTGTTGTCGTTATCATCCTGCAAGCGCTGCGTCGGCTGGCGGCCAAGGCGCTGCGCCACAGGGTGGACTGGATGCTGGCCGGGTTCGGCTTTGCCGCGCTGTTCCTGCTCAACCTTCCGTTTCCGCCATTGTTTTTCAAATAATGCTAGAAAATCCTGCATAACCCCCTCCAATCCCCCCTAAATAAAAAAAAATCCCCTGAAAATGTCTGTACACTTCCCAGTAGCCATTACTATATGTAAATACAGGTCAAAGTTTGTAACTTGCAGCCCCTCCCACGGGGACTGCGGGGAAAAAGTCGTCCCTAAAGACATATTAGGTTTTCTGACTATGGTGAATAAAATGGCTATCTCAGAATTTTGATCTGGTGACTTTTGGCAAAAAAATGCAGTACATGTCTAGCCTTTTTGAAAGATGTCTCCGGCAAAATGTCGTCAATTTATATTAGTTTTTTTTGGGGGGGGTATTTTTTTATATCTTCAGTGAATATAGGTGTTTATCAAATAAAATCTCAAAAAGGGGGATTTTTGGAATTTAAGGACGAGCAAAACAACATAGAGTGACACCCCCTCCAATTGACGCCCAAGTTCCGAAATAAGATGTCCCTTCCACGGTAAAAATACAATAATTCAAGAAAAATATAGTAGATTTGAGATGAAGAGTCAAACTTTAGCGCAAAGAGCGGGGGGTCGAGGAGGGAACAGCCCCTTTCATATGCAGAGTAATTTCTGTTCGTTTTAAGTTTTAATGTCGCTCCTTACTTTCAGTTGAAAAAACTTGTTTGTTTTTTTTAATTTAATTTCATTCATAAAGCTTGGCTTCACTGTCAATATGTTTGACTGTGCCGTGGCTGGGGTATAAGTCAAATATATACTTGACTAGCCACAGAGACTTTACCGCCCATAACGGCCCTATGGCGTTAAGCTGGACTTAAGGCCCGGCTTACGGAGCTTTGTCTCTATTTGCCCATTTGGACCTTCGCTGCTCGTAAATATGTCTGTGAGTTGTGATATTTGTGATGTCTTTTTCAGTTTCAACTTTTTAACTTAAACATTCACAAATAATTGAATAAAACAAATAACACTTTCGCACTGAAGAACAAGAGCTAAGAGCTCATATGGCACTTGTGACGAGGCCAGAAGAGCTAAGGGCCACAGAGTATTGAATCCCTTACCCTGAACTCCTGAGTCAACTGTCATATTTGACATATGTGAAAAAAATGTATTTAATTTTTTTTTGCTCCTAAAGGTGTGGTTGAAAATAGTCAGAGCTTTGGGGTGTGAATCCCCTTATTTGTCCTGTTGGAAGGAGGCTAGTACTGTACTTGCAATTTCGTGTTAATCTTAAAATCTCAATTTTCTTGTTTCTTTACCACTTCAATGGTATTCTATGCACCTGTTCTTTGTAATATCAAGTTTAGTCTTACCCATCATAAGTTACGAGCCTGAGAAAATTTGCCTTATTTTAGAAAATAATGGAAACACCCCCTAAAAGTCATAAAATCTTAACGAAAATCACACCATCAGATTCAGTGTATCAGAGAACCCAATTGTAGAAGTTTCAAGCTCCTATCGACAAAAATGTGGAATTTTGCATTTTTTGCCAGAATGCAAATCACGGATGTGTGTTTATTTGTTTTTTTGTTTTGTTTTTTAGTTTGTTTTTTTTTGCTTCAGAACCATATTTGACCACTGTCATCACTGTAGCTTCCAATATTCTAATCTTAGTTTGCAGACTTGTCTTTCTATTCTTCCAAAAATTTTTTAACTGTAAAACAAACACCCTGAGCCTTAGCTATTCTACTTTTAACATCTTCACTGCTCCCACCATCTTTACTGATAATACTACCACGGTAACTGAAGCTCCCAACCTGATCAATCTTTTCGTTACCTAGTGTCACCTGTTCATCTTCACTTATTCCTAGCGGTAAACTGTATGTCATGAAAACCTGTTTAGTGAGGACATATAACAATTGTAATAACTGGCTTGGATATGGACTTAGATTCTGGAAGACGATTGAAAAAAAAATGGTCTGTGTTAATTAGGGCGAGAGGGATGCCGAATGGGTGAATGTAGCAAAACCGAACTTGTATGGAATCCGCTACTGAGCTTCATTACCCGATCACTAGCATGTGGATTAAACACAGAAGTTTTCGTTAATAGAGCGGCCGAGTTCTTCTCTGTTCATAATCTGGAGAGCACATTACTAAAAGGGTCCAATGATTCAGCACAACTCAATTATTAATTTAAGGCTGAAAGCTTGGTCGGCATATCCTAGTTCCTCCTTACCTCCTTGGAGGTCAGAAATGCGGAAGAAGTGCAAAACTTTGTGACAATCACAAAAAATTAGTATTTGATGAAATAATAACTTTTAGTATCTTTAACAAATAGAGGCCCCCTCCTCTACCCGTGAAATGTATACGTGCATTTTTGAAGTGAGGAAGGGTATCTTTGAGCGCATTGACGGTATTCTCAAGGCATCCCTGACGGATAGCTCTGCCTATTCCCTGGCGACTGCTGTGCTCTACTTCAGCGCATTGCTTCTCCGGCACAGCGTCTCCGGCACAGTCAACTTTGATGGGTATCCCTCCGTGCCGACGCTGTCTGAGTTGCTGTCCAGTGATCACAGCCCACTTGTCATCGCTGCTTTGGCATGTCTGTGTCAATATGTAAGTAGTGTTGCTGGATTTATGTCCCTGCTGTTCGGTCAGGTCGTAGTTGGCAAGCATGGGACGGAAGAGCCGCATGGCCGACTCACGAGCCCGCAACAGCGCCATCGGCAGTGACTCCGTGAAGGGCCGTATCGCCGGAGCACCCTCCCCCGCGGGGGATACAGCTCCCCGGCCTTGGTGGCTGGCGTCAGAGTCGGTGAGAGGTCGGGTCATCAGCTTCCGTTCCCGGTCGGTGTGGGGGCTTCCCTCAAGTTCATTAACGCGTTAAGGTACTAATTAACAAAAGAGGAAAAACAAAATAACAAATAAACACGCATCTGTGATCTGGCTTCTAGCACAAAATTCAGAATTCTTCAGTTATGAAGATAGGAGCTTAAAACTTCTACAATAGGGTTTTCTGACACTCGGAATCTGATGATATAATTGTGTTGTGAGAGCAACACTTTGGTTTTGTCCTGTTTTTTTTTTCCTATGCCACTGATGTTGGCTTATTCCTGGAAATTGTGGACCTCAGGCCGTATTGATGACTATGGTATTACGAAGAACGCGGCCTCGAGTTGATCCCGTCCTTCGATGTCGCGCTCGCCCAAGGCGTCGCCACCTACGGGATGGAGCTGCTCACCGCCGCGCCAGACATCGAGACGCTCTATGTGCCGATCGGGCTCGGATCGGGCATCACCGGCTGCATCGCCGCGCGGGAGGCGCTGGGCCTCAGGACCGAGATCGTCGGCGTCGTCGCGGAAAACGCGCCGGCCTATGCGCTGTCCTTCGCGAAGGGCGCGGCGATCTCGACCAAGGCACTCAATGAGGCCGCACAGGAAGCCATCAACGGTCTGGCTGAAAACTATGCCAGTGACGTCATCGCAGCAGGAGTTGGTGGATCGGATGTATCCATGGATTTTGTGGGTGTAGGTACCCGATTGGCACAAGGGGACATCAAAGGAGCACTTGCTCTTGATCCGATCCATGTGAAGCTCAACACCCCGGTCATTGCGTTGGATGGCTACATCGAGTATTCGCCGGAAAATCCTACGTATGGTGATGTATGGGCCGGAGTGATTTTTTGGGTCACTTAAAAAGAGCACTAAAACTTTTAATTTCTGTTGGAATGAGCCCTCTCGCGATATTCTAGGACTACTCAGACAATACGATCACCCCAGGGAAAAAAAACAAAACAAAAAAAACAAATAAACACTCATCAGTGATCTGTCTTCTGGCAACAAATGCGATAAAAATACGGCAAAAAATACAATAAGGTTCTCTGATACGATGAATCTGATAGTATGATTTCCGTTAAGATTATATGACTAAGCCTGTTTTCTTCTTATCTTCTGCTGAATGGTAATAACCGACAGATGACCATATGTTTTATCCGTCAATAAGATACCACCAAAAATATGAGCAAAGAGTTTGCCATCCTCGTCAACTATTAGTTTTAGACTTGCAATATCTAGTTAATTTTTAAATTAACTTCTTTGGAAATGTTTTTCTTCGATTTCTAGTACCCTTCCGAGTGAATTTGTTGGCACCCCAATTAAATTTAATCTCTCACTGTCATGACAACGTGTACCGTGGTCACTTTTGTTCTCAATTTTGAGAACAATCCGATAGAGTTATCGGAATATATAAAACTATATAACTAGAAAAATAGCTTCTTTTTTATAGATATACAACTGTATAGTGACCATTTTGTTATCAAAATTTGAGAACATTCCGATAGATTTGAGTTAATGTATAAAACAATGCGATTAGGAAAATAGCTTCTTTTTTATAGATGGAGTTATTAGATTGTATAAAACTATAAAACTAGGAAAATATAAACTATGGAGACTCCTAGGACATGACAACCATTATAATTGTTTAATTCATTTTTATTTTAAAAAGGCTTTTGTTACAGAAGATTTTGATATTTTATTACGTAGGTTAAAATGTTTACATTATTACGTAGACTAATGTAGACATTAGTTTCATCTCTGTAGGTAGCAAATTACTTAGTAATATGACACTTTTTAGACTGAGAAATGCTGTAGACTAAGTTTTAAGAGAAGAACAGTGCGGTTTTAGAAAAGGTAGAGGATATGCAGCACTTGGAGGGGATATGTTTATGTTAACCTTTGGGCTAATAACTGATGTTAATTATATAAAATAAAAAGTAGAAGTAAAATTAGTAGTGATAGTTATCTTAGTGGTAGCATTTACATATCAACTTTTTATATATTGATCTTCCTCTTTAAGCATTCTCTGAAAGCTATAACTTAATACCCAAACAAATAATTGAAGAAAAAACGGGTTTAATTTTTTTATAATAAAGCAGTGACAACAAAATAAAATAAAAACACTCATCTGCAAATTTGAACAGTCGTTCCTTGCGAGTGAAAGAACACAATTGCCCCCAAAGCCAATACTCGACAAACGAACAGGTTCGAGCCAATAAGATGCAGAACGAATTGATTCAGGAGTTCTTTTATTATGTTTTATGCAAATGTCATTAATTATGGTTAGTTTTCTTTTTCTCTTTTTGTTGTTGTAAGAGATAGCGTTATTTAGTTGAGACTTTTGCTAATACTATGAAAGCTTTCTTGAATAAATGAATAGGGAATGAAACAAACAAATTCTGGTAAATACAAACAAAACTAAAACAAAGAAGAACTGACAGGAAAAAAAGAAAAAGAAAAAAAAAAGAAAAATAAGGGCAATTATATGTAAGACCAGACACATTATGAACGAAGGACAATGTCAGAGGTGCTTTCACCAATAATCTGCCTCCGATATCTCTCGTTTCTTCTCTGCATACAAACTTGACTTGTGACACTGTATTAATATCATCGTGCTCACAGTAGCTAAACAAGATACATATAGTATTGATTATTAGGAAGTTTAGATACATTTTCAGGGGTATTTTTCTGGTTGGGGAAGGGGTTACGTGGGCAAATCTTTCCGTGCAGAGATTTTCCATCAGGGAAGAGAATTTTCCGCGAAGGGGGCGCCGGTTTTCCCAGCATTTTATAAAAAACAATCAGAAATTAAATAAATAAAAACGAGTTTTTTCAACTGAAAGGAAGGAGCAACATTAAAACTTACAACAAACAGTAAAATTACATATATGAGTAATAATAATACAGCATTGGCTGACATAACCCAATTAGGTGTACAGAAAGTGTTTCAGACAGTCAAGGAGACTGGGCCTTTTTGAAAAATTGTAATTTTTATATCTGGACTTTCAAATTGTCTTTGTGGTCCTTTGTATTAATTTAAAGGGGAAAGGTTTTTTGTGGGATAGAAGAGGGTAAGTAAATTGACACTTGTCCAAATAATGACAATTATGTGTAGCTGAGTGTCAATTACTGTTCGTAATGGATATGGATCCTCCAATGTCACCGGATCTGATCGGGATTTATAATGAGAGCTCTAAAGCACAAGATTCTTCTAAATATCAAATTTCATTAAGATCTGCTTACCCATTCGCACGTTACAAATCCCTTACTTTTTCAAATTTTTCCAAATTATCCGCCCCCCCCCCCCCACTCCCCAAAAGAGAGCAGATCTGGTCCAGTTTTGTCAGTCACGTGTCTTGGACTTTTGCTTATTCTTCCCGCAAAGTTTCATCATGATTTTTCCACTCAGCCGGGTCGCTCCTTACTACAGTTCGTTACCACGAACTGTTTGATTAGTAGGACTTTTTACTCTAAATTCCAATGTTTCGCAATAAAATTATAGAAAATACTAAGAGAACACGTTTCTATGATTCAAAAATATAAAAAAAAGTCAGGGGTTCTTAGCCCTTGTTATAATGGGTTGTTTCGGTGAACACTTCTAAATGGTGCACCGATCCAGTCACAGAGTGCTATGGTGGCCTTAACTACAATAGGAGTAGTATATGTAGAACTAGTAGGCTGCTATCCCAACTTTAGATACCCTTAGGCCCCGAAATTAACAAACTACTGCCCCGATTGTAGATCCCCAAGAGCACCGTCCCGGGTACCGGCGACCAGACTTCTATTAAAAACCGATGGTTGGTGCATTCAAATTATAATCAGTCCTCTTTCGAGATTTCCTCCCCTGTTTTTATGAACTGGGTAAAATTGGCCTTTGAACGGTTAGTTTTAAGGAAACAATCAAAACTAAACTTGGACTCGGGAAGTGTTTCCCTCTTATTTGAAAATCAGGGAAATTTTCTCAGGCACGTAGCTTTGATGGATAACATTAAGCTTAATGAATCTTATATGGTTGTAATCAGCATAATAAGTCGATTTTTTTATTTATCTTTTGATATCAAAATTCTGTTTTTTTTTATTTTCAGTTACAATTAAGCCGTGTCGCTCTTACTTACAGTTCGTTACCGGGAACCCTTTGATAGCATGATTATGGTAAGATCGAGGCAAATAAAGTAGGTGCTGAAAACAATTTTGTTGTACTTCAATTAAGCAGGAGATCTATTTTGCCAGGTTTCACTTTTATAACACACATATTTTTAAAGGTCATCAAAGCTCAGGGCCCTCTAGAGGGAGAAGGAGTGGAGGTAGTTGCTTCAAAATACCTTCCCAGGACATACTTTAGCCTGTAGACCCATCCCTAAAAGTTTCATTTTCCTAAACTATACCCTTTTTGAGATGGGAAGAAGTCAATTACCTAGAATTTTACTGAGGCCTGTCCTCAGGCTCGTAACTTTTGATGACAAAGACTAAATTTGATGAAATTTATATATTTAAAATCAGCATAAAAATACAATCCTTTTGATGTACCTTTTAGTATCAAAAATATTGTTCTTTAAAGTTTCGTTGACTATTGAGCTGGGCTGCTCTTTGCGACAGTTCGTTACCACGAACTGTTTGATTTTGTTTTTTCGCTTTTTTCCCCAAGGGTGATTGTATCGACCCAGTGGTCTTAGAATGTCGTAAGAAGAATCAATCCTGTTTGGAATGATATTGTGGAAGGAAAATAAGAGGCTTAATGCCGGTCAGGATTTAAAATAAGAGCTTTGAGTCACGATTTCCTTCTAAATATCAAAATTCATTAAGATCCGATCACCCACTCGTAAGTTATAACTACCTAATTTTTTTTCTCCCTTTAGCCCCCCAGATGGTCGAATTTGGGAAAACGACTTTATGAAGTCAAATTGTGCAGCTCCCTGATACGCCTACCAATTTCAATCGTTATTTCTGAAGAAAGGTCGCGAGATCCAAAGGGAACTTGACCATTTTTTTTCCCCACTTTAACTACTGACCATCCAAACCGCTGGACAGGATGCGGATCGCTAACCTCGGAGAAGGGAGGGGGTTCCTAATATTGCAGGCACGTTGCTGCACGTTAAGGTAATTTCTTTTAAATTTATACTTCGTTTTCCTTCTTTCTTTTAAGTTACATTACTTTTATGCTTTATAACTGATATATAAGAGAAAGGAGGAGGGGTGTCTCTCTTTTGTTTTATTTCTAAGTTTACCCTCTTTTGATAAATTAAAATAAAAATGAAATAAATTATTTGATTAAAAATAAGTGTTTAAAAGTTGAAAAGTCTGGCGTTTACCTATTGCGACAGAGGGTGGCAATTTTTGATAGTCCTGGACGACAGGCATAGAAAACACAAAAACCGCAACGAATTCTCTTTTGTGAGGATTGGTGAAAAGTGTTTTCTGTCCAAACATAATAATTTTAAAGTCACAATGCCCCCTCCCTCAATCAAAAAATAAGTTTTTTTAACTGAAAGTAAGAAATAACATTCAAACTTAAAACGAACAGAAATTATTATGTAGATGAGAGGTTGCTCTTCCTCAACACATCACTCTTTACGCTAATATTTCTGTTATGTCCCAATTCTTTAAGAACGCCCCTTGAAACACGTAATCAGACCGCTGTTCGAGTCCGTATAACTCCTGTCCGTGTAATTAGACCAATAAGAAGTTTTTCTTTTAAGTATCAAAAAACTTGAGCGTCAGCGCGAATCAAGAGCGAAGAATAATATCGAATTAACTACGACATACGAAATTCCTGTCTCTGAAATATAAAGCGCGCCATATGAAATGCGGGATTTTTTATATCAATACATCGTGGCAAAGAGTAAAATGGCTTCCATTTGGGTAATTTGGATATTTCAAAGGGTATATACAATGGAACTGGTTGTTGCTGAATAATATTGCAATGTAATCAAAGCAAAAGCTTGAAAAAACTTTCTTGGTATCAATGACGTCATGGTAGAGTGTTATTAATTTCTTCAATATGCAGGTGTTTGTTACATAATCAGGAATATTTTCTAAAAGATGCAGGTATTTGTTACGTAATAGAGAGCATTTTTTCTTTGTTAGTTTAAAAACACGCGAGGACCAGGAAAAACGTTCGGGGCCCCCACCAAACTACAAAATCTTTGGTTGTTACGCACCAGGATTTGTTAGAGTCCGCTAGTCATGCGGTGAAATCTTGGTTGTAAAAAATTGATAATTGTCCAAATTTTACAGCTAACCTCAATTCAATCTTCTGACCTTCTTCCAATCATACAATCTTTATTCCAAATATTTTACAACATTTTATTATATTTTGGATTTTTATTTCCTCATTCAAATATATTTGTTAATATGAAATTTAGCAGCTCACAGATTCCCTTTTCTGCCAATGGTTTGCCGACCGTTGACAAGCTTAACTCATACAGCTGAACTTTTTTTTCCTCAACTTGGATTTCGTCAGTCAGAGTGTCACTGTCAACTTTAATTTCTTGGAATGAAGGAATCGGGACTATTCCGTGATCGTTGTCAAAAAACTATCGACCCTTTAACATTGTCTCGATAAATAGCCTTCTTATTATTTGAATCTAGTAATTTGTATCTTCTTTTGAGGCTTCGAGGATCAACCTCATCCTGAGCCCACCTGGATTTAACTCGATCACACCTTAGAAATTCTTTAAGAATCTGGTTATAAGAATCAAGTTACATAGAATCCAGATTCTCTATGAATCTGGAACAATAGAAATATGCTGAAAATATTAAACAGCATCATGAAGTAAAGGATCTAATGGTAGGCCTAAAAGGCTACTTTTATTTTATTAACATGCATCCTTTAGAAGAGAAATGACTATTTAATATTACCTGTCACTTATGGACTTATAAGCCTAAGAAATTAGGAAAGGATAAAGACAGTAGGCTAGCATATCTTGATAACACCTTTCCAGTGAATGTTTTAGGCCCTTGATTTTTTCCTGAAAGTTCCATCAGCCTAAATCAGCTACTTTCTAGAAGTAACCATACAGATTGGGCCAGGGGAAAGTCTTGTTTTCTGCCATTTTAGAGCACCAAACTGCAACTTTACCCTAAAGAGGACAAATTTGCTATCAATTTAGAATTCTGAGGAGATAATTGATTTAAAAATATCAATAACTATATTTTAGGCTTCCCAGTTGTAAAAGAGGTAATGTCACACATTGGCATTACTGGATTCAAACCAGTTGATTTGCTTTATTTGTTATAAAATTAGGCTACGTTTTGTGGATTGTAATAAAAACATTCGTAAAAAATTGAAAGTTCTAGTTGCTTTTATAAGTAACCAAAAAACCGGAGGACAACTGGGCCTCCTCCCCAGCTCCTTTTTTCCTCAAAATCGTTCGATCAAAACTATTACAAAGCCATTTAGCCAAAAAATTAAATATGCAAATTTCGTTTTAATAATTCATCTGCGGAGAGCCAAAATCAAAACATGCATTGATTCAAAAACGTCCAGAAACTAAATTTAAAAAAAAGAAGTTTTTTTAACTCTTTGGCCAACGATCACTCAGCCTATAGTAATCGATGTCATTTATGAGTACTGACAGTTTACAATTTGGCTCATCGATGATGAATCTGAAATTTTCAATCTTATTCTTTTCGTTCTTGAAAAAAGAATAATTAGCTCTAAAATTCAAGTATTTAATGGATAAACGATTGTTCATCCTCTCAAACTAGAATAGTATGATTAAATTTATTTGTTACACCGTCAAACCTATTTGGGAATTCACAAATATGAACTTGAAGCTCGTAACTTTTAATGGGTAAGACTAATCTTGATGAAACTTATACATTTAACATCAGCATTAAATTGCGATGCTTTTCATGTAACTATTGGTATCAAAATTCCATCTTTTAAAGTTTTGATTACTATTGAGCCGGGTCGCTCCTTATTACAGTTCGTTAGTACGAACTGTTTGACATACAAGCTGTGTCTGGCTATCTACTTGAAATTCCGCAAAATTTTTCCGTTTTTGGTCATATTATATCACAAAATCTATGACGTAAGTTAAAATACTTCATTTTTTTCCGAATTACCCCCAACTCCCCCAAAGAGAGCGGATCCAGTCTGGTTATGTTAATAACGTATCTAGGACTTGTACTAATTCTTCCCGCTATGTTTTATCCCAATCTCTCTACTCTAAGCGTTTTCCAAGATTTCCGGTTTCTCCCTCCAACTCCCCAGGATGGCACCAGATCTGGTCAGAACTTAAAATAAGAGCTCTGAGACACGAAGTCCTTCTAAACATCAAATTTCATTGGCCAAATGAAAATACTAAAAAAACACACGGAAAGCGAATATTTCGAGAGAACAACCTCTTCTCTTCTCACTCTCCTCTTCAGCGCGAGTTCGTTAGTATCCGTCGATGGCAGTCCATTTCTGTTTGAATTTTGTGCAAATCGCGGATATTGGCCAATAACTCACTTTATTATTTGTAAAGTATATGATTTTAATTCTTTTAATTTTTGGTCTTTTATTTAATTTTTTTTCATTTGTTTTGTGGGTCTCTCTGCCCTAATATCAAATTTCATCTAAGTCCGATCACCCATTCGTAAGTTAAAAATATGTAATTTTCTCAATTTTCCCTCTCCCTCCAGCCTTCCCAGAAGGTCGAATTGGGGAAGCGACTGTTATAAAGTCAATTTGTGCAGGTCCCTGACATGCTTACCAATTTCGTCCAAAGCACTGGAAATCCCCCAACTCCCCCAAAGAGTGCGGATCCAATCCAGTTCTGTCAATCAAGTATCTAGAACTTGTGCTTATTCTTCCCATCAAAACAAGAGAAAGTCTCACGTTACATTAATTGAGAAGAGTTTGAAGGAGAGAAGGAAAGAAAGTTATGATCTCTATTGTTCGAAGCAAAGCTCAAAAATACACTGCGGAAAGGAACATTTCTCAGGTCTAAAACAATCCTTCATTGGTTTCATAAATCGTCTGCTGACTACCAAAACTAGCAGGTGACTGCAACACCATCTAAAGAGGTCAGAGCTCTTGGTCATATCAACGTGCTTTTTGTTATTTTGCTTTGGTGGCTATATATTTGCACATTAGAGGGGGAGGGGTAAAGTATAGCGGGTCTGCATGCAAAATGTGCTAGGTACAATTATTCTGCATATTATGAAGTAAGAATTGTTTTCTGACTTCAAACTGTCCAAGTGTTTTACCCAAATCCGTTTATGTGCAAATATATAGCCCGAATTACATATTTCCCATCTATTCTGTCACTTGTCTTTGTCTTGTCTCACGCTATGCTGAAAGAAACTAACGAAGAAACCGGTTTGTTCTCGGGCCTCCGGTAAGTCTCTACGGCATTCAGTTGTTATTGTTCTGCGATTGACTAAAGTATTATTTCCTTGTGAATTGGCGGATTGGTGTGCAGGATTTAGGATCTTTTTTTCCGAGAGGGCGAGGGTCCGAATCCTAGTGCACCCCATTGTTTCGTTTGGGACGGGGGTCAGTGGCGTGACTCTGTAAGCTCAGCCAGAGTCGACCCAGCTCTAAATGCGTACCTGGAGAAACACGGGGAAGGTGAAAAGGAAGGGTAAGGGGGTTCTCTCCCTCGTCAATACCTCGCTCTTTATATTAAAGCTTCAATTTGGTCCCAATTCTCTAAGGATGACCCCTGAGTCACAAAAGCCGTTGAATGAATAGTTGAAATTATTAAATATACTTTAGCATAAAGACTGAGGTATTTTGGAGGAGACGAACCCCCTTATATGCTTAATAATTTCTGTTCATTTTAGGTTCTAATGCTGCTCCTTACTTCCACCTGAAAAATACTTTTCCCTTATTTATTTTCTCGCACATACCCGGTAAAAATTAATTATGGAGTTCGGCAAGGTGCCGTATTGTCTCCTAGTATATTCAAATGCGTGCTTGCATCGTGCATGCGTCCCCTTAGAAGTTCTGTTTTTTACGGTAATATTGGTTTGTCTTCTATTACATATGCAGATGACGTTCTTCTTGTTGTCCGGACTCGCCGTGGATTGCTTTCTAATTTTACTATATTAACCGATGAACTATCTAAGATTGGACTGTCAGTAATGCGTCTAAATGCGCGGGCAAGGCCACCATCACGCGGTAAACCGGCGCGTTACCGGTGTGGTGGCTACTCCAGCACCAGTAACAGGTTCCCCGGCATATGATTATAGATGCCGTAGCCGGAACTCAAGATCAGCTTGCCGTTGAAAGCGACAGGCCCGGCTGCGCCACCAAAAGAACCGCCGCGCGCTTGCGTGCCCAGCACGGTGTCAAAACTTTCCGTACTGTCCAGTTCCCATACCCCTGCACCTGTTGCCACATCGTAGGCACGCATCACCTCCATCGCCGACCTCATATCCTCGCGCTATGGCAAATCGAACCTGCTGGCCACCGGGGTGACCATCCTCGCCGTGATTGGCGTCACCCCCTATATCTCGCTGCAGCTGCAGTCGGTGACCCTGTCCTTTGCCATCTTCGCCGAAGCCGACCCCATACGCGGCTATAACGAGACCTCGACCGTGTTCTGGGTGGCCGCCGGGCTGGCGGTGTTCGCAATCCTGTTCGGCACCCGAAACCTCAACGCCAATGAACAATGGTCCACAGACTCGAGGGTCTGATGGCGATGATGCAGATGGTTCGTGAATCGGCGGGCAAACCGGAATCGACGGACGGGGCGGTTTCCGGCTGGTTCGTCGGTTCGAGCCATGTGTATCCGGTACGGGTCTACTACGAGGATACGGACGCTGCCGGCATCGTCTATCACGCCAACTATCTGAGATTTGCCGAGCGCGCGCGGACGGAAATGATGAGATGCCTGGGGACCGAACACGGAGCCTTGATGCAGAGCGAAAATGAGCTTTCTTTGGATTTTGTTTTGTCTTTTTGCATAGTGATTTTTCTCCCATTGTTAATGGTTTCAAGTTGTGAAGCCAAAATATTTGCACTTTTATTATTAATTTTAGTATTTCTACTGCTGCTTTTTTTTGGAATTTGTATGAAAAAGTTAGTTCTTGGTTGTGAAACCATTATCACTATATATACATGAAAATTAATTATAAGAATGGAAGTTTGGTTAATCCTTGAATAGCTTGTATATTTAGTCGTCAACTCTAAAGTTTTATGAATACAATACTTCTGGTAACGCAGAAAAAATGATCTATATTTCAATGATCTCTGTTTAGATTTTGATGGGTAATCAAACAGTTCGTGGTATCGAACTGTAAGTAAGGAGTGATCCAGCTCTATAGTAACTAAAACTCTAAAAAACGGAATTTTGATACTAATAAATATATCAAAAGAATTGGCTTATTATACTGATTCGAAGAAAAATAACGAATGCGTGTTTTTTTTCTTCCCAGGTATAGTACATCATGAGATAGTAAACAATTAAAAAATATTGGGCTGTCTCTGGGACTGTCAGGGGGGTGGGGTACATTGCTTGAGAAGGAGCCATGTTATTCAGAAAGAGCACACAATAATGAACCTAATGGTGCCACTTTTACTTTGTCAGCATTTTCCCTTTAGATGTTCCTTTTCCCTTTCCCAAACATAGAAAACATTATGTTATATTAAAAAATATGTAAAAAATAATGAATATAAATAATATAATAAAAAAAATAAGTGCTCAGTAGTTAACACAAAGTGAGATTATTGCTGTTCAATAGAAAATCGAACTGAGACTAGAATTTTAGAAGCTATTGTGGTAACAGTGGTCAAGTATTGTTTTGAAACATGAGCTCTCCGAAAGATGGAAGATGATTTGCTATATGTTCCAATGGAATTGTCTACGGATTCTTTTGGATATCCGTCTAACTGACCGTATATCAAACACTAGACTTTGCGAAAAATTTGGTTATATCCTGCTTTCTAGGGCTATCGACATACGGGAGACCAATCAGGCACGGTCCTGCCCGCGCGTGTTCTCGATGCTTTGCTGAACCAATCGGCCTCGGCGAGAGGATAGAACCACTTGCCCGAACAAGTCGAGCACCGGATGAGTCATGTTCACGCCACAGACAATTGGCATTGCCGCTCGCGATCCGTGACTCAAATAGCGTGGCGACTTAATGGGGTTCCCGACCGGGCACTAGCTTAGTAGCACCCTCGTCTTCGACGACGGCGATCGACGTGCTCGGATGATTCAGACGATCAGCCGCATGCTGCAGGAAGGCGGGATCGTGCTGATCGCGATCGCCGTGGCATCGGTGTTCGCGTGGAGCCTGCTCTTCGCCAAGTGGATGCAGCTGCGCGCCGAACGCGCCGACCTGCTCGCCGGCGACACCGGAGCCGCCATTGCCGGAGGACCCGGATCCCGCAACGTCATGGACATGTGGGTGAACGGCGAGCGCGGCCGCCTGTTCGGCGGGCTGGGCCCAATCGGGGCGCTGGCCAGTGAAGCAACTAGTTCACAAATATGCTACTTGGTTAAATTAAAAACATTGCACAATACATAATAAACAATAAACACCCATTAAACAAACATAAAATTAAGCTATGGTGCTTGGCTTTTACTAAAATTGTCAGCAATGAGTTGCTGCAGATAACAGTTGCATAGTGTAAACAAGCTTTTGGGTGGTCAAAGGCAATTGTTGTATACACTCATTTTTTTTTTCAGCCTGATTCACCACTAATGCTGCAGTGCCTATCCCAGTGTCAGAGAGAGAGAGAGAGACAGAAACACACAGAGGGGCACTTAAATAAACACGAAAACAAACGCATAACACAAACGCACATCCATATAAAGTCAGACACACAGGCACACACACAGCCACACACACACATATTCAGACACATAGGCATGAAGAAAGAGGCAAAACCAAATAGAGGAAAAACACACACACAAACAAAAACAACTGGAAGTCAGACACACATGCAAACACAAATCGAACATACAGGCACGGATAGACGTGCATCTCCCGGCAGCGTGGAACTACCTGCTGGCATTCACCTTCGCGTTCGTCTTCGCCGTCGCTTCGATGTGGAGCGGAAGGCGGGGAGCCGACGTCGCGATGGTCGGTGCCCTGGAAGCCGGCGTCGTGCTCAACATCGTCCTGTTGCTGACCGGCATGCTCTTCGCCCGTCCCACCTGGGGCATCTGGTGGGACTGGGATGTCCGCCTCACGACCTCCTTCGTGTCCCTGGTTCTCTTCGGCGGCGTGCTGAAAATTATAGTGATTTCAAAGGAAAATAGAAAAAAATTACTAAGTAAGTATGAATTTTAATTTTGTTTGTTTTGAAGGCCATTTGATTTAAATTAAATTCGAATTGTTTGTTGGTTGGTGAGTGTGGCCTCACAGTATGGACATAGTATGCAACTGCTGCCCCCCAAGTAGTATTGTTGTTGTTTTATTTATTTTTAAATTTTTTCTTTCTTATTATGGTGAAGTTTGAATGATTTTATGTGTATGCATTTCTTACCGCGCAGCCCCGCGATGAGCTCCTCCACCCGCTCCTGGAAGCGGGAGCTGAGGGTGAGGCTGGCACTGAGCACGAAGCGCTGATCGGGATGCAGCTCGACGAACTCCTGGACGTACTCCAGGGCCTCGAGGACCGCTCCGTCGAGTCCGGGTCCACTCACCTTCAGGGGCAGGAGGCGGCAGCCGGGGGCGACTCCCGCGCCTCCCTCGCCGTTGTCGGCTCGCGCCACGGCGAGACCGGCGACCTGGGTCCCGTGCCATACCACGCGGGTGATCGAGCGGGAGAAACGCGAGAAGGAAGAAAGACTAGCGCTTCTTCAGCGTGAGCTTAAACACGTGGAAGAAACTGAGTTAAAAATCAATGGAAATTTGCTTCGGAATGAGCCGTTTTTCACCGAATCGCAAGAAAGTCGGCTGAGTAATCAACGAGTCACAAAACCAACTGGTTACGGCATCGCTGTCCAAGTTGAGAAGCGTGCTGCAAATGATGATAGAAGGAGAAGTGAAGCTGGGTCCATCGCTTCACTGGTCCCGGAACTATCGCTTTTCTGGGGAGCTTCCACCTCCAGACCGACGGCAGTTTCCTGGCCCCACTGGACCGGATTGGCCCCGGAATCTTCGTAGGCTTGAGAAAGGTCGTGGACAAAGGCCAGTTGAGTCCGAGCAATTCGAATGATATCGCCCGGTTTCAGAACATAATCGCCGTGAACTCGATCATTCCCCACAGCTGTACCATTGCGACTTTCCAGGTCGCGGACCATCCAATTCCCCTCAACGCCCTTGCCCCTTCCGGCGGCTGCGACTGTGCCGCCCTGCACAAAGCGGACCAGTCAGGGTCCCTGAGGTCCTTGCAAGTGCCCAGAAACACCTTAAGCGCCTGAGCATGGTCGTCCTGTGCCCAGCCGTCGAGCTGTTCAAAGTCCAGGATGCTGGACACGGTCTCGGAGTGCGCCCCGGAGGCGGTCATCGCGGCACCTGCAATTGCAGCCGCCCCAAGTGCCCCCCGAAGCGCCGCAATCATGCGTCCGTCAAACCTGCACACAACAAAAATAAGCTAAGGCACTCAGCTTTAGTTAGGGTGTAAACAAAGATAAGCCAGGACACCCCCATGTGCAGTACCTCATTAGCATGAGAAACAGCAACCAATCTGGGTGGATTACCCTAGGGGGTACCATTGCCACTCACCTTGTTGTCTGCAACACTTCTGGCCTTTGACTAGTTCAAATGAGAACTGATCTTAATATGTCTTTCAACTGCAGCAAGAGGCTATCAGCCAATCCAGCTTGTCAATCCTTTCTGTCATCCCAACTCACCCAACCGCCGCTCCCGTTGCAGCTATGTTTCGCTGTTCTACATCGCGTTTGTCAAGAGCCAGAGCCCCGTGCTGTTTGGTTTGTCCGATCAGTGCCATAACGAAGATTGCATGCAAGGTGCGTGTGCGTGTGCGTGTGCGTGTGCGTGTGCGTGTCTGTGTTCGTTCTCGCATCATCCTTGTCACGATGCATAGAGCTGGCTCAGCAACTGGGTGGCATCTTCGTGCTCCGCACAACAGTATTATTCACACGACGAAGACAAGGCTGATGAGCATCAACAGCAGCAACAGGCACATGAATCTTCTCATCAGGCAGCACAAGAACAGCAACAGGCTTCGTTTGTGTTCCATCATCAACCTAGTGGATCTGGAGGTTTTGTGGTTCCCGCACAACAGCAGCAGCCATCACCAATAGGGTCAAGTGTTTCATCGTGGACTCCTCCGCCGTTTCGGTCAAGTCCGATTGCTATCGTTCGCAATAACAACAACGGTTGCTTCTTATTTGCAGTTCGTTATCACAAACTGTTTGGCTGAGACCTTCGTGTACTAGCTAGGAGAGAATATTCACTAATGAAAAATCTTTCTCATTCATGTATACAGAGGATATTTAGGGTATATACCTCCTCTCATCTACTTTCTAAATTCTGGTAACCTATAATTTCCTTTACAGGGTGCTAAGATATCTAACCCTCCTTATTATCAAATGATCCATCCAGTTGCTAGTGAAGTACAGGTACAACCTAATAGCGTCGCGGTTTCGAAACGTCGCGGAGTCGGATGTTTATTTGAAGTCCCACTCGCGAATATCGACGAAACGACCGCTGACGGCCGCCGCCGCCGCCATGGCTGGCGATACGAGGTGAGTCCGGCCGCCTTTGCCTTGCCGCCCCTCGAAGTTGCGGTTGCTGGTCGATGCGCATCGTTCGCCTGGTTCGAGCCGATCAGGATTCATCGCCAGACACATGCTGCAACCTGGCTCACGCCACTCGAAGCCCGACTCGACCCCATGGACTTTCGACCTTCAGTCCCTGCTGGGCAACATGCGGGTAGTCGCGATGAAACAGAAAATGAACGTCAAAACCGGCTCGAGCCAGCATGCCTCCGTACAAACCGCCCAGCGCGCCAGAACCAATGATCGCATATCGTCTTTTCATTCGGCGAATTATAACGCAGCCGATCTCGCCGGAAAGAATCCCGCCGAGACACTGGGATCGGGCGGCGTGTACAATAATTCATCGGCGTAGGGCTAGCCGATTTTGCATGCCTGCACCTGAACAGCCATCGGAAGAGCATCGCTATCTGATATTGGAAACCCTGCATGAGATTGACGCCGTGTTGGATGGCTTGGCCGCTGAAGTTAAGCAGACATTCTTGCTGTCGCAGTTGGAAGGGCTCAAGTACCAGCAGATTGCCGATCAGTTAGGTGTTTCGCTCATTACCGTCAAACGTTATATAAAGAAAGCGTTTCTTCACTGTTTGAGTGTTGAAGTGCAGGGGCGTTTGGCATGAATGCACCCATCGGCGAGGAGCCGATCGACCTGCAGGCCAAGGAGGGGCTCGCCCTCGTCAACGGCATCGAGGTGATGAAGGCCACGGGGGTCGGCACGTGGCTGCAGGCTTCGAATCTGTCGCGCGCCGCCGACGCGATCGCTTCGCTGACGATCGAGGCTCTGCTGGGATCGGTCCAGCCGTTCGACGATCGGTTCGCGGACCTCAAGGGTCACAAGGGGCACCGGCGGACCGCGGCCAACGTGCGCGCCTGCATGGCGGACTCGCCGATCCTGAGTCGGTAGTGTCGCGCGAGCTCGTTGTTCATGTAGCTGAAGTCCGCGTCTATGATCGTTGTCAGCGGAAGGTTCTTCTTGAGGATCTCCTCAAAGAACAGGACCGGCTCATACTTGATGACCGCTTCGAGGTTGTCGTCGTAGCGACGCGAGAGTTTTCGGTCCGGCTTGACCCCGCGCCCCAGCTCTCGCGTGCCGAGCCACTGCTCGACGAAGCTTCTCGCGAATCCACGCACTCGTTGATGCCAAATGTTTTTTTATTGTTTTAAAAAGTAGAGTTGTGAGAAAGAGTCAACCTTGAACCTACATTTGTTGAAGAACGTTCAGAAATTAAATTTGAAAAGAAGTCTTTTTTAAACTGAAAGTAAGAAGCGAAATTAAAACTTAAAACGACAAAAACTATTCTGTATATGAAATGACCGTCCCTCATCAACGCCTAGCTCTTTACGCTAAGGTTTTACCCTTTCTTACAACTCTACTTTTTAAAACAATAAAAACTTTCGCATCATGAGTTGATATGTTTAGATATTTATTTATAAGATATAAATCATAACATGAATTTGCGGCACGTCCTTAGGACTTTCTTTTTGCTGCAATAAGTTATTAGTGGTGTCATTTTTTATATTTTTATTGTGGATAAAAATTATACCTACCTATATCTCCACGGGAGGTATTATTCCCGGGGGAAGGGTAAACGCTAGTTCCCGGGGAATGACGGCATGAATTTTTCTGGGGTATGAAATACAAAATAATAATGAGGGGCCTCATGGGTTTTGGCAACGTTTCTTATGAGTAAAGACAACTGAGAGTTAGAGCTAACTGATCTGGCAATAGCAAGTACTAAATACCTTTCATTAAGAACTACACCAGCCCCATCAAGGTCAGCAACCAGATTATCAAATTTGTTAAAGAAACTTGCAATATCTTCTTCATCATCATCAAACTTTAGATTCCTTAGCTCCTTCTCTAACAGATCAATTTGTGAAGATGTTTTATCTTCATAATGTTGCAACAGATACGCTACAGTTCTTGCCAGCAGTACTGTTCCGATTTTTTTTTCTCACCTCGTGGACTCGCACATATGACTTCTTTTCGAAACACACATCTCATCATGAACATCAACCAAAACACATATATTTTTACAACTGTCCTTTGTGTTGTTGTTGTTGTTGTTTCGACGTTGTTCATCGGTCGTTACAGTACAGTACTATACACAAAGAGAGTAATCGTAGTCGGCTCCTGCTATGTCCGAAAGCTGTTTATAGTAACATCATCAAGCCAGCTGATTGCCGATCTCCTGACCATGCAGGAGCGTTTCGGCGATCTCTCGAAGCTGAAGGTGACCTGGTCTGGCGACGGCAACAACGTCCTCCATTCCTGGCTGCAGGCGGCCGCCCGCTTCGGCTTCGAGTTGGCGATCGCCTGTCCGCCGGAACGCATGCCCGACGCGAAGGCGGTCGAGTGGGCGAAGGCGGCGGGCGCCAAGGTCGCGATCCATCACGACGCCGAGGCGGCCGTGGCCGGCGCGGACGGGATTTTGGCGATAGGGAATGCCAACTGGCGTCGGCCCCAGTCTTCACTGCGATGAACTTTACCTTCACCACGCTCGATCATGGCGTGGTAGCGTTCGATCATACCTGGTACCTGATCACTTTGATCAGGGTGCACCAGAAACACGACTTCGTAATGTCGCATATCAAGTCTCCTTGCGGTTCCCGGATGCATCACAAACTAACTAAGAGCGTGTACTTCCGGTCAGCCTCCGCTGACACATACGTCGCGTGAGGCAACCACAATAAGTGCTCCAAGTCAGCGAGGCTGTACCTAAAGCAGAGGAACAGACTTGAATATGCGAGGCCAACACTTTTCTAGTCTTTTGAAAAAGAATTTCACGTTAGGAGAGGATCGGACAGATATTTTGTCATTTTATCAGCAAATCACTTTTGACTTTTAAAAAAGGTAATAGAACTATGAATCTCCAATCAAATTAGCTCCTTTAAAATATTAATGATATTAATATTATATTAATATCACTACCTATTATATAAATAACTCCCGATAATAGCTCTAAAATCATTAGCGGCCCAACAATCCGGCCGGTTTGCTGGGTATGCAGTTTTTCGTATTCTCGGAACTTATCTCCTCCGACTTTGCCAAATAAAGGATAGTGCACAACCTGCACGAACCAGATAATACCAACCATCATCAATGTAGCGGCAAAGTGGATAAGAAAGATAATATTTCCTGTTTGCAGATCGAGAACCTTCATAGAATGATTCTACTTAGACGAAATTTCGCAGCATATTTTTATAATGATGTATTTACTGTTACACAGTCTTTTAGTTCATGATTACTGATTTGAATGAAACCCAGATCAAATAATATATATGTTTTCCTAAGTGACTCTATGATTTGGACTCTGTTCGAGCTCTAGAAATGATAAATCAGATATTCAAACCATTTAAAGATTCCTCGTTTATTCCTTAAATAATTTTGCTCTCTATCAAAATTTTGCTCTGATATATCTCACTAATATATCAATCATTAGCTTACTAATATAAGCGCCTCGCAATCGGGATAGCCGGCCTGGGCGAAATCCTCGCAGGCGCGGATGCAGGGCCGGTCCATGAATTCGATCGCCACCGGCAGGATCCCGGCCTTGATGATATCCGAGACACAGGCCCCGGCCACGGCATTGCTGTCAAAGGCCATCAGCACCGGGCGCGCGCCCTCGGGCTTGGGCAGGATGCGCAAGCTGGCCTCGGTCACCACGCCCAATTGCCCCTCGCTGCCGCAGATCACCCCCAGAAGGTCGAGAGCAGCAGCAACAACAACGACGGAGTAGTACGTTTACATGGAACGTTCATCGGCACTACGCAGGCAGTCCCCATCTACACAAGGACTTGTTTGAAGTCCAGCAAGCTCAGGCACGGGTAATCAACATATGGAGTATGGATCAATTACGGACAGTCATGTTAGATGAAGAAGGAAGACTGGAACGGAATTTACTGATGTGTTTTGTGACTGTTGGGATGGTTGAGAAGATTGCTATGGATAGGATCCTGTTCCCATATCCAATTCGTTCGGCCAACTCGAGCTCTTCTTCGGCTGATAGCAGCGCGGTTTCATTGATTTCGCGCAGGTACGTTTCCAACGGCGACTGTGCCGCGGTTGTCCGCTTGATGCGAGTTTGAGGTTTTAGTTGTGCCAGTTCGACTTCGGATTCTGAAGTCGCGGTATCGAATTGTGACATGAATGGATGGCCACGCAAAATTATGCCTAGGCTCGCTTTCGAAACGAACGACGGAATCGGATTGGGGCCAAGCTCAAGAGAACTTCTCGTAAATGCAGGAGCTTTTGATTTTAGCACATGGTCTAGAGATGCTATGAGAGAAAATTTAGATGCTATGTTCGAACAAATCTCACAAGAAAAAAAAGAAGAAGAAAAAGGTGTGATGAATTTGTTCTCTCTTATTGAAGAAGAAAAAGCATTTGATTCTCCTCCTCCTGTAAAAAATCCGATGTCAAAACTGAATTCACTACACTTGGAAAGAGAGCTTTTAGGATTCTATCTTACAGCTCATCCAAATAAGAAATATATAATTTATTATATATTATTTATTAATTATATATTAATTATAATAAATATATATAATATATTATGTATAATCACATATTACATCATATTATATTGTAATTTGTATATTATATATAATTTATACTTTTTATATTGCAAAAGGATGATCCCCCCTCCCTCTGTTCACTCTGGGATTTCATCTACTTATGGTTTTTAACATATTAGAGTAATATCTCTTTATTTTCCTCTTCGTGTTTCTTTATATTTGAGAAAGAAACACGGAATTGGATTCGACCAGAATTTCGGAGCGTTTCAATTGCCAAGGTTGCAACTTGAAGCCCCATCAATCGCTTTCCCAAAGTCGCCTGCCACCGCGATGATTCCATGATTGAAAAATAAAGCCAGATCGGAACGGAGATGGTAACCAACGTGTAAACTTGTGTGTTCACGCCGGAGTGAAACCATTGCTGGTCCATTCCGAATGCATTGCGCACTGGTAATAAAATCAGCACCTGCGTCAATGCAAGCCGTGTCGCTTCTCTCTCGAGCAAGGACTACTCGACCGTCTCTCTAATTGTACATGGCCCATCGAAAAAAAACAAGATAGCCCCGGTTCTTTCGATTGTTCGAAAGCGCGTGCAACTATACTACATCTACAGTTCTTGACTCATAGGGAATGCAGTTCTCTAACACTGCAGTCTCAGCATAGTAGTGTTGAGGTAGGTCCCGTCGTGTACAGTTCTGTACGTCTCTCTTTCTTGGTCACCCGCGACAAAAATAGACATTCGGCGGTATCTCGCGGTTTTCCAGCGGCTGGCCAGGCGCGCCGGCTGCATTGCCGGCGGTGGCGGCATTCTTGCCTGGCTGCGGACCGGACGCACAACCGGCCAGAACAATAAGCAGTGCTGCGAACGCCAAAACTCGCGAATGATTAGTACAGTGCTGTGACCACATCTTCACTTAACTCCAGTTTGGCGTATCGAGCCGGCATCAGGCTCGCAAGTTCTTCATAACTTTTTTCAACCCATTCATCCCAGACATTTATCCCCCCCGTGGACAAGAAATGACCGATAACAGACTGGAAGATGAGCTTGATAGCGCTATCGCTATCATTGGAATGTCGTGCCGCGTACCCGGTGCCAATACGGTGGCCGGATTCTGGGACAATATTCAACAGGGCAATGTCGCATTACAGCGCCTTTCGGACGAGGAATTGCTGGCGGCGGGGGTCACCGAATCGCAGTTGAAGAACCCGGCCTATGTGAAGGCCACGATGACCCTGGATGAGACGCGCGGCGCAGCTGCCGCGCAACGACATCGTCGAACGCATCCGGCGTAATGTCGTCCGGGGTCCGTGCCTGGATCTGTTCGTCGCTCATCCCCTCCAGCGGGTCCGAGGGCTCGTTGCTGCCTGCAGCACCCCCAGCGCCGCCAGCACCGCCGCTGCCCGCTCCGCCGGAGCCGCCAGCTGCCTGTTCACCCAGGCTGATCGAGCCGCCACCCTTTCCGGATCCGTCGCCAAATCCCTCGGTGTTGCGGCCGACTGACTGTACCATAGCAAATTACGCCCCTGATTAAGGAAGAGTTCCAGATATTTTTAGATATGCTTATCATGCCTATGTAGAAGAAAGCTAACATTTCCCCAGGTTTTAATCAGCGAGGGAACAAGTTTGGTATATAACCGGAGCAAGTTAAACAAAAAACGGTATATAAAAAAACGGTTTGGTATATAACCGTAGTAAAAACCGGAATTTTGATACCAACTGATACATCAAAAGAATCGGACTTTTATGCTGATTTTAAGTATATACTGGAGTAAAATTGATTTTTTAAAGCTGTAGCGTAAAAGTTGTTCCAGTAAGGTTTGAAAAAGACAAGGATTTTCAACTGAAAGGTTGAAAAAACAAGGTTAAAACATAAAACAAACAAAACTAATTTCATGTTTGAGGGGGGCTGAGCCTTTTCACCCAAGCTCTTTAAACTAAAGTCTAAAGTTCTTAAAAAATGCTTTTTATTCATATTTGAAAACCTATATTAATGAAAAGTCTTTCTTGAAAAATTGTTGCACCCACTTCGGGGTGGTTGGGAATATTTAACGCCAAAATAAATGACAAAGCCGCAAATCCGGCACCTATGAAAAACACTAAGCCAGGTGAAGTTAACCAAACAATACCCAACAGGGCCGGTATCACCACCGCGGCAATGTGATTAATGGTAAAACTCACCCCTGCTGTAGAGGCAATATCGCCCTTGTCTGCCACTTTCTGAAAATAGGTTTTCACTGCAATGGCCATAGCGAACAACAAGTGATCCACTATGTACAACACAAGGTGCCTTGGTGATGTTGGTGGGTGTCAAAAATGCGCGTCATTTTCGAGATACCGTCCTCGCGCAAAGAGACAAAGTCTCAGATACCCAAACCGAATCGACAACAGATAGGGTTTCGGCCCCTGTGCAGGGGGTCCAGGAGCCCATTCTCCGAGAAATTCGCGATGCCCTGTTGCGCATAGAAAAAACACTTGCCAAGAAGTCCAGAGACTAGATGCCAGAAGCGTTTGTGGGCTTCCAGCCCCTCCGGGTCCCGCGAACAAACAGACGGATCTAAATAAGAAACATATTTTGTGACTCATTGCGGTAATTAAAGAATTTTGATTCCGATCAGTAAAAAGTTCTGCCTTGCTTCTGCTCCTCCAACTTCCGGATCTTTGTCAACTTCAATGATATCGTCGTTGAAAAACGTTCTAAAAAGATACGCTCCGAAGTGCCGCCGCACGTTTGGGTGTGTGATACTGTTCTTCTCGTGGAAGAATCCAAAATGTTCAATATATGCTTGGGCAAGAATACCTGGAAATATTGCATAGCCTGAATTTGGCAAGGATGCGTCAGCAAAATGTGGAGATGGCTTCCACGCTTGAAGTGGTAGATGCTCCATTATTTCCTGAATTACCAGAGTCATCCAAAGGCATGATGCTGGTTGCATTAGCTTTCATCATTGGATTTGTGTTCTGTGCCGGCGGCATACTGGCTTTTGAAATTCTAGATCACACGATACGAACGCCACTACGTGGGGCAGAGGCTACAGGCCTCAGGCTTGCAATCGTGTCAACACCGCGGAAACCTTTGATCTGCAGGCGCCGAGTTTCGACCTTGGCCACGACGACCAGCTTGTGCGTTTTGAGTATGCCGCGCTGGATTTCGCTGCGCCCCATCGCATTCAGTATGAGCATATGCTCGAAGGGTTCGACACCGGTTGGGTGGCCAATCGCAATCACAATCAGGCCACCTACACCAATCTTGAGGCAGGCAGCTATGTGTTCCGCGTACGCGCGGCCCGCGAAGGTGAAGCCTGGTCAGGATCCCATAGTGGGAGTATCCACTCCAGGAGGACAGCTGCGGAATAGGGCGGAAGATCCAGATTTGGACAACGGCCTCTGTATGCTGGTTATGTTGTGGTATGCTCTGGGAAACCACTCAGAGGTTGGCGTCCCTGCCCGCAGAGCTTGAGAGCGGTAGGTACTGCAAGATTCTGACTCCTGCCCCTATTGGGGTCACCACCACCCTTGCTGAGGTTAAGTATGAGGTCTTATGACCGCTCCTTATCTTATGACGGGAAACCCTATACAGAAGAAGCATTGGAACAAATACAGAACGATGGTATAGATGCACTTGTGATTGTACCGTTGTATCCACAATTTAGTATCAGTACATCAGGAAGTTCCTTACGATTGTTACAAGAAGAATTTTCCAAACATTCTACAAAGTATAAACATCTTGTCCATACCGTTGTACCTAGTTGGTATGACCGTCCAGGATACATCCAAGCTATGGCATCATTGTTAAGGACAGAATTAGAACAATTCACTACCAAATCCCTACTTAAATTTTTTTTTATTATTTGGTCAAGTTTAATTTAAATTGCCTCAAGCAAAAACTTGTTTAATACCCAAATTATTGCCAATGAGAAAGGTGTTTTCAAAAAGTATTTGATGGCTGTGGTTTTAAAAAATATGGCTGCTTCGATTCTGCCAAAAAGCAGCCATATTTTGGAAACCCCTGTTTTGAATTTGACAGTTTTAATTTGAAAGATTCCATTTTATCGCAGGTTTTGTTTTATTCATATACGAATTTAAGATTTTCCTTGACTACCGGATGTAGAACTTATGTAAACATGTTTTACCTGTGAATTGGCTGAGATCACCTTTTACCCTGACAATTATTAGTATCATCAAGCGTTAAGACAAACCCAGCAACTACTTGCACACACACACACACGGGTGCCACAGAAAACTAAAATATGAAGCATCAGAGCATTTACTTTATTCCATAGACATTCCATTACATATTGAGATAAGGGTGCCGGTGCTCCATAACTTCACGGTGCAAACTGTCGCAAACGTGAAGGGTTTGCCTTTGGATGAAGTGGCAAAAGTCACACGCGAGAATGCGCGGTCCTTTTTTAGAATCTCCTAATCTTATACTTTCTTCCAAATCTGCGAAGGAGATGGGGCTTCTGCAGGATCTATCGAAACGGTGCCAAAAGTTGATTGAGCGCCTTGAACTATGCTCATAATTATGGCCTATTGATGTTTGTAACCAAAAAATCCTACAAAAAAAGTTGAAAACCGACAATGAGTGTCAGGATGGAATGAAGCCCCATGTGACCGGCTGGATGACGATGCCGCCATCGACCCGGCTGATGATATCCAGCGTCGATGCCGGTGCGGTATTGTAATTGGGAACCGGGCCATTCATTTCATCCACTTCGGGGGGCAGAATGTCCATATATTTGCGATATTCGGCCCATGTTCCCGTCGTGATAAACCGTCCGCACATATTCCACCTCGTCGCAAAACCCCTAAAATTTTACTATCGAGTTTTGCGCGGTGGAAATCAAAACGGCGCAGGCTGACGGCATGCGGCTGTTTCGTTCCCTCTCGAGCAATGCCGGAAGTGTCCGGCTCGAAGGCCCGCGCACCATTCTGCGGCCACCGGGCGAGCGGGATTGGCGCGCCTATGCCGAAGTACGCGCCGCGAGCCGGAAATTCCTCGAACCATGGGAGCCGACCTGGCCATCGGACGCGCTGAGCCGCGACGCCTTTCATCGCCGGCTGAACCGCTACGCCAGCGATTGGCGCAACGATACGGGCTACAATAACTAGGCTATTATACCTGTCACTCAAACATAGCATCCTTCTATAACCCTTTAACTCTAATCTTATTAATCTAGCATCCATATCAAAACCTCTGCTCTAACTTTATTACTGACCTAATCTAACGCTCGCTTCTTGCATTAATCGATACTATTATAATAACTTGTAATATATTTTTGGCAAATATGCTAGAGTAAAACAATAATTTCAGCAGCTAATGTTTTTTTTGTCCTTATCTTAAAGCCAATTTGAAAATTCATTTTTTCCCAATCGACTCAAAGCCCCACCCACATCGGAATCAAAAAAATCGAACAAGACCGACAACAAGACATCGAACGATCCAAATGGTGATGTGAATTCGAAGTCGCCTCCCAAAAAGGCAACCGACGAAAAGTCATCCGAAAAGAAGCCAACAGAGAAGCAATCGGCTGACAACAAGTCTTCCGAAGAACAAATGCAGACGACTGAAACGGAAACCAAAAAGTCTGATTCGAAATCGCCACCTAAAACTCCGGGTGTAGTCGTTACTGCTTCTGACGTTGCTAACGTAGAGCTTGGTGCCGAGATCAGACAAGGCGCTGTCACTATGACTCGTAAAACGGACAATGGCAGTGTAGAGAACTTAGGAGAAGTGGTCTCTGGCATCGTATTAAAGCGCATGGGTTCTAATACTAAAGCGACAATAGATGGAATTAATGCAAGAACTAAGCTTATCAATCAGGCATTACCTGAAGGTGTGCGATTTGAGCCTTTTTATGACCAAGCTGACTTAGGCAATCTTTCGAATGCGACGATCGCCAGCTTTATCATAGAAGATACTCAGGGGCCTAGCTGGCCGACGCCTCCCGAAGATCTGACCGTTTCTTGCGAGGAGGCCGAAACGGCGCTTGCCGGCTGGCTGGTCGCTAATGGAAGAGGATTGGCCGCCGACGATTGCGGCGGCACGACGGGCCTTGGGGCGACCACAATCACTCAAACTTTATACGAACAACGTTTTGAGAATCAAGACGAGGCGAGTATCGACGGCTAATCCCATTTATTATGGAGAACTGAAAAGTGACGTACTCGTGAATTCATCATTAAAACTGAAAGGAACAAATAAATTACATGCATTCTACGCCTTTTAAATGTCAACATAAGATACAAGATAATATAGCTGCAGTAGATTGAACCAAATTGAAAGTTAGCTTATCTTAAACTAACAGTGAAACTTGAATAGGAAATTAATCTTTATGTGGCAAGACTTCTTTTATAAGCATCCAAAAATACAAATGTAAAAACGGTCCAGAATCTTCTATTTCAATAATGATAGAGAGATAGTTGGTGAGGTAAACATACACACATATTAGATCGGTTGGACATAAAGAAAAATGAACGACAGTACGTCGTATCCAACAGGATATTCAATGCTCAACAGAAGAAAACAAGAACACTCGTTAGAAAATGCATTTAAGCGTGTATCCTTGTCTATGACAGAGGGAGAGGGAGAGAGATATGTCAAAAACGAGAAAGAAAGAAAGGTTACCGAAGAAGTAGAAGGAAAATGTGCAGCACCATTGCCAAATAATAAAAGAGGGAAACTGGCTGGACACTTTGCTTATTTTATCTATAATGAAGAGGACAATGGTTTTCTCAGATCTGGAGGTAAAGCAGCAAATGTGGCATGAGATGGGAGCAGGTTAAGAAACAACCTGATAGATTTGGAATCTGGACAAGGAGTGTCTTTTGGGAGGAGTGTTGATGTGAGGGTTTTCTATTGCTTCTTTTGCAAAATGCAAAATTTAGTTTGTTTTGGAAGAACAGCCTTGTGAAAAATATCCCGCACGAAGTCCTGCAGTTTGTCCGCCTTGACCTTGACCATCGTTCGCTCCCCAAAATTGTTTTGCCTTGCCGATATTGTGACCGGCAATGTTATCCGCCTGCGGCTGATTTGGGCGGCATGCTGGCGCAATGCTCGCTCATTTCCTAGAGTGACGGTACGAAACGCCCCATCCATCACAACAATGAAGTAATCGCAGCCAAGATCATCGTGCGTTGAGTTAGAGCCGACTGCGCGGAGCGGCGGTTGAACTTGCACTCACTGTTATCACCGGCAGTTTCAAAATAAGAAAAGTGCTGTAACTCCTCTTTATCAAACACCAATTTAGTCGCACACTGTCGCTGTCGATAATAAACTCGCCCCGATTGCCTGTTATCATTTATCTCCACTAGTACATCTTCGCAACGGTCGTTACAAATAGACAAGCCATAGTAGCCACCAAAATCAACCGCTTCTTTTTGCTTGATTTGTTCTGAAACCTGCGATTGCGCCGCGACAAAGCTACAAAAAACGCGGTACTTGATATAAGCCTCGACTACTTCTTCGACAATGCTGGCAAAGCAATTGCCAACTGGAAAGGCGGCAATGTAAACGGAGGAACGGGGGCATTTAGCGTGCCATTGGCGCCGGCTGCACCTTCACTCACAGCCACTTCTGAAAATGATCAGATTCGATTGGCGTGGGGCAACGAGGCAGAAATGGATCCCAATGGGGGCGCTATTACCGGTTACAACATCTACCGTGAGTTTACCAACGCGAGCATGCTGGAGGGAGCTACGTAGTAGCGAATCGCATCACGGCTCGCCTGATCAATCAAATACACTTGATACGGCTCGCCTGCTAAGATCAGATTCCTGGCTTCAATCCCAAACTCTTCGTCCGCTATGGCTGTCACCGACTTAATGAGCAATGCACGCTCTTTGATCGGAGCTTGCTCGACAACCAGCGTTATGAAGCTCGTCAAATCGCGTCCAACACCAAATCCGGCGACGCGGGCCAATGCGTTCTGATCGATCTTACTGATATGCCACTATTTTCGAAAATTGTCATTTCTATCACGATTAGCACAACCTTCAAGGGATTTCAAAGCACTATTTTGGAATGATTTCTGTAAGGAGATCTTTCCATGGGAGCGTATTGCCAAAGAAACAATTAAGTCTAATGAGTTTGTAAAATTGTATTGGATGTTTGTATTGGATGTAATCGCTGGATCATCCTTTTAGTGGATGTCGCTCGATATTGGATATCTGCGTTTCAGATTACTACGAAATTTGAAGTAACCAAAAGGCACTAAGTGCATACTTACTATTACTGTATTATAATGATATTTATTCTTTGAAGTCTTGATAATTTCTTTTTAAAGTAAGAAAAGAGAAAACATTTAAAATATATTTTGTTTGTAGCGAAGCGGGTGCCCCGATCACTTAATTTTTAAAAAGGATTCTAGAACTTCTGTTTACCAATCCAATGAGCCCCTCAGAAGTGTATGCAACCCCCCTCTCTAGATAAACTTTACATGCCCCAGTATAGTGCTGCTAAATCTTTCCACCAGCCATAGTAATAAAGAAAGTTGGATAAATACATTTTTGATTTACTTTGTTTGTTTTTAGTTTTTCCTTTTTATCAGAATGGCTGACCTTAGTATAGTGCTGCTATATCTTTCCACCAGCCATAGTAATAAAGAAAGATGGATAAATACATTTTTGCTTTACTTTGTTTGTTTTTAGTTTTTCCTTTTTATCAGAATGGCTGATCTTAGTATAGTGCTGCTAAATCTTTCAATCAGGATCATTCGATAGATCGATCAGTGCCTGATCAAACTGGTCACGACTTTCAAATTCCAGGAAGTTGATAGTTCGTTGTTCCGGGCTTACGATTTCATTTTCCTGGCATGAGTAAAACACGAATACGCAGAAAGCAAGAAGTAATTTAATTGTTGTTTTCATAGTTGTAGTTATTTAGAAATTCTGTACTCAAATAAAGGAAGGAATAGCATAAATCACACAATGGAAACCGTTAATTATTTTTTAAATGCTCGCCCTCATCGGTTTTCACGCGGAATACGGCGGCCAGATCCGGGGCCTTGGGGCCGATCCATTCGGCGATGGTTCCGGGCTGGGCGGCCAGCACGGCGGCCTCCTGCGCAGGGATGCTCAGCTCGGCAGCGCCTTGGGTGACGGTGATCTTCTCGCCGTCGCGGCCGTCCACCTGGGTGATGAACATCATCATCAGGCCGGTCACTGCAAGCATGATCAGAAAGGGGATCACAAACAGGCCGGCGTAGAAATGCCAGCATCACGCAGTGTGTACAAATCGAACGACGAACTATCCAATGCTATAAAGTCGCTTAAAAGCCAGGAGGCACAATTGATTCAACAGGAAAAAATGGCGTCACTTGGGCAGCTGTCCGCAGGCATTGCACACGAGCTTAACACGCCTGCGGGTTACGCACGTTCAAATATCGAAACTCTGCAACTGTACTTGGTCACACTGCTGGCTTACCAAAAAGATTTAGAGGATATGGTGAGCGACCAACAGGCAATGCTAGATCAGTTCCTTCAGAACGTTCGTGGAATGAACGAGACGATTCCTTTTGTCATGATTACAACAGAGGCAGAACGCTCACGAGTTGTGTCTGCGATTCAAGCCGGTGTTTCCGACTACATCGTCAAGCCGTTCACGGTCGACGTGCTCAAAGCTAAACTCGATCGTTGGGTTCCTGCAGCGACATAAAGAGCGGCGGGCTCACGACGAGCGGTTCCTCGCTTAGACAATTCTCCACAGTTTGTCGTGAATCCGATCTGACTGAAAACAAGATTGAGTTTTGGCCACCTTGTAAATGCCACCACAAATACCCATAACTTTCTTTATTCTCAATTATCTATTTAATTTTTGGTTTATTTAGAGTCTTTTAAAGGCTCACTATTGCTACATATGACGTGCCGCAACATACAAATTTATTAAACTATTTTATTATTTCGGCGAGCCTACTATCTCAGCTCCACAAAATTATCTTCGTCATTTTAATGACAAAGTTTCTTTTAATTACAGGTTAATGGAAATGCAAAGTCCCGACGCCTGCATCGTCGACCTCGGTCTGCCCGACATGGAAGGCATGGCCCTGATCAACGAGATCCGCAGGATATCATCGGTGCCGATCATTGTTCTGTCTGCCCGGGGCCATTCGACCGACCGGGTCATGGGGCTCGAACTGGGAGCGGACGACTATGTCGTCAAACCGTTTGACCCGCGTGAAGTCGTCGCGCGCATCCGCTCGATCCTGCGGCGGTCCTCGGACCGGACACCGGCGCGCGGTGAAGTCGAACGCCGACAAGGTGCGCCGACTGTGTCCCGATATCAAGGTCGGACTCTATTCGGCCGGGCTCAAGAAGCGAGACACGAACACGCCCGTGTTGGTCGCTGGCATCCAAAGCATCTACAAGCGAGCTTGCGATCTCGATCCATTCGACCTGATTGTTGTCGACGAAGCCCACCTCATTTCCAAGAAGGGCGACGGCATGTACCGGCAGTTCCTGGCCGACTGCAAAGTCATCAACCCGAGTGTTCGCGTCATTGGTCCGGAAGGCATTTCGGTCCTTCATGCCAGACGAGCATAGGAACTTTTTTGAACAGCTTCCATTTGTGGTAGTCGGCAGCGTTGACGTAGAGGGTTGGCCGTGGGCGTCACTCATCTTCGGTCAGCCGGGATTCGTGACTTCACCCAATAATCGTCAGCTGCTATTTCACAATTCCCCGGTCGATGGTGACCCGCTACTGGATAACCTAACAAACGGTTCACCCATCGGTCTGTTGGGCATTGAACCGCACACACGACGATTATTGTCTCTCATAAGTTAATGCGGGCGTAAAAATCGTGCATTTTCATAGAGAAAAGGGGTTAGAAACCAACCAAGTGTACAATTTTTATGACAGCAATAACATAAAATTCAACTCTCCAACAAAATAACATGTAAAACAGAAGTTTCAAGCTGTGATTAACAAAAATATGAAATACGTATTCTTCTCGAGAAGCATGCGGTGTCTGTTTGTTTGCATTTTCTTTTATTTGGGGGGGTCTAAACGGTGGTCACAGCGTATATAAGGGGGTTCGTCTTCTCTACAATACCTCGCTCTTTACGCTAAAGTGTTAATAGTAATTTCAACTATTTATTCAGCGTACTTTGTGATTCAGGAGTCATTCTTAAGGACTTGGGACTAGATTCAAGCTTTTGTGTAGAGAGAAAGGTACTGGCGAGGTACCCCCTAATATACATACCCCCTAATATACGTAATAAAAATATAAAAATGTAAAATTTCGCTACGTATTCGTTTAGTGCAACAGATTTCCCCGCTTGGCGTGAGCAAAAGTCGCACCCACACAAACCCAAAACCCAAAGCCCAAACCACTATTCATTTGTCCTGTACAGCTGGAGTCGCTTGATGCCGACCTTCGCGGCCATCAGTTCCGCAAACTGACCATCGTAGGAACAAAGGAGGCCGTGTGGTTTCATCCGGTTCGTCGTCGATCACGCAAACCTTCTGTATCTTGTCCTCACTCACACATATCTAGAACTTCAAGCGTGGCGGCGAGGACGCAGTGCTTGCCAGGTTTCATGAACCTAAGGAATTTCACAAATGATTGAGGGTTCAATATTGTCTGAAGACTGGGTTGAGGCAGTAGATATAGTAATGGAGGCCTGATTGTTTTGCCTTTGGCTGTTTGAAGTTCCGACTGTCACGGCCTTTGGTGTGTTAATTATTTCGTTGCATCGATGGCGTTGCCACTTCCCCAATAACTTTTCAGTAGATTCTTTGCCACAGGTGACAGATGTACAGGAGAATTGGGACCACTTTTTGCAGGGACCAAAAAGCATTTAATCTTGATCGTCATCAAGTGATCGTCATTAGCAGAAGTTAAGTTCAGCTATGTTTTTTTTTTTAATTTGTTCACACCAATTAGTTGTATCCATTACGAGTTTTATAATTTGAACTATTATTTGTAATTATTTCTATTTATTATTTCTATTTATTATTTTTCTATTTATTATTTATATTTATTATTTCTAATAATAATGATTTTTAATTATTATTTATAATTATTTCTATTTCACTATTGAAACCCCAACGCTCCCTGCAGCTCTATCGGTTCGAGCAGGCGGACAAGAAGGGGCTCGGCATGACGGCACTGCTGGACCAGATCCACTTCTGGGCGCCGCAGCTCGCGTCCGCGAGCACCCCGTCGGGAGCCATCCCGCGGATCAAGGCGCGCATGCAGGCGATCTTCGATGCGATGTCGGAGCTGCCGACCGCCGACGCGACGGGCGCGCTCCGCGCGGCGTTCCACCAGGCCAAGCCGGGCAAGGACGACGAGGTCGCGCCAGAGGTTCAGCAATAAGTGTATCTTTTGATAATCTAAGCAGTTGGCAACACTGAATTTTTCATTAAAGATCTTGGTAACCTTAGACCATTGTAGTGAATTGGTCAATTGCCACATTCCGTGCCGCTGGGGTTATAGGTGCTGTTTCTTCCCAGTGCTCACGTAGTTTATCGTTGGTGACTCCAAGGCTAGAATAACTATTTTCGAAATAATTAAAAAGAGAAAATTATTGACAAGTCAGCACATTTACAAAATTACGGACAGGGTGGTTGTCTCAACTTTACAGGAATTTCATTTGATTGAAAATGTATAGTTCTAATTCCCTTTTAAGAGTCAAACGTGATGAAGAGCAGCTAGCTCCCCTCCCCTCCCTGATATCCTCTTTTCCCGAAAAGCATTCGATTGAAATTGTAGATAGCCATCAGCTACTAATAGTTTAAACATCATATAATAATGACTTTAGGGTGGGCACAATCCCCCAGAGCCTAAGGGCAAGGGTTGTAAGCTATGTTGTAAAACACTAGACATAAATTTAATGCGATTATAAATTAATATACCTTGTACTCTTCAATTTAGTATTGCTTTGCTGTTACATACAGACGAGAAAACCAGCGACAATATGAACTTAAGGCTGACACAGAGAGTGACTGCAAAGCATGGATTGAAGCTGTCCGCCAAGCAAGGTAAGTACACAAGATTTATTTCCTGTATTTAATCCTTAAACAGTAAGACAGGGATTATTATACTGTATACTTTGAGCTCACAGACAAACATTATTGGCACTAAGAGAGAAAAAATTGTTCGAAAAGACGTCAGAATGCGAAAAAAAAGAGAAAGAGGTATCCATAATAACAAGAACAAGCAAAAAAAACAACCAAACGGTTCAAGGTCCAACAGCGTTGCTAATGAAAGGAAAACCTTGAGTGGGTATATTGATCGTTAAAAATAGAAATATTTCGTTCTCTTCTGCCGATATATATCATGAACGAAAACAGAAGCTGAATAGATTTCACCGTTTTGCTTTCTTTGAAGGGTGCAAATCTCTAGTCACTCAAAAAAACTTCTTTGGCCCATTTTGGGCCCCATTTTCAGGAAAACCATTTTCTTTGCTGCTGCATTAGGGTCTCCTTCATTCAATAAGTTTGAAGCTGATCCATTGAAAGTTTTTTTTTCTTTTTCAGGGCCATATTCTGGCCATTTGCCTAAAGAAAGAAAACGATCAATAATGGGGTTTTCAAAGGCCAAATGAAAATACTGAAGAAAATACAGAAAGCAAATATTTTGAGGACAACAACAACAACAAAGAAGACATCGACCCTTCTCAAACAAAAAGTCATCAACAGGTGCTGTTACGATGATTACTAACATCAACAACGATAACGCTTCTACGACTAGTGATAGTGAAGATGTTGATTCCTTGGTGATTAGTAGTACCCCTTCTTCTCCTTCTGGTGAGCAGACGACGCAGACAACGACGAGCAGCACGACGAGTGCTGGACGATTACTTGTTTTACAAAATGTGGAAGATCAGAATGCACCCTTAGAGCTCGCGTTAAGCCGCGATGCGGGCGCAGATTCTGAACCGCAGAGTTGATCTTCTCTCTTTTTGCGGTTCACTTTCGGTAGGTTTTGTTCATCAGCGATTCACTGGGACGTTGTCGATACTCACGACGAACCGATCTCATCACTGGCGACGTTCGCATTTCGGCTCTCCAGGTGTCGGGAGCATCATTGCTTAGCTTACTCATTGGCCATGATCTGAGATGAAGGTGAGCGGTGTGACTGGAGTGCAGATGAATCTGCCCTCGACGTAAGTGGCCCCGGGTCCGCATTTGCATCAAGCGTTGAAAGTGATGAGAGGTCCAGAATTGACCCCACATCGTACGCACCGAAGATCGTTCCTCTCTCCATCAACTTGTTGGAGTAGGCTGTCGCTACCGACCGAAAGCGGCCGCCCCCACGAACATCAATCGTTGATTCGTCGAAGTTCGCAAGTCGGGGCGCGATAATCTCTCCAGGCCCGCTGACACTGATCTCCCCCGCCCGGAATTCTGGAAAGAAAATCATTTGTTTGACCCGGACTGATTTTGTCGCGGGCGACTGCGAAGATGGCCCGCTTGCGGCTTTTGGTTCGCTTGCATGCCGACCTAAAACCCAATAGTACAAAGGGGATGGTTCCGTTGCACCGCTGGTCGGTGCCGGATAATAGGGAACATGGTGCGTTCGCCCCAAATCGCGAGCAAATCCATGGCTGCCCCCGCAACTGTAAGCGGCGAGTGATACTTCGTTTGCCACTGGTCATGATCTGGCCGGGGAGTCGACCCCAGCTCTGAAGAACAGGCTTTCAAGTTTAAACCGCAAAATAGAAGTAAAATCCTTGAATATATTTACTTTCGTTTAAGTAAATCTATAAATTTTAGAGCTAAACAATTTGGTGTCCAATCTGGTATTGGTTATTAACACATTGCTTTTTTTTATGCCAAAATAAGCAGTTTTGGCGGGTAAGGGGTACCGCTGTACTCAAGAAGGAGAGAAGACCGTGAAAAACGCTAGCTTCTACAAGCCTTCGTTACAAAAGAATTTTTTATAAATTTAAATAATTATTTTTGCTGGGTATTTTAGAAGAATGTTGCAACAGTGGGGAAAACGTGATGCGGCCCTAAGAACCAAAACTTTTGAAAAGTATACTTTTCTAAACCAATTAGCATAAAACGCACTTTCGCTATTCGTATCAAGTGTAACTTAGTGTCGTTGAAAGAATTTCAAAGATTCAATGCAGAGCATTGAAAAATTTAATGCAGAGCAAGAGTCTACCTAGCACTGCCAAAATGTACAGAAAAAACAGGTTTCAACTTGAATTCATAAAAGTAAGTCAAAACGAAACAAAAAAAAAAACTTTCTTATGACTAGCTAATTCAAGTAATTTAGACGGGCCCGAATAATTTACTAGGCTTATTTTTGATGATTTCCTTGAAAATCACAAATTGAGAGTACGACCAGGGGGTGCAACCAATGTCTAGAAGAAATTACAAAAAGTCACTTAAGATATAAGGAATAGTCTTCTATAGAGACTGTTTGGCAGTATTGGGTAACTGCGAAGGGGTACCTAAAATGTTTTGTTGGTAAAAAGGGATAGTGTCTGAATAAGTTTCGTAACCACTGCTCTAGATAATTCAATCTTGGTGAAAATTTATCCTGGACACTTATCCGTAACATCTCCACGTGTAAAATTGAACTGACATAGAGAAAGCAAGACATAAGAAGAATATCGTATATGAATTCTGTTAAATTTCACGAGTGTAAAATTTCCCCTGAAGAAATCACCGGTAGAAAATTCTCCCCGTTGCTTGCCTCTGAAGGTAAGTGTTCGATCATTTGTTGTGTAAGTCATTCTGGGGTTCGGAGCCTACCTATCCAATTTCAAATGGCTCTCATCACTTTTGATTGCTGGGCTACAGAAAAACAGAAAGTTTACCCGGAATAAATGTCGTTGCTCAAAAAGTTTCGGAACGCTTACTGGTTTAATGTTTCTCAGAACGAATACAAGAAAGAAAAGAAGATAATGAGGAAATTTGTGAAGACAGTGAATAACAAAACCTGACCTGATGATTTATACAATTAGTAGCTTAACCATAATGGAATTATTTAGTTGAAATGGGGAACCCTACTCAAATCATGCATTTGGGAGTAAAGGTCCCACAAGCTGACTTCATACGACTGGGAGATCCGCTGCTAAAGCAGCAATGTGAAGTCTCTGTGAACTCAAAAACAGGAATAACTTCATTGCCCCATTTTAGCCTTTTTACTCCACAATCCTTTACACTCAGAGTAGCAAAATAAATCTTCACAGAAGTTCCATATTTGACAACTGTCATCACTGTACCTTCTAATATTCTAATCTTGATTTGCAGACTTATCTTCCTAATCTTCCAAACTTTTTTTTAATTGTGAAAAAAACACCCTGAGCCTTCGCTTTTCTACTTCTAACATCTCCACTGCTTCCAACGTCTTTGCTAATAATACTACCAAGGTAATTTAAGCTGCCCATCTGATAAATCTTTTCGATACCCAACGTCAACTTTCCGTCTTCAAGTATTCCTAGCCTTAGTGACCCTATTGAATTGCAGCTCACTCCAGAGGTATTATCAGTTTTTAAATATGATAAAACTAGATTTTCTTTAGGTCTAGATTACTTTCCTCTTTTTTTAAAAGATTGAATCTATGCGAGTGTATGTGTTTGACTATGTGTAAACTAGTATGTGACTATCACTGTCCCGTATTCTGCAATAGCCATGCATCCATTCAGTCATATCGTACATCATTTGATTATATGCCAAATTTAGTAAATGTGCTTTTATTTGCAAAATAAAGGGGTTGGGTTGAAAAGGGTTTGAGTTAAGCTGTGGTTAAGTAAAACAGGTGTTCAGTTGAGCAAGAGTTCAGTTAAATAGGTTGGATTGAACCGGGTTCAGTTTAACAGGGGTACATTTACGTGCACAAACTTTTTTTCTATTATCTTTGATTGATAGAAATAATCTAAAGTTGTCTTGTAAGCAAATTTTAACACTTGAATTTGTGAATGCCTGGAGATATTGCCAGAGTTGCCAAATTGTAATTACAATGCAAGGAAAAATTTTCGTAAACAGAAAAAAAAGAAAGATTATACATTTTTATATTTATACATATTTTCTAATTAGTTTTCCTTTCTGTTAATCAAAACACACACTCAGAAAGCTTTGACCTTTTGCAATTTAAAGGCTGCTTGGAAAACAATAGCAAATTGTCTGCTTTAAACAAGAATTTCTTTTGAAGAGAAATCTACTGACGTCACCAATCGACAGAGTAGGTCTGAGGGCTATTATAGCAAAAATTATTGCAAATATTAGCGTCTTTCGATTTAGTCCAAATTTCCCCTTGGTACTGTAAATGAAGTAGTGTAGTAGTAGTAGTGGTGGTAGTTGTAGTAGTATTGGTAGCATGCAAATATTGCCTTTTTGATCATCTCCCTTATCATTTACTGAATTTCCCAAATTAATATACTCAGTTATTCCTATGTAATACCCTTTTGACAACCCGTATACACATGAAGTGTTTTGATTTAGTTCAACAGCAATCTCTGAAAGGCTCACCTGAATGCCATTGATTTTAGCATTTTTCCAGTCCCTAGGAAAATACTTAATATTCAAAAATGCATTATGTATTTAAGCAAAGTGGCAGCTAAGACATGAAATTTTTTTACAACTACAATACCATCTAAGTCGGGAGCTTTCAGTGGTTTAAGAGAATTAATAGCATCTTGTAATGAATCAATGTTATAGGTGACAGTCTACCTCGGTTATTGTCACATGCATATTACACTCGATTATGGCTGCGATAAGAGATTCCGTTGAGCGGTTATGGAATCATTCTGAATCACATTTCTATCTGAGACAAATGCACCCTCTCTCCTATATTCCTACAAAATATAGGCCTATAGAACAACAAAACTAAAACAATCAAATTCATACTTTATAATATGAAGTATGTTTCTATTAATCAGAGTATCATTTTGACAGGTAATCATTTTGACAGGTCAAGAAACCCTGTTGATGCCTGCAATTTGTTTTGTACCCCGTCTTCAATGGCCAATGATGATGTATGACATTGTAGTTTCAAAAAAAAAAGATTTTTTTTTATTTAGTCAAACAGTTCGTGTTAACGAACTGTAGTAAGGAGCAACCCGGCTCAATAGTAACCGAAACTCTAAGAAACGGAATCTTTATAACAATAGTTACATCAAAAGAATTGAATTTTAATGCTGATTTTAAATATATAAGTTTAATTAATTTTAGACATACCCATCAAAAGTTAAAAGCCTCAGAAAATTTGCCTTATTTTAGAAAATAGGGGGAAACACTCCTTAAAAGTCATAGCAGCTGGAATCACTTCAAGAAAATAATGCTAAAGCACAAGGTGACATGTACCACTGTCTCATATATCAAGAGGCCATGCACCCTACCTTACTTGACAAGGCCCATCCTATGTTTTTTAGACAATTGTTACACTAGCAATGCTTACTCGAATCCCAGTATTTTTATAACAGTTCTTAATAAAATGTTGGTATGAATGAAGTTCTGTGGAAAGCACTCAACTAGGCCTACTTTGAAGATCGCATGTGCACAAGTCTACTAGAATTGCATTTTAATGCTGATTTTAAATATATAAGTTTCATCAAGTTTAGTCTTACGCATCAAAAGTTAGGAGCCTGATAAAATTTGCGTTATTTTAGAAAATAGGAAAAAACACCCCTTAAAAGTCATAGAATCTTAACGAAAATTTCACCATCAGATTCAGCGTGTCAGAGAACCTTACTGTTGAAGTTTCAAGCTCCTATTTACAAAAATGTGGAATTTTGTATTTTTTGCCAGAAGGCAGATCACGGATGGGGAGAAAAATATACCATAATACAGAATTTGAAAAAAGGGAAATAATCAAAAGTTGAGTTGGGTGCTTATACAGTTTTAGGGCAACACGTAAATAAAACACTTATGAAAGCTTTCGATGTGATAAGGATAAAAGAGTTCAAAGAACGCAGGCTAAAAATCAGGCAAATGTTTCCTATAACATTGACGTAGAAGTGCTGAGAACATCAAAATAAAAAAGAATTTTTTGCGCCCTTGGAGTATTTCAGGTCTGATTATACCAAAGAAGAAGAAGAAGTTCAAGAAGAAGAGGTTCATCTAAGAAGAGCACCCAGCAAAAACATTCCACAAATCCAAAATGCACCATTACAATAAACTCTTTGACTGCAAAAACCATAAAGATTTTAATACGTGAACATTCATTGGGAAGGTAGGGTAAGGATATCGATAGGAGCTGAAAATCTCTTAAATTGATAGCAGTTCTAAATCCTCGTAAAACTCAACTAAGTTAAGTGTAATCTTATAAAAAAAAAATTATTTGAGGAAGTTTTAATTAAGAATAGGTTGTTAGACCACAGTTGTCTTCAGGGATAAGGGGTTGTGTACTATACTGACTGATGTGTCTTTTATTTTTAGCAAGGTCTATCCATAGCAGTATGATTACGAAAAGTTGCAGATAGCTTTATAGTACCGACTGGAAAGACTGTATTGCAAGCTTTGAGCTAATTCATGAGGTATACCATTTAAAAGATTTTTAGGGGTTTACAAATTTGGTTCTGATGTACGCATTGAAAAATCCCATTGCCTTTCCTGTGGTACTTAAGATAACGTCCGTCAAAATGACCCATATACCAGGGGTATAACACGACCCTGCTTAACTCCCGACTTAATATAAAGTCGGCTGCTAAAATCATTTCCAGTTTTAACCGAAGCATTGTTATTCCAGTACATAGGACTAATCACTATAATGCCTTTTGCTGGTACACCATAAAAGGATAAGACCTTCGCAAAAGCTCTTCTATCAACAGAATTTAACACATGCTCATAATATACTCGTGATTTGTCTTCTGGCAAAAAAATACGAAATTCCACATTTTTGTAGATGTAGGAGTTTGAAAATTATGCTGAAGGGTTCTCTGATACGCCGAAAGCGATGGTGTGATTTTCGTTAAGATTGTGTGACTTTTAGGGGGTGTTTCCCCTATTTTCTTTAATAAGACAAATTTGCTCAGGCTCGTAACTTTTGATGACAAAGACCACATTTGATGAAACTTATATATTTAAAATCAGCATGCAAATTCGATTCTTTTTATCAATTTTTTTTTTCTGCCCATTTTGCAAATGTTGTAAAAACCTTTTTAGCTGTATGATCTAAGAAATTTGCATCTTTGGAAGATATTGTTACACAGATGTCATCGGCATACGCTTGCATTGTACAGCCTGTTCGTAACTGAACGAAGCAGGTCGTCCACATTAATAGACCATAAAAACGGAGATAGTATGCTTCCTTGTGGGCACGATTTTTGAAGGATATGAGTTACATTATCAGCTTTATCACTGTAAGAAAGCAACTTCAGACCCATGTTGTTTATCTTGGCCTGCCAATTGGCAAGTCAATGCTAAAGACAGAGCAATTACTAATTATTTACTTACAAGACCTGGTTACTTTCATGTACAGTTTGATTGTTGCAAATGAAAGAAAGTTTGATTGACAGGTTTTAGATCAATTACATAATAAAGAGGTTCCAGATAATGGAACCACTGAGAACTCTAACTATAAGGGATATAACTAGATTACGACTGAAAATATTGCCTAAATTAAGGTAATTAAACGGCCCCTGTGTTTCAGTAGCCGTTTTCAAAAAATTCGGTAAAAAAACTTCTTTTTTATTTAATTTCTGTTCGTTTTTTAGATAATGCAGGTAAATTTGGCTCACCCTCCATGAAGTATACCCCCTCTTGGGAAGCTCCTCCTTGGAAATTTCGTCCCACGTATGCTACAATTTCCTCTAAACGGTTCCATCTTCTCTAAAACCCCCCTTCCCCCACTCCATCTCAGTAAAAAAAAATGAAAAATTATCAAAATCACGGGGTTTGACCGGCGCAGGCCTCAGCTTGAAAAAATGATCGCTTCCCTACAGCCCAGTGATACGTTGGTCGTCACCAGCCTCGACCGTCTGGCCCGATCAACCAGTGATCTCTTCGTGATTACCCAGAAGGTAGAGGCCGTCGGAGCATCATTCCGCTCCCTGCGCGAACCCTGGGCCGACACAACAAGCTCCATGGGAAAGTTCTTACTTACTGTTTTTGCTGGACTTTCTGAACTTGAACGCAACATCCAAAGCTAAAATTGTCTGGTATAAAGACCATGAAAACCGGTTATTGTCTCATATTTGCGATACATGATCTTGAGTGCAATAGCTATAATACAGAAGTACCAAATATTGGAATCTACAGTTGTCAAGTATGGCTCCGAAACGAAGGCACTGGGGAAAAAGGGAGGAGGATTTGTTCGATATTTTCCAGTGGAATTTCACAAGGATTATTTTAGGTAAGTCGTACGAAAAATGTGGTTCTATTCCTCTTTCTAGGGCTAAGCAGTTTATACAATTTTATAGACAAATATATGCAATCTCTACATAAAAACATAACTATATTTTAAGACTGGTTGGTATTAAAAAGATGAGAAATTCTGAAGTAATATTGTAGTTGCATTCCGTTTCCATGGTCAACTCAAGCTGTGTGGATTTCCACTTTATATAAACATTTTATTAGTAAATTTTTAAAGAAAAAAATCGATGCCATTCCACTGATTCAAACTGAGAATTCGAAGAACCATCTATAACAGCTAGATTAATCTAATCACCATTGTGTAAAGTGTCCACTACCCTTTCGCATACTAAATGTAGTGGAAAGACGCTTTTATTTAATACTTTTAACTCGTCACGCCAACTGGGAGTGGTATCCGAAAACGATAAGTCTTTGAGATTTTTCTAAATCCCCTGAATCGTTTTAACGTGTTTATTCCATTTAAGACTTATTTGGAAATTTTGAAGATTTTAAAAGTTTATACAAAGGATGGTCAAGCGATCCAAGAGTTGTACAATTTTTAAGTTTTATGCTACTCATTACTTCCAGGTGAAATTTTTTTTTATTTTCTTTTTTTTTTAATAATGCTAGAAAATCCTCCACCCCCTTCATGAAAATTCTCTTCTCTCATGATAAATTCCTTTGAATTTATCATGAGAGAAGAGAATTTTCATCATGAATTTCATGAATATCATGAATTTATCATAAACACAAACAGAAATAAATGAAACTTTCTGGACAAGAAGTTTTCAAAGGAAAGTAAAGAGCTATATTAAAGAAGGCGTCGAGGGTGTGCGTGTCTTCGACCAGGGCGCCTTCATGCAGGGCGCGTACGGGCGGTTCCGCCAACGCACGATCGAGCTCGTCGGCGCCGGGCTCGTCGCGGTGTTTCTCATGGTGCTCGCGCGCTACCGGCGCCTCTGGCACGCGCTCGCCGCGTTCTTGCCGGCGGTGCTCGCGGCCGCGACCTCGCTCGCGGTGATCGTGCTGCTCGGCTATCAGGCCGGCCTGATGCACCTCGTCGCGCTCCTGCTGGCATCAAGCTGAAACTTTCAGGGAATTTATAGAGTAGGTTAAACTGAATCAAAAGACACCGTGTACATTCAGGTTGTCAAAAAGTCGCATCTGCAATAACTTATGAAGGAATAAGGACATTGCGTCGTAACTTTCAGGCAATCTTCGGGTAATGTTGAGCTAGATAAAGTGACATTTTGTGTTCCCAGGTTGTCAAAATGGCTTTAATGTCCCAGGAACGGGTAAGGGTATTCAATTAGGATTTTAGGCTATTGCTGTTGAACAAGCATAACGTACCAAATCACACACACAATAAAATATAAATGTAGTGAAGTGAAATAATACAAATAACAAATTTTAATTTTGACAAAGGAAAAACTATGTATAATAATAGAAGCCCGAATATTTACATTCAGATTCTGGATGTCATTATCAACAGAACAAAAAAAGAAACCCTAGACTATACCAGAAGAGTAGTAATTGCCGACTCCGCCCCACCCAGCCTACGCACCCTCAGTTCACTCCACACCATTTGTTGTTGCATTTTGGTACTTACAGTGTCTATGGATTCCCGTGTTGTTTTTTCTTTTGTATTTCATGTTGAATTATCTGTGAGTCTTAGTGCTTTTATTTTTCAGTGGGAGAGGTATGGGGGGTACTCCTTGGCGTGAGGTCAATGCACGATAATGGTTAATCAAGCTCATGGGATCCGTGCATCTAAACTGGAAGAATCTGAAAGAAAATCAGCCCTCTTTAGTAATTAAAACTTTAGTAAGTAAAACTGGCTTAACCATTTCGAACAATTTTCAAAAAAATACATGAAGCTGTTTTCGAGAAAAAAGGCCTGAATAATTTGGAAGCATCTAATGCTCCGAATAGGATACGTAATGTCTTGCTAATGGATTATCTGTTACTGATTTAGGTTCGCCAGACCTCGTTACGGTATCCTGAACGCCCAAGTTTGTTAAGATTAAAGTAAAAGATTTTCAGATCCGGTTGATGATATTAAACATGCTAAAGGGTTGAAAAGCGTTGATATTTCCCCTCGCACCAATTTTTTAATTGACCGCCAGGTCATCTGCACCAATCTGGCAACGGGGCAGCTAGAAGTAGATGTTTCATGATGCGGTCATTGGGTCTTCTAAGCAAATGACCAAGCCAACGCAGTCTTCTCTGTTTGACCATCGTGGTGATGGGTGCAATTTTAGAGCAGTGGTTGTGCAGATCAACATTAGAGATTCTGTCGGAGCATCAAATCTTCAGGATTTGTCGTGGACAGCGGCGGTCAAACACTTCAAAATCATGCGAGATTGTTACAAAAATAATGACTAATAGCAACTTTTCCACGACGTTGTGAGACATCGATTGAGGCCAATAGCGACTGCATATAAATTTGTTGCAGGGGAAATGCAATATTTTTGGGGGTGAGGTAGTTACACTAATACAACAAATTATGGAAAAAATAGGAATTTTAGAAATATCTTTCTGGAGGGAAAAGTGACATAGGACGCCCCCTATGTCTGCCCTTGTATGAGTTGTAGATGAGACCAGCATTGGCTAATAAACTGAATATACTTTTTATGGCCAAGGCGCCTATAAAGTGAGACTACGGGTAACAGACAGGGCCGGCCGCTCGGACGAAGCGACGCAACTCATTCAGGCCGGCAATGAAGCGCCTGTCGTTTCCCTGCATATTAAGGGCAATCAGTCTTTTTTTGTTCCAGGAAACCCCATTGAGTATCATTTAGAAGTAAAAGACTTGGAAGACGGACAAACGCGGGACGGCAGTATTCGGGAAGAAGCGGTAGACTTTAATCTTAAGCAAAAGTTCTAGATACATGATTGACATAATTGGAACGGATCTGTTCTCTTTGGAGGGCAGCTGGGGGGTGTTAATTTGGAAAAATTAGACAAATTGAGGCATTTTTAACTTAAGAACGGGTGATTGGATCTTAATGAAATTTGACATTTAAAAGAACTCATGTCTCAGAGCTCTTATTTCAAATCCAGACCAGATCTGTTGACTTTGGGGGGAGTTGGAGGGGGAAATCGGAAATCTTGGAAAACACTTAGAATGGAGAAACCAAGATATAAACAGAAATTTCGTATAGGAATTCTGGCAAATTCCCCAGTTTGCAATTTACCCTGAAAAGTTCACCCATGGAAACTTCCTCTTTTATGGAAAATTTTCCCACGCGGAGTCCCCTAGTGAAAATTTTTCCTCCCCTTCCCACCCGAAAAATATATGCATACTTTCTAATAATAAATACTATACATAAACAATGAGCAAATTTTATATTTTAAAACCTTTCTTCATGGGCTGTGGGAGAGGGCAAGGGGAATAATAAATCACTATATAACGACAATTTATAACATTTGTATACAATCTGCAAATCTAAACAAACACGTTTGCTGGGATGGAGTCCGTTTGAACATTCAAGTTACGCTTGAGCATGCGAATGTACAAAATTTCTTTCAGCAAACAATCGAATTTGTTGCTACACCTAGCAAGCACTTGAAAATGTTCAATCAGGCAAATAGGTAGCAAAAAAATATGAGTCAATGTTCTAAGAAAAACTACAAAACTTCTATGCTAAGTTTCAAATAAACGTTATAAATAATTTTTATATCCAAAAAAGTAGAATTGAATTATTATTTTCAAGGGGATTAATGTTTAGTTTTATTCCAAGTGCTCTAAAGTGTATATTACTATTAGTGCATAGCAAGATTCTGATGATTACATATTGTTTCTTTGTCATTATTTGAGCATATTCATTTTTTAGCTTTCTAAATAAAACCTCCACCAAGACTAAAAATGTGTAAAGTGGGCTTGCTCACAGGTAACATGGCCCTGACACTGATGTCATTCCAACAGTTTTCAAATGGGATGGTGGGGGACAAGATGTCTATATTTCTGGCACCTTTACTGGATGGAAAAAAATACCTATGGTTAAAAGGTAGTTTATATTGAGCTGTTGTGTTTACTTCTGACACTTCATTTCATTTTTATTAATCTTTAATTTCGTCTTGTTTGTCCATGCAATTCTTTATTTGAGTTAATTATTTTCTGTAAAACAAGGTTTTTAAGCAGCTTATTGGTAGTTGTATGTGTTTCCTAAGGTGGAAAAGTCATTTCAGGAGAAAATAATGGAAAAAAATAAGCGAGAAAGTTAGGAGAGAAGCCTGAAATTGGCGGAAGATGGGGAAGTTGAAAGTTTTTAAGACCTATTGAGCCAAGTAGTATATTCAGTAGGGGAGAGAGGTCTGAGGAAAGTTATTTGACAGTGAGTGTCAAGCTAGGAGAAATACATTGAACAGTTTAATTATATTAGTAAAAGAGTATAGGGGGGAGGAAGAGTTTGTGGCCTTTTTTAGTCGCAAAAAATTGAAGGGTAACTATGCCCCCTCCCCTGTCCCTGTTTTTTTTTTCAAATAAACAACAAAGAGAGAACCGAAGGTGTTTGAGAGCGAAGGGACTTCTCAATTATTAACCTAAGAGTGGAAACTTGGTCGACACATCCTCTACCTTTTCTAAAACCGGATTGTTCTTCCCTTAAAACTTTGTCTACAGCATCTCTCAGTCTAAAAAGTATCATATTACTCAGTAATTTGATACCTGTATTAAAAAACAATCTGCAGACAATCCCTTTCGAAAAGGTCAAACAAACTCTTTCTTTCGGGGTGCCTACGTTTTAGAACTATTCTTGACCACTGTCATTACTGTAGCTTCGAATATTCTAAGTTTGGTACGCAGGCTTATTTTCCCATTCTTCCAAACTTTTTTCAACTGTGAAAAAAAAACACCTTGGGCCTTAGCTATTCACTTCTAGCATCTTAACTGCACCCACCACCTCTACTAATAATATTACCAAGATCCTGACCAATGCCCCTGCTTGCGCCAGTGATTAATGCGGTTTTACCTGTTAACCGACCTGTCATGAACTCACTCCCATTGTTTGGATTGGTAACAAAACTAACTCAACAGCATAACAAAGGATTTTGCGCATCGCCGACGGTTAGGTAATCATGTTGCTAGGCAGAACCAATTTATTAGGAAGCAACCTATGATCAATCGCGAAAACGTGTTGTGGGGACTTGTGGTTTTCTACCTCATTACGGGACTCTACATTGCCACTTCTCGAACCGTTAGCTGGCCGCACGGAGGAGAGCATGAGGGGTAAGTCAAGAGCGACTTCGATATCGGCAACTTCAACCCGATTCATGTTGCCAGCTTGATCCTGTGCGATCACCGACACAGTGTGAATACCGTCAGGCGTGCCACGAAACTGGATCGGCGTGCTGACGCTGTTGTCGATCGAGCTGACACCAACTCTCTGGGGTGCAAACTCACCAAATTGGTAGAACACTTCGGTGAACGAACCTGTCCCGCGGCATCGACCAGTTTCTGCTGCCCATAGGAGAGGCTGCCGGCCAACTCGTCGCGCAGGTGACCAAGGCAGAAGAAGGCGATCATGCGGTCGGCCTCTGCAGTCAGCCCTGCATCGGAGGCACCGAAGAGGCGGCTGAACATGCTCCCTTTGTGCTCCTGCCCTGCGAGGATGATGTTGTCGAGCACTGTCATCTCGGGAAAGACCGAAAGCTGCTGGAAAGTGCGCCCCACGCCCAGCTTGGAAAGCTCGCAGGCCTCGTGGGATTTTACATAATACTTTAAGAAATTTCATTTTCTTTCAACGGGTTTCTCTTTTTTTTACCAGGGAGCATTTATTAAGTAAAGATTTCTGCCCATATTAGGACTTGAAACGGATTCCCCCTCAATGGAATGGAGCTTTTACCTGTTGAGCCATGAAAGCCTTTCTAATATTTTGATCCGGCTAATAAATAATATGTTATAACCTATTGCACGAACGAGGGAATTCCATGACCGCCTTATAGAATGATTAAAATCTGTACAATCTTTTCGTATTTTCTGATCAAACACGTGAATAATTATTTTGCCTCAAAATTACAGGCTTCCCTTTATAAGAATTGAGGTACAAATTGCTTCAACAGTTGAAGGATTTTGTTGACTTTATTTAAAAAAACTAAAACTTGGTACATTTCACCACCAGTATTTCCCAGTGATTTAACTTATTAAAGAATTTGTTGAGCAAACGGGCTAAGCAACATTTTTTTGCCATTTAAAAATTTGTTTCTACTATTATCGAAATTGACTTTCTCTGAGCTTGTGATAGTCTTTTCAAAAATAAATGTAATATTTCAGAAACCAAACATGATATACTATGTAGGGCAAAATAAACCCCCCCCCCATAAGGAGAGGTCATGAGAAAGAGAAAATAGAAAAAAGTAGAAGCTAAAGTTTGAATGCTGTTAATTTTTTAGTTTTTTCGTTTCTACATTTTTCAAGTTGGTGTATAAATCAAACCTCACTTTTTCAGAGCTTGTGAGAGTCTTTTAGAGGAAAGTTGTTTGTAATCTAGGAAAATTAAGTTTATGTGTTATTTTGTTCGTTTGCCTTTTATTAAATAAAATAAACTCATAAATTGTGTGTATTTGCTTTCGGATTAATGTTTTAGTTTGCTAATGTTTAATTGAGACCAGATATACATAAAAGGGTATGCAACTGGTGATATTACTAATGATATACAACCATTTTCTACTAAATGCAACTTCAACGCTATGAAGAACAAAACTTAAAGAAATACATATGGAGTTTAAGTTTTTAATTGTTTTAAAAAGTAGAATTGTGGCAAACAGTCAAACTTAAGCGTAAAGAGCGAGGGATTGCGGAGGGGACAACCCACTTCATACACGGAGTAATTTCTGTTCGTTTTAAGTTTTAATGTCGCTCCTTACTTTCAGTTAAAAAAAACTAGTTTTTTTTTATGTAATCAATTTACAAGGAATGAGAGAGTAAAAAGGAAACACAGGTAGAACTATGCCATAAAAAAGAATACTTCAATAAAAATTTCTACTGCCAATTCCACAGCCATCCCGTAAAAGGGGTTACCACAAAAACAACATCCCCACATATCAGTTGATAAAAACCAGAACACCCACAAGTTTTTTCTACCTTCTTCGTTATAGACACATTTTCAGAGGACGAAATTTTCTGGCCCACCTCATGGGTCACAATTTTCTGGGGAGTAGGCCAATGGTTAAATACAAAATAATCTAAACACACCCGGAGTAAAAAAAAAAAATAATTATCTGAATCAGTACATAGCATGGTAGAGGATTGTTCGATTCATTTGATACAGTTCATACAGAGCTTTAGTGAATGTCTTATCCTTGTATGGTATACCAGATATATACATTAAAGTGATTAGTGATGTGTATGAGAACAGTCCTGCTGTAATTAAGGTAGGAAATGAGGTCAGTTGCTGATTCTGTATTGAGTCAGGAGTTCAGCAGGGTTGTGTTATATCCCACTTTATATAGATCACTTTTGTGGACTTTTTTTAAGAAGCACAGGAAAAGCATTGGGGATTGTTGTCTCTATTACGTTTTCCATTGTTGTTTTTTACGGCAAGTCGCGTGCCGTTGCAAAGCTTTGGTGGGTTAATATTTTCCAACATGATTATTGTTACGCCTATTTTTAGTTGTAGCACGTGTCATGGAAACCCTGGGAGATCCAGCGAATTTTTACTTTCTCTTTCAGCCGCAAGCCTGGGTTCGTGTTGCTCTTGTAATACATCGAGACGCTTTCTTTTGGTAATTTCTCTCTGAGCTGCAAGCCTAACCTATGATCGATCAGGCGACCAGCGCAGTGCCGATGATATTTTTGACCGCGAGGAAACAGCAGAACGCGTTCGAAGAATTCTGAAGACACTGCCGGCGGCCCAGTACGAAGTTGTCATCCTGAAACACTGGGAAGACCTGACCTTTGCTGAAATCGCGGAAGCACTTGGCAAATCACAGAACACAGTCGCCAGTCGATACCGATACGCACTTGAAAAACTTCAACGAAGTCTCGAACCGGTTGTTCGCGATGCCAGTTCACATCACAACACAACATCACAAAGAACAACAAACAACACAACATCACAAAGGACAACATCACAACACAACATCACAAAGAACAACAAACATCAAACAACACAAAGAACAATATCACAACCCAACATCACAAAGAACAAAAAAAACACAACATCACAAAGAACAACATCACAACACAACATCACAAAGAACAACAAATAACACAACATCACAAAGAACAACATCACAACACAACATCACAAAGAACACAAACAACACTGTAAAGGAAGCGTACATGTGGGATTTTACGTAACGACAGTGCATACGCAGGATGTGACGTAATCTTACACGCGGGATTTATGTAATAACGGGGGCACATGTGGGTAATAAGTCATGACAACGCACACGTGGGGTGTTACGAAATGACTACGCATATGTGGGATGTTACGTAATGACAGTACACACATCCGTGTTAAATAATACTTAAAAATATTTTTTCTTCGGGATTCTTTTTCTTTCAATGCCTTTTTGTTTTTCCTCGTCAATGCCTTGCTCTTTACGCTAAAGTTTTTTTTAGTACTTTCAAAGGAGCTATTTATTCAAATTTAACTCTTGTGATTTAGGGTTCATTCTTAAAGAATTAGAACGAAATTCAAACTTTAGCGTAAAGAGCAAGGCATTGACGAGGGGCAAACCCCCTCATATACATAGTAATTTCTGTTTGTTTTAAATTAAATCTTGCTCCTTATTTTCAGTTGAAAAAGCTTGTTTATTATTTAATTTAATACAAAGGCCCTAGTAAAATTTAGTAAATTTTAGCAAAATTAGTAAAAATTTAGTAAATTTCGAAGATTTAGTAAAATCATCGGAAAGGCTATGCTTTCTTGTCTCCTTAAACTTCTAAAATCTAAAAAGTTTCTTCATGATTTTCAATTTGGTTTCTTAATGAAGCATTCCACTGAGCTTGCCTGTATGACCCTTTTGAATTTTATACATTCTGCATTGGATTAGGGATTAATTCCGGGTGTTATATTCCTGGATATTCGCAAGGGTTCAGAAATTAAAGAAAGGCCTTTTTGAAGAAATTGAAATTGTCCAGAAATTATTCAGGGTTATGTGGGAGGATCTTTCCATTGAGGAATTTAGAATTTCCATGAAGGGGGCACTGGATTTTCCAGCATTATTTGAAAAAACAACAATGAGAAATTAAATAAAAAACAAGTTTTTTCAACTGAAAGTAAGGAGCAGTATTAAAACTTAAAACAAATAGAAATTATTATGTATATAAGGGAGTTGGGCCCCTCTTCTATTCTGGCAAGAAATCTAGGTATAATGAAGAAACTCAAACATTTTTTTCCTAAATCTGTCCTCCACCATTTTATTTTTCTCTTATACACCCATATATACTTTGTTCAAGTATTTGGCTCTCCACTTTTCCTTCTATCCTTAAGCCAATAAGAGTTCAACAAAAGCACGCAGTTAGGCTTTTAGCAGGGATTCCTCCTCGTCAATCTATTCGGGAATTTTATCCAACCTTGAAAATTTTGCCAGCTGCGAGCCTCCGTCTCACAGATATAAACAAAATAATAAAATAGAGAACTAATAGAGAATTTTTGGATCCACAGAGGGTTTCAGAATTGAAAGGCTATGCAAAAGATTGATTGGAGTTGATGACGATTAGAATAAAAAAGAAAAAGGTTTGCACTTGGGGAAAATGTGCAGAGAAAATTGTGCAGCTGAGCAGCACTGTATCTGTCGCTTTTTAATCGTTATAAGCGGTCCGTGGTTGTATAACGAAAATAACTGAATTTTTTCTCCGTACATGTGACGTATTTTTAACCTACGAAGGGGTGATCGGATCTTAATGAATTTTGGTATTTAGAAGAACCTCGTAACTCAGATCTCTAATTTTAAATCCCGACCGGATCCAGTGTCGTTGGGGGGAGTTGGGGGAGGAAACCGGAAATCTTGGAAAACGCTTAGAGTGGAGAGATCGGGATGAAACTTGGTGGGAAGAATAAGCACCAAGTCCTAGATAGGTGATTGACATAACCAGAATAGATTCACTCTCATTGGGGGCCCAAGTTCCAATTTTTTCTCCGTCTGTTTTTTGTTCATAATTTTTTGGACATTGCTGAAACTAAAGAATATAGTCGTCTTACTTATTATCTTATTTTAGATATGCTAATGTAATTTATTACATTTTTGATTTGACACGGTTAAAAATCGCGTAAATAACACACGGAAGCCAGTCATATTGAAGTGCATCATATACCGCAAGGTTTTTATTTTTTATTTTTAGAACTATAAGTACATTAGGGCATTCAAAGCCGGATACAACAAAATATTAAAAAAAAATATTCAAATGTTTGTGACTTTTCTTAATAAGCTTCATTCCATTCCCCCTCTTTTTTTATTCTTCCCTTTTGAATCATAAACCTCCAGTTTCAATTGTACCTACACCCTACCCTGTAAAGTCCTGAAAATATGTTTCTTAACAATTTGTTTTATTGTCTCATAACTATCATGTATGTTTTTCAAAATTGCATGAGTGATTTTGGAAAATGGATCTAGCTTCTGATTGATCCTAGGGACCACGTTGCCGTCCGCGTCGATGGTGGCGAGATCTCCGGTCTTGAACCAGCCGTCATCGGTGAACGCGCGGGCATTGGCCTCTTCGTTGTCGAGATAACCTTCCATGATCGTGTAGCCGGCCATCTCAAGCTCGCCCTCCTCGCCGACACCGAGAACATCACCGTCGGCTGGGGTACGGCCCGCCGCGCCGCCCGTGGCGCCTCCCCCGCCCGACGCACCGCGCACGCCCGGCAGCGCATCCCCCGCCGTCCGCATGGGGCAGGATGAACATTCGTATCGAAACAACATTGATTTTGGGTCATGAAGTTTCATCAAGAGGACAATATCGGGGTTTATTCCACGGCAGGAGGCATGCTCCCACTCACTACAGAAGAAACAGCGAAATGATGTGCTGGCTTCAGTCTGGGTGTGGCAATAACTGCAAGGTTCGCTACGCGATTGTATGGTAGGGGTTTCATGAATCAAAGGACTTTTACCAATGATCGAGGGTTCATCGTTGTCTGAAGACTGCTGCCAGCAACAAAAGAATATTACCCAAATACGTTTTATTTTGTTCATTGAATTTTTTTTTTACCAAATTTAGGCTTGTTTTAAGGAACCAAAACTTGGGAGTTGGGGGAACGAAGAAGCTCATGATAAAAAAGAATTTAAATCCCAAATGCTTTTAAAATATTTTACTTTTTTGCGTTTTTACTTTTAAATCAAAAGTAAAAATGTCCTTGATTTTCATTAGTAGGAATAATATTGGCCGAACTACTACTACTACTACAGTTATATATTTGTGAGGCTTGGTAGTGACATGCAATCTATTATTACTACTAAAACTGTTACTGCGAACAACTCACCGCACCACCAAGCCGCCTGAAACCAACACAGCTGCGCAGGCTCCTCCATCCCAAACTGTCAAAAAGACTCGGTCTTCACACCCTCCTAAAAATTTCAAATCACTCATAAATATTTCATAACTCCATCCTCCAGCCCCATTTGGGAATGACCAGATTTTCGTATGACTTTAAATGGGTGGCCAGTACAGGACGGAGACCAACATATCTTGTCAAGTCTGCACCAAAGCGCTTAAGCCGCCTTAGAACCGAACAGCAAGAAGTCCCTGGGACATCCAGCACGGTTGGAGACTTTGTGCAATCCTGGGCCCATCTTGGTCACAATATAGTTTTCAGCACTTGGCGATGCTCTTTTATCAACAAGAGTCGAAATCCTTCTCGGGCAGTCCCGAGCCTATTACCTCCAACTCATTATATATTCATGCCTACAAATATTATGCTGTTTGAAAACATAGAAGCAACTACACAAATTGTCTGGCATTATAAATGACGTGATAAGAAGTTGCTTTGTTTTTGCTGAAATGGCTTTTGGAAAATGTATGCGTCATTTTATAAATTAGCTCTGAGAAATCAGACTACTTTGATAAATAATGCTTCAATAGAAATTTCAAAGAAAATTTTGACTGTGGCAGTGATTCAGCTATATTGGTTTAGCTGCTGACTTGTTTTTGTTTTTTTTTTTTCGAGACAGAATTAATCTTTTTACATTAAATCTGAAATACTACGAATAAACTTTAATGTTCGTAATACTATATTGTCTAAACTACTTTTAAATCCTTAGAACGAAATAACTGTGGACGATAGAATAACAAATGTCTAAAAAGCGACACCGCATTGTTACGGCTGCCAACAATTTAGTTGCTAAGGAAATTAAGAAAATTTACCAGACTTTGTCATGCACTACTTGTCTAAACTTCCATTTGGGTTATTAAATACATACTATTGAAATTACCACACGGATCAAAATTTGAGATAGCCACTTTGTTCATCATAGTCGAAACACCTAATAACTATGTCTTTCGGAGTGACTTACTCCCCCAAAGTCCCCGGGGTAGGGGCTGCAAGTTACAAACTTTCACCAGTGTTTACATACAGTAATGGTAATTGGGAAGTGTACAAACGTTTTCAGAGAGACTTTTTTGGTTAGGGGAGGGGTTGAGGTAAGGGGGCTACGTAGGAGGGTCGTTCCTTTGAGGAAGTTGCTACAGGGGATACAAAGAAAAAAATCGAAGTGCAGAATGTTTCACAAACAAAAATCAGGGCGTAGCATGTTTCTTGAAAAAAAATCAGCACACAATAAGTTCCATGAAAAAAAAAACAGTTTTACGAGGAGAAAATAAGTGTTTAAGTTTCACGAAGAGAAAAATCAACATGCGATAAGTTTCAGGAACAAAAATAAGCAAGAATAAAATGTAGTACGAACAAAAATCAGCACGCAATTCAACAAAATCCGTTTTACGAGGAGAAAAACTTACTCCCCCAAGGTCCCCGGGGGAGGGGCTGCAAGTCACAAACTTTGACCATTATTTACGTATAATAACGGTTATTATGGAGTGTACAGACGTTTTCAGGGGGACTTTTTCGCCTTGGGTTGGGGTGGTTCGGGGGAGAGGGTTACGTGGGAGGATTTTTCCATGGAGGAATTTATCATGAGGGAAGAGAATTTCCATAAAGGGGGCACAGGATTTTCTAGCATTATTGAAAAAAAAAAAACACTGAGAAAATAAGAAAATCATGTTTTGTCTCTGAAAATGAAAAAAAAAAAAAAAACAATTACAGAGTTCTATTGAAGCAGTTGTCAGCATCAACGCTATTTTGATTAAACATATATTATTTTGTTGACAAAGTTAGTATGTCGATTTGAAAAAAAAATTACAGAGTTCTATTGAAACAGTGGTCAGTATCAACACTATTTTGATTAAACTTATGTTACTTTGTTGACAAAGCTATTATGTTCATTTAAAAATCAAAAACAATTACAAATATTTTCTTCCTTCCCATTTCTATGTGAATTGACGTTTTTGGAATAGTCCTTAATCACTCAGACGAGGAAAATATCATTTAATCCCTAAAAAAAATTACAGGTATATTTGCCACTTATAAAAACAATTTATTTTGTCTCACTAAACTTTATTGTCATAACATTGGACCATGGACTGAGACTTTCTCAAAAAGAACTTCTCAGAAACATAAGTTTAAACTTCGCCTTTGAAGACAGAACTGGGGCCTGCCTCCAAAAGATCCGTCCCGCCCTTAAATTGACCTCTGAATGGTTCTGTTGTCAATTAGAATAGTGAACGTGACTGAAATACGCTAGAATAAGTTATTTAGCGGTTTTTTCTAACTAAAGCAGAATGTTCAATGCAATAGATGGACTGGGGAAGGCCCGGGCATCTAAAAAAACATATAGCATAGAAACTATAACATCGTGTGATTTGTAGAAACGCTAATGAAGTCTCATCAATGACTTAGTTCAGGATATAAAACAGAGCGATAGATCTCCACGGTGATGCCGTCGATGCCGGTTCAGCTTTTCGAACCGGAAACCGACGACGCCGATTCTGAGGCCGAAGCGGCAGAGTAACTGCAGGTTTTGGGTAGCAACGGGTCCCACTCGGCCGGCGATACCAGCGCGGTGCCGACGCGAACGGTCGTATTACAGCCCGTTCTGCGCACCCGTGCCGATTCCCAGCCGCAAAGAAGCCCCGACACACAGCTGGATGAAACCGCCGGGCTCGCCGACGCGATCGCGCTCGCGCTACATGGCAACCCTGTTCGGCTTCGTCTTCCTGTCGCACCAGGTCGGCTCGTTCCTGGGTGTGTGGCTCGGCGGCAAGATCTACGACGAAACAGGCTCCTATGACGCCATCTGGTGGCTGGGCATCGCCCTCGGCATCTTCGCCGCCATCGTGCACTGCCCGATCCAGGAAAGACCCGTTGACCGGCTCGCTGCTGCACCTGCCGAGTAAGAGAAGCCGGACCTTCAAACTTGAACGTTGAGGCACAGAACGTATTATTGTACAATCTAGTATACGCACGAAAGCGTGTTCTTAATAAAGTTTAAAGAGAGAAATGAAGTGATCTTATGAGGTATTTTAATTTGCACCCATTTGGGGGAAAATAGCCTAGGCTATTTATATTAACAGAGAATTCAGATAGGCCTAGCTAAGAAACAAACCTATCTATACAATCAGAACTTCATCCTGATTCAGCTATTAGATCCTAACTATAGCCTAGCGGCCTATACACTTCAGCCTGAATTAGCCAGCCCTACTGGGAAACCACCTTCTGGTACGTAGGGAGAAGATTTTTAAGTTTTGGAACTCCATGCCATTGATTACGAAAACTATAATTTTTGAAAATCCGAAGAACGAAATGTCTAAAATTCATTTTTGTCATTTTTTTTAATTAAGAGGTTCCACGTATGTCTTTATAGTTTTTATTTTAATACCTAAAACAGAAATAAATATTTAATGTATAAAATTAAAGGCGGAAGATATTCACTTAAAGAAAAAATGTTGCGACCGGCAAAGAGAAAGTAATACACACTAGAAGAATTTCGTATAGGAATTCAGGCAACTTCCCCCAGCGTAAAATGTCTCCTGAAAAGTTCACCCCTGGAAACTTCCCTCCCATGGAGATTATCCCCATCAAAAACCCTCATAGCAGAAAGTTCGTCCTCCCACCTGAAAAATGTGTGAATACTTCCCAATAACGAACACTATACGTAAACAATGGGCAAATTTTGTAGCTTAACGACCTTTCCCCAGGGGCTGTGGGGGATTTTATCTATTAGAAATATTTACTAATTTAAGAAACCTTTGTTTTAGTTTTCAAACAGTTCGTGATAACAAACTGTAAGTAAAGAGCGACCCGGCTCAAAAGTAACCAAAACTCAAAAATGGAATTTTGATACCATCTATCTATCTATATATATAAAAATAAGTTGTCTGTGCGTGTGTGTGTGTCTGTCGAGTGACGTCATGTTTGTGTGTCGACTGACGTCATGTTTTCGACTGACGAAATTAAAGACCGGGATACCAGATTTTAGTTAAAAAAAAACAACGGTTCGGCGATGTGTATTTCTTAGTGACGCTGAAAAATAAAGAAGAAAAAGAAAACTGAAAAATGAAAAAAGGTAAAAAACTAAAAAAAAAATAAAAAGAAAAAAAACACTCAAAGAGAAATTACAGACCGGGACACAAATGACGACCGGCACAGAGGAAATATAAATGACGATCGGGACTCTCAAAGAGTAATTACAGACTGGGATACCGGGACACAAATGACGACCGGAATTTTGAGATAGCCATTTTGGACAACGTATTTGAAAGGTCCAGAAATTGTGTCTTTGAGGATGATACCCCCCCCCCTTACAGCCCCCAAGGCAAGAGCTGCAAATTATACCCTGGTAGCATTTAAGGCTTATATAGAAAGGGTAATTGCACAAACATCAGAGGGGGCTTATTGGATTGCTAATCAGAAGTTTTAGTGTTCTTTTTGAAATTCATACGGATGGGAGGGTGGATATCCCCCCATATACACACCTCATAACGTTCTCGGCAATATGCTTCTTTACCGCTTCGAACAAAGGCCTGCCCTTGTCGGACATGCGCAGGTCATTGAGTGCGTGTTCGCGCTCTGCATCCGTCATAAATCATTCTCCTCCCGGAATCGGGGAATTTGCGTTGCTTCTTCTGTCAGCTGGCAATCGGTTTAGCCCTGGACGTGCGCTGCCCGCAATGCCGCCAGCGTCGCGGCTCAAACAGAAACGGCGCGCCTTCCGGGGGCGCGCCGTCTGCAATCGCTGTATTGCGTATATGAGGGGTTTCAACTTTCGTCACTCTTTAACACTAAAGCTTAGATTTTGTCCCAATTCCTTAAGAATGACGTCTGAATCCCAAAGGCCGTAGAATAAATAGTTGAAATCACTACAAATACTTTAGCGTAAAGAGTGAGCTATAACGAGGAAGTAGACCCCTCACATGCGTAATAATTTTTTTTCATTTTAAGTTTTAATGCTGCTCCTTACTTTCAGTACAAAAAACTTCATATTTATTTTTTCATAGGCCGCGACGCCGCGTTTTAGGGAGCACGGCTCGGGTCCGGCATGAAGCGGACCGTCATGCCGGGTTCGCGTCGTCCGCCGTCCCGTCCTTCGCCTGCGCCGCAATCCGCAGGAGCGCCGCCAGCCGTTGCGCGCGCTCGACTTCGCTCATCGGTTCGGCCGGGATGTCCGCGCCAGGCGGCGCCGCCGGGTCGTTCAGGCCGAGCATCTGGCACAGCTTGTCGAGCGCCCGCAGCTTGTCGTGCATCATCAGCCGTCATGAAATAAAAAAACAAGTTTTTTCAACTTATGATAAGGAGAAACATTAAAACTTATGGACAAAATTTATTACATATATGACGTTGGGTTGCCCCCTCCTCAACACTTTGCTTTTCATGCTACAGTTTTCGGCACTTTAAAAAAGTTACTTATTGTTCTAATTAAATGACCCTTGTTTTCCAGGAGTCGTTTATAAAAAGAATTCGACAAAAATTTATACTTGATTGTAAAGAATGAGGTTTTGGAAGGGGGCAACATATTGAATTTTATATCTATTTTTTTTTTAGCAAATTAATATAATAAAATATTTTTATTATATTAGTTCGCCATACAATTCTCAATATATATCCACTATTGGTTTAAACACTTTGAGTCTTCATTGGGATACAGAGTGTTTTAAAAGTGGGTCGTTAGGTCAAATGAATCAGGTTTCTTTGCATTCTATGATGTTTTAAAAAAAAAAAACGTCTTTGAGTGTGTGGTTGACTACTCTTGCTGAGGGACTGAAATTTCTAGAATGCTCAAGCCACATTATAGTCACATTTCTGGATAAATTCCAAGTTTGTGTAGGATTGAAGCTTTAATATTGCATTCTTCGCGTAATTGGGTAATTCGAACAGTATTCCACTTATAGACGTAAAACTTACGATTAAATTTCTCTTTCACTTAATTAGAGTGAAGAATTCAGATATAAATTATTGTTTCATTTGAAAAGATGGAGGCTTTCACCTCTTTTTTAGTTATTTCTAACAAAAAAGTCTATCTCGGATACAAGATTTTCTTATATAATAAAGACTTCACAAATAAAATAGTTTTATAGACATTAAAAACTTAATCTTCTTAAATTTATGGCAAAAAATGGCTCTAAAAGTTTCAAATATAACTCATTATACCGAAGGATAATTAAAAAAAAATAACTAGAACAGTATTTCATTAAAGAAAATAACTTGCATTCCTACTGGCAGCAGTAATGACTTTTTTTTATCACACTAGCTACTTAGCTTTTATTTTTGAAAAGCACTGGGTACTTTTAGTTGTTATGGGCTGTGGTTTGCTCTTTACTAGGTTGCATCTGATGCTTCAACCATGACAAAGAGTTAATTGCAAATTCTCCCCAAAAACTAGCTTACGCTGATAAGCAGATTCAGCAGCCTGCTGATAAGCAGACGATTTATTAAACTTAATAAGGGGGCTGGGAGGGGGAGTGTACAGGAGGTGTTCTTGTAAACGTCCAGTTACAGATTCTGGTAAGTGCCTGATTTGTACTTCAGAGCTTTTCCACTGCAAATAGCCCCCCCCCCCGCGTCCTCTTTTCCTTAGATTCATCCAATCCAAAATTCTAAGATAGCCCGTGTTCAAAATAGTCCAAACATAACGGTTGGCACAACCCCCAACACCTTGGGGCAAGGGTTGTAAGACATGCCTCGATGGCATATAAGGTTGTTATAGAAGGGGTAGTCGTATAAACTTTGGAGGAGGCTCATTTGATTGAAAATTGAAAGTTTTAGCTCTCTTTTTAAAGAATAAAAGTGATGGAATGAAAACATCAAGTGAAATTTGGTTAGAAATAACAGAGGTATTGAAAGACAATAAAGACGTGAAAAAGACAATGGTGCATTCATGGCACATTCATGTTCTGGCTGCCTTTTTAAGTAACCAAAAAATCGGAGGGTAACTAGGCTTCCTCCGTCGCTCCTTTTTTTCAAAATCGTCCGACCAAACCTATGAGACAGAAATTTAGCCAAAAAATAAATTAATATGCAAATTTCGTTTCAATTATTTATGTATGGAGAGCCAGGTGAGCCAAAATCAAAACATGCATTAATTCAAAAACGTTCAGAAATAAGTTTAAAACGAACAGAAATTACTCCATATATGAAAGGGGTTGTCCCTTCCTCAACGCTTCGCTCACACTAAAGATTTTTATTGTTTTAAAAGTAGAGAAAGAGTCAAACTTTAGAGTAAAGGGCCAGGCATTGAGGAGGGGACAACCCCTTTCACATATGGAGTAATTTCTGTTTGTTTCAAGTTCTAATGTCACTCCTTACTTGCAGATATTATCAGGCTGATATGAGGGTCAGTGTCATTATCGGATATCGGGAAGAGATTATTGGTTATCGGCTGATTTATCCATAACTTGTCCAGAAGAGGGTATCAGAATTCCTCAGTTAGTTTTGTTTGTCTAGTCTTGGGGGCACAGCTACCAGCTAAGTCTGACCATGGTTGAGAGAAAAGCAGAAGTGAGGTGAGTCAAATGAAGTCAAAATATATTTGTTGTCAATACACGCCCAGTGCAGTAATGTTCTAAATGTTAGGAACAGGCGAAGGCTACTCAGAGTAATTTAGAGCTAATATTAGAACAATACTTATCAATTTTATGCAAAAATCAAGCAAATATTTTCTTATTATTGGCTCTCTGAAAACATTCTCAAAAATGAAAAGTTTATACTTGTCAATTCATGTCGAAACGTCACATTCACAGAAGTATCCAAGATTTAAAAACTGAGGTGCTCTTTAAAAATTACTGTTCCTTGGTATTTTCATTGAAAAGTGTAAAACATAGCCCCTCAAAAGAATCAAATTTTTATGCTGATTTTAAATATGTTTTAAATATATAAGTTTCATCGAATTTAGTTTTACCCATCAAAAGTTACGAGCCTGTGAAAATTTGCCTTATTTTGGAAAATAGGGGGAAACACCCCTAAAAGTCAAAGAATCTTACATCATCGCATTCAGCGTATAAGAGAACCCAACTGTAGAAGTTTAAAGCTCCTATATACAAAAATGTGGAATTTCGTATTTTTTACCAGAAGATCGATCATGCGGTAACCCCGCGACATGGCGCATTCCATCCTAAAGGTGTGCATAGTCTATACATAATAAACCGTTAATATTGACATTTATTTGGAAGCTTCGTTTAACTAAGCTCCTTCATTAGAGATATATTAAAATCATTTACAGTAAGGTATAATTGTGCATCGACTACAAGGTAGGAGGTCCTGTGGATCTTTGTGTAGGTGGTGAGGGGTGCCTGAAGCATCAAAAAGGGTTTTTTGATAAATTATAGTGTTCTCGGATAATTGTAGAATCAGACATAAAGCTTACAATATTATCAGAAGGATAACAAAATTGTAGTTTACAGAATGTTAAATTGTTCAGAACCTTTGATTATTTAAAATTATCATTTTCTATTACTCAGCGAAATGTAGCCTGCGTGCATACTATCCAAGCTGAAGTGGATAGTCTACAGATATGGATATGGATACAATGGATATGGATGCTATCCACTATCCACTATCCACAGACTATCCAAGCTGAAGTGGATAGTCTATGGATATGATTTTTAACGTCAGCGTTGCATAAACTTTTAATATTTAATAATAATACTACCTAGGAAACTGAAGCTATCCAATTTATCGATCTTCTCTTTACTCAACATAACCGCTTCACCTTCATTTATTCTCAGTCTCAGGAACTTATTCAAAAAAGTTTGTTCTAATGAGCAGTAAGTAAGGAGTGACTCTGCTCAATAATAATCGGAACTCCAAAAAACAGAATTTTCATATCAATAGATGAGTCAAAAGAATTAGCTTTTTTACCACAGAATCCCTGCTATTTTAGCAGGAATTTTCAACATTTTAGATTGAAAAGGGCTCAGACGTGTAGAAAGTTAGGGAACTTCAGCTGTTGCATATCATAGGCAGCGCAATAGCGCTGCCAAAGTACAAAATGAAGTTGGCACAATGTTCACTTTTTTTTAGACCAGCACACTTCGTATAGAAGAAGCTGTAGTAGAAAAACTTCGAAAGGGGCTCATTCGATTGGAAATTGAAAGGGTTGGTGCCCTTTATAGTATAAAAGCAAAATAATACATATCCATTAAACAATTGTCAAAGTAGGCCGATAAAAAAAAAATAGTGCAGCCAATTGTCAAAATAAATACAAGGCCATGGAAGGTATGAGAGGTTAGTCATGGCTTGGATAGACATTATTTCAGTATATACCCAGATAAAACTGAAGCTTAAAACAGGTATGAGGGCTTAAAAAGCTTGTCACTAGACCCAAATTATTCTGGAAGAGCTCCTTCAGGTAATATGAAGCAGGGGAAAGGATACGTTGAGCATGGGGATGGTGTTAGGGCGGCTAAGGAGGCTGGGTACAAGGGATAAAGTATTGCCGTTAGGGCCAGCCAGTTAAAGAAAGAATTATCAGAGAAAATAGAGAAAGAGTTATGGAAACGGATTTCACGGGATTCAGCGGAAATGCTCGGTATTGTCGCGGATTTGGCAAGATCGGCAGAGTCAGAACAGACTAAATTAAAGGCGGCTTTAGCGTGGTTGGATATGGGGGGATATAAGATCGAACGTTATACTAGGATTCGAACCCTCGTCCTCTCAGACAAAGGATCCTGAATCCAGCACGCCAATCCACTCGGCCAGGACTAGGACAGGAAGCTTTACTAAAAGACTGACCTATAATATGGAACAATTGAAATTAAGAAGCGTTTCGTTTGAATAGTTTAGGCTACCAGACACTTTACTAGTACCAGCAATTATCAAACAGTCACAAAATTAGCTGAATAATTAAACAGCTATGGGGTATGATGATAGATTTTCTTTCCTTTCATTGTTTATAACTTTGTACAATTCATAGTCATAAAAACCACCAAGAATCTCTTCATCTACTGTATCACGTAGGCGATATGTTACAGATTTAATATCTAAGACCTTTGAAACACACACTAAAAACCTCAGTAGACCATAGATAGTTCCCCATTTCAAAATCATTAGTAGATTTATTGATTCGGACTGTATCACCAACATAGAAATTCTTCTTTTTCAGTTCCCTTTTATTGGAAAACTTTAAGAAAATTGTCAAGTGGGTCCAAAATCTAAAGGATCCTAAGATCCTAAACTAGATAATGCTTGTTCCGTCCCGTCAGAAGGGACAACATCTATATAAAAAAAAAATACAAACTAGAAAAAAAAACTATCAAGAGCAACTCGTAAAAATTTTCATCGAAAAAAATAAAATAAAAACAAGAAAGAACTATTCGCTTCAAGTTCAATTCACATGCATGCTTAGCTAGACATCAATGTCTGGGCAAAATCGTTATCTCCCAATCATAATTTGCCTAATGGAAATCATTCGTAGTGAAGAGACATATCATTATATGATCAGTCAACTATCTCAACGAATCGATGAATTATATACGAAATTATTTGATCTATTAAATTTTCATGTCTATCAACCGTATTTCTATCGTTTGAGTGAATTGTTGTATTATTTAACGACGACTCTATCTGATCGACAAACAATTGGTGAAGAATATGTTTGTTTAATTCAATATGATTCAACGACGAGAAAAATCCCAAGATTTTCTTCAGATACTTTTGAAAAACGGAATTTTGATACTAGTGGATACATCAAAAGAATCATATTTTTATGCTGATTTCAAATATATAAATTTCATTAAATTTAGTCCTACCCATCAAAAGATAAAAGCCTGAGAATATTTGCTTTATTTTGGAAAATAGAGGGAAACATCCCCTAAAAGAGGAATCTTAACGAAAATCACACCATATCATTCAACGTAGCAAAGACCCCCCCCCCCCCCACTGTAGAAATTCTAATGGAAATGAAATTTTCTAGTGAAACAAAAAGATTATTTCTATCTGTATTTATTAATTAACAACAAAACAGGAATAGTTCAACAAAAAACGAGGGGCAAGGCACAACTATAAATTGGTATTATCACACTCTAAAGAGATTTTTTAAGAAGTTATAAATGTTAATTTGTTATTGTAGTAAATAGATATTCTAAGGAATCCTGACATAAACGTTTAAAATAGGTCAAACATTTCCAACAAAGTTAAAAGTCTACAAGCAAATATAAAACCTTCAAGTACGCCGCGAAGGCGTCGGCGGCCGAGATCCAGCCCTCCATCACGCCCAGCCCCAGACCGAGCGAGCCGGAGATCGCCACCAGATCCGCCAGCGCGCCTTCCTCGATCCGCCCGGCATCGCGCCCCAGGGCCTGCGCCCCGCCTTTGGCCGCGCCCAGGTACAGCGTCTCGCCAACCGAGCCCTCGCCCGGCACCAGCACGTTGCGCGCCAGGTCGCGCAGGCGCTGGGAATACTCAAGCGTTCGCAGCTCTTCCGGCAGCGTCGAGGAGACCGTGAAGGGCTACCAGCGCCGCGAGGAGCTGGCCCAGTCCGAGGCCGACATCTACGCGCAGCGCAGCGCGATCATCGCCCGCCAGCTGCAGGTCGCCGAGGAGCAGCTCGCCGGCGACCTCAACAACGCGCTCGCGGTCAACTTCAACAACCGCGGTCGGGAGGAGCCCGTCGACTACCTCGTGTGGCTCGGGCTGTCGCAGGACGCTTTCGCGCCGGACGAGATCGTGACCGGCGACCTCAACCTCCTTTTATTAGAAGTTGAGACAAATTTTCTTCAGGCTCTTAACTTTTGATGGAGAAGACTAAAGTAATATATTGAAGGGGAAAATAAAACTTACATACTTAAAATCAGCATAAAAATTCAATTCTTTTGATGTTTTTGTTATCAAAATACCGTTTTTTAGAGTTTTGGTTACCATTGAGCCGGGTCGTCTCTTGATTACAGTTCGTTACCACGAACTGTTTGATTAACTTTTAGCTAGTATGTGCCGTCGTTTATCGTGTGGTCCCAGAGCGTATATGATAGCTTGTAGAGAACGTATATAGTAGCGTATTTAAACACTTGCCAGTGAGATTTGTTAATATAATCTGGGAATAACTTTCAGACGTTGCTTAAGGTTAAGGCAAATTAAAATCATTTAAAAAAACATGAATTCATTTCCGAATGCCATAAAAACCAATAATAACATTTGACTTCACTTCCTAGAAAATTAAGAATTTTTTAATAATAGTAGTATTGAAAAAATGGAGTGCACGGACTTGTTTTTCACGCTAATTACAGATATGTTGAAATCATTAAATTTACTGTTACCGATCAAGATATACGAGCCTGAGACAACACACCTGGTGTTTGAAATAGGGGGAAACAGCCCTCAAGTACAGCAACGCAATTTTAATAAAAAAAAAAATCACATTATCGCATTCAGCGTATCAGAGAACATAACTGTAGAGGTTTCAAGCTCCTATCTATATTATTTTACTTTTTTTAAAGATTTATCCATAAGAGTAGCCTACAGACCACCAGGGAGTCGTACGACATTGCCTCCCAGGACTATGGCTCGATCGCACGTAAGCGACCCGTCTCGTCGTTTGCTTTTCGCGGCAAGCTGGCAGCTGCCCTTACTTCCTTACTTACTGACCCGTGCCTCGGCTTAGGTGACCATTGCCCGCGCTCTTGCCAACCAACCGGACATCCTCCTGCTAGACGAGCCCACAGGCATGTCGGCCGCGCTTCTCTTTCTCCCTCCTCCCCTCCCCTCCCCCCCTCTCTCCTTTCCAAAGCAGTCTTTTAAAAAATTATCAATCTAATCTGGGTCGTTGTTATAATAGGGGAAGTCGCTATGGTTATTATCATGAGATACATTATCAGCACTCACCTCTCCAAAGAAATCTTTTAATAGTTTATCATACCATTCTAGTTCATTGTTATCGGAGGGCAAGTCAATATGGTGATTATCTTGAAACTGGAGTCGTGGTGTCACTATAGGTGTTCCCAGACCCTCAAAGAGGTTGTATGTCCCCTGAGTTTGTTAAGGTAGGAAATGAGGCTAGTAGCTGGTTTCGTATTGAATCATGAGTTAAACCAGGTTACGTTCTGTCCCAATTTATATAAATCATTTTGATGGACTTTGTCCTAAACAACACTGCAAAGTCTAGGGAATAGCATTGAATCAGATCGTAAAGTAAAACCCTTCTAGACTTATATTATGCTGATGGTTTGCGTATCCTAGATGAAAACGTTAACAAAATGAATGATGTTTTGGAGGTTTTGGGAGTTCAGGGTGCGTGTTGATTTTCCTCCGATTTTGTTCATGTCTGTAAACAAACATTAAATAGGTGGTAATCAATGGTAACCGCAACTTTAAAGCATAGACGTCTGTTTGCCATACAGCTGTCAAAATGAGGGCTAAAATAAACACTTATCTCCTCAAACATGGGAAAAGAATTTAAAAAAAAAATCAGTCTTCGTCAAATAAGCATACACCTCTGGAAGGCAGTTTCGGCAGGATTGAAGGTTGTCTTCAAAAGTACAATGCCTGCTTCAATGAACAGTAATTTTAGTAAAAAGTCATTGTTAATATTACTACTTAAGAATATAGGTTGGATGAATAGGAGTATTACTGTTTATATGGAGGGAAATTCTGTGAGACCTACTCCCCTACACCCCTACTCCCTCATTATAACTAATAAACACAGCCAACCGTGTGGCATTACTTCTTTTGCAACTGGAAAGCCTAAAGTATAGTTATTGGTACTTTTGAATCAATTAGCTTCTCATAATTTTAAATTGATTGCAAATACCAATATCAAAAACCTCTATTTTCTCTAAAATTTTTGGAAGTTTTATTTATAATTTCCTCTTTGACAATACTCACAATAAAATCAACCCAAATCAGCTTGGCTTTATGCCAAATCATAGCACCACACATTGCTTAATTTATATACTTGACACTGTTTTCAAACATCTTGAGTTAAATAGTTCCTATGTTGAGGCTGTTTTTGCTGATATTAGCAAAGCCTTTGACAACTTGGATCATCAAACAGTTATTGATAATGCCCATATTTGATTTTATCCTGTTTCAGAGATGAATCGAGTTTCTTGCCTTAGACAAATTCTGACCAATTTGGATATGGAAGAAAGCCCTATGATTACTATTCAATGTGATGGTGGTGACGTTGAAGTCAAGAAATCCCTTTTAACAACAGTTAGCGATGTCTTCAAGGTCATGCTAGAGGCAGATATGCTTGAAAAACGAACAAATGTTGTTGTAGCAAATGATGTGCATTTTGAAACCATGAAAACAATTATGGACAACGTTTTTCACCACCGCCCAGCGCTCGGAAAGATCCGCTGGAACCCTGACGTTTCAAAATGGTAAATCCCAGCAGGTCCTCTGTCGCTTCTTCTTTGGCATCAAGCCCCAGCAATACCACTTCTGCGCCAGCGATTGCATGGACCGAAATCTTGTTGTTCTTAGCTCTCTTGCGCATGGCACCCCTCAGCCTCGGCGAATGTGTGGATTGAAACTCGTCGTGAAAAGCAAACTCGGTATTCTCCAATTCCCAACAGGGAGAAGAGAGCATGAGAATCCTCGCCGGAAAGCAGTCAATCATCCAGATACGCCCCACCGCCCTACGCACCTCGCTGGTCACGACGGTCAGATCGTTGGCGGTTGGAGCGTCGTTCACGGCGGCCACGTTCAACGTAATGTTGGCGTCGGCACTCACGGTAGTGCCATCGTTGACACGGTAGGTGGCAGTGGTGGCGCCGTTGAAGTTGTCCTTCTTCTGCCAGCTGAGCAGACCGGTGTTGGTCAAGGTGAAGGTCAGCTCACCGTGCGCCTGACCCACGAGGTGCGCTCGCTCGATCCCCTGGGCGAGCTGACCCGGCTCCGGCGCCTCACCGTGTTCGACGCGCCCCCGGTGTCCCTCCGCGCCTTCGGCCAGCTGCAAGAGCTCGAGGACCTGTGGCTCACCGGCGCCGTCGAACAGGGGGAGCTCGCGCACCTGGGCCGGCTGAAGAAGCTCACCACCCTGCGCCTCGACGCCCGCGGGGTGTACGGCCTCCAGCCCCCCACCCCCCTATACCCTTTTAGAAAAGTCACTACAGAAGAATTTGCATCCAATATCTCACCTGCTGCAATTCTTTCCCTGAGATACCCTTGCAGGAATCTGCACCCTATCTCTGGAAGATACGTAAAGTACTGGTTGCCTGTCTTGCTCAGATTTGGTCTTACCATTACTCTTGCAGGAATGTTGTTAAAGACAACATCAGTCCCATCTGATTTTATCTCCAAATCTTTGATGTCTGATAATTTCAGTCCGTCACTGGAATCATACTATAAATGTCGACGAATCATGCCTTATCTTCTTCTCAAGGGAACTGTTTATCTAGAAATATAAGGACTAACGACTTCGCCAGGAACAATCAAGCGACCAGACACGGGCTATGCGAGGTACCTAGTTATATTCTTTGACGAAAACCTCTCCTACATACGTATCTTCCATGTTGTGGAGCTGAAGCTCTCCCATGACGTTGACACTGTCAAGAAACTGAAGTATATATTCCCTCAAAAAGTCTTCGTGTACTTTACAATGTATTGGGAGTCTTATGGAGGAGGGTCAAAAACATTGACAGATCTTGGATACATCTTGGATGCACTGGTATTACGCTACAGTTTGTATATACACTGTGTATCTAGTTGCAGATAAGTGTACCAAATTCAAAGTACACACAGGTGAAACTGTGAAAATCCTTAAAACATATTGAAGAAAAATTCTCTAGTTTAATCAATTGTTCTTGTTTCAGGAACAATATTGTTTACACAGTACTCTTTTTCTTTCTTCCATTCATCCTCGACCTTGTCGGAAATCGGCGCCGGGTTCTGGCGTTTGAGGTTGTGGTCGAAGCTCTCGAGCGGGGTGTCGCAGCCCAGCCAGCGCGCCAGCCCGTTCATCACGCCCAGATCCTGCACATCCTCGTAAGCCACATAGAAGGCGGTCTGTCCGCGTGTCTGCAACCCGTTCAGCAGCCGGATCTGAAAGCTCTGCAAGGCCTCGAGATGGGCCTCGAAATCGGCCTTGTCAAAGGTGGCCTTGGCGTCCTTGCGGCTTATCTTAGTGACCCCCTAGCACTCCTTTTTAATCAGGTGATAAAAACAGGTGAGTATCCATCAATTTGGAGAAATGGGTTCATTACCACAATACCAAAAAAAGATGCGCGCAATGATTTTTCGGATGTCGTACTGATCACCACGACACCCATTTGTAACAAAGTGTATGAAAGTTTTGTTGCAGTATGGCTGAAAGACCGTGTTCTGGACAAAATTGATCCGAGGCAGTTCGGAAATATGCCGAACACATCTAAAGGCTACAGAAAAACTGAAATTACACTGTATGCACCACAAGTATACAAAGTTTTTACTTCGTTTACCACCATGGACAAGCAATCGGTATTTTACGCGCCAGTACAGTGTTACCAACTATGAAGAAGCGATTCTGTCGCAATTCGACCGATGTAATCCATCAGTCAAAACCCACCCGTGGCCCAATGTTTTACAGCAGTAGTCGGCATCAGTTTTGTTTGTGTCAAATTAATTAGTGTCTTTTGCTTCTTTTTTTGTGCTCCCGGGGTCTGGAGTGCTTGGAAGGCAACTGACAGAGTAGGTTGATTAAACTTCAATCCATCATCCACAAGTATACCCAGGTCTCTTTCAGCATGGGAGGAAAATTCATCTGCCCAACACCATCTATTCCACACATGTGATACTGACCCCTCACAATCTTTCAGCCAAAATAAATTGTCCTGCATTTCTTCGTGTTGATTGTTTGCCCCGGTTTTGGGGCCTCGGCGGCACAGCGCGCATGTTCTGACTGTGGCAGCCTCGTTTTCTCAGCTGCCAATTTCTGTCTCCACCCCCACTTTCTTTCTCCATCCCTCACTCGCCCCTGTCCTTCTCGCTCTCTCGCTCCCACTCAGTCCCTCGCACACCCTATCTCTTTTTATATAGTGAATTCAAAAGAGGGGGAAAATTCATTGTTTCAAATTATTGTAATGTTTAGAAGAAATGAGATACATTTTAACCTCCTTTTCTTCATTCTCTCCATCTCTGTCTCTGCATTTCACAGTACCGACCACAGGTAATTTTAACTATTTATTCTACGACCTTTTTTAATTCAGGGATCATTCTTAAAGAATTGGGATAAAATTTAAGCTTTAGCGTAAAAACCAAGGTATTGACGACGGGATGAACCTTCCCATATATGTAAAATTCCATCTGCCGTCCTACCCAGTGTCTGGTTTACGCTAAAGCATTTTTAGTAATTTTAACTATTTATTCTACGACCTTTTTTAATTCAGGGATCATTCTTAAAGAATTGGGATAAAATTTAAGCTTAAAAATGATAATTTCCCAAATTGATCCATTAAAAGCTGTACTTTATCCTGAAAAGGGGGCATAAACGCTCTAATATCAAGGATAATTCTATTTTGTTGTGGAAAGCAAACTCTCTTTATGAAAAAAAAAACAACAAAAACAGTACAATCGCTAATTACTTCAAAGAAGGTAAAATGTTAGACAGAAAATGGTTTAATAATTGGGCAGTGACTTGACCGGATAATTGCATGCTGTAAAATCCCAAAAAAAGGCTTCACGTAATTCCCCCCTCTTTACGCTAAAGTTTTTTACTGTTTTAAAAAGTAGAGTTGAGAGAAAGAGTCAAACTTTAGCGTTAAGAGCGGGGCGTTGAGGAGGGAATAGCCCCTTTCATGTACGGAGTAATTTCTGTACTGTTTTAAAAAGTAGAGTTGAGAGGAAGAGTCAAATTTTAGCGTAAAGAGCGGGGCGTTGAGGAGGGAATAGCCCGTTTCATGTACGGAGTAGTTTCTGTTCGTTTTAAGTTTTAATGTCGTAGTTACCGACTGGGTGTGAAAAATTTATTAGAATTACTTTTGAATACAACAAACTCAGCCTGTCGATAAATTCAGAGTGTTTTGTCTGAGTAACAATAATTTAATGAAAGCACTTTAGAGTACAAAAAACTCAGCTAATCGATAAATTCCGGGTGTTTCAAGTGTTGACTGAAAATTAAAAATTTAATAAAAGCACTTTTGAGTGCAACAAACTCAGCTAGTTGATAAATTCCGTGTGTTTTAGTTGCAGGCTGAGAGGAACCTGCCTCGAAAAGCGGTGAAAAACGCCCCCGTGCCGGCCCCCGGAACGGCGACCGCCGTTATCCCTCCAACACGCGCCGAAGCAGCTCGATATCTTCCGAGAAACTGGGGTCCGAACCGCGCAATTCCTCGACCCTGCGGACGGCATGCATGACGGTCGTATGGTCCCGGCCGCCGAACTCCCGCCCGATTACGGGGAAGGAATGGATCGTCAGCTCCTTGGCGAGATACATCGCGACCTGACGCGGCCGGGTGAGTTGATGCTCCCGATGGCCACGTGATCGGCGCGCAGCATCGGCGCGAGCACGCCGTGCCGCGCCTTGGCGACCGCGTTCATCATCCCGTCACCGCCGATCGCGAGCACCCGGTCGATCGAGTCGAGCGGCACGAGCACCTCGCCGAGCTCGCCTTGCCCGTAGGCGACCATCGCCTCGACGATGTTGCCGCGCACGTGCGCGTCCTGAGGCCGGCTCGGGGTGATCTTGGGGCCCGCGTCGGTCGCCCAGATCTGCTGAATATGGTAGCGTGATTTTAAAAATATTCCCTAAATTTTTTAGGGTCGTTTCTTTCTTCTTCGAGAATCAGACAAATATTCTCAGACTCGTAGCGTCCGATGAGTAACCTTAAACTTAATTAACCTTATATATTTAGAATCAGCATAAAAAGTCAGTTCTTTTGATGTATCTATTATAATAAAAATTCTATTTTATAGATCTCGGTAATTGGACCTAGTCACTCCTTACTAGCAGTTCGTTACAACGAACAGTAAAATCTCCTGAGATGAGTTTTCGATAGACAGAAAGTGCCTCGGTTTCGCAAATGTCGGAAGAAACTTCTATTCGTTGATCGTCCAGATCGAGATAGCCGCCACATTGCTCTGACAAAGCCACCGCTGGTGTAAAAAGTAATGTGAAAGCTAAGAGATGCTTCATCTAGGCGCCTTACACTGTGTTAACCAGACGCCGAACATGAGCGTAGCGAACCAGTTGCAAAACGAAAGCGCCATTAAAGATTTGCAATAAGCAACTTAATGTTTCGCAACAATGGCGGGCAGGGCTTCCAGGATGTCACCTTTGCCGGTGGGTACGGGCACATTCAAAAGGGCCACGGGATCGGCTTCGGTGATTTTGACAACGACGGTGATCAGGATATTTATTGCGTGATGGGCGGCGGTTATAAAGGGGATGTATTTCAAAATGTGCTTTACGAAAACCCCATCGATCACCATAACTGGATTACTTTGCAATTGGAAGGCATAAAATCGAACCGCTCCGCGATTGGGGACGCTCTGTTACAGGTGGGAAGGTAGGGTTCGGGGATGATGGAATGTAATCGAGGAACAGACAGGCTCTTGGTACCGAAACGAAAGCAAAGGAGGTTCCTTCTCTCGGCCAGCGTGGTGAGCTTCAACTTACCAAGTAGATAATGATATGGAACCTTCCCTTCACCATTTATGATTCTAAGTGCTCGTTTTTGGACATTTTCAATCTTATAAATACCCTCTGGAGAAAGACCAAAATGCCACACTGGACAAGTAGAAAGGAGTAAAGGATAAGCTCCAATTTTTTTAACAATGAGAGAACTTTTAAACTTTATTAGGCACATCTGATACCATTTGTCTACCACAATCCCAAGTCCGAGAAACTGAATGATAAATTCAGCTGAAATCACGAACAGAAATGGGTAGAAACAATAGATGGCAGCATTTTCGGACCCGTGGGAAAATACCACATTTTTGCTTCTGTAAATTTTTATATTAATCACTCAAAGAAGATATATTGGCTGTGGGGCTGGATTTGAAGCAAAACATTTCTTACAAATACCACATTGATAAGGTTTTTCTCCAGTATGAGTTCTTTTGTGATAAGAAAACCCAGGAATAGAAGTAAAACCTTTCTTACATATATCACATTCGAAAAGTTTTACTCCAGTATGTGTTCTTTGATGATTTGAAAGGATGCTTTTTTGGCCGAAGGTTTTGTCACATATCTCACATTTGAAAGGTTTTTCCCCAGTATGCGTTGTCTGATGATAAGATAAACTAGACCTTGTATTTTAAATTGTACTTAGATCCGGTGACATTGGGGGATTTGGAGGGGGAACCCGGAAATCTTGGAAATCGTGAAAGTTGAGGTATTTCACGATTCGAATCGCGAAGATTCGATTCGAATCGGATCCGGGGACATAGGGGGCTTGAGTTGGGAAACAAAAATCTTGGAAACCGGAAATCTTGGAAAACACTTAGAATGGAGAGATCGGGATGAAACTTGGTGGGTAGAATAAACAAATGTCTTAGATACATGATTGAGTGAAGACCCCGCCGCGCAAGGGCGGCGGGGTCCGGTGTCGGTTCAGAGCTATTCCCCGTACGCCATCGCTGGCAACCAAGTGGTCAGGGCCGGGAACTCGAAGACGATGAACAGGCCCAGGAGCTGCAGCAGCACGAAGGGGATGATGCCCTTGTAGATGTGCGCGAGGTTCACGCCCGGCGGGCAGACACCCTTGAGGTAGATCAGCGCGAAGCCCACCGGTGGTGTCAGGAACGAGGTCTGCAAGGTCACCGCCATTTTCTCATGCAATTCTAAACACGCTGAAATTTCCCCCGGGACATATCCATGTGTAAAACCGAGATGGTAAAGTAAATGCTCTATATGACGTCTCGCTTCCAGTCCTGAAACCTCCTTGTTCTTCGCATGTAAATTTGTTGTTATTTAGCCAATTAGCTAGTCTCGTATCTGATATTTTCTCCATTACCTTACTTAGGGCAGGAACGAGTACCATTAGAAGATGATTGACTCTCCTTTCTTAAAAAGTGGTATAAAAAATGCAAAAGATGTATTGCTTTTTTTAGCATGACAGTAACTTTTAATAGATACATGATACTATCTGACAATATTGCAGCATCTATGAGGTGTATATAGTCATTTTTAGTAGTCTTTCAGTTAAGGATAATGAAATATGTTTTTTGCCCATTATTGGCCACCTTCCCTACCTTCTACTGAGTCAATATGGCTCAATAACGCAAACAATGGACACAAATCCACCAGAGGAATCTGTCTCACTGTCTGATCAATTTTTGTAATGTTTACAGCTTTGAGACGTCCCGTATGAGAGGAGGGGGGGGGGGCTGGTAAAAGACTGGCGTGGATATCGATTATTTTTTATTAGCCAGATAGGCTAATGGGAATGAATGATGTAAATTCAATGGAAGAAAATTGCCCTCCCGTGATAAAAAAAGATTGAAGTAGTTTAAATAGCAATATCACCAAAATCAGTTGGTGAAAATGACGAGCCATTCCATAAAATTCAATTCCCCCTTGTAAATATCTTGGTTAGGATCGCCTCATTCATGTTTTCAACGTGGATCAAGTAGGCTTTTTAATTTGAAAGACCTCTTAATTAGGGTTTATAACTTGTTTCTACTGTACAAGCATTCGATGTACAGTGTACAATTATTGTAATTGACTATTCTTATAATTAGCCTATATTAATTAGGAATTAATGGGTGAGTATATAATTTATGGAAGGTTTTTTTTTTCTTTTGGGCGAATTAGAGGGTTTTGTACTCTCCCTCTCCGGAAAAATGTTTTAGCGAACTCTATAGATTGCTTCAAATATCACTAATGGATGTTATTTGAAAGTTTCGTATGTTAGTAGAATCTTTCTAGAAATATTTTTAAAAGTGACCAAACGCTGAAAGAATATGTGCGTTCTTGCAATACTAAATTAAATTAGTTGGAACATGATCATATGTGCCGAAATATTATTCACTATGTTTCGCTGGTTAATTTGAAAACTTGATTTTATTCTTTTTTCAGGGAACAGCAGTTGAAATTACATTTTGTTTGAACGAATATGACCCAAAATAGCGGACATAAACTTTTAAAAATGCTTGTTGAGCTCGTAAATTCTTCCTTAATTGCGTAGACTCTGAAAATGAACCCAGTGGCTGAAAGTAATCACCCGACTTAAAACCAATGGGTTGCTAACTCTTTAAGCTCTTTACACACATGTTTCTTTCTGCGACATAAAGTTCAACCTTTCCAAGAGGTGGCCTACATTAGATTACGTTAATTATTCGTATCCAAGGAAAACGAGGCAATTATAGTTTAAAGCTGGGTTAATTCTGACTGAGCTTTCAAAGTCATCCTTCTGACATATTTTGCAAATCAAATAACTGGCTACAACAGAATTGAACCTATATCCTTTGGAGGAAAGACACTTGGACTTGTACCACTGTCCTCATGGACAAAAGATTTTGCATTTTAACTACTTGGCAAGGATGGATAGCTTTGCCTACCTTGATAGGATTATTAGTAAATGTGGCAAATGTACAGAAGATATAAATAGTTCAATAGTGAAGGGTGTACGTATGTTTTCGTACTTGTATCTTTCTCTGTGTTTGTGTGTGTGGGGGGGGGGGGGGTATATATGTGTGTACGTATGTGTACGTATGTTGTCGTACTTGTGTGTGTCTCTGTGTGTGCGCGGGCGTATTTGTGTATATTTGTGTGTATGAATGTGTGCGTGTGTGCGTGTGTGTGTCTGTGTGTCTGTGTGTATTATGCATGTGTGTGCGAGTGTGTGGCAACCCTCCAATTCTTTGGTGATTGCTTTTCAGCTTCCATCCCCACTCTTTTGTTACACATGCATCTGATCGGTAAGTTTGAGATGACCATTTTATTTAAAACAGGTCAAAGTTTAAATAACTATGCCTCCAAGGTTCACAACCCCTAGTGCAAGGGCTGTAAGTTATGCAAGTTGTCTATTGTTGACATACAAGGGTTTTTTTTATTATTAAGAAGAGAGGGCATGTATGATCCTATAAATAAATACAAAAGCATGACATGTCGTGTCAAGAAAAATGCCAAACACAATCAATTGCTGGCGGTCTTACACCACGATACCAGTGTTGCGGTTAGCGTTCGTGCCATCTCCACGGTGCACAAAGACACTGTCATCCGGAGTCGAAGTTGCTTCGGCGTCCGCCAAAGAGTCAAACCTCGATTCGAATCGACCATCGCCACCTGCCCCGACAGAGTTGTCGACGTGGACAACGTTGTAGGGTAAACCGGTCGTTGGATTGATCGCCAGAACCAGATCCTGATGGAATCGCGTAACGTGTTCAGGACGTGAAACCGGTATGGAAGTTGCGGAGTTTCTCCCTCCGACTCAAACTTCGTATATTCACCAACGTCATCCTGGTCCTGTTATATGCTTCTAAAACCTGGCATCTGACTAACACACAAGAAAGACGAATTCTAGCTTTCGAGAATGCATGTCTCTGGAGAATATTAAACAACCATTGGTCAGAAAAACTCTAATGAGAAGGTGAGACGGATGACCGGAAAACCCATAGTGACAGATGTCATTAGGACAGGTCGGAGGAAATATAAAACTAGAACTAAGGATTTATTTCTTTTCTTTTTAATGTTCAACCGTAAATCTAAAATTCAAACGTAGATTGTTTCAATTGCATATCATTGTTCCGAACAAATCATGTGTTAGTTGTTGGATCAGTTTTCCTTTCGAGACATTAAATATTCTAATTGACCATAAAACAGTCGCTACTAGCGTTTCTGAGTTCAGAAAAAAAGATAAATTCTAATAGCAAACGAAGCTCGATTTAAACATTTCAATCCTATTGTGAGGCTCAACAGGGCAAAATGGATCAGTAGCATCAAAGTGTAACTGAACATAAACTACACTCCTAGTCCAGCCTTTGAGACAAGCTTAGCGAACATTTTTTTGAAATTATCTCAGAAGTGTTAAAAGTCACATGCGACCTTTAGACATAACAACGATGATTTTTACAAGTATTAGCCATGATAAATCCTACGTTGGGCAATTTTATAGATATCGTTCTGATTTCAAGCTATTTTACTTTCACATTAGGCAATCGTTCAAGGCCACTCAATTTTCTTTGCTAATAAGAGAATTTTATATGAGGCCACTCAATTTTCTTTGCTAATAAGAGAATTTTATTTTCTCTATATTTTAACGCGTATAATTGGCTTGTCTTTTTAAAGTGAACCAAATAGGAGAGAATCCTTAGAAAATCGAATACTTAATTAAAGGGGATATTTCATGGTTCAATATGGACATAATTGGGATTACAAATTACGGGAGCTACGAACAGAGGAGCGTTACACAGGTGAACTAGGTCACCCAGGTGCTGATGGGCGCACTGAGGGACTTGGCGGCTGATTGTGAGCCGGCGTATCTGGATGACATCGACAAGATGCGCCAGCGGGCCGTGGATTTCGCCCGCGAGCGGCAACGGATCGAGGCCGACAACGTGGGCAATCTCTGGATCGCCACAACCCGCGGGGTGAAACGTCTGACCAAGGCTAGCGGCGAGTTGGTGCACTTTGGCAGTGCAGACGGTCTGGTGGCCACGGAATTTTATGCCCGATCCGGAAGGTTAAAGGTCCATCCCTTGCGTATCTAGAAGGAAAAGGGTTACCTTCATCAAATCTTGTTCATCATAGCTGACATCTAAACTAGTGTTTCTTCTAAGAGTTCTTGAGCTTCCACCAATCTCTTGTTTTAAGGCGTTGAAGCCAGACTGATCTAACTGAGTTTTGGCCACAGCTCGTTCGAGATCGTCAGTAACGAGTTCCAAGTTGCGAATGCACTCATTCACAATGTCAACGCGATTTATGGCACGGAGAGCTAGCCCTTATTATTCTCTGTTCCATTCTTTGAGCCTCGAGTTATGGAAGCCTTACCGGAATCATGAGAATCATGGTGTCACACCTATTGAAAAAGTGTTTTTTTGCACTTTCATGATTTTTGATTACGTTTGTACACTTACATTAAAAACCATACAAGTAATTATAATTTTAGATGTTTTTTCTAGACATAAGTCAAACATCTGCAACTACGTTTTTTACGCATTTTCACAGGATACAATAATGCCTAACAATCGTCAAGTTTCCTCCTAAAGGGGGCAAAGGAACAGGTGAGTTCTAGAAACTGTGTATATTCGTGCAAATCAGGTCAACAGTAGTGTTTCCTTTGGTTGTTGGTATTTTTACTATCTATTTTAAATAAGGGAACTAAAAAGGGAATTTAACTTTAGGTCATTAGCATCACCTACTAAGGAAATACCGACGTTTAGGAATTTGCAGAGAACAAAGTCGGCATAACTATGTTGTTGCTGGGAGAAACCGCTGTCTTTGTCCAGCGAGCGCCGGGCCCGTCGTGACCTTCTTGCGCACCACCTTTTTGGCCGCTTTTAAGCGGCGTTGCGCGTTGGCTATGGCCAGTTGGGCAATTTCCTCGCCTTCAGCGACGTGGTTATTCAGCCACAAGCTGAAGGCGTCTTTGCCGGACCAAAGGCCGAGCAGTGCGTAGGAAATACTGCAGACTCATTATGGGATCAACGCAAGCACTTTCCAGCGAAAACGACAACCTATGTCAGAAGCGGCTTTAGAAAGAAGGGAATATTCAGCTGCTCTATCACAATGGAGTCAAGTGTCTTTTTAACTCCACAAGCGACACGAGATTTGATAAAAATTCCATAAATAGCCATTGAACCAGAGAACTACAAAGCACAAACATTGAAAAAAAGCTTCCGTTCCAAAAACATAACATGTTTTCTTATCTATCTTTGAAGAATGTTGGTCATTTTGTTGAAGATTGCAGCTCGTGTTGAAATTTTATGCCCTAAATATGGCGGAAACTACAAAAATACTTTGCAGGATTAGGTTAAGATCAGCAAGGATCAGTAATGATCAGTAAGAATCAGCTAAGGATCAGCTAAGGATTAGTAAGGATCAGTAATGATCAGTTAAGGATCAGTAAGGATCAGTAAGGATCAGTAAGGATCAGTAATGATCAGCAAGGATTAGCTAAGGATCGGAAAGGATCAGTAAGGATCAGTAAGGATCAGCTAAGGATCAGTAATGATTTGTTAAGGATCAGTAAGGATCAGTAAGGATCAGCTAAGGATCAGTAGCCGATTCTTTTGATATAACTACTGGTATCAAAACTCCGTTTTTTAGAGTTTTTGTTACCATTGAGTCGGGTCGCTCCTTACTTACAGTTCGTTAAAACGAACTGTTTGACAATGTGCGTATTTCATAACTCACGGACCTTTCCCCAAGGGGGGTTATGTTATCTCCAAAGGCATAGTTATTAGACCTTTCAACAATGCTGAACAAAATGACTATCTCAAAATTTTGGGGAAAAAGGGGCATGGGAGGACGCTAGTTTGAATGACTAGCGCCATCTATTCTTTTTATAACTTCCGTAAGCCACAATACCGTTTGTGGGTATTTTAAAATGTAGGACAGCATAAAAAAGCATAATATTGTCACCAGTCAACCTACCAGCTTAAATTCAACTGGCAAGGTTTTCTCTTGTTAATCCAGGACCACTTTTGTATACTGGATTTTTACTTATTGAACAATTTAAAAAAAACAAAAAAAACTACAGATTAATTTTCACTTACAGAAAGATTCTAGTTTTACACCAACAGGAATACCCAAACCGTAGTGGAACTTAAATTGTGATAGGACGGTGACATACTCCAAACTCTGGAAAAATGAAACACAAAAAAGCAAGGTAGTTAAGAAAGTAAGACATTCGAAATTAAAACAGATCAATAATACAATAGAGCTATTTACAACTAGGAGTCAAAAAATGTTCAAATTTGGAACGAGACTAAGTATCACTGCGGTTATTTCTTGTTTTTTAGCCCTGTTTTGATAATAATGATAACAACAAGTCAAATTTGAGATCCTTCCCCCCCCCCCCCCATGCATTTTTTTCAAGGGTTATCTTCTACCCCCTTAAACTCAGCAAACCCAATCTATTGATTCAACTCATTTTCCATATTTTATTTTATTTAGTGTTAAGTATGCATATTGGTCACTCCAGCCTTGAAATTGAAACACCTAATAAATTATTCAAGATTCTTTGAAGAGAAGAAGATGATAGTTTGTTTTAGTGTGTGCAATGATTTACATAGCGATATTATTACTGCAATTCTTCGATTTGGATTGCCGGCTTCAGACGGCCACCGATCCGTTCTTTGCAACCGTTTCCGCGGCCAAGAAATTCTGGCAGGCGGCTCAAGAGGTCAAGAACGAGATCAAAATCCCGGTCCTCGATGGCAATGGCGAGAAGAAAACGATCGCCTGCGGTTCGATCAATCTTCACGGCAACTTCTTCGGCGAAAAATTCGACATAAGGGACAATGACGGCGATCCGGCACTGACCGGATGTGTCGGGCTCGGCAACCCAAAATTTTGTATGTTTCTCTGTCTAGAAAATTTGACGAAATAGAAAACATGAAACGCTTTGAACATTTGTTAAATGAAATTTTATATTTTCAGGGGCGTAGCCACATTGTTTTTTATTTCATTTTAATGATAAGAGAGTTAACTTCTCAGAAATTACAAAACATTCGTTCCCTTTTTTGAATAATTTTTTTCAAAAAGAAAAAATGAAAGTTTGTAGAAACTGAAATTTTTGTCACTTTGAACGTCCCCCTTCCGTCGCACACGAGTTCAAAATATTGGCAATACCTACCTCGGTTACTTCCCATGTTAAACTTAGTAGCCACAAGATTCCTGCATGTCTGATCATGATTGCTTTTACAACCCAACCAATAAAATGGGCAACTACAAAGATATCTGTACGGTGCCAGATCAGATCCCACTTTAATTCGCAGTCAGCTGTATAAACCTTAAAAGAAGTTACAAAAATCATAAAAAACTAAAAATTCCGTCTACTAAGTATACAAGTAAATTCCCCGGAATTATAATATTTACATGCAATATAGACTTGGGTTTGCTCCATGGCCGCAATTGTTTGTTTTCTTTCTAATTTTTTTTCTCATATATTTTTTGAGGACAAGGGTATTTTCAAAGAAAATATTAAAAAGGTTTTTTTCAACATCTAAAAGGAGCAAACACCATCAGCAAAACGGAAGCCGTTTTTAGGGTTAAACTAAAATCCCTATGTTTAAATGAGGTGATTGTTTGGGAGAAGATGATTGTTTATTACCGACGAAGGGGTACCTAATGCATAACAAACAATTCAAGTCAAACTGAAAACTGGAACCAGAAAATGCTTCTCCTTGCACTGGGTTGACGGATATATCTGCCTAAAAAATTTAAAAGTAATTGACGAAAATACTGGTTCGCCTGAAAACTAGGCACGAAAGGGTAAACTAACTTTCCTGAACATATTCAAATTTCGAACTTACAAACCCATCTGCCAAATAGACCTTAATCTAGAAGAAATATTTAGAGTATATCGCTTGACAGACAGACAGACAGATCAACAAACAAACAGACAGACAGACAGACAGAAAGACAGACGTACAGACAGTCAGATAGATCAGACAAACAGACAGACAGAAAAAAACAGACAGACCAGACATACAGGACAGACAGAAAGACAGACAGACATACAGACAGATGGACAGAAAGAAAGACCAGACAGACAGACAGACAGACAGGCCAGTCAGACCACACAGACAGACAAACAGACCAGACAAGACAGACAAAACAGACCCTGGGTTGGTCTTGTCACATATGATGGTCTTGGTTGTTCATTTTTAGCCATAGTGAATATATATTTTCTCAGGTCATTCTCTTGATCTTGTCTCATTTGATGGTATAGGAGCATTATTGCCTACGTCGTGACTCGTCGTGACGTCGTGATGGCCCAGTTTGTTCGCTTTGAGCAAGTGTTAATATGTCTTTCCATCCTCTAGGTACTATGAAACTGATGAAAATGCTTTTTGTAAATGGACTCATTATAATTGGTTGTTTCGTGATCGCCCTACAGCACTGTTTGCAATTGCCATTCTGGTTAGGCAAATTTCATAAAGATCAAACCCAACACCACTATGAGGAAACGCAACCAGGGTTTATCTTCCAAGGATGGGGACAGAGGAATTGCAACAGAGCGAAAACCCCCTAACCAATTCACAACACCGGAACCGCTCAAACTGCAACCAATCCTCGTCAGAGCATTTGTTTGGGCTTACGAAAATGTAAGCAAAGAAAGAAAGAGGTCGAGTTCAATAGGCTTAGAGTATTAAGGTGAAAAGGGCGTCAAAAGGGTGTCAAACGCGCACATCAACCATATTTTTGGAACAGCTTGACGTGTAAAGGTGAAATTTCCGCGGCATCATGAAAGCGATGTTCAACTGACCAAAAGGCAATATGCACATACTACAACCGCTATTAATGGTGCTGCTGCTACTACTAATTATACAACACTAACACTGCAACTACTTCTACTACCACCGAAACTTCTGTGATAATCCAACAGTTCGTGGTCAAAATGTTGCCCTTGCTGACTACCGCCATTTCGCCCACGGTCGGCATCATTGGATTGCCAAACATCGTGATCAGACGTCTGTCATCGCATTTGTCGAGGACGATGAGAGGGAATTAGCGGATAGAACGCTCTCAGAAATCCCAGACGATGTGCCGGTGTTCCGGATGGATTTGACAAGTGATGCATTGGGAATGCTGAAAGGTTTGTCCTACGCGTTTCCCCTGACAGCAGCCGCTGGCGAATCCGTCAGTATTGAATAAATAATTTTGGCACTGAGAAAATGTAGCATTATTTTGTCTAAAACAACCAAGAAAACTCCACTAAGAAAGCACAGTATTATTTTGTTGGAAAACAACCAATAACTCATACTTTAGTTGAGAATTCATCATTTTTAAGAGCTCAAAAAGTGCTTAAACATGAATTTGCAATAGAAGCAATTATTATGTTTGTAAGGAGTATAAAAAAAGGCATCAAGTGTTATATTCACTTTATTGGTAAGTCAATAATATGAACTGCGTTTTTTTGTTTTTTTGGGTGCAAATAATTGTTATGACCAAAGCAGGCTAAATTAATATCAAGTGAAAAGTCCTAGATATTCAAACGATTATAAATGTATTGGTATCCTGTTTGTATAGATAATGTTTGTGATATCCTGTTTCTATAGATAATTAGCTGTTTGTATAAATATCCATATTTAAAGGTCGTGTCAGTGAGTGGTGTAAATTCACAAAGAGTTTAAGGGGGAGGTGCGATTTTTTTGCAAATCCGGTGTATCGTCTAGATTTCCTCAATTTACGTGAAGACTTGCTTGATTGCCAGCTCTATTCAATCTCAACTTAAATGAATTTGGCCTTTGCTTCTGACGCTAACCGGGAAGAAAAGAAAAGAGTAGTGTCTACATATCCTTCTGCCCAAAACCCAATGGCTTATTACATATTTCAGCAATTTTACTGGAGATTGATAAAGTTTTAAGCCTTTCTTCGGAACGTTTTTGCATGGATTTAAATGAGACATCTAAAAAAAAGATAGTAGACCACAATACATTTAATCCGTATTAGAACGTCTTTAAATGATCAATCAGTTTACTCTGGTCGCTGATTTGATTCAAGAACATACTGGATTTCAAATTTAATAAATCCAATCCAAAGATGATTTCACCTTGAACTTTTACTTCATACTGGCGTCTGTCAATGGATTGACGGAAACTTTTCATCAAAATGATTGACCGTCTAGGGCCTCATTAAAGTTTTCAAGCTCCTGTCTACAAAAATGTGGAGTTTTTTCAAAAATTTTTTGAATGAAATGGTTGTTGATAGGTTGCTTATTCATGATGAGAAATGTATAACAAAGACCAACTCTACGTCCGATGTGAGCTAATAAAACTTTCGTGCTGCCTACGTTTTATTGAAGAGCCTATGGGGAGGCGAATGTATAACAAAGATCAACTCGACGTCCGGCGTGAGCTAATAAAACGTGCAGTCTATATTTTATTGAAGAGCCTATGAAGAGGCCAAGGTAACTTATGTGGTTAACTCGCTTTAACTGAATAACTATAGAATCCTTGAAATTTCTTTGCAAGCACCTTCTATCAATACTCTGCCACATAGCTGGTGACAGTGCAGATGTTTCACCAAAAGGCAGCACTGGAGACTTTTATTCAAGGTTTATCAACTTTCCAGCAAAATGAAGGAATTAGGCCGTCTATAATTCAAGGGGAAGTGCAAAATCACTGTCAAGCCAAAAGTCAAACCACACAAAATACAATCCCTGCTGAAAACATAAAATGGGTCAGATAGGTCAGCTCAATAGTAACCAAAATTCTAAAAAACAGAATTTTAATACCAATCTTGACATCAAAAGAATTGCATTTTCATGCTGATTTTAAATATATAAGTTTTATCAAGTTTAGTCTTACCTATAAAAAGTTACAAGCCTGAGAAAGTTTGCCTTATTCTAGAAAATAGGGAGAAATACCTCTTAAAAGTCATTGAATCTTAACAAAAATCACACCATTAAATTCAGCATATCAGAGAACCATATTGTAGAAGTTATGAGGCAGGCCGCCCAGAACACATTATGGTACATGTCGGTTATATAATAGACACTCGGGAAGTGAAGTTCGATTAAAGCTAATGAGATGAAACAAAATATGATGAATATATAATACTTTAGAAACAAATTTGGCTATATATTAGCACATTAGGGGGAGGGGAGGGGGGTAAAGCATAGCATAAATTAAATGCGTAAACTAGCCATTGATGTATTTCATATATGCTATGCTTTACCCCCCCCCCCTAATGTGAAAATATATACATAATATTTTTTGTTCCAAAATAAATTAACTGTTTTGGTAAGAACTGATATACAAAATAATTCCTTTTAGTAAAGCGTCAAATACGTAGTAGGCCCTATACTTTTACCGTTAGCGAAATAGGCAGTAACCATACTCTTGTTTATACTTGTTTTTTAATTCTGTTCTCCCAATTATTGTAATAATAAAAAAAGAAAAACTAATTTTGCAGAACTTTGCAGCCCCTTAAGTAAGAGAATAATAATTCTAAGCAAGAGATGTTACTCGGGCTTGCCTTTGTCCCATTTAAACTGCAACATAAGCGATTGAAATTAATCCAAAATAATTTGTTGAGAAACCTTTTCAATTTCATTCACAGTCCTTAAATGTTTAGATTCCAGATTACAAGAATAAGCCAAAGATCAAGGCAACTTATTATTTTGAAAATATTGAACTCAAGTCTTGTAGAAGTCAAAATATTAGCACAATAAATAAGGTATATTTATGAGCCCAAAATCCCACAAGAACATTATCCGAAATTATAGAGAAAGTGATAAGAATCACGATAATTTGATAGGGGGAGTGGACCCAACGCTCCCACCTCTGTGTACTAAAGACGCATAGCTTCCTATATCTGTCCTTTCAAAAGAATATGGGTAGATTGCGTACTCTGATGTGTACTATCTTATCCTATTAAGGTGTTTATAAACCATGAGAATTTCTGGACGTATTTCAAAATAAACAAAAAACCGAATGGATTTGGATTCTTCCAATAACAGCGTGGATCAAGAACATCTATACTAAAAACAGCTTATATGTTCTTAATTTTTTTTTGTCACAGCAGTAAAAACGAAGACGGATCAATTTTATAAAAAAAAAAAAACTTACCTATTTCTATAAAACTAAAGGGAATATATTTAAAACGAAAAAATATTTATTACATTATACAGTATGTGATACTACTGGAATATAAATTGATTGTTTTTGAAGTACGAGTTATTATTTTATGATGAAAGAGTGATAAACTGCTCAAAAAGTGTTTTCTACTTATTCAACCCCAGGACTGCTCGCGCAGAAAAAGCGAGAATCATACCCTTGGATCAACGATCCATTCCTAAGAACAACAATCATTTGTTTTATCGCAAACAAAAATTCTTCTCGACTATCTCGTTCGCTCACTCCCCACAAGATGGTCGAATCAGGGAAGCGACTATTTCTAATTTTATCTGGTCCAGTCCCTGATACGCCTGTCAACTTTCATCGTCCTAGCTTATCTGGAATTACCCGAACTAGAAAAACCGTGACCGTGAGGTTTGTTGACAGCATGTTCCATCCTGTATTCGCCAAGCATCAGCTCCTACAAGGAAACAACCACCTCGGGTTTCAAAATCTAAAAACACCACTAAGCAATGTGACTCTGCCATAGGGCAGCACTTGCTTGAAAACCCAGACTGTGCCAAAATGTATACGGACGATCGCTTCCGCATAATTGGGAAAGCTAGGTCTCCTTTTCACTTGACCGTATTAGAATCCATTCACATCAAAGCAAGAAAACCGTTGCTTTCTCGAAATTTTTTCCAAAGTAAGAGGGGATCTTTCACCTTTATAGACACCATATTATATTATCGATCCCAATGATGAAGGGACTAGGGATATCACCCCCTCCTCCTCCTTAATCTGTTTTAGTCTTAATGGGCTCTACGAAAAAACACATTCCGGCATGAAATGATGCTTTTTGAGGCTTCAAACACCCCCTCTCACTCAAAAAGATATACTTAGAACCTCCCCCCCTCCCCCCCAATAGTTTATTTGAAACTATGCTGTTTACATATACTATATGCCATTGAGGAAGTATGTATGTTTTAACTTTACTTTCCGAAAACGCGAAGGGCATTTAGGTGAACCTATCAGAGAGTGTTGAGGGGAGTATTGAACCAAATCAGAATACGTTATGTGTATTAGGATTGTCAAAATGTTTTAATTCAGGATTGACTGAGCATTTTAGTTTGGAAATCATTTAGTGTCATAATGCTAACTTGAAAAATGTTGTGCAACGTCATCATTTCTGTAACTATTGTGAAAAAGGGCTCCATGTGAACAGACATGACAACTTCCCAAGGTTTGAATGTTCTTAAAATATTTGGCCTTTCTCCTTATCCAGGGCCTCCACATTTGGCTCCTTCCCAAAAAAATTACCATAAATTACAGTTTGAAGCAATCTAGGCATTTTCCTTCGGAATATCCAGTGTTGATGATTGAAATTGTTTTCACTGTTATTTAGTGACCAGATACTGTTGGACGATCAGAAGCTTCCCAATCAAATTTACACTCTCTCATCTTTTAGTACATCAGAGTACATTAGAATTTTCAATCTCCTTAGAAGTTTCTCAAAAGTATAGCAAACCATAATGTAATTCTTGGACTCTTTTTGAAAAAATTGTAGTCTAAAAATTTCTATCGTGTCCATTAGGATAAATACCTAATGGGATGAAGGAATCAGTCCCACGGGCTCTTTGACTCATAAAAAAGGCACTAGAACTTCTGATTGCCAATTCAACAAGCCCCCTCCGAAGTTTATATGATTTTTCTTCCAATAAAATTTGATATTTATAAAGAATTCATGTCTCAGAGCTCTTATTTCAAATCTCGACCAGATCTTTTGACATTGGCGGAGTTGGAGGGGGAAATCCTGGAAAACACTTTGAGTGGAGGAATCGGGATGAAGCTTGGTGGATAGAATAAGCAAATGTCTTTGATACTTGATTGACGTAACCGTACTGGTTTCACTCTCTTTGGGGGAGTGGTTGGGGGATCTTAGGGGGGAGGGGTTCAGTGATTTGGACGTGCTACTGTCAAAATAGTGTAAACAGAAAATATGCTTGGAGATGGTAAACATCACCATCCAGAGAACAAGACGAACGCCATCTTTCCTATTTTAGTATCCAAAGATGCACTCTATCAACTCTAAACAAATTCGATGTGATCGAAATTGAAAAAGTTTCTCACAGTTCAACATTCACACTGTTTAAGCAGAAAATTATATTTTAATAATAAGTAAAACCCTCGCTCCAAGTTAAACAAATTTGTTGGTTGTAGCGTTTGCATTGGGGGGGTTGAATAGATTGGGATGAAGGAGGAGCGTACGTAGCTGTGTTTGTTTCAGATCTCTTGGTGCTGCAGTGAGTTGTTGTTAGTAATAGTGAGTAGTTGTTCCTTTTTATGAAATTATTTTTAGAATTCTTTCATTTCCCCGATGATGATGTTTTTTTGGATACAGACTAAATATTTGAGTAATTACTGAATCAAATTCAGATTTTCTTCCGATTTGTCACGGTAGGCAAGTTTGAATTTAAATCTTCAATCATGCGCTGCAAAGTCGATCGCAATGCGCGAGGCTTCTATGTCGTCGTTGTCGAGTGCGGTTGCAAAGCGATCTATTGCGTCGTCCGGGCCCGAAACAACACAAAGCTCTGGTGCATTCACCGAGGCAATGTCGAGATCGCCAGGCAGCCGCTTCTGCAACTCAGTTGCGGACAGTGGCACGCTGAGCATGCCGCCACGATCGACTTCATCGAACAACTGGCCACGCAGATGTACCAGCTGTACCGCATTTTCAAAGGGAATAATGAGGACTTTTTTTTCCTATGACACTGAACAAACAAAACCTATTTGAATATTCCGGCCCTATATCTAAGGGCTGTCTTCAGCAAAGAAAATAATAAACAATAAAACACTTACAATAAAAGTTTTCGGTTAAAAAACCATTCTTTTTTAAAATAGCCTTTGCATCATTACTTCTTAACGAAAAGTTCAGCCAAAGACTGTGTGATAAAAGCTAAAATTTTACAAGCTAAAAAGGTCCATTCATTAAACTAACAGCGATTATACTGTTTTTTTTTTTGAAGAGAGTTTGCTTTCCACAGCAAACTTTTTCGCAATAGAAGAAATACCCCCACAGCACCCATATTCCACTGATTAACACTAAAATTCCCTTTCAGTGGGGTATAATAGATTAATCACTGGTTCTAAATCGCTGTGAACATAACCTGAGCCTAAAGCGTACTTTTGAGGCTTCAGTCTTCTTCCCCCCCCCCCCTCCCCTACAATACTCCACATTAAAGTCAATCTTTATTTGACTTGAAGAAATAAGTATCAGTATGTGCATATTAAACTGACAATCCACGTTCATTTTTTTTTCAGTAAAGCGCAAATTATGTTCTGATCTTTAAAAGGCATGGGGGTTATCAGCTCTAACGATTTTAAGTTGTGCTCGTTATGCGTTTGACTTAGCTATAATCTATATTTCTGTTCGTTTTAAGTTTCATTTATTTATTGATAGTGATTTGTGGTATTTTTACGCTTGGAAGATTATTTGACTCTATTTCTGATCAAGCTTGGTAATACGGGACCCAGAGATCGAATCACTGCAGGAATGCACTGCAGGGCCGACGCAAGGACCTTAGTAGTCAAGAAGCGTTGTTAATTCTTAAAAAAAAAAAAACAATCAGATTTAGTGCATCAGAGAACCCTGATGTATGTGTTTGTTCAACTTATGTTCAACTTCAACTTTATTAATATAAAATAATCAATACATGCATCTCTTTTAACCCCCCCCCCCCCCCCCCCCCACCCCCCCCCCCTTCAGATCCTGGAGGACGATCCGGCATTCGGCGGCCTGATCAGCATCGCAACACAAACCAATTTCCCGCACAGGCACGTCTTGAATCGCACCACACTCTATCGACCATTAGCGTTTCCCTTGCTGATCTGAACTGCCCACCAACTAGCACCCCCGGTCGAAGCCCGTCCATGCGATCCGTCGATGGGTACGTTGTCGCTTTTTGTCTCATCATGTTTCGTTTCTCGTCGCCCTGTCACACGCTCTCTTTCACCTTTCTTGGGAGCGTCCGTGCCTCGGAGCCCGGCCCGCCCACGCCCGGCGACGCGCACCTGCTGATCACGGAGTGGAACCGCGGGAAGCTGCCGGTCGTGCTCGCGAGCATGGGCGCCCAGCAAGGTCGCTCCCTGCTGCGCAAGCTCGAGTCGGCGGAGAGCGACATCCCCGCCTCGATCGTGCGCTGGCAGGAGATGAGCAAGTATCACCGGCACGATCCGATCTCCGAGGTTCGGCTCGTGCGCTGGCAACTGCGCAGCGAGGAAGCATAGAATCAAGTTGTTTCCACATTCAAATACATGTGAAAGATCCACAAGGTTATATTCCGAGGTAAAGAAATACCACCCTAGCTTGTCCATACAACAATTTAAAAATAACACTTAGATTGTTTTAGGTTCCATATTTTGAGGCAAAGTAACAAAGATAAAGCATTAACTAATATACATGGTGCATTTCGAAGCCAGCAACATTGATTGGATGCAGGAACCAGAGAATAAAGTTGGGTTAAAGAATATAGCGTATTTTAAAAAAGTTATTTAAAAAAAGTCAATGTATTTTGAGAAAGTACACACTTTACACTATTTAACAGCATAGTTTGTTGTAACACTTATCATATCTCTCAACTAATTTTAAAGTAACCTCTGTATAAAAACTTGCCGCCTGTTCCACTAACCGCGAATTAATTTCCATTTTTACGCCATCATCATCATTGTAACGCTTGTCAATGAGGTGTTGCTTGAGGTGGTGAAACGAATGGTAATCACTCAGCGCAAAATCAGGACGGTTGATCTTGAATATTTAAGTGACACAAAGTGTGTTTCAGCCAAATTTGAACGTTATAGCATTTTCCTAATATTCATTTTGATTCCATTTTTGATTTTTTCATTTTTGTGTTCAATACAGATTGCACTTGAGCTTTATCAAATCAGAAGAAAAACCTCCTAAAATGTGTTTTCCAGTATTACGTTTGTTTTTAATTTACGATCCACTTTAGCCTAGGACAGAAAACAGTAGGACTAAATTTGCTTAATTTCAGATTGTTAAATTGCAAGCTATTGCGGTAATGCTTCACTCTTTGAGAAATATATATATATATATATATATATATATATATATATATATATAACTCACACTTCATCCTGCCCGCCTTCTTGCCAACAACAATTCCTATCAAATTTCTGCACACCCCTGACAAATATGATTTAAGAAATTATGACCCTGCCTCTAGCTTTATAAATTAACTAAGTATTAAGTAGACTTCTGGCTGCACATCATAGTGTGAAATGCCTTAAAGTGCAATCACGATCAAAAAAGCACCGGGGCGAAAAGGACAACCGGGATACAGGGAGTATAAATGACGACCAGGAAATCAGTAAAAAAAAATTAAAAAAACTAAAAAAGGTAAAAACTAAAAAAAAACAAAAAGAAAAAAAAACTAAGATCTAATAAAAAAAACAAAAAAGCTAAAAAACTAAAAAAATTAACAAGAAAAAAAATAAAAAAGGAAAAAAAAAAAAGGAGAAAAACAAAACAAAAAAAAATAAAATAAAAAAAACAAAACTTAGACAATGATAAGTGAACTTGAATATGAGTTTCTCAATAAAACAGGTGCAACCATTTTAGTTCTGAAAAAGACATGTGATATTCTAAATTAATTCAAACATTTCTGAAAAATGTAAACATGGCTAATTGTAAGTAAAATTTTGAAACATCAGACAAGTAATTGAAAACACCGCAAAATACACGCGTTATAGAAGTGAGCAGATTTATATGGGGGAAAATTTACTATTCTTTAGCGTAATGCCATGCTATGAAATACGACCAGTGTTACCAAAGCTTCGGAAGAAAAAGTACGGCAAAACGCCCTAAAATTGAACCACTGATCAAAAATTGTACCATATCTATTTTTTTGCGTGTTGTGCTACGGGCAAGACGAAAAAATTTTTCGCTACGCACAACACTTGAACGTTCGGAAAATTACATTACAGTAAAGAGAACTAAATATCTGATATCTAGGTGCAACGATATTTAGGATACTTCCTTTCCCTTGCAGAGCCCGTTTTGGTGAAAAATAGGTCGATTTTAGTGGCCTTAAAGTTGCACATGTTGCAGGTAACAGCTCTTATATACCAGATTTCATTAGGATCCAACCACCCATTCGTAAGATAAAGATACCTCAATTTTCAAGTTTTTCAAGATTTCCAGTTTCCACTGCCAACCCCCTCCAATGTTACTGGGTCCTTTCGATATTTAAAATAAGAGCTCTGAAGCACAAGATACTTCTAAAAATCAAATTTCATTAAGATCTGATCACCTGTTCCTAATGTCCCAATTCTTTAAGAACAACCCCTGAAACACAAGGGTCGTCTAATTAAACAATAAAATCTTTTATAAAAGTATTAAAATACTTTAAAGTAAAGAGTGAGGCATCGAGGAGGGGGCGACTTTCTTCATATACGTAATTATTTCTGTTTGTTGTAAGGTCTTATGTTGCTCCTTATTTTCAGTTGAAAAAATTTGTTTTTTATTTAATTTCTGATCGTTTATTAAATAATATCAGAAAATCTGGCTGCGCCTCCACAAAAAGCCAAGAGCTTCTGCCCACTAAGTTTCATTACGATCTCTCCACTCTAAGCGTGTTCCAAGATTTCCAGTTTCTCCCTCCAACTCTTTCCAATGTCACCAGATCTGGTCGGTATTTGAAATAAGAGCTCTGAGACACGAGGTGCTTCTAAATATCAAATTTCATTAAGATGCGATAACCCCTTCGTAAGTTAGAAATACCTCATTTTTCCGAATCAAGCATCCTTCCCCTCCCCCGAGATGGTCAAATCGGGGATGGCAATTTTGTGTTTTCTTTTTTTAATTTATGAATTTGTAAAAATAAATGCTTGGTATTTCTTATTACGACCTAGTCATATTACTACCTTAAAGATACAAAACTATTACATGTTCTTACTTATGCACTGAACGCCAGGTTCATTGTGTATCAATGATCAAAATTCAGGAAGAGCCAGGTATTGTGTAGGGCATGGACTTGATGCAATAACAATGGGTCCTACAATAAACTGCATGACTTTGATTTCAACTAAGTGAAGGGTTTATCTCAAATATGTCAGAAAAAGCTAATAAGATTGAGTTGAAACTTTCAGAGAATATTGAGGAGAGTGTTGAACCGATTGAAAAGACACTAGGTTAATCCAGATTGTCAATATGCCACATCTACGATATCTTAGGAATAGATAGCGATATTAAGTTCAAACTTCAATGGAGTGTTGATGGAATAATGAACTGAATCAAAATACCCTATTTGCATTCAGGCTGTGAAATATATGTATCTGCAATATTTTACGGATCCGCTCTCTTTGGTGAAGTTGGGGGGGGGCTTCGGAAAAATGAGGTGTTTGTTGCTTACGAACAGGTGACCAGATCTTAATGAAATTTGATATTTAGAAGGATCTTGTGCTTTAAAGCTCTTATTTAAATTCCGACCAGATCCTGTGACATTGGGGGGAGTCTGAGGGGGAAACCGGAGCCATTTCGAGCCATTTTTGGCTCGAATTGGATCCGGGGACATAGTGGTTGGAGGAGGGAAATAGAAATCTTGGAATGCTGCATATATCACTGAAGCATATTCAATTTTTGGTCAAATATACTTCCCATAAAACTCCAGCAATGTGTCAGCCTTCATACCCCAGGAAGATGAAGTGAGCAGCTTCATGATATTCAATCTTTTCATACATGTAGCCTGAACCATTTCCACATGTGGATTCCAATTCAGTTTGTCTGTGATTATCTAGAGTCAACCTGTTGAGGGTCTAACGTATTAATTCACGGCGAGTGAGACAATATATTGTAAAATTTGAGCTCACGGAAGGCATAGGGGTTTTGAGCCCTAGTAATGATAATTTCTGCTCGTTTTGAGTTTGACTCGGTTGGTTAAAGTAATTTCTGTTCGTTTTGGTTTTCATTTATTTATCAATGCTGATTTGTGGTAGTTTTACGCTTGGTAGATTATATGATTCCAATTTCGCTCATTTTTGGCTTTATGGAGTTCTTTTTTTTTCCTTGAAATGCTATTGTGTGGAAAGTTTTTTTTTAATTAATTTCAGTTCGTTTTATAGGCGTAATTTCAGACGGAAAAAAAACCTTTATTTTATTTCAAATGTTTTTTTTTTTTTTAATGCCAGGAAATCCAGCTCCACCTCCACGAAAAAACTATTCCTCTTCCCAGAAAAATCGTCTAGACAATTCAATACCGTTAAAAATTTATCCCAGACAATTACCCTTAACATCTCCACGCGTAATATTGGGTTTACAAAGAAAAACTTAAAATAAATAAAAAGAATTCTGTTTAAGGATTCTAGCCAATCCCCCCAGCAATAATAGTCGTTGGTAGGTATATATTTATTTCGGAAGGGATAATGTGCATGAGACTGATCGTATTCGTTTTGTGTTTTTTTTGCAGAACGTTTTTCTTTTTTTGTTTGTTATTTATTATGCTATTTTTCGGTGTGTTTAGAGAATGGTTAAATTTTACTACTGTAAGCAAACAAAAACATATCTTTCCATCAGTGTAGTAGAGATAAAAAGTAAAGAGTTATAATTGTGTTTATTAATAAAGTAAATATTCTTCCAGAACTGTTTGCACTCTTGTTTGATACAATGGGTGGCCTGCAGGTTCTTGGTGTGTCCTCTTGCGGTGGTTGAGAGGAATGGGGAAAATAGACTTAATAGGTCATTTTCTAGCAGCTTAAAAGTTGTTATTATAGAATTGAAAGTTGATGGCTTGGGTCATGGCTTGGGAACTCATCTTTACTGTAGTAGGGAAGTTGCTGCGTATGCATCTCAAGCACTGAATAAGACTGAACAAAAGTATTTGAAACTTGTAAAAGGGGGTACCTTTCAATGAAAATATAAGAAATAATCGAAATTGAAGTGGGGCAATTTCCCCCTTCACAATTATTTGTTTATTCATCCCCCTTCCCAGCTCATTTCTAAAGATTAAAGCTCCAAAAGCGCCGATTTCTCTCCATATTTGAAGCAAAATAAAGAAATAACAAAATATCTGAAAACCTATTCAAAATAAAATGTGTTAATGTGCATGAAGATGTCAAACGCAGAAATTATCAATAGGAAAACTAAGTAGATTTTGCAACAGAATGGGGCTGATTTAAGGCTCCAGACAAAGATTAACGAGCGTGATGCTTGGATTAGCATCGATAATGAGTGAAGTACAGTATCGGAACGCCACGGCAATTGAGTTCAGATACTGAATGCCGCGGCTACGGAAGCTTTAAGGGTTCTTTCTTGTGTAAATAGTCTGTGTATTTATTTTTTCATTTTCTCTTTACTAAATTCTTTCCCTCATAGAATGGGTGTAGTGGCTGAATGTTTTAAAATTTCAGGATAAAGTCGTTTTCCCCGATTTGACCATCTGGGGGACTGAAAGGAGAGGAAAAATTAGAAAAATTGAGGTATTTTTAACTTACGATTGGGTGATCGTATCTTAATGAATTTTAATATTTAGAAGGACCTCGTGATTCAGAGCTCTTATTTTAAATCTCGACCGGCATTAAGCCTCTGATTTTACTTTTAAAGTAATCTATTGATTCTTAGAATTTTGTTAGAGCTCATACCATATGAGCTCTTGGCTCTTCCGACCCTAGGTAACTGTTAAAGTTGATAATAAATGGGGATCATTGTTTTGTAAGTTTTAAAACCACTCGCCCCGCTTCATAGAAAGAAGCCCATATTTGGGAACCCAGTCCTACATCACACGGCTGTTTCTGTGAGGCTAATGTCACTAATCCACTCACATGATTATATTTCGTATCATGCCTGGCCCTGTTAGTGTGGGACCCTGTTTGGTCACACTATTTGCCACCCCCAAAGGCCGGAACTGGCTATTAGGAATTATCGGGAAGAGAAGTTTCCAGGGGGTAAGATTTTCAGGGAAATTCCATACTGGAGAAATTGGCAAGAAATAATATACAAAACTCTTGTTATATGTCTTAATTTCTCTTTGCTGACTCAGTTTTACGCGTGAAGATGTAATGGCTAATTGTCCGGGATAAATTTTCACCAAAACTGAATTGCCTAGGGAATATATCCTTGAGGAGGAGAGATTTTTCCGTGGAGGTGGAGCCAGATTTCCTGATATTAGTTAGAAAAATGATTATTAAACTTTGATTTGTGGCTATTTTGGTCTTTTTGGGTGGACCTTCAGCTTGTTAAAAGTATCTTAAACGATTCTGAAATTTATAAGACTCATGTGTAAAACGTGCCTCAAGTTTATATGACTCATATATATTTAGGCTGATGATGGGAGATTTGAGGACACGAATAAAGGAAAATCTGGAATTTTGGAAACTTTCAAAAAAATTTCTGGTTCAAGATTTTTTCCAAATTCACACCCACAGCATCCCATCTCAACATATTTTGTTTCTACAAAAATCTTGTCAAAATTAATATAAGCTTGCGTAATTCAAGCTTCCAGAGAAATAGGTCAGTTTTATTTAGTATGTGTTCGCCCTTATGGTACTATATGGCTTTTTCACTGTCATTTTCATTTGATTCGAGAATATTTGCTCCAACTTTGCCCCCCCCCCCCCAGGATCTTCACGAAATTATTCCACTGGCTGTGGCTGAAAAATAATGTACCGGACCTCCTTAAGGAAGATAGAATGTCAACTTCAAACAAAAAAGCTTTCATTCTAAAGATTATAAATGGTAGCCGGTAGATAAACGCTAGAAATTGCTCATTCGCTAAATTTTTTTCATTCTGAAAAGTTTTCACGAACGCACTAGTCAAACTTTTTCGTAAAGAAGAGGGAGGGTTTCAGGGGCGTGACAATCTCCCTCATATATAAGGCACCTACTGTTCGTGTCTAGGCTTAAAGTCGCTTTTTAAATTTTGTTTGAAGAAACTTATCCTTATTAACTAATGTATGATGGAGAGTAAATATCCCCCTCCCCCATCCTGAATCCCTTTCTTCCCGAAACGCATTCAATTGCAATTGTCAAATAGTCACTTAGATTACCACCATCACTACTACCACAGCACTCCATATGCGGTATTGAGGGGAAATTTTGAACAAAATCAAAAGGCACTATCTGCAGGCAAATTCTGCAAAATTTAAAAACATATCTCAAGGATCGATTTGGATATTATGTTGGAACTTTCAGAGAATGCTTAAAGGGGAAGAATTCAAAAGTTACCCAAAGATTCCATCGATTAGAAGCAAGTTTCAATCCCATGTTTAAGTAAAGTTCGTTCAAGTTTTTCACCCAGGACTGGAACATAGTGTAAAGGGATATAGCTATTTGAAGTTTTAGAATCAGTAGATCGCGAATCTTTATTTTTTTTACGCTTGTTTTTTTTTATTATGGTTTTTCATTATGGTTGTGTTTTTTTAAAATATCTATCATTATTGTATAGGTTTTCCATATATAGAGAAAATCGCAGAACCATTTAATTGCGAAACATACTTACTTTTTATAAGTTGAATTAGAATCGTTACTCTTCTGATTTCTACTTCCAATTGAATTATTTATTATATTTTTAATATCTAAAGGATTATTTTTTAATTCAAATAAACGTTCCCCCAAAGAGTTGATACCAACCTGGTCACCAATAGAAATCGTCGATTTACTCATGGTGCCGCTTACAAATGAACTACAGAACTTCGTAATCTAAAATAGCACTTAATAATTTTATCTTGTGTTCTATTGGGAAGGGGGATATTAATTTTTTTTAGGGAATTCGTTTCCCCACTTAATATTCCCCTCACTGTTAATGTTAACTAATAGTGCACGGTGTAGGGGGAATTGCTCCTTATTTGTATGAACTTTAAAAAACCCTCATGTTAAATTCTAGGGTCTTATTACTTACCGGCAGTTGGGATATTAACATCTATTCCCAGGGAATTGGTTAAACATTAAGATTTCCATGTTAAGAATTCTTCATACACTTTGTGAAGCTTCTTATTTTTTTTTTTTTTTTTCTATTTTTCAATTTGGCAACCCTTATTGCCATTAACCGCATAACTACACATAGAGGCTGTTCAATGAAAGTTCGACTCTGTTTTTCAAGTCCAATTTCATTGTTACTATATTTGCTATACGGTTTCTGGAAAATTCGACAGCTACTTGAGATTAAGGTCGGTAGAAAAACATGGAGTAACAGCTTTGAATTCGAGTTGTGAATCCCAGTAATGACTCTTTTAAACGTTTGTATATAGATAGACACAATTCAGAAGTCAATTGGTTTGCTATTTTATATTTTTGTGTATGCTAAAAGTGTTTTTCAATACCTGACTGGCTGTGTATATTTAGGATGTTTATACATAAAGCAGTTTGATATTAGCCAAGTAGTTTAAGATATTGTCTAGAGATGATGAGTGGAAAGCAACATTTTCCAAATCCCCACCTCCAAATTCTCCTGGCCAATCATGGAAAAATAATGGGGAAGGGAAACTGTTTTTCAATACTGAGGCAACACAATTGGATTTGATCTTCCGAACGTGCGGTCATCCCACCGAAGAGAATTGGCCGGGCTTTACAAAGAAGTGCCGGTTGTGGAAGAAGTTTGGTCCCGGTCCAAAGGAACCGCGCTTTCCCAACCGTCTTGCAGAAGCATTACGGACAAACTTGCCACAACCCAAGTGGATGACGGACAATGCTGTCAAACTCATTTCGGATCTCATGATGCTCGATCCGGACAAACGTTGGAGTGCCGAACAGGCACGTTAACAATGGTTGTGATGAAATTAAATTTTATAAAATGATATAATACCGATTTTATATCGATGTGATTAATAATAGGTTATAATATATAATATAGTATCACTATATAACATCGATTAATGGATAAATTGAAAAATATTAAAAAATAGTGATAAAATATGCCATAATACAATAATAGAATATAATGATATATCATAAAAAGCATACACGAAGCATTTTCATTAAAAGTTGAGCTTTGCTGCAAAGAGTGAGTGCCCTAAGTTCTATTGTAGAACAAATCTCATTTCAACCTTGTTTTGTTTTCAAACGTTTTCAAGTCGTGATTTCAACCCGGTGACAAGACAAATATAAACTTTCTGTTTCCAATAGCTCCCCCTAGATATTTCAAAACCTGCAATCACCCAAATAAGACATTGACATCTTGGAACAAGGCCCAATTGCAGGAATGCTACTAAAAACAAAGGAAATTTGGCAAATCAAGTAAAATAGTTGTTTTTCCTTGAAAGCGAAGAGGGGCAACTTTCAAACTTTGACCAGTGTTTACATACAATAATGGTTATTGGGAAGTGTACAGACGTTTTCAGGGGGATTTTTTTTGGGTTTGGGGTGGGGTTAAGGGGAGGAGTTTATGTGGGAGGATCTTTCCTTGGAGGAATATGTCATGGGGGAAGAGAAATTCAATGAAAAGGGCGCGGGAATTTCTAGCGTTACTAAGAAAAAACAATGAAAAAATAAACATGAAAAAGTTTTTTCAATTGAAAGTAAGGAGTAGTCTGCCCCACTCACGCCATATTTTCTTCTAAATTAAATGTTGCTGTTGTTGCTAATAAACATGAAAAAGCTTTAAAGAAAACGGAAAATTCATCATGGTCTTAAGCAACGTTCACATGCGTGTGTAGCTAGAATCCCAGATGTCATTTTTCTTTCTTTATCTAGGCTAATATTATTATTTATTTTTGCGACTGCATCTTTTATGCCGATTTAATTTTTCTCGTGAGTCTTAGTCATACTTTAGAATTACTTTGATGTCTCAAACTATCTTTCGTCAAACTCTCAAAGTTTGATTAGTATGAAATCACAATACTCAAAATGATGTTTAATAATAAAAAAATAAATGTATTTTTTATTAATTTGAAAAAAAGAATATACAAATTGAACGCAAGCCTTAAATGATAGCTTAATTTAAAGGCCATTAATTATAGAATTAATACAATTTATAACTGTATTATAGGTTATGAATAAAATCTATAATTTACAGAACGCTAGCCTAATAATACAGCAGATTTTCCCAAGCCTATTAATTGTCCGAACACATCCAATCAATGTTTTGAGACAGCAGGTTAGCTTAGCATAGGTGAATGATCCGGTAACTATTGCTCCGGTATCGGTCTGGTTTTGTTTAACATAGTTGAACGGTCCTGTAAATATGTCTCTAGGGATATTGGTTTTGTCAAACCCACCACAATTATGCAATTGGCCCATTATGATTTAAAACTAAATGTTGCTTTAAAACTATTTCAGAAGACACTCTGTGTTTTTTTAGATTCTTTTTATCAACAGATTAATTTTTTTTATTTTACCTAATATTTCCGTTTTATTTTATTTAAAATTAGAAACATATGATTTTTTTAAAAGCTAAATTCGATATGGTTATGCAAATAAAGCCTGAGCTGTAAAAATCATTGCATGTAATGTAAACATAACTTGCTATTTTCTAAATTAGGCTTCTTTATTTTTGTAATAAAGTCACCTTGTTTTTTTTATTTATTCTTTGCTTCCCGTTGTGTGTGGTATGCACTGTAGGGGGTCCAGATAATAATGATGCACTAAATGTATCAACACCAATGAGCTGTCTAAAGGTCTTTGAATCTTTTTTTGGTTATTTTCATTTATGCCAAGCACCAAAAATGGATGTTTGTATTATAATAAATTCACAAATCCATAAGTAATTCAGCAGTTAGGAAGGGAAATAAATAAAGCAGTTAGGGAGGTGGTGAATAAAAAAGATTTCCTAAGTCCTTCCTAAGCACCACTTAATCAAATCTTGCGCTTTTATGACTGAGAAAATCTCCTAATGGGCCCCTTGTCTTTGAGATTGCCAGCCGACGCTGAGACTCGCAAAATGAAAATTTTGGTATTGAGCATCCTCAATGATTTTGATTTGAATCTGACAAAACTTCTACCCTCTAAACATCAAACTTTGCTATATAGGTCTATTCTATTACTTTGTCCGTCCAGAAAATTCTCCCATATTCAAGTTAACAGAATAATTAATCATACCTTCAATTTTTCAACACATCTAAGAGCCAGGTCTCACCCATTTAGATCTGACTTGACTCTGGCTAACCTTAAAGAGCCACGCCACTGACCCCCGTTCCAAACCAAATAACCAGCGATACCAGGACTCGAGCCCCTACCCTTACGGACACAGGATTGCAAGTTCATCGTGCAAACCACTCGCCTTGTAGAAATTGGTAACACCAGAAACCTTCAAGTCTCCAAAGAGGGAAATAAAAGAAAAAATAGGCTAAACTAATCAAGACCATTTATTTTAAGATGAGGAACCGCAACAAGCTGTACTAAAAATCGTGGTTCAATCTCGCATTTTTGGGGGTTATAATGAGAAATAGGTTGAGATGGCTAGGACACATTCTGCGGATTAAGGATGGCAGATTGCCAAAGATCTTCCTTGTCAACCTATCATTTAGGACAAAACAAAAGCAGATCATCCCCGAGAGGACTGAAAGGAAATTGGGAGTTCTTGGGAGGGTGTAAAGAGCGAGACTTGGAATAGACCGGGATGGAGAAGAAGTGTGTGTAGCTGTTTTCCCGCGGTTCATTGGGCCGGGATGCATGATCAGGGCGTCTGGCTTGGCATTGGCAAGCTTGGCGCGATCAAGGCCGTGGAAATGGAAATACTCGCGCACAGAGGGGATGAAACTTCCTTCCATGCGTTCAAGCTGAAGGCGCAACATCATCACGATGTCGCAGTCGGCAAGCCCGGTGCGCATGTCGTGATGGATTTCGACGCCGAGCCGCTCAAGGCCTGGCGGGATCAGGGTCGGCGGGGCGCAAATCCTGACCCGGATTGTGAATCCAGTAACCGTTTTCCATGCGGGCGCGCATTTTCTGGGCGACCTGACGCCCGTTCTGTTCCCGCTCCAACTGGCCGCTGGCAGCAATAACGATTTCCTGGAACTTTCCTTCCGGTGTGTCCTGGAAGTTGAAGTTCAGACATTCCCGCACCGCGCAGCGCGCATCTATTTCACGGCGCATCTTGAGGTGGAATTCCACATCGCGTGCATATCTCTTGAGATCATCGAAGATGACGCCGAAGCGCTGAGCATTAATTGCTTTATAGGAAACCAGTATCTATCCTGATTTGCAATATACACAGATATTAAAATTACTTCGCGTTTAAGTGTGATGTAATGACGGTATTAAAAGGTAACAATTACTGTATTTGTATATCTTCAAGAACAAAGATATTATCAAACGTTATTTTGAGTTTGATATTTATTTTTTGTAGCTATCGCCCATGGAGCTACTGAGCTAATTAAATCTATCTATCTACATATATGTTGCAAATGGATAGAATTTCAAATATAGTTTCCCATAAATAGATAACTTGTTTGTCTACATGGGAATTGTATGGAGAATTATTTTAATGCTAAGACAAGAAAAAACATTTCCTCGTTGCTTAAATAACATGGTAGAGTGAATAAAATGAACGCATGTTAGGTTAGGCATGTTAGGTAGGCCATTATAAGGTTCAGACCGCTTTTTAGGTTTAGTTAAGCTTTGGGCTGAGGTTTAGGTTTGTTGAAGCGTTAGGATAGCTCTCATTGTACTTGAGTTAAGATTGCCTGACTTTTAGGGGATGTTTCCCCCTATTTTCTAAAATGAGGCAAACTTTTCTCAGGCTCATAACTTTTGATGGGTGTAACTGATCTCTATGAAACTTATAAATTCAAAATCATCAGCATTTAAATGCAATTCTTTTGGTGTAACTATTGGTATTAAAATTCCATTTTTTAGAGTGTCGGTTACTATTGAGCCGGGTCACTCCTTACTACCGTTCGTTACCACGAACTTTTTGAAAACTTACGACACTCAAACGGAAATTAAAAGTTATAATGCCCTTTTAAGTGACCATGAAAATTGGAGGGCACCTTGAGATAGCCATTTTATTCACCATAGTCGAATAACCTAAGAAGTATGTCTTTGGGGACGATTTACTCCCCAAAGTCCCCAAAGTAATGGTTACTGGGAAGTTTACAGACGTTTTCAGGGGGATTTTTCGGTTAAGGGAGGGAGGGAGATTTGAGGGGAAGGGTACGTGGGAGGATATTTCCATGCAGAAAATTCTCACCAAACGTCATTTTGATAGTTGATAACCCAACCTCCGCTGTGTTTGTAATGTAAAAGTTGTAAGGCTCAAGAACATTATCCAAGCCGTGCCTGAAAACATAGAAATAACTCAAATTTAGCTATAGAATGACACATAATTGCATTCATTTCTCGTGAAGAAACCTGTTAACTTTAATCACGCTCTTATGACGGTTTAAAACGCAAGCCTGGCCAATCCTTCCACCATAACTATCATGAAGATGTTCGGCTATCGTAGAGCGCATTATTTTTTAGTATTTTTTCTAAGAGCAATGAAAAAATAAATATGATAAAGTTTCTTCAACTGAAAGTAAGGAGCAGTATTAAAACTTAAAACGAACAGAAATTATTACGCATATGAGGTGCTCACCTCCTCCTAATACCTTGTTCTTTACGCTAAAGTGATTTTATTAATTTCAACTATTTATTCTACGGCCTTTGTGATTCAGGGGTTATGTTTAAGGAATTTGGACAAAATTTAAGCTTTAGTGTCAACTCAATAAATACATCCGCATAAAATTGTAGATTACGGAATTCAATTGACGTTACTAATGACACAGAATTACCACAGTATATTACCTTTGTTAGTCATGGTAGTGGTTAACTGAGACAAATACGAAGTGATATGTTACACCATACATACTGGTAAAATTGATAAATTAACTTCGTTTTGTATTGTTGTTAAAGATCAGTTTTATATAAAGTGGAGATTGCCAGGCCACCAAAATGTGATAAAATTTTATGCCAAAAAGCACAGCTTAGATACCAACATTGGCTATCTAAGCTGTGCTGCCAGTTTCCTGTCTCCAGCCGCTGAAAACTTTTCAGCGATGAAAACTGTAATTCATAACTGTATTGGTATCTAAGCTGTGCCAAAGATTGACGCTACTGAACAGTCGAAGCTGCTACAGCTGAATTATAATCAGGCCAAATATAATTTACTGAAGATAAAAGCATTTCATGTAGGCCGGTTGATGTACATTATTAAAGAAAAATATTATGAAAATGGCTACAAAATGACTATCTCAAAATTTTGATTGGATGCGTTTAAGGAAATGGTGGCCGTGGGAGAGGGATTAGTTTGCCTCCAATCATTTTCAACTATTAAAATTTCAACTATCAACTATTCAATCATTTTCAACTATTTCAACTTATCCGCTCTCGTACACTCATTGTTGTCAGTGTGACCTCAATACAATAATGTCCTTATTACCAACGGAGGGCGACGGCCGTGGCTACGCTAGAACCGCAGGGACTACAACCAGCACCAACAGCGAGCAAGAATGCTAAAATACTGGCCAGGCCTCAGAACAGACAAGCACATTCCAAGCAATTCGAAGAAGCTGATGATCAACTACAGCACAGACACACTCCTGTTTCTTCGAAGTCAACAGACGAAGTCAACGACATCGTCCAATGCGATTGTAACGAAACTTAAGGCCCACTTTGCCCGGCACGGCATACCATCGTAGCTAACGTCTGACAATGGCCCTCGATTCACTTCTAGAGAATTCATCGGTTTTTCTTCTTGTTTGACCATTACTATTGTTATTTGTGTTCTTACTGTCTCCAGGAACAACGTTCACTTTCTTGTCTTTATCAGCTTTCTGAAGATATTTATAGCAAGAAATATTCGATTCTTCCAAGTCATCCAGCTCCAAGCCACATTCAATATCTGCACTATCAATTGTCTTTCCTTCATTGAAAGATACAAATTTTCCTCCAGTGCTTAAATTATTCAAAAATTCACTGGAAAAGTCCGAGAATTGGCCATTCAACAATCAATGACAACAATCTTCTGGATTTTGTTTTCTTAATAATTGCTCGCCTTACTTGTTAATTTTTTCATAACAAAAAAAAAAGTAAAAGACGATACAAGAAAAGGTTAGAGGGAGTAAGAGAAACATATTAATTCTCCTTGTGCTTACCTTTCTTTCACACCATGTCGTTCAAACATCGTTTCTCTCGTCTCCTATAGAGTCGACATTTTCAGCCTACTAATGCAATTGGTTTGCTGGCGACTACCCCGATATAGAGATGCCAAATGTGACCAAGCTTTATAAAGAAAATTATAGGAAAATTCTTATTGGTAGGATTACACGACTTGAAAATTCAAAGCATTTTCCATGCACACCTCTTGTGATTTCAAATGTGACCAAGCCTTTCAAAGAAAACTATAAGAAAATTCTTATTGGTAGGATTACATGACTTAAAAATTCGATGTATTTTCCATGAACACCTTCTGTGATGTCAAATGTGACCAATCCTTACAAAGGAAACTATAGGAAAATTCGTCAGGATTAAAATACCATAGGTGACACTAATTATTACGAAACTACCTCATTGTTTTACGTTATCGCTTGTACCCGTTGCGTAAACACTTAATTCTGTCAGATTTAAATAGATCGAATACGATGTGCACCAATTTGCACAAATTTCTAGCCCAAAGTGAACAGATTCTTACTTACAAGGTCCTCTCCCATGATAGATATCAAGTTCACCGGAAACAAATAAATGGGTGCACCAACTGGCAAAACACTCATTTAACGCTGTTAGATTAATACTGTCACAGAAATTTGAAAATGTCAGGGAACCTATTGCTCAGGTAGAAAGGGAAGTCAAAACCGACGAAACAATAACAAAATTTGACCAGATATCAATAAATATTATAAATATCAATAAATATCTCCACATATAAATTACATATAGGCGCACATTTCGAAGAAATATGGAACTTTGACAGATACATTTCTGGGATGATAAAACAAAACGCTAGACTTGGTTTTAGTTTTTCCAAAACCTACCCTGTCTAGTGCCCTTTTAAAGTGACCAAAAAAATTGGAGGGCACCCAGGCCCTCTCCCACGCTCATTTTTCCCCAAAAATCACCGGATCAAAATTCTGAGATAGCCATTTTATTCACTATAGTCGAAAAACCTAATAGCTATGTCTTTAGGGACGACTTACTCCCCCGCGGCCCCCGTGGGAGGGGCTGCAAGTTACAAACTTTGACCTGTAATTACATATAGTAATGGTTACTGGGAAGTGTACAGACGTTTTCAGGGGAAATGTACCATCTGAGACATAAAATATTTCTATATATTAAGTTTCATTAAGATCCGATCACCCATTCGTAAGATAAAGACACCTCAACTTGCATGATTTCCCATCCCTCCAGCCCCCCTCCCACTAGATGGTTAAATCGGGGTAACGACTGTTATCAAGTCAATTTGTGCAGGTCCCTGACACGCCTAACAAATTTCATCGTCCTAGCACGTTCAGAAGCACCGAAATCACCAAAGCACTGAACCCCCCTCCCAACTATTGATTTATCTTTATCTTAGGAATGAGTGATAGGATCTTAATGAAACTTTATATACAGAAAGATCTTATGTCTCAGGTGCTCGTTTTCATTTGCAATCAGATCCAGGACATAGGGGTGGAGGGAGGAAACAGAAATCTTTGAAACTGGAAATCTTGGAAAACCCTTAGAGTGGATAGATCAGGATGAAAATTGATGGGAAAAATAAGCACAAGTTCTAGATACGTGATTGCATAACTGGACCGTATCTGTTCGTTTATAAGGGATGCCAATTTCTTCAGAATGGCCAAAGATTACCCTCCTAGAAAACTTTGAGGTTCTAAGAAATGTCCAGAAATATTGCGAGATTTCATAAGAGAGGCCAATTTCTTCAGAATGGCCAAAGATTATCCTCCTAGAAAACTTTTAGGCTCTAAGAAATGTCCAGAAATATTGCGAGATTTCATAAGAGATGCCAATTTCTTCAGAATGGCCAAGGATAATTCTCCTAGAAAACTTTGAGGTTCTAAGAAATATATTTTGTTCCAAAGATCGTCTATGGAACATTTCATAAATCAAAAAAAAAAAATCATAGAAATATTGAATTAGCAGAAAAATAATCATATATAAGAAAAAAAACATAATAGGAAAAAATAATACCCGATTAAGGATTTGATCCCTTATCATTCTGATTCAAAGTTTAACGCGCTGGTAACGGCGGCTGATGATCGAATTACAATATATGGGCTAATATAGGATCATAATTGTGGAACGACACTTATGCATTATACCGAGAATCCTAGAAATTATGCGTATTTTCGGTAGGACAAGATGGAATACTGGTCTCCTGGGCGTTGCCGTGCATTAGTCTAGATAGGGATAAAATTTCAAAGATCCTTAGTTTACTGCATGTAATATATCTCAGGATAATTATCTATGTACAGATAAATATCTATTTTCAGATTTTAGTCAGCATCCGCAAGATTTTTGCAGAGAATCCTAGAAATTATGCGTATTTTCGGTAGGACAAGATGGAATACTGGTCTCCTGGAGGAGCCTGTCAGGAGATCTGCGGCGATCGATTCGACAACAACGGAGATGGCCTGATCGACTGCGACGATCCTCTCTGCCAGTCCTTTTACGGTTGCGGCGGCGGTGAGATCTGTGACGACCGCATCGACAACGATGCTGTAGGCGCCGACCCCAAGGTCGAGGACGGGCGAGGCGTCCGTGAACGGTTGCGGATTAACAAAGATGCCGCCCGGACCAGTAAGCTCCCAAGTGACATGCGGGTCGTCAATGAGAGTGTGTTCAAAAATAAAAAATGTTCGCTGATACACATTTCTCTGAATATATTGAATTTTAATTGAATTTTTGAAGTACCTTTATGTGTATAAGTACGAAATTCTTGGGTGAAGAAGGGTGGGGGGGGTCTTTAAGTGACTCTCAGATTCTTAATTGATAACATCAAAATATTTTTGTATAAAATCCTTAAAAAAAAAAAAGATCAGGGCCAACTAGAACAGGGCATTTCAGATCAAGGCTCAAAGATAGAGGCTCAAAGATTGTAGCATATTGCCATAACTTGTTTACTCACGATTCTATGAACCCTTTTGACATATTCATGTGTTACTATGATTTAAAAAAATATGATCATTAAAAAAAATCATAGAAATTCACAAAAATCACAAAATGAATGCAAGGAAAATAATAAAATATAGGCAATAATAAAGGTATCAACAAGAATTACAATTCGCAATTTATCCTCTTTGTTCTTGGTATTATAAATTGACACCAAAACTTTTATTATACAAACTAAATTATCAGAATATCAAAAAATCAAAAACTGTTTCGACTCAAAACAAAAATGTAAAGTACGATTAGCGCATACAAAACTGAATGATCGAGAACCTGTTAAACTATTACTTCATAAAAGACAGGTGACTAAGATTGAAAAATATAAAAAATAAAATAAGGATGAAATATCGATCTGTCCTTCAAACAGCTTCTTCAAAATTGTCCAAGATTACCGTTCTTATCTCTTCTGGGTGAATTTGAAATCTATAAAAAAGCTGACTAATTCCCCTGAAAACGTCTGTACACTTCCCAATAACCATTACTATGTGTAAGCACTTGTCAACGTTTGTAGCTTGCAGCCCCTTCCACGGGGACTGTGGGTGAGTAAGTCGTCCCCAAAGACATAGTTATAAGGTTTTTCGACTATGCTGAATAAAATGGCCACCTCAGAATTTTGATCCGGTGACTTTGGGATAATAATTAGCGTGGGAGGGGGCCTAGGTGCCCTCCATTTTTTTGGTCACTTAAAAAGGGCACTCAGTGTACTGTTTTTTTGGTTTTTTTAAGATTGGTTTCCGTCACCTGAAGGTCGGCCTGCATGCGGTCGAGTTCCTCCCTCGAAACCAGTCCCATGTTGTTGAGTTGGGCGTACCAGGCCACATCCACTGTGTGCCTCGCTTCCTGATCCAGCACCAGTTGATACACCACGGTGGCGGCAAATATCAGCACCAGCGTGGCCAGCGCAATGCCCTTGGCCCAGCCTTTCGCGCCACTCGACAATCGGTACTTCGCAACAAAGAAAAAAAAAGATAAAAAATAAATCAAATAAATCCCCGTACGTGCCTAGTTTAGTAATGAGGATGATTCAGGTGAGGATTTGGAACCTTCTAAATTTTCACATGTCATGTAATACAGCGCGCACGTAGAAATGATATAAATGATTAATAAAAATGTAAAAAGTCGTATTTTTGACTAAGAGACATGTGTCTTATTTTATTTTTGAGGTTTTGTGACAGATAATTATCTATAATCAAGGGTTGTAAGTTATTTCAGTTGAAGGCCGCTGGTTATAGTCAGGACTTTTCGGATTTTGATCGTTGGATGGAAAATCTGATCAACCCTGACCTTCAAAAAAGGGCCCAAAATTTCCAAAGATTCAAAACAGCTCAACAACAATCATCTCCGAGAAACAAATACAATCAAATGATGGAAGTCATTCGCCAGGAAAGGATGCTGAAAGTGCCCAGAGCTGCAACTTTGGGAGCATCTATGTCAGAGGCTGCTGCCTCTGGCAGAAAAATCGGTGAAGAACCAGCACATCAATATACTAAAATAGATCTCTCTTTTGTTTTAGTTTTTAAGAGAATGTTAATGATGCACTAAAACTTATCAATACCATTGCTGGTGAAATATCTCATCTAAAGACAGACTGATAATCTTTTTTATCATTATCATTACCACTACTTTTCTTTTTATCGAAACACACAATAAACCTGAAAAGTCTTTTGTCTGTTTAAAAAAGTGATACAAAGAAGGTCAACATAAGTTGGTTCAAATGTAAAAGAAGGACGCCCTCACATAGGAAAGAAACAGGTCATAAGCAAGGATTTGAAGAAAACAAGAATTTCGTGGGAGGGACTAAAGATTGAAACTCTTAAAAAAAACCGAGTGGAGGAGAAAGCACAGCTGTGTTGACCCGGTTCTACAACGAGTTGTTACCAGCAGCTGTCAGAATATATTATTTTTAAGGCAATATGCACTTCCGAGACCGGATCATCACAAAATATCCCAGTTCTTGCGGTTTTACCCATATTTTCTGCTTACTGATCACTTCCTATTACTACCGATTACAACACACTCAGCGTCACAGCCACACATGCACACACACACACACACAGTCACACATGCACGCACACATACACACAGTCAAACATGCACAAACACAGCCACACATGCACAAACACACACATATCCTAACATGCAAACAAAACACACACAGATAAATGTACTGAAACACACACACACACACACACATCCACACACAAACAGCCACATAGACCTACACACTCAGCCTCATACCGAACAACCGCGGCGGCGAGCAGACGGCTCAACACGGCCAGCACGATCGACATGACGCCGCAGGCGAGCAGAGTCGTGGGCGCGCCGACGCGGAGAACCAAGGTCAGCGTGGCGAATGGTCCCAGCACCGGCACGACGAACTCGAGTCTGACTTCGAGCAGTCCCTGCGCCTCGGGCTCGACGCGGTCGCTTGACGAGGCTGCGTCACGGTTGGCACGGCATTCGCGGTAGATCGGATCGGGGCGGCGCTGCGCCGTCGCTTAAAATGAACAGAAATAATTACGTATATGAGGGGATTGCCCCCTCCTAAACACCTCACTCTTTGCGCTAGAGTTTGAATGTTGTCCCAATTCTTTAAGAATGACTCCTGAAACATAAGGGTTGTTCAACTAGAAAAATAAAAAGCTTTCTTAAAAAAAAGTATTTAACCCCAATTCCATGGCCCTGTTTTAAAGCTTCATTTAACTATATTTTATAAGATATAGCCGACCCCAACTCAAGATATTTCCAATACAAATCTAAAATACGGTAAACAACAAAAGGAGACATTTTACAGTAGAGTAAAAAAAAAAACGAAAAAAAAAACTTTTTCGGTGCTTAGCTCTAAAAAAAAGATGCAGAAAAGGTTTTATTTTTTAACATAAGATATACAGGCTTTTGAGTAGGAGCAAAAACGATTTTATCAAAAGTTCCTTAAGTACAAGCAATTGAAAAAAGGACAATAGGTTTCGGGGCAACAGAAAGCTCGAATGATGAAACCAAACATATTCAGAGACCACTTTGCCTTTCTAGGACGAAAAAAAGAAGTTCAAATACGGATAAGTCAGAGACAGTGAAAACAGATACAAGGAGTTCTGGATATTTCTATTACATACAACAGAGCTTTTTGTATCTGTTTTCACTGTCAAAAAGGACTTGTCCCTATTTGAGCTTTTATTTGTTCGTCATAGAAAGGTCCATTAAAGTTGGAAAGTATCTTCTAGAAGAGAGGAGTCGAAGTGTGAGTTTTGAAAAGAACACTAGGAAAACGGCTATTTTGTTCAGCATAGTCAAAAAACCTAATAACTATGTCTTTGGGGATGACTCAATCCCCCACAGTCCCTGGGGGAGGCGCTGCAAGTTACATACTTTGACCATTGTTTACATGTCACGGGGCCATGTTCATGGGTCAAATTTATTATGAGGGAAGAGAATTTCCATGAAGGTGGTGCAGGATTTTCTAGCATTGTTTAAAAAAAAATGAGAAAATAAATAAAAAAAGTTTTTATTCAACTGGAAGTAAGGAGTGATCTGATCATTGACCGAGGTCGGGTATGCCATCTTTGTCTTCCTGTTTGTTGAGCCTGCCGGAACCATCAATGGGCTCGGCCGCCAGAATGCCTAGTTACCTGTCACCACATCATATGCCCGGCCAAGCCCGGCCAGCGTGATCGCCGCCCCGTCCTGTGGCATGGCCTTATGGTTATGAACGGCAAGTGCAGCCTGATAAAGCGATGCCAGCTTGCCCGCCCCGATCAGGGCGATGTCTTCGCCCGGTGTCAGTGCTGGTGGACCCCTTCCACCCCAAGCTCCTAAATACTCCCATGCTTGGAAACTAGATTTTTGTTCCGAGGAATCTAAAAGTCTTTGTCTAGCATAAACACTTGAAATTGTTGAATCAAAAACGTAAAATTTAATATAAGTAATTTAAACATTACCTTGCAAAATAGGAAGATTTTTTAGAAAATTGTTTAAGAATTTAAAAATAAAACGAAAATTGGCCTAGATTGATTTACTTATAGGGCCCTTAAACAGTGGAACAGCAACAAGATTATCTTCAAATCCTTTAGGAACGGATCCAACAAAATATCCAGAAACCTGGAATGAACATGGACAATTTACCAAGATGTATGATTGGTGCAAAAATAATATGGAATATTCTTATAAATTCGTCTATCATAATCCGCCAACTCCACCAACCCCAACAAATGTAAGTAGTGTAGTTGTATCTGTACCTAATCCATCAGATAAACCAATATCATGTCCTGTAGATGTAGCATCCGTTTCAAGTGCTGGCGCACCAAAAATAGAAACATTTTTTGAAAAGATTCGAACCACGTTTTTTTCTTTTAAAAACAGGGTCTTGGCATCTTTTAGCATAGATAACACTTCTTTTTCTTTGAGCAAAGAATCTTTTAAAAATGTCTCCTCAACTCTTTTTAAGAAAGATTCATCGAAGGAGTATTTCATAATTTTCTATAAAATTTAAAAATTGAAGGGCTAGAAGTCTATTAAAATGGGCAAGTTTTTGGAAATGATTTAAAAAATTTAATATAATCCTGCACAGACAGTCCCAAGCCTATTACCTCCGACTCATTATATATTCATGCCTACAAATAGTATGCTATTACGGGGAGGCAACCCAAAGTAGATAAATTAGCTAGGAAGAGGTTTTTCAGCCCAAAAACGTCCATCGAAACAAACCAAGCCCATAAAATATCCAATAATCAGAATCCCGTGCAAATGCTGTGTCGTATACTAGGCTATAATTTCCTCAAGGGGTACCACTCCTCAAGTAGGAAAAGTTGACCGTCGACTATGCTGAACAAAATGGCTATCTCAAAACTTTGATCCAGTGACTGGGAAAAACATAAGCATGGGAGGGGGCCTAGGTTCCCTTCAATTTTTTGGTCACTTAAAGGGGGCACTAGAAGTTTTAATTTCCGTTAGAATGAGCCCTCTTGTGAAATTCCAGGACCCATGGGTCGATACAATCACCCTTGGGGGGAAAAAACAACAAATAAACACGCATCAATGATCTGTCTTCTGGGAAAAAAACCCACAAAATTCTTTCAAAATCAAATATTTATTTTGCTTGATGCTGGATTTTTTTCTATTTTTACCCAAAGACTCACTTAGACTCGCTCAAACGACTATCAAATACAAAGCTTATATAGACACCAGTTGCGCGGAGTCGTATCTTGTTCATAGAAGGATTTCAACACACATCTTTAGACTAGGCGTTAACCTCCGGCACTCCAACAGTCAATCAGCGCGGAAGTATCTAGGCTCTATTCCGGGACTGAAAACAGAAATTTCTGTTGTGAGCACTTGCACAGGATTTTTTTTTTTTTTTGGGGGGGGGGGGAAAAGAAATGATCCTGAGTGGCGACGGTAAAAAACAAGAGTTAAGATCTCATATGGTATGAGCTTTAGAAAATTCCTAAGAATCAATATATTGATTTAAAAGGAAATCGGAGGCTTAATGCCGGTCGGGATTTAAATTAAGAGCTCTGAGCCACGAGGTCCTTCTAAATATCAAAATTCATTAAGATCCGATCACCCACTCGAAAGTTATAAATACGAGCAGATCGAACTGACGATCACCGCCCAAGACACCTCGGCCGTGTTTGATGCCGTCACGGCCACGTTCGTGATCGAGGTCCTGGAGAACGAGACGCCGTTCCATAACGATGACAATCCCTATGACGTCGACGGCAACGGAGAAATCTCCCCCAACGACGCGTTGGTGGTGATCAACACGTTGGCGTTGATGCAAAACGCCGCTGGCGAAGGCGAAGGATTGGCGAGCGGAGCCTCGACGGCGTTTGCCGCTGTGAGTTTACAATTTGACAGTACAGAAGATAGATAAAATATTTGTAGGAAAATATCCACCGAATCATACCCGGTTACCCACCGTTTAGTTACCACAGAGCAGGGACTGCAGGACCCTCGTCCGGAAACAGAGGACTGAAGTTCAGACCTCTCTGAGGCGACGATTTGAAATTCGTTTGGTTACCCCAGCGCAGTACTAACGAACCTCTCCTTTTGAAACAGACGATATGAGTTCAACCCAGCGTGTGCTAATGATTTGTGGCATTTTAGAAAATAGGGGGAAACACCCCCTAAGAGTCATACAATCTTAACGAAAATCACACCATCAGATTCAGCGGATCAGAGAACACTACTGTGGAAGTTTCAAGCTCCTATATATGAAAATTTGGAATTTCGCATTTTTTTTATTTTTTTTTTGCCAGAAGACAGATCACGGATGCGTGTTTATTTGTTTTTTTGTATTTCTTTTCCCAGGAGTGATCGTATCGACTCAGTGGTCCTAGAATGTAGCGAGAGGGCTCACCCCCTGGAAAAAAAATAAATACAAATAAATAAACAAGCACCCGTGATCGGTCTTCTGTCAAAAAATACGAAATTCCGCATTTTTATAGATAGGAGCTTGAAACTTCCACAGTAGGGCTCTCTGATATGTTGAATGCGATAATGTTATTTTCGTTAAGATTCTATGACTTTTAGGGGGTATTTCCCCCTATTTTCTAAAATAAGACAAGTTTTTTCAGGCTCATAACTTTTGATGGGTAAGACTAAGTTTGATTAAAAAAAAAAAAAAAAAAAAAAAAAAAAAAAAAAAAAAAAAAACACAACATAACATAGATATGATGAATGCCATAAGATCTTAGCTGTACAAAGTTGTGCAACAAGCACAATTCCATGTTGGTAGTACTAACTAATTGCGATTATGAATTATAAATACTATTAATTACGAATATAACTGAGTACAAATAGTATTGCATCTTAGTGCTAATTTTATATTTTAATCTCCCAGAAACGTGGGAATCAAACTAATGTTACGGGTGTGGTAAAGATCTGTCATATATTTGAAAAAACACGTGCTGTCTATCCTTCTTTTCAGCGGTCAAATGTAAGCATGGTCAGCTCAGGCCGTGAACACACATTTGTCGTTCATCGTTTTCGTCAAGCGCGCAACAGAAGTAAAAGTGCAGAGGTACCACAGCAGGGAAAGTCCACGGTGGGGAAACCGTATAAATGTGAAGTGAAGAAATTAAAACCAATTTTCCCTTGGGCCCTCAAGCCTATCCAATAGAATAAGCACAAATGATGTTAGTCCTACTTCAGTATATGGTAATTTCTGTTCGTTTTAGGTTTGACTTGATTATCTGAGTTACCGGTAAGTTTCGAAACTTACTCTTACCGAGTAAGTTACTGGTAAATTTCGCAAGTTACCGCATAAGTGGTAAGTTTCAAATACTCATGAATTCAAAAGAAAACATTCTCTCTTCTCTGACAGATTGATAAGGAAAATTATTATTTTTGCATCATTTTATTTGTTTATTTCCTACTTCGTTATTAAAAATACAGGAATATAATAGAAATCTTATTTCACAAGAGAGTAAAAGAAAAAGATAATAAACGCAGACTTACCTCTTCTCGTCTTTGTAGTACGATTCCGTTTAATCTTTCGGCTTTATAATATGGCAAGCCATGAGCAGGGAAATGAATATTCAGTAACAGGGGAACGTTCTTTTCTCATTTGCACGTTGAAGACATCAACATTTTCAACTGGAATGCTCAGCATCGAGGCTAATTTTTCTCTGAATTTCTGACAAAATGGTTATCTAAAAATCTGGATTAGATGGGTTTGGGGAAATGTTAGGCGTGGGACGAGGGTTTGCAGCCCTCCATTCATTTTTGACCCTTAAAAAGGACACTAACCTTTTCAATTTTCAATCAAATGCGCTCTTTTCAAAGTTTTTAAGACAACAAATGGCCATCTCAAAGTTTCTACCGTTTCAGGAAAAAAAGAAGTATGTGGGAGGATATCCACCCTTCGATCACTCTGAATCTTAAAAAGGGCACTAGATTATCCGATTATCAAAGCTGCGTTGGACTAGCATTACAGTGTTGAAAGTCGACATTTTACTCTTTAACGTTTGATTTGTGACTTTCTATATCAACTGCAAATAGCAAATTGAATATATTTTATGACGACCGTTTCAAATCCACCAATATTTAATAATGTATTAATCAACTATCAGCTTTTGTTTAATCAAAAAAAAAATTATTCAAATACTCCCTAGTATTTTTCGCTACTAACCATCATTTTTTTCGTGACAAGTTATTGTCGCTTAGAACCGCCACTGATTTCATTGATACTGATTGATGAAATCCGTGAAGGCAGTCGGATCAAGTGACAGTGACTATTTTTATATTGTCGCCAAGAACTGCTAGTGATTTGATTGATACTGGTTGATGAAGTCCGTGAAGAGAGTCGGGTCTAGCGACAGCGACTATTTTTCTATTGTCGCTTAGAACCGCCACTGATTTCATTGATACTGATTGATGAAATCCGTGAAGGCAGTCGGATCAAGTGACACTCTTGACTAAAAAAAAATCCAATTCCATATTCGATCATAGATTAACATTTATTGATACAGGGCTAATCTTACTCACGTCCTTGGAAGGCGATGAGCCTTGATAAAGAGATTTGTGTGCTAACGGGAGCACACAGCTGCCTGGACTAGGCATTGCTCAACATCCAAATCCCCAATTCTTAACGCCCAAATTCATTTGTCACACGAGTACCAAGATAGTCCAACCCCCCCCCCCCCCAAAAAAAAAAAAACAAATACACAGAAATACAAAGAAAAAAGAAACTAAAAAAAAAAATTAAATTCCAGAGAAAAAAGCAGTCACTATAGTTACTTTTACCATGTCTAGATAGTATTAATGTAAAACGTACAAGTCAGTTGCTTCAGGTAAAATCTATAAAGGTAAAATCTATCAGGTAATTCCAGAGAAAAAAGCAGTCACTATAGTTACTTTTATCATGTCTAGATAGTATTAATGTAAAACGTACAAGTCAGTTGCTTCAGGTAAAATCTATAAAGCTCTTTCCCCACTGGGTCGAAGTCGGAGGAGTGTAGCATCGAAGCCCTCCAGACCATGGTTGGCTCCGATGAGAAAGTCAAGAACTTTTACCCCGACGATGCCCCAGAACTCAAGGCCGCAGCTAGATCTCTCGGGTGGCGACCCTCGACGAGCACACCTGGCAGGCCGCAAACAAATGGCATTGCCGAGCGGACCGTGCGACTCGTTCTCGAGGGGACGAAGGTGTCGCTGCGGGCCTCCGGTTTGCCTAGTAGATAATATGCAAATTTCGTTTTAATTATTCCACTGCGGAGAGCCAAAGTCAAAACACGCATTGATTCAAAAACGTTCAGAAATTAAATTAAGAAAAACAAGTTTTTTAGCTTAAAGTAAGGAGCGACATTAAAACTGAAAACGAACAGAAATTACTTCGCATACGAAAGGGGCTGCTTCCTCATCAACGCCCCGCTCTTTTCGCTAAAGTTTTTTATACTGTTTTAAAAAGAAGAGTTGAGAGAATGAGTCAAACTTTAGGCATACAGCGTGGTATTCAAACCCAGGTGCGCCGCCAACCAGCCACCTGCCAGATTGGTTACAACACCGCAGAATTCGTACAAAAGGAACAACAGCGCAACTTCGAACGGCGAATAACCTAACGTGTGAAAGTAGAGGACGACGAGCATGCGCAAAGCGCCATCGGTCACCGTGAAAGCCCAGTAGCTCCCGGTTACAGTGAGATAGCTTTTGACGTTCGCCGCTACGTTGGTCTGCATGTTAGTCGACGAGACTTGACTAAAAAAAACTTAAAAGAATTAAAAACTATCTTCTATAAAAAAAACGAAAAAAAGGAAAAAATACTAAAAAACTAAAAAGAAAAAAAAAGAAAAGAAAAACTAAAATAGAGAAAACAACTAAAAAATAAAAAAAGAAAAGACAGACAAAAAAACAACACCAGAGCAACGTAAAACCAGGCTTGCTGCTTAAAGAGAAAGGGCCAATTTAGGAATGTCCAATTTACGTCATCAATTCGATCCAAAAATGACATAGCTCGTGCTCTCGGCCTCGCACAACCCGGCAGAATGGAATGCCCTCAAGCTCCTTAACGAAAAAGGGGAATTCCTATCGCCAGAAGAAGGGACCGAAGTCATCCGAATGGCCGATGCTGGTGCCGCCGTAACCCTGCCCTACGATCAGATTGGCGGCTACCGGCAGCACGATTATCTCGACGCCCATATCGACCATATTCTCGCGCTCGACTACATCGATCCCGATAAAATCGCGGCGCGCAATTTTAAAGTAGTGGTTCCGTTCCCGACTCCGTCGTGATGCAGGCTCCTCGGCTCGCGGCGCCAATCGCGGCTGCGGACAACCGACGCACCCTCGACATCGGGTTGCCCGAGGAGCAGACCCTCGCCGCGGCGCGCCGACTCAAACGGAACGGCGGGCTGCGCGCGGAGGTCGCGAGAGCGGCCGGGGGGGTCAGAGCGCAGCGCCCGACCCGCGCCGTCGCACTCGCAGCCTTCATGGCGCTGGCGCTCCTCGAGCTGTCAGCCGTGTGGCACGAGGGGGAATTTTATTCCCCCTCGAAAGGCTCCGTGGCCATGGGGTCGAGAGCATTTGCCTGATGGCACCAACGTCATTCGAAATGTGCCTAGGATGTCTTCTTGAGGGGTGGAAAATGAATGAAAAAGAATATGCGTCATTATCTTCATCTAAAAAATTCAACTATAATGGGGTTTATAGAAAAGGCTATTGCAATAGACGCCATGTTACCCCAAGGTTTGTTTTTCTGAAATTTTTAATATTCTCTCGACTCACCGCCTTGATGTTCACACAGGATTTTTGCATCGGTCAATTTTCATCCGCCAAAATTTGAAATTAAAGCACGTGAGAAGAATGAATCAAGAAGTATGTTCTGCTTCTATCCCATGCTTTTAGCAACGACACTGAGTTTTTGTGACTTTTTGCTTTCTTTTCATATATTATATAATCAAACTGAACAGCCATTATCAGCTTCCCAATACTATTATCAGTTTCTTCCATTATGTTACTGTTACACGTACAAAATTACTATAATGTGGTAGGCATACTTCGACGTTTGCAGCAATTTCTCCCTCAAAGAATACTTCTAACTATATATTATTCATTGGTTTATCCACATATCTTCTACGGTTGCCTCCTATGGAGCAGTAACTTCTTATGCAACTATAGAAGAGTGCAAGTTCTACAAAATAAAGCTGTTAGAACAATCGGTAGGTATGTCCAGGTTGTAAATGACACCTGTGCTTGTGTAGGTTCCTGAAGCTCCTTAATGCAGGTGAGATAAGAGATTATGGTGCAGGCATGTACAGACGAATTTTTTTCGGGGGGGGGGGATTTTTTTTAATTTGAATAAGAAGTCTTCAGGAATCGGCAATAGCTTAGGACTTCAGGGAGAAGGTAGCCCCTAGCCCCCCTGAACACTTTCTTGACCTGGTGACCAGGTAACCAGAGTGACCACTGAAAAAAAAGATATTAACAATAGCAGAAAAGACATGGACGACACACAGAACTGAAACCTTAAAAGTACGTTTAAACAAAACGGTAACTTCACCTCAATACC